>OZ020503.1:22499915-23858397 GCA_963971365.1 Lasioglossum villosulum | reverse complement strand
CCACCGCCGGAACCTCCTGTCCCCAAGGTGAGTCCATTCGAACCTTCAAGAATTTTCTTTTCGAACCCTTCGCGGTCATATGCTAGTAATCTTATCCTCGAATGAAATACACGGTCCGGTCGAGCTAGACACAGGACCGCAGAGGTTTAAACGCGAGCGAGGCACGACTCGAGGTCCTTTCGCGACCGTATCAGCGGTCGTCTACACGTGAACGGGTTGAACTTTTAAGCGGTTCGTACGAAAATATAACAGCCTGGGCCAAAGAACTTGCGGTTCAACGATAAAATCCGATTCGTTCGGGTTGAAAGAAAAAAATATAGCGTATCTCGATGAAGGAAACAATGTACTTACATTGTGGAAATATTCAGAGTTCCTTTGCGCACGATGCGTCTTGCTTGCTTACACGTAGAAACAGATGAAAAGTAGAACTAGTAGAAGTAAACGACCGGTTTTATATTGTTCATTTTGTGATTGTTGAAATTGTGAAGTTGTTTATATGGAAATTGATTGGATACATTTTTTTATCGGACCACATATTGGGATGAAAATTGCTTCGAGTCCTGTTGTATTCCGGATACTTAATGTGTGTATATTTATTAAGCATAATTTCTGAGCGAAATACAAATTAGGGACGTTATAAAGAAAGACTTTAATAGTCTAGATTTTGTTCTGTAAATTGGGGGGTGTTCTAGGTCTAATGGTCAGTAAGGGATGAATCATGGAGACGAAGAGCAAGAATGAGTAATAGAAGATAAAATGACGAACTGAAGATAGAGAGACAATATGTACAGATAAAAGATAGAGATCTGAAACGTTTAGATTACACGAGTGATTACTAATATTAGAGAGAATTTTTATCGTTGGTATACAACAGTCCGAAGGGTTAAGTCGGCGTTCGTCGTTCGCCAGGAGAAAAAAGCGAAGCGAGTAGGTAGCGTGTAGAGCGCAGGGATAATCGATTCACTGCTACGCAAGAACCGGTGTTATGGCTGGTCCGAGCGTAAGATTTATTTCTCGTACGGAGTCGGGGCACACGCGCAGAGGCGTCCGAAACTTTTGTCGGGCAGTGTACAGGACTGTGTTTGGCGAACAGTCTTCGGGAATGGAAGATACCTGGCAGAGCTCGGCCCGGGTTAATCCCCGCGTATCCGTTACACCCTTCGTGCGGCAGAACAGCCTTTCCCCCATTCTTTCGGCCCCGGTTAATGTCGCGGCTTTGGAACAACCGCGAAGAGTTGGCGCACTCGTGTTCTCCGGGGAATGCAAATCGAGCGAGCGAAGCAAGCGAACGGCCGTTCGGCTTGGCTGAAATTTTTAACCGTGGAAACGTTCACAAGCGCACCTGTTCGACGAGACCGTGAGCTTTGGAGATGGACGTCCACGAGTTTCGGAACCACCTGTACTCGGCGGAGCCTCGAGCAACTGTTGCGCGAATATCGCGAGAATTTTCACGGCCTTGAACTCGGCGGAGCACGTTCGCGGTGCTAGAACCGTGCCGACGCGTATCCGGAACTCGTCCGACCTCTTCCAGACCGCGGTCAGATTTGCGCGCGATACTCGTTTTAGTATCAATGAACACGAGTCTTATGATAAGCACAATCCCATATTAAATTTTTATCAACCGATGCCGATTCACGTGGAACCCTCCGTTCCCAAAGGATTAACATGTTGACTGGCGAACAGTCACCCTCAAATGCGCTTTCAACCCCAAATTACCCTTTCACCCCTTGTATAATAACGAGTCAGAATCGTGACGAACACTGGAAATTGTAATCTGCTAAATCTGGCTGTTGTGTCTTTCTTTTAACTCTCATACGCTCCTGAAAAATAACTGCATAAAAGAGAAGAGAATAATTCACCCATTTTTAATTTACACGTTCAATCAACAAATTATGTTTCATTTATAGCGTCACATTTTAAGGAAATATATCGTCGATATAACAGGATGAATAATTTTACAGTACGTGAAAATATTGAATGGGTGAATTCTCACCCCGAAGAACGTATGAGGGTTAAGACGAAATACAATTTAATTATTTTGCAATGAATATGCCAGCGTTAAAGTAAATGTAACATATACGATGGATATAAATTTTCTGTTCTGCAATTATTCTAGACGAAGAAGTTGTAATTCCAGCTTTTCATAACCGGTGCGGAACATTTTTATTTCGCATAAAGACCCGCGAAAGGACAACGGTGGTTGATCTTAGGCTCTTCCGCGAGCGACGATAATGGACGCTTCCTCGCGGAACTGGTCCGCGACCAGTTGCCCATCTCCGCGTCTCGATTCTTGCTTTCCATCGACTGCTCGGGTTCAGTCGGGGTCAGCCGTCGCGAAGCAAAAAGTTGCCGAGTTCCCGGTCGGCTCGCAACGATCCATTAATCTCGGCAGACCGATCGGCAACCGCTCGTTCGGTATGCCGCGTCTTTCTCTGCTCTATCGAGAGAGGAGCTTCGAGTCCCGTTCGCACGAGAGAAATCGCGCACGGCATTCTATTCTTCTCTCTGCCCTGTCTTCGCTATCTAGTGATGGGCACCATCGACTGAAAACTATCGACTAAATCGATATTACTCGACTACTATTTTCAGTCAACTAATTCTTTAAATTATCGACTTAATTTAGTAATCGAATCAGTTTTTACGGTGGGAGTTTTGAAAACATTTTATAAGATTTACTACTATCAACTATATCAACTCACTAGCGATTTCAATTATTCCACTATAAATATTGCACCTTAATTTATTAAGATGTTTTGATGCATAGAAATGACAGTATATAAAGTGTTGTAAAGTGGTTGAGACGCTGTCTCTTAAATTTATAATGTTACATCTGATTATGTCTGCTTGTGTTTTCAAGCATAAAGGTCCATTTATATTCCATTTACAAATATTCTTCAATGCAGTTTGATGGAAGTATGTAAAGCTACGGTAGGTGTACATAATTCGATTAAAATGCATTGAAGAACATCTGTCTGATCGAATATATTCCGTCGGATATATTTGAGTGTAAATGGACGTTTATTGTTCGCTTTCTGGAATTCTGGAAAAAGTCTGAATCATCGATAGATTATTCTAACATCTGTAGCATCGTGTACAGAGAAGCAAATTGACAATTCATCGTCGTCCCTGAAGTAGTAGATCATTTCGTCTCCCGTTTGATTTCCTTCGTTCCGACGTCGTTTGGTTTTAAAAAAGCGATCGGGGACGATGTTTGCCGGCAGGGAATTTATTCGGTCGAAAAGGCGACGCGTGGCCGGATCGAAAGAGTGA
Organism: Lasioglossum villosulum; assembly: GCA_963971365.1. Classification (NCBI taxonomy): domain Eukaryota; kingdom Metazoa; phylum Arthropoda; class Insecta; order Hymenoptera; family Halictidae; genus Lasioglossum; species Lasioglossum villosulum. The sequence continues at coordinate 23,855,127 of OZ020503.1, read as the reverse complement.
GTCGACGAGGAAAAGAATCGACGCGGCATGGCGTGGCGTGGCGTTTCCAGGGCATGAGTCACACGAGCTCTCGTGTTCGTATTCGTACGTGACTTTGTATGCGTGTTCGTGTCGGTAACGGCGCAATGGAGGAGATAGAAGGTATGGGTAATCGGCGTAATGCAAACAGGCCGCGGAAAAATAACGGATCACTTCGCGACTATTCGCGGCTCGCTCGCTAGGCGCACGGTCGTCCCAAATTCAGTCCAATCGCTGACTAATTAGCTCTCGATTCGATCATCATTAGGTCAGGACGAGAGATCGACAGGATCAAACAACTCACAACGCCTCTAAAATAGCAAATGACAATATGAGCTCACCTGCGACGGTTTCTAACATCTACACGAAATATTTCACATAAATTAATTGTACACTATCATCGTGCGAAGATACATTAACCCTTTGCACTCCTTCGTCGATTGTGACATCAGTTTTTATCACAGGAACTCCTAACAAAATTTTAACGATTTCGGCGCACTGGTCCGATCAATTGTTAAATAAACACAATTTGCAAAATATCACGAAACCCTTTTTCGACGTTTCGATTTGAATTTAGATAATTCTCAAGAAAATTAGAAAATTTTGCGTCTGTAAAATAATCATTGTTATGTTTGTACTATGAAAATGTTCAAATCAAAAAATAGGAACATGTCGAGTCACACTTGTCATTTTCAAATAGTTGAAACCTGTTGGCAAGAGAATTGAAAAATCCGGATGCAAAGGGTTAAAATCGAAGAGGACCACCCGTACCTTGTCGCAGACAGATTACAATGTGCAAACAAGTGTACACAACACTTCTGCTAGTTGCTCACCGAAAAATTCGCCCTACTTCTCTGAAAATGAATAGCGAACGAAGCTGATGAAAAAGTTGGAGGTTGTTGGGTGGCGAAGGGTTAGGACCACGAGGTTCTCGCTAGAAATTGGGTGTCGGAGAAGGCGTGGGACGCTTCGACGAGCGACAGACTGGATGCGTGGGTATTTGGGGCGGCGCGGCGTGGCTCGGATGACATAATATTATATAAAAGCTGGCAAAGATGGTCGCGGTCGGGCTTCGGATTGGATCATGACCGGCTGGTGGCTCTCGCGAATCAACGAGGGAAATATTACGTGGTCGTTACGGTCCTTTCTTCGTGCGGGCTGGCGAGTCACGCCGTGTGCCCACGCCTTCGAGAGGTTCTGGAACGGGGCAGCCAGGGGAGCGAGAAGGGCCAGCTGGGACAGAGGGGAACAGCGGGGGGAGGCTCGGGACGATGTGCTATCTCGGCCAACTTCCGGCGACTCGTTTGTATATCGCTTCTCTTATTGATCCTCCGCGCGCACGGAATCACTCCGACGGAATCAGTCCGTCTCTGTCGAGCTCTCTCTCCCTCTCTCTTTCTCGCTGTTTTCTCCCCACTGCGTGTCCCTGCGTTCCTAACGACCGCGTTTTATGCGTGTCAGACCGCAGAGTGAGCGAGCAAGAGCGAGAAAGAGAGAGAGGGAGGGCAGAGAGCGCGCGCGGAAAGTTATAGAACGACCGCGCCGACGCGATTCTGCTAATTCTCTCCTCTCCTCTCTTCGTCTCTCGAACGGCCCCCGGGCCGTCCCTCTGTCTCCAGCTGCTTCAGAGGCTCACCGTGTCGCGTCGCTACCGCCAGTTTCCCGCCACTGCGCGTTTCCCGCGTTTTTTCGCCGACCCTTTCCCTACCACAACCAACACACCTTGCTTGTTCTCCATCGATCGATCGCTGGACGATCAAGGGCTACCGGTTCCCCGTCCTTCGGCCGATCCGACCTCCGCGCTCTTCGAGTCGAAATTCCGCTGTCCATCCAGAGCGACATACGTCTTTGTCTCTTCTTGATCCATCCGGATCGCATTGCTATCTTCCCAGTCTCGTTCTTAGCTGATCTTTATGCGAAATACAAACGTTCTACCCGATTTGCAACAAACTGAAGTGAAATAGAAATTTATTTTCTTTCTTACAATGTTTTGTAAGTTGAAAGTAATATAATAGTATTTGTGTACAATTTTGAAGTGAAACTTCTTTGCTGAGGTGGCTATAATTTTATAGCGTTACGGAAGTCAAATGAAACGAAAAATTTTTTAACGGAGAATAATCTTTCTTATCCGACGGGGATTCGAACTCCGGTCTATTGCTTGGTAAATCCAACTTCTTAACCGCTTGGATATATCGCAAAGAAAAAAATGCTGCAGCGGCAGAATTATTATTTATTATTATCTCTAGTTTTCGATAAAGAAATTCTAATAATTTATCTGTATCTATACCTAATAATGTTTTTAATATCTTTACTGTTTTAAACTATACCTACTCATTCTCGTAATAAATGCATCAAATCCGTTGTCTACTCATCGTGCAGTCCAAAACCGAAAACTTTCTCAGATTCGTAAACAGCTCACGGTGTGCATACGCTTGTGTACACATATTCGAGATATATGATGCACGCGAGTCCGATTTCATACGATTTGCTGTACGACTGTGCGCTCGTTTATGAGCACAACACTGCCTTTCAAACTGTCTGTGCAACTTGGGGTACTTGGTCGTAAAACAAATCGTGTCGTCTGTGGGCCGTTTTAGCGATGCCCGGAAGTGGGCCAGAAGTCGGACGTTATCGGTGGATCTCGATCGACGGGGTTGAAGGATTCGGCTTGTAGCAGCGCTAACGAGGAGAGCACGGCGATAAACGAGACTGAAAGCGCGCGATGAGTCAGTGATCGCGGACAAGACGCGAAAGAGAGGGTAGCCGCAGCGGTGCGGCACGGTGCACGAGAGAAACGTCGTCGAGCGTAAGGACGCGGTTCACCGGAGCGCCCAATAGCGTAACAGTTACTCGACGATTGGCCGTACTTCGTCGTCGAGCAACAGGTCGTTGGTCCGAGAAGCGGAGGCTTGATCGCGCGTGTTCCGTTCGAAGAAATTCCTCTCTCTTCAGCCGAGAGAGGCCCCGACGAAAATGTCAATCGGTGACAGACAACTGGCTCCGAGAGAGCCGTTCGCTTCACCAATTCTCCCCATGCTGCTACTGGATCCATGGATTCATAGATCCAACAGGGATACAGTAATCCCTTGAAAATTGTCGCAGGTCTTCTACGTAAAAGTTGTCAAGTGTCTACTCTCTCTACTGCCTGTAGGCTGCGCCGCAGGTCGGCGATCGTTGATGTCGGCTCGAATATATCGGTGTGCATACCACTACATTGACACCATGAATCGGATGTCTCAAATTTTCTTAATTTTAATTATTTTTTTATGGGTCTTTTAAAAACGTATTTCTGGCATTTGCCTGATTAAAACGAGACTAAACTCGATACAGTAAACGCTCGTTATTAGTTCAACAGCTGTGTTCTTCACGGATTTGTATCGTGGCCCTGAGTTGATTATTTGGTAATTATATAGAAAAGGTCTACCTACTCCGATTTTTATGAAACTCTAATATGTTATAGATTTCGATATTTTGAACAACTTTTTCCTTTTCCAATGTAGGGGGGTCGCTTTTAGTTTTCGAGATATTCGCAAAAAACTATTGCTAATACTGTATTGAATTACTTCTGTTTTGTAAACAGGTTGTAGGGATGAGAGAGAAAACAGGGTCTCACTCTATATAGGGTAAGCTTTCAATTTGGAAAGACTACTCCTGAATTCGAAACTTTAATAGAGTCGGCGCGGTAAATGCCAGACGCAGTCATAAATAAAAAATTAGAGTCTTCTATGCAAAAGTTGTCCAGAGTACGACTTTTCGACAATTTTCAAGGGTTTACTGTACTGGTATCGCCGGCCGATCGCAATTCGATTCCGCTGGCTGCGCGCGGACCGCCCGCAACAGGTCCCGCCCGCTAATCGAATACATAGTTAGGTTCGCACTGTGTATCGGTTTCGCGTAACCGCGATAAGATTCCCGTTGCGGCGCGTGCTCGTCGATTATCCAACGACCCGCGGTTACCTTCTTCATTGTATGACGTAGAAACCAATATGTGTTTCTTTCTCTCTTCAGAGATGTTTCAACATAGAAATTCGGCTACGAAACGATAGACGATAATGGAACAAAAGACTAGCAATCTGGAAAGACTGTGTTTATTCAACCGGCCGATGATCTTATCGCGCATCTAAAAATGGTAGCCGATGACGACAGCTACCAACTTTCTACGCACGTTGGCGTGTGAATGGGGTACAGTGTTATCGACCATTGGAGCACCGGAAGCTCGTTCGGTCCGTCAACGCACTAAGGAAAACTAGTCGTTCACGATTAATTTTCATTCTTCGTCGACGTGACCTTGCGGGACCTTGTACGAGTACTGCGCACCGGAATAAACATCGTTGGGAGCTCGATAATTGATACGAAGGCGGTACGAAAATACTTAAAGGCCCACCCACGTGACATTACTAGAAAATTACTAGATGTTGGGCCGAAACATTTGGGCACAAACGAAGTGAAGCGTTAGACTGATACATATGTATGCTTATCAGCGTTACCACATAAATAATTTGTTTTCTGCAAACAAGGGTCGAGTACACTGATAAATCCTACCACCTTAAGCATATTTCTATGTCACACATTGTCCGCCCCCTTCGTATTTCACGTTGTATGACAGGTTGAACGTAATATCTGTGATTGTAAGGAAAAGCGCCGCATGTCAAGATTTCAAAAAATTTTAGTTTATACGTATATTGAGCTGTAGAGCAAAAGTTGCGGCTATGTGTGACCATTTGTCCAGTAAGTCCTCGATATGTAGTAGCAATAGCGAACTGCCTACCAACGATAGACAGCAGGTACCATCGCGAGTTTTAATTTGTTTGGCATCGTCGAAAGTTGTTGGCAGGTTGGGGTGTGGTGGTCGGTCGTTTCGCGCGTGCAGTCGGCGTATCGAGGGGAAAGATCGCGTCTGCGAGAGCGACTGGCGCGGCGGAGCCCACGGTTTTAATAAGATGCACCCTCGTTGATGCGGAGATATACGGAACCTTGCTGGCTGCATTATTACCGGAATGAATAATTACGTTTTACGGTGGTCGGTCTGTCGGTCGGTGGGTCGTCTTTCGTATGCAACGCGCGCGATACCATACACCGTATATGTATACCATAAAGTATAGTCCTAAGTATTGGCAAGGGTAATTGCTCTTGAAAATGTATATTAATTAAATAAATTCGAGAGAGATTTTAAATAGTTGTTTGTACCGATTGACCGTACTGATCGTTGATGTGTGTTGTCTGTCGCAGCTGCCGGCTCCTCTGCCGATATGCAAAGAGTGTCTCGGCGCGACGATAGCCGGGAACAACAACAACACGAAGCGAAACGCAGCGGAGAAGCTGAGCAGGTGTAGCGTTTGCGGTGCTGCTCTGCACAACATGTGCGCCCCGCCGGAGCTCTCGATCCTGGTCGACAGGGGGATTACGTGGTCCTGCGACGACTGTTCGCCGACTTGTGCCGGTTGTCAGCTGGAACAAGAGTCGCAGAACTATCTGGTGAAGTGCGCCGGCTGCGTTAAGTGTTACCATCCCACCTGTCTCGATCCCGCCCTCGACAAGAAGAATAAAGCGCCGTGGAGATGTCGACACTGTCAAACGGCGCACACGCCGGTCGCCAAGGACGACGGGAAGAAGAGCAAGCCGCAGGACTCGGCCTCGCTCGACGACACGCCGACCAGCGCGAGGAAGAGATTCAGCAAGTTACGCGAGAATAGAAAGTAAGCACACTACCGATCCATAAGCGAGAACGAATGAAACCGAGCCCTCCTCCCTTCTTTCTTTCTCCGGACGCGCTTTGTCCGAACGTCGCGAGGCAATCACGATTACTAGACCGCGGATCTTTATGCAGAGTAATCAAGTTGGATGCTTTTTTCCCCCTTAAGGATTTCAACTGCCGATTTCATAAACCAATGCTTCTAATTAATTATAAAAAATGAGATAGTTTGGTACAATTATAAAAAAGTTATTCACCATGAGAGTAACACTATGAGAGGGAAGACTGTATTCGATCAGATTTAGCGGTTGCGCTGTTGAATGCAGATTGAAATGCAACGAAACAACATCCTCGCGGCGCGATGCGGCGCACAGTGATAAGTTCGCCCGAAATAGTGGGTAAAAGAAAAAAATTTTCCCGTAGTCCAAAGATCCGTGTTGCAGTACTTCATTTATAAAGTGCCAGAGCACAATTTTCTTGTTACTAATTTTGAAGAGGGTGCAATAATTTGTTGTGTAGCGGATCCATTGTTTTTCGTAATTTCGACTTCAGATTTAGAGAATCAAATTTGAAAAACTAAATTGGAGATCTCCTTTCACTTTCGGCCACGTTTTCGCGATTTCCGAGCACTGTGCGGCGTGTACATACAGCTGGGGACTTGAGTCGTCTCAGTGGAAGTTCGTCTCGTTCCGAGACGATCTCGGTGGTACGGCGATATCTCGATCGACACGGTTTATTCGACGGCGATGTCGCGTTGGATATGTTTCAGATCGACGGTATCCAGAAAGAGCTTGACGATCGCGACTCCCGGAAAGAAAGGCGCTGCTGGAGTGGCACAGGTGGACAGCAGCTCGGACGGTAATGCGGGTGTTGTCTCCCCTCGTCAACCACCTTTAATTTCCTCTCCTATACCACAACCCCCCGCCCAACTCGCAGGCCAGGGTAGGCTACTCGAAGAAAAGAACGACCGGATCTCGAAGGAGAAGCAAAAGTTCTTTAGGCTGAGCGCATTTAACGCGGAGCACAATAAGTTGAAGCGGGTGGGGGGCGGTGATAAGTCTAAGTCCTCGCAGAACGTTAGTCCTAGGTTGACTCGGGGTAACGCGAACCAGAAGAAGCAGCAGCAGCAGCAGCAACAACAGCAGCAACAACAACAACAGCAACGGGAACAGCAACAATCACCGCAACAACAACAACAACCTGCACAGCTGGGTAATAAAAGAGCCTCGTTAACGTCTAGCAGCAGTAGCAGTAGCAGCGCCAGCGACGCGTCTGATACCGATTCCTCGGATGGTAGCGACACCACCGACGACGATGAGGAGGAGGAAGACGAGGAAGAGGGTAACAGCTCGAGCGATTCGAGTGACTCTTCGTCGGAAGAAGACGCGTCCGAGTGTGGTCGTCGGGTTGCATCTTCTCGGATTGAATCCCCAAAACCGAGGAGTCCATTCTCCTGTGATCTCAGCGAGGACAAACCCTGGGGTTTCGCCGCGGCTGCCGCCAAGCTGAACGCGGAGTCACCGTTTTTCAGCAACATCAACAACACCTTTGGCGCTCCGTTACCAAAGCTGGACGTGGGTGGCACGCCGACGTTTGGCTTACACATACAACCGGCAGTGACCGCCGTCACCGTCTCGGACAGCAAAAAGAAGCAAAAGAACGTCGGGGTTGGGGTCGGGGTCGGTGGCGAGGTCGTTGGTGGTGTTGATGATGTCGCGTCTTCCGGTTTCACCGGCGGCATTGACAACAAAGTGAAGCCCGGCGCTGGTCAGCTGAAAGGCTTGTTCGACGGTCTGAGTCACTTCTTTTCAGTGCCTACGAACAGTAGGGCGAGGTCCGGTGGGGCCGCGCCTAATTACGCCCCGGACAGGAGAAAACGGCCTAACGTGGATGAGAAGACCAGCGGCGGCGGTAGCGTTGCAAAGTTTCCGCGAGGAGCTCAGACGCCGTCTACCAGCGTGAACAAAAGAGACGCGTCTTCTTCGCCCGCTGTCTCTGTCGCCGGAAAATCAAAGGAGAGGAAAAAACCGACGGTGGAGGAAGCGCCGAGGTTGCCGAGGCCCGGGATCTTCACCCCCTCCGACGAGAGTTTGTTCATGGTTGGCTCGTTGAACGAGAAACTGCCGAAAATGACGCCGTCGAACCTGGTGAAAACCGCGGTGAACAGTAAGAGGCACGAGCACGAGAGGAGGAAGTTGATGAAGGACGCCTCGTCGCTCGTCAAGTGCGCCGCGAACGATCAGTCTCTGTCCTCGCCGTCGTCTTCGCCGTCGTCGCACAGGCACGATCATTATCCACGAAAGAGAAACAACAATAACAACAACAGTAATAGCAACAACAACAACAACAACAACACGGTCACGGATACAAGCAACGGTCAGACGACACGCCACCCTGTGCCCGCTGTTTCGAAGTCCGGCCTGTGTTCCGATTCCGTGAAATCAAATCCTAGCCTAAAGTCCAATCCACGAGCCTGTACTAGCGCCACCACCACCAACACCACCACGACACCCCGCGCGACACCCTGCTCCACCAGGAAGGGTAAGAGTCTATCCCCGACCCGCTCACGAGTCCCTTAACCTCGATGATGCACCCAAAAAAAAAGTCGCAAAAAAGAAGAATTCCCCTCTAATCTAATCCTCGCTCACCACCACGTGGATGTGTTGGCGGTGTGGTGTGGTATATGATATGTGTGTGTACATGTGACTCTGACACGTAACTTCTTTTCCAGGATCAACGTGATTGTTCTCTCGTACCATGCGTGTAATCTCGCCCGATCGAATCTTTTGCGTTTCCTATGCTCACGGGACCGTTAACGAATGTTCGTTGCTCTATCTCGTTCGATCGCGAGGGAACAAAGTCGCGCGTTCGAGCACAGAACAATCAGGTTCCTCGATAGGATGTTTATCGGTCACACGGTGTAAAACCGATGGAAATCTGTCTCTCACGGTAGCCTCCCGTAGATTCTCCAAACGAAACAAAACGGATCGGATCGACTACGATGATGCCGCACCAGGTTTCGCGGTTTCCGTCGATTTCCATCGGTTTCACGCTGCGAATATTTACGTGGTTTATTGCATGTCACTAATAATGTTTCTTACTTGGCTCTGGCACACTTAACTCTCCTTTAATCCATGCCGTATATATGTATTTATAGGGTACACGATTAGTGCACGCTTGCCAATGCACCCGATCGTACACGCAAACGTTTCGCACACGCTTTTCTTCATCTTCGGTTCTCTCTCTGTATCTTTCTTTCTCGTTTTCGTGTTTGCCGGTCGACGCGAAACGATCTCGGAATCGAGTAACTCCTCTCGGAGATGTTGGATCATCGCTTTGCGACCTGGTCGTGGACCACCAACGAACCTCCTCGAGAAATTCTTGTCGAAGCTACGTATCCTCCGATCTTCCCCTCTCCTCGTTAACAATCGGAAGCGTGTAACCGCACTGGTCAGTTTTCCAGGACGAAGAAATACGACACTGGGTGGCATACTATTGATACGCTCAGCCGGTCCCGTATTAGTCGAAACTGGAGCGTCTACCTGTTGCTGCTGACACTTAGCAGGCAAACATCGTTGTTGTTGATAAAAATCGACGTCCTTCGCAACGCAATACGAGAATGCCCTTTTGCCATCGAAGAGCCAGACTACCGATATACTCTGCCAACACATTCCACAAATACCCAATATCCCACAGCTTTGCTTTTTCTCTCGATGCCCCCCACCGTACTCACAATTATTAACAGCTCTATTCGACGCCAGAATTACTCACTGTTTTTCTTTTTGTTTTCGTTTTGGGCTCATTCCATGCCAAATCGATCACTTTTCGACGAAACCATCGACGATTTTGTTGGTTGAAAAGTGATCGTTTTGGCACGGATTGACCCATTGATTATATTCGTCGAGGTTGTGCACTGGTTGAATAACATAATTGTCACGCTTGTACGATGAAAGTAACATTGCTTTTGTTTCTCGGTCGACGACGAGTTCTCCAACGACCCATCCCGTGCTTTTCTCGAATCGTTTCGTGTTCCGTTGTCGCGTGGCCCTCGTCAGCGTCGAACCGTATTGTAGTAACACTTCCTCGTCTTGGTCCCCTCCTTCACACTGGACGTGTCGGAAGAAACGCGCGATTACGAACCATTTTTCTCTACTCGAACGTATTTTTTTTCTTTCTCTCGATAGAGATCTTCCCAGCGAAGAGCTCTACTTCCGTCGTTCTATTCGTCCCGCGAAGATGTGCGAGCACTAGAAGAACCAACCTTTCAACTCTGCTTACAGAAGAGCCGATACTACCGCAGACCTTGCCGCCCGGCGTTACGCAAAAGGATGTCGATCTGTTTAAGGACGCCCGAGACAGGGCGGCGAGGCTCACCGTTTCGAATGCGAACGGAGAAGAAGACGAAGCCGCGTCCTCGGCTCTTAGTCCTGGCACCGGAAATCCTGCGGCTGGAAACGGTGCGAGGAACCCCGCGGCCATCGTTTTCGGTCGCTACGAAGTGGAGACGTGGTACTCGAGTCCATTCCCGCAGGAGTACGCGAGATTACCGAAACTCTTCTTCTGCGAGTTCTGCCTAAAGTACACCAAAAGTCGAGCGGTACTCGACAGACACATGGACAAGTGTCAGTGGAGGCATCCACCGGCCACCGAGATCTATAGGTGCAACGGATTGTCCGTTTTCGAGGTACGTTATCTCTTCCGTTTCTCTTTTATCTAGATTTGTTATGCGATCGCAAGACCCCCTCATATTAACGAGGAAAATAAATCTCGGTAATTGTTTAGAACGGTGATGACAACCCACGACTGTAGTGTTGACTCCTAAACGATTACCTAATCTCTATATCGCTTCAGTTTGTTGCAATTCAGGAAGAAAATTTTTATCTTGCATGAAGATCCGCTGTATAGTTATGAAGGACCGATACTTTAAGTTATGATTTTTAAGGAATAACTCCTTCGAAGGTCAACATGCTATACATGATTTAATAATATCGTTTCAAGCCTTGTTTACAACAGTACGTCGTCTATCCTATTCTAACCTGATGTGTTTGCGTTCGCTTTCAGATCGACGGAAACGTGAACAAGATTTACTGTCAGAACTTGTGTCTATTAGCGAAATTGTTCTTGGATCACAAGACCCTGTACTACGACGTGGAGCCGTTTCTGTTTTACGCGGTGACCAAGAACGACAAGTATGGTTGCCACCTGATCGGCTACTTCAGCAAGGAGAAGCACTGTCCCGCGCAGAGATACAACGTCTCTTGTATCATGACTCTGCCTCAGTACCAAAGACAAGGCTTCGGTAGGTTTCTCATCGAGTTCAGTTACCTGTTGTCCAAGGTCGAGGGTATACCTGGCACGCCGGAGAAACCTCTCTCCGATCTTGGTCGGGTGTCGTACCATTCGTTCTGGAAGAGCGTGGTCCTCGAATACCTCGACGCCCATCGTGATTCCACGGACATCCGGTTAGGCGACATCACGAAAGAGACTGGCGTGTCGGCGCACGACATCGCGACCGCTATGCAGCTATTGGGATTCATCAAATCGGTCCATTTACCCGGCGAGGGGAACTCGAAAGTGGCTGTGGTAGTCGATTGGAGCAAGGTAAACGCTCACATGGCGAAAGTGCGGAAGAGTTCCCGCATCAAACTGGACCCAGACTGTCTCCGATGGATCCCGTTGCTCACGCAGATCCCGAACCCTTACCAAAGCCCTGAGGAAAGCGCCGACACCAGTTCTGAAACTTCTCCTGTGGCAGAGCCGAAGCAAGCGACCGCGATAGTCGAGAAGATTCAGAAGGTGAAGATCAAGAAGAAACCGAGGGGGAGAAGGTTGGGCCAGCGGAGGTCCTCGCCGTTGAAACAGAAGAGTCCGCAAAAGTCCGCTGCCGTCACGGTACAGAAAGAAGTCTCCAAAGAGTCGAGGGACGCGAAGGATTCGAAAGAAACGACCAAGGAAACGAAGTCGGTCAAGGAGACGAGGGAATCGAAAGAAACCAAGGAAACGAGAGAAACGAAGGAAACGAAGGAGGCGAGGGACTCTAGGGGAACCAAGGACTCCGAAAAAGAGACCCGGACCATCGCCTCCGCGAACTCGGAATCGTCCAAAGAACCAATGGACGTCGAGACGAAGACGGTTCCGACAACACCGAGAAACTCAAGATCGGTAGCAACTGCAAAAAACGCGAATTCCTCGGCAGCAAGTTCGGCGAAAGTGACACCTCCACTGTCATCCTCGAGACGAAGGATCAGAACGCCGAAGGCGCTGGCACTGGACAACGCAATGACGACGGCAACGACCACGACGACCACGACGCCTCTCCGCAAACGAAAACATTCCGAAAAGACTGAACCCGAGGAGAAGGAAGAGAAGTCGGAGGTTAGTTCGAGGAAGAGGACTCGCGAGTCTTTGAGAGAAAAGGAAAAGGAGAAGGATCGGGAGAAGGAAAAGGAGAGAGAGAAGCCAAAGGAGAAGGAAAAGACGAAGGAGAAGGATTCTCCGAAAGACAAGGACAGGGACAAGGCCCACGCTCCAGAACCGGAGAAGACGTCACCGAAGCTGGCGACATCGACTCCGTCGTCGACGGTGCAGAAGCCGACGAAGAAACAGTGCAAAGTGGACGATATCTTGTTGAAGGTGACGAGCAGGCAAACCAAATATTTGCAGGCGAAACAGGCGAAAGAGAAGAAGAACGCGGACGAGGCTCAGTGCAACGGCAAGGAGGAATCGAAGGAGACGAAAACTCCGCCGATGTCGAGGCGAGGACGAGCCAAAGCCGAGAAAGAATCTCTAAAGATGCCTCAGTTGAAGCCGGAAACGCCGACGGGCGACAGACCGCAAAGTCCTGTGATACCTACTCCTTCGATTTCGTCGTCGGCGGAGTCGGAGAAACCAGACTCTCCCGAGCGCAAGGAATCGCCCGTTCCGGTGCTGGTGTCCCAGCACTCCTCGAAGGAGGATAGCCCCGAGACGAGCAAAAACGAGAGCGTTGAGGAAAATTGCGCGATCGTGCCGCCAGAGACGGAGACTGCGTCCGCGAGTCCCGGCGAGTACGAAGGCGGTGACGAAGACGAGGGGGAGGAAGAAGTACCTGCACCAAGGCCGAAATCCGTGACACAGTGTTCAAGCACCCCGGAGACCGAACCGATCGAACAACCCGAAAAGACCGTGGACGCGAACGCGATCACGATCGGCGAAATCGCGGAGATCGAGAAGGAACCCGTGGAGGAGGACACGGAGAAAAGCCTGCCAGCGAAAGTCGAGTCGGAAGCGAGGATCGTCGAGAACGAGACGACGGAAGCTCCGAAGGAATGTGATAAGGACTCGGAGGCCGAGAAAGCGATTTCTCGTAGCCCGGAAACGTCGAAATTGGTACCTGAAGTTTCTTTGCCCAAGGGGGAAGAATGCGAAAAATTAGAAGCTATTACTCAGGATAAAGATAGCCCTAAGGAAGAGACGATTTCCGAGAGGATAACGACGCTCAAGGAAACGAAAGAGGAGTCGACACGGCCAAAGATCGAGGCTTCTCCGGCGACTCCCACGGAGAAGAAGGAGCCGACGAGCGTCGTCGTCTCGAACATAGCCTCGCCCGAAACCGAACCACTCACGCCGCAGGAGAAAACGCTGCCGATCATGGAGCAACAGGAAACGATGCACCTGCATCAGACGCAACCGGAGGAGATGAAGCAGAACTCTCCCGAGAGCGGGAAGACGACGCCTCATCTGGAGAATCCCGGCTCGGTGAAGCGAACACCGCCCTCGCAGCCGGACCTACCCTCTATGGGAGTGTACACGCCCGACTCGACCACAAACTCGGTCCACTCGTTGCACTATGGCCAATGCGATTTGGACGTAAGTCAGCTGGGATTGGAGTCGCCGACTTCGATATCCAGCGACCTGGCGTCCCAGAACAGCGTTGAGAGGCCGCCAAGCGCATTGCCGTCGATGCCGGCGTCGGTTACCGCTCCGATATCCGTATCGATGCAGATAGCGCCACCGGCCACGTCCGTCGCAGTGAACATATCCCCTCAGGTTCAGTACGCTGACTGCTCGATGCCTCAGCACACGCCGACGGCTCACGTCAGCATTCATCATCCGATGCATCAGCCTCACACGCCGCAGCCTCTTCAACAGCCGAGGACGCCGCAGTCGCACACGCCTCAGAGCATACCCACACAGAGTCCTCAGCCGCTTCCACAGAGTCACACGCCGCAACCAATGCCGCAGTCCCACACGCCTCAGCCCTTGCCCCAGTCTCACACTCCGCAGAGCATACCCACGCAGAGTCCACAGCCTCTACCACAGGCCCACACTCCTCAACCGATGCAGCTGTCACTGGCACAGCAGACGCAGAGCCAGAACATGACACATAGTCAGTCCCAACAGTCTCAGCAGACGCAACCGCAACAGCAACAATCGACGCATCAGCAACAGCAACAACAACAGCAGCAGCAGCAACAACAACAACAACAACAGCAGTCACAATCTCACAGCAATAAGAGAGCCAGTAGCTCGCAGACGACCCACAGATCAAGATCGGCGCAGCAGAGCAGCAGATCCCATCGAGCCACACCTCCGACGCCGCACACTCAAGCCTCCTCTCAACATACCAGCTCCCACACCAGTTCTCATGCGAGTTCCCACACGAGTCATACAACCGTGGCGCACACGAGCCACGTACCGCCTCAATACCAACAAACTTCGTCGATGAGCGTGCCACCCGTGCCTCATCTGCAGTCTCACACACACGCCGCTCACTCGCACAACATGGCCGTGATCTCGCAAGGGAACTACATGGCAGTCGCCTCGCCGACCTTCCCTACGCAGAACACGTACGTGATACAACATCGAGGCAGTAGATCCGGCGCGCCCACGCCTTGCACTACCGCGACAAACTTCTACATCCAGACGAGCGCGATGCCACCGCATTCGCACACGCCCGCGCCCTCCCTGTCGGCCTCTGGGAACCACCAGACCACCAACTCGTGCAGCTTGGCAAAGCTGCAGCAACTTACCAACGGCCTGGAAATGATACCGCCGACGCCATCGCCGGCGATGAACTTGACACCGCCGCCACCGATTCCGCACACCATGACGCCCCCTCAGACGTCGAGGCAATTGCCGACCCCGCCCCAGGTGCCGCTCGGATACCCGAAGAACTATTACAATGTGAACACGGTCCCACCGCCTGGTACACCCGGCCCACCTAGTCGGTCGACCTCGCGGTCCTCGGCGAACGCGAACATGGCGACTCTAACGCAACCGTATCCGAGCGAGAGCCTGTACAGACAGACCCTGGATCCCGGAAGTACCTGTCCACAAATGCAGAGCGCCGCCAGCCGGGTCAGTCCGAACGTGGCGCTGAACCCGAATCTCATGGCTCAGTATGGCTACCGAGTAGCTCAGCCGGGCACCGGCTACATGAACCAGGCGGCGCAACTCGGCGGCTTCATGAACCAAGCCAGTCAGCTCCCCGTGGGAGTTGTGAACGTACCTGCGCCGTATCCTCAGGACCCACATCAGCAAAACCCAGCGGCGGTCTACACGACCTACCACGGTTACATCAACGGAGGCCTTATGCAGCCCCTAAACAGTTCGATGAGGCCCCGCTAGCCCATAGATTCCCCTAAACGCACACCCCTTCACCCGCAACGACGAAGCTTCGATGCGGACAAGGCCCGCGGGCCATCGTCCGCTTAGCAACGACCATTGTTTTCTCGAGTTCCATGGAAATCACCAACACTGATTCCGCCGACACGGTTTCCTCCGACAACATTTCACCGACTCCAGATTTGAACGACAACGCCTTCAACCGACAACGACTTTCATCGCAACGATTTTGGCCGACAACAAATTTCGCGAACTGAGGTGGCCGTTTCAAGTCATTGTCAGTCAAATTCGTTGTCGGTCGAAATCTTTGTGGATCAAATTCTTTGTCGATCAAAGTCGTTGTCGGTCAAATCTGGAGTCGGTGAAAACCGTGTCGACGAAATCTGTGTCGGTGATTTCCATGGAACCCGTTTTCTCTCCGGGATAAGACTGCAAGCGTTCTCTACGATCCGATCTCGATCAACCTTCGAGCGATCGCTACCGCGGCGACCTCTTTTAATCCACAAGAAATACGTTTCGTTTTATAGTATCACTGACGAGGGTAAATCGTAGCTTGCCCTACGCGCCCTGTTCCCTTTAACCACGCCGTCGAAACGTATCGACGCGTTCTTTTACCAAATTAACCTTTCTGTAATCAACCGATCAATTTACTGTATTCCTTTCAACAATTTGTTAATGTTCCCGTAAAAAGTATCACGAAATTTCTCTGCGTGTCCATTCTGTACTGGGTAATATTGTTCATTTATAGTCTTATAACGAGATTTGTGTAACCGTGTTACATACTGAACGGTTCTAGCCCTTAATACTCGAATGGCGACTCTGAGGCGCCACTAAAAATTGCTGTACCATTATTCAAAATATTGTTTAGATTATTAAATGTATCGGGATCTAATTACTAAACATTTAGGTATTGTATGAGGTATTTTAATGGAAATATTTTAGATCGAAAGAAATGTTTATCTATACATTTCGGTTGACTACACAAGGGTTAATTGGCCCCGAAGGTCCTCGCGGATCGTGCTCCTCGAAGGATTGAGAGGAGAGTCGCATCGAAGGGATTCGTAACTTGTCGTCGCGTATATTCGTGTAGTGTTCGTTTCTCGCAATGTGATACCCTAGCCGGCACAGAGACGAAGGGATTACGCGATACGATGGATTAATGATAATTTTCTGTGCGCGCCTGCTTGATCAATCGGACGCGGTTTCTTTGCGAATTCTTGTCGCATTCCTTCCTGGTACCACGTTACGAGACACGGGCAATATATTGTGCGGGATATGATCGCGGTATCGGATAGGAAAATTGTGAGGCATGGGTTCTTGGTAACTCTGTGCATTTACAAAACGATTAATCATTATGTACCTTGAGGATCGAACTGTCGATCGGTCGAGGTCGCAGAAGAGATGCATATTCCCTCCTCTGTTTTGGGATCTACGATCGACACAGCGAATACCTATTTTTTAGTAGGGCATTCCCTCTTTGAATCGCAACGGTGTTACGTTTTCTGTATAATAATGTACATATATATATATGTATGCGTATGTATTTTTATATATATATGTATGTACATATACAGATATATGTATATATGTATATATATAAAAATACCTATTTTATATATATATGTATATATATATGTTTATTTATATATATATGTATGTATATATATAATATGTATATTACATATATATGTATATTATCTATATATATATATAATATTTGTATAAATACTTACAAAGAATATTCTGTTTGATATTATCGATTGTTGAACGTTGTTGTTTACGTTTTCTTCGAGGCACACTGTACTTTACTGTATCATAAAATACTTACCGCTACGGTCATTCGAATTGTATTATTGCGAATTCATTATTACGATTGTCAAAAAGTCGGGATCATCGTGAACGCGTTCGTTGCTCATTTTACCGTGTTATCATCGTTCGTCATCAGCATCGACACTACGTTTTTCTCCAGTTATCAGCACTGCTACCACCATCTCCACCACCCACCACTACCACTATCACCTCTGTACCCCTACCTCCCTACCAGCCACACTTCTTGACGCGATATCGTCCTAATCGTGATTGTCGTTATTATTATTTCTATCGATTACTATTATCATTATTAATATTATTATTTCTATGATTATTAATATTATTGCTATAATTATCGTCATCATGATACCCAATCCAATATACAGTTATAGTTTTATCCGGTTCGAGCGGCCCGTCACACGGACACGCGGAGACAAATTAGGGAAATCGAGACACACAACACACGCTCGCACACATACACACATACGCAGAGGACAAATTGCATTCGTTCGTTACTCTCTATTGTATGTAATAATGGTTTTTATTCTAGCTAGTATTTGGAGTGAAAGGGCACATACGTACACAACAAACAAACGTGCGGACAAACAAAACAAACAAACAGGAACAGGACAGACACACATTCACACGGACCGATTTATATATATATATATATATATTTATATATATACCACATTCGAGAAGGATTATGACTGCGTATATAACACAGAAAAAAAACTCTTCCACGGAGCGTCGTGAGAAAAAAATTTATGCGGAAATTATTTTTTGTATCGAATCGCGATGAGAGAAAGAGAGATTGCGAGCGAGATAGTGTGATAGAGATGCGAGAGAGAGAGAGAAAGAGTGAAAAAGAGAGGGAGACGCGCGGCTCCACTCGTTTCCCTTCGACCTGTCTGTGGGGAAATACATAAAACTGGTGCTCGTTCGTGTACGTTGAATTGTAATTTCCCTCCCACGCGTCGGCGACGCTTCGCGGAACGGTCGCGAACAAAATAATAATATATTTATAGTACGTTAACGAATTCGATTTTTGCAGAGGAGTACGAGACACGATAAAAATGTGCGAGAAAGAGAGATGATGAGGCAGCGACATCCGCTGCCCGGTTTTTAGCGTAACTCTTTAAACGGATAAGAAAGGTCATTAATAGTGTAAAAATACATCAATATTTATTGTACATAGATCTAAAAAAAAACTACTAACAAATAAAAAGAAATCAAAAATATCTACTGGGATTCACAAAGTTTCGAACGGTGGGAACGACGGGAACAGCAGGGATGATCCGATTTGCATTCACTTGGAAAATTTCGTATTTAGTTTCCCCGTTCCGTCCGCGCTATCTTCTTCTTCTCCTGAGGGAAAGAAATTCACTCGACTAGAATCGTGAAGAACAACCACCCCTACCCCAAACGTGAACTGTCTCTAATGGCTTCGTATAAGTTTACGATGAGCGGTTTTTTCTTTGCTCCGTCTCACAGTGGGGTATTTTCCCGAAAAACAGGAATAAAGTATCGTAACGTTATTTATGGGCCCAGGGTCATAAAAAAGTAGGTCGTTTTAAGTTTTTCAATATTAAAAAAAGAAACACTTTCCGTGGCACCGCGGAAGCTGCATTGCGTCGTCAGGAACCTTATACAAATAGATTCGACGTCGCGACATAACACATGCGTGAGAACGAAGCAGTTAACCCTTCATTTGATAGATAGAGTAATTTTGGTTTTAGAGTGACAAAGCTGTATAATCAGCCAACAGTAATTGTTGAAGAAAGTGTAATATTGTTGGACTGTGTGATAGTCACCTCGACTTTCTCATCTTTCTTCTCCTTCCTTCTCGTCTCTTCTTCTCGGCGTTCGCCAGATCTACGTACATCTTTCTTTGATCCGGGGTCATTTGTGTCCACAATCTTCCTGCTGCACGCGCGATCACGGTCACGCGTTCCCTCGGCTTTTTGCTTCGTAATCGCAAGAAGAAAATAATGAAAGGATTCGTTGCACGGTACTTGATGATCTCCTTTCGGCTCTCCCCGCAAGGGTTAGCAGCACCCCTCTTTCCATTTCTTCCGGGACGGTCATCTACGCTACCCAAAATCAAGACATGTAACTTATAAGTCAGTGAAATCATTGCTTCGGGAACTCGGGACGTCAGGACTCGTCTCGGGTCAAGCTTGAAATTGTCTTACCCGTCACCAAACTCGTCTTTCTTCCGGTCTCTTCTTCCGGGCTGCGAGGATCTGGAGTTTCCCATTTTATCGCTACCCTATCTATCTACGCGACCCTCTATCGTGTGGGAAACATTACTTGATAATTTTCAAATCAGTGAAAAGAATCGTCGACAAAATGGCCTCAACGAAGACTGCTTTCCATTGTTTTCCGACAGAAACAAAAGTGGGGATACAGATTCGCGGTTTGAACATCCGCGCAGGATATCGAGGAGAATTTGAATATGTACGGAGACGTGTTTTCGAAATTATGATGTTTATTGGTCGAGCACAAAACATATTCTTATCGCTATCGATGTTGAGATTCATGATTTCTCTCACTAATATTATTTTTTATTTCAATTAGGGAAAGCAAGTCGACGAAAGAGATTCGATTCAACGAAATTTTCAACATTTCCTTCTCGAAGCAAGATGCCTAGGTTTCGAGAACTCCGCCGGAGGCTTATCGGTAAACTGTGGATCTTTATGTATTTATAGCTCCTGAAGATTTAGCGAAATTTTGATATACAAGGTGCGATGCAAATTAGACCTTGATTTTTTTGTAGAAAATAGATTTTTTTTAATTTAAAAAATTGCAATTTCTTGTCGGTGAAATACTGATTAACTTTGTTAAGAAACATTTTTCTGTCCGACCATCCGAAGGGGCTGAAAAATCGTGGGAACTAATTTGCGTCGCACCCTGTATTTGAGATTTACAGAGGCTACTACTACTGCGTAAAAAATTACAAATTACATAAACTTCCCAGTCTACTTGTGACTTAATCGAACGAAAGAACAACAAACGGAAACCGCGTTTATATGCGTTCAAGATTCTACAGTTCGCCGCCGGCCTGTGCAGCCTTTTTCGGTTTCTTGTTCTTGCTCCATTTATCGCCGCAATAGCAGGCTTCCTTCTGCGCATCCATGTAACTCTTGCAGCCCAGGGTCGTGGTCCCCGTGAAAAGCATCTTCGCAGCTGCCTTACACGTGTTTATCACAGCCGCTGTTTGATAGCCCTCGCAATATTTGTACAAACATCTTTTAAACTCCAGATCGCACTTCTCCTTGTCCATGTTGCAAGTGTCGTAGCAGATATCGTGTGCGTCGCAACATTTGGTCATCTCCGCCAGCGGTAAGTACTCTTGATTAATCTGTAATTAATTAAATTGTCCATTTACAGTACACAGCGATTTCTAATTGTACCAATTTACTGTTCGTACCTCTATTCCTAAAGATCCGCAGCCGTTGCTCTGCGGTTTATGGTTCCAATCCGGTTTCGGCGCAATGCCTGAAATCAAAAAGCATTCCTGCCACTTCATTTGAAAATTGCAACCTGGGCCGCCGTGCCGTGTAGCGGTTAGAGATGACGTGCAAATTCACTCATCGTGATTCATCACAAAATCACGATCACGGTTGTACTTTTAACTTTATTCAAGCCGTGATCGTGATTTTCTAATCTATAGTCAATTTTTTTTATACATCAATTAGCTTCCATAAAAATATCTGCGTATAACGTAAATTTACTTCAATTGAATGAATTTATATCGATCGTAAATGTTTTTAGATAGAAATAATATTCTCGCGGAGCACAGGTTCGACCAAATTCTACATTAATATAGCAAATTTGTAGTAAATTCAAACATTAGATTCGGGTTTGAATCATTATTGTCAATTTAAGACCACATTTGCAAATCTTATAAAATGTATTCAAAACTCCCGCCGTTAAAACGACTGAATCAGTTACTAAATTTAGTCGATAATGTAAAAAATTAGTCGACTGAAAATAGTAGTTGATTACTATCGATTTAGTCGATGGTGTCCATCACTACATTGAATAAATATTTCAATCAATTTAATTTCGAGTGCTAATTAAATAATATGTCTGGAAACTGTTCGTTCATACGCGCGTGCAAGATAACGCACAAACATGGCGGCCGGTTTGGCCAATGGCAGCCCGACCGTGGCCGGACTGTGGACTAGGTTTAACGCGGGAATGGGCACGATAATAAACCATATACAATGGAATGGCGAAAGGTTAATTACGTACCCGCTGGACACTGGAAAACACAATGTTCCTCGACCGCGGCATCAAACACCTCGTGTATGTCCTTGATTTTCCTCGCCACGGTAATCGCATTTCGGAATAGATCCTCGAAGACCGTTTCCGCGGATAAAACAGCGTCCCTTAGGTTCGATAACAAACCACTGCCATAACCGGACCAGGCATACGCCATAAAAGTCAACGCGTAGATCAGCACTTTCCTATATTGCGAAAAATCCATTGTTACGCGTTCTCGATGCACTACCGACTCACTGTTCCACTGGTCCGTGGATATTTTTAGGTGAATCAACTCACATAGGTGTTGCGGATTGTGGACACGTGGTGGCAAACGACGAAGTACTGCGAAGTACTCTTTTACGATTCAATTTCGTCACACGATATATATGTACATACATAACATCAATCGCTCTGTCATCTGACGTGGATTTAACGCGTTAAAAAGACAAAAATCTCGCAAGCCAAAATTGTGACGTTCATTGTAGGATTTATAAACTACATAATCAATATTTTGGTTGACATGAGTCATGTCTCGTGTTGCTGGTCAGAGATTCTTGAAATTGGGATTCCAATGATTTTACAACATTTCAAGTTCCATTAAATAACAGCGTTTATTACATTAAATAAAAATGATCAACTAATATTGTATAATTGATTGTTGCGATGTAGATGTCAGTTAAATGCGCGTTACAACTTCTTCACGAGTTCTCCGTTGTCGTATAGTTTCTTCACATCTGTGCCACCACCAAGGCAAACACCCTTTACAAATACCCTAGGGACTGTCCGGGCGGAAGTTATTTCACCAAGTATATCTTGGATTTCGTCGCCATCCTCTCTCTCATCCAACTCGATAGCAGTATACTTTTCTTTTAAACTATCGAACACCTGAAAATGTTGTTGGATGATAAGTCTTGGATGAGAACACGTAACTTATGGAATTAGACTGCGGATCTTTACGCATTTATGTAGAAATTGGTTGGGTGAAATGTAAAACTAACGTAACAAAGTCGTTAAGGGATGAAATCTATTTCATATTATTC
Organism: Lasioglossum villosulum; assembly: GCA_963971365.1. Classification (NCBI taxonomy): domain Eukaryota; kingdom Metazoa; phylum Arthropoda; class Insecta; order Hymenoptera; family Halictidae; genus Lasioglossum; species Lasioglossum villosulum. Next base: position 23,832,690 of record OZ020503.1, on the reverse strand, counting down.
CTGCTGTCTGTAATCCATGTAAAACATTTATAATTTGCATAAAGATCGGTGTACACGGAATTCTATAATACCTTCTTAGCCATTTTGCAGTAAGGACATGTTGACTTGGAGAATATGACCACCTTGTCAGATGCAATGATCTGGTTAACTTGTTCTTTAGTCACCGTCATGTCAGAGTTTCTGGTGCTGGAAACTGAACCCATTGCGTTTGTCTAAATAAACGATTACCCGTAAAAATGACGCAATTTTCGCATGGTAATTAAGAGATCGTTAGATTGTTGAAACTTAAGAGGTCTATTTCGCTCGTTTTGCAATCGTTGTTGCAGCATTCGTAATCCGGGCGTGCCGCAAAAATGATGTTTGCCATACCAGTAAATAAACTCGGCGATATATTATACATTTTCAGTTTAAGATATTGCTTGATGGACGTAAACATGATTGACGGACGGTCTCCACTCGGGTCAATTTATAAGTTTTAGGTTAGTGCTTGAATAAAAGATGCAAAGTGCGATATAAAAACAAGTGCCTAACGCGTGACATTCGAATATAAATTCGACAAGTGTTGCGTTCGCCGTATCTCCGATTAAATTGTTTTTGCGATAATTGCGTTAACAAAGATTCTAAACTAAATACAGTAATTTCATTAAAAACACTTGATTTACCTTAACGATATTAAAAAATGTTCACGTACGTTGTAACTCTGGAAAGTATCGACTATACCGTATATGGAATGCGATAATCTGCGCTATGAGGTAAAATGTTGACAACGCAACTTCGTTGGAATAGAATGACTCGGAAGGAAAGAAGGAAACTATGTGGAGTACTTGGGAGTACTTACTCCAGCGAATGGTGTACGTGTAAATAAACAATAATCGATTGCGAAGCAAAAGTTACGGCTGGTATTTAAAACGTTAGTTTCTGGCGAATATTAATTTCATTTACGATGGATGCCGCAATTATATTAATTGTGTAAGAGTATTCATTTTCTGCAATCTTTCGTTATCTTTATCTGATCATGAATTATGCGGGATTCTACATTTATATATAAAAATTCTTTATAGTATATATAATATATGTAATATTATTATACATATATAATATAAATAATATATAAATAAGTATATATATAGTATACATATATAAGTATAAATGTAAGATATTCTAATAGCGCAAATTTCTTGCGTGTTTCGGAGTTTGTAGATGTCGTAATTCGAAGTTCCCGCGGCAGGCGGCAGCACAAATGGCGGACAGAGCGCTGACTAAAGAGTCGAACATCTTGCGAAGCAACTTAGCCGATGACTATCGCGTTGGAAGTGTTCTTTTGACACTTGACGTTACGAATTATCGAGCTGTTTGTAAGGTTTCATTCTAAGTAGAAATGGTGTAAGAAACAAAGCCTTGGGGACGATGAGCAGGATCGCGAAAATGGCCTGTCCAGGAGGTGGTCTGTACGTCGTCGAGAGTGAGGTCTGCCTCCTGGTGACTTCTATGAGACGGGTCACCCGATGGTCTTCTCATTCTCATCAGGTTAGAGAACGTGTTGTCAATTGCTTTTCTTGGCAGCAAAATTCTTTTTTTTATTCAACAATGAAACATATGTAGCTGGTAGAACGTGGATTCGATTGAATATCGTGATCACGTGCGTTTATTTTTATCGTTATCGAATGAAACACCTTCAAACATTCCGTCAGTATGGTAACACCCGAACGCGGTCATGCTCTTTTTCAGGGTGATGTGTATTTGAAATTTTTACGATTGTTTTTCAGGACGAAGACCAGGACAATCTCGTGAAGGGCTTGTCTAATTTGAAGGAGGCTCTGAATGAAGCCAAAGATTTGTCTCAGTTGGAACCTGGAGTATTTTTAGCGCCGTTCCTGGAAATTATAAGATCAGAAGAAACAACGGGACCCGTTACCAGCCTCGCATTATCCGCAGTTAATAAAATAATATCCTACGGCTTGATCGGTAAGTGTTATTCAACCTGTTGAGTCCAAGTCAAGGTGTACTCCCATCCATAAGTCACCTGAAGTGTCCAGTGATTTATAGATGCCACAGGTTCACGTAATTAATATAGACTGCTATATTTCAGATCCAGAACATCCGGCTGTAGCGCAATGCGTCGAGGCCGTTGCGGACGCGGTAACGCACGCGAGGTTCGTCGGAACCGATGCGACCGGGGATGGGGTTGTTTTAATGAGAATACTTCAGGTTCTAAAAGCCCTCACATTGTCGCCGGCCGGAGATTATCTGTCGAACGAAAGCATTTGTGAAATCATGCTCAGTTGTTTCAGGATATGTTTCGGGACGCATCTGAGCGAATTGTTGAGAAAAACAGCGGAGCATTGTCTGAGGGACATGGTGCAACATTTGTTCATGCGGTTGCCTCAGTTTGCGGACGACACGAGGGCATTATTGAACATGAAGAAAATGAGAACCGACGGCATGGAAAATACTCGTAGCAAAAATAGGAGGAACAAGAATCATTACAAACAGAAACCTAAACCAAATTCGGAGGAAACGGAGGACAGCGAAGTTCAGCCCTTGAATTCTGTCGACAGGGTGAAGCCGAGTCATTTAGCGACAACGCCTGTTGCTCCCGGAGGAAATATTGTAGATATGCAGGGGTCGATGGATCAAGGAACCACGGAGAACACGGAGGATGAAAACAAGGACAATGGTGGAAAAAATTCGAACGGGAAAAGCGACGGTTCGAAACAGGAAGACGATTCGGAGGCGAAGGGAAAGGAAGAGGGTGCGGAAGATGCAACGAAATGTAAAGAAAACAGCGACGGAGCTGTGGAAAGTACAAATAATTCGGTAGAGAAGGAACAGGTCCAACAGGAGGAGTGTAAAAATGAGGAGAAGAACGAGAAGGAGAAGCAGAATCGAACGGAAAAATCCTCCGTGGTGAAGCAAGAGAGCCAGGGTAATTAAAATAATTACGACTGTTCATTCGGTTAGCAAGAAACAATGACTCGTACGTATTGTTTTGCAGAGAACCAATCGGTCAGCGACGAGAAGAGCCCAGAATTGATACAGTCTCCGACAGGAAGCGTCGAGGACTTATCGATAGATGAAAGCACGAACAGCGGATACAAAGCGTCGAAAATGAAAGAAATCGAACAAGTCGAGGAGTATATTAACGCTCAAGGAGTTCGTTTCACGCCGCTGCAACAATTGGTCCCGTACGGTGCTCTATGCGTTCGTGAATTATTTCGATTTCTCGTGTCCCTCTGTAACCCTTTCGACAAACAGAACACCGGAGAAATGACCCATCTTGGTCTGAGTTTGTTGCAAGTAGCGTTGGAGATCGCTGCCGATGTTCTAACCAACTTTCCGTCGTTGCTCGCTCTCGTGAAAGACGATCTTTGCAAGAACCTGATCTTGGTAAGGCAAACGACAAGCATTTTGTCGCGCGTTTACGCGAAATACTTAGCCAACAATCTAATCGTTTGAATTCGATCCGTCAGCTTCTTGGCACGGATCGATTGTCGATCCTCGCAGCCGATTTGCAAGTGTCCTTTCTGTTGTTCGAATCGCAGAGGGAACATTTGAAATTCCAAATGGAGCATTACATAACAAAATTGATGGAAATCGTGTGCTCGGATTCGAACAGGATAGCCTACGATCAACGAGAATTAGCGCTCGGTATGGACCAACCGCGAGATACACGAGATTTCAATTTCCTTACACGGATTCTCTTTGTTTCATTTTAGAAGCGATCGTGAGGTTGTGGAGGATACCTGGATTACCGGCAGAGTTATATCTGAATTATGACTGCGGCTTGTACTCGACGAACTTGTACGACGAATTGATGAAGCTTCTATCGAAGGTACGGGGGTAATTCCATGTAAAAGTAGATCACTTTTTGACGTCAAACATTGTAAACTTCGAAGATCTGTAATTTTTAAATAACAAAATAACAAATAAAATCGTCGATGATGACGTCAAAAAGTGAGCCATACATATTTTGTGTTTGGATACGAAACGATTGGAACAGAGACGAATTTATATGCGATCAATTTCTCCCGATAGAATGCTTCCACGTTTATGGGCACCATGTACAGTATGCAGTTCATCTCGTTGGACGCGATAATTATGCTGGTATCTGGCATGGAAATGAGGTGCACAGGATACAATGAATTGTGCAAACCTTCGCGACACAGAGCATCGCCGAAACTGCCTACGCGAGAAGAATTACACGGCATAAAGGCTAATAAGCTGGTAAGGAATCGGCGTTCGTTGAGTCTGTCACGAATCATTCCAGCTCAAGAGTTTCGCGGATTTTACAGTGGTTGGTGATGGGAACGGAAAAATTTAACGAGAGCCCGCGGGAAGGTATCGCCAAGCTGACGGAATACGGCCTATTGGGTGGTAGTCCAGGTAATCCTGACCCGGAGCAAGTAGCCAAATTTCTGAAGGAGAATCCCAGTTTAGACAAGAAAGCTATCGGAGAGTACATCAGCAAGAAGGAAAACAAAAACATTTTAAACTGTTTCGTCCATAACTTCGACCTGAGGAACACGCGGGTTGATCAAGCCCTGCGTCTTTACTTGGAATCGTTCCGGCTTCCTGGCGAAGCGCCACTTATCTCTTTGTTGCTCGAGAAGTTCGCGGAACATTGGCACGTAAGTTTGAAAGAGAAATATTTCTATCGTCGACGACGACGCAATCGGCACACGCGTAAAGAATCGACGTCTGTTTACCCAGGATAGCAATGGCAGGCCATTCGCATCGGCTGACGCTGCGTTTACCTTGGCATACGCGGTGATCATGTTGAACGTCGATCAACACAATTATAATGTGAAACGACAGAACAATCCGATGACCGCCGACGCGTTTAAAAAGAATTTGAAGAAGGTGAACGGTGACTCGGATTTCGATCAAGATATGCTCGACGAAATTTACACGTCCATCAAGTAAGAACCCCTTTACGGTACTTAAACGATAATTCACAATAATTCGTGGTTTGGTCTTCTGTGTAACGATATCCGACATTATCAGGGGCGAGGAGATCGTAATGCCAGCGGAGCAGACCGGATTGGTGAAAGAGAATTATTTGTGGAAGTGTCTACTGCGTAGAGGCGCGGGACCAGAAAGCATCTATCTAAAAGTTGGAAACGTCGGTAAATTCGTGGACAAGGAACTAGCCGAACAGGCTTGGGCTTCGATTATTAGCGCGCTTTGCCGAGCGTACGACAAAGCACCTGATAAATCATTGCAGCGTCGAGTCGCCGAGACGTTCCTCCGGTTTGTTGCACGTTCGTAGATCCAATATCGAACGATCGAACAAAATGTTAACGATCTTCCTTTTTTAGGTGCGCCTCGATAAGCGCTCATTACGGCATGAGTAGCGATTTGGACACGCTCGTGGTCAGTTTGTGCAAGTTCACGGGATTAGCGACCGGTGGCGAGCCCGAACAAGTGGTGTCATATCTCGGCAGAAGCGGCCGGTGTCAGCTGGCCGCGAAAACCCTCTTTAAAATCACTCACATGCACGGGAACGCGATGAGAGCCTCATGGAAGAACATCGTTGATTGCCTACAGTCGTTGTACAAAGCAAGGTTGCTGCCGAACAGCCTGACCGAAGGGGAGGATTTCATAGACCCGACTGGAAAGATATCTCTGCTTCGAGAACCGACCACGCCCAAGCAACCGCCTCCGGATCAAGGAATATTCTCTAGCTTGTACTCTTACATAGCTCAAGATTCGTCCCGTCTCTCTCAACCAGCGGGAGCGTCTACAAGAAAAAAAGCGACCGAGTTCGTGGCCGGCTGCTACCTCAAACAGATCATCGAGGAGAGCAAGTTCTTGCAGATCGAATCGCTTCGGTCTCTCGTCGGTGCTCTGGTCTTCACCAATCATCAGGACGAGGACGTGTCGGTATTTCTGTTGGAACTTCTATTAGAAGTGACCATTCAGAATCGCGACAGAGTGATGTGCATTTGGCCGATAGTGCAAGCACACATGGACAGTCTGCTGACGACAGCCGCGAGAGAGAACCATCCCTATTTGCTGGAAAGAGTAGCGGTTGGAATGTTGCGATTGGCTATTAGATTGTTGAGAGGGGAGGAGTGCGCGTGGACTGTTCTGCCCCCTCTATTACCGCTGACCCATTTACCTTCGGCGACTATCGCGCCCCTCGCTAGACAGATCGCGTACGGATTGTTCGAGCTGTTAAAGATCGGCGCGGCTAACATACACAACACGGAAGACTGGAAGGTGGTGTTCAGTCTATTAGAATGCTCCGGCGCCGGTGCACTGTCGCCTAAGCAATCGAATACAGTGTTGGACGAGGCAACGAACTCCACGAGAACGTCGGTGTTGGATCCCAGGCCCATTAGCCCTGTGCCGGAATGGATGTTGATGTCGCCCACAGGAACGGAAGCGCCTTTGCCGGTAGCCGCAGATACGATCATCTTAGATCGCGATCTGCAGCAGCACGACCCGGCTGCGCTGATCAAATGCTGCGACAGCTTAACGTTTCTAGTCAGAGATGTGGCGCACGTGACTCCTTTCAACTTCGAGCTGTGCATCCGTTGCGTCAGAACCTTCGCCGAAGCGGTTCTCAAGTGCACAGGTAGAAGGAGCAGGGTTCACGCTACCATCACGGAGGAACCAGCCGGCTATCAACAAAGTCCCATTCAGCTGCTGGACTTGATGCACACGTTGCACACTAGAACCGCTCAAGTGTTCCGATGGTGGGCGGAAGAGGGTAACGCCGAGCAAGCGGTTTCTCTGTGGCCACAGGCTTGGAGACCGCTGCTCCAAGGCATCGCGAGATTATGCTGCGACGCTCGTAGGCCAGTTCGCACGGCCGCCATTACATATCTGCAAAGCACGCTGCTGGCTCACGACCTGGCCCAATTATCAGCGGTCGAGTGGTCCCAGTGTCTGGAACAGGTACTCTTCCCTTTGCTTGCTCAACTACTGGGACCGATAGCAGCGGACGATCCGATCGGAGTGGAGGAAACGAGGGTCAGAGCAGCGATGCTGTTATCCAAAGTCTTTCTTCATCATTTGAACCCTCTGTTGACTCTTCCTGGATTTCTACCTCTGTGGCTGACCGTCCTGGATCTCCTCCGCGCTTACATGCACGCGGATAACAGCGAGCTCCTGTTCGAAGCTATACCGGAGTCTTTGAAGAACATGTTGCTCGTGATGTCTTCCACGAACGTTCTCGCGTCCGACTCGAACCTGTGGGCGCCCACCTGGAGGACCATCGACATGTTCCTGCCGAATTTGAAAGAGGAACTGTTCCCCGAGCCACCGCCGCCACCACCGGCGTCGCAGGCGCCACAGACTTCGCAAGTGATCAGCTTGGTGGAGCAACAGCAACCGTCGTTTCCGGGATCGATAGCTCCGCAACCGGACAACGCGATCGGCGAACCGATGCAACCTGTGCAGCAGGATACGAGCGCCGAGGTTGCACCGTCGATGGAACTTACGAATCCAGCGACGACGAACAACGTCGTCTCTGTTCCAATGTCGGTTCCGTTGTTCGACGACAGAGAACCGCAACAGGTGATCACGCTGGTGAATCAACAGCCCCCGAGCGTGTCGAGCCCGGTCGCGGTGCAGCCAGCTGCGCAACAAGTTTTCGACGTGTGTCAACCTTTGCCGATGGTCTGCCGGACGACCATCGAGGATCATCGGACAACGATAGCCAGCCAGGAAGATCTCGAACGAGTACCAAAGATCGAGAACGAGCAGGAGCACGTGGTCGCAGCCGAATACGAGGAACAGATGCAATCACAGCAGAGCTCGCCTCGACAGCACTCTGTGCAGCATTTACTCTATAAGCAGGAACCGCAACACGTTGGAACGGTGAACTCCTCGCATCGCGCGAACTCGTCCGAGGTGAATCAATGTCTTGCATTTTAGCAGGAATGTCCCGTGGATCGTCGGCTGGTCCCGCGCTATAGTTTCCCCTTCATCTTTCTCTTTATTTCATCTTTCGTTTCGCTCCGATTGATGATCCACGACCTCTTACAGCCCGCCGCGCGACGTCGAGTAGATCACGAAGAGAACAGCGGCGAGAAACGCCTCCGGGAACTTGTTCAATCCGAATGTCACAACCTCCGTACTCGACTCGCCGGGGCTGAAGAGGCTCTGGACCAAGAACGTCGTTTATTGTTTCGCTTCGTTACGCTGCGCGCGATCCTGCAACACTTCCCATCCCCAAGTCTCGTTACCATTTAGCCTCTCTTTATTCTTCTCATCCGCATGAAATCCTTTCGAAATTCAATCCGTCCATCGTGCCGTAGCTAAACGCGAATAAACCATAGCCGGAGAATCGTGATCGCCGCGCTACCACAGCCAAAATAACCGGAATATTTTCTTTGCAGACAACAGCTATAAGCTCTACGGTGGCGACGATCTTTAATTCTGCGGCGTATTTTAGCGAGGATCCCGCGGCGGATCGACTATTCGCCGTGACCAATCCTTGACCACTGTACATTCGTTATGTATATTGTATGATATAAAATATTTCTATAAAGTACCAGACCCTTCTGGATCCCACCAAGCAAGAGGGAATACAATCAACGGGAAAGATATCTTCGGCTCGCGTATATTAATAATAATATGTCACCGTGTAATTGACATTATTATTAATATATACATCTATATCATTTACATAAATATACTTATACAGAACATATACATACATATATATGTATATAAATACGGAAAGTTCGGTGTTTTGCGATGCGGGTATCGTGTTTCGTGGTATTTCGCGGTCGCGTTTATTTTTAAACAATAACGACGCGCGCGATCGTTCTAGAATTTGTACAAGCGTGACGATGGCGGACCGTTCTCGTCCCGTGACCGGTAGGTGACTTGCAGACGAACCGCCATGAACGAACGATCGACGAATCGAAACGATAGGAGGAGGGCATTCGCACAGCACTAATTCGACTCGTTCGACGCTGTCATTCGTCGACGACGCTTTCGACCATCGTTTACACGCGCTTGGCGTCCGTGAATTCCTCGGGTCGAGATTGTGCGACTACTCGGCGGACGCGTGGGCACGCGCGCGCGGCTATGAGAAACTCGGAGCGACTATAATTAGCCTCGGTGGAGCCGGAATCGTTTTAGCGCGTCCCTGACTACATCGTATTCCGGTCTCCCGGTTTGACAAGTAAACAGTAGACTCTTTGCGTGCGTCAAGAGCTCGGTAACCTTCGGTAGTCTCGTAGAGAAATGTATATCAGGCGGCCGATTCTCATATTATCACAGAGCAGCGCGATCGCGGCGGGTAACCTTTGGCCGGTCGCTCGCTAGCGTCTTCGGCAATAGTAGCCCAGCGTCTTACACTTCTGGCAGAGGTGTTGCGGATGAACCTTGCTCTGGTCCGACACGTCCAACCCGTCCGGTTGCTCCAGGGGCCTCTGAAACGATCCAGAACCATCAGTTGCGTAACCCGTGCGAAAACGTGCGATCCTAATTGCTAGCCGTTAGCGGAACACCCGGGTTCCGATTCACGCGACTCGGCCAAACGATATTTATATTCTGAAAGTTTTATTCGCTCCGCGCCGTAAACTAAAAATACCGTTTGTCGGGTAGAAGGTCCCAAGTAGTTGCTCTCGAGCGGCGACGCGTTTTCCGGTCGCGTTCTATGTAAAGGTCCATTTATACTCAAATATATCCGACGAAATATATTCGATCAGACAGATGTTCTTCAATGCGTTTTAATGGAAGTATGTACACCTAATGTAAGCTCTACATACTTCCATTAAAGTGCATTGAAGAATATTTGTCTGATCGAATATATTTTTCGACGGATATATTTGAGTATGAATGGACCCTTAAGAAGGTAGACTCGTTCCCAGGATTGGAAGATACGGTTTCTCAGTAGTCGGAATTACTAGATAAAGATCAATCTAGGCCACAGTCGCACTGAAAAGTCCTATTTTTACGTTTACTACGTTACGTTCAGCAATTTTCAGAAATCTGCGACGGCTACAGTGACTCTTATTAATATTCGGACACTCTTAAAAAGACGATAATATTTTGAATATTGTACTATACGATTTGAATTTTTTTGGGAAGTTAGAGCAATTGGTTTGCCACAGGATGCGAAACAAATTTTGTCAAAAATTGCAATTGATCGGAATCGTAGAAAAAATACTAAACGTTGTATTTTACAACTTTTTTGTGTGAGCCTATATTGAAAATTTAAAAAATACGTTTTATAGATCTGTCGGATTTTCAGCAGAGACTGATCAAGAATCGCGTAAAACTACGATGTCACTATTTTCTAATTGATTTCGATGAAATTTTCAGTGTACGCGTAATAAACATATATTTGAAATTTCCCATTAAGGGCCCTAATAAAAAATTCAAAGAAATGCTTTTCTTATATTCGCATGCAACTTAGTAAATTGTAATTTTTCGCAAATCGTGTTTGCAGATCGTGTATCAATCCAATGCTTCTAATTGATGATAGAAAAATCAGGTCGTTTGGTACAATCAAAAAACAGTTATTCTATTTTGAAAAGTGTACGAACACTTTGTACACCCATTTTAGTTAAGACAAACGGAGTTTGGATCGCGAAACGCTGCGTCCAGACGCGCTTGGACGATCCCACCTTAAAACGTCCGAGCGTATATTCTGCGCGCAGCGCCGGGCGATCAACGGGAGCGCGATTACGCGACTATAATTAGTTTTCGCCGGTTCCCGCGACGTTTCGACGCGGTTCTGTTTCCTGGCCGGTCCATCCATCCACGCGAGATCACCGATCGTTATCGAACACGCGCGCTTCTCTCCGCTGAAAGAGAGCGAGTGCAACAGGTGCTAACGATTGCTAGCGTTTACGTAAGCGATGGCCACGTAAGGGAACGCAGAAATTACCTGCTTGTGCGGGAAGACGTTTATGTGGCATTTGATGCATTCTTGGCCCATATTCGCCCAGCTGTTGCCCGACATCCATTTGCGCTTGCACTTGGGACACTTGTACTCGCCGAAGCATCTCTTGCTCCCTTGGTACGGCGTCAGGCCCTCGCCCTTCGGCCGCGCCTGCAATCGGGACGCGCGGTCGTTTACAATGGAACGTTCTAATTAGCGCGTTAGGGTCCATTTATACTGTACGGACAGACACACGATGCTTAACGATGTTCTGGAGGTACAATGAAAGACAAAAGTACAGGAAATTCGAAATCCATCAATATATTGGCAATGAAAGCAATTCACGATTATATTTTGCATTTAAAAAATAGATTAATTGAAGAAGGTTTTGGTTAATTAGTAAATTTCATGTTGCGTTTATTTTTTAATCAAATTGTCTTCATATTATAAAAAATTTGAAGTGACTTTTGCGAATAATTGTACCCTCTGATTTGAACTTGGAGAACATAAATTTGTGACATTCGGTATACAGGGTGTCCCAAAACTACCCTAGGAGCCGAAAATTGGAGGTTCCTTGAGTCATTTAAAGCGACATTTTCCTTTACAAAAATGGTGTCCGTGGCTTCGTTTAGGAGTTATTATCAAAAAACACGGACCAATCAGAGCGCAGCTATAGCGAACGGTGACCGACTCTGCGACAGGTCCCGCGAGGCGTGGTGTCGCCATTGGTCGACTCAGAATCAATCCGCTGTAGCCACGTTCTGATTGATCCGTGTTTTTCGTTAATAACTCCTAAACAAAGTCACGGACACCATTTTTGTAAAGGAAAATGTCGCTTCAAATGACCCAAGGAACCTCCCATTTTCGGCTCTTAGGGTAGTTTTGGGACACCCTGTATATATAAATATGTTTATTTTTAATATATTTAAATAAATATATTCATTTGTAATATATTTATATAAATATATTCATTTGTAATATATTTATATAAATATATTCATTTGTAATATATTTATATAAATATATTTATTTGTAATATATTTACATAAATATATTTATTTGTAATATATTTATATAAATATATTTATTTGTAATATATTTATATAAATATATTTATTTGTAATATATTTATATAAATATATTTATATAAATATATTTATTTTTAATATATTTATATAAATATAAATATATATATATATATATATAAACCGTCGTTTTTACGGCAGAAATGAGACGCATAAAAGACGTCTTCCTCCGACTGTAAAAACGGCGGCAGCATAAAAGACATCTTGTTAGACGTGTAAAAGACGTCTGTGTGGGACGTAAGTCATAAGGACGTAAAAAAAACGAGAGAACTACGACTTAAATACGCATCGTGCTATTTGGATAGGGATGACATTCAAGTCGAAGATTGACATTCTGACTGATTCTGTAAGTTTAATACCGACGGAATTCAGTATGGAAAGTCAGGAACGACAGTTTGATCGAAAAGTCAGGAATTTTAGTCTGATTGAAAAGTCAGACTATCATTCCTGATTGACGGTGCAGAGCCGGCCGGCTTCAGGATTAAAAACATTCTGCATTCTCGTTCTCCGGCCACTGCCAGCGAGAAACAATAATTAACGAGGTGCAGCTGTGTGGTGATCGGTCCCACCGCATATTCAATTATTTACGTATTTACTTATTCCAATGAAGAAATAATTTCTAATACGGGGACAAAGGTTAGAACCGCGACAACAGAATCGATGGTTGTTTGTAGTATCGACGAGCCATGTATCGAACGAAGGTTTCTTACCTTGTCTTCCGGTACTTTTATTTTCTTTTTACCTCGTTTGCACATCACTTGCGTAATATGTAAATATACGGTAGCGAAGAAAGTAGCCGGTCAATGGATAAAGACTACGACGAAACTACGAGTGTAGCCCGGTGTAGCCGGTTTGTTCTGTTTTTCGCGCATGCGCGGACAAAACTGAAGCGAATCTACTATAACGCAGCAGAGCGGCAAGAGCCCTGACGCCCTAGGGCAGTTATATACCGGTATTATTGTTCTCGTAATTTTAGAACAATATTTTATTCGATTTATCGTTTCAATATTTCGAATGTATATACTAATCATTTTTTTAAGTCTACAGGGTGCTCAAGGTACCCCGTTTTATCGAAAAGGTTGGGTTACCGAGATTGAAATTGCCGCGCATGTGCGAAAAAAAGAACACCCGATCGGAACACTGGTGTAGAACAGTGAAGAGTTCAGCGCATCGATTCGCACACGATGGCAACCACATGGAGAGAAAACAGTACCGTGTCTAGAGTAAGGTAGCAGAGCGGCCAGAGCCCTGTGGCAGTCATATTGGCGGGAATGTACCGGTGTTGTTGGTGGGACGTGTGTTCCGTCTTGAAACTTATTTGCTAACGTTTTAAGGGTAGCTTAACCCTTTACCTTTTCTTACGTATATACTAATAAGCTTTCAAAATTCTGCGGGGTACTCAAGGTACCCCATTTTTCGGTTACTGAGGCTGACGACGCCGCCATCTGGTGGCCATCGCGTGCGAATCGATGCGCTGAAACTCTTCAGTGGCGTAGAATCGACACAGTCGATTCGCGTTTGTTTCGTTCGAGCACGGCTCCTCGATAGTTCAAATCAAACGAACCTTCTTGATTCTTGAATAAACTTTGATTCTGTTAACCATAACTTCTCCCGAGTGGGACCTTTTTAGATTTCGAAAGAAAATGTTTTCTTTTTCGATCAGGTCTAGTGTATAAGGTATTCGTACACCTTTTAAACAGTTATTGAACCAACCCTTCTAACGTTTCGAAGAGAGACTCAAGCTGTTCGATCGACGTTTGAAACGGTTATTCGTTTTGAGAAAGTGTAGGAATGCTTTGTACACCCACTGTATATTTTCTACGCGTTTGTCCCACGGAACATCTCCGGTTTCTGAAAAGCGAAGCGCGTGCACGCGGCGTTAATGGGGCCAAACTCATCGACCGTGTCGGCCGATGGCTATCGTATGACGTCATGCTCGCCAGAGAGATGTACAGTTTGTTGTCTCAATTAATTAGCGTTCAATTGGGCACCGTATTCTGTCGCGGTGTTTTGCGTCGCCCGGCGCGGGTTGTTCGCGACGGGTCCCATGGAAATCACCGACACGGTTTTCACCGACGACATTTCACCGACAACGATTTTGATCGGCAACGATTTTGATCGACAATGATTTTGATCGACAACGAATTTGACCGACAACGATTTTGATCGACAACGAATTTGACCGGCAACGAATTCGACCGACAACGATTTTGACCGACAACGATTTTGATCGGCAACGATTTTGATCGACAACGATTTTTTAGATTCGTTGTCGGTAAAAATCGTTGTCAATCAAATTTGTTGCCGGTCAAATTCGTTGTCGGCCAAATCTGGAGTCGGTGAAAACCGTGTTGGGGAAATTTGTGTCGGTGATTTCCATGGGACCTGTCCGCGACATGGGTTCCGTCTGTTTCGCGGAAGCATAGGGATTAGAGATACATATTTCACGTGTAAGTGAATTCGGATCTCAATCCTTGTAATGATTACTACCCATCACGGGGTACACGTGAAACGTGTTACGTGGGTATCGTACCCTTGAATATTACTAAAAAAACAAGTGAAACCGGTGTTTGCGGGGAACCATTTTTTGTCCTCATACTATAATACGTTGATCGCGCTTCGCTCTCCTCATGATTTAAGTAAAAAAAACTGTTTTATATTAGAAAAATACATGGGAACCTTAGGGTGGTTGTCTCGATTTGTTTCCCCTACTTTGGACGCTCATATTATTAAATATCGTTAAATTATTAGCTGAGCGAAGCGCGATCAACCTTCCTCTTTAGAATGAGCCCTCACACAGCTCGTAACGTGCTTGTATAAGAACAAAAAATGGTTTCCCGCAAACACTGTTTTCACTTGTTCTTCTAGTAATATTCTAGTAATATTCAAGGGCGCGTTATCCCTTTAACGTGTCCTCACGGATCCATGGATCATTTCCGTTCGCGACGTTCGATTCCGGCGACTGATGCTTTTTTTCGCGTGGGAGAGTTAAGATTAATTAAGGGGGTGTAATAGGGACACCTGAGGACAGTCTTTGATGTAGTGGCCCTTCTTGAAGCACAAGTGGCACAGATAGCTCGGCGGTGGTCGTTTGGTCGGTTTACGGTCGAGCAGTCCGAGCTCCGTGAAATGATCCGCGAGATCGCCGATGCTATCGGTCAGGTTGCCTCCTAGGGCGCCGGAAGGGTTCAATCCAATGCCTGCTCCTGCGGCAGTTCCTGTCCGGGGTCGATGCAAATAAGGCTGCGACGCTGTCGTCGGGAAACCGCTCCAGATCGTCGGCATGAGCTTGCCCTGAAGACACAACCGACGGTTTCTGGTTATTAGGCGTCACGGGACCAACGGCGAGACGATCTATTTCCTGTTCTCCGTTTACGAGCAGGAAAAAGCAGGCTCTCGGATCGCTGGATGATCGATCGATGTACCTGATCGGACGGTTGAGCGCGATTCTGATCAGCGATCGCTAAGTAAACCCAGTTGAGCAGATGAGGCGAATAGTGCGGCTGTTGAAGCTGCTTCTGGCCTTGGCTGCCGATGCCGTTGATGCCATTAATCGGTCCGAGGCCGATCTGAGCCGGTTCCTGCAGCCGCAGCTGCTGAACCGTGGGTCTCGGATGACAGGCTGCCATACCTTTATTTTCGCGGGCTATCATCGATCGCAATCAGTCTCACCGATCGCAACGTCGACGCATCCCTTTCGAGGTTCTCCCGGTGAAAGATCCGCGCATCTTCGACGCCGACGGTTCCTCGAGTCTCGGAGACAGTGTTCCGCTTTTACCGCATCGTCCTCGAAGACGAGACGATTACTGCGTCGCGGCCGATCCTCGAGAAAACACCATTCCTCGACGATGACGAAGCGTGCCCGTTCGTCTCGAACGGATCTGGCAACTTCGCGAGAAGAATAATTCCCGTCCAGCTCTAATTTCTCGGATCGCACGCGGCACCAACGGTTTCGCACTGTTTCGCGCACACGAGCGTCGCCATACGTTTCGGACAACCGTCGCGACGTTTTTCCAGTAATCTCCTCGACGTTTTATCCTGGCTAACTCGTCGGCGAAAGGACCTGTCGATCGGAAGAACGAACCAGGAGATGAACGCGTTTCCCGGATTACGACGGACGCGTTCCCTCGGAGGGACTGACTTGGATCTGAACCTGCACAGTGTCGCTTCAGCCTGGCCCGGCCTGGCGAGGCGCGGGGATACGTAAAAACGCATACAGACGAATCTTAGGCAGCGTTAAAGACCCCCGCCATGTGGTGCGGCTATTTCAGTGCTTGCTGTCCGCGGAACGGCAACAGCCTGCTCTCGCAGCAGCCTGCCCGATACCACGGACCAGCCACTAACAGAGTTTTCCCAATCTACTACGTGTCTATTACGATTTTTCTCTTCTTCGGCTCGCGTGTCTTTCGTTTACGAGAGGCTTTAGACACGGTACGGTTGCGCACTTAGCTATTAGACACGTATCTTTTGGAAACAGCATCATTGGACACACGAAGGATTGGACACGTCTCTATCGAGCACGAGTAGCTATCTAGAGATTAGTTATATTGTAGAGATTATATTAGTTATAGTATAGAGACATAACTACCCTTTTTTTAAGAGGATGAGAAAATTATTCAACAAACTCATCCTCGAGTTTGCTGAATTAGACTTACAAGGATCCACGTATCAATGAATCCGCGTAAGTCGATGACTCGATGTATACGTACACCTGTACCGTAGATCGTCCGCGAAATTGGTCGTCGACGTCTCGCGGAGATCGAACGTCGTAAAACGTAATCGTCCCGGACGTCGCACACGATTTTATAAAATGTCAGCGAACCCTTTCTATAAATAACACCGCGATATCGATTGAACGCGATATTCGCCGTGGTTTCGACGAATCGACCCGTTATCGTACGAGCGATTACTTCAACGTGGTCTCGGATCGCGAATCCCTTCGGTCGAAAAGTCTGCGAAGCGTTTTCGGATATCCGTCACCGGAAATTCGACGTAAGAGAAAATTCTGTGTGTCGTACCCTCAGCCAGTCCTTGTTCGCTGCTCGATCCAATCGGAACGCGTTGGTCGTCCAATCGAGAGACAATTATCTTACGAACGCACGGGTTTCGAACCTCGTGGACGGGAGAACAAGGCCGGCATTTAAGCGATCCTCGGCATCGCGATCGGCCTCACTCGAACCGGAAGACCTTCGAAAAGTTTCTGGCATTCGGCGGTCCGACCGCGCGCAGCGACCTTTCGCCTGTGCGAGAGAAGTTCGGCACGCAAAGTTCAGCCACGGTAATTTCGTTCCCTCTCACCTTTCGAAAGTATCCAGAGATCCCTATTTCCCGTACATCTAAATACACGGATCACGTGGATACGCGTACACGTGTGTTTTCCTTGGACGTTCGGGATCTTATCGATCTACGTAGCTTCCTGTCAGCTTGGAAACGACAATTTCCACAGACATTGGAAATCAGGTACACGCGTATTTTAGTACCTAACCAGATCGCGAAACGTGTTGCTGTCTCGATCCGAATTCCCTTGAACATTCTGGACCTTGTCGATATTCATAACTTCCTGTCAGGTTGAAGGCGACGATTTCCACAGAAATTGAAAATCAGGTACTCGTGTATTTTAGTACCAAAACAGGAACCGAATCGGGCCGCGAAACGTGTTGTCGTCAGAATTCTCTTGAACGTTCAGGATCTCGTCGATCTCCTTAACTTCTTGTTAGCTTGGAAACGACGATTTCCACGGACATTGGAAATCAGGTACACGCGTATTTTAGTACCGAACCAGATCGCGAAACGTGTTGCTGTCTCGATCCGAATTCCCTTGAACGTTCTGGACCTCGTCGATATTCATAATTTCCTGTCAGGTTGAAGGCGACGATTTCCACAGAAATTGAAAATCAGGTACTCGTGTATTTTAGTACCAAAACAGGAACCGAACCAGCCCATGAACCGAACCGTTATCTCGATTAGAATTTCCTTGGAGTTCGGACCTCGGCGATCTCCATAGTTTCCTGTCAGCTTGGAAACGATAATTTCCACAGACATTGGAAATTAGGTACACGCGTATTTCAGTTCCGAACCAGATCGCGAAACGCGTTGCTGTCTCGATCCGAATTCCCTAGAACGTTCTGGATCTCGTCGATATTCATAACTTCCTGTCAGCTCGAAGACGACGATTTCCACGGACATTGGATATCAGGTACACGTGTATTTTAGTACCAAAACAGGAACCGAATCGGGCCGCGAAACGTGTTGTCGTCTCGATCAGAATTCTCTTGAACGTTCAGGATCTCGTCGATCTCCTTAACTTCTTGTTAGCTTGGAAACGACGATTTCCACAGACATTGGAAATCAGGTACACGCGTATTTTAGTACCGAAGCAGATCGCGAAACGTGTTGCTGTCTCGATCCGAATTCCCTTGAACGTTCTGGACCTCGTCGATATTCATAACTTCCTGTCAGGTTGAAGGCGACAATTTCCACAGAAATTGAAAATCATTTACACGCGTATTTTAGTACCGAACCAGATCGCGAAACCTGCTATCGTCTCGATCAGAAATTCCTGTGCAGTTCGGGACCTCGTCGATCTCCGTAGCTTCCAGTTAGCTTGGACACAAGGATCTCCACAGAAATCGAAAGTCGGTTGTAGTGGTGGCTCGTGACTCCTCGTGTCACCCTCGAAATCCGATCAACCTCACCCCTGCTACCCTCTTTTAATATCCAGTGCTCCGTCGAGTCGTGCGTGGCCGACCAGCAGGGATCCCAGTCGTAATTACCGGTTGATCGATAATCGACTACGACGACCACCGCGACTGCCATCGCAGTCTACGGGACTACTCGTCGTTCGCAGACTCGCGAGGAACAGTTCCAGCTCGAACGTGGTCGCGTCGCTTCGTATTCCCCTTCACCTTTACTCCGACTCCCGAAAATCTTTTCAAAGCCTCGATCCTCGATCCAACTTCGAAATCACGACGATGGACGAGGGGATTCTTGAACAGAACCTCGGCCACTCGTCGCGTGTTCCTCGAACAGCGGACAAGCTCCCCCTTGATCATCTTGTTCGATCATTGCCTCTCGATAATCACTCTCATCGTGCTTAAACTTGTCGAAAGGGGAACCGTGAAGCACTCTGCAAACCGGAGATCAACGGTTGCGAGCCTCTAAGATTCTCGAAGGAAGACGAGAAGAAGATTAGAGGATGGATAAGTACGAGATGATGGAAGTCGTGGGGAAAGGTAGCTACGGGGTCGTGATGAAGTGTAGACACAGGGATACCGGCCAGCTGGTAGCTATCAAGAGGTTCCTGGAGACTGAGGAGGACCTCCAGGTGCGGAAGATGGCGTTTCGCGAGATTAGGATGTTGAAGGTATGTATGTACTCTGTACACTAGGGTGTTTCTCGTATTTACAAATAATTGAAAATTATTGAAAACGTGTTCCAATTGGATGAACCATTTCTCGAATATCTACTAAATTGTCAGATGATTGCATAAGCTCGTGCCCTATTTGAAAATAAAAATTCAATGGTTGAATTTTAGAGAATACAGATTTAGTAATCAATTACAGTATCGGTGCACAAAGTGTTTATACGCATTTTAAAACGGAGTAACTTTTTTATAATTTTAACGAACGATCTGACTTTTATACTTAATTAGAAGCATGGGTTTATAAAATGATATGCGAAAAAGGTTTCCCAAAAAATTATTATTTACAAGGTTGGATGCAAAAATAAAAAAAGCATTTCTTTTAATTTTTTTTTAATTTTTAATTTTTAATTATTTTCTTTTTTTTCATGCAACCTTGTAAATTGTAATTTTTCGAACATCTTTTTGCAGATAATTTAGTAAACCATTGCTTCTAATTGATGCTAAAAAAATCAAATCGTTTGGTACAATTTTAAGAAAGTTATTCTATTGTAAAAGGTGTGCGAACACTTCGTACGCCCACTGTATATAGTCACCATTCTTTTCTACAATTAAATTACTCTGTCGAGTAAACTGTTGAACCAAAACTGTAGATCTGGACAGGCTGCGTTTTTACGTCCTACTACACTTTTTGGTAAAACGCACATTTCTCGAAAAAATTTAGAAAAAAGTCGGACCGAAATCCGACAATTTTTTCTGAAATTTGAAACTTGATGCGTGATTTCATTATCTCTTGTAATTATCATGCACGTCCCGCACCTTTTTCAATACGTGTACTTTTCCGCAGAAACTGCGCCACGAGAATCTGGTGAACATGATCGAGGTGTTCCGTCGAAGAAAACGATTTTACCTGGTGTTCGAGTACCTGGACCACACTCTGCTGCAGGAGCTGGAACGTCTGGGCGGCGGGTTGGATTTGGAAATGTCGAAACGACACATCTACCAAGTTCTTCGGGGCTTGAACTTCTGCCACGCGAACAACGTGAGTGGAAAAGGTCGTTCGGAAGAGAACGTTCAGAGACCGCAATCCATTACCGCAAAACGGTCGCCAACTATTCGCGAGGATCCAGATATAGTTTTAACAGCAACATTCGAAGACGTACCGAAATTGTCGAGGATCGCGTGACCGACGCACGGCTATAATAATTGCGAGAAACGACGGCAGAATAATTATTGATCCGAATAATTATTTTCGTCTTTCCCCGCGAGTGGTTGTAATTGAATCTCCAACAGGGTCGGCCTTCTCTATAAAGGGGCCTGGGTGCGAGAAACCATTTGGGGCCCTAAATTTATTTGCTGCAAAAGTACATTAGGTAATTACATAGGAAAGGTCTGCGTACCGATTTTGATAAAATTTTAATATGTTATAGATTTCGACATTTCGAACAACCTTTTCCTTTTCCGATACAGGGGGTTGCTTTTAGTTTTCGAGATATTCGCAAAAAACTATTGCTAACACCGTATTGAATTTTCGGTATTCTTGCACGGCGCGTCGTCTGTTTACTTTTGTTTTGTAAACACGCTGTAAAACTACTCCTGGATTTTCGTATGCTGGAAATTCATCAGCATCGGAGTACGCAGACCTTTTCTATACAATTATCGTACATTATTTCAGTTCTTGATCATGTTGGGGCCCCCTGAATCGCGGGGCCCCGGTGCATAGCATCCGCCGCACCCCCCCCCAGATGGCCTGCCCTGATTTCCAACGTCCGTGTTCTCGTAGATCATGCACCGCGACATCAAACCGGAGAACATCCTTGTTTCGCCGAATGGGGTGATCAAGCTATGCGATTTCGGGTTCGCGCGTTTCATCAACGGGCCGAACGAGTCTTGCACGGATTACGTGGCGACCAGATGGTACCGGTCGCCGGAACTTCTCCTAGGCGAGCCACGATACGGGAAAGCGGTGGATGTCTGGGCAACAGGCTGCTTGTACGCGGAGATGGTCACCGGAAATCCTCTGTTCCCGGGAGACAGCGATGTCGATCAACTTTATCGTATCACCAGAGTCCTCGGTACGCTGCCATCCGATCGATCTTTCTTGCGCCGTACGAAGAACGTACGAAGAACGTACGAAGAATGCGCAACAATTAAGCAGTCGCGAGCAACATTGATCGCTAACTCCACGATCAATTATGCAGTGAAGAACTACCGCGAGCGACATTATCGCGTCATTCTTTTTGTTCCCACGCTCGACGCAGGCTGAAATAACGATAATCGTTATCTAATACTAAATCGTACTTGCGCGACAGAGTTGAGTGAAACGTAATCCGATTAACGATTGACAATTACCCATTGTATTAATATGAAATTCAATTATCGTGGCTACTGATTACCAAATAATCAGTAATCATTGATCAATGGTGTAGCGGCCAGCTGCACGTACAGAGAACATTTGGCGTGCAAATGGTCGGGTCGCTTTACGAGGCTAGCAATAACGAAGCTATTTTTGAGAAAGCCGTTTTCAGCGAGTACAATTTAGAATTTGAAACCAGATTTGAAATCAGCGTGAAAAACTCTACGGGAAATGATGTATAGCATGTTCCAAAGTATTTGGAAAACCAAAAATTAAATGTTTTCGGCGCATTGGTTCGATCTATTAATACTTTAAAACTTTAACACACTATTTGCAAATATTCACAATATTTCATCTCGACGTTTCGATCCAGATTTAGATAATTTTCAAGAGATTAATTTAATAACATTGTGTCTGTAATGAAACCAAACATAATTATATTATTTAATTATTTAAACTTACAATGATTGAACACACGCGTAACATGTTTTACAAGGAAAATAAACATGGAAAACCACAATTTTCTGGAAATTGCGTAACTTTGACGAATTTTTTCGAGGTTTAAAAACATTCGTACCATAATCTCATGTCGGGCGACATATGCATAAATGCATAAATATCCGCAGCGTAGTAACTACGAGTACTGATTTATTTCAACGTTGAAAGAACTAATTGTCGTTGAACTTTGTTGCACAGGAGGACTATGCAGGAAGCATATAGCGTTGTTGGGTCGCGCCGCTCCCGGCAGATTGTTGCGGCACACGAGTGCGGACGAGCTCATGGGACCTGTTATGTCTGGACCCTCGGCGATACAAAGATTGTTCCCAAATTGGGACAACGTGGCGGTGGATTTTCTGTCTCAATGCCTGTACATGGATCCAGACCTCCGGCCACAGTGCTCGGTATTGCTTCAGCACTTGTTGTTCACGCAAAACGGCTTTGCGGGGAAGTTCCTCGTCGAACTCCAGGCTTGCGTAGCCAAGGAGAACTCGGCGAACCCATTGATGGCCAAAAGGATCGAAGAGAGAAGGCTCAGTCTCCTCTCGGCCGAGACTCCGGTCAGAGTTTGTCGCCAAAGCACCGGCAGGTATTTTTCTAGCAGTCTAGATTTCACTTTTCTTCTTTGTTTCCCGCCAACACGGATACGAAGTTTGGGTCAAAATCGAAGAACTTTCGATGGAAATATTTTTTGCAAAATTAAAACTGAAATACTTCAGAGTATGGGGAAAATAAAGGGATTATGGTACGAACGATTTAACACTGAATCTACCGCCGCCGGTCAAATGACCGGTTCTATATTTTTCATTCTCGCATATCATGACTCTAAATTTTGTAAAATGAGTACGATAAATGTACTTTTATCGTACTCATTCCTTCTCCTCTATATAACTGAACATTTAAGTATTGTATGTCGGTTTCAGATGGCACATGAACACTCTGAAGGACGGATCAACCAGTGAGAAAACAGAACAAGAATCTACAACGACAGAGGGCTCGCACAGACCATCCCCGGTGTCTATCACTCGGCCAAAGGAGGTCTGTTACTTCGGATCCGTCTCCGTTGCGCCTAACACAACGTATATCAAGAGATTGCAACAGAAAGGGTTGCTCGTCGCAGAGTCTAAAGACTGCACGTTGCCTTTCCTCGCTTCGAAAGATCGCGTCACCGCCAAGACCACAGGGAAGAGAAAGAGGATCGATTTACCTACCGTGGACCGCTAGAGAATCTTTGCAGAGTTGAGTATTTTCCCCGCTGAGAAATCAAAGCTATATGTTTCTTATCAAAACATTCGATTAGATTTTTTTTTCATTTTTCTCTTGTACAGGAATCATTCGCGAGAGGAACATATACTCGTCGCAGACCTCGAGGAGCGAGCCTGAAGAAATTCGATACGTCCATATTGAAATTTATTTTAAGAGATTGTATATACATTAATATATATTAAGGCACGTAATGCAAGTGTACATTTATATACATTACTATTAAATATGTGCTATAGCAACGCTTAAGATTTGGAAGCATATATTTTTGTAATTATTCACTTCTCTACTTGGTTCAAGATGCGATCGGACGACATAGGTAAGTCGCAGACTTCAGCACTCATAGTAACAGTAAAGTATACAGAATATACAGTTCTTGCTTAATACGTCTAAATCCGCGAACTACCACCATTGGGCGCGATACCGAGGTGCTACGGGGCTTCTTCTTATACACATCAGCATTTGCAACACAAAAGGGGTGTGTCTGAAGGAGATCTCTCAGTCACACAACATTCTTCTTGTAAATGGGTAGAATGTAAGTTATGTACATGTACAATACAGTTTATGTATAAATCTACAATGAATAAATAAAGACAATGTAATAAAAAGTATATACCCGTGTATATTTATTGCACCATCCATTTTTCACCAATGTTCTACTTATCCAAGCGTTATACTACTGATTTCCGCAAAAATGTTCGCCAGGCTAACTTGTCATTGGGTTATACTACTGATTCGGAATTCCAAAATAGCAGTTTTGAAAAATGAAAATTTTCGGTCGTCTGACTTGGCGTTGACTTATACTACTGAAAATCCAGATACCTCCTTCGACATCATGTTCTCCTAATACAAAGTACAATTTTCGAGCATTTCGAAATTTTTCGAAAATTTTCGACCGTCTGACTTGTCGTTGAGTTGTACTACTTGATTTTCGAAATTTTTCGAGCGTCTGACTTGCCGTTGACTTGTACTACTGAAATTGGAATACCTCCTACGGCATCATGTTCTCCTAATACAAAGTTCAATTTTCGAGGTTTTCGAAAATTTTCCTGAAATTTTCGACCGTCTGACTTGTCGTTGAGTTTTACTACTTGATTTTCGAGCGTCTGGCTTGTCGTTGACTTGTACTACTGAAATTCGGATACCTCCTTCGACATCATGTTCTCCTAATACAAGGTTCAATTTTCGAGGTTTTCGAAAATTTTCCTGAAATTTTCGACCGTCTGACTTGTCGTTGAGTTTTACTACTTGATTTTCGAGCGTCTGGCTTGTCGTTGACTTGTACTACTGAAATTCGGATACCTCCTTCGACATCATGTTCTCCTAATACAAGGTTCAATTTTCGAGGTTTTCGAAAATTTTCCTCAAATTTTCGACCGTCTGACTTGTCATTGAGTTTTACTACTTAATTTTCGAGCGTCTGACTTGCCGTTGACTTGTACTACTGAAATTCGGATACCTCCTTCAATATCATGTTCTCCTAATACAAAGTTCAATTTTCGAGGTTTTCGTAAAAATTTTGGAAACTGGATTTCAGTAGTACAAGTCAATGGCAAGTCAGACGCTCGAAAATTCAGTAGCACAACTCAATGACAAGTCAGACGGCCGAAAATTGTCGAAAAATTTCGAAATGCTCGAAAATTGAACTTACTATTAGGAGAACATGATGTCGAAGGAGGTATCCGGATTTTCAGTAGTATAAGTCAACGTCAAGCCAGACGCTCGAAAATTCAGTAGTACAACTCAATAACAAGTCAGACGGTCGAAAATTTCCGAAAAATTTCGAAATGCTCGAAAATTGAACTTTCTATTAGGAGAACATGATGTCGAAGGAGGTATCCGGATTTTCAGTAGTATAAGTCAACGTCAAGCCAGACGCTCGAAAAATTTCGAAAATTCAGTAGTACAACTCAACGACAAGTCAGACGGCCGAAAATTGTCGAAAAATTTCGAAAATTGAACTTTCTATTAGGAGAACATGATGTCGAAGGAGGTATCCGGATTTTCAGTAGTATAAGTCAACGTCAAGCCAGACGCTCGAAAATTCAGTAGTACAACTCAACGACAAGTCAGACGGTCGAAAATTTCCGAAAAATTTCAAAATGCTCGTAAATTGAACTTTGTATTAGGAGAACATGATGTCAAAGGAGGTATCCGGAATTTCAGTAGTACAAGTAAATGGCAATCCAGACGGTCAAAAATTTCCAAGATCTCAAAAAATTATTACTACCGACTATTCATATACAGGGTAGGAAAAATAAAGAAGCAGTAAAGTATATTTTAATTCACTTTATTTGTTCGATTGTACAAAATGTATCATACAATTCTCAAAGAGAATGGAATTACCATTTTTCAGGTGTGGCACCTCCCCAGCTCTGGGTTGTGGCAGGTGTTGCAGTGGTCCATTCTTCAGGAGGCTATATAAATGAAAGAATAATAAATAATTCCATTTTGTAGAAATTTAAACCTTTACTGCGTTTTTTAATGTATTTATTGTAAAAATGAATGAATATGGAGCAAGGGTACCAAGGTACCTAGAGAAGAAAGGAGGAGGAGACAGTCAGAAATATGAAAGAAGGGAATACTATTTATAACTAAACAAATGAAGAGCCCTCTGTTTACCTGAGCAGCCCAATCTCCGCTGGCTGGGAGAGCTGGTGCAGCACCAGCAGTTGGAAGTGCAGCTGCGGTTGGTGCAGCAACATCGTCGGCCCAGTTCTCTGTTGGGACTGTACCGGTAGTTTCAATGTCATTTACCCAACCAGGTTCAGTAGTAGTTGGAACTTCAACAGGCCCTGTAAATTCTTTAGGCGGAGCAATCTCCTTGGCTGCTTGTTCTTCCTTCTCAGCCTAAATATGACAGAATAAAATTCTATTATTAATCAAACTTTAATTTATTACGTAACACTTATTCTTCTGGCTTTCGAACTATCGAACAAACCTCTTCCGGATCTCTGTAGAAGAACAGATCGACGACTACATCCCATTTGCTTTCTCTTGCGATAGAACCCCTCAGTCTAAGAACTTCTCTCGCCAGTAACCACCACATAAGACCAATGCAGTGCAAACTCTTCGTGTTGCAAGGAATAGCGATAT
Organism: Lasioglossum villosulum; assembly: GCA_963971365.1. Classification (NCBI taxonomy): domain Eukaryota; kingdom Metazoa; phylum Arthropoda; class Insecta; order Hymenoptera; family Halictidae; genus Lasioglossum; species Lasioglossum villosulum. The sequence continues at coordinate 23,806,183 of OZ020503.1, read as the reverse complement.
CGACGAAACGAAGAGGGGAATCTGTGTTACAGAAAGCAATCACCGGAATGTTCACGTAACTGGCTTCTGTGATGGGCTGGTGGTCACTGGATGGATCGGTAACGATCAGTAAACGTGGCTCACGGAAGGCAGACTGTAATCAAGTATTACAAGTTATGTACATACCGACTTTCTATAGTAATTAAGTTTGTCGGATTTATCGGTTGCAATCAGAAAAGATTAAGCCAATAAACCAACATGTAAAAAAGTATGGAAATGTTGTTCATCATTTGCATGAATATCGAATGTAATAATTAAATAAATAAGAAGGTAAATACCTGAATCTGATTGGTGAAAGCACCAGGAGTGAAACGACCAGCGATAGGTGTAGCTCCAGTGTGTTGAGCAAACTTCAGAACTGCTCTTTGACCGGTTTGTCTACAACTGATGACGAACACTTCGCTGGGATGTTCAATGGCGACGATAGCTCGTGCAGCTAACAGCAACTTCTCCCAAGTATGACAGAGATTGATGATACTAACTCCTAAAGTAAGAGCAGATATTAGCACACAAACTTTCCAGGAATAATTACTAATAATGTACTAATTTGATTGAATATAGAATTTACCGTCGTTCTTCTTTTTGTAGACATACTGCTCCATCTGAAAGTTGACATTCTCCGCACCCAGATGGGTGAATGCACCCAGCATTTTAGTAACATCATCCTCTTTGAGAGACAGTACGTCTAGACCTCCTGACATCTTAACGTTATGGTTAACTTACGATTAACCTAAACCAAAGAGAAATATACAGATGATTGTGGTGTAGATTGTGAATGATTACATTATTACTAAATAGATTGTGGATCTTTATGTATTTACAGCAAAATTGAGCAGGTGAAATTCAAAATTGTCGAAAAATTTAAAATTCAATTGAGTTTCTATTTCGATGCAGACAATTTTTACTTTGCGTAAAGATCTGCAATCTAACTATTACAGAACACTGTAGCAATAGCTTCGAATCAACTTTCACAGGAAGATAACCTTACTTTCTAACCTCCACTTAACATCGTGCTCCATTTGAAACATAATTAGTGAATCACCAAAAATAAATAGTTTAAACTCTCAACCGCATAATCTCAAGTCTCGTGGTTCTATGTTATAAAACTGTTACTATTAAAATTATGAGGAAACAATCTCATGTGCACCGACCAACTTGAATATTTACATATAAACTGTAAGTACTCGATATTCGTATTCATATTTGTACAAATATTAATCCTCGTACTTTTACTATTCTGTGAATAACATCTTTGAATTATTGAAATGCAAATGATTGTTGAAAATTGTTATAATGTTACGGAAGACTTACGTTATCAATGCCACTAGGAGACTTCCAAGCGGAAAGGAAGTTGTTTTCAGTGGTGAGATATTGGGCGCTTTCTATGCGCATGCGCGACCAAAACCCAGTGCGTGGATCCGGGACACCAATTCGCACGCGATGGCCACCAGATGGCGGCGTCTTCAGCTTCAGTAACAGAAAAATGGGGTACCTTAAGTACCCCGCAGAATCTTACAAAATTATTAGTATATACATATGAAAAGGTAAAGGGTTAAGCTACCCTTAAAACGTTAGCAATTATGTTTCAAGACGGAACACATGTCCCACCAATAACACCGGTGCACTCCCGCCAATATAACTGCCACAGGGCTCTGGCCGCTCTGCTACCTTATTCTAGACACGGCACTGTTTTTGCGCCATCTGGTGGCCATCGCGTGCGAATTGGTGCCCCGGATCCACGCACTGCCAAAACCAGGAACGTATCTTACTGGCGGGAACCAGTGTTCCGATTGAGGCCTCAATTTCTCACGCATGCGCGGCAATTTCAACCTCAGTAACGTAACCTTTTCGATGAAATCGGGTAGCTTGAGCACCCCGCAGACTTAAAAAAAATGATTAGCATATACATGTGAAATATTGAAATGATAAATGGAATAAAATATTGTCCTACGAGCATGAGAACAATAATATCGGTACACTCCCGCCAATATAACTGCCACAGGCCGTCAGGGCCCTGGCCGCTCTGTTGCGTCATTGTAGATACGCTACTGTTTTGGTCGCGCATGCGTGAGAAATTGAGGCTTCAATCTGAAGACTGGCGGGAACGTCTATGAACGCCTAGCAGAGTCCGTTACGACTGATACTGGCACTAAAAGTACAACTCCATCAATACACGAACATTAAATTTAAAAATAATTACTTCTACAGTAAAAAGACTTGATTCAGCGAACGTTGAGAATAGAATAACAATTTTTAAAATACCACGTCTAAAATTAGAAAAATTAATTGATCAAAAATTATCAAATATATAAATAACTTTGACTAGCACGTAACGGAAATACACTCAGGTTATACCGGGAAATTTGAAACGCTAACAGACGAGTGAACATAAATTGTATGAGATAAAAATTTCTGATTCTAGTTCAGTATAATGATGTCAACTTTGTAAATAATGAATAATTGCCTTTTTATATTGGTAACATTAATAATTTTAATAAACGTTTGTTTTGTTACTTGGAGAGAATCGTAGCAGTTATATTTAGACATTGTTATAGTGATTAAGCTGAACGAAATGGCACTTAATTATAGAAGAATGCAAATGTATGATATTTTTAAATGTCCTTCTTTTACGAACGTAATTTTACGGCTATAATTCTATGGGAACAACTATGATGATTTCATGTATATCGTGTATTCTAACCTATAATATTCGAAGGTCCGTGATGCACGAATCTGCTTATAACGAATGTGTAAACATTAGGGTTGCAACGAATTATGTTTGAAAAAGAGGCGAATTTTTAAAATGGTATAGAAGAATGTATCCAGCAAATCACAAGACCATTTTTGTTTTGGACCATACACCGTATTTTGGTATATCCACCGAATGTCCACTGGAATTCGATTTCCTAAAGAGTCGCGGACAAAATCTAATTCCTTTAGCACCTGTTTGTAAATCTCTGTGGACTACCAGTGTGGAAGCCTCTTTAGAATATTGCAGAATAGTGTGGGATCTCTTTCCAACTGGAAAATTGGTACAACATTTGTTTATATAATTTCGTAAAACTGAAAAACTAATTATCGTTTATTTTCACGATTAAATTTCAGATAAGATTTGTCGTAACCGATCGTGCAGCGTACGTACTGAACTCATGGAAGCCTTCGCAGCAGAATTTGAATCATGTAAGCTATTTATCGTGGATTAGTATGTATATTACTTTTGTTTTTTAACTGCTATTGAGGCGGTAGACTGTCATTTTCGATAATCCAAAGATGGAGTTTTTCAGCAGTCAAAAGTGCTAGATAAAAGATTAATTTAGATCACTGTCCCCCTAAACAGTCGTATTTTTATGTTTACGAAGCATAATTTGCATTATTCTGCAGCATGTAGCTGTTGCAGCTTTATGAAGATAACTACATGCATAGATTGCACCTAATAAATGTAAAAATAGGACTTTTGAGAGTAACTGCAGTCTTGAAGATACTTTTAACTATCGTGGAACCCCATCTTTGCATTATTGAGAAATGAGACTGAGCAACCGACTAAAAAGCAACTGTTGCAACTCAGATCATGAATGGCACCGCCATTCTGGGTGTACCAACAAAAACCCCAGAACCTGGAGAAGATTATTCCGTAATCCACGGTTTAAGGGTGGCTATAGGAACGCTGAACGAATGTTCAGAAATTCAACACGAGAAGAGAACATCCTTGAACGAGAGTGCTAGCAAATTAGTGAACAGAGGCAGAGTAATATGTATCACCAGTGCGAGAGACAACAGCAATATGAAAAGTTTAGAAAACATATTTCTGAATGAGCTGGCTCAAGAAAATAAAGCTGCTCTAGCTTCGGATCAGTTAGTATACATTCCAGAAACATTGTGTTATGCTAACAGCGATTTGTATTACGATTATGTTTCTTTTGTTACAGTTTGATACCTGTGGATTATTGCCACCTAGTTATACTAAATATTTTTCCTAACAACATAGAGTCGCAAGTTACTAGCCAAGGACCTAGAGAGGTATTGTTATTCGTGTTTCTGCAAATTCTTTGCATACTTTACAGAGTATTTTGCCTTAGGTTTCGCCGTTGTTAATGGTGGAAGTGCATTCGATCAAGGCACCGGCTCTACACTCGAAACTTTCTCATTTAATCCTGTCTCACTATGATTTGGCGAGTACGACGGTCACGGGTATACCCATGAAGGAAGAACAAAATGCCAGTTCCTCTGCGAATTACGATGTCGAGATATTTCACTCGTCGGCAGCGCATTCCGCGATTCTGAAAGGTACTTTGATTCTAATTGAAAATACAAGGGCAGTAAGAAACCCTTTACCGAAATCGAGACATTTCTTTCAACCCAGATCATTTTTTCATACAACAGTTGAGCTTTTTACAATTTGTAGAATACAGACGAATTTAATCATATTAAAACTGTTTCGAATAATGGTATAGCAATTTTTACTGTCGCCTCAGAGTCACCATTCAAGTGCAAAGGATTAAATACAAATAATTTAATATGTTTTGCAGGAAATCCACAAGACTCGGCTTTGATTAAAACGTTCAGACGATTCGAGGAGGGGTCGGAGTACGAAACAGTCACTTTGAAATGGTGTACTCCGCGAGGATGCAGCTCGACGGAAATGCAAAACTGTACCGCGATGCATAGGATCACACCGGTGGATGTAAACAGTAGACCGTCGTCTTGCTTGATCAATTTCCTGTTGAACGGTCGGTCCGTGATGCTTGAAATGGCTCGGAAAAGCGGAGGTAAAACTATATCGCACTTGCTTGCTGCACACGGTGGCGAAATCTTTATACACACGTTGTCTACTGCCAGAAGCGTGTTAGAGGATCCACCGTCCATCAGCGAAGGCTGCGGTGGACGGGTGACAGATTACAGAATCACGGTAAACGTCCTTTAATAGCAAAAATCGTCTGCATCCAAATTTGAACAAGTGTCCGGTAACTTATAGACAGGAGCGTGGTTTCTTCTCTATATAACAGTTGCGATTGTCACAGGATTTTGGAAGACTCATGAGGAATAACATATTGGTGCCTTTGAAACAAAGTACAAATACCAACGGTGAAGGTCCAGCAGAGAAAATGAGGTCCAGATTGGAGAGGCATACAAAATATTGGCCCATCACCATTTCGAGTACACTAATGTATAATTTAAAACAGGTAAATTCTATTCCAACCCAATGCAGATTATCCTCTGTTTTCGTCTCAATTCCATTATTATTTAGTTTGTTATTCAGTTGTACGTGGAAATTGGATCGTGCTTGCATTGTGTATGGTCAGAAAAATGTGAGATGCAGCACGCATAGTTCGGAAAACAAAATCTTATCACAAATAACATCGATGACATAAATTAATATCAATGTTCTAAAAATTATACGAATTGAAACGAGGATGTATTAATGCACGTGTATGTAAATACACCTGATATAGTACACGTGCACCTGTGTGCTTAAAATGACACGTACTGAAGTGTATTTACATACACGTGTATAAGTATAAACTTGTGTTATATTCAAAACAACGTGATATCTAATACTAACGTGACTTGCGTGTTTCAGTTGATAGACCCGCTGCCAGACTTGATGGTGAAGGAGGAGCTTACCGCGGAAGAGGTGTTACAATGCAAACAAGTAATATTTAGCTTGTTACAATTGGAAACGAAACACGAGGCGTTGCCATTGCCAAGCATAGGCGGCGGACGCGGTGGGAAAGGCGGTGTACGCAGAGAAGAACATTACAGACTGTTGTGGGGAGAACTGGAGACGTTCCTGAAGCATCATGCAAACAATTCCGCGGCTCATTCCGAAGTTTTAACTTGTCTTCTGGACGTGCGGAGCAAGGACGACAAGGATAAGGTCGAATTAGACCAGGCATTGCGCGAATTGGATGGGTAAGTAAGCTCGAGGATCGAACACGAATAGGGATACACTCCTGTCCATAAATCACCGGACACTTAATATCTTCTACAACATGATAATTAAAGAATACAAGTTTCTAGCTCGATTTTATTGCTTTATTTTTATTAGACTCTACAGAAGAGAAGGCACATAGAATGTCCGGTCTTACGGGCAATATGTATAATGGGCAGGTATTTGACAAATTGCCCGGACATTTTATATGATATTCTCGGTTCATTGTGCAGTGTGTTAAATCCATCCTTGACATATTTTATTTATAGCGGTAAACTTGTCTTGCTTAGCGTCCTTCTTTCATACTTTAACGGAACTTAAAGCCGAGACCTATTTTATTTTGATTTATATTGCCCGAAAGATCGGGCATTCATACTAGACTTACGGATGGGAGTGTACCAACAGAAAACGCTATAAAACGTTCGTTTCGTGTTTCACAGATTCGGGAAAGAGGACGGGACCGCCCGTGCCAGCGTGATAAGAGCGACAACCGATTCGCCGATGTCGCCTCCGCCAAGTACCTCGATGTCCTTAGGAAAGCAACTGCACAAGGGTAGTTTCTACGCGCCGAAGAGTTTGCTGGACATTTGGTTGCAGCGTAGCGCGCCCAAAGAGAAGAAGCCGGACTTCCACGGGAGAGTGAACAGCGACGGTCACAAAGCGAAGTTGTATCCGAACTTGAAGGAACCGGGTCGAGAACCTCGCGAGCCGATTTTAGAAGGCTGAACATTGTCTACTGTATTATCCGATGTGAAGATCGATTATACCTGGAGAGCGTGTCGATAAATAATAATTCTTTCACTAACGTTTTTCTTACGGAAACGGTCGTGCGTTGCAGTTCCATTCGATCCGAACGGAATGCGTGGTTTATCGCGAAGTGGGAAACGAAGGAATGAATCGGGAGGATGGGGAGATCGGCGGCGCGCACACAGATACGAGTGCACAGTTAGGCAGGAAAGTGTATCAGTGGTGCAACGAAAGCGATTCGCCGGCCTTGTTCCCCGCACGTTGCCCGCTCCGGTCTCCTCGCCCTTTCCTCGCCCTCTCCGCGTCCCACTAGGTTTTACAGAGCAGACACGTCTGCCGGGTGTCTGAGCCACCGCGATACGTTGACCTCCAATCGAAACTATAGCTCTATCGTCGCCGCCTCCCTACCCGCTTGAAATTCCGTTGCTAATCGATGGAAGGAAGGAAGGTACGGAAGGAAGGAGGAAGGAAGGAAGGCGGGCAGGCAGGCAGGCACGGTGCAGAGCACATAACATAACGCGAACACGAGAGCCTGTAGAAAAGAGAGACCGAGACAGAATCGACGGACGAGGAGAAGCACAGAGGGAGGAGAAGCGGAAGGGGATCAGAGAGTACAAGTGCGTGACGTAATGGTTCATTCATCCCGAGACAGACGATATCCCGGTCAATGGTGTACATATACACGGACACACGCACCGCTATGTACACGTCTCGATACATGGGCCGCGCGGTTCGTTCGCGCTCAGATCTCTCTCTCTCTCTCTTTCTATTCGCGTGTCCGTGTATTCGTGTGCACCAACGGTGCGAGCCAACGTGTAACCGTGTAACCCGTATCGCTGTGTGTCACGTGAGATGCACACGTGCACGCGATTGCTCTGTTTGGTTTGCTCGTTCTTCGCCTCGCCTCGGCCAGTTGCACCGTGCCTCCGCTCCTCCGAGTTTCCTCTGGTCCACGCAACTTGCCTTAGGTCACTGACGAGGTGACGAGATCACGAGCCAACGAGATTGCTACAGCTCGTGTATTTTCGTTCGTGGTTCCTTCCCGATCGAAATTCTCGCGAGACTGTCTGGCACCTCTTACGATTTCATTCGCTCTTCGTCGACCGCTAACACCGGCATTCATCTATCAGAACCATCGGAATCATCGAATCATTACTTCTACAATGCGAATCGCGAGTTTGATGGAATAAGCTGCGGCCACCGCGCGTTTTCATACAATCTCGCGGAGAACATTGGCTGTCGCGTCGCAGCCGGAAAAGTAAATTAGAAATATTGATCGGTGGGTATGCGCGGCGGTACGTGCAGGCGGTACCGCGATGAAGAGTCCGCCGTTTATAATTTAGCTCGACTATCTAGCCGAAATATCGATCCTGGCGAAGGGTCATTGAACGTGCCAGCGAAAAGAGAAACATCCCTGCCGCAGTCCACGGGTAATCGGTAACGTCGCACGATGATCGCGTAGAACGTTCTAAACGATAAGAACAAATTAAAATATATATAAGACGATCTGTGGTTGGAATCGGTCCGGCGAGAAGATAGACACATTGCGATCGATTTCTCTGTGTAATTTCGATGTCGACGTAGTCGTTAGGAAAACGCATCGATAATGCATGGTGTTATCGATTCTCGGTACGCATTGCCTAGCCCCGCGAAGTGGATATCGACCCACGGTTGGCGCGGAGCCGAGATACTCTATAATTCATCGTCGTTCCGCTTCCTGGTCTTTGTGCCTTCCGGGCAGGGTCGAAGCTTCACCCTGTATCGAGTTTCGTCCGTAGAATCGGTCTCGGCTTCTCAGAGAGTTCGTTCGAGGAATCGTTGGTCTTTGCGATCCCCGGTGACGGTCGTGAAAACCTGTACCCAGATCAAACGAGAGATCAGAGTCAGTGGAGCAACTACTATAGCTACTCTGGTTTCTGTGGTCTCCTCTTCTTGCCAGGCGAATGCTAAAGGGATGATCGAGCACTCTCTGGACATAGCTGAACGTTTCAGTCAGTACTACTGCACTTTGAAACTTGAAAGCGTTGAGATTAATAACTAGACTGCGGATCTTTATGCAATATTAAAGTTGTCTGCATCGATTGCAAGAAATGGAAACTAAATTGAATGCTGTTTCATCCCTTGATGATTTTAATAGAGGACAAATCGTATATTATCGAGTTTTCAAAATTTTCCAACAATCTCGAATTTCATCTACTCAATTTGTAATGTAATATAAAGGTCGCAGTTTATTAGTAATATATCCAAAAATCTGTGGATACTGTTAAACGATGATACTGGTAAAAGTTTCCTCTTCCCGAGAGGAGAGTCCCCCTATATTTGCTGGTAATATTTCGCACGGAGTATACTCGCCGGTTGAGAGGCCAGGTTGGAGAGACGAGGCAGGGATGGAAGCTAGGTGCCGGAACGAAGCGGGCGGGTCGAAGCGAGGCAGGGCGAGGCAGGGCGAAGCGGAGAGAAGCGAGGGAAAATAATCTCCCAGCGGGATTTTCGACCCTCCGAGCGTTTCGCATCGGGGCTAGGAAGAGACCGGGTGATCGTTAGCACGAAGGGGACTTTGAAAAACGTCTCTTCCAGAGAGAGAAGCAGCTGGCGAGCAGCGGGCGAACCAGGCAAGCGGACGGGCGAGCAGGCAGGCAGACGCAGAATTGAAAAGGGGCGACAAAGGGACAGCCCTGACCCTCGGGGATCGCAGCGGGAAAGCGGGTCCTGGACGCTTTCCTCCGGCTCAATGGAATACGTTAGCACGCGACTTCAAATATTCAGAGAGACCGGGCTTTCGGAGAAATTCGAGGACGGCGTTTCCGGAGTTGTCCCTCGACCGGTCAAACCTTATCGCAACAACAGATTATTATAATTTTCTAGCCCCTTCAGGTTCGAACAACTCCTTCCTGATGTAACATCGTACGATTCAATTATACTTCCCGTTCGGAACAGTCCGAAAATATTCATAAGACTGAAAAATATAGTAAAATAATAAAAATAATTACTACGCGCCCCATTATTTAAACCCTTATCAAGATCCTTTCACCTCATAGGTACAGGATAGCTGCGCACTTGGAGGGTTGCAACGATCCAACAACGATGACGTTCAAGTTTCTCTTCTACTCTTCTGTATGGTAGTACTCGTTCCATCCAGAATGCAGTTACCAGGTTCCGGGAGACAGGAAGCAAACAGTTTTGCTAAACTCGTGTCTTTTCCAACGTCGTTTCATTCTACGCAGATATCCGGCTTCCTGTGTTTCACCAACCGTACTATACAAACTCCTGATTCCATCTTTGACTCATCCTCGACCTCTGTCCTTGTCGCATCATATTCGAACCTTTGCCTGGCCACGTCGCCTTCAAAACTCGGATCTTATATTATCCGACCGAAAAATGTAGAAATTGATAGTGTCCACTTACAGATTTAAATTCCCGAGTCTGGTGCGTCAGAGTTAACAAAATTAAAAACCAGTTTTTTCAGCGTTTTCCCTAAGATTTACTCGTCTTTTCTGAATCTTGAAAATATATTATGGAATATTAACCCTTAATTGTTCGCGTGGGGTGTCGTACACCCTAAAGCAGATTTTCAGGCTGTTAATTATCGTGAAAGAGAAGTTTAAAAGTCGAGTTGATCGATTGATTAATATGTAAGTTCAAATGTTCTCATTAATAAAAGTCTGATTTTTCATGTATTTCGTGTTTTATTTTAACGTGCTAATTGGGGGTGCTTAACACCCCACGCGACCACTTATACAATATTTTAGGTGCGCCCAATTAAGGGTTAAACATTTCTACGTGCGGAGAAACATCTCCAGACGTTAAACCAAATGTTACAATGCATCGTTGCATCCACATGAAAGATAGCGTCGTAGAAAGTTAGGACATATTATGACACATGATATTTCCTCTGTCATATTTTTCTATTTTTACTTAAAAAAGAGCAGTAACTCGTCCCAGTTCCCAGAACTACCCTGTATACACCCCGTTTTCCCTCCACAGGGTGGATTCACTGTTCTCCCAAGTACATTTCGTTCGACTGTCTTCCACCACTGCACATTCCGCTAACTTACAATATATCGCCGACGTGTTTTCGACCAAGTTCCGTGGTATCTTATAAGTATCCGCAAAACTTGAGACAAAACTGCTTACCTGAGGAAGCAGCAGAGAGCAGCTGTTCGCTCCACGGTGACAGAACGAGTCTCTGGATCTTGGACACAGCATCGGGGAGGGCTAATTCGTTTCTCCGTCTGGTATCTGCAACGACAGAAGCGAAAATGTCAGAGAAACCGTACGAAGGTCCGGAGATGACCGGAACGAGAGGGAGAGACGGAACGTTGCATCCGACGGGACACCGAGTCGAGTGGTGTCAGCAAGAGGAATCGAAATCGAAAGTAGAAGGTAGAACGAGAACGAGGAATGGTGAACGAGCGGGGTACGGGTGCGAGTGTGGGTGCAGAGGGTGGAGGGTGTCCCTCGAATCGTCCCCGCCATGGTAACGTCGTAGCACGTGCTCGCTACGTCACCGCGTGTTTACAGAGAGATACCTATAGCCGTACTCGTGACCTTGTGTTTTGTATATATCATCCTCCCTCCTGACGCCCGCGGGATTCCCCCGCTGTCCCGCGGTCTCGGGAATACCCCCATCCGGTGTGTATATCGTCTCTCGTCTCTCCTCTCCCTTTCAGCGTCCGCGACGAGGCGACTAGGCGAGGCGGGCGAGGCAAACTCCCCATGAGGCAACCAGTTGTTCCGTCTGTGACGTAACGGGGTATCACACGACCTGTCGGTGCTTTGTTGCATCCTGTCCCGCTCGTCCCCTCTCCTCCTACGCCCCGCGGGCTACACAGCCTCGCACCCCGTCCGTGGACTAGGAGGTTCTTTCTTCCTCTGTCGTTGGCCTCCTTCTCTTTCGATTGTTCCGACTCCCGCGCGTTTCATCTCCGTCTCTCTCTCTTTCTCTCTCCCCCTCTCTCTGTCCCAGCCTCTCTCACTCGGTCTTCGTCGTACCCGATGTTCGCTGACCTCTTTATCTAGCCGAGTTTCCCTGTCTCTTTTCGCTTCTCTGTCCGTCGATGTGTACACACTCGTCACCTTCCCTCTCGCTCCCGTTTCGCTCCCGGTGGCTCTTCGTCTCGCGGGAGAGCACCGTGTTTGGAATTCCCTTTCCAGCACCCTTCTCTTCATCCTCCTCATCATCCTCCTCCTCCGTCGCCGCCTCCTGCACCTCCTGCACCACCACCACCACCACCTCCTCCTCCTCCTCCTCGTCACGGCACTCTCCGTGTTCGTCCATATGTACGCGCGGCTGGCTACGTACATAGACTCGCTCGTGTGCTACTACTCTCCTCGTGACGCAAGAGAGTGAAAGTGAGAGAGAACCACGACCGAGAGAGAAAGAGAGGATGAGAGGATGGTTTAAATGGGTGAACGCATATCGCCTCGAAGGTCGCGCCAGAGCCGACTAGGTCACTGGAACGGCCGCGATGACCCCGCGCGCCGCGTCCCTTCGCACCCGGTTACTTCTATCGCTGGCAACTCGAAAACTTGCCACCGAGGCAGTGCAAAAATGAACAAGCCAACTCCGTGTTCCGAATTGTCCGCCTCTAAAAAATGATGTTCCAATAAGGAACACGGATTTGGGACCCATCAAACTATGCCGGCTCTCGAGGTCCCAATCTTAAACCATATAGAGATCAGACCTTGGAGTAATGAAATCAAATATACATTACAGTTACAATTTCCATAAATATTTGGCTCCTATGAAAATCACCGACACGAATTTTCCCGACACGGTTTCCACCGACAACGATTTTAGATTTGTTGCCGGTCAAAATAGTTGTCGACGAAATTCATTGCAGGTCAAATTCGTTATCGGTCGAAGTCGTCGGCCATATCTGGAGTCGGTGAAGACCGTATCAGGGAAATTCGAGTCGGTGAAAACCGTATCAGGGAAATTCGAGTCGGTGATTTTCATGGGACCCAAATATTTGTATAGAATTAGATACGACGTCCATTTCCCTTTCCTCTCCAAGCTTCCTTCCAAATTTCCGGATAACCGCATATTTCGAATTTCCTGGTACCCACCCTAATTAAAAAAGTACATTTTACAGGAGGCGAAAAAAACGATTCAAAGCGAAACTATTTTAGTTGGAAACTGATTAAGGCAGTTTAGAAAAATTACCCTCAAACCGTAGAAATCGAAGTTCCTAAGAAGGCGAAAGTGAAAACGGAATTAAAATGGACCTGAGCAGTTTTTATGTGAGACGATATGTGGTCCGAGGTACCAACAATGGCCGGCAAAATTGCCGTCTACTGACGTCACTTCAATTAAACCGGAGTCGAAAGAAATTTTCATTTGTCTCGTCCCATTTTCCTTCTTTCATTAACTTCCCGATTCACAGGGAAGTTACTGTAATTTTATTTCTTGATCCGATCCTGTTCCAACGACAACGAACAGACTCCGAGGATCGTTCTTTCTCTCCCGGATCCCGATGGTGCTCGATCCGAGTCTGCTCTCCGCGATCCCACAAGATCTCATTGGCTCTCGAGGCAAGAGGAGGGAGATCGGATTCTCCAAAAGATCGACCCGTTCCCGTGGAGGACGATTAGCGGCCGGTACCGACCAGGATCCCACTGGTCGAGCAGCATTCCCGACGGAGGAAAGTTTCTCCGGCGAGGCTCGCGTTCTTGGCAACGGACCACGGAGGCGAACCTTCTCTCCTTAATTTTAGACGCTCGGGAAACGCTTCTCTCGACGAAAATAATAACCCGCGACGTTCGTAGCTCGCCGGCTCGCTTTATTTCTGTTCCCGACGCGTCGGAACGACGCGATCGACGCTGGAGTCGAAGACCACGTCGCGCTCGTTTCGCCGGAACTCCTCTCGGAGAAAGTCGAGGAGACCGGAGTGCGTTCGGCTTTCACTTTCGCCGCGCCGCACGGTGCGGATGAATCTAGCATTCTTAATACTCGTTTATATCACGATGTACAGGGTGTCACGAAATTATATGTCACGGCCACCGTAGCGTGCTTCTACACCTACGATTTAGTAGAAATTGACATAAACTCCCCGTAAAATTAACCTTGACCTTGAAAACCAAGGTGAAAAACAAAAATTTAACTTAGCACTAAAATGAATAAAGTTATATACAGGGTGTTTCCTACTTATCCTGCAAGATTGTAGGAGCATGATCCACTTGTGAAAATACGGAGGAAATGTTATATGAAGTGTGTTTTAAATTTTTGTTTTTTTACCTTGGTTTTCAAGGTCAAGGTTAATTTTAATTTTTCTACTAAATCGTAAGTGTAGAATCACGTCATGGTGGCCGTGACACACTGTACGATTAAATTTCTTTCGTCGAGACTGCATATTATCATTAAGTTCGTTAATAACCAACTTCGGATTTCTTGTAAAAAATTTCGCCACATGCCGCACTCTCTAGAGTACCAAAAATCAAATAATATTACATTGATTGTATAGCAGTGTTGCAACGGTAATTCGAAAAGAAGCTTTCTTTTTTCCATAATTTTTCGACGGTGGTGTTATTTATTACTTCCATATCAAACTTTAAATTAACGTACAATAAAAACGGTGAAAGATATCCCGAGATATCTTACTTGTTATAGCTTAAAAATTTTACAGTTTTGTTTGCAACTAACTGCTACACTTAATATAATAAACGTTTTAACAAGTGTCCGTACCTTTCTCGTAGTTGCACGCTGAAGTAAGAGTTTGCCAGTTCTCGTTGCCATCTTCTTCTTTTATTCAGCGAAGAAGAATTGCTCGACGTTGCTTCAGCTTGCACAACGACGTTTGAATCCATTCTCGAAACCGCGACGGTGGTTCTTCTTGCTTGCATACGGATGCGCACTCGCCCGTCACCGATTACAACTTGCACATATTGAACCTCGATGCATGGGTGCATACGCGCGAGCGAGCTCTTTCACCGTCGTCGCTCCGTTTGATCGGAGTGGTTCCGCTTCCAATTAATCGACCAATTAACGATTAAATCGCGGTCGGTCCGATCTATTCTTTACCGTCGAATCGGCTAGATCGTCAGACGACCGTTGCCACCAAAACGCGGGGCATAATAGCTCCTTTTAGGTCCGATTAATTTCGAATCGATTGCCGGCTTGTTTGGGCTGCGCGCCACGCCGCAACGTTCGTTGTGGGCTCGGTTAATGGTCCCGTAATTGCAGCAGCAGCGCGCGCGATACCATTACCCCTGAAACCGTAAACGCTTTTCCTCGATTACACACGGTAACCGCGACTTTTCCGAAAACCCAACCGTCTGCGATTTACAGTCGCGTTCGCTGGAACGATCGAAGGCCGAGTCTTTCCCGATTGGAGCTTGCAATCCCGCAGGATCCCGCGACATTTTTTGGCACCGAATTGTTTAAACAGATTGTGCGGAATCCTCCAAATCTTGCGGCACTATGCGTGTAACCAGAACTGAACGAATGAGGACGCAGTATTTTGTTAATAGATTTTTCTTGCTATGATTGAACATGATTGTCTCATTAAATAAAATTTGTTTTCTTATTAAATGTAGAGATTGCAAGAGAGAGAGAGAGAGAGAGAGACAACGGAGAGGTTAAAGGATAGAGACAGAGAATTACAACAGCAAGAACAGTATACGAGGATAGAGCAGTCCAAGTACAATGAAAGATAGAAGTACATAAAAATGGGAATGCTACAGGATTATCTGAGCAAGGGGAGAGGGGACAGTCATAAACACATAGCGCTGGTAAAATGTGGAAATTCAGAGAATTGGAACAGATACTGGCTGGAGGAAGAGGCAAGAGGGTGCGATCTATGTGGGGATAAGTATGGAAACCCAGAACATATGACAAGAGATTGCAGGATAATGGGGGAAAAGATCAGGCTCGAGGATGTAGTGAGCGGGGAAAAAGATAGAAAGGTTGAAGAGTGGTTAGAGAAGTTGAGGAAAAAGAGAGAAAAGAGAGGCTGAAGTAAGGCTGAAATAAAGCAAATTATTTTTATATTCTTATTAAATGTATGTCACAGATCGAAGAACTAAATCCAGTTCCGCGGGACTGGGAATGAAAATATCCCGCAGGATCGCAAACCCTGTTCGCGATTCTGTTTGCAACGCGAACGACGGCAGCTAACTCGGCCACTCGTGGACCGCGCCGATCGATATTTTATAATTACCATTCCCGTGCCATTTATTAAGCGGGGTTTACGTTTTAAAATACGCACGGTGCGCGAGATTTAGCTCCGAACGTTTTCGTTTGGTTCTGGACGGGATTTAATTAAACCCGAGCCCGACCAAGGTTAGCGAGTCGAACTTCTCCGGAGGTCCGCGGTCGAGCGGGGAGCGAACGATGAAGAACAGGATCTCTGCAGCGAATATCGACGCAATGTTGACGAAGCGTTCGACGGAGAACCGATTAATCAGCCCAGTGAACTTTCGCGCGTGTTAAAAATTAACAAAAGGCCGACGGGAAAGGGGGATCGATCGAGGTAAAAACACACGTTGTAGCTCGTAGCCTCTCGCTTGTCGCATCGCATCCGATAAAACTCGATGGTCGCGTTCGTCGTAAAAATGCAAGTTGAAGCTCCGGTAGAAAGAAAACAGCGATGTTTTTCGCGTCGGGAGCAGCAACGGGTAAACACACCGTGTGGGCGGACTCCATTTTCCCTCGTCCGACTTTCTCGGAGAATTGCGAGAATTCTACCTGGACGAACGCCCGTAACCGTGTGCCCTTAGCTAGGGCTTGCAAACCCGCGTCATTTTTTGGCCCCGCGTTTCTTAAACAGGGGATGTGAAATCCAGCAAATTTTGCACATAATATCCCACATTATATAGTATACATAAAATATATAATAGTAGATGTATATAATATACAGGGTGCGGCACAAATTAGTCCCAACAATTTTTCACCCCTTCGGATGGTCAGACAGAAAAGTGTTTTTTACCAAAGTTAATCAGTATTTAATCCGCAATTTTTAAATTAAGAAGAAAATCGATTTTCAACAAAACATCAAGGTCGCTGTCATATCTTTAAATGGAACTGAGTATTTTTAACTTCATAATATCGTAGGCGACGTCCAAACGAATTCGATAATATTATGATTTTAAAAATACTCAGGTCCTTTTTACCACAGATCGATTCTCTTGTTCATTCTACGTAAAAAATGGTTAGATCTCGAGATATTTTCAAAAATGTCTTTATCGAAGAAGATGCTCCCGAAAGGGTATTTACGTTTACTACGTTGTCGTGAAGCGCTTGAGCATCTTCTTCGATAAAGACATTTTTTGAAAATATCTCGAGGTCTAATAATTTTTTGCCATGGTACCCTAACCATTTTTCACGTAGAATGAACAGAAGAATCGATCTGTGTAAAAAGGAATATGCATTTCTATTTAAAGAAATGATGCAATCGTTAATTGCACATGCACTGCTGCATCTAAAAAAATTTAAAGGCCTACAGATATGTAGTGCTCTTCGAACCATTTATCTCTCTCCCGTGGCATTTTTTCGTAAATGCAATAATAACGGAGTTATGACTTGAAACAATTGCGTGGACCACCCTGTGCATTTAATTTTGGAATAAATCTCGCATCTATCCCAAGGGGTTGCAAGCCCTACCCTTGGGGCCCGCTCGGTGGAGGCATAACAGCACAGCTCGTAACGTTTTCAAATAATTTATTTAACCTCGTACTTCGTAATGACATCACGTTACTTTACAATGAATCCAAGAGTTACACGTCGCTATTTCGAGGAGAAACGAAACGGTTTTTTTCGGTCGCTGAAGCGCTCTATACAAAGTTAGAGAGAATATCGGGTGCACCGAGGGCGAGGGTTCTGGGTCTGGGTGTCAGGTGCCGCGACCAAAGGAATTCGGGAGATGTGCAATGTCGGTAGGACGTTCTGTATGTATGTATGTGTGTGTGTGTGTACGGAACGATTCGATTGGAAGCCGCGCAGACGCGAGGTCCATGTCGAAAGCAAGGCAAAATCGCGATTCCCTCCGCGCGACTGCGGCCGTAGGTCGCAGGGAATCGGACAGTAAAGAGGGAGTTGCGGCCCTTCCTGCGATCGCTTCTTAGTTACGGTAAATGGCAGTAATAAAGGCGGTCCCGATCGATCGTCGATCATCGATCGTTTAAACGGATTCTGGACCTGACACGCGAACATCTTCGATCGGCCCTTGATCTCGCTGGAAACACACCTCCGTTTCCGTTCACGGTGATTCCTCCATCGATTCCTGGAGCTTATATGAAACCACAGGCTTCTCCGATCTGCTTATGGCTTATACCCTAGGCGTGACGAGGTGGAGCTCGTCGGTTTTCTCGATCGTCGCGAAACCACGCTCCGAATTTCCGCTCTGCCGAGAGACTGAGAAACGAAATACCATTTTCCTAGGGAAATAGAGAGAGAGAGAGAGAGAATGGAGAGACTCGTGACGATGACACGAGCAGATAGTCTCTTCTTTTTTTCGAATCGATGCAGACTTCTGGTTTATCGTGTCTCTCTGACGAAACATAAGAAAAAGAAAAAACGGAAAAAACAAATGGAAGAATGCTTGTACGTACGAGTGTGTGAACGTGGAATGTATTTGAATGTAGTGCGCGAAGAACAATTTGCCTCTTTGCCAGTCGTCGAGATTCGTATGCAAAGAAAAGAACAATTGCGCTACACTGAAGTCCGTTATGTTTATAAGACGACTAAGAACTATACTCTCTCGCTATGATTCGTAGTAGTGGCGGTAGTAGTAGCAATAGCAACAACGATGGAATAATAATAATAATAATAATGGTAATAGCAATAATAATAATAATAATAATAATAATGGTAATAATAATAATGATCATAATAATCGTAATTATAACAGCAATCGTGATCACCCTCGTCGTGGTGGCTCGCAGACGCGCGTCGATCGATTTTTGGGCAAATTGCTAGCTTTATTCTCTACTCGACATATCGTCCTTAGAATAAATGTTGTCCGTTCATCGATCATCGTGATCGTACTGGTCGCTGTCGTCGTTATCCTGGAAACGTGGGATCCTCGACACCGTTCCGCGAACTCGCACACGTCTATGTATATGCGTATATGTATATATATGTATATATATATAAATAATTTATCTATATATATTTTTCTACATCATCCCTTGCCAACGAAACGATCGATGCGGAATGAATTAGGCGCTAAATAAATAGAACTGTTCGCTACAGTTTTGTTGTTGTTGTTTTTCTTTTATTATTGGATAGATTGATCGACGCTGGAGCCGCGTCACCGGTACTCTTTTTCTTTTCCTCGTTCAACTTCCTCTTGCCTTTTCTTTTCGCGATATCTTAGGCTTCGTACAGACCTAAATGGTTTGGCGAACTGTTCGCCAAACATTTTTCCGCGCAGAACGGCGAACAGAAAGAAATACAAAAAATGTTGGCAGTTTATTGAGTAAATTAAAGTTTCACAGTGAAATGTTCAAGTCAGTACGAAGCAGTGAAGACGTCAGATTCGAGACAAATGACTTGACTTTTTGGAGCTGTTGCAACACGATGAATTTTCGTCTTTTTATGATTCTACAATGCATATTTTGAATAAAAACGGAGGGGTTAAGTTCCGAAAAAGCGTTCTGTAAACAACAATAAAAAAATGCAATGTTTTCATAGCAAGGGCCTCTTTAATAATTTGAAGCAAATTAGGAAGTAGAGATATCATTTTTTCAGATAATTTAAATCACCGATGTTTTTGTTTGTAAATTTCTTTCTATTTCTTGACGTTTATTCTTTATCTTATGAATGTTTATGCTCTACCTGTCTTGGAAACAGATTTGCAAGTGCTGCCCGTTCGCGTTCGTGCGCGCCGAAATGCGCGCTGTGTCGTTCCCTGAGCTGGTGGATCGACCGCGCGCACGAATGCGCGGCGAAATGCTCGCGTGGCGCCGTTTAGCGCGGCGAAATGCGCGCTGTTCGGCGCAATGTTCGTCGAAATGTCATAACGTCTCCAAACAATCAAGTCATTCAGTCTTTATTCTGATGTCTTTAATGCTTCGTTCTGACTTGAACATTTCACTTTGAAGCTTTAATTCGCTCAAGAAACTTCCTACATTTTCTGTATTTCTTTGTGTAGTATATGCCGCTGCAGTTTCCACAGTTGTTCGCAAGGAATTCTGAAAATAGCACAAATCCGTTCCGTTCGCAGTTAGCCGATGCGCGCCATTCTGCGCGGCGAAATGTTTGGCGAAATGCGCGGTTCGTCAAACCATTCAGGCCTGTACGAAGCCTTGGCTTTGCCGGCACGTTTCCGTGTGTTAGGGGAGAGGGGGACGCGACGACACCGACAATCGATGCACCGGAACTTCTGAAATCTTTCCGGTTCCGTTACCGTTTCCTTTCGTGCAGCGAAAGAAGCGCGGCCGCGTATCAAATAATAATAGGGTCGGTACTAAAGGGCAGCCCCTCGGCCGCGCAGTGTTCTAAATTGCAAATATATATTTATATATATTTATATTTATATAATATGTATATTTATAAAATTTGAATGAACGTTTTCGATCAAGCTATAGTGGTTTCTTTCTTTTCCTCTTGTATTATCCGTAATCGCTCGCTCGTTCTCTCTCTCTCTCTCGCGTTCTCTCGTTTCCACGATTCGGACACACGCAAACCCACTGTTCACTCTTGCATTGTCACATTCATTCCGTTCTTTTCTCTCTCTCTCTCTCTCTCTCTCTTGACGTCTATCTCTCCGTGTTTCGCCGTCGGTCGCAGTATCTCTTCGCGTAAGTAGTTCCCGTATAGCGTACTCGTTTCGCTTGGTTCGTCTCTTTGTTATCTCGATTATCGTCGAGACGTAATCGTCGTCGCCGGTATTCCGTTCTCGTCGATTGAGCGGTCGTCTGTCTGTTTCGTGTGCTCGCTCGAACCGATCGACGATAACCGTGAATTAATTGCAAAAATACTAGTTAAATCCCTGTACACGAAAACCTCGACGCGACAAACGGTGGTGGTCGCGTTCCGCGTCGAAACGCCGCGCCGTACGCGTGTACCCGAGGTGCTTTCGTATCTCAATGTTATATTTATATATATATCTATATATATATATATCTATATATTTATTATATATATACGTGTCATTTGTATGCGTGGATGGGTATGTGTGTGTGCATGTGGGTATGTATGACCTGTGTGTATGCGTTTTTTGTAGTTTTCTAGGTTTCTGCCGCCACTCTCTGTCACTCGTTCTCTCGTTCTTGGTGGATTCAAAAAAGCGTTACTTTTATTTCCTTCTAAAGTTTCTTTTACTTACAAGGTATTTGGTTTTGCTTCATGCATCGCTCTGACATGCAGATTCGTTTAGGTATATAAATTATGGTAATGATTTCTGTATTATAATTATAATAATATAATTATTATTATTAATATTAATATTATCATTGTGTGTTCGGTGTACCGCCCGTTTAATTCTCTTTGCTGGTCACGGAATCAGTTGCTCGATCTTTCTTTCACTAACACATAATCTTAACGGTTCCCGCTTTCTTCTCTTTAGAACGCGTCCCTATCTCCATCTCGTCCACGCATACAAACGCACGCACACACGCATACGCACGTGTTCTCTCTCTCTCTCTCTTTGTCTCTCTTATACGCACATTCACGCATTCCAGCAACACGCACAACGCACATACGCTCGAAGATATACGCTTCTCTATATACGTATATACCCGAAAAAGCGTGTCAACGTGTGTTATCGACCTATTCGAGTCGCGCTCGTAATTCATCGGCAGCCTTGAACACGCGGTACAAATCATGGTACAAAGGAATGATACTATCGTTCTCGTCGATAAAAGGCTACGGTCGGTCTCGCTATCGTGTGACGCGAAAGCTGAGAAAGGGCTAGATGAATGGGGGGTGGGGGGCAGACAGTGTTAACGGTTCAGGCAGGGCAAACGGATCCGCTGGAAAAGGCAGCATCGAGATCGCCTCGTTCGGACGAACCGAGAACAGAGGATAATATCCGCGGCAGAAAACCAGAAAAATCAGGAAAAGCTCCGCGGTCTCACATTCCCTCTCTCTCTCTCTTTTTTTTCTCTAGTATTTTCCTCCGTCGATTCGCGATCAAACGATACACACCAACACCGGTGGAACAAGCGGAACCGATATATACTCCGTACATGTATCTACTCCACAGATGAGAACCGTCGAGAGAAAGCAAAATGAACCAGAGGCGGCTACGGAAAAAGCAAAACTCGCGCGTCATCTTCGAGACGTTGGTCCGAGAGCTTTACCTCTTTTCTTTCTGCCTTCGATCGGGAGAGAAGCCTCTCCCGCGATCGATCTAAAAACCGGCAAGGTGCCTTTCGCAGGTGTAACAGTCCATCGTGTGCACGAGAGCGCTCTATTTTATACATGAATCTCAAGAAGAAGGGGTGCGTGTGTGTCGGCAAAGAGACAGGGCTAAGTGGTGAACGTGAAGCGTGAGAGTCATATAAAAATAAAACGACAGGAAGAGAAACGAGAACGGAGACAGTTTTAGGAGAAGCGGAAAAGATTGGGGAAAAGTAGGTGGTTGACGATGCGAGAAGGGGAAGATAGATGAAGAATCAAAGTGCGAGAAGTCTACGAGAAAGGAAGGGAGAGTGTATATATGTATGAGGGAAAGAAATGAGAGAGAGAGAGAGAGAGAGAGAGAGAGAGCTGGAACGAAGGAGAATCATCGAGAAACGATCGTGATGGTGCGATGGTAGCTACAAGGTCTACTATCCTTGACCCTGATCGGTGACCCTGGCGGTTTTTAGAAGCGCCTCGCTGCGATCAGCGTTAGATTGGCGGCCGACACGAGGGTGCTGACGTTGTTGCTCGCATTGGTGGCTCCCTGGCTGGCGGTGGGTCACTTCTTGCTCTTCTTGGTGGGCGGCTCCTGCGCGTCTTGCGAGTCCTCGGTGTCCTCGCTGTCGGTCGGTCGCGGCGTGTTGTTGCTGTCCTCGTTGTCGTTGTCGTTCGTGGCGAGGGAATCGTTCGTGTCTTCGCTGGCGACCGCGACCGTGATCGGAGTCGCCGGTTTGTCCATCGAGTCCTCGGTGAACGACGTGGTCGTGCTGTTCTCGTCGATGGCCGCTGGATCAATACTGCCTGGCTCTTTCCCGTTCACCGCCACTTCCTGATTGCTGTCGTCCGATGGCTCCGTTGCCTCGCCGTTGCTCGGCGGATGCGAGTTCCCGTTCTCCGTCGATCCTGGAATACCGTCGAGCAGCTCCGGCTTTAGCTCGGACGCCACATAGTGTGTCCACAGCGCCAGCTCCACCCTGTGCGGACTCCAAGTCTTCCCGTTCGACGCTGAAACCGAGCAATTCATACCCAACATTTATCTATGCCGCCCTACCCTGTTCCTGCCTGTTCTCTGTGACCCAAAGTGTCCCGGTTACCTTGCTCTCTCTCTTTCGCCCCTCGATCCCAATTACTTGCGACGCTCTCTAATCCCCGGTTAACTTCGATTTCCGATCCAATCGCGACTAACGCTATCCCCCCAGCGATAACTTGGTTTACAAATCAATTAACACTCGCAACGGTCATCGGTCGGTCTTTTATGTCTCAGACATTTCTATAGTATGCACATTGTACGATGCAAGTAGTAGGGCTGTAACTTTTCCGAAGCTTCGAAGACTACGAAGGGAGCTTCAGCCTTCGAAACGTATGAAGTTGTAACGCATGAGTTTATAAAAATAATTCCGTCGCGTCGTAAAACCGGTAGAACCCTCCGTGCGAAGCAATAAGCGCGAATCCGAATTCAGGTAGACTTCGAAACTTCGAAGCTACGAAGGTTCTGAAATCGAAGCTTCGAAATTTAAAGCTTCAAAGTTTTCAACCTTCGAAGGAACGTTACAGCCCTAGTAAGTACACTTCGCGAGAAGTAATCGGCTTTCTAAATCGCATACAGCGCTACTTAACGTTTTCCCAATTTCTAGACATTTCTAATGGGATCTGACTATGTTAATGAAAAATAACGTTGTGTAGCCTATGACTTGAAAACACCAGGAAAGAGACCTTGAGAAAAGAATAACATTTGCGAAGCATTCACATTGTGATACATTGTGATTTACGTTGCATTAAAAACATTTGTTGTGCCATGAGAAATAAAGAAGATACTCAGGTAGACCAGACTCTATATTGTCCACGCCCTCGTGTCAGATCCCAATGTTTATGTAGAAATAAATGTAGCGATCCACCGATACAAGATCTACTCGGACTCACGATACTGGACTACGTTTACTGGAGGAGACACTCACTTTGTTTGTTCAGCCTCTCGACGGTGTTTTGAATGTGCTGGACGAAGTTGAGGTACTCCTTGGTGGTGTAATCGATGCCCTCGATTTCCGGTATCGCCATCAGGCATTCGTCCGCCATGAACGGCGCGTTCTCCGGCGAAGCCGCTGCCAACAGGGCCGACGCCATCGTGGTGCCCACGCCTTTCAAATTCGAGAGAGCCGTGATCGCCTGTTCGAGGTTCGGAAGCTTTTTGAACGCCTTCTTCGTCTCTGCCATGACCGCGCGCGGCGTGTTCACTTTGACTAAGTAGTTCAGCTGGGGGTAGAATTTGCCACGCTGCGAACAATCGAACGATGCGACATCGTATCGTGAGCAACCTGATGCCTCTAGAATTTGTCTCCCGAAAACTACAAAATTCCATAGTTTCCTATACTCACTGTCTGCTTCCATTTCATCGTTTGCACCAGCTCCTCGTGAATGAGATGCGCGTCCTTGCCGCGCGACTTGATCTTCTTTGGAAGCTCATTCTGGTACCTACAAGCAGAAACAGATATCGGAACAGTTGAATTAATCGGTCCATTCGTTTCTCAGCGTTGGAATGTAAATTCACGGCCGGAATTATCCGTATAAGAGGATCGCGATGGCGGCCACACGTGTGCGACGAGAATAGGGTTAATTCTCGAAATGGACGAGGAAGGAGATCGGGAATCGACGCGCGGACATTCTCGAAACGACTTGGCACCGCGTGCTTCAACGAACGGTGATGTCACCGATTATTCATCGGCGGTACTCGGAAACGATCAAGAGTCGCTCGGGAGGATTTAAAGAGCCGGGGGCCTGCAGCTTGCTGACGCAGGGCAGAAGAACGCGAGCGATCGAGTTTAGGTGTCCACCCTTTTTTCGAAAAATCTGGTTTCCTGTGCCCGAGAATGAGAGAGAACACGACCGAGATTCAGGTAACGCTTCCTCTTCCTTTTTCCCTGGCCTCTCTTTGTCCCTATTATTCGGGTCATCGACACGGGCAAGTTTTCGCCTCGTCGTTGTTCTTCTCCGGAGAGCAACGGGCTCCGCAAGCCGTGCACGGAAGCGAGACGAACGACGAGAGGAGAGGAACGAAGAGACAAACATTCTTGCTTGCTCGCTTCGCGCCCTCTCTCTCTCTCTCCGCGTGGTTTTATTGTGGGTAAGAGTTTTCGGAGGTCGCTCCGATCAGCTGTACGCCCGAAGAGCTAAACTTAGTTACGGATAGTTTGTATTTCATTCACAATAATGCGACACTTGGACACGTGTTCCCCTGAATGACGAGCAGTCGCGTGCGTACTCTCGCGTTCTCGCATTCTCTCGTTCTCTCACCCTGTCTCTTTGGAACAGGCCACGCTAACTCGTACGCAGCCAGAACGATTATCGAGGCACGCCGCTCGAAACAATTACCAGCCCGAGATAGCGTTCCGCGACCTTTTCGATCAATGGGACTGCGTGCTCGAAAGAGATCGCGAGCTGGCGAATATCGTCGAAGATCCTCCGATGGCCGGGCACAATACTAATCTCACGAACAACCAACTTTTCGAACGTTTACAAACTTTTCATTGCAGACGATTACGAACGGTATAAATCTAAATTTCTCAAGGTACTCAATCTGCTACTGTGATACCATTTGCGTCGCAGCTGGAAAGATCTGAATTCTTTGGTCGTCGGTAATTTGTAGGCTCCGGACTACGTGTTATTATGACAAAATTGGAAAGGAGCAATTTTAAAAATATGGAGATATCGTTCCTGGATTATTGAAGTAATTAGAGAAAGAAGGAAGCGTCTACTTGGCTCTTGAATTTAAAAATATGAAGGTATTGTTCCTAGATTAGTGAAGTAATCGGAGAAAGAATGAACCGTCTACTTGGCTCTCGAATTTAAAAATATGAATGCATTGTTTCCAGTTTTCATGGGATTGAAGCATTTCTCGTATTCCAGTATGTACTACAATAAAAATCACATTAATACACATCGGGCACAATACTAATCGAGCAAACAACCAACATTTGGAACGTTTACAAACTTTTCATTGCAGACGATTACGAATGGTAAAAATCTCAATTTCTCACGATACATAACAGAACGATCATAATTCTTTGGTCGTCTGTAATTTTGTAGACTCCGGGCTCGCGTATTTATGATAAAATTGGAAAGGAGCAATTTTTTAAATATGAAGGTATCGTTCCTAGATTATTGAAGTAATTAGAGAAAAAAGGAAGCGTCTACTTGGCTCTTGAATTAAAAAATATGAAGGTATTGTTCCTAGATTAGTGAAGTAATCGGAGAAAGAATGAACCGTCTACTTGGCTCTTGAATTTAAAAATACGAATGCATTATTTCCAGTTTTCATGAGAATTGTTTGAAAGCATTTCTTGTGTTTCAATATGTACTAATAAGAATAATAAAAACGGTATAAAAAAGTCTAATTAAAATCACATTAATACACATCGGTCACTTTCGATGGTCGGCAGGTTTAATTCGTTCTCGCGAGACTCGCGCCGATCGATTTGTCCCGGAAGCCGAAACTCCGGAGTGGCTTTGCCCGTTGCGATAAAGATGCCACCGCTTGGGGTTAGATAAGCTCGCGATAGATCTCTGGTAACTTGTGAAAATGAAGCTGCTTCGGAGTCGATTTGCCTGGAGACCGAAAGCCTATGCTCGTTTCTCTCTCGAAGCCCGTGAGACGCGGATCGATGCGATTCGCAGAAAAAGATTATTCCCTCTCGAAGTCCGTGGTCCAAACACGATGGGTGGTTGCTCCGATGCGAAATCTTTTGAGGCTTCGCGCTCTCGCACTCCACTGTACCGATGTGTACGCTCCGCGCAATGTAACGCAACGCAACGCAAAAACAACCTTGACACAATCGCCGCGCTTCAACGCGAGGATTGTGTCTCGCGAGAACTCGACGAGGCTTGTTTTTCCACGACGCTTTCCGCCGGGCTCCTTTGTCGCTCGCTTTTTCCCTGCTTCGCGAATTGCTCGAGAGCTCTCGCCGCTGTCGTTTCTCGAATTCCCGCTCGCTTTTCGAGAAAACGCAACAAGAACCCGTGACTTTCCCTTCGCGGACACACAGTCGAAGAAGAATCAATCGGGACGAAACGAGCGCGGCTTTCCAAAATCCACGGGACACCGGACGGTCGTCGCGGTTTACGATTTCCTGTTTTCGCGGGCCGGGAAGCCTTGAATTCGGCTCGGTCGCACAACAAGATTTATCGTTATCGGCACGGCGCAGAGGACACCAGGTCTCGAACCGAAATCTTTTTCCCAACGCGAGCCTACTCGGCCGTTCCGCAGGCTCGGAAAAAACTACGACCGAGGCGAGAGAGACTATCGTCGACCACGAAAAACACGTGGCGCGTTGCACAACCAGGCGTTACAGCATCGGGAAAATAAATGGAGGAAAGAACGATCGTAAAGTATCGAACGCGTAAAAAACCGAAAAAGTCGCGAGAACGGAGCGGAATAGCGGATCTGCGGTGTCTGAATTTTTCACGTCCCGAGGCTCGTTTAACTTCAGAAGTTTTATCAGTCTCAGACATCCTGTTCCAGAGAGAAGTCCTCGTTGTTCCTGGAAACATTTGTAATTTTCAGCGAACGAAAATTTGAATGCGCGACGCGATGAGTTTCCAGGCTCCGTGGCGAATGTTCCTCGTGGAAGCGAACGAACAATCAAACGGTAAAACGCGATCGGCAGGGGAATAGATACCATTATCATTGCCAGATTCCGGCTCGTCGTCGACGAAGAAAGACTAAAAAGCTTCGACGCGGTATTCGACGAGACTCGAATCTGCCTTTAATTAATTGAGGCAGACACGGTGCGGCGGCGAGGCGACGCGACGCCAGTGGAATTGAAGCTCGCAAGCCGTGGCGTCTCGTCTCGTCGCGAGAACCGTCCCCGCATTTCAGGTACGAATTCAGGTACAAATTCAGCCGCGAATCTCAAAGTTTCTCGGATTTCGCCCGAGGCTAGCCAAATCCTATTCCTCTAACAAAGAGGGGAACCTCGAATGCCCCACTTTGATTTTGCACGTTCTCGCCGGATACACCGAGTTTTCAAATTCTTCGCAAGTACTCGCATAATTGATCAAAGAATGCATTTGTCGATGATCCTGAGTGTAGTTGCGTGGAGGTGGACGAATCGCTAAACCATGTTTTGTGGCAGTGTAACTTGTACAATGAGAGGCTCAAATTAATTAATAAACTCCGTACAGTTAACTTCCAACCTCATATGAGATTTTCTACAAAAAAATTGTCCGTGTTATATATCTTCGCAGGAAGAAACAGGGTCGACGATAAGTGGACCAGAATGGCGAAGAACTGCTCGAAAATTCATATCTCGGTTAATTTACATAATTAATTGCAAAGAAGAATTTAATAACAACCAAATATAACTCTAAATTCAAAGATTTTTACATCTTGCAATGCCCATAACTTTTTTTCAATAACAGATTTCACTTAAACTTTGTACATGTACATAGCTCATTTAGATTTACAAACTACATGCTTTAAATTTTCATGACAGGCACAGACAAAAATTTGGATATTCTGTATGTATTCTATTCTATGTATTGCATTATAATTGTGTTGAAATAAGTCTCATATGAGATTTTCTAAAAAAAATTGATGAAAGAATGTTGGAAATACAGTAACTAATGTAGGAGGAAACAATGCAGATTTTACGGAACATGGATTACCAGTTTAAAAATGGTAAAAGAGACAGCTTACAGATTATACAGCCTGAAAATTTCAATCACAGGTTCAACAGCGAAAGAGTGTGTATCTGTGAAACTATCGAGTGACCCCTGACAATATTTTATCACCGAGAGCCCGCGTGGTGGGATCGTATAAAATCTCGTTAAAATCGAAGTCGAGAAGCCTCCCTTGTCAGTAAATTTTCTACTTACCGGTCCGCGACGCGGCGAACCTTCCAACCACGGGCTCGGGCTCGGCGAGCCCGAGATTTACGCGCCTGCAGGGATTAAGCTCGGCAGAAATTCCGGCACGCTCTCCGACGGTGTATCGTATCCGGCTACGCGATTTCTAAAGACGTTTCTGTACTGGCGCACATTTCGGAGTTCGTGTGCGAATATCGCGCGCTATCTGCACCGATAACGATAGAGCCGAGCCACCGGGATGGGTCGATCGTAACCGACGGCACTTCACTTTCGTTTTCGACAAACGATCGCTCGAAATTGGAAATGGAGCGAGAGAACGCTGGCAACGCAGATCTCCGGACGCGGGTTCCTTTGCCCGTGTTATTTATCTTCGCAGGAGAAACAGGGTCGACGCGAAGTGGACCAGAATGGCGAAGAACTGGGCGAAACTCTTTCACGACTACATATAATAAATGAATCTAGATGTAACTGCGGCAATGAGGTTCAAGACCTTATCGTTTGGCAATGTACCTCGTTGGAATCACAGAGTTGATCTTATGAAAAATTAAGAAAGCTCAAGTTGTTCCCACCTCTAAGTATCAAATCGCTACTTTATGAACCGAATATCCAGGCATCTTCTTTTCCATTTTTCAAGTAGTGTGATTTAAAGATTTAATGTTTTGTACTTGATGTGCTCTACTGTTTTTACATGATAGCTTTATAACCCCCTGTGGGGAGTTCCAATTAAGCTCTAGTAAAAAAAAACTGGGCGAAAATTGATATCTCGGTTAATTATATACATCATGAATTACAAAGAAGAATTTAAAAGCAACAAAGGTTTTAATAACAACCAACTATAACGTTCTATTCTATCTTGCAACGCCTATAGCATTTTTCAATAAAAGATTTCAATGAAACTTTGTACATGTGCATAGCTCACTTAGATTTACAAAATACATGCTTTAAATTTTCATTACAGGCACAGATAAGAAATCTGAAAATCGTGACCTTCGCACACTCTATGTTTTTGGCTAGGCCCGATATTGGGGTTTGTCTCTTTCTTTCCTAAAAAAAACTGTAACCTGCGTGTTTAAGGGAAAACAAAAAAACGTTGTAATAAATCGTGTAATAAAACGTTGTCTAACGTTGCAATAAATCTCTTGAGATTTTCCTACTAAAAAAAATGAAACTTTGCACACCCACTGTACTTAGAATACTTTGATGATTACGGGCAAAGAAAATAATGTTCTATTTTACTCCAGTTTGTAACGATTCAGGTAGACAAGTTTTACGTACTTTGCGTAACGACGCCGCCGTCCGTTTATCGCTAAACGACTTCCTGAAGCAGAAAAATTGTCTGACGGCACAGCTGCTAGTTGCTGCGCCTATTTTACAAAAATAGGCCACTAAGGGGGTGAATGGGGTCGCGTGTCGAAAAAAGGGACCGCGAAAACAAGAGTGGAGAAAGGTTTTCGTGGATACGTCCGAGGGAGCGGAGTAGACGAGCGTCGCCGTGAAAGCGACGCCGTCGAGTCGCCTCTTTCACTGGCATCGTTGCCAGCGCGACCGACGCGGCCGAATCTGCTCGGCTATCGACCAAAACCGTTCGAAAAATCCGCCGAAAACTCGGTACCCTTTCGTTTCGATATTCAAGCGTATACTCTGCGAGCGCTGTGACTCCGTGGATAAATACACGGCGACGAGAACCGAGGAATGGAGAGGTGCGAACTGGGTAACGGCAACGTCGAGACTTCCTCGATGAGCTGGCAGAAAATTATTACGGGCAACTCGATGGGATCGGCCGACGAGTTCGGAAAAACCTGTGGAGATCGCGAAAATTACGATGAGAACAATAGTCTCGTGAGGGGTGGGGGGTCGAGTCGAGAGTAGACGACACGTGACGGATTAAAGCATCTTTGTTTTCGGGTAGGAATTATTAGTGATCCGAAGTGTGAGTGTGGCCACAGCAGTCGGGACATCAATCATATTGTTTGGCAATGTAGGCGATTCGATTTGCAACGAGCTGAGTTGACTGAACAACTGCAGAAAATTCAGTTACCCTTATGTTTAGAAATGATAGTTGCCCGACTCAATATTAAGGCTTGTTTTCTCGTTTTCAATTTCCTAAAAGAATGTAAACTGCGAATTTTATTTGATTCAATATTGTCTATGTACAGGCTGGTCCACGCAACTTGCACACCTATAATAACCTCCAAAGTATGCGTTGCACGGAAAAGTTTTGTATACAGAAGTTGCATCTGAAGGGGTACATTATGTGGTGTATTTTTTTACAGGTGGAAGCGTGTCGGAGATTTGAAGGTCGACTTTGTTTTTTTAATGGAATACTATTTTTTTGTACCGAAATATGGAAGAATGTTAAATGCTGAGTGAAAAAGTATCGACCTTCATTAGTCCTAAACCTAATAATTAACGAGTAATTGCACTTTATTTCCTCAAGATTTTCTTCGCGTAATGTTCTATGTAAGTGTCTGTGATAAGGTTGAATTTTTCACTTGAAATTACACGAAGAAAATGGTGAGAAAAGAAAACGTAATTTCAAGTTAGAAATTCAACCTTATCACGGATACTTACACAGAACATTACGCGAAGAAAATCTTGAGGAAATAAAGTGCAATTACTCGTTAATTATTAGGTTTAGGACTAACGCAGGTCGATACTTTTTCACTCAGCATTTAACATTCTTCCATATTTCGGTACAAAAAAATGGTATTCCATTAAAATAAAAACAAAGTCGACCTTCAAATCTCCGACACGCATCCACCTGTAAAAAAATACACTACGTAATGTACCCCTTCAAACCGTGCAACTTCTGTATACAAAACTTTTCCATGCAACGCATTCTTTTGAGGTTATTATATGCGTGCAAGTTGCGTGGACCACCCTGTATGTTCGAATGTGTATTTACGGTAATTTACCTTTGTGCAGCAGAAGTAGATCTAAGTTGAGGTCCGAAATGCTTAATAAAAAAAAAAAGGAGACACGTGACGGATCGGGGAAGCGTGTATCTCTCGGAGGGATTCGAAGAGATGGCAGTGTGTCGATCGTGGCCGATCGCGACGGTGAGAGAGGGTAAATATGTTATCTGAAATCGTGGCTGGTCTCGCGAGGGGACCATACGGGTACGCGGAACAGAACGGTACGATTACACAGGTATACTGAGAAAGAAAGAAAGAGAGGGAGAGAGAGAGAGAAACTGAAAGAGAGAGAGAGAACAGGGGAAGGAGAGGAAAGGAAAGGAAGAGAGAAAAAGAAAGATAGATAGAGGGAGGGAGAGGTGCATAGGCCACGGGCACAACGAAGCGCAGGGAGGTAGGCAGCCACGGGACAGAACACACACGTATGCAATATACGTACGCGTAGAGCAGTAGCAGTACGCGTACGCACACGCATACGCGAGGTAGACGGGCATGCGGTGGTACGCGGTGGCAACTGGCGCGCCACGGCACGGGTTCATTGTCCCGTGTGGTGCCCGTGGTGGAAGCCCCTCGTTGAAAAGGAGGGCCCGAGTGTCGGGCGTAATGTGTCCACGGTATAGAACGAACGTTTTCCGAACGACTTACCAGTTGTCCAGCTTGATCAGCTCCTCGGGTTTTTTCGTCTTGCGATCCGCCTTCAGCCTAAGCGCCTGCGGATAAAGCTTGAGGACGTGTTCGAACTGATTCGCGGTACCCTCCGCAAAGAAAGTCGCTGTGTCTTTCACGGAAGCCATTGTGATAACTGAGCTTCTCGGAACGGCCGTTGGGGCGCAGCAGCAGCGCCTCCGCACGTTATACGCGTCTCCGTTCCTCTAGCTCACGGTTCTTCTATCTTCGTCGAAGCGGGGTATATCTCGGACTCGGACACGGTTTTCTTTCCTCTCCGTTCGCCTCGCCCCGCGCGATGTCGTCTCTCCTTCTCTTATTCTCACGTTCTCAGCGGCTCTCTCGCCGTCCGCCTCTGTTCCGGTGGTGTGCGCTGTCCTCGCTCGCCGTCGTCGGTGCGCGCTCTCCCTCTCTCGCGGACCGACGGGTGCACCCCTCTCCGCGCGTGCCTCGGGAGAGGACCGACCACGCGAGAAATCCTATTTTACCCTCTGCCTCGTTCGAATTCTCTCGGTTTCACCGGCGGCGGTGATACGCGACACACGCGTGGGACGCGTTCACGATCGGTGCGCACACAACGAACGTCTCCGGACGCGTGCACGAATCGAAAAGACTCGAGACGGGACGCGACGAGTAGACCGCACACTGGCACACTGTTTTGCTCTCTGTCTAGCTGGCGACGGCTCGACGATCGTTCTCCGTTCCGTTCGGTGTCGTTGTCTCTCCTTCGCTTTCCGAGTTTTTCGATTTCTCACGCAGGGCTATTTACTCGCGCTTCCAACGACTGCGTCACCGAAACGATATTCACCGGATTGTGATCGAACGCGGTGTGTATCGAACGCACCGTGGCAATGTTTACGCGCTGCGAGGTACGCTGGCTCGGCTACGATGTCTCGTGCGTACACTCTCGTAAGGGAAAATCACCGTAGTTACACGCCGAGAACGAGAACTCGCCTTCGGACCTCGTTCGACTGTCCCGGGTGGGGAGCGCGACTCGACGTCGCCAATAGGGAGCAGCACCGCTCGGCGTGTATCTCCCTCTACTCTTCCCTCTTCTCTCTACCCCCTCAACGCTCTACCCTACTCGCCGACGGTTCCCCCTCGCTGACGCGATCGTTCTCTTTCTCGTTCCGTCCCTGTCCAACCTTCGCCACGTCCTTCCACCTCTTTTTCACCACCCTTATTATTTCTACCGTAAATTTCAACGGTTGCAGCGGCGTGCGAACGAACACGCACGTCGAACGTTACCAGGATAGAGGACAACAACGGCGCCGATGATTTTCTATTATCGTAGAGGACGGAGTCGTTCGCCGAGCTCTCGCAGGCTCGGAAAGGAGAACGAGCAAGATACGGGAGCCGGGAACGCTCGGAACCTCCTTTCTCTCTCCAGTCTGTCTTTCTCTTTTCCACTCGATCTCTCTCTCTCTCTCAGCCTCGGTTCTCCCGAGAACTCGAGAGCGCCGTGTTTCCCTCGGCGCCAGATCCTTCCTCTCCTTTTTTCTCGCGGTGTCCGCGACAAGAGAGAGGCTCGTACGAATGCGTGCGGATTCCCCGCCGGATGTCCGCGAAGCAAAGACGGTCTTCCCCCACCGCTTTCGGCCCTCGTACACGCACGTTGCACGTCGCTCGTCGCACGTATGCAGCACCGACGATCTACCGACCAAACTCTCTCGGAATATACACGGTTCTGCTCTCTATCTTTCTCTCTCTCCCTCCCTCCCTCTCTCTCTCTTTCTCTCTCGCGTGCTTCGATCGGCCGTCGCGAGACTGTACGCGCGCGTACAGTTCACGTTCCGCAGCGGGGTACGTGCGCTGCTTGCTCTCTCGCGCGCCCCTTTCTCGCTCTATTTACTCACGAACGTCTCCGACGGTCCTCCTTGTTCTGCCAGAATACCGTCTTCTACCGATTGATTCCATGTAACCGTTTCCTCCGTTCTCGTCGTCTCTCGGCGGTAACAGTCCACGCTCGAACGTCGGCTAAGTCCCGCCGACGGTTTCATCGACGACACCGAGCTCGCAACGATCACGAGAGAACGCGACGAGGACAGCGCGATGCACGGTCGCCTCGAGTTGCCTCGCCTTGCCTCGCCTCGTCTCGCCGTGTACCGTGTCTTTTTCCTTCGCGAGAAACGGCCTCGGTTACGCTCTATCGCACGTTCGCTTCGGTACGAATCACCGCGTTCGATGGTTGTGTACGCGCTCGCTCGCTCGTTCTCTCTCTCTTACTCCCGTTCTTTCGCTATCTCCGTCCCCTAAGCGTCCCCCCTCTCTTTCTCTCTCTCTCTCTCGCGGTCGACCGTCTATTTCGAAGCGACGATACGCGAGTGCTAGTCTCGAGCCGAGTCGAATGCGCGCGCGCTCGCTCGAGACCGAGCGAAAGAGCGGGCAGAACGATGCTCGAAGCCTTCCCTCGAAAAACGGGAACACGGACTAGTACTGCGCGCTTAGCCGGAGACCACGTATAGTCGATCGTTCGCTCTCCTCTAATGCTCACAATGCTCGGTATTCTGTATGCTGACTGTAGTGAAACGGGCGACCGACTGAGGGCAGCGCCTTCGCTGCCTTCTGCCTCGTACCCTCCCCTCATGCCCCTCGGGACACTCTATCAGCGCAAAGCGCCGACCCTATCTCCCCACCGACGGTGCTCTTTGCTCCCACTCGTGCTACCCCCTCCCAGATCGAAAACATAATTCCCTCTTCGTCTATCGCGCGTTGATCCGCTCCCCGTCGCCCCACCCCGCGCGCATTCGTTCGCTCTTCGTCGGACGCGAGGAGAGGACGAAGAAACCCGATGGATCCGCGTCTTTATTATGCGCGTTTCGTACCGAGGTATCCGTCGTTTCGAGCGGTACGATTTCTCGCGCGGCGTATCCTCGTCCGTGAGCCGGTGGGCTCCCAGCTCGCTCGCTCCGAGCGAGGCAACCGCTCGATACGTCCTCGTGAAGGCGCGTACCGTTCGCTCGATCGCGCTGGGTCGTCCGACTGGAAATCGATGCTAAAGCCGGGGTAGAGGCGCGCCAGCGGTGCCCTACGCCGTGCCACGGCCGGCACACACGGATCGCGATCCTTGTGTGCGCACGGAGCCTCTATATGCGCGCGAACACCGCCGCTCTATACCCCGCAAGGTTAAACCGTGTGGGTAGAGACCGGGGTTCGTTCTACGAAGAGGTCGAAGCTTGTGTGCGGCGCGTCACGCTTCGCGAATACGTCCGCGGCCGTGCCTGTTCTGCGCGTGCGCATTCTGCCGTGCGTGCGCGTCTGTCTGTGTGCACGGTCGTGCCAGCAGAAGTGGCTCGACACAGACGCGCGCGCACACGAACGCGAAACGGGGCATTTGTGGAAGAGGCGGACGAGCAACCCTCGCGCCGAACCGAACGTATTTTCGAAAAGTCTGCGAGCCTTCGTATCTCGCCGAACAACGGCGGTTCAGGGGAAGGGGCTGTTTTTTCCATGGCGAACGACGTCGGAGAGCGTGCTTGCGAAACACGAATGGTTTCGCAATTTTTCACTCCGCCGTAGTTGCTTACGAGCTTAACGAGCTTCGTGGAACTTCGTCTCGGAAAGAAATCTATCGTTCCCGCGGATGTTGGAAATTTTATCGGTTCTGTCCCGTCGTTGCTTATCGGAATTCCCCCGTTTCGCACGCCCCTTTTTCGCTCCCTAGCGTCCGCGACCGTCGCGCAAAATTGCGACCGCTCCACGGAACGACGCGTATTTCGCGCGAAGGGTTCGTTCGGTTTGCGTTGCGTACGTATACGCGAGAGAACGGGCGTTCTTCGCAGCGGCAGCGTACGCCATACGCCCATACACCACCATATCAGTACCACATGCCACGCTGGTGGCAGCAGAGCAGCGCTGGCATATAATCAGCCGCGCGCGCGGTCGTATTGGTACGCGATACCGGTGCGCTCGTGTTGGTACGTTGTGTATCGTCGTGAGATCTCTCTTCGCCAACCGAGCCATGCCCATGAGTACCATGGCACAGCGAACGCCTCACTACCAATGTCAGCATCACTACCACAGATGCGTCCTATAACCGCTAGCCAGTCGACTATAGCCGTGGAAAGTGCCGAGCGAGCGCTTGCGCTTCGGTAACTTTCCATTGTCGTTGCTCCTGCGGAGCAACAACGAGCGAACCCGTCGGGAATCTTTTGCGAAACCTTCGGATCGTCGGCGTTCCCTGGCCAGCCCTGAAAATCCGTCAAAATTCCAAGTCTCGACTGTAATCCTGCACCCTAAACCTTTTCCTCGGTGCGTGTACACAGACCTTTAAACTTTAAACGATCCACGAGGACGGTTGCGGTGCTCGCGACCGCTTTACCGACCATCCCTTATTCCCTGAAACGACACCGGACCTTCGTACGAACGCGGTTACAACGTCTCCGCTCGGTATCTCCGGTAATTTACGAGGTTGCCTACCAGGATTACAGGGACTCGTGTTTATACCGAGAATTTTCAAAATCGTAGGGACGAACTACGAACGAGGAATTTCAAGTTCCGGCAGGTATGCGCGCGGACAATGGTACAGGTAGTCGGACACCGAGTACCGACCAGGGGTTGCGGCAGCGTTTCTCTCGTTGCCGGAACCCGTCACGGTGTTCCGAGAAATTTTGTATTCGCTGACTTTCCAATGAATTTTACGATTCTACGTCGACTAGAATTTCAAGCCTTTTATGGCGACGAGAGGATCGCAATTGACCAGGGGCCCTGTTTTCGTTCGGTCAGGGTTACAGGACGAAGAATCGCTCGAGAGTCGTGAACGTTTATCGGATTCGAATGTCCGCGCGTAGGGGAGGTTACGGAATCTTGTAATTCGAATTGGCGGGTGAATATTCGGTGGTGAGAAACGAGCGATTACGCCGTGACTCAACCCCGTAGGCCTAGAGCGCGGGTCGCGGATAATGTTACGTGGGACACGGACAGAAGGGGAAGACGAAGAGAAAGGCCGGTTTTCTTCCGAAGCGCTTTAAGGTCCATTCATACGCAACAGTTTCGAACGCCAGTGGAAATATAGTTACAGGTTTAGGCGAGACCGTCCGCGACAGAGAATATCTGTCAGAGTTTCTTACAATATTTTCACTTCGAGACTGTTGGGCCATACCTTCTTTGGTAAACTATCGGTAGCTCTTAATATGAAGATAATTAATATCACATCGAATTCATTCGACGTGTCGATCTGAATTTATAGACCATTTTCAAGAATACAAATTATATTTTTCGAATATTTCGAATAAATTTCACATTCTTTAAATATTTACTTTCTATTTTTTAAATATCTAATTTATATTCCCTGAATATATATGATCTACCTTATATTTTCTAAACATTCAATTCACATTTTTTAAATTTCCATAAAGGAAAATGTCGCTTGAAATGATCTCAGGAATATTTATCAATATTTATCCAATATTTATCGCATATGAAAAAGCGTGGCTAAAAGAATATTTTTCCA
Source organism: Lasioglossum villosulum (assembly GCA_963971365.1). NCBI lineage: Eukaryota > Metazoa > Arthropoda > Insecta > Hymenoptera > Halictidae > Lasioglossum > Lasioglossum villosulum. The sequence goes on along the minus strand of OZ020503.1, from coordinate 23,768,291 downwards.
ATATTTGAAAAGGATATTTATCCAATATATTATGCTACTCGAGTCCATTTTCTACGATTTTTTAAATTTTCTAGATATGAAATTATTGTAATACCTCATACAATACTTAAATGTTCAGTAATTGGTTACATACCGACATATCTAATAACGTTAACAATATCTTAAATAATAGTACAGCAATTTTTAGTGATGCCCCAGAGGCGACACTCGAAGATATTAAAAATCGTTGCCTCCCATTGCTACGCGATTGTACGGGGGTGGCAAGGCCGTATGGGTTCGAGATGGTGACATTGTGTATCGATACGAGTCTGGGAAGAAGATTCCCAGGTCGAATGCGCGGCCGATTGAGAGAAAGTGGAGGAGGCAGGCCTCGTATCGCACGCATTTGTGGTTGTTGTCGAAATATTGGCTCCAGCGGCCATGCATACAATGTAGCGTGCAACTTGAAAGTTAAAACCTTGAGACTATGTACGCGCGGCTGTCGAGGGATGGACAGACCTCATGATAGGTGTGATTTGTTTAGGTGCCGTTCCCGGGTGCTGGTCTGTATTGATAGGTTTATGACAGGTCATTACTATTGAGCGGGAAATCGGCACTTTCGGACAACACGTGTTTGCTGTAAAAAGCAGGCCTGGGCGACGCTGGTTCGCGGAACAGATGCTGATGCTACTCTTCGGGAGGGAGAGAAGCAGCCACTTTTCACTTTCTCCGCAAGGGGAAGGAGAGAAGCAGCCACATCTATTCCGAGGGTCAGCGTCGCCCAGGCCAGTTGTATGTAGCTTATAGGCACCCCGACTTCTAAGAGAAATCCAAAAAATAGCACGTTCAGACCTCCCTGTCATAAATGCTCTCTGTTTCTGCGTACCTGCTAAGTTAAGTACCAACCTTTTTTTTATTGAATTATTGCGGCTAGACTAATAAACCAATAAGAATTGTATTTGGGGAGCTTCGAGTTGTGTCAATTGAAAACACGTGTTTCTTCGCCGTTCATTTCCCTACTGCGAACCGTGCCCCCCACCCTAAGAATATTTCAGATAACGGTTTCTACCCCCGCGCAAGGGCTAATTGCGAAGTTACTTTTTTGACGAAAGCTTGACAGATGAATCTTTCTAGTTTGACTGTCGACCAGTGCTTACAGTTAGTGATCTACAATGCAGGACGAGAGACTCATTGAAGCGGTGCGGAGTCGTGATTTCCTTTATAATATCCATCATCCCAAATACATGGATACAAAGTACAAGAGGATTGCCTGGAGGGACATTGCAGAGGAATTGGGTCAGCCAGGTCAGTATTCATAATATTTTGGTCATTCCACGCGGAGTTAAAAACCTGTATTGAACGAAGCTGTGGCTAAAAAATTATATAAATCTATATCGAAACGTGTATTCAAAGTTATACAAACAAAAAACGGATTATTTCTTTTATATACTTCATTTTTAACTACCTATTCGTTGTGTGAGCACACACCGCTAGACCAAGTATACGTACACGAGAATTGTAAGGGTCCGGGATTTGACATCTGACAGCATAATAATGCAATGATTGGATTACTTAGTAGTCATAATCGCTAGATGAAAGATCAATTTAGGGTGTTCTTTCGCTCAAAATTCCTACTTTTTACGTTTACGACACGTAATTCTCATTATTCGACGGCATCTGTGTATCACTTGACAGCTACGATAAGCGGTAGCACTGTAGCCTTGCGCGTTGCTTCGCGCGGGACGTTTGAGCCAAAGAGCGCCCTAGATTGATCTTTCATCTATCGATTTTGACTACTAAGAAATCCAGTCATTGCATTAGTAAGTACCACGTTCGTGTAACTTTTAAATCTTAAAAGATATGGGCATGAATATGCTCATATGGATAGGTTGAAGAAAAATTATATCACTAATTGTTAATGATATAATTCTAAATTAATGCTTCTTCGTCTAAGTCCTTAACTTTTTCAACATATGACTTCATTCTTATATCATTTCTAGAATCCTAGACTTTGAGATTCGTTTTCTCTGAAATTTTATTTTATGAGATATATGGCCATTTAGGAACAAGAATCCGTTAAGTAGAAGTCGATATCTAAAAGTTGATTTTTGGCCAAATGGGTCACGATTTTCCAATTTGGACCACTGTGCGCCGGCGCACCCTCCGCCTCTTCTACCTTGCCCCTCGGTACTACCATAGATAATTCCTCGTGGGCCCGTATAAAATTATGCAATATGCACGTGGCTGTAATAATATAATCTGCATTTTCGGGCTACACCTGCACCCGCCTTTTGTAGAGGCGAAACTTCTGCGCTAAAATGCCAAACGCATTCTCAACGACCCGTCGCGTCATGGAAAGCCAAAATTTGTCCTTTTGGCGCATCCTTCGGTTTTGCTTCCTGGGTAAGGCCCCATCAAATTTTGTCTCTGCGGGAACGCTTCGTTATCCACAATCACACAGGGCCCGGTTGTCGTGCCCGGTAAATATGCGTCGGGCAACATCTGTAGACTGTCGTTACACATTATTAATAATCAATTTTAATGTCACATTATTAATAATCAATTTTGTTTTGTTTGCAGTTATCAGATGCAAAACTAGGTGGCAGAATATACGAGATACATTCCGCAAATACTGCGCCTGGTACAACGCAACGAGGAACGGGCAGGGAACGGAAGGAATGATGGGAAAGAAACCATACAAGTATGGAGAGATGCTGCAATTTCTGCACCCTTACTTACTACCCCTTAACGATAGGGGAACGGTGTCCAGCGTTCGCCCTGGCATTGAGGAGGCCTCCTCCAGCACCAGCCAGACGACATGCTCGGACGGAAATGCGGCCAACGTTTCGGAAGTGCATCCGAACGAGGAGGAAATTTCGCGGCCACCAAGAAAAAAACGACAAGCGTACAACAAAGCTAATTTGGTGGACTGCGTGAGGGAATTAACTCAGTTGACCTCGGTTATGGTACATTTAATCAGCAAAGACCAAACCGAAAATATATTGTTTTTTAAAAGTTTGGCGCTGTCTATCTTAAAGTTAAACTCACGAAGACAGCAATACGCAAAGGAAAAAATGCTTCGGTTGGTCAACAAACTGCTACAAGAAAATGATCGCGACGAGGAATGCAGAGGTTAAAATGTTTAGGAAAAATAATTGTTATCGTTGACACGTTGTAGGCTTAGAGATAATAAAGAGAATTACGAAGTACACGTTGCTGTTTATGTTATTGTACAGGGTTTTTTACTTGACCATTCGAAGGCGCCAGTGCGGTGCTGGGTTGAATTTTTTTTGAAGGTCAATTTTTTCGTGATGTCATGGTCATCGTTTTTTCTTTGGTGGAGCTGCATATTTTCACTACAATAGTAGTCTTACTGCTTATAAAAAGATCAATCTAACGAGTTGCAATATATTGTCCTTCACGTGACCTTTAGCGAGGAAATTATGAAATGTTTGTCAGTAACTTCAGTACGCGTTCGAGGACGGTAAATGAAGGAATTTTCTGCGCGTGGCCTTTCTCGAGCGTTTCGAACCTTTTTCAAATTGCCTGAAAATTCTGACTAAAATGTGCGGATACTGAAAAATACTGCCAGTCATCGGACGGTTGTGTATGAATAGACCTTTAGCAGGCAAGAGGCAAGAGAACCAACCGGGCAGCCGACTATAAGCCCCGCATCACGGCCGTCGACTCACCGTTATGCGCCGAGCCCGAGCATCGGCGAAGCCCTCGTGCCCCCTATACAAAAGAGAGAGGCCCGACCCCCTCTGTCCCTCGGGCGCTTGAAATTCAACCCCGGCACTGTCGACCGCTGCACGGTTGCCAGATCGCCGAAGCAGGACGCGCGCGCGGTTGCAACGCGCCGTTATCGATGCTCACCGCACAGCCGGACAATAACCTAACCTCAAATTCAGCTGCAGAACGAGCACGGCTCGGTTCTGTTATCAGCGCCGACGAACCGCAGAACGGCCCCGTCGAAATTGAATCGATCAACGTTCAAAAGCGCCGAAAACTACTCTCGAATATGCCCCCGCTGGCACGAGCCCGCATATTGTCTCTCCCAGACGAGAATTCGTCCCATCTCTTTCTTTTCTTCGCAAATCAGCAAACTAGAGATTCGCGACTCTACGGCTCTTCGTCGATTATTTCGAATAAATCAATTTGTATGAAAGTAAAAGATGTAACTTGGCGCGCAAAGGAAAAAGGGCGAACGGTAGCCGCGACTGGTTGTATCCTGTATCGCGTTCGAAATACGGAGCTCGGATGTGGGGCGCTAAAGCCGCGTTCGATACGAACACGTGTTCACGATGCGGCTGCCACACGACATTGTCGAGAGGCAACATGTGGGCCACGACAGTAGCAGAGCGGCAGCAACAACGGCATGAAACGTGTGCGGATGGAGCATAAGGCTAGTCGGCCGAGAGACAGGCACCAGGCTCGGCTTTATCGTGGGCCAATCCGAGCGCTGTGACCTTGAGTAGTACTAAAGAGAGAGATATATTTAGCTGTGAGCAGTTCAAGCCGCTGGTTAGATGCTGCTGTTGCTGCTGCTACCTAACTCTGCCTGATGCTCGGAGCACCGGAGTCTCTTTAGAGCGGAGGCAAAAGCTCGAGGCGACGGATAAAACCATCGCCGGGAAACCGTCCCCCACGTAGAAATTCTACGCTACGGAAATCTGTTACCTCTCGATAGAGACTGTTTCCTCGTCCCTGTCGCTTCCCTCTCCGCTGTTTAGCATCGCCTTCGATGCTTGTCGCTTTTTCGCAGCAGACGAAAATTAATGTTAAACGCGTCGGGGAATTCCGTGCGGCGACCGGCTCTCAGAATTCGTCGGCGTCGAGTCAAGGTTGGTTTCTCCATTTTTCAACGCTCGCGCGTCGACTTTCTCGGATAGTCAACCGGGTCCGATGTTTTGTCGCAGTCAGGGACATTCGATTATCCGCTTTTTATTTTCGAACGTTGAATCGCGGCGGCTAGGTGACGATGATGATGAGTACGGAACCAGTTCTCCTTGGATGCTCGGGGACGAAGAGAACTCGAGACGACCGTAGTTCGGGTTGCTCGGCCCAATTTCCTCGAATTTCTCGAGCGTTGCAAGAAACGACCGGGTACTCCGAAATTACTTCTAATCCTCGTTGTTAACCTGGAAAGTGTACAGTCGATTTAGCACCGCGACAGTTGCGAGACACGCTCGGGAACGCAACACGAACTCTTTCAGAGCGGCGCGGTACAGAATCGTGAACGCAACGGCAAAGCTGTCCGTTAGCTTCCACGATCCTGCAGATACACGAATAGGCGGAACGTAGGAATGGTTGCGGTTCGTCGGACCCGTAAATTCAGGCATGCAGAGCAACAAGTATCCCGCGCGCGATCGATCCTGCTCCTGCTCGAATCGATCAACCCACTGGCAATGGCACTTGGAATTTCCACGGGATCTATTTACACGGAGCCAATAGTTTGACGCAACAGGCGAATCGAGATTTCGCTCTCTTACAAGAGAGAGCGACGCGCGCGGTGAAGCGGTGGGTGCGGCCGGGGGTGGACGACGGAAAGAGAGAGAGTTCGAGTTGGAAAAAGGGAGCGAGACGGTTGAAACGACACGTGATAGAGTAAGAGAGAGAGAGGGAGATACTCGGCGGAGACGCGAGGAGCGAGATGGGACACGGGCCGGTAAGAGCAAGAGCGAGAGATCGAAAGCGCGACAAAGATGCCCACCAGGACGGAGAGAGAAAGGCTACAAGTCTGTGCGGTATTCCTTTCAGTGTGATTGTCATTCATGCATTGTGAATCAGGGACTTTATTTTTAGAAGCGACTGAATGAAAGTGGAGTACCCCGTAGTAGTAGTATAATGTCGGTGGTAGGAGGAGAAGAGGTGGCGGAGGAGAAGGAGGACGAGGAGGAGGATCAGCAGGAAGAGGAGGAGGAGAAGCGAACACAGGAGGAGGAGAACGAGGAAGAGAAGTACGCGATAGGGGGGAAAGGGTAGAAGAGAAAGAAAGAGAGTCGAGAAAGAGAAAGAGAAAGGGGGGCGAGGGAGGGCACGAGGAAGACGTTCCACCGATCTGCGAGTAAATCGTAGTACGTCCTCACACGTGGCTGCTCCCTCTCCGTCACCCTTTTCCCCCTTTGCCACCCCGTTTGCCCCCTTACCGCCGCTACCGCCATCGCCACCACCCTCAGTCAACGACACAAACTGCGGACACGCGAACGCAGAGGTAGACGCACGTGCCCACTTTTACCTATACACTCCGTGTGTCGACCCAAACGATCGCGCAACATTCGCGACTCCGAGGTGCTCCTCGGGACAGAGTCGTTCTCCGTGTTTCTATTCTGATCAACGCGTCGCGCAGAGAACGTCCGAGAACCAGATCAAACTACCATCCGCAGCTGAGAAGTTGCCAGTCGGAACGTGACACAGGCCAAAAGTAAACACGGTTCGCACCACGTGCTCCCATCATTGAAACTCGCGAACGGATCGTATTTGCTAATGGTGAATAACGCTGCTTTATACTTCTCTTTATTACTTGTTACACAAGCAACTAAACGCGCCTCGAATATAATAGTGATAATAACGATTATTCAACATTAACAAATACGAATCAAACCTGTCGATGAAAACATATGTCGACCATTTGACCGTGTCTACGAAAACAGTGTCGGCGAAATCAGTTGTCGACGAACTCATGGTAACCCAAAGGGGCCTGGGCGCAAAAAACCATGTGGAACCCTAAATTTTTTGTTGCCAGACTACATTATTGTAGATCTTGATCATGTTGGGGCCCCCTCAATCGCGGGGCCCCGGTGCATAACATCCGCCGCACCCCCAGATGGCCGACCCTGAACATCAGTACGTACAAATTATTTGCACGTAGTATTTCAATGGGAGCGTACTTACTAGAGACGTCCGCTGATGTGTTGTCAGTCAGACGTTGGCTGTTAAAGTCTGTTCAGCTGTGAATGCAGCACCTGAAAACAGAGTATTCCATCAGTCTAGGTGTCTAAATCAATGCAGACATATACAGGGTAGGGCAACAACTATTAGCACCTCAGATATCTTCGAAACTATAAGTTTCACAGAAATATTTGCCGAAATAAAATTGCACAGTACGAAGGGGGCTATCCAGTAGCGACAATAGTTTTTTTGCAGGTGGAGGTACTTCGGACTTTTGAAGGTCACCTCCATTTTTTTCAATGAAACGACTGTGAAACTTACAGTTTCGAAAATATCTGAGGTGCTAATAGTTATTGCCCCACCCTGTATATAAAAATCTCTTTATAAATCACTTAAAGCGTTAATTGATCAGCCGAGCGCCAGTATCGCATCTTCCAATCTCCGACGAAGGTGGAATGCGTTGCAAAAGGACTCTCCCACCGGAGAACCCCCACGATAACGTATGGTTCTCGCGAAAGTAGATTCGGACGACACCCGCAGAGAGGCAGACGCGCGGAAGTAGCGACCCTCGAGGTCGCGACTGACAAAAGCCAGACGAGGAAGGAGAGCCGGCGCCTCGTCTGTCGGCGTCGATACACGTACGCGGAGGTGCATGCACACCGACGAGAGCGCACACGCAGCATCGAACGGAGAGGCGTGCGTAAGCAACGATCCAATAAATTAGTAGGATCATTGACACCGTGCGCGTGGCCGCGCTTCGGCCGTAGTCGCGTTGTACTACGATGTTTACAGTTTAATTCGAGATACTCGAAATGTCACGTGCGCGCGTTACCCATACCACTTGCTTGCGATAAACATGTTGTCTCTCTTCTCTCTCTCTCTCCGTTCACGGATAGGGAGAGCAAGGGAGGGAATCGGGCGGGTCTTGGGGGAGGGAAGGAGTACACAGATGATTTGACAAACTACTCTGGGAAACGAGTCACCGAGTGGTTTGTTCTCTCCGTTCGACCGTCCCTCCTTTGCTCTTTAGCGGGGCACGGTCTCAAGGTCCAGGAACCTATGTTACCGTTATCTGAATTGGATTATAAAACCGAGCAGCCTTGACCCAGGACAAACTCGTGTCTCGTTTGTAAACAAACGGAGCGCGCTCGATCCGCGGGGCAACCTATGCGATTCTTACCGAGCGAATACGGGAACCGGCGGGAACGAATTACCCGACTACGGACAGGAGTGTGGAGCGGCTCTGTAACTGACCTACGGAAACACGATCCCAGACCTTCGCCCGGGAAATAACGCGAGTACGATTCGGCCAACCAGCCGCGAAACCTTCGAGCAACGTTCGGATCAACACCGGATTAGACCGGCCGGCTATCGTCTCGTCGAGAACTGATAAAGTCAGAATATGCTTCAACTATATGGTCTCCGAAAAGCGTTAAATATGAAACCATGCTAGAGAGCGTGCAGCATATATTCCTCAGGTTTTCGACAAAAAGAACGAACAAACCGCGTGTGGCATCCTCTGTGTGTACAATATCGCCCTGTTCGCGGGCAATAATCTGTTCCGACTATGTATTATCTAATCGCGGCTTCGGACCACCATGCGAGCGTTCACGTAATCGTTACTTAATCCCTTTCTGGACTGCGCATCGAACATAGTCTCTCGATTCCGATGTGCACGGTCGTGCCGCCATGCTGTTTTTTCAAAGAAAAGGTCAGCATCGCGATACTTGTGAAATCTGAACGTTGTTCGCGGTAAACTGCGCGGCACGATAACGTCATCGGCATCACTCGGTGTTCTCTCGTCTTTTCCCAGGGTTTTCCATCGATCAAAAACTAGCACGGTGTTCTAGACCGCTCGTTGAATGATGCATAGATTACCAGGGATCGAAAGAGCTGTTCTCGCATCGAACGTTAGAAAATAAATTCTTATAAAAGACATATGTTTATTTCGATCTCTGGCTGATGCTTAGCCCATAATAATGTTAAATAAGAATTTAGAATTAATAAACTAATTAATTCTAAAAAATCAGGTCGTTTGGTACAATTATAAAGTGTACGAACACTTCGTACACCCACTGTAGGTTTGTATGGTCTAAAGGCTAAAGTATATGCCGCGTGTGCAGTTGAACCGGAAAAGCGAAAAGAAGGCGCGCGAGGAACAAAGAGAAAGTCTGTTTTTTCGGAGGGAACTGGATCGGAACGCTGCCACGGAAGCTTTAAAGTCTGTCGTGTGCATTCTACTAGCCAGACGCGGTACAGAGGATGTCTAGGTCACCGACTAAAGGACTCGTTCGACAGGATTACAAGGCAACAAGAAGCAGCCGTTCGATCGCGAGAATTGAAATCGAGATGAGCGCGAGCTCTCGTGTCTCGTATTCCGCGTCTCGTATTCCGGATTCTGGTTTCTCCGAGATCGACCGAGAGGGATCTCGAATAGAATCTCATTGGCCGTGCCACGAGGCGACATGTTATCTGCCAAGCACTGGCACTGGCACGCATTTCGACGGTGAAAACTTGGGCTGGTTCTGTTGCCGTTGCTATTGCCCGTTGATAAGATAACGCGCTCCCGATCTGATCGGCTAGTTCTCTATTGGAGACACCAAAAATGTTGAGCGTGTCCTCTGAATCGTTCCATTGATACATATTAGACGCAGTTACCATTGTTGCTCGCATCACGTTTCTCGGCGCGTGGGGACGAATCGATTTCGAAAACCGACTGCGAGAGAACCGGGAAGATAACGCGTTCGCTGCTCGACGATCGCGAGCCACTGCAATCGCGTTCTTCTCCTCGTCAGCGATAAATCGCCGTTGTGCAACGAAACGTTCGTGCATCGCGAAAACAAATCGCTGACGCTTCTTGACACTGAACTGTTTCGAGGCGACACGCGCGCTTCTTGCGTTACAGTCTTCCGCAGCCTCGAATTTTCTCCATTATACAAATCAAACGACTCTTCCTTACCAGAATTCTTCTGGTCCATCTGCGATCCTTCTTCAGCTCCACAGTATTTTTCCCAAAACTCAGGTCCACGTAATACGTACTCGAGCAATTCTCCTACGAAATACAAAAGCGAATCAAATTTTCCAATCCCATCGGTGAAACGAAGTTCGCGAAATTTACTGCGCGAACGTTGCGCGTCGTTTATAGTCGTGTCGCGATTCGCAGGATAACGCTTACGTACGGATTGACGTCATTTTATAGAAAACGTCAGTTTACCGATTTTACGCAACGCTCCACGCTATCGATTTTTTACGTGCAAGGTACGCGTATGCACATATGTATAACGCGATGCACGTTGTCCTGTGCGACAACATCCGAGCAGGAGGAAGAGAGACGAACGCGCGTTGCCGATGCAGAGAGAAGAATCGCGATCGATCTACGTCGAAATAACACCGAGCCTGTTCCGAGGAACCGTTGTTACTTCCGCAGGAATTGCGAACCTGGTCGTATAACCAAGGCTTCAAACAATTCGTGGAAACAGATACCTGAGCAATTGGCAATTTCGGTTGATCCTAACAGTTATTAGGTCGTTCGAAAAGTAATATCGTTCTTCGTGTAGAAATTGTGATGAAATTTTCGGGTACCCGCCCACCCCTACTCAGGGCCATAACATGATGAATAATTTTACAGTATGTGAAAATGAATGGGTGAATTTTCACCCTGAGGAACGTATGAGGGTTAAAGCCCTGATCGTAACCGAACAATTTACGACAATTACCATTTGGATCTACATACATATGTGTACCCATGCAGTCTCGGTCGGTAATTGCGAAAGTCAATTCCGCAGGTTCGCTTCTCGCTTATCTACCCGACCTCTTCGAGCGCGAGTCAACCACATTATCTGAACAACTCTTAATGCAGCGACTCGCTGCAACATGGAACGCGAACAACATCGCTAACGATTCTCTGATTCCGTCTCTAACGGTCTAAAACACGTTTCTGCAAAACACGAGAAACGAAAACGAAAACGAGGAAGAAGGGATCGCTTAAATTCACTCATCGACCGAACACGTGCCCGGATTTATCCTTCGACGATCGGGTTCTGGTAACGGATCGACCTCGTTAAAGATCCTGGTGTCTCCATTGGCCTTTCATGGACGAGCGATACGGCGCCCATCGATTCCTTATCGATATCGAGAGGGACGCTACTTTGCAAATAAAAGCTGTGCTTAACTGTTGCGCGGTTAACAAAAGAACCTGAAAAAATTCGAGGACAACAGTTGCAGGACAAATTCAGGCTTTAATTCGTTCAAAATGTAATTTCAGTTATCGATCGTAAGATTGTTACAAACAAAAAATATAATAATGTTCTTTATGAAAATTTTTAAAAAACGAAATTGAAATATAGAAACACGTATTGTTTCCATTCCGGTACACAAGCTACTTTCCTGAGAAAGATCCACATTAGGATCGAAACGTTGAAAGTTTAATTAAACGCCGAGAACATTATTATATTTTTTGTTTTAATTCGTTCAACTTAGCGGTGTACTTGTAAGCAGTGTTGGGCAGTTATGAATTCTTTTGTAATCGATTATTTAATATAATCATCAGAATTTATCGGGATTCATCGAACTTCTGATTCCTTTCTTATTCATTAATCAATGATTATCGATTACGTAGTGCTCGGTAGTCACAGATTAATAATTAAATTTTGTATTAATCTTAATTTTCAATCATCAATTGGATTACATTTTGCCCAACTCTGGTTAGAAGGCCTGTTTCGAGGAACTCTTCCGATTTACGAAGACTCAACGACTTCGGTGTAAAATAAGTCAGCGGAGAAGCAGGATTCTCTGACGAGTAACGGCGTCGTTGAGCTTCGTGCCAGCGGAGCTTACGTTTCAAAGGCATATCGCAGATAGGCCGGGATCAGACTATGGATTATAACCTCAGTCCCTCTCTGTCTCTCCGTCTCTAACTCTCTCTCTCTCTCTCTCTCTCTCTTTCTCTCTGCAAGGATGTCATGTCATGCTCGACGGTACTCCGCGGTACTTCGCGGTTTCCGCTAATGAACCGGCAAGCCTTTACGGTGGTTTTATTCTGTTGCATCTTACGTCACGATATCCATCGCAGTCGGCCTCGCTCGATCTCCGTCGGAACGACGGACCTCTGCCGGTGGGATCTGGAAACTGGCCAGCTGGGCTGCGCCGACCTAACGAGTTTTTTTCCCGACGATAAAGTCCGACCAAAGCAAAACTTAGCCGGAAACAGGAAACAAGAAACGACAGGAAGGTCGTCCATCGCCATCGCTCGTTATAGTCGTTTCCTTCGACACCGTAGATCATTAATTGCCGGCCATTGTTGCATATGTAGATACGTCCCAAATCTCGTTGTTGCAACCTTCGGAAAATACAACAAACATGTTTGCCCATTAATGCATTCGTTTATTAGTAATACTTGCATAACATGAATTGTACCTTGTTGGCTCTCTGGATCCTGATGGACTGCTTTTTCTGCAAAATCTACATTAAACGATAGAAATCGATCGGATTATTTTCTATAAAAATGTAGCAGGACCGTAGGAATTATTTTTCCCTCGTTATGTCTCGTGGGACTTATAGGGTAACTGCCGCGATTACTGTGGTATCATATTATTATTATTCCTAATTTATCATGTAATAATAATACATATGTGTAAGCATTTTATGGAAGAAAAGAAGATATATGAGATTGACAATTTCGTTTGCTTCGCTAATGAGCAGTGGCGCGTAATGACTGGTTGGGGCCCCAGGGCAAAGTAGAATTCCGGGGAAGTTTTTTATGAGAAAAACGTAGAATTTGAATCTTAGACCTAGGTTTGTGTTTGGGGTCCCCTTTTGCTTGGGGCCCCGGACCCAGGCCCAAGTTATCCACAGGATAATACGCCATTGCCAATGAGAATGCAATATCACTGAACTGTACAAATTTATTCAGGGCAAAATATTCGTTTCTACGCATTTCAATCTCATTATACCCGCAGTAATAGGTACATTTACCCTGAAATAATGCGACAGGGCGAGTAAGTTTCGATTGCACGCAATTTCTCATTATACATAGTCGTACGCTGTATCGTGTTACCTGCGAACGTCGGTGGAAGGGCGAGGGTTGCCATAAAACTCTTCGGGGTTCCTTGTACACTTGTTGCACCTGCCGGATCCGTTCTGGGTCCGCAGGTGCTTAGGAAAGTGCAGGACGCGGTTCACTCACAGTCTCTCACACTCTCGTACTCGCGAGCACTGCTGTTTCTCGAGGCTCGAATATTATCTTCTTATTACTGGCACATCCTTGCGAAGCACACCTGCTGCCTCGACTTCAATATTTCTGGAAACTACAAATTTCTACACCCCATGAACTTCTTAAACGTTCTTAACAGAGTTGCTCGAGACAATCGTTGGTCTCGTCCGAACCTCAAAGTTCAACGATAGTTCGCATCGATCGTTTTCTATGATTATTCTGATTACTAGACTGCGGATCTTTATGCATTTATGAAGATTGAAAAAGTTCAAGAATGCTGTAACGTTGACAACATATTTCAAGGTCATCAAAATCGGTGAGGAGGCACCTAAAGTAAATAATTACCATTTTCATTAAAAACAATGCCACGAATATATTGGTGGAAGTTCCATAAAAAAATAATCAAAAATAAAGAAGTTTTGTTATTGGATTAGTGTGGTCTCACCCATATACCCGAACAATATGACGTCATACTTCCGACGACCAAGGCGTCTCGAGCTTCATGGCTCCTCAAGGGGGTATACCCCGCAGTAGTAGGGATAGTTCTGGGACACTATCCGCTGGGTCCCATGGAAATCACCGACACGAATTTTCTCGACACGGTTTTCACCGACAACATTTCACAGACTCCAGATTTGGCCGACAAAAACTTTGACCGATAACGATTTTTACCGACAAAGATTTTGACCAACAACAAATCCAAGATCGTTATCGGTCAAAGTCGTTGTCGACTTTTGTCGAAAACCACTTTTTGGTTGTGAAAACCGTGTCGGTGATTTCCATGGGACCCTATCCGCCAGACATTTGGGACATTTATGGATAAAATACTGTACTATTTCAGGAAGAGTGAGCAGAGTAAACTAATGGAATTAGGGACAAAGATTCGTTCATTCGTTCCACGTGCGTCGTTATCCGTCTTTTTGCTTCTTGTACGATTTTTCTTTGTTTCGAATTTACTGCCACTACTGAAAACAAGATTCTCTTTGATTCCACTGTCTTCAAATTTGTCTACAAAAATTGCAAATTGCATGAACATCCGCATTATCTGTGAAATACGAATCAAGGTACCGATTTGTTGATCCCGTTCGTACAGCGAGAGGACAGCGCCCAAACTAGACGGAAATCAACGATGTAAACACGAACAGCAACGGTCCTACCTCCCCTCCAGACAACGAAAACACCTGTTACAAAGCAACGTGAGAGACGGATCTGTTTATTTTCGTACATATCGAGCAATTCTTCTCTGTGACAGACGAGTTCTACCTTATCGAATACTTTCACCACTGTCGAAGATGGCAGCACGTATCGAGCGCGCAATTACCTACAAGCCTGATTCCATAGACGAGATGAAACAATAGAGTGAATGCTGGCGGCTTTCGTGGTCAAACGTGACTGCTTTACCAACTTAGAAATTTCAATGTAAACGAAGGTGAAATTTCCTCTTTGTAATTGTTTTTTTAATTTCTAAATCGACGAGACGGTCATATTAGGCTACGAAAGTTCACAAGATGTTGAATCTACCATTACATCTTGTCTGTGATAGAAGATTTAGTTCTGGTAAATCTGCTCTCCGAGAAGATGGCGCGTACATCGCTATTTCAAAGTCGGTAAGGTAGTGAACTGTTAGATATAAATCCATAAGATGTTCGATCTAATCTTACACCTTATCCGTGCTTTTACCTGATAATTATAACGTAAACAAAGAAAAGTTTTCCAACGCTGTTCAAATTAATTTATTAAGTGAATCTACTTTGCAGAATTGGGAATCGCGAGAATTTCAGGATATATGTTCGAACGCGTCCGTAAACTTTAGCCGTTGTTACAGTAATTTCTAGAAATGTTGCTCCACCCTTCGAGAGTGAAGGATATGATTGATATGAATTATTAAACTGCCCGACAAGACTCATGGTAAACGCAATCGTCCGTTTTATTAGTTTTCGATGGACTAACAGCGATAAGAGAATCGCCGTGCGATAGAAAGAGGAAATTTCAACTGGAAATACCGCAAATTGCGAAGTCGGAGGACGTTGCGTCTCGGAGGATGACGTCAGCTACGATCTCAACGCCGATTTACGGTAACATTTCCATCGATTGGATTCGAGTTTCGCTGTTTCAGCTTGTACACGGGTTTCGTCATATTTCCAATCGGATTCCGGCTGTTGAAACCGAAAGCTTTCATTGAGAATCCCCTACTATGAAGCTTGTAACGTAATAGGAGACACGCGCACCATCGGTCTCCTCTTCGACCGTTTCCCTTTCTCGTCGATCGATCGAGAACGCTGAATCATTGCGAAGAGATGCTAAGAGCGCGTCGTAGGGAAATCATCGTGGACCGTTGTTCCGGCTGTCGACGGTCCTGAAGCTGAAGAAGAAGAAGTCTACCCGAGTTGAGAGCGTCGCTAGTCCAGAAGAGCGTTCACCTCTTGTGTGAGGATGCAAAATGAACCGATACAAATTTAGAACCGCCTTCTTTCTTCGTTTCGTAATCGGTTAAAAGGGGAAACGTTCCTCTGTGAATAATCCTCGAGCAGCGTTTTTCCTCCGTTTCGCTCGGCGTAGGAAGCTGTCGTCGTCGAAGCTCGGTTTGCTGGCTGGCTAGCTCGGTCGCGTAGTTTAAAATAAACATCCACAAACTCGTCTTCGTTCGCACGGAATCAAAATCTGTTCTCTCTCTCTCTTTCTTTTCGATTATGAGTAGACGTAGGTGCGTCGTAGGAACGCGCTAATGTATCGTTCTAATTCGCAAAAAATCGCAGAATCAGCGAACAGGTTCGGTTCGAGTGATCACGCGACTGGACCACCGAGCCCTGGACAAGCAGGCTGAAAACCTTGGAACTCAGGGCCATTATTGTCTGGTGGGACCTTTGCCTCTTCCCTTTCCCTTTGATAGCCACGGGAGTCTTTCATCTGCTGAGACACGCCAGCCGGAGAGAGAAAGAGAGAGAGAGAGAGAGAAGAGAGACTTCTGTGTGTGCTGCAGGAGAGGCTGTTTCTTCAACGATCTTGAAGGGGCTACGCCTCGTAGAAGATATGAGCCACGGTTGCGACGTCGCCACCAGACAAGAACCGAAATTGCATTTCCACCGAGGGTCGCCCTCAGACGCGAAGAGAGACCCCTTCCCGTCTCGTTCTTTGCCTCCTCCGCCTACTTTTCATCTCTCGTTACGTTTCATCTTCCTTCCTTTCTCTCACCCTGTCCTGTCGTTGTCGTTTGTTGCTGTCGCTGTCGCTGTCGCACGGCTCGGCTCTTCTTCGCCTCGCTCCATGCCCCGTTCCTTTTTCTCTTTTCTCTTTCAGCGTCTTGTTTGTTGACCCCAGTTTCTCCTCCTCGGAGATTAACCGTGCAACCAGCCTGCGTTTAGGATAAGCTGCGAACGAATCTTAGACCATCCTCTAAGTTGCGAATTACTAGGAACGGCACCCGTGTCCTCTCGCCCATAGAAATTAGAAATCCGCTTGTTCCTACAACAGTTTACCAGCTGGATTAGAATTCGCCCGAGAAACGAATGAACTATTTAGGATTCAAGTTGGTTTATTTATATCGCGCTCCTCTTATACCCGTCGATTATTAAATGGCAAAGGGGGTTACGGTCTGGGTTAAGTAACTGTCCAATAACAAGGCCATTAGTTATCCAACAGGAACGCAACGCGCACGCGCGGTTAATTTAATTGTTCCCTGTTAATGACAATCCCCCCGGCGAGTGTAACAGTGTCATCCTTTGGCAGATCGCGATAACGTAACGGTTATGATAATGAAAAGGATGGCGCTAACGGCGCGTCAGGTAGGAGTCGTGAGAAACCCTAACAAAGGCCGCTACTGAATTCCATTTAAATTCAATTAAACGGATTTGAACGGATGGCGATTTATATTTCCCGCAAATCGAAACCCTTCCTGTGCCCGGGACCTTGCTCTTTGACCTTCACGCTTCGCGAACCATCTGCTCGCGGACATTTGCAACGCAAAAATCGAACACGCAGCAGAACACGCGGCTTTTCGATCAGCATATTACACCCCCTGTTTGACCTTGCCAAGTGGCAATAAACTTGTACGTTTCACGACCAGTTTGATGCCCAACCGTGGACGAGGAATTGTTCTGGTCGCCAGAAATTAGCACGATCGAATGGCGTGCGAATCTCTCGGAAACTTTCATTGAAAGTGGGCGGAAGCGTGGATCTGCGACGCCCGTAAATCTCGAACGGGATGCGAAACGCGCGCGTAAAGGTCGATCTACACTGTACGGCATGGACCGTCACGTACCGGCACGAATATTGAGACATGCGTTTTTTATTTGACTATTGCGGATAGCATAAATCCATCTTTGTTCGTTCGCTCGCAGCCCGTTAATCTATTCCGCAAAAATTCGAGTCGGTAATAATTGCTTGCGCAACTGTTACAGCCGCTGCTTACTGAGAATCGCCGATAGGTCACTGTCTCGATTCTTTGTTGCACAAATTGCAGTACTTTGCCGCGTTTAATTGGAAGCTCGTTCGCAAGGCGGTGCAATCCAGTCTCGCTTTCAACGCTACCGTTGCACAAAGGTAATTCAATTTCCGCGGCAACAAGCTCGCACGGGCGCCCGTACCTACTCCCGTCGCTCCTCTGAAAACGTTCGTTCTTGAGCAAACAGTCCCGGACAATAACTCGAATAAACAATGCGTTCGCTGGAGCCTCAGACAACGAATCGACACGGTGCACTGGCAGCCATTGGTTCGAGAAACTAATCGTAATCAAGTTTTCGAATTTCTTCGAAATAACGCACCTCCGGTTTGATAGATTCAATCGCGTTCAAAGGATCCACTGAAAAAAACCGGCGAATTATTCCGCGTGTCTCGATAACAGACTTTTATCGAGCTCGATGAATAAGCGTTTTATTAATTCGTTAAAGACACCTACGTACTTACGTCGAACAATTATCGATCGGCGCGCGCGAACAATTAAACTCGCGGGCGACACGCGTCGCGACGGCGCACATTGATCTCAGATACGGTTCTCGCTGGAAGAAAAATATGAAGTTAACGCGTTAATATTCGGAATAATTAATTTCTGCGTTATATTATCAATTCTGCTGTACGTATGACTAATTAAAGTAATCTCACTCAATGATGTGGAGGTATTCTTTTGTCGATCGCATCTGCCGCTGTTTCAACCGCATTTTATCGCGGAACAACGTTGGGGTTGAACGAGTATCTTTGTCGTGCCGATTTTTTCTGCTTCAAAAACAACCGTGCGTCGGTAACAATAGCCTGACGCCGACGCTGACGCATCGATGATCCGTCTCTCGAAACCCGCCGGTCGACTGTAAATAGAGTTGAAAAACGAGCGGTCACCTCTTTGTAAACTAAAAGATAATTTCCGGTACCTAGGCAACCGTGGAAATTACGCAGTATCTTTGCCCTCGTATTATCTGATTTTTATCATGAATTAGAAGCATTGATTTACTGAATTATCTGCAAAAAAAGATTTTCCAAAAATAGCAATTTACAAGGTTGCATGCAAAAATAAAGAAAAGCAATTCTTTTCATTTTTTTATTAGGGCCCTTAATGAAAATTTTAAATGTAGGTTTTGTAGTTTTATGGTAGTTACATACATTCTGAAAACTTCATCGAAATCGATTAACATACACGCGAGCCGCAAGCGGTTAAAAATAGTGAAAATCGTATTTTTACATGATTTTTTATCTTATCAGTTTCTGCTTAAAATCCACAGAATCGTACGAATCTTTCGATGCCATGAAATTTTCAGTATGTGTACAACTACCATAGATCTACAAAATATAAATTTTAAATTTTCATTAAGGGCCCTAATAAAAAAATCAAAAGAATTGCTTTCTTTATATTTGCATGCAACCTTGTATATTGTAATTTTTGGAAAATCTTTTTTGCAGATTCTAAAAAAATCAAGTCGTTTGGTACAATTATAAAAAAGTAATTCCATTTTTAAAAGTATACGAACACTTTGTGCACCCACTGCATGTATACAGTTGCACAGTGTGTCGGGTAAAATGGAAGTTAAATCGATTGGCACATAAAAAATTTTTTTTTTAATTGCGACGACCTTGTTTTTTATGTGTTTTCATTGATAAGTGGTTTACGATTTCATCGAATACTTAAAAAAGAGGATACACTATACTACAATACGGTTCATCTACATCTTCGCAAGGAGTAATTAAAACTTAGGCGTTCTTAAGAATTCATTTTGTTTACACGCACGCATCTCAACGTCAATATAAATGTCTACTATTTTAAAAATTTGTTATTAATAGTTAAATTAATATAATATAAAATCTAAAAAAAACCTTTCGGTAATTTTTTCAATACTCAATTAGATGATTATAATTACTCAAGCAATTTTATAATTAATCAAATATATAATTTATCAAATGGCATGCGTTTAAAAATTATTGCAACAAACTTCGAAAGACTACGCAGAAAGTCGCCGAGCGTGTTGATATGGATTTTTATTATTCCCTCCATTTTCTGCAAATGTACAACATCGCAATAAGAGAAAACTCAAAGTGTTGAATCCAATTTTTAAAAAAGTTTCGAATACTTCGTACACCCACTGTATATATGTGCATGGAGGAAAGTTCTAATTTGAACTTGGAATGGCTGCAAATACTATAACCTCTCTTGCTTTCACCGCACGTTTGTTGACAACTCACGTGATCGGTGACAATGATGCCGGCGGGAAATGTCCAAGTATTTCGCGGTGCGCTCGACCGTTTCTCTATTTCTATTTCTCTTCTGCATATTTCATAGCGTAAGACGCTTTCCAACGTAAAATAATCAGCGTCTCGAATATCGCTTGCGCAACCGGTCAAATTTTCAGCCGTTCGTTGTTTCGTAATTTCATCATTTAACGCAAACGTGCTTCTTCCGATGATGAGTGAAATAATTACGCAACGGACACGGATTTCATTCGCTATTATCGCGTGGTCAGTATCCAATTACTCGATGGCAATTTATTCCACAGAGCAGGAAATGACGGAAAGCGGAAAATGCGCAGTACCATATTACCCATGGTATTTGATTTCCCCCTCGTATCGATACAACTGTTACAACCCTAAACATCCATCCCAATGAAAAAGTTCTGTAAAACAAAAAACCACGTAAAGGAACCTAACCAATTGAAAGCACGTTCGGAATCGATTTATCGATTCGTAATATCCGAGAGCTTTCGATTTCGATCTGTACGAAAAACGCGAACCCGTATACAACGGTTAGTACATAAACGGTAGATATCGGAACGGTAAAGATAGAAAACGAGGTTCCCGTAGCGTAGAGATCTATTTAAAACTGTACAGCTTTGAAAAGTCGCAACATTCGTGTTGTATATTGTGTATACGCGTACGGGTGATATCATAAAGTACAAAATGGCGGCAGAGCAGTCGACGCGGTACACGTAGAGTGCGCATGCGCGCGCCTGCGCCACAGAAAAATAGTACGCTGGAGATATCGTCTGGTAGAATTGCATTCTCTGTCCCCGTGGTTGGGAAAAAGCCCGCGTCGGTTGTGGGTCGAATTGGTTTCGTTGGAAACCGATAGCGTGTTCGTATCGGCGATACGTATCGGTATCGAATGCCTCGAGGGCATTAGAATTTGGTTGTCTAGAGGCGAATCCGGACGTCGAGGTGGGCTTGTCGGCGCAGTGGGCCAGTGCGCATCGGTGGACCGAAACACGGAGACCCCGAGATCAGTGGGAGAGTCGAGAGTGTAATGTCTGATAAGACGAGCGATGGACAGCCGTGCGAGCGCGTGATCCTACCTTTGCTTTTGACAGTTCGCCTTCCCTGAAAAGTGACTCGAACTCGCCAAACGGGCCGTTCCGCGAGCAGCAGTCGTGTTGCGCCTAATATGTTCGTGTCAATGTGCCATTGATCCGGGCGAACCGACGGAGGACTGATTCAGATAATCGCAGGCAGCGCAGGCAACAGAGAAAAGCACAAGTGGTCGTTCGTTCGTACATTCGTTCGTTCGTTCGCTCGCTCGCTCGTTCGCTCGTGTGTGTCGCGCGTTCCGTTCCGTTGTCGTGACCACCTACGTGTCTTTGACTCATACCATAGAAATACCTACCTCCGTACGAGAAACTACGAAACTAAATAACAACCAGTATCTGTCATTACTTTTTCCCACTGACAAACAAAGGCGGCTAGTTTTAGCGCTGCCTTCGACCACTGGGATATATAATATCGCCTCTCTCCTTCCCTCTCCGTCGTTCTTGTTCTCGCGGGACGAGGAAACAGAATGGAGGCGATAGCAAAGCATGATTTCACGGCTACCGCCGAGGATGAGCTTAGTTTTCGTAGGAGCCAGATCCTCAAGGTTCGTACGATCTACATACTCGATCATATGCTCCATCGTTTATGTTCCGAATACAAAAAATTAAGGGAGAATCGTGTACCGTTGATAGTTTACGGCACATGGTGCACCAATCCTGGATCTCTACAAACCGCTATCGCGCAAACGGATGTCGCGTGTCGCTTCAGGATACTCGCGACAATGCGTCGCGTTCTACGCAAAACGATGCTACCCCGTTCAAATTTTTTCCTCCCAGCTTTTGATTGTTCGGCGAGTCTGTTACTCGTGACTTGTTGATTTCCAATCGTCGACTGGTTTTCGATGCTGCTTCCGCTCGAAACGCGTGTCGAACGATTACACGCGCATTAACGGAAGATAACAATTTCCTTTTCCATTTCCATTTCCTTCTGCGGTTCGTTGGAACAGCGTGTTATATCTATCCGCGTTGTTCGAATAATTTCAAAGATTCGCTGTTTAGCGAACACAGATTATAACGTTGCGCATTCGATCGTGTCTATCTTGTTCAATCTTCCAGAATTACTATTTTTAATTTTCTATCATTGAATTTTTTGGTGGATAGTGGGAAAGAAACGTTTTCTGCCGCAAAGAGACTTTTCCAGATGATTTTTTTTCTACGATAAGCTTCTGCCATTGTGCACGGTATAACGATACTTTGTTCCTCTTTGTATTAGAGCAATATACTTGACAGATTTAACACAAAACATTGTTACCGCTACACGCACAGCATAACAGCTATGTTATTCTTGCAGATTCTAAATATGGAGGATGACATGAACTGGTACAGAGCTGAACTAGATTCCAGAGAAGGACTCATTCCAAGTAACTACATAGAAATGAAAAACCACGAGTGGGTGTCGTATATAATTTATTCTCATTAAGGGGTAGTTTTATTTCCAGGATTACAAGGATAAGCCAAGGATGGGCTTTTTTAGTAGTCAAAAGCGTTAGATAAAAGATCAATCTTGTCTAGTTTGTAATCTAATCTACAATTTACATTATTTAGAAGTATAAAGTTATGCGTGTAGCTATTTTCATAAAGCTGTGATAGCTTCGTGCAAATAATCCAAATTATGCCTTGTAAACGTAAAAATAGGACTCTTGAGGGAAACTGACTTTTGAGTACTAAAATACTTTGCATTATCCTGGAAACGTGTCTACCCCTTAATTTAATGTTAATTGCTATCGAATTCTTCCGTGTTTCATTGTTTACTCATGGTCTGTTCATCTGTTATAGCTGGTATTACGGAAGGATAACCAGAGCAGATGCTGAGAGACTACTAATGAACAAACAAGAAGGCGCTTTTCTTATAAGGATTAGTGAAAGTTCGCCCGGTGATTTCTCATTGAGTGTTAAGTTAGTAAAATGCTTTTAAAAGGAGCTGCAGGTGTTGAAAACCAAATGTTTTGGTCGAGTAATAATCATTCAATGGTTTTCTTCAGGTGTTCAGACGGTGTCCAACACTTCAAGGTGTTGAGAGATGCCCAAGGAAAATTCTTCTTGTGGGTGGTCAAATTTAACAGTCTTAACGAATTAGTAGAATATCACCGTACCGCATCCGTGTCTCGCTCGCAAGATGTTAAACTACGAGACATGGTTCCGGAAGAAGTAATAATATACATAAACTAATTAAATATATACGATATAGCATTATTAAATTTTGTCACGTGACCGTATCTCGTTTCAGTGTCTAGTACAAGCATTATACGATTTCATGCCACAAGAACCTGGTGAACTCGAGTTTAAACGAGGCGATGTAATTACTGTAACCGACCGTACGGATCAACATTGGTGGCACGGAGAAATTGGCAACAGACGGGGCCTCTTCCCATCTACGTACGTCACTCCTTATCACTCCTAGGTAAGTACAACAATGGTGTATGCATCTTGAACTTGTTATTTCATTTGAGATCAATATAAGAATAAAACGATTGTTGATTATAGGCTTGATGTCGCGCGCACAGAGGCCAAGAGCATCGGCCGCCATGTCCCACTACTACTACATACAGGATCAGAGTTGGAGCAGAACTGATCAAGAAGATTTTGCAAACTCCGCCTATCGAATGGGCTACCAGGATGCATTGGTGGTCTAGATGTCGAGTTTTTAGCTTGGCTTGATACACCATTAGTACTCTTTATCGGTCCCAATGAAAAAGCTTCTCCTACTTTAGTAACACACAGATGCACAGACGTAGAGTTTGATTGTGTAGCAGACGACGACAAGGTAGTAAGTTTGTTTGTTTGTTAGGGTCGCGATCGAATCGAATCAAATCGGCGCGGCGCGGCGGGAGAACTTTTCACTGAGACTGATATTACTACTCGAATTTATGAATAGTCATAATGCGTGTAAAATAGACACATCCCCCGTAAGCATCTCATATTTCAGTTTCACAAGTAATCGAGTAGAGAGTAGTTCTGAAAATACATTCATAACATTTACGAGTGACAAACGAATCGCGGAGTGGTGTTTCCTATTTCTTGGTAGTCCATTAATGGAGTGTTCAAACGCGAAGGTACAATATCGACCTTGTGTGTACATCGGTTAACAAGGAGTATCGGCCATATTAAACGAAAAATACATACTGTTTCGAAAGTCGGAGATTTAACGCAAGACTTGGCGTAAACATTGTATTTTTCGATATACGAGAATTCGCTGTTCGAAGAACGGGTGACCTTCGTGATAAAGAGCCTAGTACGCGAGATACAAGAACTTTATATAGATATAGCATTAAAGCGCGTCGCCTTTTGGCATAAAATGCACACTATGCCTCTATGTTGTGGATATTTTTACAAGTAAGATGAGGAAGGTAATATTCCTCGAAACGATTGAGACAAATCTGATGCCGATGTATCAGATATACTTGCTGTGTATCATATAATATAGACTTGTACTTTCAGACTGTACGTTGAGTAATTGTTCAGACAAGATTCGAGGGAAATCTTTTTTTTCTGAAGTATTAGCGAAGATACATTTGCAATTCCTGTAACGCCGTCTCATGGTTCAAATTTTTCTCGATCGGAGAATTTTATTTTTCTGATGAAAAACTGTCCTAAGGAAACGAAACTTTTCCTTCCTGAAATGTTACGGTGATTTTTCTTTTTAAGAGATATTACGACACAGAGACAAAGAAAAAAAATGCCAATTTTACATGATCATGGTACGTGTTATACACATAATATATTAATGGGACTCGACGACAACGAGCGACTGATTTATTCTTTGTAACGCGATAGAAATAAATTTAGCGATCCAAGGAAAACTTAGAATCGAGATGAATTTGTGTTCCGTAATGCATTTTTCGACACATGCCAAAAGAAAATATAATTCCACAAATCGGCCATGCGAAATAGACTTGTCTGTATAACGTGAAACATGTAATTTTTCAATGAACAGAGAGAGGTTCGTGTATATTTTTTAAATACTTTCTTTCTAACAGATTGTTTCGGCACACCTTACTTTTTTTATCTTCGTGTAAACAGTGAAAATACGTAGCCCTATTTTGTAATTATTATTATTATTATTATTCGTTATGTTACATTTTATTGATAACAATATATTATATTAATTACACTTGCATGATTTGTTTACTTACGCCCATAATCCACGATACTTTTTGATACTTGTTACCAAGTGGTAATTCAACTTCTCTACAACTGTGTTATTTACAAGTGCATTATAATATGGTGATTGAAAGTTGCATGGTACTTGTGCATGCACTACATTTACATAAAATAAGTAAAAAAAGACAAAAGTGGCAATTATTCTAAAATAATAATAAGTTCTTTTTAATTCAAAGACTGCAATAATTACAGAATACAAAACCATTTGGTTTCAAATATTGAATCCAATACCATAGCGATGGACGTTTACGAATAAGAGATTAAAAAGTATATATATACAATACATAGTTATTTAATAATCCCCTTTATATTGTCGATACTTTCCGAAATAATTTATAGTATTTTATATAGTTCCTATTGACGCAAGCGTTATCCTGATCAAATCGGGAGAAAAATTACAATACATTGAAATGATCCTGAAACAGTGGCGATCGTTCGATTAGGTTTTAAGAAACATTCAAATTGTAAGAAATTTCATTCTATCTTTGTGGTTAGTGTTATCAGAAATTGTGGAAATGTAGAATAGACATTTGACAAAACTTTGGGAAATCTGTAGCTTAGACTTTAAAAATATGTAGATCCACTTGCATCTCGCATCCGATGATTACATCGTATTGACAAGCATATTATACGCTTAGAGTGTATACTTTTTCCATTAGTTTCATTTTAATTTCTTCTCGTTAGACATTAGCCATTCGATATATTTTGCACTCTCTCTAATTTTTTAAATATTTTATATTGATTGTTGACGCGAAATATGGAAGCATGGTACACATTCACTCGCTATAAGCAATGTTTCCTCACGATCTGTGTAAAATTGCTTAAAATCAATTTGGAATTGAGTTGTCTCGAGACAACGGTATACCATGATGTATCTGGACCAAGAATTGTATAATAATCGAATGTAATAAAGTTACATGTTTGAACAAAGTTAATCTTTCTGTTAATCCTGATATTAAATAACCGATCCTTATAAATTACTATGTATGAATGCAGTTGTTCATTACTCAATTTACAAAATAAGTGTTAATATATTTTATACATTCTTGTTATCTTACATCGTATTTATGAAAATTATGCGATACATTGGTACTTTCATTTTCAGGTAATACACATGTTTCACATAGTCTTTACGTACAAAAATATTTATTTAACATACAAGTCTATAAGAGATGTATCTTCCAGCAGTTTCCGATGGTCTGATAATTTTCACAACTTGTCCACGTTTTAAACCGAAATAACGAGCGACGGGATCGCCGGCTTGTATACGCATCAACTGATTCTCTTTCAACTTATACCTTGTAAGTAGTTCCTCCTTCTCGTCCGGTGTAAGTACAATGTGTTCAGGTACCAATTCGTGTTCCGTGATGTTAATGAGTAACTCGGATTCCAAGAATTGTTCTAATATGTATTTCGGAGCCATGTCTACCAAAGATTGTTTGGCGGATGGTGTCATGCCTTGTTGAACAACGATAATAGCCCTATTGTGACAAACGATTGGGTAAAATAGTAAATAGATATAATGATCTTTTTGTTTTAAAAGTTAATTACGATGTTACCTGTGAATTTTCTCTTCTTGCATTCGCTGACAGTATGTTTTAATTGTTCTGATTCCAATCTTTGGCTCATCGGGGAAGAACACAAAGAGCTGATCAGTGGGATCATCGTTGTGAGCTACCAGAACAATTAAATCACTGCGTGCCGGTCTTTTTTCGCTCGGTTTATCACCGAATTGTTCTTTGAATTGCTCCAATGTTTGGTCCAACTCGTCCTGAGTGACGAGATAACCTCGATCGTGACATAGCTGCATTACTGTTTTCCTTATCCGCCATAATTTATACGTCTCCGCTTCGTCATCCATTTCTCTAATACGTATATGATATTTCTCCCCTTCTTTCTACTCTCTTTATCACCTAATTTCAGACAAATTTTCAGCGGGTTTTTCAGCCTACTGTTTTACGAGGGTTTCACGAAAAGTCTCGCTCGTGTCATCTCCTCTTCATATGATTCGTACCGCTTTTCCCATAAGGTGCAATGTTAATTCCGGCACGAATTATTTGCTTCTACTAACCACCGATGAGAGACTGTTAAAGACATCCAACCTTACGGGAGTTCGCGTCACTTGAATATTTCGGTGTTCTCTTACGCCCTCTGAGATATATTCTGGCTGAAGTGAGAAACAAAAGGTCATCAAGCGATTATTTGCAGCTGCTGTGCATCTCCGGAAACCAGAAATTTAGGCCTTTTTCTTATGCCAAAAATCCAAGTTCCAATTCTAGGAGACATCGATTCAAAAGTTGTGCGTGTTTAGAGTCGGCTAATTTCAAATGTTTTTTTGCTCGCCATGTTTATACGTATAACCGTCGCACGACGATAAAATGGGGTCCCTCGAGCACCCCGTAGACTTTAAAAAAATTATTACTATATATATTCAAAATATTGAAATAATAAATCGAATAAAATATTATTCTGTTTGCCAAATTTAGTTCCGAATCTACCGCTAGATGATGCTGTTACCGACCGTTATCACCAATTGTCACCGACCATATACCAGCGATGCTGCTAGGTGGCACCACAAGTGCATGGCTATTTCTACCTTTCAAACTCAATGTCAGTGCGCTTAAAATAATTAATGATTTCTGTAAGAAGTGCGATATTAAGTTATAAGTATTCGTACAAGGATAGTATTGTATTTTATATAGTCAATTTAAGACGTAAGATGAATATTTTTGTACCTCAACATGTATCTACGGGCCAATAATGGCCTAAGATGTTAATAATAAAGATTTACCGAGTCATCAAAGGTTTAAAAATTCCTACGTGAAAACATTCTAATAAGATCTAGAAATTAATTTTAAATTCTCGCGAATTTTGTCTGTTAAGATAAGAACCCTAAAAGTGACTTTATGGTACGGTCGACTATCCGATAGTTTTTTAGTAATTTCTTTTTCAGTATCTCGTCGGTGGCAATAATTTCATTTTTAAAGTTGTACGCACACTTTAAAATCAATAGGATTATTCACTATTTAAAAATACTATGTTACCCAGCTCTGGGTGTAGGTATAGGCAGAAAAGAAGAAAGGGTTGACAATATTACATGAAATGTATTAGAACAAAATTACGTAACAAAGAAATTGCAAATAAAATGCATTACTCAACGATCCGAAAGTATTTCGAATCACACCTTCGACGAGAACGCGTCGCGACGCGAACTGCATAATTTATCGAATCTCTCCCGACTTACGCTAACGCATTCTTACAAGTATATTACACACCCTATACATTTTATAAATTATACATAAAGATACATGAATGATTTACGAAAGTGAATAGCTCGGAGGAGCAGTCTGGCAGCGAATCAAAATTCCTTAGTATCGATTCACGATCTGTTGGATCCAGTCGAGGTAGTGGGACACACGGGAGTAGACACCTGGAACACCTGGTTGTCCGCATCCGATTCCCCATGACACGATTCCTGCCAATTGCCAGCGACCTTGTCGTTCGCAGACCATGGGACCGCCTCCGTCACCTTTGCAGGCGTCCTTTCCTTCCTCCCCTCCAGCGCAGATGAATCCTGGATGCAGGTTGAACCCTGGACCCAGCCTGGTCCTGCGCATTTGGTGCTCGCAGATCTGATTACTGACCACAGGCACGTCCACTTCCTTCAGGATGTTTTGATACTTTCCAAAGTCTCCGAAAGCGTCCTTGCCCCAGCCGGTGGTCCAGCACCTGCTCGAACAGATCGTTGTTACAAACCCTCTTCTTCCATTCGAATTGTACACGTGCGAATTGCATGTAAGGTGAAGCGAGGTAACTGCAGACTGGTTTTTGTAAAGTTGGATTTTAAACTTATGCATTTTCAGTCTGGTATGTCGGTATCAAACGCTTTGCACGGTTATCACCAGGGCCGGCGCTAGGCAAGTTCAGCGCGTTCGCCGGAACCTGGCCTCGTGTTTTGAAAATTATATAATATTCATCTTAGAGAAAACGTATGCAACATCCTTTGTACTTAGAATAAGTAATTTCGGTAATCCAGGAGTAGTCTTTTAAAATTGAAAGATTACCCTATATACAGTGGGACCCTGCTTTCTCTCTCATCTTCACAGCGTGTTTACAGAATAAAGAAAACAAACTCCGTGCGGATCAAGAACACGGAAAATTCAATACAGTGTTAGCAATAGTTTTTTGGGAATATCTCGAAAACTAAAAGCGACCGCCCTATATTGGAAAAGGAAATACTTGTTCAAAATGTCGAAATCTATAACATATTCAAATTTAATCAAAATCGGAGTAGGCAGACCTTTTCTATACAAATTACCGTAATTCTTTATTGTGAAATTTAAGTGTAGGATTTGAATGAGTATTCTGGCCCCGCAACATTTTTGAACCGGGCACGAAAGGTCAAACCGTTACTGGTAAATTAATATTATATACGTAGGATTCTAATTGGTTTGAGAATTTTCATTTGGATAGGACATCGTACAAAATGTCAACTACTCTGTACTTTCCCCCGAAAATGGCGCAAGAGTGCTTTTAGATTAAAGAACGGAAATTTAATGTCTTCAGCCATTATTTTCTTCAACCACGTAACAAAACGGTACGTCTAAGGCGTCACTCAAAATTGAAATAAATGAAATCCTGTTATTATCACGAACTAAGATCAACCAGAAGAGCTACCTGTTCTTTGCGAAGTCGTCGCGTTTGTCGGGTAGACAGGCGGGGCTGATGTGCGGGTTCTTGACGAAGTCGACCTCGTGGTCTATCCTCAGGATAGCGATGTCGTTGTAGAGGGTGCCCGCGTAGAATTCAGGGTGGACGACGATGCTCGACACGTCCCTCTCGATGTAAGGATAG
Organism: Lasioglossum villosulum; assembly: GCA_963971365.1. NCBI lineage: Eukaryota > Metazoa > Arthropoda > Insecta > Hymenoptera > Halictidae > Lasioglossum > Lasioglossum villosulum. The sequence continues at coordinate 23,738,417 of OZ020503.1, read as the reverse complement.
AACTCGACGTCGTGGTTCACGTCCCATTCTCCGAGACGAGCTCGAAGATCGCGAGCAGCGTAGGTTTTGACGCAATGCGCCGCAGTCAGGATGTGCCTGGACGAGATCAAGGTGCCACCGCAGACGTACACGCTCTCCGTTGGGTCCTTCTTCAGGAGGGCCACTTGCCAGGGGTACTCACCTGAAATAATAAAACGATTCGGGTGTTTAGACACGGCTAAAATTCTGAGGGGGACAGGTACTCCCGCGATCTAAGCAAATTCTCGGTCAGAGTTAGGGTGCGCTCATACGGGCGCCGTCTCTAGGAGACAGTTCCAAAAATTAGAAATCTTGAGCGCTGGTTGACGGCCTGGAGACCTTTCCTTTCGCAGCGAGTCGTCAAATACTGGGTGTTCGACTACAGGTGGGAGAACATTTACGGAGTGGTTCTTAACGATGATATAAGACGAAAATGAAGAATAAAAAAATTGCGATTTCAGCTTCGTTATTTAGCCATTAACAATTAAAAATCAACAACGCGTCTAACAAAAGTGTACATTGTGTACGTGAAAGAGTTCAATGTTGTCGAACGATTTGTTATTTCACCTCGCTGGGAAAAATTTATAATTAATGAACTTTACTAAAATATTAAAATCAAATAATTTATTAATAATTTTAATAGCTAAATAACGAAGCCGAAATCGCAATTTTTTTATTCTTCATTTTCGTCTTATATCATCGTTAAGAACCAACCCTTGAATTTTCTCCCACCTGTAGTCGAACACCCTGTATAGTTCCAAAAAGAGATTTATTTTCATTTAAATTTACGTAGATTTACAATTTCTTTGTACTTCGTTCATAAATTTCGACTAATACGATTGGACAGTGGATCCGTTTTCGTCTGATTTGGCCGACGTCCGACGTCGTGTCTCTTTTCCGCATGCTTGAAAAAAGAGACAAATGCGTCGGACGAAAACGGATCCACTGTGCGCGTGGCCCAAAGATGAGTATCCGATCAAGTAAAATATGTTCCAGTCCCGCGGGATCGCAATTCCTAGTTGCTGCAGAGTCGAAAGGCAAGACTCACCGAACTCGGCGTCACCGTCGACGTTGATGGGAGTCTTGATGCGTCCGTTGATGCCTTGGGTGTACCTGGTTCCGCATTGTCCTGGTCGCGGTCTCGAAGTCTGTTGCAGCCTTCTGCGGCAGCAGACGAAGCCAGGGCTGCAGGTTCTGGGAGGTCCAGCGAGGAACTGTCTCTGTAGAGAAAGCAAGCAAAGACCTCGTTGGACGACGAGCTGGATACGCGATCGCGGTGTCTTACGGGTAACAAAGGAACGGGAGTCGCTCGAACCGGCGTGTTCGACGGAGAGAGAGACTCGCCGAGGACTCGCGACCAGCATGTACCTTTTGGTTCCTCGCCGACGACGACCCTCCATCGCTGATACTTACCTCGAGCGTGCCGTTCGACAATCGCAGTTGAGTCGCGTCTAGCTCGCGCTTTCTTCTTCCGGGGAACGATACCTTCCCGTTATTGCCTCTACTCGGAGCTGCTTGGGTCTGCTCGGACCGATCTTTCTCGGTTGCCGGTTGCTTCGCGTTCGATCTCCCGTAGGACTGATCGTCGTAGTCGTAATCGTAATCGTCACCGGCGCGATAGTAATCGTAATAGTCCGGGGTCGGATGGAAGGGTTCGTGATGGTACGCGGGGCCGTGACTCGGGTAGATCGGTTTCGAGGGGTAGTGAGGCTTCTCGTGGTACACGCTCGGCTTTGGAGGGTGATGATAGTGGGGCGCGTAACCGGGCCCGTACGCGGGTCCAGGCCCGTAGTTTCCGTAGATCGCCTGTTTCTTGTGAGCTAGAAGATCACCGAGTTTCTGGACGATGTGCCGATTCGGCGTCACGTGGAAATTAACGAACGGCTTGACCACCTTGTCCCCGTACTCGTCTTTGCTGAATTGTACGGCTAGTAGAGGGTTCACGGAGACCAGGCCCAAATTAAGGCCCTGATCCAATCCGGATCCGTAACCGCCGTACGGGTTTACCAGGGGATTGCCGGCGTAAGGATTGATCGGGTACGGGCCGCCGCCGGTTTGCGGTAGACCGAAACTGATCCCCCAGGTCGGCTTCAAGTTTAATTTCGACGAGTCCAGATCGCTAGCGTCGAGTCTCTGCAACCAGGGGTCGAACGGACACGCAGATAGAGATCCACAGTCTCCGAGATAGATCGTTGCCGATCGGTCGCGGGTCTAGTCGCGGGCGGAAGTACGCCAGATTGGGAACGCACCCGTTTCCGCGTCGAAAAGGGTCGCGACTAAATAAATAACAGTTAACCCTTTCGCTACTACGAGCGACTATAGTCGCTCTGCACAAAACGCCACTAAGGTACTACGGGTGACTATAGTCGCTCTGCATAAAATGCCACTGAGGTACTACGGGCGACTATAGTCGCTCTGCATAAGATGCCGCGTACTGGATATATGACCAGCAATTGGAGTTATTGGCACGATTACGATTTCGGTCGCCCCTCGTTTTGAGGTTATATTTGTGTTCTTGGGGTTTTCTCTCCGGGGCGAGAACCAACCCGTTCTGCGGGAGTACCACGGCGGAGAAGCAGCCCGTAGCGAAAGGGTTAAATAAGCTCATCAGCGATCTTACCCCTTCTCCAGAGTTCTTCTTCCTGCCCTCGATGATCTGGTCCTCCTCCTTGGCTGCTTCCCTCTTGGTCCTCGTCTCTGTTTCGCTGGAAATCGTCGAATCGACGGTCGCGGTTCCATTCGCTTCGAGGTTCGACGTCTCGATCGTTGAATCGGCATTCTCGGCTTCGATGTTCTTGTTCAGATTTCGCGGATCGATCGCTAGGTAGAGATCGTCCTTGCGACCGGCGTGCTCGGAAGCTTGGCATTGCTCGTAGGGCACGCACACGCAGTCTGCAGCGCCGCCACCGTAGTTCCCGGTGAAATCGTTCCCAAATTCTTCGTTTTCGTTCTGATAATTGTGGTAATTGTTGTTGACGTTGCTGGAGCCGAACGAGTAGTCGTTGGAGCCCGCCTGAACCGCGTTCGAAGAGACGTAATTGCCGGATCCGTAGTACTTGCCGGTCTTCTGGCTGTCCGTTTTCCCGTAGGTGAAATCTTGAGGCGGTTTCTCGTACACGGGATACCGATTGGCGTAGCTGTTCGCCGACGCGGAACCGTCGGACCCGATGAGTCCGTTCCCTCCGGGGCTCGAAGGCGCTTTCACCTTGAACGCTTTCTTGTAATCGTCCGACTCTTGGAAACCGCCGGCGTAGATCGACTGGCCAGGTGGATCGTAGCTAGATCCGACGGGTCCCAGGCCGATCGACGGGCTGCCGACGAACCCACCGGATTGACCTCCCTCGCCGTGATGATAGTGATGATGCACGTGCTGCTGGATGTCAGCTCCGGCGAGACCAGGCCTCACCGCGATCTGCTTCTTGTCGATGAACCGATCGTTGCCCTCGTACTCGAAGCTTCCGCCCAGTGATCCCTCGTACACGGGCTTCGACACTCCGAACGACGGGTACGGAGGTCCAGGTTTCTTCAAACCACCCGGATAAGACCCGATCAATCCTCCAGGTCCCCCAGGGAAATGAGAGATCGAAGGAGGAGGCACCGGCCCACCACCGACTCCGTAAACGACGTCCGACGTCAGGCCGGAAGAACCGAAACTACTGGATCCTGAGAAACCGGGGGGTATCTTCGGTGGACCGTACGGTCTCTTCACAGGAATTGCGGGCAATGGTCTGCCAACTGGCTTTATCGTCACAGGTTGCGCGTAGATGATGTCCTGAGGGTATATCCCGCGATGGGGAGAGTAATACGGCCGGCGTCCCTCGACGTTCTCGCACTGTAAATAGTTCAAAGTTGAAACGCTGCTTGCATCGGTTCTTTCAACCCCTTCAGTATTTAACATTTTCTTCGGAGTCGCAGAGATTAAAACGCGTGGATTCCGGAAAATGTCGGAGAACGGGAAAGAAAATTTATATCTTTTGTATGGTTACCGTAATTTTTTAATTCCGTAGTATTGATTACTGGAAAAATAGTTTCTTATGTGGATCGTAGATTGTCGCTAACAAACTTTTAATCGTTTCAGCGCACTGGTTAGATCGATTGATTACTAGACTCTGCGGAGGTTTACGCAATTTTAAATGTTTGCAGAGAAATTTTAAGAAAGTGGTACCGAATGAAATTTTTGTTTAAGTTGCAGTGATTAAAACGTGTTGATCCCGGAAAATGTCGGAGAAGGAAAAAGAAAATTTATATCTTTTCTTTGGCTACCGTTAGTTTTTAATTCTGTAGTATCGATTACTAGACTCTGCGGATGTCTACGCAATTTTTAATGTTTGTATAGAAATTTTAAGAAACTGGTACCGAATGAAATTTTATTTCATCTAACAAGACGTAACATTCGTATTTGTTAGACTTCGACTCGATAAAATACAGCGAGGGGTTGATAGAGTTTCGAGCTACTCACGTTCATCAATCCCAGCGTGCATAGCTTGTCCCTGATGTAGGATCGAGCGACCGTGTCGTTGCCGAGTTCGAGCGCGTTCTTCACGTTCGGATCGGCGTAAACCTGATCGAAACCTTCGATGTTGCGACCCTGCCGACTGGACACCAGGATTTCATCGACTACGGCTTCCACCTGCGATAGAGAAATTATTCGTTTCACCTGTTCCTCCGAGAAGATGTTTCTCTCTAGCCGATCTAAAAGATCTCTTACCGATCTCTGTTCCCTGGCGTCGTCGCCGAAGAATTTATTCGGGGTTGATTCCGCTGTTAACTTCGCGTCCGTGCTACCATCCTGCGGTCCGACCGCCGATTCCACGTTCTCCAGGTTGTCCGTGGGTTGCCAGGACCAGTCTTGAGGACTCGGTTCGATCGGAACTTGCGTCGCGAATGTACCCGCCGCTGCCGCGCAGTATACGGCCCAAATCGCCCACAGCTTCATCCTGCAAACAAGTCGTCAAACGTGTCTACAACCAACGTCGCGAAGAAAAATCGATGACGCGATCCGCAGGAAAAGTGTCGCTCGTATCGAACACCGTAGACGCGGCCCCGGCCGATTTGACCGAGAAATCGAGCGGCCAACGAAAGCGAAAGGATGTTGGGAGAAAGTTGGTAAACCGGCCTCGTCGCGGCCTCCGTCTTGTGTTCATCCCACGCCCGGCTCTTTCTTCGCGTCCGTTCTTTCGAAAATTTTCGATCCCGGTGAAAGTTGTTGCGTAACGATCGAGCGACGACGACCAAAGTCTCTTCCGGTCCTTTCTTTGTCCTCCCCTGCCCCAACTATCCAACGAGATGGAACGAAAGCAACCCGAGTTCCAGAAACTCGAGACCAAAATTTCTTATCGAAGCGAAGATCGAAAGAGAACTAACCGCGAGAAAAAGAGAGTTACCCGTTTCTAGGCGCGAGGGAAACTCACCTTGGAGTTCGGACGCGTCTCGTGCTAACTCGCGTCCCGATCGAAATTTCTCCTCGTGGACGATCTCTGTAACGAACGACTGTTGGCGAACGTCTGCGATGCGTTGTCGGAGTTTCGCTCTTTAACCAAACACTTTCTCCATGAACGAGGTTACACTGCGCCTTCCCCGGTCCCATGCCTATCTTATATAGACGTCCCTTTTCGAGATGCTGGAACGGGTGGCCGAACTCACGGTGGGGTTACGCTCGTGAGTCATCGAGCGGCCGGACATCCGTCTCGAATAGGTTCCCCGAACCGCATCGAGCCTTGTTTTCATCGCTCTGTACGCACTTGCCAAATCCTCGACGATCGTGTCTGGAATCTATTCTGCACCCAGGTCGTGTTCCCTCGATCGCAATAGTAGAAACTTCTTCGGCTTGCCTCGCCCTGCTCGATCCACCCCGCCGATCAACCCCGCCGATCGATCGCTCCCGCATTTCGATCGCTACATTTCCTGTTGCGATTCTTGAACGACTGCGTTCTTGTAGAAATACGGAGATTTCTATACGACAACTTTTCTCCTCGCGTCGCATTAATACACATTTCACTTCTGCAAACAATATCTTTGTTAATATGCTCTCTACCACATTCACACGCACGCGATGGTCGGGATTATGCAATTTTATTAACCCTTTGCAGTCGGAGAAATTTAACTTTTTTAATTAACATTTCTTCCGACCTAGAATAATTCCATTGTACAGGTTTAACAAAACTTAGGGAAAGGGGAGGGAGACAATAAGTATGCAATTAAGTGGGTTGGTTGTAACTAGGATACTAAAAGAGTAAGACAGGGTAGGAATGCGTAGAAATTAATGAGAGAAGGTACAGATAGGTTACTGTAAACTAAGTCACATTTCTTCTTTGTAAGGCTGAAATCAAGCAAATTGTTATTGTACAGGTTCTGCACTTCACATTCACTCTTTTGCAAGACAAATGCTACCATCTGCAAACCAATTTCAACTTGATGTAAATTCATTGTTAAGAAATTCAAAATTGAAATATCGATTAAAAGCTGCGACGTTCGTTTTTTCGTTGTATTGAAATATGATTCAAAAAGCACTTTTAGTTTTTCCCGAATTTTCCATTTTTCCGGACAACTTTTCCAATTTTTATTTCCTTAAAACCTTATTCGGACTATTACGAACATTAAAAAAAAAATTAGCCAAATCGGTCGAGTCGTTCTCTAGTGATGCACATATACATACAGATGTATGATGTTTTCTATAAAATTGTTAGGATCGACAAAACCTAATATTTATTGTGTATTTATTGTTGGAAAACGCATATGTATTTATTGAGATCAATACAAACACGGTTGTGTTGAGTCTACATAACTGTAGAATTGATTTGCAGAAGGGTGAAATTGAATCGAAGAATCGTTCAACGGTATTTAAATTTACAGGTATAGGTAGCGTCTCGCGATTAGGACACCCAAAAATGGATGACGCGCTCGTCAGCTACGTAGATGCGTGGCGACGTACGCAAGCAAATTGTGTAACGCGGGCTTTTCGATAATAGGGTTACGCAATGGGCGCTAAGAAGCATAGTAAAGCGTCGAACGGGCGTGTTTCTCCGAGAAGACCCGGTTCCCAGAAAGCGGGACTCTTCCCAGGTGTTATGGGCCCTGTTCGAGGACCCAGGACCGATGTAGCAACTTCTTTTCTCGCGAATCGGCAGCGTCCACTGTTTCGAGAACCGCGGGAGGATCGCATTCCCGTGGAATCCTGACGGTATTATATAAAATATTTTCCTAAATGCATAAAGACTGCAATCCTGCGTTTACGAGCGGTTCGATTAGCATAGAGACGGCCGCAGCTTTAAGAAAGTTTCTCCGCGACGTTTCGCGGCGTCGCGCGGGGAAAGTGAGCCGATGATTGTTCCAAGTCGGAAGCCTTTTTCCGATTTTGGAAGCGGACGAAAGCTTCGTCGAAGGTTAAGAAGCCGAAACGAAATGGCGGTGTGCGAACGCCTTTTTTCATAATCCTCTCGCTCTTTCTCGCTCCCACGAGTTCCGGGAGAAAGCGTTCCTCGCGTTGACGAAAACTCGGATCTATTCGCGATCGTGACCGAAGATCGTCCTCTTCGAAACGCTGTCGTCTCTTGCAGGGCTACCGGCAGCTTCCTCGAAGATCGCAGATCGATCGACGATCGCTAAACCGGCGTTCGATCGGATTTTGGGTCAAACGGCTCAACGATCGAAGCCGACGCTGCGCGGTGAGCGACGCCGTTGCGTAACCTGGGTTTTCCACCCTGTCTCGTAACCCTTGGGGTTTTACGCGGAACAACTCGCGCTCGGCCCGGTTCGATCCGCGAGATCGCTATCGATTCGCATTTTCTCCGGGAACTAGTTCGACCCGTTGCAGCAAAATTCTTTTGGTGGAACTTCGAAATTGCTGTTTCGCAAATCTAACGGGCGGCGGTTGTCAAACGGTGCCAAGGTTGACGGAGCAATCGGTTCATTTTCTCTTAATTTTCTCGGACTTTGTAATTTACATTCGAACTTTCTCTGAGATCGCGTTGTACGAATCGAGAGCGAATAGAAAAGATGGATGAGACCGCGAGGTCGATTGTTACAGTTAGAGACGTTCGGAAGGCTCGCTCGTGGAGAAAGCTATCTTCACTTTCCATTTCGATTCACGATCGGAGAGGCGGAGGGGAGAGGTTGCTCGTTGTCAAGGTTCTCGTATCTCGTTTTACAGAAGGAGTATGTATTTCAGTGTGTTGGTCGCGTTAGCACGCGTAGACGAATGAATTTATCGATGAAAGGTACAAGAGGATCACCGGTGAGCGGAGAAGCCGGGGTCTGGCAGCTGATGCACTGATGGTTCTGGATCTGTTGGATCAGCGAACGAGGAGCGTTGTTACCGCGCGGAGCGAACGGGAATGCCGATCGCTGCCGATTCGCCGAGTCAGTAGGTAATGCGGTAGCCGTGTTGTTCGACGGAGTAGCTGGGAGGTGCCGCTGCCAGTTCCAAAGATGCGATCCCCGGAATGGTGTAGATGTACGGCGAGATCTGCGAACAAAATCATCCAATAGATCAGACACATCGCGATTACGACCCTCGAATATCGGCACAATTATTCTCTTCGTCGTACCTCTTCTATTTCACTCATTCTCACTTTTCTGTACTCTTGATCGCCGATTTTACGTATTCACGACAAAAATGGGGAAAGGAACTAGAAAACGGTAAAAATATTTATAGAATTTGAAAATTTTACCTCTTGTTGCAATGCGTACAGGTTTTATTTTCCATAAAAATGTATTTGCTACAGACTGTATTAATTCTTGAAAAAAGAACAAGGAAAGTTCGTAGGATGTGTAGAGGAGAGTAGACGTTAGAACACCTAGTGGGGAGGTGCAGGGAGATGGGGGAAGTAGAAGGGAAAATAGAAGAAATTCTGGATGAAAAGGGAATACGCGAAAGTTGGGTTAGCAAACTAAGAGAAAATAGAGAAAGGGTGGAGAAAAAAAGAGAGGGGAGTGGGAGAATAAAACAGGATAGAAGTAGGAAGAACAAGGAGGATAAAAGAGATAAAGACAGAAAGTAAAGGGAAATAAAGATACATATGAATTGTAAACATTGTAAATAAATATTAGTGTAAGAGAATTAACAAAATCTAACAATTGTACAATTGTAGTGATTTGAGTGATACTACCGATATCATTGGAAGATATTTTTATAAATTTTCATTTGGAGTTAATTCATTTAATATTAATGGTTGGCGAAACGCGAGTAGAAACGGTTTTAACCGAAAAAATAGAAGATTATGTCGAGCGAGTTATTCCTGGTTACTCGAGAACAGTATTGAAAGAATGTCCTTTGTTTGCAATGTGGTTTCCTTGAATCTAATTTTTCGAAAGTGCCGCTATCGAACGCCTCAAGTCAGAGTTGTGGTAGCTGATGCACGGGGTGGGAATGTGGGGAATTTTATGCACTCTGATGCGCGCATTGAACGAATCGGAACGGTTCTCTATGCAGCTGTGCGCGTAAAGGTCCTTGCCCACTAGACCGCCGCATCGCCTGACCTGTGCCGCACCGCCGTCGCCATTTTGGGTTTCTTCTTTCAATGGGAGTGCGTCCACAGTACCTGGCGCTGCGCCGTTGCAGGTATAGTGGGCGCACTCCCATTGATATACACAGAAGAAACCCAAAACTAGTGGGCAAGAACCTAAGGGTACGCGCACAGTGGATCCGTCTTCGTCCGATTCGGCCGACGTTCGACGTTGCGTCTCTTTTCCGCACGCTTGAAACAAGACACAGATGCGTCGGACGTTGGCCGAATCGGACGAAGACGGATCCACTGTGCGCGTACCCTAATGCGTGAAGCGGAGCGCACCCCGAGTGTAGAATTGCGAAGAAAGTTACGAACCTGGCGAGTGGAGAGAATCGGCGTGCCGAGCGGCGCGATCAGCGGCGTGAGCAGCGGGCTCCTGATGTCGGAGATGAGGGAGAGAGACTTCGGAGACGGGACGCCAGCCTTGAGGGCAAGGGGTGCAGCGTCCGCTACCGCAGCGGGAGCTGCACCTCCGGCTGCTGCGAGTGCAGGCGCGGCTGGGTCGGCTGCGGATGTGGAAATCGGAGCTTCGGAGAGCAAGGGAGCAGCAGCTGCGATAGTAGCATCCTTGAGCAGCAGCGGGTCTGTTGCCAGTGGTTCTTGGGGTTTGATCTCCGGGCTGGTCGCCGTGTTAGGCTTCGTGGCTAGCGGAGCGGCGGTGGCCGAACCGATGACAGCAACTAGAAGAATCTGCGAAACGAGAAGAACAGAGAAATAGGTTTCCTTGTTCGAAAAGGACTCGTATGCTGTCTCGAAGAGTACTCACGTAAGCGTACATGACGATTTCGTTTCGTTGGATTCTGTGGGTACCTCTCAAATCGCACGACTACTGCTGAGTCGAGAATCATCGCGAGCAGGCCGGTACTTATAGAGATCCTGCCGGCGCCGTAAAAAGGAAACTCGTCCTCGTTCCTGGGACCTACCAGTCCCTGCGCATCGCTGTTCGCCCCGGAGACCGCGGGGCGGGACTTATCGTCCCATAACTTCGCTCCACCCTGAACCCCCCGTGTGCCGGAACGCGACAGAAAATTGCGTCGGGTCTCCTCCGCTCGGGCGGCGGGCCTATCCGCCGTCGAAAAACAGGATTCGGCGATCGTTCCGGCGCTGCGAAAAAAAAGTTCATCCCGGACAGTGCTCCCTGGCCGTAACCTCGGAAGAGGTCGGTTCTCCCGAGGAGCGTCGAGCGAGTTTCGGGGAGGGAACGCTCTTCTGCGAATCCTTTTTTTTTCAACCCGTGAAATTTCACGGTGGACGCAGCCGATTATTTCACAGATTCCGTGTTATAAATCGCGAGCGAGGAAACACGCTCCCGTTGATTTTTTCCTCGAGGACTCGCCGCTGCGAGGAGGAGGTAAGGGCGTACCGGTTCGGACGACAAAAATCGAGCGGGATGATTATAACCGGTTCCCGAAGCCGCTAAGTACTCCGTCCGTGCGCGGTCGCCGGCCAGCAAGCGTTCCAGAAGATTTCCTGGCTGAATCTCGATTTCCAGAGCCGTATAAATTTACGTAAAATGGGATAGCTAGCTGTCTCGTCGATTAAAAATCTGTTTCCTGCACGATTCCGCGGTGGGCGACTGGTTTCGCGGGAACCGTTGCCTCTTCCGATAAACGGCCGCGCAACGATCGGTCTACTAAGGCTGCTCGAGAAGTTTTAATGAAACGCGACAGATAAGTGGCGCAACAGGTATTCGTCGAGGTTATTCCAGGGCAGAGATGTCTTGCGAGAAAGAAACTCCTACACGGCCAATTTCATAGTATACGTCAACATGTATGCAGATACGTAGAAATGGAATAAGTTCGCGGCGACCTGTTTCTCGGTTATGTTAAACAATCGGTGTGTTTGTTTTCTCGAACGACAAGTCGCGACAGAAAATCGCTCGATCCTCTTATCCGGCTTATCTTCGGCTGTACATTTTTTCGAGAGGTCTCGGGACAGTCTTCTAATACCTTCTCATTTCTGTCAGGCACTACCTCGTTTTCAACCTGAGGATACTATCCTCCTTATCTGTACGTAACGATAGCGTCAGGCTACGTCAGGCTGTCTGTTACGTGCTGTGAAAAAACGACAAGCTTTGGTGACGAGAGCAGAGCATAAAAATACACATCCTGAATCGTATAACGATGGAACTGCTTAGATCGAAGCAACGAGGAGAGCAATGCTCCAACGTGGACGTTCTCTACGAAGAACTTGCAAAACGGCTCTTTAGAGACTACCTCTTTCTAATGTATCTAAAAATGATCGCAGCAGACCAGCTCTCTTTCCAGTGATCGCTACATTTCTACAAACGCGTGTGGAAAGTATACTAAGCAACTGCCGTTGCTCTAATCACTGCGATCGCCAGATTCTAATAGCCTGCTCGAGACCGAACGTATTAGACACGGTAAAAATCGATGTACGAATTTGCGGTATTTCGAACGCTTAAGTAGCAAATGCGGAAAACGGTGGTTAGAACCGATGTGATTTTTTGGGGATGAGGAATGGGCATTCGAAGAGAGCGGCGAAGGAACGAACGAAAAGAAGAGACGGATCCTTTTAGCTGAGTATCGATAAAACTTATTGTGGTCTCCAGCAGGCCGAACGTGAGAATCAGACACGGTGACAATCGATGTACGAAAATGCGGTATTTCGAACGCTTAAGTAGCAAATGCGGAAAACGGTGGTTAGAATCGATGTGATTTTTTGGGGATGAGGAATGGGCATTCGAAGAGAGCGGCGAAGGAACGAACAAAAAGGAGAAGAGGAATCTTTTCAGCTGAGTATCGATAAAACTTATTGTGGTCTCCAGCAGGCCGAACGTGAGAATTAGACACGGTGAAAATCGGTGTACGAATTTGCGGTATTTCGGACGCTTAAGTAGCAAATGCGGAAAACGGTGGTTAGAATCGATGTGATGTTTTGGGGATGAGGAATGGGCATTCGAAGAGAGCGGCGAAGGAACGAACGAAAAGAAGAGATGGATCCTTTTAGCTGAGTATCGATAAAACTTATTGTGGTCTCCAGCAGGCCGAACGTGAGAATTAGACACGGTGAAAATCGGTGTACGAATTTGCGGTATTTCGGAAGCTTAAGTAGCAAATGTGGAAAACGGTGGTCAGAACCGATGTGATTTTTTGGGGATGAGGAATGGGCATTCGAAGAGAGCGGAGAAGGAACGAACGAAAAGAAGAAGAGACGAATCTTTTCAGCTGAGTATCGATAAAACTTATTGTGGTCTTCAGCAGGCCGAACGTGACAATTAGACACGGTGAAAATCGATGTACGAATTTGCGGTATTTCGGAAGCTTAAGTAGCAAATGCGGAAAACGGTGGTTAGAATCGATGTGATTTTTTGGGGATGAGGAATGGGCATTCGAAGAGAGCGGAGAAGGAACGAAGGAAAAGAAGAAGAGGAATCCTTTCAGCTGAGTATCGATAAAACTTATTGTGGTCTCGAACAGGCCGAACGTGAGAATTAGACACGGTGAAAATCGGTGTACGAAAATGCGGTATTTCGGAAGCTTAAGTAGCAAATGCGGAAAACGGTGGTCAGAACCGATGTGATCTTTTGGGGACGAGGAATGGGCATTCGAAGAGAGCGGAGAAGGAACGAACGAAAAGAAGAAGAGACGAATCTTTTCAGCTGAGTATCGATAAAACTTATTGTGGTCTTCAGCAGGCCGAACGTGACAATTAGACACGGTGAAAATCGGTGTACGAATTTGCGGTATTTCGAACGCTTAAGTAGCAAATGCGAAAAACGGTGATTAGAACCGATGTGATCTTTTGGGGATGAGGAATGGGCATTCGAAGAGAGCGGAGAAGGAACGAACGAAAAGAAGAAGAGACGAATCTTTTCAGCTGAGTATCGATAAAATTTATTGTGGTAGATTAGCCGCCGCGATCGCTCGCGACGGGCTGGTGATTGGTCGCTGTCGCGTGCATGGACGCGAGGTGTTTTTGGAGAGCAGATCAGGGTCGACTAGAGCGGCTGGTTGTCCATGGTGGAGCGATAGGCCGGTCGGTTGTTGTTGACGTTGCTCAGAAGGTGTATCCGGCGGCGACGACCGGGGCGTGAGCGTAGACGGCGTGAGACGGCGCTACCGCGACCAGAGGAGCATGGGTCTTGACGACGGCAGCGCTGGCGTAGGGTGCAGCGGCGTAGTAAGGGGCTGTGGCGATCAGCGGGCTCTTCACGCTGACTTTGTAGGTGTTGGCGTAGCTGGTGGCGACCGGGACGCTGTGGGCGACGGCGAGTGGTGCTGCGGCGATCACCGGAGCGGCGTGGAGCGCTGCTGGAGCGGCCAGGATGCCAGGTGCCGGCTCGGGAGCTGGTGCGCTGAGAGCGCAAGCGAAGAGTGCGAACAGAGCCACGAATTTGTACATGGTTGCGGTTGGTTGGTTGACGTTGGTTCAACGAGAGAACAAAAGCTTCGTACTAGGCAGCTGTGATCGCTGAGAGACGAATGATGCTCTACCGTCGAACTAGCAGCGCCTTTTATTCCTCCGCCAGCCCGAGACTGACCTCTCCCACCCGAAACGCGATCACTGTACATCGTTGTACGTTTCGTTTGGTTTCGCCACCACCGACCCCGATTCCTCCTCGTCCTGGGACAACGCTCGTTGTCTGCTTGCCTGCGCAACGCTCTACCACTTCCCTCCTATTCTTCGACAAGTACAACGTACGGTTCAGGGTCTCCTTCGAACGATACGCCTCGCTTCCCTTCGATTCCTTTCGTTTCGTTCCTCGCCCGTGGAAGTACATTGTCAAGGACGATGAACCGATCGACCAGCCCAGCCAGGATCCGCGTGCAACGTACTCGAACGGCCCTTCGACCCCTTCGCCCTCCTCGTCCTTCTCCTCTACGCCGTCGCCACCTTCGCGGCAACTTCGCACCGAAGCACAGTGGGCCACAAACACATATTTTCGACATAAATCTGACAACTCAGTTTTTCATCGATTCAATTGGAATTCTTTTTTAAATGTTCGCGAAGGACTACACTTTGATGACGTGCTGCGCGAAAATCGTTAGCTGTCACGATGAAGAATCCTGATTTCCGCGCAGCACGTCATCAAAGCATAGTCCTTCGCGAACATTTTAAAAAATATTCCAATTGAATCGATTAAAGACTGAGTTGTCAGATTTATGTCCAAAAAGATGTGTTTCTGGCCCACTGTGCGGCGCTGTCGCCCGATGGAAAGAAATCGGAACATCAAAGACTAAGATCTGTAAATCTATCTTAAAATGTTCATAACAGAACGTAGGTTCTAAAACTACCACCAATTTATTATTAAAACCGAGGCTCCAACTTTACGATAAAAATCTGTGAATTTTCCTAATCTTTTATGTTTGATCAACTGATCAAGTTTGATCAATTTTGATTCGAGGTTTAAAGAAAGTACCAAAAGGTCCTCTCGTGAATTTTTTCCACCGCTGCTCGATAGCGCTGGTTAGATTTTCAACGTCCTGATCATTGTTCGATCTATCCTTTCCATTTTTCGTTCAACCAACAGTTCCCTCGTCTCGCACACGAATTTCGTAGATCGTGCGCTCTAAACTGCTGTTCGACGCATTATTAGATAGGAGAATATTGTTCTTAGCTAATGCGCAGCGCATCGGATCGGTCCCCTATCGACTAGTCTATAACGGGCGATCAACCTCGCATTTAGAGATAACTCCACTTAATTAACGTATTGACCGAGCGTTGATTAATAAACGCGATCCGTATCCGGTAGTTCGGTCTCACTATTTCCACGATAACGTAACGAGCATCTCTCTCCGCGCGCGCGCGGATTTGTCGATGCTAAAGCCAATACAGATGACGTTACGTTATACATCGTGTTTACTTCGAGCGGCAGAACACAATTGCGCAATAATTAGTGAACCATTTCAACGCCCACCCGCCACCACTTCGAGGCGCATACCGACGAGCCTCGGGTCTAAGCAAGCCGTGCCGAACGCATCCAAGGGACGCGGACGCGCCGCGATGCGCTCGATCGATCGGCAGTTTGCGAAATCGAACCGGCATGCAGTCTTGTGCATTTCATTTCTTTTGTTACTTCTTCCCACGGCTTATTAAGCGCATATCGATTGCGATGGTTCTCATCAGAGTTGGCCTCCTCTATAAAAGGGCCTGGATGCAAGAAATTATTTGGGACCCTAAATTTTCTTGTTGCAAGAGTACATTCAGGGCCGGGTTCAAAAATTTTTCGGGACTACTCATCTAATAACAAAGAATGGACACGCACAATCGTAATGTATTATAATACAATCTTGCGAGAATCGGTGAAAAAATCAATACGGTTATAAATGTTGCATGATTTTTCAATAATGCGATTCATAGAATTAATTAATCCATAAGAAGACTTCGCTTTAAGTTTTTGAAAACCCGCTCTTGTTCTCAGTTGACGTTCCGGTACATAAAAATTAATTTGCTCAAGTAGAGTGGGACAACCCTTTAAAAATAAATCCACTCTGTATGATTTTTTTCATTTTATGGATACGAAACTGATATAATAGCTCATACAATACCGAAATGTTTAGTAATTGATTAGATACCAACATACATATTTGATAACGTAAATACCATCGTGATACAATGATAGGTACAGCAATTTCCAGTGGTTAATTAAATTGGTTCGATTTTGCCGCGATCTTCACCGCTCCACTGTACCTGTACCCTAAGGAGAAATTCAAAAACGAAGGATCTGCAATGATCGGACTCGGCTGCAACCTGCAGTCTAGTAATCAGCGGTTCTTTTTTAAACATGAAATTTTGCAGACATTAAATTACGTACCCGAGCGATGTATCACAGTTTCAGCAATCCTCGATTGTTCTTTTCAGAACCTGTCGACCTGGTGTAACCCTCCCCTCGCCGTTCGCTGGCGCCCGTCGCCGTTCCTAGCTCTCTCCGGTTCGTTGTTCCGTCTGTCCTCTCTTTTCTTCTGTTTGTCAACCACGCTTGCCGAGCGATTTCGTAGCAAGGTCGACGATTTCGTAAATCGCCGCTCTCCCCGCCGAAGAAACCGCTAACGATCTATCGATAAAACTCGTGCTTTCAACTGTTCGCGTTTGTTCTTTTTCTGTACATTCGCTGGTTTTATAACCTCGTTTATCCGGCGCTGTTTTGACGCGTCGATGGACGGCTGATCGATCAAGAGAAATAAATAAAAAAGATTGAAGATCCGGCTCGCGCGATAGCTACGCCCAAATCCGGAAGACCTTGGCCTGTCCTGTCAAGACGAGGGCCGCGAGCGACGTTAACCAGTTTCTTTTCAGACCTGGCGCACGTCTGCCTATAAAAGAACCCGTCATCCTCGAGTCGCGGATCAGTGGAGGTTTATTAGGGCACCGAGCAGCATCGACGTCGAAGCTCCACGCGAAACCTGCTCCAGGACGTTGCCTCCTCGGCCACGATCCTGATCCTGCGTCGCGATATCGTTCTCGCGCACGCACTCTCCGATCGAGCGCACGGTTTCCTTCCGGTCTAACGCAAGCCTAGATCCTCGCTGACGATCGAACACACGTCCGAGATCCGGCAGATCCATTCGAACTAGTATCGCTCGGTAAATAGGCTTTTCGAAGTCGTTTCTACGTTTCGAGATTTCCACTGGTTCAATTAGAAATCCACTGGTCGTTAGGGCAAATTTTCTTCGTTCAGAAATCTGTGTTGCAATTCGTTTTCCTAATTCTTCTCGAATTTGTTGTCATGAATTTTCTTCTGGTAAATTTATATATGTAAGTACTGTATACATATGTGTATCTGTTGTGTCAGTAATACAGTCTTTTTAAACGTTCTTCGTGTATGTACACGGTGTATAAAAAGTAATGGTCATCTGTCCTAGGGTGAATCTATACCTCTGGATCGGTGGACATTTGTGAAAGAAACATACTGAAGTTTTTTTTTACATCGATACCTTCTACCCATCGAGAAGAGAAAAAATTTGAAAGGAGCCATATTTCGCAAACAAATAGTTATTGAGCTAGAAGTTCGTTTAAATTTTGTTCGCTCGAGGCACGCACACGATCATGTTCTGTCTCATCGATACGGACGTGTATACGTATAATTCCACACAATCAAATTTTATAAAAACTTCAACAGCTTATAGCTCGATAACTATTTGCGACATATGGGCCTTTCAAACATTTTTTCTTCTCGATGAGTGGAAGACGTTGATGTAAAAAAACCTTTAACAACAATTTTCTTTCTTATAAACAATGTTGCGACAAGTTTCTCTTATGTCTACCGATCTAGAGGTGTAGATTCACCCCTGGGACGGATGACCATTACTTTTTATACACCCTGTACGCGTAATTTCGATATAAAGTTTTTTTGGAAAATATATTTCAAGGCCAACAGGATCGGGCTAGGTCTTCTTCTGTCGATATTTACATAGTACATAAATATACAGCTTTGAGTCGTCTCTACTTCCTGTTGATTGCATAAACGTCCACTTGTAAATGTTGATCATGGGAAATAGGGTGATCGAAATCATTTCCATCTCGAGAGGCTTTTAACGTCGTCGCTGTCATCGTGTACTCGTTTCATTGACGGTGCTCGAGACGTTGCGCAGGCGGTTTCTCTGGATCACGCCTACCACAGGGAACCTTGAAAACACAGGACTTCTAACGAGCACGATAGCCGGTCGAGAATAAAAGTATTGTTTCCATCGTGAGAAAGGTCCGCGCGTTCGCCGCGGGATCCTTGAAACGTATCCACCGACGCACGTTTCCGTCGATATCGATGCTGTTCGCGTGTCCGCGATCTCGCCGAGTTCACGCCCCATCCAGTTATCTCTGTCGAGACCTCGAACGTGGGACGTGTCACGGCTAGAAGTGGAATCGCGAGACACGTCTACCGTGACGACGATCCTTTTGTTACGAAGTCTCAATTGATCGGAATTGTAGAAAAAAATACTAAAAGTTGCTATATAGGGCCACATAAAAAAGTTGTAAAACTCAGCTTATAGTATTTTTTCTACAAAAGCAATTTTTGACAAAAATGTTGTTCACATCATGCAGCAAACTAATTGCTCTAGCTTCTAAAAAAAAGTTCCAATCGTATAGTACGATATTCAAAAAATTATCGCTTATTTAAGAGTGAGGAAATTACTCTTTGACTCACTGTATTTAGTAGAGCACGCATAACCATACAATAGGACCCACACGAACTCTGAACGATTTAGCGTTAAGGGATGCTCGAACATTGTCGAGACGAAAATGATCGTGCGATTGGATGGAGCCGGAAACCAACGGGCCATTTATATATTATTTATTTAGCCAGGTGCGATAGAAACAGCTGTCATTATATTTCACATGATGTATTACGACAAGTTTCGAGAGACAAGAACACAACAAAGAATTAAGTTCATAACGCGATAGGTGCGCGTGTAGCGCTGCTGAAACGGTCAACTACAAGTAAGGGTGTGAGATTCAGGGCGTCGATGTGCATTCGCATGCGTACGAGTGCGCGTGTGTATGTACGAGATGGTACACGCACCCACGCATGTGTACGCAGTCGGCGTGTTTGATTCCGTGGAAGCTGTACCGTGAGAAAAACGAAACGGATTGTAGTAGAGACGAGAGATAGGTGGAAAGAGATATCTGGACGCGATCGTCGCGATGCCGGTTTCCAGGCAGGGCGAGATTCGCGTGGAAATTTGCGCCGGGACGGTCGACTTCACGGATTTTCACCCTCGCCTTCCTCTTCCTCGTCGAACTCGCCTTCCTCCTCGGTGGTGGCTTCCTGGTATTGCTGATACTCCGACACCAAGTCGTTCATGTTGCTCTCAGCTTCTGTGAACTCCATCTCGTCCATGCCCTCTCCCGTGTACCAATGCAGAAACGCTTTCCGCCTGAACATCGCCGTAAACTGCTCCGACACTCTCTTGAACAGCTCCTAAAAAGATCAATACGTCTCTTATATCCATCGTAGTTCTTGTTAATAACCGAAGTTGAATGTTCCCGGCGCAACGGTTCGATCCTTTAACACCCATCAAACAAAAAGCAATTTTGCAAATGGTCATTAATCATCGTCGACGTTTCGATCCTAGTTTGGATCTTTCTCGAGATTTATTTGAATCGCTTCTGTAAAATAAATTTTATATATATAGTATACAATTTTCAAAAGTACTATCGCGTGTATTGCGATACATTTGAATTGTAAGAGATGGCAAAGGAAATCAATTAACTTTATTTCAATATACGTCTTTTTCCGGCGACGGATCTGACGAGACTCTTCGCTGTTTTTTTCGTCAGAGGTTCGTTTTTATTCATTACATTTGTTTATCGTTGATAACAAACAGTTGGCATTCGATATATTCGATATCAAGAATATACCGGGTAACCATAACAGCTTACAACTCGGCCGTCCTGACGACAAATCGTCCCGATTTACGGAAATATGTACAATAATTTTATCGAGTGATGCAACA
This sequence comes from Lasioglossum villosulum, assembly GCA_963971365.1. Taxonomy (NCBI): domain Eukaryota; kingdom Metazoa; phylum Arthropoda; class Insecta; order Hymenoptera; family Halictidae; genus Lasioglossum; species Lasioglossum villosulum. The sequence goes on along the minus strand of OZ020503.1, from coordinate 23,718,478 downwards.
TGAACAAAATTTACAGTTTACAGTTTACAATTTACAACTTCATATAACAGCTGAAGGGACTATTTTTGAACATTTTGCGTAACAGAAATGGAGCAAATGAATCTTACACGTTGAATTTGATTTATTCTATTTTTCTGGGTTGTTCTGCGATGTTCTTAGGATTTACCTGAATAGCCGTCGAATTCCCGATGAACGTTGCCGACATCTTCAAGCCGCGAGGAGGAATATCGCAGACGGCAGTCTTCACGTTGCTGGGTATCCACTCGACGAAGTAGCTGCTGTTCTTGTTCTGTATGTTCAGCATCTGCTCGTCCACCTCCTTCATCGACATTCTGCCGCGGAACACCGCTGCCACCGTGAGATACCGACCATTACGGGGGTCGCAGGCGGCCATCATGTTCTTCGCGTCGAACATTTGCTGCGTCAGCTCGGGGACCGTCAGGGCCCTGTACTGCTGCGATCCTCTAAAACAGAAACACGGTTTCAGTACCATTCGAGAGATTCATTAAAATACCAACTATTTCATTTGAAAATTTTGTTCAAGAAACAATGACACGACGCGACGCAAAGTGAACAGCCCATTCACTTCGGCGTTCATTGTAATCTCACTCTACCTACGCTCATCTATACTTGTAACAATGCTGTGGAACAGAGTTTGCCAACTTCCTTGAGCTCTCTGCTCGCTTTTCTCTATTAGCATCTGTACAATGAAAGCTTTCAATAGTGGATGTACCGGATTACAGCAGAGTTGGGCAGTAATTAATTCTTTTGTAATCGAATGTTCAATGTAATCGTCGTAATTGTAATTATTAATCAGCGAATCGTCGTTGAAATTAATCAGTAATCATGAATACTATAAATAACCATCATGAATCCATAAATAATTAATACAGCAATTACTGATTATTTAATCGTAATTTTCAATCATTGATCGGATTACGTTTCGTCCGAGTTTGGATTACAGATTGTTGAAACGTTCGTTTGGCAGAAGATAAAATGACTAAAAGTTTAGTGACAACGTCCCCGTGGGGAAACTCTGCTCCAAAATGGCGAACGTATGTCGTTTGCGCACCTAGAAGTTAGGGGTGCGAAACCAGGGATGAAGAAATGAAGTCTCGGGAAGGGCACCATGTTCACGGCGAGTTTCCTCAGGTCGGCGTTCAATTGTCCTGGGAACCTGAGACACGTGGTGACGCCGCTCAGCGTCGCGCTCACCAGGTGGTTCAAGTCGCCATAAGTCGGCGTGGTCAGCTTCAATGTGCGGAAGCATATGTCGTAGAGAGCCTCGTTGTCGATGCAGTAAGACTCGTCCGTGTTCTCGACCAGTTGGTGCACCGACAGGGTGCAGTTGTACGGCTCCACCACAGTGTCGGACACCTGTGGAACAATCGATGATTACTATTTCCTTTTTATTAGAAAATCTTAGAAAAGATTTATTACAGCATTGGGTAATAATATGTAAACAAAAATAGTATATACATAGCGAGAAGTATTATCAATATAAACATAAAGGTGAACAAATTAACATTTTTCTTTTTGATAACACCTAGACACGTAAATTACAATTTTTTAAAAAAGATATATGTCGACAAGCCCCGATATTAGGTCAAACTAGAAACATAGAAACATCCAGAGGCAACTGAAATCTTAATTTATAGAGTTTTCGATGATTATATTAATTATGTTAATAGTATTTTAAAAATCATCTTGTCGTATTTTTTAACGAGTCAGATTCGTGATTTTAACAAAATCCAACATATACATATGAATTTTCGCCTTTCTTTTTAGACGAAATGAAATTTGATTCGGATGTGATCAATGTTTGCGCATTAAAATAAATATAGCTATACAAAAATTACAAATTTTAGATTTGAAAAATCATTGAAATCGATGAGGTGAGACCTTTTCCGCGCAATTAAAAAATTTCCAATCGATCCGTTAGCGACAGCAACGCCCTGCAGATTTCTGGTGGGCGGACAAAATATCCGAAAACAAACTTTCGTCAAAGTAACATTTTTCAGCACGCGTTAAACACGTTTATTCTGAGAATTTCGGTGTTTATCGATATTCGGTGGAAAGGCTGTTCCGCGCGGATACTTTTGCCCATTACTGTAGGCGTCGGAATGGATGAAAGGGAGACGAACGAGCGTCATCGACGGATACCTTGGGAGACGGAACTACACTGAAGGTCATCATGATCCTATCCGGGTACTCCTCGCGTATTTTCGAAATGAGCAGCGTGCCCATACCGGCCCCGGTCCCTCCACCGAGAGAATGGGTCAGCTGGAAGCCTTGCAGACAGTCGCAGCTTTCCGCTTCCTTGCGTACAACGTCCAGCACGGAGTCCACCAATTCCGCGCCCTCCGTGTAGTGTCCTTTGGCCCAGTTGTTTCCAGCGCCGCTCTGACCGAACACGAAATTGTCTGGTCGAAAGATCTGCCCGAACGGCCCGGATCGGACCGCGTCCATGGTTCCGGGCTCCAGATCGACGAGAATCGCTCTGGGCACGTACTTTCCTCCGGAAGCCTCGTTATAGTAAACGTTTATGCGCTCCAGCTGGAGATCCGAGTCGCCGTGGTAGGTTCCGGTCGGATCGATGCCGTGCTCGTCGGAGATCACCTCCCAGAACTGCTCGGTGGATCATAGTTAATTTATTAACAAAGAATATCGATGTTAACCGCGCAATGGTTCGATCAAATCGTTCCGCAAAAGCAATTTTGTTCGTTTTAACATTTACAGACGCAATTATTAATTTTCTTGAAAATTGTCTAAACATTTACCGAATTGTTGAAATTTGAATTTTCATAAATTGCAGAATTGCTTTTGAGTAACTATTTGATCGAACCATTGCGTCGTTAACATCAATATTCTTCGTTACATCAATTCACGATCGATAGAAAATTATTCTGTTAAATTCGGAAATATTTTCTACGAAGCCAAAAACAAGTTGAATTTTTGAAATTTTTTACGGAAATGAGATTTTGTGGCAAGATGATTATCTCAGATTACACGCGACGTTTTCTAGACAGCTGATTTGATGGATTTATGACAATAACGAGTTGATATATGTAGAACAGTAAACGAATTCGAAAATTTATGTATATATACTGTCATTACTATTTTTCGTGTAGAGATGGCATTGCTTCCATTTGTTATTACTCAAACTAATTTTAAATGTTGCAATTCGGGTAGAAAATTTTGATTTTGCATAAAAATTTGTTGTCTAATGATCGTGTACTAATTATTGTGCACGCTTCGAAGTCTGATGCCCGTAAGAAATTCTGAAAATTAATTTTTCGTGCTATAGAGTAGCCTCACCCATTATTCCTCGAAATAAGGGAAATTATGGTGTTCTTATGGCTCACCTTGGCTCCTATTTGATTGCCGCATTGGCCCGCTTGGAGATGCGCGATCTCACGCATTTTCGCAACGGTTCCTTTGCTGCGTTCTTTCGATTTCTATTTGGGATGAACGATTCGTTTCTTTCTTCTCGCGACGGAGTCTTCTATCTCTCGTTTGGAACGGATGTAACAGATTTGGACGAATGGTAAGGGCGACTCGCCTGATTTTTCTCCGCTTGATCCCACCAGCGAGATGCGAACGTGAAGTTAATCCGAAACGAGGCGATTGTCCCGAGCGTACGCACCAAAACGGAAAGGTTCGACCTCGGCAACGACGATCAACGAGTCGTCATTTGTTCACCGGTTACCATGAATCTTTTGTTTCCGGCAGGGAACGTCGAACTGGATCGCCTCTCTCGGAGGTGTTTCGAAGTTATGGTTCTCTTCGTCGGAACTGCTTTGTCTCCGCGAGAATCGCTCGATAAAAAGTCCAAAAGCAACTTCTTTTCTTGTTCGTCTCTGTTTAAACACATGTGGAAGCCATGCATTTTTACATTCTTCCAAACCAACAATTTTGTTCACATCGTGTTTCTAATTATTTACTCTCCTCAAAAATTTCTGTCAAAATTTCTTATATGGCACCCCTAGAAGTTGTTTCCAAACAGTTGAATAAAACTCTGTGCAAAGTTTGAGCTCCATGGGATAACGGGAAAACGTGGCCCAAATGGATGAAACCTTAAATAATTAATTTAATCAACTATCCACTGCATCGAAGAATATATTAAACAACGCCTGTACATCTGGACAGGCTGCGTGTTTTATTTCAACAAACGGTTTTTGAAAAAATTGTGAAAATCGTCGGACTCGCGGAACTTATTTACTCTGTCCGAGTGAGTTGAATAAACGATTTTTTGAAAAAAAAAACGCCAACAGCGTGCGAGACTAGGGTACATGTAGCGCGTAGTAGACAAGAGATAAAATTAAGAGAGGTAAAGAGATTGTTTATTCAAGGGTTGTAGAATGTACACGGTAGAAGTGGCCAATTGATGAAAGGAAATTAGCGAAGACGATTCCTGGAGCATCGTGCGGCGTCGTTGGAGAACGAAGACCGGAAACGGATGGGTTCCTCGGCGGAGATGGCGTTTGCAACCGGATGTTCCTGGATCCATGTCTTCTCGAGGTAACGGGCTAAGGTTCGCACAAGACTCAGCGTCTGCCGGCGTACAGAGCCGCTGCTGGGTAGCCTGTGTAGGCATAGGATGCGAATGGAGCTGCAAGGGGTGCAGCGGCATGGGCGACCACCGGGCTCGCGATGTAGGGTGCAGCGAAGGCGTGATTGATCGCGTGAGCGTTGTAGCTGCTAGCGTAAGTTCCAACAGTCAGAGCCGCTGGAATCGGGGCTGCTACGGCCGCTGGAACGGCCGCTGGGATCAAACCGGCGGAGCACACGGCGATCAGACCGGCGAAGAGGATCTGCGGAAGAGAATCAATAAATCGATTAAATTAAAGCATAGTATAAAATGATGATACAAAATGTATATAAATACATATGAAATGTGTGTATATATATAATAAATATATAATAAAATGTATATGAATATATAAATATATAATAAAATGTATGTGAATATATAAATATAAATAAAATGTATATGTATATAAAATGATGATATTCAACATAGTATCACTTTATACAGAAAAAATAATAGAATGTATATAAATACATATAAAATGTATGTAAATATATATTAAATATATGTAAATATATAATAAATATGTAATAAAGTGTATATGAATATAAAATGATGATATTCAACGTAGTATCATTTTATCGATATTTTATTTGTTACTAGCTAGCAATTTATCTGAGCGCAAGCCCTTCGAGTACGAGGGGCAGTGACGCGTTATGACTAGTTGGGGCCTCTGAACAATGTAGAATTTTGGAGCCCCTTTGAAATGTTTTGTGAGAAAAACGTGGAATTTGGATCTTGATTTGTGTTCGGGGCCCCCGTTTGCTTGGGGCCCCGGGTATTTGCCCAAGTTGCCCATAGGGTAATACGCCACTGCCGAGGGGTTAACGTCTCAATACTCCATAGAATAATTCTTGTATTTTTCGTTTGAAAAATGTTCACAGAATAATTCTTCTGATGTATGTATAATATATTAACGACTTGTACTTTTTGGTTTGAAAAATCTTCGCAGAAAAACTTTGCGCGTTTCCGGCGACTCCACTTACCAAGAATTGTGCGGAACTCATTTTGCTTGTTGGAGATCTCGAGGGTGTTTCGAGTGGAACGTTGAATGAAACTGTGATACCAAAACGATTAGGGGGACCGCTTTTATAGGTGGTTTCCGCGCGAGACACATACTCCCACTACGCGTGCTAATGGCGTCGGAACGGTGGTTGCGAGGCACGATGCGACCAGGAACACGCTTCTGAATACCAAATCGCTTTGTTCGTTTTGTACCGAAACGCCCGGGTTCGTTACTTTCATCGGCCGAGCTCTAAGGTCGAATCTACTCGTTTTTTCCGAGCTTCGAACCGGAGATCGATGGCCCGTGGATAGACTAATTGTAGGACCAATTGGTTCCTCGGTAATCTTTGATCGGATCCAACTCCTCGTTCATCCGGGTTTAAGTCGTCGTGGACTATGGACCTAATCGTGTTTACGACGTATCCCTTTTTAGGAGACTCGATATTCATTTTTGTTACGTCCTTTGGGATCCATTATAACCGCTTCCTTTATCTCTATCGACAATTTGTTAACAACGTATGTTGATGTTTTCAGCGCACTCATTCGATCTGATGTTACTAACTATGCAATTTTGCAAATTATTATAAAATTTGCAACGTTCCAGTCTAGTTTCAGACCATTTTCAAGAAAAATTTTTTTTTATATAATTGCGTTTGCTAAGTGAACAAATTATTTTCAAATCTTAATCATTTTGTAACCGCGTGCTGGCTACATGCCACTAATATACAGACCTATAGCAAACGCAATTAACGCAATGTTTAATTGTCAAGTTAAAATAGCTCCGACTGCAAAGGGTTAATTAGAAGTTAATTTTTTGTTTGATACGATCTCATTGTGTTTAACGGTTATGACAGTTTATATTATTCTACAGACGCAACTATTCTCTTGAAAACGGTCCATATCAAAATTGCTGATTTCAGCAATTGATCGAACCTGTGCGCCGAAAACATCACGCAATTTCTGTTAATTGGAAGAATCGATATGCTGTACCCAGCGAGAAGTATTTCCCGAAGGGTTTCTAAGAATGGCGAGAGGATTTCTCGGAAGACGGACGGTGTCATCGGCACCGCGAGGCCGGGTCATCCGTCGACCCTTGGATTACATAATCGTTGGCCGGCAGGTATGCCAGTTTCACTTGAACCAGTAATACAGATTGGGTGCGGCTCGTTCACGTTCTAAATACGAAAAACGGGCGTACATACATTTTGCGTCGCGAGGTTGTGACACCGTGAGTTTCGAAGATCGTTCCACGATCGTGACTCGAATTCCTAGTGGAATGGCGTCTCGTCTACGATTCTCCATCGGACGTTAAGACTTTCCCTCGGTTCGCCGAGCCGCGTCGGCCCGGAAAAAACGTGTCGAAGCGTAACTGTTCTTTTTCGGTAAATTGGGTGACGAGAAAAAGCGGGATCCGCACGATTTATCTTCATGGCCAAGGACCGAGCGCGTCACGAAAGCCCCGAGGGAAGAACGACGACGATCGTCGGCGCGGTGCAGTGTCGATGAACCGCGATGGATTGCAACCACGGACAGGCTCGAAAGAACAGTCGAAAAATGTCTCGACCTCTCGCTCGAGACGTTGTTACATATTTCGATAAATTACAACAAACGAGCACGATCAAACCTTTGCATTCGGAGCTATTTTAACTCGAAAATTAAACATTTCTTCCGACCTATAATAGTTCCATTGTATTATTATTTATTTAATGCTTCAAACCAAATATGGTTTATATAGCCTATACAATACATGAACATATTATCGTATTACATATTGGCTTAATTCGCCTCTTAACTTAACTTAAAATTAAATTACATTAATTACATTAATTCAGTGAAATGAAATAAAATAAAATTTTAATTGCACATCGCTTAGTAAAATCAAAAATAATTAACAGACCTTATCTGGGCCACATGTGAAGTATCTTATACAAGCAGGGAGACTAGTTCCATTGGGAGATGAAATTGATATAATAGTTGTACCGATAGCTGTACTCATTTTTGTTATAAACGCATCAAATCCGCTGTCTATTGATTAGATATCAATGAACGATGCAGCAATTTTTGACGCCGAGTACGTTCCCTTCGTGCGAGTCAAACCCCTCGACGTAGCCATGGATCGCGTGTTTCGTGCCAGAGGGAAAGGTTTGATGAAAGGTTCTGGTTAATTGCATCGGCGACCTTCGCAGCTAGGTATGGCTTCATTCCTAGACTTTCTCCGTGAACTTAATTGTTAATTTGGTCGCGTAAGTTTGATGTCTTAATCCGCGGCCGGTTTTCAAACTGCTCGGCGTAACGCGCGTTTTCGCTTTGGCAGCTTCAAGGCGATCCTCCGCGTGAACTCTGTTACCGTGATAACGAGAAGTTACAGTAGACTCTCATATAACGCTATAATAATATCTATATCTTCTGTGGTGGTAAGTGTACAAGCCGTCTTACGTAATGTTTTGTATGTGTACTGTACATTTACTGGAACATACAATATGATACATGTATGTGCACATAATTATGAAAGTGGTCTAACAAGGGAGGTTACCCAATCGTAACGCGCCGATTTTAATGGAATTTTTGTATGATACAAGACTCGAAAAAATATTTGACACGCATTCCTTTTACGACTGCCAACGTTCATGTTAAGAGGGTGAAAATAGTTGGGATGGAAATATTCATTTTATCGAATATCTCTGAAACTATTAGGCCTTGGCGAAAATTTGATAATCCAATTTCTGCGTCTTCGAATGATCAAGCTGTAAGTCGTATATTAACTCTAAATGAATTTCATATAATGTTAAAATAACAAGCACCACCCAACGTTTTGGAAAATATCATAAAAATTACATTGAGTTAACTCAGTTTAAAATAACGTGACGTGAAGTAACCGATAAACTCATTTTTTTGTAAATTTTTACTTAGTCCACTTATAATCATCAGCACACACACGAACAGTCTTTTTATACAAGTTTCTAGTTGCGTTCAACGGAAGCCTACAGCATTCTATAATTGAAAACATGTAATTGCGAAGCGAGTCTCAAAGCGGATGCTCGCGAGTTGTAATTAAACACTGTTTTCAAACAAATTTTTAGTGGCGTTCAACGGAAACCTACTGCATTCTATAATTGAAAATATGTATTTGCGAACCGAGTCTCAAAGCGGATGCTCGCAAACTTAATCTATACTTGAGTTGTAATCAAACAGTCTTTTCAACAAGTTTCTAGTGGCGTTCAACGTAAGCATACTGTATTCTATAATTGAAAACATGTATATGCGAACCGAGTCTCAAAGCGGATGCTCGCAAATTTAATCTATATTTGATTTGTAATTAATATTTTGTCACGTAACGCGCCTGTTGACAAGAGCGTTCGCGCGTGAGCGTGTTACACCGCTGCGAATCCGTAATTTTATATAATTTTAAGTATAATTAACTATTCGGTTTTCGTCGCGAATCGCCCTGTCACACCGGTTTCACCGCGCTAACGATCCTCCCGTCGCGTCGTGTGAGAAATTCCGAAATTCTGCTGTTGGACAACGTGACGCAATGGGACAGGAGAACGGATCACACCGTTATTGTTGTACACCGTCGATGTCGATAGACGCGTAACGTTCGCACAACGTAACCAACACTGGAATGCTTATATTAACCTGTTTGCATCACGCGGAGTTATGAATAATATACGCTTATAACCAAATTTTTCCCTTTGTCGCGTTGTTGCGTGCGTGGTGCAACCCGTGGCGCAATCCGTCACAAGTAGATACGAAGGATCGTTGTCACGATCGTAACATTATCGTGACGGGGGTCAGTCTCTATGGACGCAAATACGCCGTAGGTGTATAACAGTGTTTACCGTAGGAAGATTAGAGAGTACAGGATTACCAATTCGCCAAGGGACATAAGTAGAATCGGTTAGCTAGGTACAGACAATCAACACCACTCTGCTTTCAACAGCCAACGCGGCTTTCGAGCGTCTACCACTGCCGGTCAAACGGCAATTATTCAAACTATAAAGTTGTTTTACATAGAAACTGGTTTTATCCTTCTTTTTATTATGTCCGGTTGCCGAACACAAAACAAACTTTTTAGAAATGACTGAAAATAACACGAAGTACCTAGTATCACTTCATTTTTAAAAATAAAATTGGTGTTCCCCTTCGTTTGGAGAATATAACCAGAATTATTACAATAAGTTTTGTTTAAGATACAGAAGGCGTCAGTGAAAAACCTTATTCTTAGAAAACGCTAAGAAACCGTGACATAACAGAGGATAATAAAATAATGGTATTATTGTACCACGGCATGAAAAGAAATTATTCATTCGTTATCATTTTCTCGTGTCCGGTAAATAGGACTGGAAACTTCGGATTAAAACGTTCGACAGTTTCAGTTCGTGAAATAAGGGACGGATGTTTAGGTACAGTATGTCAAAAAATTATGATAACTTTTTAAATATCGTGCTATACAAAAATTGCAATTGATCGGAATTGTAGAGAAAATACTAAAAGTTTTACAACTTTTTTATGTGGGCTTATATTGAAAATTTAGAAATACGTTTTATAGACCTGTGTCAATTAAACATATTCTGAAAATTTCGTCAAAATCGGTCGACGTTGCAATGAGCTACAAACGTTTAAATATGTTAAAGCACCGAACCGATTTCGATGAAACTTTACCAGTGCATATAACTGACACAGATCTACAAAACGTTTTTAAAATTTTCAATACAGGCCCACATAAAAAGTTGTAAAATGCAACTTTTAGTATTTCTTAAAACTAATTGCTCTAGCTTCTAAAAAAAGTACAAATCGTATGGTGCGACGTTAAAAAAGTTATCGCCTTTTTAAGAGCGAGCGAAAAATTTTTGACTCACTGTAGATTTAGTGTTAATCCTTGTGGATGCATCTTTACAACCGTGATATTAACAACTGACAAACATTAGAGTGGACAAATCCAGTGTTAAGTATAAGGGATACGTTTGCAACATTTTTAATCCCCTTAAGGACAACCAACAGTGAAAAATGCAATTTCACAGCGCAGCTCGTAATTGACATTCAATGTTTTTCTACCTACGTGTCGGTGTAACTATTCGACGATTCATGAGTGTTATGAATATTGAATAGGTCGAGAATCAAATGTGGTCTCTGAATCGATGCATTTCTGAAATCCATATTGAAAATCTGCCGGTTGGGCAAGTCCGATTGTTCGGATTGAATTCGTATTAGAACCTTGTGTAAATGCAATAGGTTCTTGCATTTATACAAAATAGAGATAATATAGTTAGAGTTTTGAGATGATAGAGTTTTATTATCTGTTCCGGAAAAAGATGTCGTTGTTACAGGATTATATGCAATTTCCGAAATAAATTGGTGCGTCGCGCGGTATCGATTCGATTCGTGTTCCAGGAATAATGTTGTGTCACGGTTATTATATATCCAGTATAAACAAGGAGGGTTATAATTAGACAAAATCGAGCACGTACACATCGCTAATTATTTGCAGGCTTGGGATCCAAATTTGGAATGCGAAGGGCCGAGGGTCGTGGGACGTTGAATTCGAGGGTCGCAAGTTTGAAAGTGCGAAAATGCTTTTGATTAGGTGTTTAGAGAGACGGTTTATTTAATAGAACAGAAAACAGAGAACAGGTCGGCGAATTAGATGAGCCAAGAGTCGTTCAAGGCAGAACGTATGGCGCAGGGTAGGCGAACGGAGAGTATGACAGCGGTGCGGCGGCTGGTGCAGCTGCGAATGTGTACGGTGCAGCTGGGAGAGTGTACGGTGCAGCAGGTAAAGCGGCAGGTAGAGCAGCGTGTACAGCGAGCGGTGCAGCGAGCGGTGCAGCGGCCAATGTGTTGTAGTTCCTGGCGACGACTTGGCTACTCCTTGCGGTGACTATCGGCGCTGGGAGAGCTGCGAGCGGAGCCGCTGCCAGCGTGGCTGCTGGAGCCGCTACGTACGGGGCTGAGAGCACACCTGCGGATGCCATGGTGGCGATGGCGAGGATGAGGCACTGAAAAATCAAACGCAGATGCAATTGCAGTTCAAACGATACTCGAACTGGAAACCATTCCTTCTTGCACTTTCGGGTTGAATCTAATTTACACACCACGGTCTTAGAAAACCAAACATTTCTTCCGGTCCACGGTATCTTCTACACGATTTGCTTATTTTCAATTTCGTCGATCAAAAAGTGTAAGCAAATTTTCATGGCGATTCGATAGATAACACGAGCAGAATTTTCGAAACAAATTCAAAATATAATCGCACCCGGGTACCAGTCCAAGAAAATTCTTGCTAACGACTGGCATCTCAACCGAAAGACTTAGAGGATCGAATCGGTCGAACTTCTAAGGTAGTGCGGTTAGAATAGCGAACCGTGGATGGATCCAGGGTGTAGGATCGAGAACGACTTACCGCTGACTTGATCATGTTGAAGCTTAGCGATCGATTCGGTTACTCTGGGGCGAGTGTGAAGAACCGTCGGGGGCGTCCTCACTTTATACCGATGTCCACCGCTCTTGTCGCGCGTCGCCGGACTTACGAAAATTTTCGAAGCATGGCGCGCGGCGCGGCGCGGAGCAGAGCGGAGCGAATCGGCGCGGCTTGCGAAAGCCTCGACCTCCGCACGTATACCTGGCCACGACACGTCCTGTATCGATTTCGTTGGTAGCGCTCGCAATTGAAATGCCGAGCGCGCTTCCGTGCGCGCTTTCTGCGCGCGATCCTCCGTCGATTCCGCCATAAGCCGTGGCCGCCGCGTTTTCAATGCACGAGCCTGGTGTCACACCCCCTCGTTTCATCCCCTGGTTACATTCGCCGGCTCACAGGATCGATGGATCGATTTCGGTGACCTTGATCACCGAACAGGGACGCCGCGACCGGACGCGTATCGCGGCGCCAGTATGGTCGAATTATGTAAGCAACTATACCGGAGAAATTGTATAACACCCTCGACTATTCGTCCGTTCATCCGTCCGTCCGATTGAAAAGCGTAACAAGGTTATAACGGATTACACGGACCGCGTCTCGCCTCCCACATGATCCGCAGCTTCAATTACTTTTAATTCACTTTCCGCTACCTTTGACTCGCCTTCAGCCAGCTCGGTTCAAACTTTCTCGCCGTGCTTCCCCTTTCGATTCACAGAATTCGAGCGTCACCATGCGAGTCGCACTTTAGTCGCTCGCTACGATCAAATCGAGAGTAGATCCTTCCTTCTCAGAAAGAGCGCACTGGTGAAAAATCACCCTCAAAATCTCATATGAGATTTATTTCAACATAATTATAATACAGAATACAATGCATACGGTACGGAATATAAAAATTATAAAACAGAATAGGATACTGAAGATACATGCATATTACAAGAAGGACACAAGAATTGTAGAAACGGTATAAATCAAACACTTTAAGGCTGTGCCGTAACATTTTCTTTACGGTTACAGTGATTGAAACGTCTTTGTATCCAAGAATATTGTAAAAGAGAAGATAGTAAACATAAAAAAGATGAAAAGAAGAGACTTTGTTTAAAATCTTCGTCGCGAGCGTCATATCGCTGACCATCCGGGAGACAACGATAAAGCCCATCGTCATTTTTATTTTCATCCTGCAGGACCGTAAAGGATCCAGGAGACGAGACAGCATTAAGACAGAATATTAAACAGTCGTTTAACTCCAGTCGCAGCATAATCCTTTCGCTGCCTATCCTCGCGATTCCCAGTGATCCGTGAACAATTCCAACGAGTCCGTTCCGCGATTTAGTTTCGATCCGTTCGCTCGCTCGCAGTGTTTCGTTGCGGTCCCGCGGTCGCTGATCGCCGCCCTTCTCTCTTTCACCTTCTCGCTCTCTCTTCGCCGCTGCAACAACATCTTCGCTCTGTCTCTCCTCTTCCGCAAGGCCGGACAACTTCAAGGCGAAGCACCCGGTTTTTTCTCAAGTTCAAGTTCGTCGAGTCGAGAACGGGAGAACGCCTGTTGCTTCCACCATAGGTGCGCCACGGGCTTTTTGCGAGGGGTAATTCTCCGGCCTTGCGGACATCCATATACGCATTGTTCGCTGGTCCAACGAATTCCTCCGTTTCCTGGTCAAAGGCATTGCTCTCTTCAATGAAAATTTTACGCCGTTGTTTTCCAGCGTGGGCGTCGAGGAGATTAGAATGAGTTACGTAGATAAATCGCGTGGGATCTAATCAGACCATTCATTCCGTTGCGGAGTCCTTGTCGATGCTCCAATTTTTGATTATCCTCTAATTCATTTAAGAATATAGAAGAAATATAAATATATTCTAAACCCACTCCTAAACCTATCCTCTAATTTATCTAAGAACATAGAATAAATATAAATATATCCTAACCCTATCCTCTAATTCATCTAGGAACATAGACAAAATATAAATATATCCTAACACTATCCTGAACCTATCCTCTAATTAACCTAGGAAAATAGACAAAATATAAATATATCCTAACCCATTCCTAACCCTATTCTCTAATTCATCTAGGAACATAGACGAAATATAAGATCACGTGAACTTCGACAATCTATTTTAAAGAATTTAAATAGAGAGATTTTAGAGAGTTTATTATTAGAGAAAATTATTTGATAAGCAACCAATTAATTATTCTAATATTTTCCCGTTATCCAATTTAGCTCAAACTCTGCACAGATTGTTTCAAAACTATTTGGAATTGTGGGAGGTGTCAAATAAATGAAATTTTAACAAAATTTTTGACAAAAGTAAATATGAGACAGTCTAGAATTGTCCATGGATGGTCGAGAAGACCGAAGCGAGATTCAGCAATTAGGAGAACCCCTATGCGCGAGCCAAACGAGGATCGAAACGATCAAGAGTGAAAAATGAAACAGGTTCCGCAATTTCGCGGCCGCATAGGGAGCAGCGTGGCTCTCGCAACTCGGCCCTTGTAAGGTTGCAAGGAAAAGCCGTGGAAAAATCGGCGAGCTCTCGAGGACAAGGTTTTTCTGTAGTGCGAGCGCGCGCGGTGCATCGATAAAGGACAAAGGCTGAAGGATAAGGGAAGTTGAACGTTCGGCGAGATCCGGCACGAGATCCTCGACGTGTTTTCGATCGGCGTGGTGGCGTTTTTTCGAAATCGCAAGGACACCGGTGCGCCGGACGGATCGCGAAAAGGGGAAAACCAGTTTGCGATTTTGTGGGAAAAAACTCGTTCGAAAGAGCGGGGCCGGTAGCTGCGGCGGCGAGAGAAAAATGAGAAATAGAAAACGGTGAAAAAACCGAATGGAAACCGAGCGCATTGTTGGACCACGCCTGGCGCTCGGCTAACCCGGGGGAGGCGTTCTCGAGACCTTGAAGAAATCCGCAGTTTCTTGGGCGCAAAACCTTTCTCGGTGAGCCGGGCGAGGGGAGAGACGAGTCGATTGGTCGAGCCGGACTTGGAAAAAATTGCCGGAGCAACGGAAGGGAGAAGGGGGCGAGAGTATCTCTCTGTCCGTAGGTAGGTTGCTCGGAGGACTGGCTGTTGCCCTTCGCGGAACGATGAAAACGGGTAAAAAGAACGATCCCGAGGGAGCGAAGCCGACGCGACGGGGAGGGGGTTGCAGAAAGATGAGAATCTTCGTCGCGGTGTTCGCCTATATAAACTGCGAATCCTCGCGATTTCGAGTATGATCGTTTCAACTCCCTTGTTGTGCATTCAAGTATCACTTCTACACGTAGCCGCCATGTTCAAGACGGTGAGTAGCATTCGATAAGAATAAGGGCTAGACTAACAACATAGAACTGAGAGCTAATGTGATATTTTCGGCGCAGCTGTTGTTCGCTGGATTGTTGGCGGTGGCCATTGCCGCTCCTTCACCGGTTCCGGCCCCGGCCCCGGCTCCTGCCCCGGCTCCAGCTCCGGCTCCTAGCTCCGCTGCTCTGATCGGTGGCCCTCTGATAGCTCCGTTGGGCCCGTCTCTCATCCCGAACATCGCCCCACCATTGTTCTACACCAGCTATCCAGCACCGCTCAACTACGGCTACGTGCCTTCGTCTCTCATCTACAAGAACGTGATCTACTAAGGTGGTCCCGTGACCGCGGCCCACCGGAATCATATCGAATCGAACCGTACCGAACCACATTACCGAACAGCCAACCGATCGATCGACTCTCTGTTCATTCCCCGAACATGAATCATTAATCGCGCGACGCATCCTTTCATCTCCACCTACTTGTCAGACTGCTCCATGGAATTCTCTGTCCCGATAATTCGGTGTGAATAAAACCGCTTAAAAGCAGCCGTTCTTGTCGTTCTGTCTCGTTCTGCGCCGCAACCCTTCCGTTCGATTTCGGACATGACCGCGGACCGTCCGAACCGATCGCTCACTTGCCCGCTTGTTAATGAGCGGCTGTCGCCGCGGGGGAACTCGTTACGCGATTCGCTGTCGCTTTATAAATCCGATTGCGTAAGAGCGGACGTGGGCGTGATCACACTTCAAATGATCGCTGTACACCCACCCGCGCATACCGGTGCATACGTGCACAAGTAAGAATTGCACCGAACCTGGCGCTGCGCCGGTGCCCCTCGAGTTGCAGTAGCCACTCTCCTTGCCTTACAAGAAGTCTCCTGGCAGGAATTGATTGGGTCATTCCACTAGCATTTTCGGTTCTAGCCGAATTATTGGCTAAATTGTATAACAGCTGCAGGGTGCGCAGTGGCTCAACGGTTAGAGCGCGCGACTGCGGACTCGTGATCGCGGGTTACATCCCAGCCGGTACCTCATGTGCCATCTAAATACTATGGTGCCCCAAGATGGTTCGGAGCTCTAATAAGCTGAAAATTAGGCGATAGGAGAAGTGGAAAGAAGGGGAGATGGTAAATGGATTTAAAACCCTAAGGGGACCACACGTTAAAAGAAAAGAAAATAACGTCACAGCTTAACCATTGGCTGCGAGCGACACCCCGTTTACCCCTGTGCCGTGTCGTTCCACTAAAAACGAAAAGTCGAGTTTAGGTTACCGTAAGCGTTCGACGGTAAGGCAACACGCATCCCGGAATGGGTCCTAGAGCATACCTTCGTGGAAAGCATGAAAGAAGGGATTCTTGATCCAGCAGATGAGAGTAGGCGTGGTTCCACAGAGAGTGGGCGTGGCCTCGTGGCTCTCGAGTCAAACGGAGCCAGGGCGACGCCTCGTGGGACAGTGTCCGTGATCCTGTTCGATGCACAAGATCCTGGTACATTCTCAAAGCAGATGATTATTTATCTCGATCCCTCCACGCAAAGTGTCTCGAGTGGGTGTGATTTAGTTGTCGTTCGAAGCGTGAATCTCGACTCGTGGATGTCTCGCTCCTCGCGGAACAGTTCTGGATAATCTAATACCGTGTCATTATCCGCGCGGATGATCGAACTAAAAGGCTATCGCGATCCAGGAACGACGTTAAATACCGTCGAAAGGTTAGGGACTCGCCGCTTAGTGGATCGCCTCTCTGCGCTCCCCGCGGGCGCTTTTGTTTCGACGAGTTAATTATGCAACGAACAGAAACAATACAGAACGGTTACGTAAAGGTATATGCAATGTCCTCGCAGCTGTGTGTGCAGCGGATGGGGAACGGTGCGGAGCAGATGCGTTTTTTGCAGCATTATCGTCAGGTCCAGTCGGTT
Organism: Lasioglossum villosulum; assembly: GCA_963971365.1. Lineage (NCBI taxonomy): Eukaryota > Metazoa > Arthropoda > Insecta > Hymenoptera > Halictidae > Lasioglossum > Lasioglossum villosulum. The sequence goes on along the minus strand of OZ020503.1, from coordinate 23,701,277 downwards.
TCGCGTTCATCGACAGGTGAATAAGTTTTCGTTGGGGAACGAAAACACGGGGCGGTGACGGTGAATGAGACCAACAGCCGCAGTTTTCCGCGGATCATTGAGAATCGATCCCTCCGAGCTGGATAGGTGATATCGCACGATAACGGGATGAATGACGCGCGTCCAATGCATTCATTAATTTATGCCAATACCCTCGCAACAGATCCCTCATATTCGGATAGGGTTCATGCTCTTTGCAGGCTACCGACGCTCGACGTCGTATTTTTAACCACACCGACGCGACCGCGTCGCGCGGTCGTCGTCGGGACGGTCCGGTGACGACACTCCTTGCACTCGCCGCAAGGATTCCGTCATCTGCTCGATCCGTCATCGACTTCTATTCGCATCGCAATTAACGCGTAACTACCGCACCTGTCATAAAATACCACAAAATCAAACTAACTTATACAATCCTCGAGCGCGGACTTTCTATTTCGGACGCGGTTGATGACGACCTTAACGGTGAAGGTTGATAATACTTGAAGGGTTATTAATACAATATTAAGAGCATCACGCAAAATATATAGTGCTGCTTCTGTCTCCATGTGCGTTTCACAGGATCTGATGGGTACTTACGGTTCAATTGACGCCTTCGACTGTCTCATTCAATTTTGTAAGCGTAACCCTCGATTCTTTTCATAGGATGACGACCATACATACTCGACGTGTAATTTCCAGTTAATGCCAAATAAATAAGTGCACTTTTGCAACAATTCCACGAGATTCGAATAGTTCGACGGAGGTACGGGATTTAAGATTTTGCGAAGGTATTAACGTTTCCCGTTGATTCTATAAAATTATTTATAATACCCGAGGGTTATTAATGCAATTTAAAGAGCAACTCGCAAAATATATATTGTTGGTTCTGCCTCCGTACACGTTATTGAGATTTCACTAGAACTTCGGTAAAACATTGTCTCAAAAAACATATTTCTAAAAGAACAAGTCAGGAGCGCATGATTTGACTAATCCGGTAATAGAGTCTATGTCAAATAAATAAATGCATAATTGCAATGAAATTCGCACAGGAGGAGGGAAGGGATTAAAGTTTCCCGATGGTTTTATACAATTCTTCAGTAAAGAGCAATTCGCAAAATATATATTTTTCATTCTGCCTCCGTACACATTATCGAGATTTCTCTAGAACTTCTCTAAAAGAGTGTCTCGGAGAACATATTTATAAATGAAATATTCCTAAAAGAACAAGTCAGGAGTGCATGGTTTTGACGAATTCGGTAATAGAGTAACATCAAACAAATAAATGCATTATTGCAACGAAATTCGAACACGGCAGAGGTTCGAATAAATCACCGGAGGATCGCGATTGAAGATGTTGTGAAGGGGGCGAAGGAGGGAAAGGATTAATGTTTCCCGATGATTCTATAAAATTATTGATCGCCGGGATGCAGCAGCGCACGATGCGATCAGCTCCGGCCGGTGCATCCACCCCTTGGCATCGACCGCCGCGTCGGGTTCACCGACCTACGGTTCTCTCCTTACGAACGCCGTTGCAGTACTCCACAGCCCCGCTGCACCCGCTCCACCCCGTGCATCCCCAGTATATCCGGCCGCTTGCCTATCGTTGGCCCAGTCCGTCGCCACACTTTTAACCGTACCTCCGTTAAATCGGGGCATCGTTAAATTTAACGAACCCGTGTCCGTGGAGCGCGGATATCGATCCGCCTATATTTGGGGACGAATTCTCTCCGAACAATTGGACGTTTCCTCTTGATTTGCTCGTTTCTCGCTTATTATAGACACGTCGTAGACGAGCGCCTCTGTCGACTTTGTCCAGGATGTCACTCTTTTAAACTAATTATAGCGACGCCGTTATCGCGTACGTTCCACGTACGACAGGAAAAGATCGAGGATGACAGAAGCAGCAAGATGAAATTCAATCACCTCCTCTGTTTATCCCTTGCTAATTAGCGGACGGCAGTAAGAACACGCTGAATCAAAGGATATTCGATTCGGACTGCGGATTTGATACATTTTAGAAAATTGTTAAATACTCGTGAATGATATCCGACTCGTTAAAACGATTAAGAAATTAGATAAGCGTCTGCGTAGCTGCTGTACCTTGCTACGCTAAAGTGTAATCTATAAACATGAAAGAAAATTTTGAGGGGATGAGGATCGAACTATGCGACGCAACAATGTGGAAATGTCAAACTGGAAAGGTTTTCCATAAAATAAAATATACATACAAATACAGAAAGCGGAGGCAGCGTATACAGTAATGATGGTTTCATGGAAAATATAAATTGCTTTCGAAGAGTCAGTTCCGCTCGAAAAGAGATGGACGACTTCGCTGTTTTGAGGGAATGATACCCCGGCAACGTGGCACCGGTTGCAACCGATCCGTGACAGGTTTAGTCTGTTGGATATTTGATTCGGTGCGTGGTGGGTTGGTGAATGGAATCGCATTTCCTGAATCGGCGGGTTGCGACGATCCTACCGGTGGTACGGTTTGGCCTCGGATCGGTTAGTTGCAGTCGGTTCCGCGAGGGTGGAACGCGCGTCGATGGCGGTGCGGTGTCCTCGCGGAGGATTCGTAACCCTCACGTGGTGAAGAGGACATGCGCGCACCCTCCGACGAGGCGCGAGGGTATAAAAGAGAGGAGCGCGCACCACCGAGTCTCAGTCCACCCTCGCAAACGCGCTGCACCACAGCGAATCCTAACCCGAACCAAAGAAGCATTACCTGACAACGCGCGCTCCTTGAACAAAGCGGCGTCTCCGAATTTTGAACGGGCTTCCAATCTAGCGAGAAGCTAAGGAAGCGAACGGAGAGTCTAACCCGATAACGCAAGAGCGAGTCTTCGCGAAAAGGGGCAAAGGGACAGTGAAGGCGGAAAACGTTTGCGTATAACACGAGGGTGAGCGGAGAAATTCGATCGCGGCAAGCAGCGATTGCGACGAGATCTTGTGAACGTTATGCGACGAGTGCCGACAAGCCAGTTGGATTAACGGTCGGTGACGAGTGCGAGTGTTTGGTCAGTAGAGCGTGCTTGGTGCGACCGATTGCGGTGAAAACTATAGCCACGTTCGAGGCGTCGAGAACGCGGGGCCGATCGCCTTTCAATTTCGATTGGATTGCCGGTGGGCCAACAACGATGGAGGACGCGACCAAACTGACCGATCCGGAAGAGGATCGTCGCCGACGGGGTAGTTCGAGCGAGAAGAGTAAAGACAAACGGGGGAGTAGTTCGTCGAGCGCGGTCGAGTCTTCGAGGCGTCGTCGAGACTTCGGCGACGACGAGTGCAGCACGGATAGCGGGTGTAGCAGCGGCGGCAGCATCGGCAGCGCGGAGAGACTGTCTCGCCGCGGTTCCAGCGAACGCCTCTGCCGAGCTACCAGGTCGCCGAAGACCCATTGCTATCTGGACCGGCTGCGGGGGAGACCGACGCGCTCGCAGGAGCGCTTGTCCAGCGTGCAGAGAAGCACGGAGCGGGTGCGTGCGAAATCATCGCGGTCCTGGAGCCCCGGCGACGTCCGAGGCATCGCCAGGACCAACGACTCTCTCAGCTACTCGCCCAGCCCGTCGGACGTGCAGAGCAGCAGCAGTGATAGCGACTCGTTCAAGAAGTCGTTCACCGCGGACACACTTCGCAGAGCGTTCCAAACGCTGAAGATCACCTCGAAGTGGGAAGGCAAGGAGAACAAGCACGCGAAGAAGAGTCCCAAGAGAATCCTGCGCAGCCCGGTCACCTACACCTACGTCAGAGGACTGTCCGGCTTGCCGACCCAGAGGGTCCCCAGGAGCGTGGCCCAGCAGCTCTCCATGCCCTGCTCCTGCCAGGAACACGTCGGCCACTATCGATAGAGCATCGTTTCGATCGTTGGACTCCTCGCTTCCTCTCGAAACCTTCCCTCCCGCACGGGCTTCGTGTCCAAGCCGGTGCGCGTCGTGGGACCATCGGATCTCGCGATCGAGATCTCCTCTCGCACCGCCTAAACCACGTTTCCAGCGAGACGGAGCACCATCTCGGAGATCAACGACCAATCCAATGGCATCCAACCGCACCGGGAACACGGAGCATCGCAACTCGGGAAGATCCACGCGGCCGACATCCCGCCGGGACGTCCGACGCGGACGTTCTCTCTTCCCGGACAGCGAGGCGGAAAGTTTTCGAAAATCGGCGGCGCAGAGACGATAGCGTCGTAGGTTACTCGCTACTATTCGTAATACCGAGGATAGAATCACGTAGAGAGAAACATAGTCGTTCCACCACGTATACATACTTATGTACCTTCTGTAGGGACGGTTAGTACAACCACAAGTATTTACACACGGAGATGGTACACGCGTAAACCGTTTCGAGCGTATATCGGCGAGAATATCGGCCTATACGGGAGAGACGACAGCCGATACCTCGACGAATCGATCGTCAGATTTTAAATGTCGCGACATACATTACATATATCGTTATTCCGATAGAATCAGAACACGATCCGGTCCGTTCTGACCAGAATCGAACCGCGGCGGACGTTGAAATTGCGCCGGAAGAGCAGCTGCGGCACGCTCTCTCCACCGAAAGCCTATCTTCTTTTAAACAATATCTTCGTGAGAAACGAATTTACCAAGGAATCTTTACTCGTATCATAGGTCTCTTTTAATATCTAGATACTTTCCAAAGGCGCTAAAATCCCTCCGACAAAGTCTCTTGTCATCGATGGTCGTTGTTCGTTGACGACCTTCGAAGCGGCGCAATTTCCACGGCTCGTCGCTGCGCATCGTTTCATGTACCTCGGTACGACAGACTCTTCGTTTTCTATCGTAGTTGACTTCGGCCGATTAATTTTCTACGATCGACGCAACCGATTGTCTGCGACTTCGCGAATGGTCAAAATGGACCCCGAGAGCTGTTCGGTATACCTACCGTACCGTCTAATCTAAAGTCTAAATCAAACCGCGCACCATCCCTACGAGCGCATCGGAGATTGTCTATTTAAATCGCGGCAAATCCACCCCGGACAAAAGGGTGAACCGAGGACGAGGCGCCAGCTGCTGCGCGGCCGTCCGCGACCAATCGACGATCTTTTTCCCCACTTGCGCAACAAAACTCTTATTCTCGGATCGCGAAACGAGGCCAATTTCTCTCTCGCGCGCTTCTCGCGCGGATCGTTATTCTTCGCGGGACGGAATCGGAATCAATTCTCGCCGCTTACGAACGTAAGCCACGCGACGTAACATACATATTTATAAGTCAATTATGTGGACACGTTGGAATCGCGCGTTACGACGCGACGCGTCTTCTGTCAAACAGGGTGGAAACGATTGAGAGTCCATTGTCGAGTGCGACTTTCGATCGTGTGTACTCGGATACACGTACCGCGGGGACTATGACATTTGCCGGTGGTACAATCGGGAACAGCCGTGAAAAAAAAACGAGTACGGATCAAGTTGGAACCAGTGAAAATCAAACTTTTGTCGCGCGAGGCTTCCTGCCCGGGTGATTAAGGGGGTAGAGTACCCACGTGACCATGGTATTTTTCAGTGTGACCAACCCCCGCGCGAAAAACCAATTTGGCAACAGTGATGAACATACATGTGCATTGATTTGCATCTATCTAACGCTTCAATTTCGCTATAATTACAGGTTTTTTTCTTTTAAGCATTATCTTCATTGCTATTAATGGATCCGAGTGGCTTCATGCCCTTTACACTTTTGTTGTTATGAAACTACGCTGATAATTCTCCTGACAAAGCGCCATCTCGTCCAAGTAGCTGAACTAAAATTGCTTCTACTCACCCTTCATGAAGGGAATCTGGGAAACAATTGAATGCGATCACGGGAACACACCTCACATCCTCATACGATTTTATATTGAACTGAGTGAGGGCTCATTTGAAAGAGGAAGGTTAAACGAAGCGCGCGTGGGTCCCTAAATAAGCAGGAAAAATCTTTTTGTGATCGAAAAATACATTAGAAAATCCGGAATTTTTCTTCATTTGTTTTCCCTACTTTGGACAGTCACATTACTGGATATAAACATAATGTAACTGAAGTTGGACCCACGCGCGCTTCGTTTATCCTTCCTCTTTAGAATGAGCCCTCACTCAGCTCAAAATATAATGATATGACGACGTGAGGTGTGTTCCCGCAAACCCCTGTTTTCACTTGTTTTCTGGTAATATTCTGGTTTGATTCTAGTAATGTCACGTGGGTACTCTACCCCCTTAATCAAAATCGGCCTCCGCGTCCGATCGTTGCCTACCAATTCTACTTATATCCCGCGCCTAAAGGTCTCGCTGCCGCGAGCAGACCCCGGAGACATCGTGAAACTTCCGATATCATGATAACGTTCGTGAAAAGTTCAACAATATTCCGCGCGTGGATCCGCGGTTTGCCTCGCGAGCGATCAATCAAACGAAGCGACCAGATTGTACCACGATCGTCGCAGCCCCCAGCGGAGTAGAATATCTCGTTCGTAAAGGGTACTTTTAAAACACATATCACGATTCGAAGATCGTAGCGCGTTTCGCGCGACGTAGCGTTCAAATTCTCAGTCGTCATCGTCGTCGGGAGACGACGAGTCGGACGGCTGCGGCGAGCGAATGCGGGCGAAACGCGGCGAGAGCATCCTTTGTCTTGTCTCGTCATCGGACCTATCGTGGGGAATTCTCATCGATCGGAGAAAAAACGAGCGTGAAAGGGCTCGGGGCGAGCGTCGCCGTTTATCCTACGAGTTGCGCGACGTTGTTCGATCGTGTTTTAGCGTCGTTTAATCCCCGGCAGTGCACATGCCTAGGATTGCAATGATTTGTCTCGACGATTCCACCACTAAATCGCGACGCGCGCCAAGCCCTTCGACCCTTCGACCATCGATCGGCAATTATCGTTTTTTGCTATTCGGCGATTCGCGGGACAGCGAACGCTGTAATTTGAAACGGGTCTATGCCTCGCGAGGGCGATTTTGAGCTCGAGGATGTTAGGCCCGACCGAAGAATCGGTGATCGAAGGGTGCACACGCGTATACGCGGAACACACGTTAATATGCGATCTTCCAGTGCCTTGTAAATATTTGCCACGTGATTGCACGGTACACACGTCGCGAAGCAATTGGCATATAACGTACGATGATTGAACGTTACGCGCGACGTTCTACTCTTCGAGAAAAGGCGAGGAAAACGGAGCAGACTCCGTTCGGGCGAATGCGAGAATGGCAGAATATCTCAGGACTGAATGTTTTGTATTTAAGTATTACCTATGTCGATACTCGTAGTTTACTTATCAAATAAAGAATTTTTCATTCGAACGTCTCCCGAGCGTCGTTTACAGCACCCCAGTGTCTTTGCCGGAAGTTATTACGTACCGCGTTGTCTACCTTTCGATCGACGCCGGAATGCGCGTCCCTTGTCTCGTCGTTTGTTAGGCTGCGGACTACTTTATGAATGAATGTTGCGAAATACGGAACAGGAGGATAGCCGTTTAAGGATAGGACTGTTTTAGAACGATGTTATTTTATCGATTTGTATCTAACTCCAGAAAATGTTCACTCAGCGCGAAGATCCACGGTCCGACCACTGGACCGTGGATATCCACGCATTTATAAACGTCTGTATTAACCAAAAACCACTAGTACTTTCGATTTATTTGAACACCATTGTCCTTCTTTCTAGAATCTATGCGAGCACCGCGTAAAGAGTTCCGCAGTCTACCAATCGACGTTGTTCGAACCTGCTGCCAGCCAATGGCGATCGTATTATTCGCAAATTTCCGCGTGTGAGAAGCGTAAACTTTGACTTTTCGAAAAATCACGAATAAAGACCAATCGAGCCGAACAGGCGGGGGTTAATTACGATTAGGCGAAAGGCCAGTGCGATGGCATTTTTAGGCAGACAACGGGAACGTGACTACCCCGTTCCGGTGTTCTTTGAAGTAGGTGGACGTGGAGGGGGAACACTGCGGCCGGCAAAAGTCCAAGGTGACGGACCGTGGCGATCCGCGGGAAACGGCTTCCGGAAAACGGTCCGCAGGAACACGCGAAAACGAGGAAGGACGCCGCTGGTCCGTTTATAGCCACGGCCATGACAGCGTCAACGAGTGACCCACTTGCAGGGGTTTGCACGCGACACCCCGTGACGTCACTACAGCCAAGCGACGCCATTCACGACCCTTCTTTGACCTAGATCGGACGACGCTCGGCCCATCCCCATGAAATACCATAGTTCATTCAAAGATCCCGTCTGCCAAACGGCGGCGCGACTCTTCCGCACGCGCCCGATCTATAGTTGGATCCATGGCCTCGTCGATTCTCCTCTTCCTACCACCACCCCCTGACCAGACCCGCGAATCGCCAACCCCTTGCAGGTACCGTCTCCTTGGGGAACCGCGACGTCGCACGGCGCGGACGAATGGCCAAAATTCGGCAATTCTCTAAATTCGGCTAGTAACGTACATAGATATTTATTCCCAGATAATTAAATTTAACGACATCTATATAAATAAAAATTAAATGCTGCTCGTTGGTAAGCACATCGCTTGAGAACGGCTGGACCGATTTGACTCATTAAAAAAAATGTTCGTAATAGCCCGAATAAGGTTTTTAAAAAAATAAACGTGTTTTTTTCTATGGGATTTTTGTACGAACTCAAGACCATACGTCACGATTCGAACGATGGACATGCATAATTCTTTTTTTATCGAAATGTAAATCAAACACATTGAGATTCATTGTGATTTGAAATTTAATTGAAGAAAATCGATCGTTTGGTTGACATGAAATTCTGACGTAATTCAATTGTGTCTTAAATTTCGGAACAAAATCGCATAGCTCCAAGTCACATTCCAGGCACATCAGATAAAATTCATCTCGCATGTAAAATTACCCATTGATGTTTTCCTGAATGATACAATTAATAAATAATAAATTTAATAAGAAATTAACAATTTCTCGTATAAAGTAAAACATTTATTTTCCATTTTAATACGCATTTTTGCGAGAGCAAAAGAAGACATTAATAAGATATTGTTAGTATTTCAGATTACTATTTGACTAGTAAGACGAGAACCAAAATCAAAAATGAACAATAAATTGACAATTTCTTCCTAATATGCATTTTTGACAAAAGAAGTTTATCGTTCATCGTGATATAAACGAGTATTGAGATACGCCATTGAGAAACCCCGCAATTAATAATCCATAATTAACAGGGACACGAATTTTGTTCGACGTCTCGCGATTCCGGCGCGACGTGCGTCGGAGAAACGTCATCGGATCGTTTCTACATATATTTCCCACCGGCTACGCTTATCGCCCTTTTCCCCAGAGGCTACCTTGCGCGCGGATTCAACTCCGCAATAACCAACCGATCGGCTCCGAATGACTCGTCTCGAGTTTCTCTACTGACCGGAAACCTATTAATAGATCCTCGATGATCGTGCCGTATCGAAACGATCTTCTTTCTAAAAATAAGCCTAGAAGAAATTCTGAACTGATATCACTGGGGATCACTTGGATGCGAAACGCTCGTTAAAAAGTCCTCAGCTGTGAATTATAGACTTTCGAGAGCTGTCGAGCGATTGGTGGTCATACTTATACTGCGAATCATTCTGCGTTGATCGTGGGAAGCAGAAGTAAAACAAAAATTGATTTCATCAAATGCTATCTCGCCAACCAATTGTTTCATAAACGCACAAAGATCCGCAGTCTAGTCATAATTAACGTACTCGTCGGTTTTACGAGAATCTAATCGGTTCAACTGCTCGGTACTTCCATCGTCGAGTGCCCATTAATCGATACAGACATTAGCGACGTCTAAAGAATGCGCAATACAAAAAAGTTTCCGGTAAATGTTATCCGATATGATAAGAACGATCACTGCTAGCTAAAAAGATGTCGAGGATCCTTTCCCGTAAAATTAGCCTCCATGCAGCAATTTTGGAACGAAAATGAAAGCGATGCCTTGGCTAGATTCTAGAGTAACAACGTGATAGAACAATATCTAAGTTGAAGAGTTTTGATGGAAGATACGCGATCGCGTCGTCGCCGCGAAGTTCCTGAAAAAATGGTAAAAGGTAAGGCAGCCGATCGCGAGGAATCGGCAAGAGATCGCGAGCATGCAGAAACGTCGACGTCGGCGTCGGCGTCGGCCGATGATCGCTCCCCTCGAACGCGTTTCTTTTTCTCTCCTCGTTTGCCCTAGTTTTCCTTTCAAACAGGTGACGTCACCGACGTCATTGAGGAGACCGCCGACAACGCGCCCTAATTCCGAGCTCGCGATTGAATAAACTCGGTTCCAGCTGGTCTCCCTATCCTTCGATCACTCGGCGTCATTGCGCGCACGTACGCACGCATACGAGCCTCTCCGGGACCCCGACGCTTCCTTCCTCCTTCGATCCCGATTCATACAGGATCCTGCGCCGGGCTCTCCCCTCCCCTCTTCCGCAATCGTTGCAATTTTATACAGACTTCCGTGTGATCGCTCGGGTTCCATAAGTTCCATAACATCAGCTAGGATAAAGGGAACTTTCCAAATAGGGGATGAATTTCTGTCTACTAATATTCATTGACAGCCACGTTTCCTCGTGTTTTTTACGACTCCGTAAATGCCACGGAAAATCCGCACTTCAACGAGAGGGATTTCGCTTGCACGAATAGAGCTCGCAGAAATGGTCCAGTAAGAATCGAGCCTGTATGTTTTCTCCTCGATTTGCCAGCGATTCAGCAGCGTGCCACTTCTATTTTAATAAAGTTGTTTGCCAGAGGAAGCGTCCTTCGCGATTCACCGGCGGAGCGCACAGTGAGCAGGGAACTCCTTTCTTGTAAATAATTAAATCATGCCTGTTAAGTACAATGAGTTCTTCGAATAATTCGTGTCACTTCGAGTATCTTGATTATCGAAAAATGGCTAACGCGTAGGAAGGTGTTGAAGGGTAAACGGTGTACGGAAGAATTAGTCGTGAAAGATGAAAAATGAAATTTCGGCTAGGGATTTCCAGGCGATCGTGCAGCGTGTCACCGGTAGGTCTGTTCGGATAAGAGGAAACGGGGACGCGTTTCGGGATTCCGGCCCCGAAAACGAGGAGCACGGGGAAACCGGGGGAAGCCGGGTAAACCAGGCAACGAATCAATCGGGACGAGGATAATGGAAAATTCGTCGCAGCAGCCCATTCAAGCCCTTGGCGTAGCCGCGTTGCGAGAACGTACGGGCCGGGTCGTTGCGCTTTCCCGATGACGTGCTCGTTGCGTCACGTCGTCATGGATACCCCGTTGTTCCGTCGTCGACGAGCAGCCCGTTCTTCGACGAACCCGCTGGAAATTGGGGCTTCGACCGCGAATTAGGTCGCCGCGTTGCTCCACTTTGGGGCAGAGCGCGAACGTAAGAGCGAGAGCGAGAAACGAGAACGAGAGCGGGCCGAATCCGAGCCCCAACCTCCAACCTCCAACCTACGAGAGGAGGAACTGCTTTCCTTCCTTTCATCCTTCCCCCCGCGATGCGCCAACCTACATCTCCACTGCTCGACGAATCGCGGTTTCGGGATTTTTCACTACTCGAGAGACCCGCGTCCCTCTGACCAACCTCGATATCTCGACGCCGACATTGCCTATCTTACAGATTTTCAACCCTTTGCAGTCCCAGCTACTTTACACGCTCCGTCCCAACCCCTGTCGCACTATTTCAGCATTCTCGACTGTACTTTCGAATCATTTCGGATCCAAATAAAACAACAGAGGCTCCTGGTCGAATTTAAACCAGCGCACTGCGGGGTATTTGGCCGAAATGCCGGAAAAAGTCGATTTACGCACGACGCACAGACTGGTATTTCACCGATCTAGCTGGCAGACATTTTTTATTGCTTAAAACTGATTCAATGTATTATGCTTTATTCAATCATGCTTACATTATTTTTAAAAAAATGTATACGTTATAGGGTTGGTTCGAGGGACTACCTAGCTATCCCAGTAACATGTTATTTTTTACCTGAGGCTAGTTCTAGGAAATTGACTTTTGAATACCAGTCTGTGCGACGTAATTAATTAGATAATTAAACATTTCTTCCGATCTGCAATAATTTCATTCTATATATTTTTTTTCATTTTATGGATATGAAATTGATGTAACACCTCCGCCAATAGTTAAATGTTTAGTCATTGATTAGATACCAACATATATTTCATAATCTAAACAATACTTTGAATAATGGTATAGCAATTTTTAGTGGTGACTTTTAAGTCGCTACTAGAGAAAATTAATTTTTTCTTAAAAAAGTTTGGGAAAGGCAAGTTTCTAAAATATGTTCTATAGATTCACGTCGATTAACATTCCCAGAAGAACGATTCAAAATCATCTGAAATTATTTCGAAGGGTTGGCGAAAGAAAAGAAAGAAATGCGACCAGCGCGAACTACGTCATCGAGGCATCTTATATTGTCAGCGCTAATGAAATACTGAAAATCGTCATTGAAATGGCCCGAGATAAATACCATATTTCCTATATTTCTACAGTAAACCAACGAAAAGAATCTACGTCTATAACATCCGCAACTACGTCAATGAATACTTTCGCGAAAAAAGAAAAAACTATTCTTTCGCGTGCTCCTTCGTAATTTTTGTGAGAATCTACAACTGTCACATTCCGCGTCGTAAAACAATTTAAGAGTTTTATTCGTCTCTTTGAGGCAAACAGTATCACCGTCCCTGCGCTGTCCCGTTGCCAATAGCAACTGCTTGTTAGATGTATCAAGCATTAATTAAACGCGTTGATCATTAATCGTATTCATTCATTAAACTCATCGAACCAATAAGTAATGTTTAAAGTTACTGTTACGAATCGGATATTTCACATGCAACGCCCTAATAGACAAAAATCAAATAAATAAATGTTGCACTTATCGATACACTTGATCGTTAATTGGAGTCTCAGGGGCGTAGGAGAGGAATCAGTGTTGGCTTCTGAGACGAGAATAAAGATCAACCAACGTAGAATCATAATGTAATATATTATTCTTCTTATTATAACACAATATTGCTATCGTTATCATAAACCGTAACAAGTTTTCCTTTCTCCGTCTCTATTCCTCCATCGTTGCCGCGGTGTTCGCGACACTCGATCCGATCGCCGAGGCAATAGCATACAGATTGTATTAACGTTATTTTCTGCCGAAATATTAGAAGCTTTCGCGCGTAGAGGCACTGTGTATCGTCGACACGTTTTGATTATCGCGGAACTCCGGTTTTTCGCGAATCTTGTTTCCCGATCGCTTCACGACTCTTCCCGTTTCCCGCGTCCGTTTGTCGAGCACGAACGAGAACCAGGTGAGAAACGAGATCGACGAAAACGGCTGAAAGAGAGAGAGTGTACACGCGAGACACGACGTTGTTGTAAGCGTGAAGCTTGAAATATCGATAGAAAAGTCGAGCCTTAACGTAGAATGGAAAAGGATACGTGTTCGTCGAAGCGTAAAAAACTGCATAAAAATCCGAGTGAGAAAGAACGCGACAATCTAGAATCACGAGCGAACGATCGATCCTCGATAGACCGGCTGGTGTTTATGCTCTGCAATCATAATTTCCAATTCGTTTCGACCACAAGGGATCTTCGTAGAATTAAATCTCCCTCTGAGAATTCGCGTAAAGATCCGCGCGGTCTGCTCGTCGATCGTCCGCCGTTACTACGTTTTCGATTGCCTTGGTCCGAGGACCACGGCGAGAGAGGTATGTAAAAATATGATTATCTCGTTCGTCGATAGAGTTAAGGTGCCGCCGTATCGATCCTATCCGCGTGATTCTCTTCCATTCTGTTCGCTCCGTTTCGTTTCGGTTCGTTTTGTTTGCGCGTTTTCGTTTCAATAAATTCTTTGTCGTTCGTTCGTGCCGGTTTCGGAAGCGCAGCAAACGAGACACGCTGCGCTGCCTCTCTCGTCTGCGATCATTATCCGTTTGATTCGCGCGCGGCTGGCTCGATCCCCGTTGCTCCGGCAAGCAACAGCATACATATATCGTTCTATTAACGATATAGTCGTGGCGTTCAAAAGCGCGGCGCGAGATTGCTCATTGAAAATTACGAACGGTCATCAACGAAGCGATTCGAACAACAATTTCAGGGCAAAATGACAACGCTGGTTACACGGGCGATGACTCCAGCGAAGCGGCCGACGACGTCCGTCGAGCACCTGCTCGGCTCGGTCCTGGTCAGCAGAGCTGGCTGGATGGTATCCGTTCGAGTCGTGGAACTTTTATACACGTTCTAAAAAATAGACAACTGCTTTCTTCAGACTGCCACTCTGCGGCGATCACGCGGGACGATGACAATTCGCAGTGTACGCGCGAGAGCGAGCATCTCGTCTAGGTATTAGTAGCAACAACAGGGACGCCTTTACTTGCGGAAATCAAGCAGCCCAGGGGCACAAACAGGACTCTAGTTTCTAACAAGGAAACACGATCAAAGAACATCTGCACATATCGCAGATATAGTATAGTCAATCAAATAGGATCCTGATGAAACTATGGCCAATACGACAAAGGTATACAGGGTGGTTACGTTTAGGTGGACCACCCTGCATGCTGAATATCTCTAACCAGCTGTACGTGTATGTTCCCTTGTAATTACTCAAGCAAGAACAGTCGGACAGGCATGAAAAGAAACAGCTCGTCAACGTAGAGGAGTCAATCATAGAAAACGAGAGATCATGCTCAGCTATCTGGGAACTTCTCGTTGACTTACCCATCCTATTCACTGAGCACTGGCAGTAGGGACCTTACGCGAGAATCGAATCAACAGAAAATAGAATTAGCTGATCGAAAAAAACAGATCTCTTGTACGAAAGAGACCTAATCCGTGGAGATTAATTTGATCATTCGCGAGGAACAAAGAAACGAATTCACTTACAGTTCGATGTTCTGTATGGTGGATGTGGGGCACGTAGTGTCCACCTTGACGTGACAATGCTTGTGACACTTCATTTGACAGTCCCTGCACTCGTAGCCCTGTTTGCCCAACCGTCTCGCCAGTGTTCGTTTGCAGACTTCGCATACCGTTCCACTGAAACGGGAAGATTGTTGTTTGAAATTTGTTTCTACGTTTGGCTATATTGTACCTATTCCTCTGCTTACCCTGGCATGTGTTTTGCTATGAACGTGTGATCGTTGAATATGTGAAGCTTGGTGCCCTTTTTCCTCCACTTGCTCTTCTGTGCAAGCGACAGAGGTACCAGATAGTGCCTGAAATAAACAAACAACAAAATTTAACGTCTGTTGAAATTGAAGGGTTTTGATAACGATAATATACTACTTACTTTCTGATACCGTTCTCAAGGGTCTCGAGAACCAGCGTGGAGGCTTCATTGACGTACGTCCTCGTCGACGCACCGCTTATACCGGAAGCTTCGCTCAGACTGGACCGCCTCGAGTGCTCTTCCCTTCCTGGTATCGATAAACGAGCTATAAAAACCCAAACCAAACTATCGTTTGCACTCTGTTGCGTTAGTCGCACTATGGAAAGTAATAGCGGGGGGAACCAACACTAGCAATAGAGTTAACACTTTATGCTACGATCAGGAAAGTAATTCAAGATTGTTTAATAATTCAAAAGACGAACAATCGAAAAGCCTATAGGCGTCTAGTAGCTAGAGTGTTAACTTTCGCTCTGGTAATTAGCATCGCTTCGGGTTGCTGAGCAATGCAGGGAGACCCTCAAGCTTTCGCCTATGTCTACAGCTTGGAAAATAGAATGGCAGCTACACCGATGCGAGAAATTCTCCGCTCGAAATTCCATTGACAGCGGGACTGGGATCGACATCCGCTACACCGATAGCATCCTCGCTAACGATACGGGTGATAATACTCACCGAGATTCGCGCACACCGTGCCACAGGCAGTTCGTACGCATAACAGACAAGTTCAACTTAAGCTAGTGATGGACCTAGTTCTACGCTACTCGAATTAAGCGATGATTTTGTACTCCGATTCAATTTGAACAGTGCACACCTGTCTGTGCTAAGATACTCTACAGAAACAGCTAAAGGGTTAAGCAGAATCGTACCGGATCCAGGATCGCGTGCTCTGTCCGCGGATATGGATCTAGAATGAGGATCCTCGTGATTTAGATCACCTTCCGGCCCCACGGACCTGCTCCTCGTTTTCGATCTTGTCAGTCGCTTCTTTATGGTGCCGAAGAAGTCTCGCCGTTTTCTTCGAGTCCTTCCTCGTTCTGCAAGAAAGCGAACATCGTAAAGATGCAGCCGGGTGTATGTTTACAATTAAGGCTTGCAATCCCACAGGATCCCGCGTCGTTTTATTTGATTGAAAATGGCGTGGGATTGCAAGAATGGTCGATGGATAGAATACCTTCGGAATTGGAGGAATTCGGCGTGCTTTCTGGTCCCGACGTCCCGCTGGTGTCTTTCGTTCCATGCTAAAACGGACACAGTTCGCGTTATCGTCCATACTCTTGTATTCACGTGTAATCGATATTTTGCAACGTAGGAGTTAATCGACATCGAACATTAAACACTTAGACATTCGAGCATCGAGCATAATTACCTCTGGAGATATCTCCTGCCAGCTGCCGTGTTCCGTGAGGGCGACCTGCCGAATTAGTTAACACACGCCACGCAGCTGACGATTATTAGTGCACTCGTGATACAGAGGATTGCTTTTAAAGCTACGGGAGTACAACTACGGTGGATGTACAAAGTGTTCGTACACTTTTTAAAATGGAGTAACTTTTATAATTGTACCAAACGACCTGATTTATAGTTTAATATAATATGTATATATAATACAATAATATATATAATTTTCACCATTTTTAACAGCTTGCAGCTCGTGTGTATGTAATTCGATTTCGATGAAATTTTCAGCATGTGTGTAACAAACATAGATCCACAAAACATATATTTGAAATTTTCATTAGGGCCCTAATAAAAATATTATAAGGAATGCTTTTTTTTATTTGCATGCATCTTTTTTCCAGATCATTTAGTAAACCAATGCTTCTAATTGATGACAAAAAATCAGGTCGTTTGGTACAATTATAAAAAAGTTATTCTATTTTAAAAGATGTACGAACACTTTGTAGACCCACTGTATATCTACGGGGTTCAAATCACGCGTATTGCGCCGAGTTATTACGTCAATGTATCGCGCGTGTGCGGTCCGTATTTCTATTGAGCAGAAATCACTTTTACTCGACGCTCGAGTACCACGAAATATACTGTCAAACACCTGTTTAGTATCCAGCGAAAAGAGGAATTCTTTCTGTTAAGAATCCATCTCTAAAAGGTAAACAAGCGTTGGACAGAGTGATTGATACGAAGGAAACGTACAAAAGAAAATCAGAAAAAAAGACTCGGAAGAAGATAGCGAACAAAGTTTTGAATTTTCGGCGATTCGAATCAAGGTGGTTGTGGGTGTGCAGAGTTTATCGTCTTGGATGATGACATGCAGTGTGTAACGGGTTACCTTAACTACTTGTCGCTCCGGTTGCTGCAAAAGAAAATCGAGAAAAAGATACGATACAGTTAGTCGGGTACGAGTTAGACGAGAAAAAGGGAAAAGTATTGGCTGCTGTTGCGGATCCATCGAAGCAGAGATTTTATGGGAACACGTACCCTCTGCTGGCTGTGGACGATCAGAGTGCCTTTATTCCCGTTGCTCTGGCCGGTCCTGTATGGTGAATCGACAGCATTCCCGTTGGTCAGATAATCTACGAGAAAGCATAGAACACGTTTCAATTTCGATCGGTGGCCTCGTAGGTTCGCGGTCCAAGCGCGAAGAAATACACTCGTGTGATACGTTCGCGCGATCGGGTACGGGAGACGCTTGAACATTGTCCATTGTTTCTCTACGAAGCATCGGCCATTTCGTTTACCAGATAATTTTTCGCGTTTGGCTAAGTCCCGGGCGGTTACGTAAATCGTGATTTACTGTCACCGTCGCTCGTCAAGATCGGTTCTCTGGTAGCCGAAATAACTTTTGAAGGACTGCGTACCGGGGAACATTCCGATCGGGAGGCGAGCGTGAAAATCATTCAAAATCGTGCTGGGCGTTAAACGCGAACGTTAAGGGGCCCATAAACGTGTGTTACGATTCGTCGCGTCGTGGCACGCTTCGCTTGCAGATTTCTGACCGATCGAAGCGTTACACTGTTCTCGCGAGAGTTATTGTTTATTTCAATGTTTAGCGCTCGTATGGGCCGCTTAAGGAAAGAAAGAAGAGGTATGGGGATAGACAAAGAATCTACGCGCTACACGAGAATGTCTACATGCGAGTACGACGCACAGTGTTTCGACGAAATTGCATTTTTTCTGTTCTCGTTAATCCTCGGATAGCGGACCTTCGCGACGTCTGCCTAAACAGTTGACAATGTTCGACTCACAACAGATTTATTAATTTTGTTAAACACATATTTTCGAAGATACTTGCTGAATTGAATTGGGCCGAATTTCGAATCTCGGCACCGCCATCCAAGGGTGCAGTAGCTAACGCGATTTTTGAAAATAGTTTGTCAAAATGTTTCTACGACAGTGATTAGCAACTCCCAGTGTTTCTTTAACGAATTTTTAAAAACCTAACCGTGGCTGGAAAGCGTCGGCGGATTTAAAGTTTGATGGGTTGAAATTAAAATTCACTTGTAATTGATCCGCCATGTCTTCGAGAATTATTAAATTTTAGAGAATGTTTACTTTCGCCGGTTGCTCATCACTACTCTACGACATAGAATACTAACTCTCGGAACACTGAGCGGCGTTTCGACGCCTCTGGCCGAAGAAAACGAGGGCAAGTACGGCGGACCAGGTTCGTTTGACGGGCAGCTGACTGACAGAGCGGTACCCTGCGCCGTGAAACGAAGAGAACGGTAGTTCGCGAATGGGAAAAAACAACAGCGAACAGTTTTGCGCGTCGGTGTGTGGGAGGAAGTGTACGGACGCGACACTAATCACTATGATTCCACACTCGTGAATAGGAACGCAATGCCTTTCAGATAATGTAATTGGTAATTACCCCCATCGGACTGAACGGTAGAGTCGTACAAGATAAGTGTGCTGTTACCATTGTTGTAATTTAGACTATTGTCGCTGATGAGATTTGTCGTATTGTAGCTACGAGGAGTCGGTGACACCGGCTTTAGCGTCTCCTTCACCTTGTAAGGTTTGCTCCCAATTTGAGGCACCTCTGCACCCTCGATGAACAGAAACTGGGAAAAGAGAGAAAGAAAAGAGAGAGAGACAGGGGGTGATGGGGCTGGAGAGAAAGCGGGTGAACAGAACAACGGCCCGGCGACGCGGTGTTCGACGAGGCTTCTTCGGTTTCGCGTTTGCGATCGGGATTCTTATTTACCTCGACGGTCAAGGTGCCGGTGATGTCCTCTTCCTCGTACGGCCGACACTGGAGAGGTATGATTTGCCTCTGACTAGGATTCGCTAGCAGTTCGTCCACCCCAACGATTCCCAGACCCAGGAACCGCTGGGACTTGTTCGCGCGATCGTACACTTCCAGCAGAACTTCGGTGGTGTTCCGGTTGACGTCGCTGAGGTTCAAAAAGTACCGTCGAACTGTATTCGTTTCATCTACCATTTATCGAAAAATCACAGAATCATGTTGAAGAGAACTTACAACAAGAACGCCTCGTCCCACAATGGGTTCCGGGTATCCTTTTTCACCGAGGTCTGATTCTTTTGCGGTGGCTCGTCTAGCTCGACCACACAGTACGGTTCCGTGGCTCCTTGCTCGCCGCCGAGCTCGGACGCTCTCACCACTTTCACTAACAATCTCTTCTCACCTAACACGTACTGAGTCTGGCTCGGGGTCGGGGTACGAGTCCGCATCTGCTGCTGACGCATCTGTTGAGCCTGCAGCGATCCGCTGGACGCACTCTGCGAACGGAGCAACGAATCGGATTCGAGTCACCGAACAGGATTAAGAGTATCTTACCATACTGTCGTAATGCACCGGCACGGAGAAGCCGGGATGGCTGGATGCTTGTTCTC
Source organism: Lasioglossum villosulum (assembly GCA_963971365.1). Lineage (NCBI taxonomy): Eukaryota > Metazoa > Arthropoda > Insecta > Hymenoptera > Halictidae > Lasioglossum > Lasioglossum villosulum. The sequence continues at coordinate 23,681,297 of OZ020503.1, read as the reverse complement.
TCCATAGTCGTGGGCAATTAGGGTACTGGAACAGGTTCAGGTGAACGTTGGTCCCTCTCAGAGCACCGACGACGATCTCCGTAACAACCTCCTGCAGGTGGCTTTCGTCGAGGTCCTTCTTGATCGTTCCCACAGGCGCCAGCGAGACTTTCACCTGGCGAATGGATTCCGAACAGTGTCAAGGATCTCTCGATCGATTATTCCTTACTTAAATGAACAAACCTCTGGCCACCCGTCGCATTTCAGGTCAAGAAGAAGCTTTTCGGTGATGCAGATGACGTTCAAACGAGCGCGAAAACGGTTCACGTTGACGCGATAGTGGCTGACCTCTAGCTTGTCCGCCTTGCGGCGGAACGCTTTCATCTGCAGCGCGGGTGTAGCTTCGCAGTCGCACGTGATCGTCTGTAATGAAACAGCAAACGGCCGGTCTTTATCCAGGCTTAAGCGGATTCGAGTATAGATCTCTTATCCGTTGTTGATCGAGGGATTTTCGCATACGTACCACGTCGTCCTTCGAGTCGCATTCGCAAAATATATTGGAGAGATTGGGTGGATAGGTTTCAGGGAGAACCCGGACAAATTCAACTCCAACCCCATGCTGCAAAACCAGTGGTCGATTAAATCCATGACCTTCCTTGCTCGCGAAAATCATTCCAGTGCAACTTAACGATACGTTCAAAGGGATTATCAACGCTTTACCTACTAGCATCTACTTCCAAGTAAACATCCTAAATCAAATTAATAGACTGTCGAAACGAGTGATTACATCGTCGAGACAATTGAGTCATCGTTCATAGGTAAAGCGTTAAATGCCTGTTAAATATATGATCGAGTAAGACCCGATTTGCAATCGCACGGCAGTGACTCGTTCGCAAACATTTTTTCCCCGTTCATGCACGGTGCAGCGGAATGCCTCGGTTAAATAGGATCACTTGAATACGAGAAGCTTCTTTTGTACGACGATAAACAAGACGATCCAACACGTTTGGACACGAGACGCGTCATATAGATCGTGAACTCGGAGCGCGGCCGAGAAAAAACAGAGGTGGGAAAAACGGTCGGGGACACGTTAAATGTATTCCAGTCGTAAAAGTCCGCCTCGACGGTGGTCGAGCGCGTGTGCGCGCATCTGTCAGGCAAAGTAAAATTGTCCGAAGTTGAGTCGAGTGGTTGCGACGAGGCAAGACGAGACTCGTCGAGTTTCCGTTGGTGCCGCAGCCACCCACGCGCGACCAAAAATTCGCCTCGCCCCTTATCTAGTCCCGCGACTAGCTTGTCGTCTTCGAGACGGTGGCGAGACGATCGCCGTCTCGACTGGCAGCCGCTGGCTCACCTCATCGACGGAGTTGACGGTGAACTGATTCAGCGAGCCGACCCAGACCGAGAGCACTTCATCGAGGATCGCAGGGTCGGTGTAGAGCCAGACAATGATCTCGTTGACCCAGCGCACCGCGTCCGGGTCGGCGCCGGTCGCGGTCGGTAGGTTCAGGCTCCTGGAGCTTCTGGCGGGGCTAACCAGGGCGCCGGATGTCTTCCTGGCGGTGAGACGCTTCCGAACAGGTGGAGTCGGTGGGACATAAGAGCTGGGAGACGCGGAGGGAATGCTGACGCTTCCGGTACCCGCAGACGGGTGGCTGCTGGCGGGTCCGCTTCCGGAAACGGAACCGGTAACACCGCCACCACCTGCGCCACCCGATGCGGAGGACTTCCCGGCCGACGATCCGCCCGATCCCGAGGATGATGCTGATTTCTGTTTTCCTAAAGAGAGCAACTTGCTGCCACCGAAGATACCGCCACCACCGCCACCACCGCCACCACCACCACCGACACCAACGCTATCACCGTGAACGATATGGCCGTCCTTCGCGGCAATTATCGTACCGGAGGCGGCCTCATTTAAAACGAACCGATTGTAAACGTATTTGCCGACGCACAACACCACCAGCCCGAACAACATCCAGCCGAATATTAGCATCGATAACGTATCCATGGTCGTGTCACCAGCCGAGTCGAAACTGCATATCAGATCGTCCACCCGCTCGGCCAAGTCGGCCATATTGCCCCATCGTTCGACCAACCAAGTCCAATTGGATTCCAAAAACATTCTTTTCTATTTTCACCCGCGAGCGAACGCGACGCCCCCCACCAACGACCTATCGCGGGCTATTAATACACTGCACCTATACCCTGGGCCCCCAGGACTACGGCACTGGCTCCGTCTCGATTTTGACTCGTGCAGCGTCGGCCACGGACGGCCAACGCGGAAAACTCTTTTCTCCGCTGCGCCGATCCGCCAACCTCTTCGCTCCCTTCGAACTGCTTTCCCAAGCGAGCCTCTTACTTTCTCGATCTACAAACCGAAAAACAATTGGCTGACTCTTGTTCTCTCTCTCTCTCTCCTCGACGTTAACTTATCATTTCTTTAACCCATTTGCATCGTTAGCGTACGTGCACAAGCTGTTTTCTAGTCGCTAGCTAATCATTAGAGCGCACATGTACGCTCAACTTCTCTGCACATCATTACCAAAGCTAATTTCCTGCTTAACTTCCTAAGCAGCAATACTACACTGTAGTCATCGTTGTTGGCAATAACGTTACGTTTAATTTTTTCTCTAGATACGTCCACGCTAAAGCAAAATCGTGACACTTTCTGTCGCCTCCGATAACAAAGAAGAAGGTAACACAAGATAAATAGTTGCTTCAGTGTGGACATAGCTTTACGATGCAAATGGGATCATCCCATCGATTGTACGAATACTGTAATTTCCTGAAGAGTGCGCAAGGGTTAACATAGTTATCTCTACGCTGTTTTTTGTCTATGTTTGGACAATACAATCTTGTGGCCTTGAACTGTACTATATGTTCGCACATTCAAAATTAAAAACAGTGTGCCTTCGCAGTGCCTTCACTGATTCTTACTGTGTTCGGTATTATCGCATCGGTCTGAACCTCTGTAAACGAGTCTAGTCTCTTGATTGTCCGCGCTCCAAAAATCAAGCGATTAGCGAATTGAAAAGCCGTTGATTCCGCAACGCGTCGGCCGCGCCTACACGCCGATCCCTCGCGTATTCGCGGCTGGCTCGACCATCGAGTGCTTGTATCCAAGAAAAAATTCCAGTGGCTTGTAACTCCGATCTAAATCCAATCTTGATTTCCTGATGAGGTCATCGAGTAGATAAGAAGCCAGAGCCGTACCCACGGTGTCCAGCGATGTTCCAACGTCGAAGACGATCCTCATCGCCCCTACGAGCTGAAACCAGAGGCGCACTTTGAGACGATGAACGCGTACACGATTGCTTTTCACCTTGTACGGTTGACAAACGAACGTCGGCGCCGATTACGGATTATTCCACGTTTCTGCCGTGTGAATGTATGTATAATCGAGTAGCATGAAAGATGCATAGCGGAGAGAATTACGGAGACAACCGACAATATAAACAACGCTGTGTTACCCAGCCGGAGAGGGTCGCCGATCGATGAATCGATGGTTCTCGTGGAGCGCGATCCGTTCGCGGCTCGCGACGGACGGACAATGAAGCCTCGATAAGCCACGGCGACTTATCACCGGCTCGTGTTCAAGCTCGTTTCACCGCGCGCAAACAGCCACGCTGACCGCGTGGATCGCGAGCGGACCTCGTGCTCGGATCGACGTTGCTGTATCTTACCGATGCTCCGTCACTGTGCGCGTCGCGTCATCTTCTATTCGTGGAATCCTCTCCACGACTTTCCCTCTCGTCAGTCTCCTCCGATCCACGATCGCTGATTTATCTCGCTCCCTCCCCGGTGGTCCCTCCGATCGCCTCGGATCCGGTGTCCCCGCTTTCACGGCGTTTCTGAAATACGAATCGTTGAGTTGCCGGATCCACTGACCAACGCGAGTATCGCGAGAATCGAGCAGAATCGTCCGAGATGCCAGCTACCACAGTCGTCGTCTATCCACGCGACCAACCCCTAAAACCGTTTGGTCGGTGACGCAGTCGGCGAGGGTGGCGCGTCGCCGACGCATAATCTCGGCCTCGGATCTGCGACCTCACGAGCACTCGTATTGTATCGGGACCGTGACGCATCACACCGTGTTGCCGATCGATCGATCCAACTCCGAATCCTAGGCCACCCTGGTCCTCTCTCTCTTTCTCCCTGCTAACTAGCAGGGCTAGTTTTTGCGGTCGAGCTCGACGCGACTCTGCGGTTCTCCGACACTCGGTTGTCGCACACGCTGGACCGTTGCTCCGAGGGGCGCAAGCGCGCGAGACGCACCACGGGTTGCTGCGGATTTACCTTAACAACGTTCGATTCGTCGCTGGTTCCTCCGGAATTCTGCACGAGCCGTCTCGGGTGACCTGGTTTCCCTGGGACCAGTGATGGTGGCGACGAGGCGATTCACGGTCGCAACCGGACGCGTCCTCGTCGACTTCCGGTAGATCCGGCTCGCGAGGACGTCGACTTCCTTCGCTGTAGACCCTGAGGATCGCGTGCACCGGCCGGCCGGCCGCCTGGTCGGCGCCACCTTCTTCCAGCCTCCCCCTTCAAACCCCTTTTCAACTCCCCTTCGACGATTCCTTCGACCCAGAGGCGGACCAGCCGAGACTAGCTGTCGCGCTCCAGATTCTCCGACGGTATCGATCCGGACGCGGTCGCGAAAACACCCGCAGGACGCACCCACGGAACCCAGCCGTGGCACCACGTTGCAGCACGCGGCCTTTAACTCTCACTATCTCTCTCTCTTTTTCTCTTTCTTCAGTTGTCTTTATGGCAACGTGCGCGCGCGTGTCTCGGCCACGCGGCCTCTCTGCTAGGTGCGGCCTCTCCCGATCCTGCGAGCGGAAACAACAAACACCGCTCTGCCTCGCGATCGACCAAACTAGATTCCCCGCTATCCCACTTCACGCGTCATTCATTTCTCCCCCCATGCCTTTCTCGCCCATCTGTTTCACTCCCACCCGCCGTTCCGTTACCTTGCGTCATGCTCTCTGGACGACCGACGACGTGTAATATCGCCGATGTAACCGCGATCGGTCAAAGATCGCCGACGACCATCACGCACGCCGCCGGTTTCCATTGCGATCCTAGCCGAGACGAAATTAACCTTGCCGTCATCTTTGATCGTACGTGCGCGCATTTTTAAACTAGACATTCCTCTTCTACCTGTCGCGTCTGCTTCACTCCGTTCCGATCAAAATCAAGTCGATCCAGGGAAAACTTTTATGCGAAGTAAAAACTTTCTACCTGGATTGCGACGAGATCGAGCGAAAGAAAAATTTTATTTCTCTCTCGATGCACTCGCTACCGGCGTCACATACGGTGGATGTACAAAGTGTTCGTACAACTTTTAAAATTGAATAGCTTTTTTATAATTTTACCAAACAACTTGATTTTTTATAGTCATGTAGAGACATTGGTTTACTAAATGATATGCAAAAAGATTTTCCAACAAATTGTACTTTACAAGGTTACATGATATAATCCGAAGTAGATTTTATAGACATATAATAGTTACACACGTACTGAAAATGTGTAGTTTTACATAACTTTTGATCAGCTTCAGCTTCAAACTTTCAGTATGTATATAACTAACACGGATCTACAAAACGTATATTTAAAATTTTCATTAAGGGCCGAAACAAAAAAGTTTTAAAACATGCCTTTCTTATTTTTGCATGTAATCTTGTAAATTGTAATTTTTTGAAAATCTTGTTTGTATATCATTTCGTAAACCAATGATTCTAATCGATTATAAAAAAATCAGGTCGTTTGTTACAATTGTAAAAAAGTTATCTTTTTCAATTTCATCTGCTCAATTTTGCTATAAATACATCAAGATCAGCAGTCTAATGATAACTATGGTTGCCTGTGACCGACATAGCTGTTGGCAGTAATATAGCAGTGTCTTTAAATTCTACGAATGTTTTTACAGTTTTAAATCGCACCTACTCCTTTTTAGAATAAATTCGTTATTATGAAGAAGAGACTAGAATCTGACTAGCTTGGCCAGCAGTAAATTCGTGGATCGATGCACTATGGAAAGGCAACGCGCGAGAGTACATTCGTCGATGACTCAACTCCCGCTCGAAACAAATCCCAAGATTTTTCAGTCTTGTCCAACAACTAGTTCTACCAGTTTCTTGCTGGAAGTCGAAGTTTCGTGTATTTCCGTACGTTCCACCGGGTCTTGTCGGACCCGAGCAGGGACAGGAGCAACAAGCTGTCCGCGTTGCCCCCGGGGGCGATGCTCCGGGGCAATGACATCAGAAGAAGAAGATCGCCCCTTGGAGCAATCGGTGGACGAGTGTGACGACACGTGTCGTATCTGGACTGCGAATCTTTGCGCGCAAACTCCTTCGACGAGTTCATAAAAATCTGTAAAAAAAAAGTATCTAGGATAGAAAAAAATCGAACGAGAATTATGAAAGTTCGTCACGCTGTGGAAATAACCGGAAGATCCGCAGTCTAATCGTATTAAAGAAAAAGGAAGTAGGCGATTATCTCTGATAATAGAAAGTTTGAAGCGGTTGCATAAGCACAGGTGCAATCGGGTTCCCGGGACAGGAGCGAGCGAGGTGTTACACGCGGGTATGTTCGGCGTATACTTTTTATTGTTTCGTCATTCAATTTACATACAAATATTTTCAAGATACGTCTTAAGAAACAGTGTGCTCGGCATCGATTCAAACTCTCTTTCTCTCTCTCCCATTCGCTCCCACTCGCTTTCAGCGCGCACGAACGCTACTAAACGTATTTTCTCGTACAAATTGTAGTCTCGCGGGTCCCGCGATCACTTAAAATACTAGCAAAATAATACGCTACGCGGTTCTGGTGTGCCTCGTCGAGCTCCCCTTCGATGCGTCCGGGATATATTTCCGTTCCGTCGTTGTCGTCTCGCTCGAGAACAAAGATCCGTCGTCGACACCGATCGACGATCTCGCCTCTGTCGAGCTGTGCATCCGAGCCGTACGCGACAACGATGGTTTCCGGTGGCGAAAAATCATACCATCCGGCGAGGCGGGTCGCTGCATGTCGCTCGAGGCTCGACGGGGCGGGTCGACGCGGATTAACGAAACGTCGGCGTGCATTCTCTATTCGAACCATCCGAAGAATGCGAATTGGGCGACGCTGTCCCGCGCGTGTAGTCGCCGCCGTCTGTATATCTGCTTGCAGTCGGCGACTATACAATCCCGATGCACTCGAGCCACGCGATCTTTAACCCTCTCGTTGTGGGACCTTGCGATGCGCATCGAACGCGTAACTCCTCCGTTGCAAGAATCACAGGATCTCCGATCGAGCAATCTCAAATGAATCCTCCGTATACATCGACCCAGAGTATCAAAATCGACATTGAATCGCTCAACGTCCGGTATAGTCATCAACGTTCAAGTATAGTTACATTGGGGACAGCCGAATGGACTGCTGAGTAGACTGCGGATGTTTATCAAAATCAAATTGTCTCTCCCACTCTTCTATAATCATTTTAAGAAATTGTAATCCCCAATCTCTTTAAATGCACAGAATCCGCAATCGACCGACAAGTCTGCGAGAAGTACCTTCAAAAATGAAACTGTGAATGGTCCTAAATTTTCATGATAGACCGAATCACAGTCACCGTTGGTAACGAAAGGATTGACGGAACATTGCACAGCTACGTTCGTACAGGTCCGAGCCAGCCGCGAGTAAAAGTTCGGCCGAAAGCGGTCGTAAAAATGTGAAGCACGAATTGTAGAAAGGCGTTGCATTAGGAACCGATACCGGTCGATTAATACTGATTTTTCAATATGTATTCACGACTTTCCTCGTCTCGGTTCGAGCCGAACGCGTTCGCGCGGAATCTCGCTGCGGTATTGCGTCGCTCGCGTGCATCGGTTCTAAGACGTTATCCGCGTCTCGCATCGGGACGCTTTCGTTTCGACGACGCTCCCAAACGATTCGTTTCATTTTCCCTTTCTCTCGTTTCGATGTCGTTCGAGGTAATCCTGCGTGAGAAACGGCGACGAGACGCGATCGGCGGTCAACGCTTCGCGGTCCATCGAAAACACGGCGCATACTTCGACGACCCCTGTTATCTCTGATCGACGATACCCCTAATCGCCGGAGGCGCGAGCAACACCGTCCAAACGATGCGACTAACAGCTCCAATTTTGTATTAGTATCCGTACAGGATGTTTCCGAAGCGAGCCTCTACGCGTAATGTACCCATGGTTCTAGGTAGTTTTTATAAAAGTAAAAAATGCAGCGTGAATGCGTTTCGTCGACCGGAAAGCTTCTTGCGGCTAATAAAAAGGGAACTACTAATATCAATCTCCGTGTGGAAACGCTCTAACAGTCTTTTGCGGTAGTAACGATCTACTAAATGCAACGTATCGTCTTATGAAATATGAACAAACGTACCATCATAGAAAAGTTGTAAATTCCCCGCGAGTATCGTGCTGTGTGCTATAAATGTAAATAACGACATTGTGTGGAGTTCAGTTGTTTTTCTTTATGCAAAATACAAAATCGTGGACATCACACTATTCTAGTAATACTAAATCATACGTGTATCGTACAAAGTTTCTCGTCCATTTTTGTTTTGTTCAGTGCCGTAAACCGCGCGTAAAATGCACGTGGGTCTGGGCGAATAGCGATTGGAAACATCCTGAAGAATAGAAAAACGGTTCGAATGGGCCCGCGGATCGCGAAGCGTTGAAACGGGGCGCGGAGGGGACACGGGCCGTTCGAACATTATGATGCGCGTGGTTCCCGCGCTCTCGTGCATGTATGTATGTACAGAAGTCGTTGTCCTCGGATAAAAGTAATAGCCGTGACGATAACCATAATCGCGAGTTATCGAAACGGGTACGGTCGGTAAATAAAAGTGGAGTAATAATTAGAGCTTGGTCTCGCCTTTCGTCGCCGCTTCTATGTCATGCACGCGACACGTGTAACAATGCGACGAGTGCAGCGATTTCCGTCTGTTGGTTTCGCCGCGCGACACGTAAACCGTTGAACGCACACGTTGCTTCTTTAATGGCCCTGGACGTGGTATGCCTCGCGATTCGATTCAATATGATGCGGTACGACTCTCTCTCTCTCTCTCTCTCTCATCGGCTCGTCGGTGTCGTTTCTTAAATAATTGCAATCGTAACAAACACTCGTAATACTCGCGCGATAAACTTGCCGTATTAAAATTATCCATCTATGATATATGTATATAAATATACATATATTAAATACAATATAAATGCATCTAATACTAGTCGCTTCCCCTCGATCAGCCGTCTCTCGTACCCCGATTTATGCGATCACGTTCTCTCTCTTCGCTCTCCGTTCCCCGACAAATCTTCCATCCAACAATTTCGTACATTCTCACTCTCTCTCTCTTGCTCTGTCACTCTTCGTTCTCTCTCTCACTGTTTCTCGATCCTCCGCTCGCTTTGTTCTCAGCCGGGGCTCATCGCGATGCACCATCATCGTCGGTCGCGAGTACACACGCTCTTATCCTCTAATCGATAGACATCGGACTAGTTTCGTGCGGTTTTCCTGTCGATAGAAATCTTGAATGAAATCAAAGTTTACCAAAGTGTTCCGATACATTGTTAGATTTTTGTCCAGAAAATCTAGCTGCATTCTCGAATAGGAAACGTGCCTATCGAATCGGTTACGAGACGGAGGATGTCGGGTAGGAAGTTCTACCACATCCTCCTCATAGTTCGGACTCGTGTCCTTGCGGCTATCGCTTAATCCTATCTTCGCCGGGCTGCGTTGCCAACAGTCGCTTTAGTAACCATTGTTGAATAACCATTGTAAAACTCGTCTGGGTAGAGCGCGCTTTAAATCCGCACGAACGCGATCCGTTGTCTAACGACCGAGGACGTAGTTTCGCAAGGTTGTACCCTCGCTCTGGTACAATCGTTAGACACCCCCGCATCGTTGGATCACACTCCCGCTTGGAAAGCCGGGGGTAGGAAAATCCGGCGCGTTGGCACGAACTTCGCGCGCGTTCCCCTTATCTCGCATCGCCGAATAATAGTCCGGGAGGTCGATACAGGAAATTGATAACGAATACTGTCATACTGGAAGATCGACGCGGAGAGTCTGGTGCGCGTGGCAACGCGCGATTCGATGGAGATGGCGGATCGGTGCGAGAACAGAGGGAATGGCGTTCGACGAAGTCGCGGGATCGATCGGCCTGTTAACCGTACGATTTTTCTTTCCACGATCGTGAACGCTTCACCGAATCAAATTCTTCGACTTTGTACTAATTCGGATCCAAAGGTACAACCGAATAAACCATCGATTAAGTAATAAATAAGGTAAAAGGCTACCGAGACTACGGCGAAGTCGTCGACGATCGTCTTCTCGGCCGGTTAACAGGCAAAAAACCGCTACGATAATCGAAGTAGGTGCGCGTGGAAACTGTTACAGACGAAACGAGGATGGCAGTGTGCGAATACCGCGTGTCCATTCAATGGCCGACAAGATGTTATCGCGAAACGCACGAGTCTGACCGTGCGCGTTGAATCGCCGCGGACGTTCCGTTCTGTTCTCCGATTTGCAGTTTTCCTGGTCGACTAGAAGATTGTTGCGTAAAGCGAGATTCAAAATTTAGACCCGCGGATATGCTTAGACAATAAAAAGACGTCTGTGTTTCGATAATAAATCAGGAGAAACTTGACGAGGTTGATAACCGTGTCAGTTTTTCGAGTCTCAGTCGTTGCGAATCCTTCGCGCGAACGTTCGCGTTTTTTTTTCTTTTTTTCTTTTGCCTTTTCGCGACTTTAAAAGTTTGACGCGCATCGAGAAACGATGGCGCGTCGTTTACGAAATACCGATAGAAAAAGATATCGCTACACGGAACGATGGGCACCGTTTTTCTCCTCCCGCTCTCTCACCCTCTCTCATCGCCTCTGGCTTGCCTTCTTCTATTCTCCCTCGTTTCTCTCGCTGTCCTGTTTAATCTTTCTTTTCACGCAAGTCTCTTTGTAGCACTCCTTCGTTCTTTTTTTGCTGTTTTTTCATTGTTTTGCATTTTCGTTAATTGCAATAAATGCCAATAAGCCGGTGCAGATCAGCGTATATACGACTATATTATAGGTACATAGAATATATATGAACTGCAACGTTACTCTTCTCACGCTCCATGAGAATCGTACGGGAGACGATAAAAAAATATAAGAACGGAGAATAATATACAATATCAATATCAAACACGATCGTTCAATCGTCGTGCGTTCAGAGTGTGGAATTTCGTTGAGTCGGTTCTGCGTGAAATAGAAAAATCGGTAAAATTTCTAAAACGCTTCGGATGATCGGTGTTTTACGCGTCACTGCGCGCGCGCGTGTGTGTGTATATATACATATATGTATATGCACGTGTACGTATGTATGCATGTATATATGTATATGTGTGAACGAAAACGGTACTCGAACCGTTTCAGGATTCGTTTGATTCGTTCGAAGCCGCGGCAGTCGATCGGTGGACCGCTTCACGTATTCCACGTGTGTTCTCCTCTCTACCGTTCTATTTCGATTTCTTTCTTTCTGTTTTGTCTTTTGTTCGCGTCTCGCGGAACCATTGCGTGTGTCTCTTGGAATGTAACGAGCTGTGCGTATCGATTTCATATGTACACGGAAAGAATGGTCGTGCTGTGTGTGAGTGTATGTATGCGTATGTACGAAAAGCGTGAGAAATCAGACTGGATACAGGAATTTCGAGTTTTACAGCCTCGCAATGTGCCGCGTGCAGCGCGGATTCGACGCGTCGACTGCGCTGTCGAGGCGCTTCGTAATTAGCGAAACGCGAGAATGTGCGCGCAGTCGGTCGCTCGAATCCCAGTCGAAATCGCGTCTCGGACTAGAGGCATCCTTTTTTTCAGAAATTATCGCGCGCGCCCGCGTGTGTTCCCGGGGCTGCGCGTCGACCGATATTTACATAAATTAATTAGTCGCGGGTGTCCTCGATCGGCGAGGCGTGGGTGAGGGATGGATCGACGCGTTTCTACGATGATGAACGGTTACGTTCATAGAGATCGATTCCGGCGATCCCACCGAAGACAGTGCACGCGTTCTCGAACGTGGTAGCATCCAACTACCGAGCGGTTCATGATCAAAAATTGTTGTGCGTCGAATTGGCAGAATTAGAATCGATTTCATTTCTTTTTTTTCATCGTTTGTTTTGTTATCCATAATGGGACGTCGCTTACCATCGGTATAGTAAACAACGAAAGGGTACGGTTTTTACTTAGAATGCTAGGCTAGATAATAATGTACTTACGCACGAACGTGCCTGATATACACGGGGTATAAGTCCGCTTCACTCTCGCGAATACGTAGTAAAAAAACCTGTGTTGCGCGCGCGGCCATCGACACGATCGTTTCGGTTGTCCGACCTACGCGATACATTGTTCTCTCTCTCTCTTTCGCTCTCTGCCTTTCTCTTCTCCCATTGTCGCTTTCCTCGAGTCTGGCCCGGCGTCGCGTCTTTATCTTCTGCTCAGCTCTGCTCTCACAGCTAGAACCGTTCAAGAAGAAAATCGAGATGAGTAACATCGCTACAGCGAAAGGACAAAGTAAGACCGCTACGACCGGCAAAAACGATTAATTCGTCCGATCACTCGGATCGCTTACCGTCCACGATCTCCTGCTTCATCTTCTGGAATTCTTTACGCACTTCCTTGATGATCTCCGCTTTGAACGCCTCCATTTCTTGAGCGGTGAGTACGGCTCCGTCATTCACGCCGTTCACTTTCAGCAAAGTGTCCTCAGACGCGGAGCCGAACCTCTTGCGAACCGATTTCGGCGATTCTGCACCGTTCGAGAATTTATTGTTCGACGAATTGTTCTTGTCCCAAGACTTCTTGTCGGGCGAGCTTTCCGGTTCCTGTCGGAGCGAAACGAAGTGCGTGAGCTTGCATGACAAACATTCTAATAATATTAATAGTAGCAAATCGTAATATATAACGACAACGTGTACCTGCGGCTGCTCGGGCTGTTTCTTCTCGACGGCGGCTCGTCTTCGCGCCAGAGTCTTCGCCATCTCGTCCATCATGGAAGCCATACTGCCACCTCCTCCTCTTCCCAGCGTACCGTAATTTCCACCGCCTCCGGCATTGCCGCTGTTGTTGTTATTCGAACCGCTGCTATTCTCCACGGTTTGCTGCGCCGACTGAAACCATGCGACAAGAATCAACCAAAGAATACATTAACTCCATATTAAACTGACTAAAAGAAAAAAGTAACTGGATATAAATATCTGATCCAGGCAAGCGCGAACCTGTTTCTTCTTTAAACGAGCCGCTTGAAGAGCAGCAGCCAACGAGTTGGCGTCCGGCGGTGGATCCGCATTGTTGCTGTTGGAACTCATTGACCCGGTGGAACCGGGTGGGTTAAGGCTGATGGCGTTCGCGTTTGGCACAGGTGGCGGAGGAGGTGGTGGAGGTGCAGCGGGACCGGTCAACGGTACCATGGGCGGCGGTTGCGGACCACCGCTGCCAACGGGTCCGTAAACGTTCGAATTAACTGTCGGCCCGTGGATTCCACTAGTTGCGGAGGCTGCACCGCCGCCACCGCCGGCGCTACCGCTGTTGTATTGATTCACGGAGTTCGCGGGTGTTCCATAGGGATTTGTGGCGTTCGACGTGGTTTGCACTTGACCGGTTCCGTACGGTGGCTGTGCCTGGGAGACGACACTGTACTGAGACTGGCTCTGTACTGGCTGGCCAACGTTCACGCCAGTCCCAACGCCGACACCGACCACGTACTGCCCCCCGGTCGTTGCTGCTCCACTACTGGCGTACTGACCCATCGAATTCCCACTCGCGTATTGGTTTCCACCGCCACCTACACTACCTCCACCGCCGGCGCAGCTTCCGCCGCCATACTGACTCGTTTGACCCGGCTGTCCGCTCGAGTAGGTGTTGGCGATCTGGCCATTATTACCGTAGAAGTTGTTCTGATTCCCGGAGGAATACTGACAAGGACTCTGACCGACCACCGAAGCGGTCGCGTACTGATTAGTGTTCGCCGCGGCGTTGTACTGACTTCCCTGCCCGCTCCCGTAGATCGACTGAGCCTGCGGTTGGCTCGGCAAGTTCGTCTGAGACGATGGAGACTGCGCGTACTGATTCATCATCATCGGAGGCGGCGGTACAGGTGCGTTAAAGTTCATCATCACCGGCGGACACGGTGGCACCGAGCTCGGCATCGGAGGTTGTGGAGGTGGTACCGGAGGAGCACCGCCGCTCGACATTTGTCCCGCCCCAGCCGTCCCCAAACCGCCGACCGGCTGAATCGACTGCATCATGGATTGCTGTGGTTGCGGTGCAGGCGGCGCCGAAGAAGTTCTATGGTGACCAGATTGCTGTTGCGGTGGCTGCTGCGACTGCTGCGTTTGATGTTGCTGTTGTTGCGGCTGTTGCTGAGGCAGTGGAGGGGCTGACGGTTGTGTTTGTTGCGGCTGTGGTTGCGGTTGTTGCACTTGAACTTGTTGAGGTGGTTGTTGTTGTTGCTGTTGTTGAGGCGTTTGTTGTTGTTGTTGCTGTTGCTGTTGACTACCCAGAGGACAGCTCGGAGATATTGCGTTCGGACTACCGGTTGCTGCAAAGAGAATACGGTTTCACGACGGTTCCGAGGTCGGTTCTTGTGACTTCCACTTAACCGTACGGTGAAACGCGATAGATACAATACCCTGACTTTGCTGAGACATTCTGCGCTCCTGAATTATCGCCACGTCCTCCCTGGTCATAGTTCTGCAAACGGGTAACGAAATTCTTAGTTACGTGACACAATACATCCTGCGACGCTGCAATATCGCGTACCTGTAGCCCATGTCTTCGTCGTATTGAGCGTTGCCCTGTTGTTGTTGCTGGAAAACGGGTTGCTGTTGCGTGGTCGAGCCAACCGCCGGAGCAAGACTTCTCGATATGTTGCTTCCATTGCTGAGCACCTGTAGAAACGAATGTAAAAATCAACGAACTAACAACGATAGACTTGGACAATCGTTTGCTGGTATTCGTTCAGCTCACATCGAGCGCCTGCAGCATGGCCCTGGCGAACGCGTCGGCGTCATCCTTGCTGGAGAAA
This sequence comes from Lasioglossum villosulum, assembly GCA_963971365.1. Taxonomy (NCBI): domain Eukaryota; kingdom Metazoa; phylum Arthropoda; class Insecta; order Hymenoptera; family Halictidae; genus Lasioglossum; species Lasioglossum villosulum. The sequence goes on along the minus strand of OZ020503.1, from coordinate 23,666,246 downwards.
TTCAGGCCGTACACTTGCTTGTTGTCTCTCCATTGATGAAACGTGACCGTCGCTTGGTTATACTTGAGCCCTTTGAGGATCGCGCAGTTGATGACGATCTCGTGATCTTGCAGCTTCCTGCCGACCACGCGAAACGTGTTGTTCACCAAATGATGGTACAACTGGACCTTGGAGAGCCCCGACGAGGTGCCGCTCGGCACCCATTTCTTGTTGACGTCGTCGTACACCATTACCGACGCACGAGCGGACGATATGCTCACTTCGCTGAAACAGACGGGGTAACAAAAGGACCATTAGAAAATTCGTCCTCGAGTTGCGACGGCTTCGAGATTTCGTTACCACGATTGGCAGTCCCCTCGCCGGGGTACGAAGCGCTGGCTATCGCGGGAATGTCGCTCGGATATCATCGTGCGTTAGAGAGAGAGCTTTCAAGAAGAACTCGCAGGAAACGATTCTCGCAGCCACGGCAGAGCACGGCCTCAAGGATGATGAAGCGATTCGCGTGTTCTCGCAACGGCGGAAGAACCGGCGGATTCCATCGAGTACGGTGTTACGCTCGATGTCACTTTCACCGTACCACGGGCCACGGGCCGAGTTGGACGGATTGCTCGCGAAACCAGAACAGAACCGAGCGGAATACGAAAAGATACTGACCACTTCCTCCTCCTCTACCACAACAGCCAGCCAGGAACGGGCTGGCGTTACGATAACGAGCCGAGTAATATACGCGGAACAACCAACCATTTTTAACCGTGCGCATCCCGATTCCTTCCGCTGACTTTTCCCCACCGCAGGTGAACGTTTCTCGGAACGGTTTTCCTCGGAAATGACTAACTAAAAATTTCGGTTCCCAGAGTCGGTTATCATTTTTCTTGTTGTCTATTATTTACTTTTTTACTTATGTTGTCAATACGTGTAAATGCGTTTTATTCTCGACCAGAGAATAATAATAATAAATACAATTCTATTTCGCCGAGCAACAACTGCGGATTTGATTTCGCACAATTTTCAGATTCTCTATTGGCTTTGGTGTATCACCTAGATATCTTCTTTACATGCGATGATATAACAGATTTTATTAAGATCATTTTTCTTGTTATCTATTATTTAATTTGTTACTTGTGTCGTTAATGTCTAACTGCGTTTTATTCTCGACTAGAGAATAATAATAACAAATAAAATTCTATTTCGCCGAGCAACAACTGAGAATTTGATATTGGACAATTTTCAGTTTCTCTATTGGCTCTGGTGTATCACCTAAATATCTTCTTTACATGCGATGATATGACAAATGTTTATCGAGATCATTTTTTCTTGTTGTCTATTATTTACTTTCTTACTTATGTTGTCAATGCGTGTAAATGCGTTTTATTCTCGGCCAGAGAATAATAATAATAAATAAAATTCTATTTCGCCGAGCAACAACTGAGAATTTGATTTCGCACAATTTTCAGATTCTCTATTGGCTCTGGTGTATCACCTAAATATCTTCTTTACATGCGATGATATAACAGATTTTATTAAGATCATTTTTCTTGTTGTCTATTATTTACTTTCTTACTTGTGTTGTTAATGTCTAACTGCGTTTTATTCTCGACTAGAGAATAATAATAAATAAGATTGGAAATTGTCATATCAGTATATGCATCGCGAGATAAGCAGCACCCGCGTGAACGCTATCGTATTAGGTCAGGTTTCCACAGCTAATCTTGATGATTTACCGAATTCGTCTCGACAAATTGATTTACAGTTGTAGAAATACGTGGCTCCTCCGTTTAGCGTATTTTCGCGTGATCCGCGACGGATGAAAGTATCCCACTTAACGCGTTACCGAGTCATATTCATAAGATGTTACAATGACCTCGCACTGCGGCCAGCTCTGGCGTAGGTTCCGTCTAAACTGTAATTGTATGCAAGGATTGCACAATAACGCGAATGAATACTTGAATGATATCAGGAAAGACGTTGCATAACCATTGTTGACAAACAAAATATGGAATACTACTCCTCAGCGTCTCGAATTCGGTAGACCGAAGAGACTCGGAGGATCAAGATTACAAGTTTATGGAACGATGCTTGCCTATCTATTTTATCTGCTGGATGTAGCAATTTCTGTTGAACTCTTTCGATAGCGCTCCAACGAGCTCTATCGCGAGGTAATCGAATGATACATCCCGGAACTCTTTCCCTCTCTCTCTCCGATTCTCGTTGTATCGCAACAATAGAGATAGAAGCGTGCCATGGTAGCTCGTAATCTAAGGTATTTCGTGTAATCGCTCGAACCAGATATGAATCACCCTCGAGAGGACGCACGGTAAATCAGTGAATCGGAAATCGACGCCCGATTGTATCATTATCGGGAATTCCAACGACAGCACCGATTGCAAAGTATTTTTTCGAATACCGGAAACACCCGGACGAATTGTCGTCCGATCACCGAGATAATCTTTAAGTGACAGCATAATTGCGAAACGCACGCGCCTGCGTAACGGCGGACGCTTCGCCGGACATAAACAAACGAGTGACATACAATTTTTCGGCGTTGTATTTCCAGGTCTGGCTGGTTCGCGAACTGCAAACGATGCACACGCCGCGTGAAAAGCACACAGGACGAGCAACGAGAAGACGAAGCGCGATTTCGCTTTCGGAAGACGCGTAAAGACTTCGGAACGCGAGACGCAAAGTTTCCAATTCGAACAATCGACGTTCCACCGTGATTTTTTGATGAAACGTCAACACTGTACATCGAAAGACTATGTACTCGTTCCGAAGACATGCACCTTCTTTTTCAACCCTCACCCAACCCCTACGCTGTGTTTTTCAACGACGATAACGCGTACTATTAACCCTCATACGCTTCCCAGACGTAGGTGCATAAAAGATCCTGGAACAATATTTCACCCTTCACATTCGAATCTACGAATTATGCTGGAATTATAGTGCGAGATTTCGAAGAAATACATTTTAAGACAGAAAGAAATCAATCGTTTTACGGTATGTGAAAAAGTGGGTGAATCTTCACCCTGAGGAACGTATGAGGGTTAAGTGCATTTAAACGCGTAGACGTATCTAGCAATTACGTGTTCTATAGGTGAAATATAATATTCCAATTAGACGTAAAATTAATGAAAAATATTCGCACGTCCGTATCGCGAATTGCTGTGCGAAATGTTGCACGATAGAACCCGATGCTTTGAAAAAGTAGTTTTACCGAGCACGTACAAGAAAAGCCTGTGGCCGGTTTCCGACTAGCCAGGTATGGGTCGTCCGCGTCACTGTCAGTTGATCGGGTTTATCGAAAGGTTGATAAATATGACAATACAATCCAAAAATCGATGGAAATCGACCGGTGGAACGACCCGATATCGAAAAGAACGCTCGACGGAATTCGTCCGGGGCCGGACGAGAGACGATAAAGAAAATGGAAACGCGAACGGGAACGTTCGACGAAAAATGATATCGTTATCGAAGTCCTACCCCCCGGTGGTAACCGAATGCTACACCGGATAGGAAACTTCCCCTTTCGCGAAGCAAAACGAAAACGCCGAAACGCCGTTACGAAACGTCGAAGAAAAATTCAAGGATCGATGGAAACGAGCGAGAAGAGAATCGAAACGACGGACCGGACAGAGAGCCATGCAGGCGTGGACGACGATCGGGGACGAAACGGACCAGTGATCGAAGCCATGAACCCGAGTGACTGGAATCGAGACACGGGCTTCTCTTTTCTTCGAATGCTATGTCACGTACGTGGAACTTACGTCATGTTTGTCTGACTTGGGAGCGTATGCTATGCCTTCATGCAAGCCGTATTCCTGCTTCTGCACAATATATCACCGATTCCATGAAAACACGCAAGATTCGGGCAGGATTTACGGTAGTTCGACATAAATAACGCACAGGACACTAACACCACCCCAACACCCTGCCTATGCACATCTGGCCGGCCATATTGCCGACTCCAAGCCCATACTCCTACCACCCTTTGTCTCGATGCACCCGCGCATACCTAGAGCGGACACTTGAACGTTAAACGTTACCCCACCGCGCCATGTTTGCTACCGTGACGAAACTGCGGTGTGTTTCGACAACTGATTCCTGAGCCGTACGCGTCGATAAGTAGTGATCGCAGAATCACGGACGAGCAGGGGGTAAACTGAGTTTAATAAACTCCCATGTACAATATGGGGTTCTTTATTATTAACATCTTGGTTTATCGATATGCATCAATAAAACAATGTAAAAATGTCTCCTATAAATTGAATAATCGTAGTCCGTAACAATGATCCAAACACTGTGGTTGACAGTAATTTTGGAGGTTATAGTCAAATACATGAAGTAGCGCTCAGTAGCGTCAGATTGGAAAATCAGTCACGTCCAATCATGAATATTATATTCATGCGTCCAATCACGTTCGATCACGTGATGTACTACGATCGTGTGGTGCCATCTATAATAATTCCTTCTGAAGTGAACTACGCGGTTCAAGGTGGTCCAAGGCATCGACGAGATACTGTTAAAGATTGCCAGCCCCCGTGCTATTCCACGGTCCGGTAAATGGGCGCGATGGGCGAGGTGGTAACGGTGGAAATTACAGTGACCTGAAAGACCACATCGCTAAAAGTTACTCCACCGACGAGAATAGTATTAAAATAGTGCCAAAACATCGTCTAAAATATGGCGGAGAATGCAATAATTAATAATAATATCTTCAGTGGTCTTCTGCACTAACGAAATGTCGTCGGAGGCTTTTTGTTTTTATGGCTGGAGCCAGAATAAATCCCAGAGGGCGTAACAAAATACCGACATTTTCGCGGGACACGTAGTCCCGTAAGGCTGGCAGTCTTTAACACTATCTCGTCGGTGTCCAAGGTCATTTAGAAGAGTTTACTTCCCCTGACACTGCCTGACACCTTATGCAACCTTATGGGACTTGGTGTTCACAGGAATCTGTAGTACCGACACCTTAAAATGGCAGCGATAGCAATCATTTTTTTTTTAAATTATATCCATAATTTGCGGCTATAAATATTGTGGCCCTAGAAATAATAATAATACATCTTTTTATACGTCTGTGGCAGAATCACGATCACGATCTCGCGCTGTGATCGTGAGTTTTTAATCTAGAGTGAGTTTCCTCACTGTTTTCCTAATTATCAATGACTTTATTATTATTCCTCACCATTTCTTCATTTTATGCTATGCAACTCGCAAATTCGTCCTCTGTAACACGCGCGAAGAACCAGTTACGTTCTCGGCCAATCAGAAGCGATCGCGAAAATCACGAATCACTGTGAAAAATATAAATCTTCTCCACTTATCGTTGAGTTCGAGTATCGACTTCTCGTTGGCGAGGGGAACCGTCGATCTATCGATCCATCGAAGATATTCTAACGCATTCAATTGCAGTTGCGATATACTACAACGCGAGATAATATGGTCGCGATCGAAACAAACCTGTTAATCGAATACATTATTTTATTGTAAATTCCCTTGCGGGCAGGTAAACACGAATTCAAATATTTAATTGAAGATCCAATTCATATTTCTCGCTTGATATACGAAATGTTGGGCAACGCATTACAAATAGTTTCGAATTCAAGCGCAATATTTGAGTTCGCGGTTGAGGACCAACGAACTAGAAGGGAAGAAAAATTACAATTTATATAAGCCGCCTGCGAGAGTGTAACGGTAACGTTGGACGTTAGATGGCGCGACAATTTGAGTTCGACTTGAATACACGGGAGTTTCCACGGGATTCTGTCGCCGACGCACCTGGCGCATCGACCGAGAAACAGAAACAGCTGTCCGTGGCGAAGCAACTTGAGGAATATCGTCGGTTAATCGTCGATCCAGAATTCTGTGGATCCTTGGCCGCGTTGTCGTGAGATGCGGAGGAGGAGGCCCCAGGGTATCGTGTCTGTCATTGTCCGCGTTACGAACCTACTTCTTGCTTCACCACTCTTCACCACGCTTTAGGCGCTCGCTTCGACAATAACGTGCTTGCCTTTTATTTTTTTTTCACTTCTACGATCTGGAACCTTTTCTCCCCCTTCGCTCCTCTCTCCCTCTCTCTTTCCCTCTCTTTCATTAATACGTTGTGCCCCTTCTCTCGGTTGCTTGCACTTATGCTATCTTTCTCACGTCCTCTCTTTCTCTCTGTCCGTTCAACTGTTCCCCTGTGCTCCTTTCTCGCGTTATCTTTCTCTCTCTCTTTCTCTGTCTATCCCCGTCTCTGTTCCCCCCTTTCCTTTTTACTCTCGAGAGATCTCTGTACGCTTCATCGACGATGTAAACAGAACGATCGGTTTTGGATAAAATTCGTTGGTCTCCCGCACCGCCTCGTGTGCCGTTTACGCGTGTATTCGTGTTACGTTACCGTTGCCATCGTCGCTACTGTTTGCGCGTACACAAAAGTGACGCGCGTGTACCCGAAATACGCGCGCATCGACGTACCAACGACGCGTAACAGATCCACGGTGACGGTGTCTCTGATCGTTACGAATCATTTTCGGAACGAACTGTTCGACCGTGGGAAAAGCTCGTCCGCTTTCCAACGGTCATGATTCTGCTTCGTCGATGGTCTTACCTTCGACGAGGTTATACGTAAACGATCTCCCGCGCTCTAAAACACTCGCTCGTCTGTCCCACTCGTGTGCGAAACGGTGGAACCGTTTGATCAAATTGGAACACCTTAACACCCGAATACCGATCGAACATCTGTTTCTGTTTCTTCGAAATATTATGCTAATCCGGTCAGTAAAGAGTTTCAAAAAGATTTGGAAACTTCGATGACAGCAACCTTGTGCTCTCTTTTTCAGCTTTGGGCGAATCTGCAGTCTCCGGTAATGATACAGCAGAGGAATAAACCCATCTGGTTCAATTAAGATCCGAATCTTCTAGATATTTTGATTTTTTTTCGAATTTACCACGAATGGAAAACAGATAGATAGTTCCAGATTCCAGGTTAAGTTGCGTTGCTGGGTTTATTATCTTCTTGTATCGTTGCCTGCGAGTATCGCTTGCATTTACTTCCACTACTTTGGCTACCCGTACGCGATAACAAGTTGTCTATGTCCACCAATGTTGTTTTTACAAGGGAACCTGTTTGCATTTGCTGTTGCAGCTATATATAATTATGAATACAGTGTAAACACACTTGCGTGGAACATCGGACATGAATAAGCGAACATGGGAGCGTTACCGATACGCATAAGGTTTAACTATCGTACGCTTTAAGACGGACATGGTTTATGAGAATACCGAAGAAGTCGATCAATCAACAAAATCATAAGGAATGGTATTCTATTGGATTCTATTGGATGTTAGATAAGCCAAAAAATGTCCGGTGATTCAGGATGGAGCGCTGTCATTCACCATCCTTCGGAGTTAGAACTACAGAACTGGAACTGGGAAGAAAACGATGGGGAGCAGGAAAGAGAACTTCCTTCGACCGTTGACATGGATGCCATAAAAGGTGGAGGTAGCTGGGATCCGACCACTGAACCTAATGGTATTAAACTGTTCGCTTTATGAATTTTCTTGTTCGCAACCTTGTCGTTCAGGCGTTTCTGATACAAATATTTGTTTCGCGCAGGAACACATTCTATCGACTCCGAAGAAGATTCAGATTCCGAGGACGAGAGTTCTGGTGGCACCGAAGGCAGTTGCTCTTATTCAGATTCGAATTCGGACTCAGACGACGAGAGTAGCGGCGACGAAGAAGAAGAAGATACAGGTTCAAATTCGGATTGCACGTCTGAGCACAGCGAACAAACGTTCTCCATTCAAGAAGCCAATTTCGAATCGGTACGATCAGAACACGAATCAGCTTGTAAATGTATCTACCATAAAATAACTGTCACTCACGTTGCAGGGTGCGCTTAAATTAAAGATCACTATGAAAGGACCGAAGAAAGAGGACGTGGAAAAGACGCGGTGCGACAAAACCAGAAGGAGCTTAACGAAGAAATCTAAAACTAATTGCGAGGCGAAGGTAAACAATTTTATTTCGACAGAACGCGGCTCAAGTGCGACCGGCTAGTGTCGACAATTTCTTAATTTTCTGTTTAGTCGTCGGAATGCAGCAGCGACGATTCAGACTCGTCGGAGGGTCGACTGCCATCGCCGAATAATTCGCAGAAGGAACAGCAGCCGCAACAACAGCAACAACAACAGCAGCCGCATCAGCAGGAACAGCAACCGCAGCAACCACAGCAGCAGCAACAGCATCCTCCGCTACAGGAGATAAATCAAGAGGATCTAGCGGCTATCCTGCCGGATCAAGAGCACGAGGACGCTCCGTTCGACGGATTCGAGGATTCGGAAAGCGGTCGGCTGGTATCGAAAGCTATAGAACGAATGTCGCTCGGAGCTGACTCGGATACGAGTGAGAACGGCGATCAGAATCCTGTACCTGTGTATAGTTCGACTTTATTGCAGCAGTTCGTCGAGAAAACGGCTTTGTTGTCGGAACCGCGGAAGAGACGGAGCAAAGCGAGCAAAAAGCTAAACGATCCGGAGTATCCTTGCGCTTCGAACGTGTCCCCGGACTCAGGAATCCAGTCGGTGGACAACAGTCCGCTGCACTTGGCAATCAGTCCCGTGAGTCCACCAGCTCCGACGCAGTCACCGATCCAAGCCGTTGTTCCGAAGCCAGCAGTAAACGTGGATCGGGTTTTGTATCCACCAAAACGAAAGCCTGGCCGACCCGCGAAAACGGTATCGGCGCAACCGCGAGGTCCAGGTAGGCCGAGGATAAAGCCGGAAATAGTCGAGAAGATCGAGAAAATAGAAAGGACGGAGAAAGTGGAGAAGAACGAGAAGAACGAGAAAAAAGAAGTAACGCCACAGCAAAAGCCTCAGAAGGAAGAGCCAAGTAAAAGAGGAAAATCAAAGTCGGTGTTGCACAAGACAAGTGGTGCAGTCCGAGACCAGGAGGACGAGACCAGCGAATCAGCAAAAAAGTCGAAAGAGAAGCCTTCTGGGGTTTGTCAGAAGAAACGTAACTGTAACGTTTCGAAACAATTTTCGCAGGGGAGGATAAGCGGAAAGAGGAACAACGCGAGTTCCTCCACGCGCGTCAAGTGCCTAAGTAGAACTGTAACGAGTAAGTACGGAAAGAATGCGAGTCAGTGCGACGGTAGGATGTGCAAGAAGATGAGGAAAGACAAGGCCGGCCCGGGTAACAAGTCTACGATGCCGTTGCGCCGACAGAAGCAGTCTTCTTGCGAGAGGATCGCAGCCGATAGGAAGCCGATCAACTCCGGTAGAAGAAGTCTAAAGGAGAATAGAAGTAACTCCGGCCCGTCGTCGAAGAGACAGAGTCTGCTAAAGAAGAACGTCGCGCCGGTAACGCGACGAGTTTTAAAGGAGAACAAGAACAGCAAAAGAACGTCATCGGCTACGTTCGAAACAAACGGTGTCGGAGTTCAAACTCTGATCTCGTTGCCAGTCGGCCAGGTGCTCAAGTCGGAGAAGGTGGAGAGACCGAGCAATAAATGCGACAAGGCTACGCAACCCATACACAACCATTGCCACAAGCATCATCATCACCATCACAAGCACCGGCGGCGATTGCCGTTGAATCCTCCGAAGACTCCGATTCGGATTGACCCGTGCATCATCCAGGAGCTAGAAAAACTGATCGAGGAGTTTACCAGATCGTGCAGTTTGGGCCGGAATAACGCAAGCGTCGGTTACTCCGAGCTGCCGCAGATCTTCCGTGTAAAGAAGCTAACGAAGAAGAGGAAAGGCGACGTTGCGTTGAGCGACGACCAGAAGCTAAAGAGGCGCTCGAAGAAAGAAAAGATACCAGCAGGAACTGACTCGAAGAGCGGCGTGAACGCGACCGCGAACTCGAATCCGAACGAGCAGAGGCTGCCCTTGAAGAAGAGGCACTATCACGTTTCAAGTCCTCACAGTTCTCAGAGTTCGAACGCGAGTTCCAGCGATCCGACCGCTAACGAGGGTAATTGTACCGAAAGTCACATAGAGGAAGCAATCGAGGCTACGATCACGAGATACGGAGGCGGCAGTTCCGCTTCCTCTTCTCAAGAAGACGCTGTACCGGTCACTCCGAAGAAAAGACACAGGGACGCGGAGAGCTCGAGCCCCGATAAATCGGCGACAGCCTCGTTGGAGGCGCTGGACGAGAAACCGCTCAGCCAAGCGGACATACAGCCGCGAAGGAAGAAAAAGATTGTAAAGGATCTTCGGGTGACGGTGACCAAACTCCCGGTTGAGAGCGGCCATTCGGAAAGAGCCGAGAAGTCGGAGAGAGTCGAGGGAAAGGTCGAGAAGACGGAGAAATGTGTTGGCGAGTTGAAGAAGGGCCACGCAACCGAGAAAAACTGCGGGAAGAGTGAGAAAACGATCATCGAGAAGTCGATCAAGTCTGACAAAAGCCAAGCGGCGGAGAAGCTGGAGAAGCACGAGCAGTCCTCGTCGGAGCACGTCCGTTTGGAGAAGAATATCAAGACGGATTCAGCGGAGTTTAATGCAACCGAGAGCTACGAGGACGGCGAGACCGCTGGAGAAAGCAAACCGCCGCGGGACAATATTGCACCGAACGTTCCAAATCCGTTGAGCTCGACAACAGCCGCCGCGTTGGTGCTCACCAAGAAGAAGATGAGACGACGCAAGGCGATCAACCGCACCGGCTTCCCGACGCTGAAGAAGAGAAAGAAAAAGAAAAGATCATTGAGCGCGAGCGAGACGTCGACTGGCACGGCGACGAAAGCCAATGTGACCAGCGACGACAATGCGGACCTTGACGCGGATCTGGATGGCGACCGGAGCTCGTCAAAAGAAGGTATCGAGGACACCGTTGAAGAGAGCAAACCGACCGTGTTGAGCGCGGAGTTGCAAGAAATCGCGTCTGGGGAGAACCTTGACAAGCGCGCTGACGTCGGGAAAACGGTGTCGGACAAACTCAGTTTGGAGGGCTCCGATTCGACGAAACGAGAGGGATCTTCCCGCGCTTGCGCGAACGAAGTGACCGAGTCTCGCGCTGGTCAGCTGAGGGTGCGGAAGGACTTGGTGGAAGCGGACAGCGAAGAGAACGCCGCGCAGAAGTTCTGCCCTGTCAAGTTCGAGAAAATCCAGGATCTGAGGACATACGACGAAAACGCGCCTCTGGAGGAGTCTCTGGAAAGGTACGAGGCGGCTCAGCAACAGCAACGTTGCGCCGTCGCGGAGGCCTTGGAAGAGAACTCGAAACATCCTTCCGAACGAGCTGCCGCTCAGACGAATATCAAGACCGAGCACGCTGCACCGTTGAATGGAAATCAGAAAAAGCGGCGCGGTTCCGCTAGCCCTTGCACCCTGGCGCCTAGAAACGTGAAGCGTCTGCGCAGCTCAGGCTACGATACTGAGAACGATAACTCGTCGAACAATAATGTTCTCGAAGCTGGAAAGCACTCGAACGCGACCCACACCAGAAAGAAACAATCCAGATGGAAAAAACGATATCTGCAGGGCGGTGTGCTGCAAGATTTCGGCAAAGACTCCGAGTCGAAGACGAGGAGCGGTGCCAGTGGAACTGTGGAGGCTGCTGGAAAGAACAAAATAGTTGGCGATGCGAACGACGCTGCCTCCGCTGTACTTCTATCGGCTTCGTATCAGTGCGGCAAGTTCCTGCGTCAGAGGAAAATGTCGTTCCAATTGCGGTACGATTTATGGTGGTTGCACACACAGTCCAGACCGCCTGGCAGAGAATCGGTACCATCGTGGAATTACAAGTAAGATCATTGATGATTATCATAGTTTGAAGCACTCTTGATCAAGCATTCATTCATATTTTCATTTTTCCCGCAGGAAAATCCGTATGAACGTTTACTACGACGTGAAACCGACTACGCTTTACGAAGCTCAAGCATGCGAATGCAAACCGGAAAGCGGCTGCGGCGACGACTGCATCAACCGTATGGTTCTGAGCGAATGTTCCCCGCAGCTATGCCCATGCGGAGAGAAATGCGAGAACCAGAAGATTCAGAAGCACGAGTGGGCGCCTGGTTTGCAAAAGTTCATGACGGAGGACAAAGGTTGGGGAGTGAGGACTCAGCAAGCCATCAAATCCGGGGTTTTCATCCTAGAGTACGTGGGAGAGGTTGTGTCCGAGAGGGAGTTTAAGTCTAGAATGGCGACTAGGTATGTCGACAGAAAATAATGTGTACCAGCTACTATCGGGTTGGAGAAAAAGTTCTGTCGCACTTGAAATAAGCAGATAATTTTGCTTGTAAATACGCCGGAACTTTCCCTCGAACCTAATACGTACACGAACCGTTAGCCAGACTATAGAGAGCGTAAAATCGTTTCAGGTACGCAAACGACACGCACCATTACTGCCTGCATCTCGACGGAGGTTTGGTGATCGATGGTCATCGGATGGGAGGCGACGGACGCTTCGTGAATCATTCTTGCGAGCCTAACTGTGAGATGCAGAAGTGGAGTGTCCACGGGCACCCGCGTATGGCGTTGTTCGCATCCAGGGATATCAAGCCGGGGGAAGAGTTGACTTACGATTATAATTTCGCGTTGTTCAACCCATCCGAGGGGCAGGAGTGTAGGTGTGGCAGTAGTGCCTGCAGGGGCGTAATAGGTAATGAGATTTCGATTCGATCGAAACGAGAAACGTTTATCGTATTAGCAATTCTTTGACCGAATTAAAAATACTATTCTATTTTGCAGGCGGAAAGAGTCAGAGGGTTCCAAAGACAGTTGTTCCCCTCCCATCTCAATTAGAACCGACGGAGAGACGGTCGGTCGGCAGACCGAGGAAGAATGTGCGGAAATCGAACACGGTGCAGTCCGTTAACTCGAAAGGCATCTGTAAATCGCGAAAAGTCGGCGACTCGAGTCTGTTGCATGCTCCCGCGTTGAAGCCAATGTCTCACCAGCAACGTTGTTTCGCTCAACAGCATCACTGCTTCCTGTTGCGGAACTTGGAGAAGGTGAGGCGGGTGAAGTCGTCGGTGAATCAAGTACAAATGCAAAACGGCAAGGCAAAGTTCGGCAACGCGGGTACCTTCAAAGAGAAGAGTCCTGGCGACGCGAAGATCCAATCGGACGCGTTCTTCTCGCAATTAACCGCTCTGACAAATACCAACACGCGAACGGTGAGAACAAGGAGGTTGGCACAAGCGCAAGACGATCCGGAGGTGCATAAAACTGCGAAGCTGGCGAAGGTGAATAAATCAAACTCGACAAATCTGTCTCGTAGTCGTGTTCGGTACAGAACCGTTTATCTTTTTTCATGTTTCAGGTGTTGAAGGACCTGTACAGTGTCGTGGCAACAGCTAACGACGAGAACGGCCAACTGCTGTGCTCGCCGTTCATAACGTTGCCCTCGAAAAGAAAATTACCGGATTACTATGAGAAGATATCGGACCCCATAGATTTAACCACGATCGACCAATGCATTGGAACAGGCCACTACAAAACCGCCGAGCACTTCGATCACGACATGATCAAGCTTTTCGACAATAATGTCCGGTTTTTCGGTAGAACCTCCGAGTTGGGCATCGCTGCGGCCAGATTGAGAAAATTGTATCTTGGAAGCAAGCCTGATTTCGTGAATGCGATAACGGAGGCCATAGGCTGTCCTCCTTCTCAAGGATTTTTACCACCTAGAGGATCCACTGCTGGAGAGGAAGACGTTATTAGATGTATATGCGGGTTGCACAGGTGAGCTTAGAATGACAAAGCTACTAAGATTATTTTACTATATAGAAAATCCTTTTCTACACAGGGACGAAGGTTTGATGATTCAGTGCGAGCGTTGTCTGGTGTGGCAGCATTGTGATTGCGTGAAAGCCGACACCAGCATCGAGTCGTACTTGTGCGAGAGATGCCAACCGCGCCCTGTTGATCTGGAGATACCTTTGGAAGGAGACGAAGAGGAGGAAGGCAAGAAACACTATGTCACTTTGATGCGCGGCGATCTGCAGCTCAGACAAGGAGACACGGTATACGTGTTGAGAGATACGCCGGAGAAACATACGTACAAAACCATTCAAAAACCTGATTACGAGCAAATGGACATCTTCAGAATAGAGAGGCTCTGGAAGAACACAGAGTAAGAACGTTCCTTGGTAATTTGCTTATCGTAGATACGTACAGATGTTCACATCGTTTTGTTTCTTACAGAGGAGAAAGATTCGTCTTCGGCCACCACTATTTGAGACCTCATGAAACTTACCACGAACCCACTCGAAAATTCTATGAAAACGAGGTCGTTTGCGCTCCCCTCTACGAAGCGGTACCGTGCGATTTGGTTGCTGAACGTTGTTGGGTCCTCGATCCTCATACCTATTGCAAAGGTACTTATCTTTATTTCCCAATTTTAAGTTTTGAGATTGTAAATACTCTATGCGAGAATTTAAAAGTTAATAATGTCGCACGTTTCTCCATCCATTCTTCTTTGAAACAAAGGCCGACCGGTTGGATCCACGCCAGAACACACATACGTGTGCGAGTATCGCGTCGATCGAGCTGCTCGCCTCTTCACCAAGGTAGCCAGAGCTAGGCATCAAGTCTGCACAAAACCATACGCGTTCGAAACGTTCCCGCAACGCATAAAACACTATCGAACGTATTTGGTGAGTATTGCAACTACAATGTACACTCTCGTCCATAAATCCGTACCGTAAGACCAGCAAGAAGTGAAATTTAATGCTCGTGAAAATGTTACAGCCTCACAGTCTCGAAGGGATACAGGTTGGAAGTAAAATGAGCAAAGACAAAAAGAAAATGAGCAGCCAAGATCTTGACTCTAATCAAAAGTCGGAGTCGAGTGATAGCTCGAAAACGCACGGCAAGGATCAGCTGAAATCTTCTACGAGCAAGGGTAGACGACGATCGAATGAAATCTTATCTATCTCTACACCAGCGACGTCGTACGCTCAGGTAATTATTTAATTATTTTCTTGTTTTTTCTTCCGGATAAATATCGCGTGCGAATCCTTCTTCACAGAGAGAAGAGCAAAGGCGAAGATTAAACAACATTTTAATCGGTTTGCTGCAAAAAATGCCGAACAAGAAGGATCCGTTGGATTTGTCGTTCTTGTTGGAGAGGAATAGACGGAACCGGAAAAGGCCTGGTGGATTAAATCCGTGACATTGGATTATACAGCAACGATAATGCGGCATTAATCAGCATCCGTACTACGCGATGCGGACCATTGTTAACTCCTTTACAGAGATGTCTGTAATCAGAACGTTCTGCTTCGTCGTGAGTTCAATTGATTCCATTCGATCCGTTTCATGGGGCAGACTGCGAGAAAGTTTCGCGTTCCCTTCTTCTTGCACTATTAATGCGACCCGTCCATTCGTATCATATTTAATCGTCTACCCGAATGTTGCGCTATTCCTCCGCGGAGGACTCGCAACGATCAGGATCTTTTTATATGTTGTTTTTACACGCGCGCGCGAAGCTGTAGAAAATTTCAAACGGTTATAGATGTAATCGAAATCTTTTACAGTTTCCTAGCATTATCGTTTACGCAATTGCGGATTAGCTTTCTCCGTTCCGCGCTGGTACCGCGTCGCGACATCCGGGAAGAAGATAATCCGCGATCGTCTTTCAGAGTATTCTAACTGTTGTGCCGCG
The DNA here is from genome assembly GCA_963971365.1 of Lasioglossum villosulum. Classification (NCBI taxonomy): domain Eukaryota; kingdom Metazoa; phylum Arthropoda; class Insecta; order Hymenoptera; family Halictidae; genus Lasioglossum; species Lasioglossum villosulum. The sequence continues at coordinate 23,650,636 of OZ020503.1, read as the reverse complement.
TAAAGATTATAAGTATCTTCTATTGAACATAGGGGGTGATTTGTTTTCGTAAAACGGATCGACTTGGATCGAGAATCTGGTCCCGTAACACGAGACGACGCGTGTCTTTGAAACAAATTCGATCTAACAAGAACTGTTACTCGTAGAATTCTAATATAATTAGAATCGCGGCATTGTATAAAAGTATTTGTAAATTTCTTTCGTAACAGATACACTGAAGTGTACAAATTATACGTTGGCCGTCGATCGAAGGATCGTCGGCCAGCGAGAGACGCGTGCGCGAGTGTATAAATCACACAGCCGCATGTAAAGGAGTGGATTATAGACCGACAAGAACGAAATCGAGTACATGCGAGGCTTTATTGCACAAAAAGTACCATTATATATTTTTCATAAGCCCAGTGTTATTTGAATTAAGTGTAATATATATATAGGTTTTTAAATTAATAGATAAAACTCTACTAACATATTTAATTTATTATTGATCGCGGATCGAATATAGCTAATCGTTGCTATAACGACGAATATACGCAGGATTTCGTATTTATTATTACATTATGCAGTTAGTAAATACAATACAATTAAACGCTATTTAATACGTATAAGTCTTGTTTTACACCATGGTTCTTTTTTTCTTTTTTTTTCTCATTTCTCTGCACTGTATCCGAGATGTTTTGTCGCATAGAAATGGTACTGCAATAACACTTTCAACGATTAGTTTCGGGTTAACGCTTCGAGGAAAGAATATTACTTACATCTTTGTACTTGAGTAGAAATTCACGATTTGGTCTTTTAGCGAAACTACACGAATCGTTTCTATTACGAATTTCATTTAACACTGAATTCTCGTCTCTTAAAGAATCTCTAACAAGAAACTATCACCTGTCTCGATATCGTTACGTTCAATTAGTATACAGTTCTCTACATTTGCCGAGCAAAATATTGTTTTGAAACGTTATTTGATAGTTTTCACGCGATAATAGAACCTATACAGCTTTGTCAAATATAAAAGTACATTAGTAGTTAAGACAGTTCCACACAGTTCAATCTCCTTCGATCAAAAATGTCCGTGCGATTCCAAGAATGCGTTACAAATATTGTCGGATAAATTGCAACGTGTTCATGTGTAAATCATGTTGAATTAATTTACAAATTCTCGTCCGTAGACCAACAAAGTCGGCGGTTGTCGTTGACGATTTACGTTAAGTATGCGTGAAGACTGAATTACTGTTACAGGATATTTCTAGTGGGTAATAGCGCTGATCCGATCTGGGTTGTAAATAGTTTAAACTCCAAATAAATAGAAGATATTTTTTATTTTTACGATTTAAGTTTGTACACTTTTGTCAACAAGTAAATTCTCCGATTACGAATATTAATTTGCTGATACTCTTATTCTATATATTCGACCGGAAGAGAAAATATAGACGAATTTTGTTCATTAGCTCGCGATTCGTGACGTAGTATACTTTGATCGTGGCCGACTTCGAATCGTGGTAATTATCCTCTGCATATCTCTCTTACTTTCTACCACATCCTCTTCAAGCTCACCACCCTTGGCAAAAAATATTTCATCGAACAATCTGAACATCTGATAAAAAAGAAAAGAGTCAAATAAGTCAAATATCTTGACTTATATATACAAACAAAAAACAGAACAAAAAACTACAAAGCAATCGCGAGACCTGTTGATCGCCAGACATTATTTAAAAATAGTATTTGTTTACTACCTCTACCGTGATCCGCTTTTTACTTTGAGAAAAGATTTATAATTGCCACAACGCGAAAGCATGCACGAAAGTCCAACAATATTTTAGTTAAACTTGTTTGATCGAATAGATTTTGCCAGGAATACAATTCATGCCGTTTTACGATTCGAAGTCTCATACGTCGTACACTAGATTAAAAAAAAGGAGGTAAAAGACAATCATCCTGTAACTATGAGCGAACGATTTTTTTCGTTAGAATCGAAAGAAAAACAAAATATAAAAAGATAGGTACTATGTGCTGGTAACTGGGTTCGTTCCAACGGGTAACCAATAGTTATGAAAATAAAGCGAAATCGGTAAGGGGGGGTTTGATAATATACGTGACAACAGTATACAGGCTTGCCAAAAAGGAGGAAAAAAGGACGACGAAGGAGAAAGTACGTTGGGTAATGAACGCATATTTTTTTGATCACGGAACAACATGACACAGTTATAAAATAGAATTTTCAATTCGAAAGCGTGAAGTATATTCTGGTGAACGTTGCAAATTCGACCTCGTTTAATAAAACGCGGATAAATAAAAATCAAGTCTAATAATTTATTCGTGACACGATATTCTCTTTTTTTGTACAACACTGTCATTAGTATAGAAAGATAAGACAAAATCATATACAATATCACTCTCATATGTTGTCGAGAACCTAGATCTGTTTCATTTTTTCTTTTTACCCTCATTACATGGTACTTCACTTAATATATGTAGAAATAGATTTCCAATAAACGTTCCGTGCAATACGTTTGAAAATCTGTACATATTTACACAAATCTTTTCCGAGAGCGATATACCGTTGCAAGTATTTAAATCTTTTTCATGTTAATCGTATATAGCATACATGCGCGATGCTTGTTTTGCTCTTGACAGGTCCCATCGTTCAAAAACGTTACAAGACGTTATACTGTACAGAGTGTTTGTTTTATCCAAATACAGTAAAATATCTTTTAAGAGAATGATGCTACGACATTGGTTATTAAAACAGAAATAGGAAAATCCAACGTTTATGTCATTGCGTGTACAACTGATTAAACGACTAAAATTTTATTAAAAAATAGCTAAAATTTCAACGATTTCAAAATCTTCCTCGCCATAGCACAACGTCCCTGTATCGTACCAATCAACTTACGTTCAAACGTTGTGTCCGTAGCATTACTCCATTAAAATATATTTCACTGTATCCAGATGAAACAGACACACCGCACAAGTTACCCCCTTTTGTTCGTTCAAAAAATTATTACGTACGTAATAGAAATTTGCGTCGTAACGAAAAGTTTCTCTTCCAACAGAAAAATCAATCATGAGTTACAATTACATAATGCTTACAATTCATTCTTTATATGTATTGCATTTCCCAATGCAAATCAGTTTGACGGTGCATGTGTAACGGTGCCTTTCACGCGACAAATCTAGATTGTTGCTTGAATCATGAGAGACCGCAATAACTTTGGAATCTGTATATCGTATACGATATACGAACAGAACATCGTGAATATATTGTCGTGGAAAAGTTTGTCCATTTATCTGCGGGTGTGTGATCAAAACCAATGTGTGGTAATGACGACACTCGAGGACGAGGTGTATATTTGTTTTCATATATCCCCGATGTTATTGAGGGAGACTATATCCTACTGTGGAATCACCAGCTAAAGCAGTTTTTACATTATCCACTGTGTTTGCCTGCAAAAGTAAACCGGAATAGTGTTAAGAATATTAAACAACGCGCGAATCAACTTCTTTACGGAAAAGATATTTCTCCCGCAATGTTTTCTTCTCTCTTTTCATTTTTCGTCAACTATTTTACACGTATCAAATTGTTTGACTTAGTACCGAGAAATTACTTGAACGAGAATAAAATTACAGCCATTCATAATACCTCACTGTTCCACTCTTGTGACGTTTATCACGGTGGATTATTGTTTGTTTACAGTTTGATCACCGCTTGCGGTTGTCTGACCGCCCTGGAGTTGTTGTTGCTGTTGTTGCGGCTGCTGTTGTTGTTGGCCCCAATACTGATTATAATACTGCTGATTCCAACTATTCCAGCTTCCGTTACCGTAACCTTGTTGATTGTACGAGCTCTGTCCGTAGCTCTTCCAGCTTCCTCCCCAATGCGGACCCCAATTATTCTGTCCCCATCCTTGGTTACCCTGTCCACTCGACCAAGTGCCTTGTTGATTCCACGATTGCTGTGAACCTGAATAATTTCTGAAAAAAAAAACAAATCACATTATACAATCGGCATTTCAAAAAAAAAAAAAAAACAAAGACGCGGAATTTGAATTACCCAGCTGGAGCCCAACCACCCTGACGGGATCCCAATGCTCGACCTCTGTCGTTTCCCATTCTTCTATCCATATTGCCGCCCCTTCTGTCCATTCCACGATGTACAAGTGGTATGGGTGCACCTCGTCCTCTCCATTGTACCGGTGGACCATAGCCTCCACCATGCCTCATATGACCACTCCTTTGAGGTCTGTCTCTCCAGCCCATATTGCTACCGCCTCTCCAACCTGCGTTCCGATTCCTCTCGGTATCTGTAGGCATCATCTCTTTAAATTCTTTCTCCTTTCTTGCATTACCATATTCTTCTAACGATACTTACAATTATTGCTCCGTCTATCACGATATTCACGGTTGTCGCGGTTATGTCGCGTGCTGCGATTATCTCGAGAATTCTCTGGTCTTGACTCGAGTCGCGGACGTTTACTCTGTTGCCATCCATAACCAGCTTCTTTCGCTTCTTTGTTGTATTTTCCTATAAGTTTATCACCCTCTTCGTGATTGAGCTCGATCCAATCGACTGCGTTGAAATATTCGCCGATGACAGGAGCTCTGAAGTTTGCTAAAACCATACACAAAGACGCCATGTTAGATGAAATATATAAGAGAACATACAGACGTATCTTAGTCTCAACAAACCTTTCATTTCCATCAGCATAGATTCGGTAGGTTCCTTGCCCTCAACCGGTTTGTGCTTAGCAACGCGTGATTTGTATTCCTCTTCGGATGGTACCAATACTATCGCTTTCTTTTGATATCCACCGAAAGTCTTCATTTTACGTCTTTGTGCAGAAGGGTATACATTTGTCTGTGACACGATTGAATAAGATATGAAATTATGTTTTGAGAAATCGAAGAGTAAAACGTCCGGATATATACCTGATCCAATATGTAATTGCGCCTTCTAGTTGGAGCTAGTTCCAATAATTTATCTAATACGCGCGTACACTTGTCGATAAGGACTTCCCATTGATCATTGTTGTTCTCTTTATGAGACAAGTCCGAGTCCTGGAACAATATCATCGAAATATAAAACATGTTACAAATGCATGTGCGTCTATCGAGCGGTTTCAAGTACGCACTTTGATTTTGTCGATTAAACTACCAAGCCCTAGAATATTGTACATTTTGTAAGGCTGTCCAGCCGCGTGTTTCGTTGCCCAAGTGGTTTTCCCACAGGCGGGCAATCCACACATCATTATCACTTCGCATTCCTCTTTCTTGGTTGGTCTGCGCGGACCGGGAATCTTGGACTGAGAATCCATACTGCCGATCGACATGTAACCTTCTAAAACTTCTTCGGCCCATGGATTTTCTTGACCGAAGTTGCAGGCGAAGCTACAGTTCTTACTCAAGATATGTGGAAACAGTGCTTTGTCGCAGAGTTCCGATTTCGTGATATTGAATGCAGTTCCTTGATCTTTCCCATTCACGGTATAAGATAAAACGACGTTATCCTCGGACGTTGCGTCGAGATAACATCCGACAACATCGTCCTTACCAAACTGAAGCCCGTAGTCTTCGAACTTATTGTTCGTCAATTTTTTCCCGATACTACTGTAACCGAAACTGAATATTTCTTCTCCCAGTTGCATCGACGTATACGGAGTAGACCAACCCACTCTAAGTATGTACGGAATCTCTTCGTTTTCCGTATCAATAGGACAGAGATCTACTATTTTTGCTTCATAATAAACTTTCCCGTGAAGAAAACCGTATGAAGCTCTAGCACCAGCCCACATGTGCGAAAAACCATCGTTGTGCATAGGCGTAGCAGTAAAAAATCCCTCCTTGTCGATAACGAGATTTAAATCCGAATCATCTGAAAGTAGAGGAATTCAGTTACATCGTCATATCCACGCAGAGTAACATAATTTTAATGAAAACTTACACCAAGATAAAGTCAAAGCAGTCTCGTCGATTTCGGGTTCGTTCTCGACGATCTCAGTTGCCGGCGAATCTTCGCGCTCTTCCGAAGGACTGGGCGACCTTTTCCTTTTCCTGCCCATTTCCTTATCATCTTTATCTTGTTCCTTCAAATCTACATCTTCGTCTGCATCCTCGTCGGGTTTTGCTTCCTCCATTTCTATATCCTTTACGGGTAAACGAAGACAGCAGATTAATAATTTATAAAACAGACTTATACTAACAATAGTACTGTCAAAAGAAAATGATTGACCCATACCTGCTCCTCCAGTTTATCGTCACGTATATCGTCCATTACTTTCTCATCACCTGATAAAACATTTTGATCTTCCATAGAAATATCGTCGGGTTTTGATTCATCGTTTTCATTTTCGTCAGCAGTTTGTTCTGGTTTGAGCAAATCGTCTGTTGCTGCTTCTGTTTCAGGAATGTCGCTAGTCTTAACATCACTAATAGGTTCTACGGTTTCCACGTTATCCGTTGTTTCTACATCCATTTTGCCGCTTTCGACGATGTCCTCTTTAACATCGTCTACGTTACTTTCTTTTGCAACTGGTTTCGATTCATCACATTTTATTACGTTTACTTTGCTATGCTTGCTCTCTTTCGAAGTTTCTTTATTTTCGACTGGTTCTCTTATCAAAGTAACCACTGCGTGCTGTTGCAGTTTATCTATTTCATCTCTGGTTTCCTGTGCCTTCTTCGGAGACACATATTCTTTTACTGGAGATTTTTTTGGGGACAAATTCTCATTGACAATAGATTTCTTTGGAGATAAATTTTCATTGACAGTGGGCTTCTTTGGAGATATATTTTCATGAATGGTAGGTTTCTTCGGAGAAACATTTTCGTGAACTGTAGGTTTCTTCGGAGACACATTTTCGTGAACTGTAGGTTTCTTCGGAGACACGTTTTCATGAACGGTAGACTTTGCTGGTGACTTCGTGGGTGACTTCGTGTTTTGTAGTTGTACACTTTCATCTGTATTTTTCATAACTTCCTTCGTACCTGCAGTTTTATCTCCCACACCTGATAGTGGTTCTTTCTCTGCTGCTTCCTCGACTCTATCTAAGGAATCAGTTTTCTCTTCTTGCGAGGCAATTTCATCTTGCTCGCTAGTTTCCTCGGGTATAACAGGTTCTTCTTGCTCGGTAATTTCTTCCGGTATGACAGGCTCTTCCTGCAAAGCGGGTTCCGAGATTGTAGGCGATGATTCGCGGGACAGATCATTTTGATCTGATTTCTTTGGAGATGTTCGTTTTCTAGAAGAATACGAAGAGATCCTAGAAGTTCTTCGTTTCTTGGTTCCGGGAGTTTCTCGTGGCGTTACTGCCACAGCACTTTTGGACAATCTACTGGATTTCTTCGGCGTCTGAGGTACCTTTGCGGACTCTGACTTTTCATCGTCCTCTTGGTTCGCTGTGTCGTGTGTATCGTCTGCATTATCACTTCCTTTTCCTTGGTCCTCTTCTACGATACAAACGCATTGACAAAGTTAAAAAAAAGCGCATTTTTCATTCAAAGATTACGATAAATAACAAGGAAGATGACAAAGACAATTAGAGTGTACTTCGAGAAGAAGATTATCGATTAACTGTGAAGAAAATTTTCAAGAAGCGTCGCGCGCAGGAACATATGTAAACACGCGAGAAGAATATAAAGTTCTCGCGTATATACCTCTCGAGAATACAAGAAATATGCACGTTGGAACTGTTTGTTGGTTTCAGCGACGCGAAAGACGCGGTTCAGATCGTTTTGACTGATCGTTCGATCGTAGAAGACGTTGGACAAGACTCGATGGAAGGGTAGCTATCACCTGATTCGAATGTTTGTCAACATTGGAGCGAACGGATCGAGAGATCGTTACGGGACGAAGAACCCACGTGTGGATGTAATTGAAACAACGGGATACCGTCGAATAGAGAGAATAAGCGTAACTTACGGCTCGCATTTTCCTCTTGTAATGCTTTACGAAGTCTTTCAACGAGCACTGACTTGACGCCTTTCGTATCGAGTCCGCGCTGTGAGAGTTCTGTCCTTAATTCGACCACTTTCAATTTTTCCGGATCCATCGCGCGTGATATTCGACAACCGTTGTTTAATCCACGCGCTTTTATTCGGTAGAAAATGTTACAGAAAGCCCATACACGCGCCAGTAAACCCGCGTTAAATATACAATATGGCGACGTAACTGCAAACAACGCGTTACGTGTTGTAAACGGATTTTATTGGTCAATGTGGCATTCGTTCGAACCGACGCCAACTTCACTGCTAATGGAATTATTTGTCCCCGTTTGCATCGACATCCTAGAAGTGATTTTATTGGTCACCTTAAGGCGGGATTGATGCTGATTGGTCAACGGATCGTATATACAGGGTGTTCCCCAATTCAACTGAAAAACTTCTCCGACATATTCGAGAGACCACGGTCGAGAGCAATCGAGAGATTATAAGAAAAAAAGAGTGTCGTAAACAAAAGACTGATTCAGCTCTCTTACCGAGATATGGATTAAAATGTTCATGCGTGTTCATGCACCTATTGCTATGGTTATTATATCGTATCTACACTCTTTAAATTTATTGGATACTGTTCTACAATATAGATAGCATATTTAAATGTAAAATCATGGCGTACGATATTTTTTCTTCGCATTTGTTAACAGTTTAAACATGCCGGCAAAGCCTATCTGTCTACATCGCAGAACACCCTATATGTATACATGATATTCGCTGCCGGTTTCATTATTAGTTGTTCTCAAATGATTTCGCAATGAATTAAACTGGAAAAAGCGAGTTCGTTTGGTTATTCGTCAATGTTTTAATCGAGGTCAATGTTCTTTATACTATTCTTTCCCTTCTCATAACCGATTCGATCAACAATTTGTTAATTAATAATCAAACTTGTTTTTTATACAGATTGTGATTCTGATTGCCACCGCCGATGTTTATTAATGATTTCTGAGATTGTTGCACCGTTGATTAATCGTGTTGCATTCAATCATGAATGCAATAAATGTGAACTGGTTGCATTCGGTGGAGGGAGAGTCGTTGGTACACCACTTTTATGTAAACACGTCGAAAAAAAGAAGATTCTATGGTAAATCGTTGATCACACAATCTACGAATCTGATAGATTTCATTTCTGTATTCATGTTTCTTTATAATTTTGTAGGTATACTCGAAAGACCGCCTCTACCATCTTCGATCGAGGAAGTTACTTATAAAATTTTTATGGTTGGTAGATCAGGAGTAGGGAAAACTTCTGTTGTAGCACGTCTTGCTGGTATACAAGAATCAAATAATTACGTAGAAACAAATGGCATAAAGAAGACAAATATATTTTGGCCAGTTAAGATATGGGATAAAGTTGTATTATTCAAACTACAATTTTGGGACACCTCCGAGACAAGCATTAAAAAATATAATCATATATTGCCTGTAGGTAGGATATATTCCAATTGTACAGTAGCAAATATCACAATCGTTTATTTTTCTAGGCCTGCAAGGATAAAGTTGATGCAATATGTTCTGTATTTTGTTTCGATGATGCAACAGGATTTAATGATGTTCCCTATTTGATGAATACGATGGCTGCTATCAAGGAAAAGCCTGCTAATATTATAATAGGAACTAAGTAATTTAATATTTCCATATATATATATCGCCAGAAATATTTGACATGATTTTTAATAACATCCTGATTTGTAGATTTAAACCTTGGTCAAGTTCTACGATAGAAGATGCAAGAATCAAAGAATTCGAAGACAAATGGAAAGTTAAAGTTATTAGACTTGATATTAATAAATTGTCGGCTAGATCTGAAATATTTGATTGTTCTTATCAATTAAATGCTATATGCAGTATTCTGTGGAACAGGGACAAAGAATTTATATCGAAGCAAATGGGACAGAATTAAGTAGTGTATAATTGTGTGTTCGTTTTTATATATTTTTATATGAATATTAATACAGATATAATTTCAGCAATTGCTATGTATGTATTATGCTGAAAAACAGAGTAAGATTAAGAGTTAGATCAAGACTTCACTGTAAAAAATTAAATGGCGAATTAAGTCGAAAGATTTTCATTGATTATACTAAACGCCTGCAGTAGTAATTAAGAGGATAGTCTACACCGTTAAGTAGATTCTTCGGTCGTGTTCAGACAGAGCTCGCCAGCGCCTGTTTCCGACATCGATGTTTTAGGGCGACCACAGGTCTCTGCATTACCCATCCGAGATGACAACCTCCCACCCAATCAATTCAAATTAAATTCTACCTCTCGACATTTCTCTTATTTGCTTTCCTACTCCGAACTTTCATTTTTCTCTAAAACGCCGTGTATCTGGAACAAAAGGGAACGATCAGGAATGGGATTACAGTTGAAAACGGTTATCAAATAACTTCAGAAACAGTGATTCGATCCGTAAGTGTGTATTTTCTCTTTCAACACTCGCTCCGTTAACATTCATCTCGTACCCACGCGATTCGCGGCGAATTATACACGTAAATCGCTCGAGTTCCAAGCCTCGATTCCTGCGGGACGCGATAATTTTTCGAGAATCATGAGGGGGATACGTTTTTCAGAAAGATTTTTCGTTCCAGGTAGTTTCGGAGTCTCTCGAGTCTGCTTCAGGGGGTTCGATCCTCCAGGTAAATAAGGTTGATCGTTGAGGACCAATTTTGAAAGCGGGAGTGCCTTCTCGTCCAGGTTCGCCGAACCTGGAAGCGGAGAGATAGCCATTCCCACGGGGTTCCCATCGATGGGAATAGTATCCGGAACTGCCAAAACCCCGTAGACCCCTAACAGCAGCACGGTGATCTGCAATTATTTAAAAAATCACATACCTTTCAAACAATAAATAATACTCGTGTATTTCATGAATGTCTGATGAAATTTAAACTGTTTCAGGAAAGATCTTACGAGTTTATTCCTTCTTTTTCTTTAACAAGTTTTACGTGTTTTATTTGTAACTCTGATTCTACGATCTGCTACGATTTTCATACTTTCGTGTTTCGTAGAAACAATTATTAGACATCGGATTTGAAACGGTAAAAACATTAGAGAAGAATTTTAAAATACTGTTATATTATCTTCAACTTATTAAACATACTACGAAAGAAAATAGATGTCTACTTCACTCTAGATTTTTGCGATTCAGGTACAATAAAAATGTCCTACCTGAATTACAGCTATCTGGATTGAAATAGAAATTTCTGAATATGTTTAACCCTTAATTTGAAAATGAAACATTCCTTGTCGTAGGTGTCCCTTACCTCGATCATGTTCGCTCCGGCAGGCTCGATCGACTGATTCCCGATCTCGAAGACCGTCGACGCTTTTATACGCACGCGACTCACGCGAATCACGGGACGGATGCAGTCACCTGCATCATCTCTCAGGTGTGCTCCGAAGAGGTATTCATCGGCTTGGGGCAACGTGCTTCTCGAATCTCCTTCTTCAATTTCAAAATGAATGATGGATCACAATCGTTGGCAACGTCACCTCGATCACAACGATCCACAAAATCGGATCGATCGATCCCCGCGGCGATTGCACGCGGAATCGCGAACAAATTCAAATATCCGCGGAAAGTAAATATTGTCGTAACGAAGGCGAGGGAGAGAGAGTGGAAACGAACGTTTTTGGCTCCGGACGTCCCACGGGCAAAGGTCTGTTTATCTAAGATCCGAGATCCAAGTGCGACTCGATCGTTCCTGGAATATCTGTTGAAGGAAAAGCAATCGATCGAACGACGAGATACAGATTTTGCACTCGAAATTCACCATTTCGCACGTCATTTTCTGCACCAATTGCAATATATGAATATTGAAATCACATCTAACGTTATGCTTTCCTTTTTGGATGAAATAAAATTTGATTTTTTCCAGGATTGTCAGGGTGCGGGATTTTTCAGTAGTCAAAAGCGCTAGATAAAAGATCAATCTACACCGCTGTCTTCCTCAAAAGTCCTACTTTTACGTTTACGAGGCGTAACTTGCATTGTTAACTCTCATACGATCCTCAGGGTGAAAATTCATCCATTCTATATTTTCACATACTGTAAAATTATTCATCATGGATATATTCTGTCATAGATGCAGAAAATCTAGTAATTTCATTCTTGAGTCACCCTGGAATTGAATTTGATTTACCAAAGGGTGAATTGAATCGGTGAATTTGGTCTGCGTAAGGGTTAATTTCGAGTAGAAAACCTGTATCGAAATCGTCGTGTGTCCAAGTTTCGCCCACGCAAGTCCTTTCTAGCTTGAGAACCGGCTTTCGCCATTTACGGTAGAGCGACGCGCACGAGCGTCGTCGGTTATATCCGTCGAAAACGCACGATGACATCGACGGGGCGTGCGGTCATCGGACACAGGTGACGTCACTGAACCCTCTTCCACTCGATGACCCGACTATTATAAACAAGATTGACAGATAGAGAGAGAGTGTGTGTGTGTGTTGTACGTGTCCCACGGTCTGCGACACCATCGTCGTAAACTCTGACGAGCTACACCGTTCGGCTGACGTCACCTTGTCCATGCACCTTGACTTTTCTTTCGTCACGCGCCGGCTTTTCTCCATCGCGTACCCTTTGCCCGGATGCCAAACGACCGGGAAACGCGTTCGACGTCGGTCCACCGTACCGGAATCATTTACTCATTTTTTTCACCGACGCACACACTGGTATTTGACCGATCTATCTGGACAAAAGTCAATTTCCTGAACTACCCCCAGGTAAAAAAATAACATGTTATTGGGACAGCCAGGTAGTCCCTCAAACCAATCCCATTGTTCATTGGTCCTCGGAAGCAAGAAACAAACATACTTGGTTAAACCGAGAAAAATTTCCGCCCCTTTAATTGCAGCAGGACGAAAAATTATAAATAAGCAAAAAAAGGAAACATTATCAAAAGGTCACATATCAGTCTGCGCGACGGAGAAGGTACTTGAAGATTGTGTTGATCCAGACCGGTATATACCTGAGCTCTTTATTTAAGAGAGAAAAATTTCCGACCCTTTAATTGCAGCAGGACGAAAAATTATAAATAAGCAAAAAAAGGAAACATTATCAAAGGTCACATATCAGTCTGCGCGACGGAGAAGGTACTTGAAGATTGTGTTGATCCAGACCGGTATATACCTGAGCTCTTTATTTAAAAGCTTGCGCACTTAAATAACGAAAATATATCAAAGTCGAACCTCGAGAAACAGATTCTGTCTCTAAAATGGTCTAACAATAAACTCGCAACCATGCAACTATTTTCGAGAAAACCGTACGGCGAGATACGTATTAAAATAATGGCGGATCGCGTACACAAGCGGCGTGACTCGGCACGAGAAATTACGTCAAGAGGAAAGAATAAGAATCATTCGATGTTTATTTCCGAAGATAATCTACTTCAAACGCCATTCCGAGGTTACTCTTCCGAACAGTATAAACGACGGACCATGCTCAGACAAGCCAGTACCTAGCGATGACGTGTAAAATCAGCGTGATCGGGAACGAACGTGATCGAATCACGAGAAAAAATGTACGGTCTTCTCCTGTTATTAAAAATTCCCGTACGTACGCGCTATAAAATGTATAAAAAGAAACCTGTTCCGCAACTGTCCTCCAAACCCTAGATAACTAAGGTTTCGTGCGTCACAGCTTGAATTGACGTCGCCAAATAACAATACGAACATAATGGAACTCTTCCTATTCAACAAGGATGCGTTACCTCACACTTCAGAATCGCGACCTTTACCTTTCCCTTCGCAATTGCGACCGATAACAGTTCAAAAAATCATTTCCACATTAGCTAGTAAATCCTTCTGAAGTCTGAAAGAAACTCGATCTGTTGTGTTCGATTTTGAAAAAGTTATTCGTTAGTACACCCGCTGTATACCGTTCAATTTTCCCCATAGATTCGCCTAATTCTTGTCTGCGTTCTTTACAACGAGTTGCTTCCACGCGATCGCGTGCGAGGAAAGGGAACAAGGACCGCGATTCAAAATCGACCTTGCCTCGTTATCCGATAATTGCGAGTGGTTCGATTCGAATGATCGTTCGGCGATGTTGACGGTTGTCAGCCGAGGGTAAACAATTTCGGACGCGGCTACCTTTGAGTTCCGTTCGGTAACGATCATGCCGAAGTCAGTAGCGTGCGAATGGTCCTCGTTGAACGGTTTCGGTATCAGTGTCCCGTACCGCGTGCGAGCACGCGTTCGCGTTCGATCTCTCGAAACAGAGAAACCCGAAAATACACGGGTTTGACGTAGAACGGGAGTTTCAAAGTAAGCAAGCAAGATCGGCCCGCGGATTTGTTGTTTCTTTTGCGCCGCTCGGCGAGAGCCCGTGCCCACCCCGAACAAACGAACACCTTCTCGCCTCTCGAGGATCGGAAACGCGCGTGTAACAGCGTCAAACCGATGCGATATCTAGATTCCCCTAAACGACCACGGGCGGTCCTACGCAATCCTATTCCACTGATCGAAAAACAATGATCGCCGGATGGCCAGGGTCGCATACATTTTCATCTTTATGTACACATATATCTGATCTTTACGAGCCGTTTGAAATTTTTGATGTTCTATGCGTTGAGGATCCTGTGTGATGTTCAATTGTGCTACGATTATCGCTTAGGATTTCATTGTTTACTCTGTAGTTTACTTTCTTCTTGATAATTCTACCCATAATCGAGAAAGCGGTCCGAGTCAAAATTTACTTGAAATTTAATTCAACATTATATGGAATTCATTTAATGGTAACATCCCTTCACAACACACAAGGAGAAATTTTCAATCATTGTGCTGTACCAAAAGAAAGCATTGCAATTTTCTTTTACACAAGATCCTAAATAACTATTTGATAACGTTATATTATTGAGGATGATTATGGAAAATTATGCAATAATCACCGGTCGTTAATGTGTTAAGAATACATACATATTTTGTTGAATGAAGGTACATATTTTTGATTTTCAATAAAAATCAAATCATTTTATTGAAATCTTAATAAAAGCATATATTTAGAAAAAGAAACATATAACATAACATTGATGATCAAGCAGTACAAAATAGTATAAATTGAATAAGAAACATCTGTACCTAGCCACAAATTGTTGAACATATAATTTTTTACACGTTTAAATGCTATTAAAAATGTGTATTATTGCACGAACAATGAGAATACCAAACGGATCAAATTTTATTTCATCCAGAAAGAGACGCGTACCATTCAATGTTTGTTAGACTGTTAAAAACTTCTTCACGAGTCCGGCTCGATAAAACACTGCAGGGGGTTACAAGTAACTGGTACATGTTCCCTTGTAATATGTTATTCAGACTGTGTTCAAGTTCGGGATTAAAATAAGAAATGATTTAGAATGTCACCCAAGATCGGCGAGTTACGAAGGAAACCAATTAACTCGACATTCTTCCTGTTTATTTAGGAGAACTATTTCGCTCGTCGACAACTGCGCCGGCAGAGCACGAATCGCGCAAACGAGACCGCGTAAACGTTTACGTGATAAATCAGCGTAAAGCAACGTTAAACTGTCCGGGATCCTTAAGGAAATACTCGTTTCGCGGATTTTGCGAGCCTCCTCGAGAGTCTGACGTTTCCATAAACAACTCGCGCGGAGAACAAAGGTGTTGATCCTCGGGTTTGATGGTTCAACCCTTCTGATGGCGGATCTCAATGGAAAATTAACATACACTGCGATTTATATCGAGTACCAACATCTCATCCCTTGTAATGTTACAGTTGGATTGCATGAGCTGTGGTTACAGCGTCGCTTGAAATGGAAAATTCATTGGTTGAGAAGATCAAATGAGTACGAAGAAAACTGTGGGAAGGTCCCAGCTCTCGTTCCAAGTGGGGGAAGGCCTTTTAGACATCGATCAGATCCTGAATACGGATTCATGGAACCAAATCGACGATTTTGTGCAACGTAACTACGTGCAAGAAATTCTGTACGAGTTTAACGAGGTGCTCGCGCTCGACCCGGAACGAGTACCTGAAGGTAATCCGAACAAAACACCTCTGTTCTATTCAACAATTTATCAAAGAAATTTTGGAAACAAATTGAAATTAACCCTTTTACTACAATGGACGAGATATGTCGTTTCTACAAACCCGAGATATCTCGTTCACGGTGATGCAAGGGTAAATAATAATAATTTTTCGATACCGAGTCTTATCGTTATTCATTATCATTAACAGAACAGAAGAAAAAACAGCGATCGAAGAGAACTCCTCAGAAAACGGAAGTGACCTCCGCCGAAAGTAAGGTGAGCAACGCGAAAGCGGACGGTGGTGAAAAATTGGAAGATAAAATAGAGAAACCGTCGAACAGGAAAAAGAAGAACGGCAAGAAAAGCGGAGATACCGGAAAAATCGGGAAGAAAAAGCAGGCGGCGAGGGTCTGCAAGAAAAGAGCCGGGAAATCGGCCAAGGATCAGAAAAGTCAAGGAAACTCTCTGGAACCCAGGACGGAGACGATGGAAGACGCGAACGAGATGACGGCGAAGGACGTCCACGGTTGCTCGTTTGAAAACAGCGTGCCCCAAGGAGAATCCTCGCGAATCGACATGGAAAAGACTCTTACCCACACGTCCAAAGAACCGAAATCGAACGAAGATCATTGCGCGACGATTGCAGACGAAGAAGAAACGATTTTAATCAACGGTGGTGTTGGTAAGATCCCGGAGGAAAATAATGCAAAAGTTAGCGGAGGAAAGAGACACGGGAGGAAATCTTCGAGAAGATCGAAATCCTCGGAAGAGAATGGTGAGAAGAAGTCTGTAGTAGAAGAGGAAAGAGGGAGTTGGTTTCTTGGAGTATCGCAATGCTCGGAGGAAGTCCCACAAAAGACGACAAAGAGGAGGTCTTCGAGAATCTCGAAATCTTCAAAAGAAGAAACTGAATCCTCTCTTCTTGAGTCTTCTTCGTTGAAGAATACTTCAAAGCAAAATACTTCGAACGAGGAACCTCGAGGAGAGAAGTCGCAGAGGAAGTCCTTATCAAAATGCTCAGAAGAGGTTCCTGCTGTGGAGAAGCAACTTCTACAGGATCGCGATCAATCCGTGGCACAAGAGAAATCAAAGAGGAGGTCTTTGAGAGTCTCGAAATCTTCAAAAGAAGAAACTGAATCTTCTCTTCTTGAGTCTTCTTCGTTGAAGAATACTTCAAAGCAAAATACTTCGAACGGGGAACCTCGAGGAGAGAAGACGCAGAGGAAGTCTTTATCAAAATGCTCAGACGAGGTTCCTGCTGTGAAGAAGCAACTTCTACAGGATCGCGATCAATCCGTGGCACAAGAGAAACCAAAGAGGAGGTCTTTGAAAGTCTCCAAATCCTTAAAAGAGGATGCTGAGAAGTCCGTGGAGAAAAATACGTCGACCAGTCTTGAGGAAGCGGATGTACAAACGAAAAAAGCAGATGAGTCTTTGGGGGCCTCAAAAGCCAAGAAAGAGAAACGAGTTAGCAGAGAGTCCGAAAAGTCATCGATCGGTCACAAGGAATCCGACAGAGAAAAGCAGAATGAAAAATTGATTCGTACCAAACAGGAGAAGAAACCTATGGGTGTAGAGAAAAAAAGAGCTTGGAGGTCGTTGGAAACCTTGAAGGAGTTTAATGGGGAAAAGCAGCAAGGAAAATCGAAATATACCAAACAGGAGAAGCTTCCTGCGACGAAAGAAGTTCGAAAGGATAACGTGGACAATGACGTAAAACATAAAGCAGAGACGAGATGTTTTAAAGAGGAGAAGTGCCCTCCGAAGAAGGAGAAAGACAGAAAACCGAAAGGGAAGAAGCCGAAGCGCGCGCGAAATGAATCTGCGACGAAAGGTAACGGCGTTCGTTTGTTTTCGTTAGATCCGTGGCGGCTATATCCTCGATCTGCGTTTTATTCGTTCGTTTTGAATTGTAGAGAAGAAAGTCAACAGTTATGAAAAAAAGTTGCTGGATAAGAAGAAGAAACGCGACTATAGGAGGATACAAAGACACGAGAGGAAGGCGAACCGAGCTTTTGAGGAGTTCAGCCATCAAGTGACGACCATCGCGAAAAAAATGGGATATTTGCAAGGTAATTGATTCGTTGCATACGTTTGACGAGCGAGTTACTCATTCGTCATTCTTTTTCAGAGAGCCAGTCGGATTCGAGCGACAGCAGCGATTATTCCGATTGTTCCTCTTCTTCCTACTCTGACGAAACTGAAGATTCTTACACATCTTCCAGTTCTTGCGATTGGTCTAGCTCGTGCTCCTGCTGCACTTGCAGCACCGATAGCGACTCCAGCTCAGATCGCTCAGCTTGCTCAGGTTGCGCAGCTCGCGGCGAAGTATGCTCTGACCCATATTGTCATTGTTCAAGTTCATGTTCCTGCATTGATTCCAGCGCTAGCTCTGATTTTAGTGACAGCACTGACAGTCACTGAAAGTCCCATCGTATTCTATTTATTGATTTCATTGTGGTTTTAAATTTTGTACTGCGACTGAGAAGTATTTTTTTTTTAGTTATGTTTAGACGTTGATATTTTATTTATTTATACAAGCTTTTAAGAATTGATTCTTCGATAGCCGTAAGGTAATATTTTTGTAGCATTATTTATTTATTTATTTATAGGAGGACGTCTTGGAACGTCTCTCTCCGGTCGTAAAACGTCGACTCGTTAGCCGACGAACAAAGCGAAACGCTTATTTTTATATTATCGTTCGCGCGATAACGGTACGCGTGTATTAATTTAATAAATAACGAATCAAATGTACAAGCAGATGTGGTGAGCCATGGTCGCGTTTCTACGCGTGTCTCACGATTTCTCGACATTTTTTTCCCGTGAACTTCTATATTACCATGTTATTCTTTTCCAGTGTAATCGTTCGTAAGCTTCGGCGAGCTCCGACCCGTATTCTTTTATACACGGTTTCCACGAAGCAGTTTCGTCCGAGGTAAGACGAAAATCCGTGCCGAGGAAAGCGACGGGAACTCGGGGAAACAGATCATTTCTTTGAAGAAACGTTTGCCTATAAACTCTCCTCTGACGACAATCGCCTCCGCGGATCGAGGGAAATCGCAGCAGGATACACGGATCGTTTCTGCAGATCTCTCCCGTTTTCTCTATTTATACCGTCGATATGTGGTCGCCGTTGCACTGGTATGCACGATGCATCCCTATGGACGTCGTATACTTGACACACATTTTAAAAATACTCGCCGGTACAAATTAAATTCCATTTGGCCATTGTGGTGGCGCGCAGCCCTTCGTCGATTCCGCCCGATACCGCCAGCATTCTATTCCGATTGCTTTCCATACAATAATCACGGGCACCCCACATGCACCGAAAGTTGCAACGCGATGCAACGGCGACAGCTTAGGCAATTTTTAAATACAAACTTCAATTTTCAATAATTTAAACTCTAAACCTTGCAGTTGTATAATTCACGTAGTATTCGTGTGCAAGATATGTTCAATATTTCCAGAGTTAATGAATGACTGATCCTAAGGTCTTTTGTGTCTTCGCGCAGAACGAAAACAATCTTGCTACCAATTGCAAGACAATAGCAACCATAAAATGTCTTCAACTTTCTTTTAAACATCCGTACGTTGTCGACCGAAACTTGATTCTAAAAACGTCCAAGTAAATTTCGCCGGTATTCGTGAAAGCCACAGAGCACACATGGAAAGAAGCGATCGCGGAGTAAACTGCAACAAACACGAATGCAGAATAGGAGCGAATCGATAAACTGAACGAGGCGAACGCATCACCGAAGAGAGAACTCGAGCTTGCAAGAGAGAACTCGAGCTTGTCGTTATTAAAAACGAACCGCAGGTGCGAAAGAGAACGGGTAAGAGCGTGTAAACATTGGAAAGCGTGAAAAAGAAATGGGCAAATCTCGGCGTTGAATGATTATATTATACCCGGCGAGAACGACTTTGCGCTCGAAATACCATCCGGTGGGAAATCATTAATTTACCCGGCGTCACAAGATTCGAAGATCCGCGCTCGCGGTACGAAAAACAATTTAGTTGGCTCGACACCAAAGAATCGCGAGGGAGCGTACTCGATACGGCGAACCTATTAGTGGCTAGGTTCCACGGATTCGCGTTTGTCGCGAATCTCGTCGATCGTCGTACGTTGAACCTCGTTTTCTCAGACACGGCGACGCGTCTAATTACGCTCGCCAACACGTATTTCCTCACAAAGAGAACCGCTATCGTTCTTATGCGTTTCTTGGAGCTGGCCACGATTTTCCATCGGGATTGTAATTCTCAAAATACATTGAACAACGCCTGAAAATATCGGTACGCTCACCAACTTATACAATTGTTTTCTGCACTATATATAATCAGCGATGAGCAAATTTTAATTAAAATAATAAATAATGCAACTACGTAGGATTATATGCCATATCGACTGTACCATTATTATGTGTTTCCTTTTTTTTTGTACATTTCCTTTCTTTGTTATTAGGCGAGTAGTCTTGCATCTTTCTATTTTTTTTATTGTAAACATTTATGTAAAAGGGCTTCCGTCTGCCTATAATAAATAATAATAAATAAACGTGTGATTTCAATTGCAAATAATAACTAAACTTTCGCTTCGAATAAAAGTAATTTAAATCATTCCAAAAGTGATCAATTATTTCTTATTCGCAAATGAAAGATCTATTATTTGGCAAAATTAATATCGTCATTGCCCGTATATATAATATTTACATAAATACGGTAACCTTCTCAGGTATATAATTGTCACGCATCAATTCAGTGCAAGAAAAAAACGTGAGAGTGGCCAATGACTACTTTCTAAAAACTAGGAGCATCGAGACAAGGATCGGCCATTATCGTAAGGGTGTCTACCAGTGTTATTGTCGGAGCAGGAAGATGGGGAGAAGATGATGAGGACGTGGTTGTCGAATATTGTGTATAGTGGAAAGTAACCCTTGTTGCAAAATTTGTGAGTTATAGCATCTCAATTTATTATCATAGATCGAACATTGCAATATATATAAATATGAGAATGTTGCCATAGTAAGTTCGAATCTTCAGAATGGCGGCGCTCCTTAATTTTAGCTTCATCGAAACCTTCAATAGTCCATTGTCTACGCATGAATTCAGTGCAAGAAAAAAACGTGAGAGTGGCCAATGACTACTTTCTAAAAACTAGAAGCATCCAGACAAGGATCGGCCACTATCGTAAGGGTGTCTACCAGTGTTATTGTCGGAGCAGGGAGAGGGGGAGAAGATGATGAGGAGGTGGCTGTCGAATATTGTGTATAGTGGAAAGTAACCCTTGTTGCAAAATTTGTGAGTCAGAAGATCTCAATTATTATCATAGATCGAACATTGCAATATATATAAATATGAGAATGTTGCCATAGTAAGTTCGAATCTTCAGAATGGCGGCGCTCCTTAATTTTAACTTCATCGAAACCTTCAATAGTCCATTGTCTACGCATGAATTCAGTGCATGAAAAAATGTGAGAGTGGCCAATGACTGTACTTTCTGAAAACTAGAAGCATCCAGACAAGGATCGGCCACTATCGTAAGGGTGTCTACCAGTGTTATTGTCGGAGCAGGGAGAGGGGGAGAAGATGATGATGGGGTGGCTGTCGAAGAAACGGGTCTGTGGAAGGAGAATCACGCGGGTGTTTGATCGTCGACGGCACCCTTCCTGTTGTACGTCTGCGCGCGACGAGCCCGGTCTATAAAAGCGGCGGAGGGCGTCGTGACGCCTCCAGACGCGATACACGCGTGCCGCTGAAAATGTGACATCGTCGACCGCGATCTTCGTAATCGACGACGCCTGACGTATACTTGATTATCGTGCGAACGCCGGTCATCACCGGGAATCAATTAAAAGCTCTGCTTCCGCCGTGATACTGTGACATCCGATTTCGTTTGGAGCGTCGCGAGTGCTCCGGTGAAAATGTAATTGCATCGCTGCATCGGGAGGAACGATCGATCGCAGACAGCGACGCCGAAAGTTTCGTCGATCGAATCGACACAGTGCACCGTGACTGTAACAACCACATTCTTCGTTCATAATCTGCCTCCACCCTGATCGTCTGCAGGATATAACGTGGTGAGTTGTCAACTATATCTTTAGTAGATAGATAAGGGTGCACGAGTGTTACGACTTGTCTATGGGCGCAACGAGCAAATTTATAATAGCTGTCGGAGTTATTGATTTATCAACGAGATCGTTAATCGGTGTACACGTCGGGAGGACAACGTGTCATGGTACGAAATGATCCGCGATGACGCGGGACGATAAAACGAACGGATTCGATGCGGTTTAGCCGCCAGACACTGAGCTAGGACCTCCGGTAGTATCGAACCCTAATTTCTCTCTTTCTCTCTACCGAAGCTGCCTCTGTCCGCGTATCTATTTATCCATCTATCTCGCAGCTCCCCCGCAAACCGACATTCAGAATAACTCGTTAAACGCGAAGACGTGCGCGCGAAAATATTACTTCGCTAATCTCTAGCGGGTGTTAAAATAACCTCGGTAAACAGAACTGCTAAATATACCCGCGTCCAAAACTTGTCCGAGACCGAACCGGTGGGAACTGGTCCGGGACCTAGGAAAAAAATAATCAAGGAGGCGAGCCGCGTGAGCCTCGCACAAATCATCGGACACGAGCGTAATCGGGGATTTTCGGACCCTCGCGCTTCTGTGTGGGAGGTAATTGTCCTTTTTTAGTAGACGCGATTGCACTGGCTGTTTGAATCGATATTATGGCGAGGGTTCGTAATCGAAGGAACGTCCCTTTTGCGAGCACACCCGGTCCAGTTATTTTGTTTCCTGAATGAATAGCGCCGGTTGTAAGAATTTCGATTCCTTGTTGCTGATCTGGGTTTATAGTAATCGGGAGTGATCCAGTCGCGAATGATCTTGTGCGTGGCTGATTGTCGCATCCGGTCCGGATTTTGTCAGCCGAATTAATTACAGCGATTATAAAGGTTTCGTAACGATGTTGATTTTATAATAAGCAATTTTTGTCAGCCGAATTAATTACAGCGATTATAAAAGTTTCGTATCGATGTTGATTTTATAATAAGCAATAATGATCCTTCTTGCAAGCACTGTCTGAGTAAACTTCGATTTGGATGGCCTTGCATCGGGTTCAAGATGATTTTGAGGACGGTCTCGTGAGTCTGACGTCTCGGAGCCCAAGCTCATTAGCCTCTGTCCAATTTGGTCCAGATTTGATTAGCGAGTCGGTCGGCGCGGTTGTAAAGGATTACCGTATCGATTAGTTATTTCTGGAGCGCATTTATGGTAATTGGGAGGATCCGAAATAGAAACGAAACGGGTTTAAGCGTGGTGCTGCAGCGAAATCCTTGCTATTGATCTAGCCAGCTCGAAAGGTCCTGGGTTCACCCGGCCAACCTCCGGCATTCTACCCCCACCAGAGGGATCCTCCTGTCTCGTCCTTGCGTACACGGATCAACTACCGAATTTCCTTTGATTCATGATTCGGTCCGCGAAAACAGTCTTCGCATACCCGCCACAAACCCCACTGCAACGCCAAGTCGTATCGACCCGAAATTATTCGGTTTATTTATACGCGAGGCGACTTTAGAGACTGATGAGAGAGCTATGCCTGCTTGAATAGATCCTTTCGTTGAAGGACCAAAGGACGTTCACAGGCTGGATTTAATTAGTAAGATCTCCGTGTTAAATTGTCTTGCATTAATCGCTGGAAACGGAAACTAGAAGATTTTTTTTATTCTAGAAAATCTCGTATGAGATTTATTTCAATATAATTATATAATGCAATACATAGAATGCAATACATATAAAATGCAATACATACAGTACAGGATACAGAAATCACAAAACAGAATAATCTTAATAAAGTAGGAACCAATATTTTTACGCACCCCTGGCACCCTTAAGCGTTCCGTAGTTGTTGCAGTTCATCGTTATTTTATATTTGTACAGAACTTTTGTACAGAACTTGATTGCAGAATGCAAAATAAAAATGTTCTGTATAAAACTACAACAAATAGGGGACACTTAAGTGTGTTTTTTTGTTAAACAATTCCAGTAGCTCGAAAATAACCTGTTTTAATATAACGAGGTAAATCTAGAGAAATTTTCCGCCTCATTAAACGATCAAAGGGCCGAAACGAACGTAACGAGAGTAGTTTATTAAATTAACGCGAACAGAGCTCACGCTGTTGGATCAAAGGACACTCGAGAGGCTACAATTAATATAATAAAGAGAAATATTGAAAAAATCCGACTGATTGAATACTTTCGAAGCTCCACGGAAACCGGACAATTAATTTTGCAATCGAGCGAGTCTGGCTAAAATTATATCGACGAAACGATCAACAGTGTTGAATATTCTTGCAACCACCATTCACGCGGATTAGATAAAGCTTCGTGGAACCGAGTAGAGGTAATTGATTCGGAAATTGGTCTAGCTCGGGACGGTAAAATTATCTACGGAGAATAATCTTGAGCATTCGCGACGGTAGCAGGTAAATTAAATGAAGCTTCGCGGAATCGGGTAATTGCTCCGAAGTTGATCAAGCTCGGCGGAGATAGAACCGAGAATAGCCTCCAACAATCTCGGACATTCCTGTCGACGGGAGGTAGATCAACAAAACCTACGTGAACAGCAGTGAATTTAAAAAACAATTCGTCCTACGATTGTTGATCGTACAACTCTATTTTTTTCTTAACACTAAACCCACCATCATAATCGTATCGATTGTTCCTCTCTACTTGCGAAAATCAATTTTCATATACCGGAACGTGAATTGAGAACAAGAACGGGTTTTCAAACACTTAAAGCAAAAGCTACTTATAGATTAATTAATCCAATGAATCGCATTATTGCAAAATTATACGCTATTTATAATCGTATTGATTTTTTCATTGATTTTTTTTTAAATTTTAAAACGCAACTACGCAGGATTATATTATAATACCATATCGATTGTACCATTATCATATATTTCCTTTTTTCTTTTTCTGCATGTTTCTTGGTTATTAAAAGAGTAGTCTTGTATTTTTCTCTTTTTTTTCATTGCAAACATTTAATGTAAAAAGGCTTCAGTTCGTCTATAATAAATACTAATCTGCGTCGAGATCGATCGGGGATCTAAATCGGTATTTTTCTCTTTGTTTTAATTGCAAACACTTACGTAAAAGGGCTTCAGTCCGTCTATAATAAAAAATAATAATCTGCGTCGAGATCGATCGGGGATCTAAATCGGTATCTAAATTCGTGTATATTTCTCTTTTTCTCATTGCAAACACTTATGTAAAAGGGCTTCAGTCCGTCTAAAAAAAAATAATTCGTGTATATTTCTCTTTTTCTCATTGCAAACACTTATGTAAAAGGGCTTCAGTCCGTCTAAAAAAAAATAATCTCCTTCGAGATCGATCGGAAATCTAAATCAGCGAATCTCGCGGATCTCCGATAAACATGAAGGAATTCTGTAGTGGCAAGCCGCGTCGCGATGACGTCGGTTTCCGCGAAGACCGATAGAAAGATGGTGAGGGGTGTCCGAGGGGGTGGAACATCGCGTGGAACGGTGTAGCGTTGCAAACGGAGAAGTAACGAGTGGCTTTTCCGTTCTCTGATTACAGATGAAACTGCACGAGAAGAAAGAGTCGGCCATCCACCGGGTGCAGGAGGTGCCGTTGGAGGAGCTGGACCTGTCGAAAGAGTACGACGTAGAGAAGACGCTTGGGGAGGGTAGTTTCGCTAAAGTATTACTAGCTACTCACCGTCCGACTCGCACGAGGATCGTGCTGAAAGCCGTCCACCAGGAGCTCACCACGGAGAAGGACTTCTTCCGCGAGTTCCACTACTCGTACCACCTGAGCCCTCACCCGAACATTCTGTGCTCGTACGCGGTGGCGTTCAAAGCCGAAAAGTGTTTCGTGTTTGCTCAGGAGTACGCGCCACATGGTGACCTGGCAGGAAACGTGCGAGCAGGTGGCCTCAGCGAGGAAGCCTGTAAAAGGATCGCGGGCCAACTAGCCTCAGCCTTGGAATTCATCCACTCGAAGCAGCTGGCCCACCGAGACATCAAGTTGGAGAACGTTCTGGTGTTCGCGACGGACATGTCCAAGATCAAGTTGTGCGACTTCGGCTGCACGAGAAGCGAGGGCACTCTGGTGAACAAGATCCGGTGTACTTGGCTGCCGTTCCAGCCGCCGGAGATCTACGAGATGGTGAAGAACGAGAGGTACGCTTGCAAGAGGAGCGCCGATTGCTGGCAGTTCGGGATCGTCCTGTTCGTCTGTCTGACCGGTAACCCGCCCTGGCAGAGCGCAGATTTGATCCAGGATCCGGAGTACTCGGCTTTCCAGAGATGGTTGAAGAGGAGAACGACCAAGATCCCGCCTACGTTCCGTCGGTTCACGCCCAGGCTGCTCAGGTACTTTAGGAGAGCGTTCGAGCACAAGCCGGAGAAGAGGCCGCACGTCGCGGAGATCAACAAGTACCTGAAGGACTCGTGGTGCGTGAACAAGATCAGCCACAGTGCCACGTCCACGTCGGTGGACGCTAGCGAGACTATAGCTCGCAAAGCCGATAGTTTGCTTTATCTAGACACGATCCTCGATGATCAGAAGAACGTCGACGAGAATAAGAATAAGCTGAGGAAGCTGCTGAACAGTTACGGTCTCGAGACCACTATAGATCAGAAAGTGGTCACCAAGAGGATCTGGGAGTGGGTGATGCAGTGCGATTCGAACATCGGCGAACCATCTCGGATCGGTAGCCTCGGCTCCGAGGGCATGTGAGGGATGGCCAGAGCCGCCAGCGAACCCTGTCTCAGAAGCGTATCGCGCGAACGGAAGTACAGCCTGGACGGCTTCAGCGTCGCAGCTGATGATTACGCCGTACCCAGCTCCTCCCTGCTTCCCGGCGACAAGCCCACGTGAACGAACACACACGACCCCATGATCGACCATTCATTCCCCGTGGGGTGGCTCTCTCGGGTCACTCTCACTCGAGCGTCCTCGCGTTCAACACTTCGACTACGTCCTCGAGGACGATCGATGATTCCCACCCTTCCACATTCGTTCTTCTCGACACCCGTTACCCTCCTCACGATCTGTTCACTGCTCCTGTGGAGATGGGATTTTCTGAACCCAAGGCTTCGTACATACCTAAACGGTTTGGCGAACCGTTTGACGAATCGCGCATTTCGCCAAACATTTCGGCAAACATTCAAGGCATGTAGTCTCGAATCTGATGTCTTTGATGCTACGTCCTGACCTGAACATTTCATTTAGAAACTTTAATTCACTGAATAAACTACGAGCATTTTCTGTATCTCTTTGCGTAGTATATGCCGCTGCAGTTTCCATAGTTGCTCGCAAGGTATTCTGGAAATGGCACAAACCCGTTCCGTTCGCTGTTAGCCGATGCGCGGCGAAATGTTCGGCAAACCGTTTGGGTCTGCACGAGCCCCAAGATCGATCGGTTTTTTGTCGTGCACGTGTTGGAATTGTAGACGAGTTACTAAGACAGCTACAGTGAGTCAAAAAATTATTCGCTCACAAAATTTCAATTATTTCAGCGCACTGGTTCGATCAATTGTTAATTAAACACTGTTTGCAAAATGTCATAAAATCCTTTTTCAACGCTCGATCTGACTTTAGATCATTTTCAAGAAAATTAAAAAAATTTGCATCTGTACAATAACAGTCATGTTATGCGTGTACTATGAAAATTTTTAAACAAAAATGACTATTGTTTATATCGCAAACTAATAATTTCTCTAGCTTCTAAAAATAGTTCAAATCGTATAGTACGATATTTGAAAAGTTACCGTCTTTTTAAGAGTAAGCGAATAATTTTTTAATTCACTATTGCTAGCATTTAGGTTCAGCATTGCAACGTGTTAACCCCTTGCCGTATCATTTCAATTAAAACGTCTTTAGCCACAACAATGTCGTAGAAGAGAAAAGAGAATGTACATTTTTTGTATGGCTACATTTAATTGAACGGTTAAGTATTGATTACGAGCGAATCAAATATTCTTTCATATGTGTTCGACTTTGTTGAAATCTTTGACTCGTTAAACTACGTCAGGGGGTTAATTCGAGCCTGAAAAGATCGATACAGTTCAAAGACGAAGATGCAGTAATTGCATTTGGTTCGGATTCGAGAGAACACATTCACACGAAATCCCATTTCTCTACAAGTCTCTCTTTCTCCTAATTTTCTTCGACTTTCTGTGTCTTTCTCTCTCTCTCTTTTTCTCTACGAGCGGACCAATGATCGATGATCGCGCACCACCGATTTTCGTACGCTTCCTTCGACTTTCTACGCGATAACCCTTTAGTTCTTCTTTCCACGAAACGAATGTGATACGAATAAAATAATAAAATTATGGACTAACAAGTAATCGTTAAGACTGCGCGCGCGGCGAACGCGAGAAATGTAAAACTGCGAATCGGTGTTTATTTCGGTGTCGAACTATAGAGACAATAATGACTGCGGATTTCCTAGTAATTTATTACGTTTACGGTTAATCGTATTATACATACATATAGTCCAGAAACACGGAGCGATTGTATTTGTATAGCTAGCTGTGTGTATGTACGTACGGTTACATACCTTCGCCCGGGGCCTTGCGCGCGAATCGAGGATCGTGGATCGAGCACGATCATGGCACGGACATGATTTAACCCCTTGCACTATTCCGGCGAGTCTGGATCGCGGACTGAATTTACCCAATGTTTACAAGCGGATCTTTAGCAATAAACATTCATTGCAACAAGTAGGAAAGAGCTGCTCGATTTTGTCGCTACTCTATAAAATCCACAATCCGGTTATTAAACCTGGACAAAATTTCTAAACACTGATTTAATGTCGTTTAAAATTTTTCGACGAGTTTCTTTTTTGACGCACATATACAGTGGGTGTACGAAGTGTTCGTACATCTTTTAAAATAGATTATCCTACATCAATTAGAAGCATTGGTTTACTAAATGATCGGCAAAAAAATGTTTCAAAAATTACAATTTACAAGGTTCCATGCAAATATAAAGAAAGCATTTGTTTTAATTTTTTTTATTAAGGTTCTTAATGAAAATTTCAAATATATATTTTGTAGATCTATCTCTGTTGCATACATACTGTTCTAAATTTCACACGAGCTGCAAGCACTTAAAAATCGTGGAAATCGTAGTTTTATACGATTTTTGATCAGTTTCTGCTTAAAATCCACAGAATCCATTTTCAGTAAGTGTATAAAAACATAAATTTTTCATTTTCATTGCGGGCCCAAATAAAAAAATTTTTTAAATACCTGCTTTACTCTTGCATGTAACCTTGTGAATAATAATTTTTTTTGAAAATCTTTTATGCATATCGTTTCATAAACCAATGCTTCCAATTAATTATAAAAAATCAGATCGTTCCTACCTTAGTTTCCTTTAAACCCTTGCCGTACCATTTTCTGTATAGTTGCAGTGATTGAAACATCTTTATGCAGAAAAATGTCGTAGCAGGGAAAAGAAAATGTATATCTTTCTTCCTAAATACTGATTACAAACGAATCAAATTTTATTTCGTCTAAAATGAAACGCGTAACATTCATACTTGTTAGACTTTTGTTAAGAATCTTCGTTGCGAGTTTGACTTTTCAAAATACGACAAGGGGTTGAAGAGAAAAAATTCTCTTTTGCGGGTATCATTAAAATATACAGTGAAAATCCGGCAAGGATCTGATTGTTGCAAAATGGATCGTAGTGCAGGGGGTTGAGGACGAATCGAGAGCACAGCGATTCGAATTTAGCGAACGCGTCGGAAGAGATTAACGAGCGACTATTTAACGTTATTAAACGATCATAGAGTACGCATACGCATAGCGCGCATATATTCTTCTAGCGATTTATTAGTAGGACGAACCGGTAGAGCTAATTTATTACGAAAGAACGGCGCGCTGTTCGTCGTGTCCGCGTGCCATTAGGACGTCTCCCCTCTGTCTTCGGCGAGTCTTCATGCTATCTGTTAACCGGGCAAAGACGAGCTCGCATCTTTCTCCCTCTTTTCTTACTCGACTGTCCTGAAGACTCCCGAACTCGATTACCGTGCACCGTTTGTAACAGTATTAGTTAAATGGCACACAAACCAACAGCGGATCGTTATCGTTTATCTCTAACCTGTCAACCGGACGATCGCACCCCGAAACTCGAAGTCGTTTATTTTTACCCTCGAGAAAAGAATGTAATCTGCAAAATTCGACACGTTCTGGTAGAAATAAAAAGAACCGGTCAGTGATCGAAGAAAATGTTCATTATTTTTTATCTTGAAGAGACTTGTTTATCTTTAATCGTTCTGGATTCACAACGATCCAGTTTCGAGAGGATTGTGTGATAGAATTAGCTGGTACGTAGAATTAAAAATGCCGTGGTATCGTGGTTAATTGTTACTTTTATTTATAAGATCAACAATGGTTTCGTTTCTTAAGAAGACGCGGTGAATTTGTGCTTTCACGAGCGTTTACCGAAGATTGAATGAAAGAAATGACTCGGATAAGGAACAGAAAAGTTATGTAGCATCGTAAGTTTATTCTCTAGTAAGTCGAGCAAGAACTGTTTTTTTCATTCAATTAGGTTTCCTCCTCGAAAAACGCAACCGAGATGAAATCTCTGCGTGTTTCGAGGCGATCGAGTGGAACGGGCAACAAAACTATGAAATAGAACATTGTTGTGCCATCGCGTTTCCCCGGTTAACAGGTTAGTCAGGTACTTTTCCTACTGTCACCCGGTTAACAGCGAAACCAGTGAATGGTTCACGTCGAAAGCGATCGAGAAGGGGTAGAAACGCGTGAACCAACACGACGTAACTCGTCGGGCCTCCTTAACGCGCGAAGCAATGTTTTCTATATAAACATTATCGAAATAAACGTTGCTATTACATGAAATATCGCAATGCTTTCATCCAGAACCCTGGGTCTCATCCTGCGCGTGTATGCTTGCCATCCCTCGTCGCTGGAAACAACTCGTTTCTTGCGGCCAAAATTATTTCTGCGTCAAGCTTTCAGATTATAGTCAGCTACAATATTAACGAACAAGCGAACAAACGAACAATACATTTATAATTATAATGCTTCTTAAAATTCGTATAACAGGAAAGTTGAACAACTCTCACGTCGGACACTTCGAAACAATTTTTTAAAACCCTCCCCAAAGTTTAAATCGTTACAAACGAGAAATCGTGTTAGTATATTTGTGGTTGAAAGGAAAAACGCCGCAGGGCAGAGTGTCAAAAAATTTGAGTTTATGATTAATCGAGCTTCAAATGGAGCTTAATAGTCATTTCAGCTGCGGAGTATAGAATTTCGTATTGATCAGAGAAAAGTGATGAAAACAAATTCGAAAGGCTCAGAAAAGAATGCAATTTTACCAATGTCCTATGTCAAGAAGTTAGTAATGAAAACTTTTAACGGTAATTTATAGCTCTGTGCAATATTAATTGGTAAATTTAAATAATTTAAATAATTGATAATATTAATTAGTTGGTTTCACTTTGGATTGATTGAAAAAATTTCACCAATGTCCTATGTGAAGAAGTTAGTAACGAAAACTTTAAACGGCAATTTATAGCTCTGTGCAATATTAATTGGTAAATTTAAATAATTTAAATAATTGATAATATTAATTAGTTGGTTTCACTTTGGATTGATTGAAAAAATTTCACCAATGTCCTATGTCAAGAAGTTAGTAACCAAAAATTTAAACGGCAATTTATAGCTCTGTGCAATATTAATTGGTAAATTTAAATAATTTAAATAATTGATAATATTAATTAGTTGGTTTCACTTTGGATTGATTGAAAATATTTCACCAATGTCCTATGTCAAGAAGTTAGTAACGAAAACTTTAAACGGCAATTTATAGCTCTGTGCAACATTAATTGGTAAATTTAAATAATTTAAATAATTGATAATATTAATTAGTTGGTTTCACTTTGGATTGATTGAAAAAATTTCACCAATGTCCTATGTGAAGAAGTTAGTAACGAAAACTTTAAACGGCAATTTATAGCTCTGTGCAATATTAATTGGTAAATTTAAATAATTTAAATAATTGATAATATTAATTAGTTGGTTTCACTTTGGATTGATTGAAAAAATTTCACCAATGTCTTATGTCAAGAAGTTAGTAATGAAAACTTTAAACGGCAATTTGTATCTCTATGCAATATTAATTGGTAAATTTAAATAATTTAAATAATTGATATTAATTAGTTGGTTTCACTTTGGATTGATTGAAAAAATTTTAATAGAGAAATTGGTTTCAAAATTTCAACCAGGAAGAACAGGTTTCCTGCTGATTCCACGCCGACTCGATCTTTGCTGCACGAAGGCATCGATGTATCGAGGCTGAAGCGCATCACCGGAGGTAAAAAATTGGAAAAACGTCCGTCGGCGACCTACTTCGGCCGATTCTCGAGCGATATAACTGTTCGACGAAGTACACGCGGCACCACGTTCGTTCCCGTTTCTTTTCACCGTTTTATCCGCGAATCGCAAACGTGGAAAAGCACAAACGAGCGACTCGTCGACGGACACTCGACCCCTGACCTTCTTCCACGCTCGATAGCGTGATCGTGCCCGACCTGCCCTTAACCTACGAGAGAAACCACCCGCTGATATCTGGGAAAGCGAGCCACCCTCGAAACGCTATATTTGGAGACCGGCAAATCGTTTTAGCTGTTGGGCCGCCCGAAGGGAGAGAACGTGAGAAAGCAGGAACAATGCACTTGCTCGCAGTCGGAAGAACAAGGATCTTCACTGGTGAGCTCTCCGCGAGCTGATCGATCGCAGAGATCCTCTTCCGAACCCCTTTTCACTAATATAACATTGAACAGCTTCATCATTTTCTTAGAACTCGAGATTTTTCTTACTATTAGTCTTCTCGTTGTTCTTAATGTAATATTTGATTCATTCGGTTTGATGGATTTCATGCTGTGGGTCGAAATGGACCCGGACACCGCTGAATGAGAGCTACAATGTACACTTGTGGAATTAATTCTGGACACTTTTCAATATTTCCTTAAATTTCGCATTTATTCAAATTATCTAATATATAATCCTTTATGTTTTATATTCTATTCATTGTTTTCTAATTTTAGGACGTCGCTTCTATAAAAAAATGGTGTAATTATTAGACTGCGGATTTTTATGCAACAGAAAAATATTCTGCATTGATTGTGGGAAGTAGGAATGAAATAAAAATTGATTCCATCCCTTCACGACTTTGTTACATTCAGTGACGTATTATCTTATGGGCAACTTGTGCAAAGATCCAAATTCTACGTTTTTCTCATAAAAAAATTCAAAGGGGCCCCGAAATTCTACTTTGCCAGGGGTCCCAACTAGTCGTAACGCGCCAATGGTAACATTAAAAATTAAATTAAATTGTTCTTAAATTTTTCTAATTCTTTATTATTTTTGTTTTCACCGAACCAAAATTTCTTCATAAATGTATAAAAATCCGTAGTCTAGTAATTATAATGGAAGTAATAGCCTGACGCGTCAGGGGACCTGGTTCCACGTGGTACTTTCTCGCGCAATTAATTTGCATACGTCATTCAGTGCATTTTCTGCTGCAACGAATACGAGGGAACTGTGAGGATGACGCTGTAAGTTCAAAAAAGATTAGGCCTTGCCCTTAACCAACAAGGGTGAGATTTCCACTGACGTCTAGGGTCGCGAGTCACCCTCGAAACGCTATATTTAGCGACGAGTGTAATGGTTTAGTTCCCAAGCCTGCGGCACGGAGGGAGTGGGAGAACAAGCGGAAACATGGTACTTAATTGTAGCTATAGAAGCAACAAGAGACGCGTGGACCTCTGACTTCAACACACAAGATGCACCGATCGAATGCAATTATCTGCTGCAACTCCACTCTACCTTCCGTAAGCATACTTCTATCAACTCGAGCCCTCATCAATTATTAATATTTCTTTTATCGATATAGAACTGATATAACACCTCGTACAATACTTTCAGTAGTTAATTAAAAATATTAAATACGTCTAGTAATTTATTGAATGCGATTTGAATAATGCAATCAATATTTTGGATAATGTTATAACAATTACACTGTCCAACACCAAAAATGTTTCCATATGACTGTTGGGTGGATCTTATATGGAGTTTATTGCACCGATTCCGAATCTTCCCTTAATTTTTCTCCTTCACGCACGGGTTTTCAGAAACATGACTTTGAAGAACAAACCTATTTTTCAACTTTAAACAAACATTGCTTTTTTCGAAGTCATGTTTCTCAAAAACTGTGCGTGCAGGAGAAAAATTTATTTGGAACCATGACAAAAGTTGAAATTTGTTGGACAGTGGCGCCTCCGAGTCACCACTCGAGCGCGAAGGGTTGATGAGG
The DNA here is from genome assembly GCA_963971365.1 of Lasioglossum villosulum. NCBI lineage: Eukaryota > Metazoa > Arthropoda > Insecta > Hymenoptera > Halictidae > Lasioglossum > Lasioglossum villosulum. The sequence continues at coordinate 23,616,281 of OZ020503.1, read as the reverse complement.
ATTCTCAGTGATTGTGCTGCACAATCAAGCTTGCAAACTTACAGAAGCTCGTGAATCAGGAGGTGTCTTGTTGCTGAAGAGTCTCTTAAGAAATTAAGGAATAGTCTCGGTCGGTTAACCAAGGAAAATTGAGACCTACACCAACGTCTACGATCGCGATCCAACATATAAACAATCAGGTTCAACGCGGAGTAAAATGATTTCGACAACCACTTCGCAAGAAGGCAGGAAATAACACGGTAAACAAACACGAGCGATTTGAATCTAGTCAACTATCAAGAAAAGTATCCACTTCGACAGAAGCGTGAACTTCCCCTGAGAATATAAGCCAACAAGAAGTAAATTACTGCTAATCCACTCGTCTTCCGCGAGGTAATCAATCGCGTTAAGGAACCGTCTTTCCCTGAAGCCGACGCGTTCGTGTTCAGGGAACAGGTCAGAAGGAAATTTTCCGCAGAACGAAAATTTATCGTACGCGGAATCGGTTCGAAACCGGGGAATCCTCTTTGTAAATGCCGATCGGACGATCCTACTCATCGACGAATAGATCCACACCGAGTCAACGAAAGCCAAACAACTGTAACGAACAGCCTCGGCTTTTATCGTATCTGGATACAATGCGTATTTCGGGACTGCGTGGTACTATTTCCACGCGGCGTCCAGCTATTCTTAGCGAAGCTTCGACACGCTGCGCGGAAACCGTTGCCAGTGGTACTACAGCTGCGAAAGGTGGACGTTTCGTTCCAATTTGTTTTTCCATGCTCGTGGAAACCGTCCGCAGGATGATGGAATCCGTATCGATCAACCCCTCCAGACGGAATTAGTAGCACTCGAAGGAAAACGAGTTTTCTTGAAGAACCACCCCTGGGAAGACTGGTTAAGAACTTTTTAGAAATCGGATCATACAACGACCAACTCTTGGAGGCAGAATTGACGAAGAGAAATTAATTTTCTCTAAAAACCACCCCTGTGAAAAATGATTGGTTACGAACGTTTTAGAAATCAGATCATGCAACGACCCCCTTTTTGAGGCAGAATTGACGGAAAGAAATGAATTTTCTCTAAAAACTACCCCTGAGAAAAATGATTGGTTATAAACTTTTTCGAAATCGGAGCACATAACGATCAACCCCTTGAGAAAAGAGAATGTTTCATACCAAGTTCTAGTTTTGCGAGTATGCAAAGAGTCTTTTAGAAATTAGATCGTACAACGATCCACTCTTTGAGATAGAACTGACGAAAGGAAATTAATTTTCTCTAAAAACCACCCCTGAGAAAAATGATTGGTTACGAACATTTTAGAAATCAGATCATGCAACGACCCCCTTTTTGAGGCAGAATTGACGGAAAGAAATGCATTTTCTCTAAAAACTACCCCTGAGAAAAATGATTGGTTATAAACTTTTTCGAAATCGGAGCACATAACGATCAACCCCTTGAGAAAAGAGAATGTTTCATACCAAGTTCTAGTTTTGCAAGTATGAAAAGAGTCTTTTAGAAATTAGATCGTACAACGATCCACTCTTTGAGACAGAACTGACGAAAAGAAATGAATTTTCTTGAAGAACCACCCCTGAGAAAAATGATTGGTTACGAACATTTTAGAAATCAGATCATGCAACGACCCCCTTTTTGAGGCAGAATTGACGAAAAGGAATGAATTTTTTTGAAGAACCACCCCTGGAAAAAATGATCGAGGAGAAGTATAGTAACAGAATTTTTTAGAAGTCGGATCATATAACGATCCATTCTCCTTTCTCGAAGAGCTACCCCTGCGAAAATTTATTCGATAACTACGAAAGGTGGTCATTCCGTCCTAATTTATTTTTCGAGACTGAGTTGATGGTACAGGAAAAAGAGAGTAATCTTGGGAAACTGCTCTGCAAAAATAATTGAGCAGCCTCCGTCATAATAATTACTGTACGAATGAGCATTCGCAGCTGTCGGAAATCTTTCGAAGATTCGCAGACCCCGGATTCTAATTGAATCTAGGTCTTACTTTATTTTCGCATCACTGACGTCAATACGGAAGAATATAAAATTCTGGCCGACTTCTGGTTCTTTAAATTCTAGTATAAAAGTGTAAGTTGGCATAAAATTCCTTTAATAATAATCAGACTGCCACTCTCTGCGCCGTTTATGGCTCGTAAAAGATCCCGCATAAAGTTCACCGACACATAACACGGTTCCATTCTATTTTTCGTCCGGGCGTATAGTCCACCACCGAGGGAAAATTCAATTCCCCTGCAATTTTCAGTCCCTTCAACTTGTCTACGAGAATACGAGCGCTCGCGATCAATTCGCAAACACCACCAGCCACCGGTCTAAGAATAGTCCGTATATTAGAGGCAGAAAATTCGTGAATGGCGAAGACAAGCTGATAACGGGCTGTTACGTGTGTCGGAGCATAATATTAATAGAAAGATGACTATGTTCGTCGTTTCTCTGAACCGCGTAAAATAAGAAAAGTCGATATCGATTCGGGGAAACCGTTCAATTGTCTCCAGATGTCGGGAATTTTTCTGACATCGTCACCATCTTTTTATAATCTTCGCGGGAGCACAATCTTACGGTCCAACAGCAGATTAATAGACCGATGACGAGCCAAAAGCGTTTTGATAAATGTTTCTTGTTAAACAGCTTCTACGTTCGCCATTCTCTTAACGTAACAATTCGTCGTTTTCATAGAAACAAAACAGACAATTCTCACATTTTCCTTAAAACGAATTTGCCTAGACTTTCCTCAATCTAATCCTCACACGCTCCTCAAAAATAGCTGCTTAAAAAAGACTGGGATGACAATTCACCCTGTTTCATTTATAGCGTCACATTTTAAAGAAATACATCTCATGACGTGGACATAAAAGGATGAATAATTGTACAGTATGTGAAAATATTGAACGAGTGAATTTTCATCCTGAGGAACGTATGAGTATCATCTCTTCAACAAAGTTGTCAAATTCCAATTACATTGTTTACGCCTTTGTGTTTGCTATATTATTTGGAACGACTGTAAGCAGATTACCGTAATGATGTCTACTATTTTTTCTTGTCTATTTTTAATGCTCGCCGAGTTCTCCGAGCAGCTTTGATCAGACATGGCAAATGACAAGACACCGGGCTCGACGGCAAAGGATCTTTGAAGATAAAAAGGAAGATGTATCTATCGCGACTGAGAGCTCCGAGACAAAAGGGTTAAGGAGACCGTGAATTTCTCGACGGAAGGCGAGGAAAAGAGGGAAGAATGTCCAGCGACTGGTCGCAGGGGATCATCATCGATCCTTCGGTCCAACGGCCCGACGTCTATTTTCATACGGGCTAGACTATTTATATACACGTACAATGTTCCACTTCTATCGGCCGATGAGAACACCGACTAACCATGCACCGTTGCGTTGCATCCGATGCATCGGCGCGACGATATTTTAATATGTTCCAATGCTCGAGCCAAGCGTTTCCATCCGATCGCCGTTTATATCGTTAACAGCTGCCTCCGATTCCACGGGGATCCGAGTCCATCGCGTTTCCCACGTCCTACGTTTTCTTCTTAATCCCCCATTCAATTTTTAAGGGGGGCTTCACCATTCCAACGATCCAAACATCAATTTCAATTCGTTCTCTTCAAGTGTTCTCTGCGAGGAGCGAGGATTTATTTTACGGTTTCAGTGATTAGAACTTTCTTTGAAAATCTATTGCATGCCTACGTGGTCTCCAATAACTATGCATTAACGAAAGCAGAATAGAATTTCATCTCTGTTTAAAGGAAATTAATAATATACGGTGAGTCACAAAATTATTTACTCACTCTTAAAAATACGATAACTCGATTAATATTGTACTATACGATTTAAACTTGCGAATAATTTTGTGTCTCACTGTACATATTTATTAGTGAACTGCGGATTTTATGCATTTACGACAAAATTGGGCACGTACAATTTAAAAAACTGTGGATATTAAAAATATTTAACGACGTCAATTTATTACTTTCAGCTTAATAAACTAAGTGAAAGAAGAATACAATTTTGATTTGGCTCCTGTGTTGTGCAATCACTGCGAACATTTTTTATTTTGCATCAAGGCCGCAGTCTATTTGCTAGACTCTGTTCAGAATTTTCAGCACGAGTCTGACACGATATTGTAGAGCACAGGATTAAGCTAGTATGTACTTCCACTAGAGATTTCTACTTCGCGTGTGGCAAACGTATCCGGACCTTAATACGTGTAACGATTAATACCCGTTTGCATTTCTGTTTCACGTGTACACGTGACACGTGGAACGTGTTAAGTATCCGTGTACACGGATCTGCGAATAAGGTAACGGTACCGATTACTGCGGTATCCTGCTTCCATCGTACTTTATTTCAATATTACTCCAAACCCATCGTGAAATAATAATACGTGTAAGCATTTTATGGAAGAATAATGCGTTCTGAATACGGAAAGAAATATTGTTGACCCTGGAAACCGAATCTCCGCGTTGAAAACACTTCCACATTTTGGTATCGGCTGTTCAAAAATCGTCAGTCGTCACGTCCTGAAAAAGGTAAGAAAGGTGCCAAATAAAAATGTCCATAGTTCAACGAAAAAAGGAATATACTTCCGAGAGTTTGAATTCAATGCACTCCAAGGTAAACATTTTCCTGGACAAAGTTGAACAGGCAGAGTGCACTCACCGTATGTCAAATTACGGTGCAGGCGAATCTTTCTCAGCAGGGGGTTGGAAATTGGCCCAGAGTCTTTGAAACTGTTCGTCGAAAGGAGTGACCGCAGACGCGTGATTGGTCACGAGGATGTTTTCGAAGTTGCCGAAGAACGCAGACATCGTCCAGTTGGCGCTGCCATGAATCAGGATTTGTTTGTCCACGACGACGAACTTGTGGTGCATCAAGACATCGTTCCTCTGCATTCTGACCTCGATGCCTGAAACATTTCCGGTCTCGGGGAAGGTCTAGGTTTTCGAAGATACTCTCGCGAAGCGATAAGAGAATAAGCATCGTGTACGTACCGTTATTGTGGAAACAAGCGACAGAAGCGGATTCGTTGCGTGCCATGTGCTGGTCCATTATCACCCGCACGTGCACGCCGCGTTTATGCGAGCTCACGAAGGCCTTCGACAATGCTTGGCTAGTCAGCAGGTACATGCACACGTCCAAACTGTACTTGGCTCCGTTTATGTAACTCTCCAACTGGCTAAAAGGTTGCTCGCGGATGTAAATGCTCATCGGTTTCGCGGAAATACGACTATTTTTAACCGTGGATATGAACTACCCCATTCTATTTACGAATACGATGCTCGATGCTTAATTAGCGTTGCTCGTTACCCAACCCCGATCCCACAATATCCCATACGGGGATATTATTTTTATCTACTTGAACGAATTTTGGTAAACACGTCGAAACGTCGCTTCTTCACGGATTTCGGTGAAATTGCATTTATAGACGTATTTTAAGAAACTCGAATCTACAGGGTGGGCCAGGGCCGGATTAAGCCTAGTAGCAGGAGTAGCAAATGCAACTGGCCCCGCGCTTTTAGGGGCCCCACGTCAAAATTTTGTAAAAAAGGTCATTCATCTGCAACGAAGTATCAAAATCGTGTAAGTAACTTCACCTAAGAGTAAACGTATTTTATTTTATTATCATACGAAACCTAGGGCCCCTGGTAACATTTGCTACGGGCCCCACGCTTTTGGGGGCTCCACGTCAAAATTTTGTAAGAAAGGTCATTCCTCTGCAACGAAGTAACAAAATCGTGTAAGTAACTTCACCTAAGAGTAAACGTTCTATTCAGTTCTATTTTATTTCATTATCATACGAAACCTAGGGCCCCCTGGTAACATTTCCTACGGGCCCCGCGTCAAAATTTTGTAAAAAAGGTCATTCATTTGCAACGAAGTATCAAAATCGTGTAAGTAACCTCACCTTAGAGTAAACGTTCTATTTTATTTTCTTATCATAGGAAACTTAGGGCCTTCTGTTAACATTTGCTACGGGCCCCGCGATGGTTTAATCCGACACTGCGGTGGGGCGAAGCAACGTTTTGACAAATTTACCAAGATTTTTTACTAGGTGATGTAGAAACAGTTTTTTAACCCTCATACGTTCCTCAGGGTGAAAATTCACCCATTTACCTTTTTCACATATTGTAAAACGATTGATTTCTTTTTGTCTGTGTTGCAAAACATATTTCTTTGAAATATCACACTATAATTGAAGCATAATTCGTAGATTTGAAAATGTGAAGTAAGAAGGGGTGAAATATTATTCTAGGATCTTTTATGCAACTATGTTTGAGGAGTGTATGAGGGTTAATAAATTCCTATTGGTCGGAATCGCGATGTAAAGAGGATTGGTTCTCATTTATCAGGAGCACACCATGGGGAAATCCCCATTGTTGTGGACCGTCTTAGACGCTGAAATTGATGGGGGATTTACCGTAAATAGCGAACAGGACATGTCTTGGCACCGCAAGGGTCTTCAGCCACATGATCTAGACATTGACCAGACTCTTGAGAGAAGAACATGACCTCCGTAAAATTTGATCCCTGTTCGGTCACATTCCTCTCCGTATTCGCGTGGGTTTTGCATTTTCGAAAGTCTCTGAGTATTTTGTACAACTGCCAAACAACCTCTGTGGCAATTACGAACCCTCCGTATAAATAAATTTTTCTCATTTCTAAAATGGAACCCTGGAAGGAAATGGACGGATAAATAAATCGTAAATAAATCCAGTAAATAAAATGGTATTTATTCGTCGAAGCTTTGAAAACATTTTAAACAATTCAGTGGTACGTATTGTAATGACAATTGTATTAAATCGTATCTATATTATTCAGAAATAAAACAACGATAAAATAACAATAAAACACCGGCATCTACAGGCATTCGAAGCACTGCTGCCATCTTGTCCGGCATGCAGTGAACAGAATGCGAAGCGCAGGGACAATGTCATCTGTGATCGATATTCTGACAGGTTGAATATCTTGTGCTAATTGTTAGATACGTAGTGAAGTTCGACATCTATTAGCTTACCTATTATTATCACGAAATACTTGAATGTTTCCCACGTTGAAGAATCAAGCACTGTTATCACCATTAGCAACTTTACCGCCAGACGCTACTTCTGAGCATGCGGTCCATCGGTCCATGTGTTTGACTCTGTCAGTGTTCTCAACTAGTTAGCAATGTAAACACACTAGTAATATTTTTTTGGGGATATTTTACGTTGGGAGGTTTGACAACCGTAGAAAGAATTAGGCCCGCCATTTTCAAATACTGTAAATATTTTGGTTCTGGTTTGGGAAAGGTATTATATGTATTCTCCAAAATTCTGTAAATAAAAATATTCTTTTCCAGGCGTTTGCTCGAACGATCGATACTTCTATTGAGGATACTTCTATTGTGGGAACCCGTAAACACATACTGTCCCATTACTTCCTTTTTTGATAAAGGTGAATTCTTTTCGATCGAAATCATAAAATTCTTTTTTTTTCACCCGAACTTGTTCTCATCGGGGACCCACTTTCCGTATTGCACCCAAGAAGACTATTTTCAAGTCAACACCACCCCTGTTGCATTCTTATCGACACAGACATACCTCGTCTCTGCTAATGGTAAATGCGTTTATCTACAAGCTTCAGCGTTCCGCGGCGGATGGCGCCACCAACAATTGACCCTCCACTGTCGCGTCGGTATCGTTTGTCTACCAGCTTCACCGTTCTACCACGGATGGCGCCACCAACAAGAATATTAAATTTTCACCGTTTTCGAAACATTTTCGACCGTATGGTTCTTGTAAATGTTTAGAATATAAGTTATGTTCATGTACAATGCAGTTTATGTATGAATCTACAATGAATAAATAAAGACAATATAATAGAAAAGTATATCCGGCTTGTCATTGACTTGTACTACTCAATTTCGGATACCTCCTCTGTCATCATGTTCTCCTAATACAAAGTTCAATTTTCGAGAGTTTCGAAAAATTTTCGGTAATTTTCGGCGGTCTGACCTGTCGTTGAGTTGTTCTACTGAATTTTAGAAATTTTTCGAGCGTCTGACTTGTCGTTGACTTGTACTACTGAATTTCGGATACCTCCTTCGACATCATGTTCTCCTAATACAAAGTTCAATTTTCGAGGTTTTTGACAAATTTTCGGAATTTTCGACCGTCTGACTTGTCGTTGAGTTTTACTACTTCATTTTCGAAATATTTCGAGCGCCTGACTTGTGGTTGACTTATACTACTGAAAATCCGAATACCTCCTTTGACATCATGTTCTCCTAATACAGAGTTGAATTTTCGAGGTTTTCGAAATTTTTCTGAAATTTTCGACAGTCTGACTTGCCGTCGACTTGTACTACTGAAATTCGGATACCTCCTTCGACATCATGTTCTCCTTTTTTTTTTTTTTTTTTTTTTTTTTTTTTTTTTTTTTTTTTTTTTGTTTAAGGGCGGTGGGGGAATGCAGCTTAAGCACACCCCCCCGCAGATGAAATTTGGGGGGGTAGTGTCGGGCTCGGTTCCCCTCTAGATCTTAATTGGGGATTATCAGGGCCTATGCCAAATCACCATACCGACTAAACCCCCACCGCCCAGGTCTCACCAGACCTTCTTTCTCCGCCTTTTTGCACGGAATAATACACCCGATGGCCCGCTATCCGCATTCATCGGGTGTATTTCTCCGTGCCCAAAGCCACACCTGTTCTTGGCTCTTACGACATCATGTTCTCCTAATACAAAGTTCAATTTTCGAGGTTTTTGACAAATTTTCGGAATTTTCGACCGTCTGACTTGTCGTCGAGTTGTACTACTGAATTTTTCGAGCGTCTGACTTGTGGTTGACTTATACTACTGAAAATCCGTATACCTCCTTCGATATCATGTTCTCCTAATACAGAGTCGAAAATTGGAGAAAATTTGCGAAAACCTCGAAAATTGAACTCTGTATTAGGAGAACATGATGTCAAAGGAGGTATCTGGATTTTCAGTAGTATAAGTCAGACGTCCGAAAAATTTTCGAAATTTCAGTAGTACAACTCAACGACAAGTCAGACGGTCGAAAATTGGCGAAAAATTTCGAAAACTTCGAAAATTGAACTTTGTATTAGGAGAACATGATGTCTAAGGAGGTATCCGGATTTTCAGTAGTAGAAGTCAACCACAAGTCAGACGTCCGAAAAATTTTCGAAATTTAAGTAGTACAACTCAACGTCAAGTCAGACGGTCGAAAATTGGCGAAAAATTTCGAAAACCTCGAAAATTCAACTCTGTATTAGGAGAACATGATGTCAAAGGAGGTATTCGGATTTCAGTAGTATAAGTCAACCACAAGTCAGGCGCTCGAAATATTTCGAAAATCAAGTAGTAAAACTCAACGACAAGTCAGACGGTCGAAAATTTCCGAAAATTATTCGAAAACCTCGAAAATTCAACTTTGTATTAGGAGAACATGATGTCGAAGGAGGTATCTGAATTTCAGTAGTATAAGTCAACAATAAATCAGACGGCCGAAAAATGTCGAAAATTTTTGAAAATCTCAACAATTGACTTTTGTTGTAGGAGAACAATCTAGCGGAGGAGGTATTTGGAATTTTGGATCCACCACATTCGCTATACGCGATCAAACGTGTACTAAGTACTACGCATGCAATGGTGGGGAAAATAAAAACAACCAATTTCTGTGATTTAAAACAATAATTTATTTCATAAAGAACTATCTTATAATACCGCTAAACCTAGTGGACAGGTTATTGCATCTGCTTCCTTTAAATAATTACCGCGTACGGTACCGACGAATCGTTCAAACGATGAGTAATAGTTGCTAATACTATTCAACGTATATACAGAATCGCAGTCGCAGGAGATGTTCCATGCCCATAGAAAACGACACATCTCTATGTTACAAACTCGTTCGAGAAGATCTTCAAACGGAATATGGAACACAATATAATAATATTAACAATTAACGTAGAAATGGAACGAAAGATATTCAACGTCGCAGTTTATATCTAAACATCGAGAACAGAACATAATCTTAACAAAATCGAGAAGATCGTGCAAATCCCAAAGAATCAACATACACAAAATTTTCCAATAAAATTTCCCGTTGTAAACTCGTTCACGATCTTTCGATACCAACCTATCCTATCGCAATAACTCTGTGCATAATAAAAAACCATCGTGGAATAATAATGAACAGTCCATGGAAACGTTGTTCCAAAAAAACAAAAAAGAAATGAATTCGTTACTCTCCGAACAATTCTCAACGCGCGAAAACATTCGATTACATAGACTTCGTTAAGGATATCTTAAAAAATCTAATTGTAAAAACAAGTTCCTTTTACAATCTTATCAATGATTCTGGCAACCTCGCCAAGGAGCTTCGCTGGAGTGATTTCCGGAACGGTCGAGCCTGAATCCTTCATGGATCAAAGTTCTAAAGAAAACAATCGACTCAAACGAACAGGAAAATATTTACAGCGGTCGTCCGTTCGACCGAGTCTCGGCAGCGATACTAAACACTAGGGGTAGACGGGTACTCGAAGTAGAAGTAGAGTTCGAGTTGGGAACACGAATCTGATAAAATTGGATTTTACACTTTTTCCAATCAGTGTTGGATTGAATAGTAGTAATAAAAAGGAGTTAAAAGAGTTAAAAAATTGTGTTTCGTTCACAAAAATATAAAATAAAATAGTTTTCATGCAGTGCGATGCAATGTATTCTTTCCCAGATACAGACTTTAAAAATTGCATGTAATGTACATAAAATACGAAATGCGTATAAAATCAGATTGAGGGACCACCGGACCCGAACCCGAATTTCTGGACACCCGTCCACCCCTAATAAACACAATAGATTCAACAACGAAGCTCTGACACCGTGGAATCAGCTTCCCGACGCAATTTCAGGTACCCTCTTCAAGGGAGTCACGATTCCGTTTTCTCAGGAAGAGCAGTCTCCTCGTCCACCTCGGTCTTCAGGTTCTGGTTCATCTCGACCTGTTTATCCACCTCTTCGTGTTCCATTTGCCCGTCGACGTTGATCTCCTCCTCTTCTTCGCCAACGTCTGGCAACATCTCTTCCTTTACTGTGATCCCATCGTCACAATTCTGCTCTTCAACTTCTGTAGCTTTCACCTCTGCGTTCTGCATAGTTTCATGGGGCGGAGACATTTCTCCAGGACGATGGAACGTCAGCACATGGTGATCTAACTCGGCCCTGAAGAAGAACTTCAAGGTGCACTTCGAGCAGTCGTAAGGCCGCGCACCTAGACCGTGTTCTTGGAGCATGTGGTTCTGAAAAATATTCAAAATTGTTAAAACAATCTCGTATACAATTTACAGGACATTCTTTGAGATTGGTAGAGTGATTGTAGACACTAATATTCAGATAGGATTTGAAACTCTTTTGGGAAGTTAGAACATTTGCTGTGCTATGCAACGTGCCTGGAATTTTTTATAAAAATTTCAATATGACTATTTGAGAATTCGAGTTCCCAGAGTTGAAATCCCATAGTCCAATATTAAAATCTTAATGGGGGTCGCTGCAAGTACCTGAAGACCGATCGGCGCGGTGAAAAGGGACTGGCAAATGTAACAGCTAAGAGCAGCGCAGCCGGCGAAAGTGTGCTCTATCAGGTGACTCTGCAACTGCAGGGGGCTGCAGGCTTCGTAAAGACACAGGTGACATCGCAGTGCATCCACGGAAGCTTTTCCTGTAGCTTCTAGGTGTTCCTTTCTGACGTGCTGTTGTATCTTCGCCTCTGAGGGGAACGACATCTGAGACAGACAATAAATTAATTAATAAAATAAATATGAAGGGGATAATATTGTCTACTCCACTTTCGCAGTCATAAGATAATCAAGTCAGGACCAAGATATAAGTCCATGAAAAACGCAGCTGTTAGACTAATTCATAATGAGCGTTTACTGTACTTTGGAGTCCGCTACAAATCAATCGATAGATACATTAAAATTCAAGATCTCCAATTACCTGGCACTGTATACAGGTGTAAGTGTTGGACCCAGCAGCAGGTTTCTCGTGCTCCGCGAGCCGGTGTTTCTCCACCTCTTCAGGGTCCTCAAACTTCACACCGCATTCCTGACATCTTTTATTATCAGTCAAATTCTCGTCGGCCCTCTCTTCAGCTTTGAACACCCTGTCGGACTCCCATCTGTCTCTGGACCCGTCCCATTGGGACTCTTTGTTGTTGCGAGGCCAGTTTCTGTCGTTCTTTGCTCTAGCGTGTTCGTAGGGTGAATTTAAAATAGGTAAACCCTGCGAGTGGCGTATGTAGCAGGACTTGCAGACTCTCAGGGACTGTCCTCCGCCAGTGATGTGGCTGGGAGGCAGGCTGACGAAGTCGTCGGCCGAATAATCTCTCAGACATAAGCAACACCCTGGACTCTGGCTCTTCTGGTTGGGGCTGGGACTGGACGCGGTGCTCTGGGAGCTGGTGGACGATCTCAGATGATGCCTAGCGTGAAGACGACACTCCAGGTCGCTGATCAACGTTTGCCTGCAGACCACGCAGGCGGCAGGAAGATGAGGAAGAGAGCCATCGAGTCTCTGTTGAGGATCAACGTTCTCCAAACTGTGTCTTTGCACGTGCTCGAGGAACTGAGCTTCCGAGGCGAGGTTCCCTCGACAGACAACGCAGGTATCGCTCAGCTGGATCTTGCAGTGCTTCTGCAGCTTATGCTCGGCTAGGGTAGCACCAGAAGGACACACCTCATCGCAGATGTTGCACTTGTGCCTACCCCCAGGCTCGTTCGAGGCGTGTTGGATCCTTGTGTGAGACTCTAGTTCGGTTCTAGAACGACACACCTCCCCACAGTAAGCGCAGGTCATGCTCAGACTGGTTAGCGACTTGGTCTGAAGCTTCGCGGGGGCGTGAGCCAGCTTCTTGTGCGCTTGAAGCTCCGCCTCGTTCGCGAACTCTCCTCTCTCGCAGAGCTCGCACTGCTGGGACCCTGTGCTGGTGTAATTCGGACGTTTGTTGTTGTTGTCGCGTTGGTTCAGCGAGTTGTTGTTGCTGGAGGCTGGAGAACGACCCCTCTTTTGCGACTTCGGCTGGGAAGACAGGAAAGTTACGAGGATTCAGAGATTACGAAACTGTGACAACGTTTAACAACAATAAATCAGCACACTCACCTCATCCTGTGTCCTCGGAGGTCTCCCGATCCTCCCGTTCTCTCTGGAGCTGCTCCTGACAGCCTGATGATCGCTGGAATGATGCGCCTGCGCCATGTGCCTGTCCAACAAGAACTCCACAGCGAAGCCCTCTCTGCAAATGGGACACCTGTACAAGCTGGTCGAGTGGCTAGCCAGGTGAAGTTGCAGCTCCAGTTCCGAGTTGCAACAAATTCCGCAGAAAACGCATCTAGGTACAGCACTGCCGGTGACTCCGGGCGTAGACGCAGGACTCCTAGCGACGGGGCTGCTGTTCGAAACCGTGGACGGTGCATGAACGCTCCTGACATGATTCGCCATTTCCGCTTCGCTTCTGAAGAAGCTTCTACCTTCTCCAGGCGCGTTACCAGGCGAATTTTCATTGTTGGGAACGGTGCAGGCGTTGCACCGATAGATCCTGCACTCCTGACTGTGCTTCACGGCGAAATGAACTTGTATAGCGACTCTCGAATCAAACGTGTCCCTGCACAAAGCGCATCTGTAAAGATGATGCGCGTGACTGTCGAGCAGATGCCTCTGCAGTAGATCCGGATGAGGGTACAGCTTCTTGCAAGCTCCGCAAGCGTACTCCTTGCTGATCTGTCCTAGGTAATGCTTGGTGAGATGCGCCAGCATGTCCTCCCGATCTTGGAAGGTGGCCTCGCATTTTGGACAGGGGTGTCTCATCGCGTCGTTCCTGTGATCAGCCTGCAGATGTCTGGCTAGGTGTTCTCTGAACGACTCGAAGTCCTTCAAAGCAGCTCCACATTGACCACAGAGGAGGGTGCCAGGATTGTAGCTGCTCTCGGTGGGTCTGGAATGTTTGCTGGTCAGATCAGCCGGCTCCGAGACCGAATCCCTAATCTTCTGAGTTCTAGAACTTTTGGAATCGTTGTAAGTTCCGTTGATCTTCGCGTCCCCGTACTCTGCAGCTTCCAGAGGCCCTAATCTCCTGTTCTCGCAGTGTTGCAAGACATAGTGCTCCGCGTAGGCCGCGGCAGAAGCGCAAGGGATGCCGCAGAGAGGACACATCATCAGCGCCGAACCGAATCCGTCGGTTCTGTGAATCGAGACCAGGTGATCCCTCAACGAGGCTAACGTGGAGAACTTCATCGTGCATTGGTTACACGTGAACGCGTTCTCGAACTGATCTTTGTCCGTCGATGTCTCCGCGTCATCCTGGTATTTCCTCTCGTGATGATCCTTCGAGGATCCTTCCGATCGCAACGATCCCTTCTCGCGCTGATAACCGGCTTGATCGGTGGTCCTGCTGGGAGACGGAGGGACAGCGACGCTCTCACCGCTCAGGATCGACTGGTGCATCGTGTGCACGTGCATCTGCAGCTGCTGCATGCAACTGAACGAGTCCCGCGTGCAGTACATGCAGGCCAGCTTCAAAGGAGAGCTCAGGATCGGAGTGTTCGACGCGCTGCCGTGCGAGCTTTTCAATCCCGTTCTAGGGTTCAGAGCTAGGTTCAAGGAGGGCGATGGGGAACTAGGAACTGGCGGAGACGATGTGCTGTGCGAGGACACGCTGCGACGACCGTACTCCACGTCCTGCAGCTTCGTCGCGCCTTGGGATTGGTGGTGGTGCTTCTTGTGAGACTGCATGTGCGACGTTAACGCTGCTGCTGTGTTGTAGCCTCGGGAACACGCTGTGCACTGGTACGGCTTCTGCGTGTCGTGCGTCTTCATGTGAATCTTCAGGTGGTCGCTGAAAGCAGACGTTGAGTTTTAGAGAACCTCGAAAGAATGGGGCCTGAAGAGTGAGGGTCAGAGTTTAGGTTCAGTAGATGGAAGTCTTCGATTTGCTTTGAATTGCAGGGTTGTAAGCAATTATAGTCATGGCTGTCTGAATATTCAACACTCGAGAAAGGCGTGGAAGAGATTGGTACAGACCTGAACATTTTCCGTACGGCTAACGGAACGGAAAATTAACGAAGACATCACGCGAAGTCTTCAGGGGTAGACTCCCGTTTCCTGGATTGCAAGAGTGCGGAATGAGCCTTCTCGTTTCTCTATATTGCAAAGATGACGGTCTCAGTAGTCGTAAGCGCTAGATAAAAGATCAATCTAGACCACGGTCGCTCTCAAAAGTCCTATTTTCACGTCCACAGGGCATAATTTACATTATTCGGAAGCACACTGCCGCGCATCTAGCTATTTTCATAAAACTGCGATAACTATTTGCTGCCGAATACTGCAAATTACGTCTCGCGAAGTAAATATAGCGACCGTTCTAAAAATCCCATCTTTGCATTATTGAAAAATGAGAAGACGCAACCCACATTCTTGCAGTCCTAAAAACGAGTTTACTCCCTTAAAGATCCCTCACTGAACGTCGTTGGAAAACCGAATTAGACAACTGGTTTCTAATTGCGGAAAAGTGGATTGTAAAACCTAGAAGTTTCGAAGTGGAAGAAAATTTTGGAATAACTGCGGAGCTTGGGAAAACAGACTGAAAGGATGATGTGGTGGCAGGATTGAATCCAGGAATCACGGAAGAAGCATATCAACCGGGATCAAAATGATACGATATAGGACGGTTCCCGGGATGGTTGAATTGTCGGCTGGCGACGAAAACTGACGTCGAAATTTTGCAGATCTGTCAGAGATCTCGCGGCCAAAAATAAAGGGTGTCGAGTCGGGGAGAGGCGAGGCGATACGAACGCGATGGGTCAACAATTTTCACG
Source organism: Lasioglossum villosulum (assembly GCA_963971365.1). Classification (NCBI taxonomy): domain Eukaryota; kingdom Metazoa; phylum Arthropoda; class Insecta; order Hymenoptera; family Halictidae; genus Lasioglossum; species Lasioglossum villosulum. Next base: position 23,600,414 of record OZ020503.1, on the reverse strand, counting down.
CGGCCGTACCCACGAACGGATGAATAATTCATCCCCTCGGCGGAAAACTAAATCCGTTATAAGGCGAGGTCAGACACACGGGCGCGCGCACACACGGGACGCTCGCGGACCGGTCAGTGTCTCGATTTCCAGAAACGAAGACAGACGGCAAATTTGCTCTTGCACTTTACGGCTGAATAATTCATAAGCCAGGATTATCGGCCGGCCAGCCTGGCCACGTCCTATTATCGCCTGTATCGCTTCCCGTGTGTCGTCTATCCGGCTGAGGAAAACGGGATACCGCCGTGTGTCAACCTCTCCGACACGTTCCTCGCCGGTGGTAGACCTTTCGCTCGAGGACGGGGTGTATCGACGAATTTTCACACTTTTCTACCTCGACCGTGGTTCGTGCGTAACAAGAAACGAAATGAATTTTCAATCTTGTTCAACGTTTACGCATAGGTACAGTTGGAGACAGTGTGCTTGAACAGAATGGGCAGGTACAATTTAAAGGAGTGGATATGTTAAATATTATCAAAGACGTCCATGCATTAACTTAACTTAATAGAATAATTGACTCCCATGCTGTGCAATCAATGCAAACATTTTTTATTTTGCATAGAGAGCCGCTATCTAGTCATAGAAGATTGGTAAGCTGTGAATTGGGGATAATGAAGTTATTTTACACAATTAGGCGCACTCTTGGAGACGATGTGCTTGAACAGGTTGTGACGAAAATGGGCAGGTACAATTTAAAGCGGTGGATAATGTTAAATATTATTAAGGACGTCCAAGTATTGACTCTTAAGGTAAGAGACTGTGGATTTGATGAACTTATGACAAAAATGGGCACGTGCAATTTAAAGCGGTGGATAATGTTAAATATTATTAGGGACGTCCAAGTATTGACTCTTAAGGTTAGAGACTGTGGATTTGACGAACTTATGACAAAAATGGGCACGTGCAGTTTAAAGGTTACAACTTAACAATGTTTTAACGCGTTAACACGTGGTCGTCTTATTAAAAATTCTATGAACAATTTGGCACACTTGGGAGACAATGAGCTTGAAAAGGGTTTTAGATAATTTCGGGTGCGACGCTGCGAGTTATAAAAGATCGGTGAACTGCGAATTAGGGGATAATGAAATTGTCTTGTTGGTGGACGATGATTTAGAGTTAGAGTAATCCGAGAGGTGATTCCCCGCTAAATCCATCAGCCGGTGGTCAAGGTAATCACGGCGGAGTGTTTAGTAAATGAAAAAAATGGCCAGTCATTATCCCCGCAGGGGTGGAGCGTGCTGTTAGGGGGCCCGGAAGAGAGGAAATAGAAATAAATGGAGCAGAAGCGAGCTGCATCCAGCGAACTCTCCTCGGTTCTCCCACGAGTTCCGACGGCTCTCGACCGTCCACGCTCGCAGAAATTTTATTTACGCCCCTCGTTTGCGAAAATAATAGAAGCTTGAAGGGATGAAACCGTTTCGACCGGTCTCGCGAGGATTGCTACCCCAATGTGTCACTTTCCAACGGACCCGTGACGGATTGCTCTGCTCGTCAAACTGTGGATCGTCTTCTCGAACATCTCCGAACACTTACAATTTAATCTCGATCGAGGGCGCTGACGATCTAGACAGATAGATCGAAAATACAATAATATGTACCGACAATTTTTGTGAACTGATCTCGTTTTGTCTTCGCGTGGCAGATGATACGAGCGCGTCGCGTCGGATCGATCGTCGGCGATCTACGTCGCGCACCGAGATCCCCCGTGGCTGCGGGATCTATGTGAGAACCACGGGGGTTTTCACCCTTTTGTTGGGTCACCCATGCCGACCGTCAAGCCCCGAGAACGAATAGAGATGTGGCGTAAAGATCAGCCGACGCGATTGTAATAATGGCTGACAGGAGAAGGTCTCTGTTAGGACTTCGACTCATCGTTTCGAGCGACCAGCAATCCCCGGAACCGTGATCCACTTTAAACAATATGTGGTTGGATCGAGAAACTCGCTCGATCATTTCCTATCGATGCATTGTTGACTGCGAAGTCGTTACAGGTTCTGCCCTCGAAATTCACCCTTTTGCTAATAAAGTTTTTTTAGCAATAGAAATACCAATAAGTAAAACTTAACTTGATTGAATCGTTGCGCCGAGATCATTGGTACTTCTTTTGTTTTAACAATCACACGATCGATAATAGGAATAATGTTTTTAGCAATGATTTACATCGAACTATAGGGTTGAAGTACGAATGATGTGTGTGTATTGTACGAATGAACGTGTGTGTATTAACAGACAACCCTATATATAGTTAAATTTATAAAATAGAGAATCGGAACAGAAGAATTCTAATTGCCAAAGAATTGTAAAAAGAAGATCAGATCGAAACGAACGCGCCCGTGACAAACACGTCTGTCAATGCTTATAATAAATACGGCTTTTCCTTACAAATACTAATTTAAAAATAGTTACCAAATCGTTAACTTTGTAATTTATAAGAACTGTGTGTAGATACGTGTATTAATTGTAACCATTTTCTGATTAATAAATTTTCAAAATGAAAGTGTATATGTATTTATTGAAACTTATCGAGTATTTACGTTTCCTCGCAGTAGTGACGTAGTTCACGTGTATCTAGGTCTGCATGCCGACTTCTTGTGAACTTAAAAAAAAATTTCGATTGAATCGAAGAAAAACTGAGTCGTCGGCAGATTGTTGTCCAAAAAGGTGGGTTTCTGGCCCACTGTGCGACCGGGGGAAGGGGATGCGAGTTCTGGATCGTGTTCGGAGTCGTGAGCGCGGCGTAAGAGTGTAAGGCCGGTCGGACGAGCGGGAACGAGGCACTTGACTAATGTTCTACCTGTTGTCCCGTAACACCTATGCGCCTACCTGTCCGCCGCTCACCTGGACAAGCGGGGCCCCTTCTTCTCGCGTGCACACGTAGCATTCAGGAACGGCCGGTTGCGCGCAGGGAGGACGGACACACTCGAACACGAAAAAGGTGAGCGCCGGTTAGGTTCGCCACCCTCGCGTTCTCCAGCTTAGCATTTCAATACGCGAGAAGACCGAGTGAATGCGCTTCAAGGATAGAGAGAAAGAGAGAGAGAGAGAGGGGAGAAGATAAAGACAGGGAAAAGGGGACGTCGAGAAGAAAACCTCAGGGGGAGAGAGAGGAGAGCCACGTGAGAGAGTAAAGCTTGACTAATGCGAGCCGGGGCCGCGGTCGTCGCGCGATCATTACTCATTTGTCACCCGGTGGATCGGTCCCTCGGAATATCGGGGCCCTCTGTGTTTAACCCCCACTTTACCCGACTGTCTACGGGGCCCGTCGCTTTCACAACTTCCACGACCCACCCGGGGATGATTGATTTTCCTACGGAAGATCTCTCCACGACGCGACTCCGTTTCCGCGACTGATCTCGAATCGGTTTTAGAATCTGCGCTGCTCGGATCTGTCCGATAATAACTGGAACATTAGGGACCCGTAATCTTGTCCCTGTGTATGGGGTGCGAATGTAAAAGCGGAAATACAGGGTGACGAATGGAAAATATCTGAAAGTTTTCTAGGAATGATATCTGGGGTTTGTGTCAAATATTTGTAGTTTTTCTTTCATTTCTTTGGAAAATTTATAGGGTTAGAATAGCAGGATACAGAGAGGAGGGTGATCGATAAGTTTGGATGGTAATAAAGTGGGAATTATTGATTTTCCAGACCAATTATTACTAGACTGCTATGTGTACAATAAAAATTGCATTAATTTCATGGTACAGGAGCCACGAAGGTATTTATCTCTTTTCTAAATAATTTCAAGTGAAAAGTCATGCAAAAGTATGGAGGGTCTAGGAAGAAGGGGGTAATGGTTGAGCATTTACTGTCGCTGTGCGGCGACGGTGTCCCAAGTTAAAGGTACGCGTCTCTGGCTTACCTCCTGGAGAAAGCAGCCTCGCAGTGCGTGCATCGATATCTTCGATCTCCGGTGTGCAGCTTCACGTGTCGATCTCTGCTGCGTTTGTGTTTGAATAGTCTGGCACACCAGCTGCACCGGTACGGCATTTGATCGCCGTGGCTCTGGAACGTTAACATACCTATGATCTATCTATCGGATGGACGTGGACATCGATAACCGGGTGAATAGAACCTTCTCACAAATTTATAGGAGTTTACCTTGACCTCTTTGCAAAATGTCACACAAATACAAACTTTCGACAAATTCAATTCTGGAAAAACTGAATTTGATGCTAATTAAATTTTGGACTAACTAAATTTTGGATGAACTAAATATTGAACTAAATTTTGGACTAATTAAATTGTGGACAAATTAAATTTTGGACTAACTAAATTGTAGACAAATTAAATTTTGGATTGATTCAATTTGGAACAAAATAAATTTTGGATTGATTCAATTTGGAACAAAATAAATTTTGGATTGTTTCAATTTGGGACAAAATAATTTTCGAATTGATTCAATTTGAGGCAAATTAAGTTTCGGACAAATTGAATTTTGAACTGGCTAAATTATAGGCACATTAAATTTTGGACTGACTAAATTTTGGATTGATTCAATTTGGGACAAACTAAATTTTGAATTCATTCAATTTGAGGCAAATTAAGTTTTGGACAAATTAAATTTTGGACAAGTTAAATTTTTGAGCGACTAAATTGTAGACGAATTAAATTTCGGACAAACTAAAATCAGAGAACGATTCGAACATTCGAATCTGTTGATATCAGACCAAGTACCTAATGTTAATTTATAAATTCGATACAAGTCGAACATTTTCGTTTTCACATAAAAATGTAATAATTCAATAACGTTTGTGATTTGATTTGGCACTGTAATTTCTGCATTGTTAGCGCATCGAGTCCACGAAGTTCTGCAATGTAAGTGATGAAACGATAAGATTCCCATTGATAAGAATGACGAACACGCAACAAAATGATAGGACGATTAACCAGTGGCTCGCTGGGACGCGACAGAGGTCCAGGAGACGAAGAGAGAGAGAGGTGAAAAAGAGGATCGACAAGTAAGAAACTTCTCGTCTGAGAAGTTCCGCTGGTTGTCACCCAGGTAGATCACTGTGACCGATATGATGGCGAACGGGTCGGGTCATTCTCTTTGTCCGGTCGTTTTTTCCTCTTTATTTCCTCCGTCTTCGTCCCTGCCTTGGCACGATATGCTCTCTTTTCGTAACTCCGCCGGGGTAAGCTCGGCACGTACGACTTTCGAGCCGTTTCGTCGGCTCCTTTGAAGAGACAATCCGGACGGAAGGGCGAAGCGATCGTTGGTCGTTCGTCCTGGAAGACGAACTTCGCTGTCATCCAGCTCCGGAAGCCGGAGAGACTCTCCAGGAAAGAAAGCGTTCAAGAAAGCTTCGCCGATTGACATCGATCACGGAATCATCGAGCAAGAAACGCGACACGATGTCGATCGATTAGACAGCGTAGTAACTTTTTTATCAGACTTCTTTTTTTTAATGCGCGGGATGTCTTAGATCATTCCACGAGTCATGCTGTTTTTTACTGCGCTTCGAGTGTATGATCAATGTTTTGCTCGAGCCAAGTTTTTGTGGAAACTACTTTCCCAGTTGATTGCCACGAGGATGCAAAAATCACGCTGAATCAAAATAATTTACTTAATCGTGCAAGCATAGGAAATACGAAGCGAGTCGTGATAACAATTTTTCTAACGTCACAGCTTGTAGGTGTTTGCATAATTCGTGATTTGTTTGATCGATTTTAGTGAAAAATTGATTTTCAAGTTAAAAAAGTGTTCTCGATAGATCACGATCGTTTGTAATCGGGGAATCGGATGTTCCGAATGAGGCAGAAATTTTTTCCAGTTAACAGGATGGAATTGATACGCAAGCATTAAAATTGAATGGAATAATCGCAGCGTTGAAAAACGATTTGCGGAACGAGCGTGGAGAAGGAAACTTTATCAGGATGATCGAAGCGGTATCTGGAACCGCGATTCAGCTCGCGTGCAAGCTGCTTTCATCGAGTCTGAAAAGTCCCGAGGAACCCGAACCTGGACGAGCCACCTGGACGAACTACCTGACCGGTACAACCTGTTATGGGACACGGTACAGATTTTGACCCGAAGATGACCTGGCACCGACGCGGAAGAGAATCTCTCTCTCTGTTTCTAATGCCACCGACATGCAAAACAGAAAAATCCGAATTTGCCACGCGTCAGCCACACCTTTCCAACTACTCGCGATCCTCCAGAGGCGGTTTGCACTGACAATGAGTTAGGTTCAATCTGGAATACCAGTTCCTGCTACCTGAACCTTGCATCTGGACTTTATGGCGAAGATAACTGACTCCTTCTACCTGGCTTTTGCAACTTCATTTCATTCCGGAGATAGTTAACTCGTTCGCGGAACATCTGGTTCAGATCTCGTTCAATTAAGATCGGGAGTACTGTAATGGTACTAGCGAGACACTTTAGGGAGAACTGGATTTACACCTTGATCCAATGGTTTCTTTGCAACGCGATAGTCGGAGATTATGGTAACGAATGTTTTGAAAGATGTTGAAGATTCTTAGTATTTTTATAGGAGTAAGATTGAATGTTCCACGTTGCAGTTCCAGTTTGTTTTAATAAATAGTTAGGGTGTTTCGGTTACCTGTTCGTGTTTCTTCAGGTAGCTCAGCCTCGGGAAGGTGCGATCGCAGAATTGACAAGGATAAGGAGCGGTAGCGTTGTTGCCGTCGGCGTTGACGCCAACGTCAGCGTCGACTTCAGGTTCCGACGGGAAGCTAGCAGACGTGGGAGTCGCGCAGGACGATGGCGTCTCTCCTCCTCGACGCGAGTTTGGCCCGCCATCCTCGCTGTGCCAAGACGAACTTCCGGTCCCGAGTGCTTCTGCAATCAGAGGTAAACGTCTCGATCTAGAACTACTTGGAATCCAATAAAATATCCAGTGAGTATTGGATGTGAATGTTAATAAATGTACACTTCTTTCATAGCTGTTTTAACTAGAAAATTAAACATTTCGTCGGGCCTAGAATAATTCCGTTTTACATGATTTTTGTCTTTCCATGGATATGAAATCGATATAATATCTCGTACGTAAGAGTGAAGTAATTGATTCGACGCTGAATGATCGATGTCGAGCCTGATAAAAGTGTAGTAAATGATTAGATACCAACATCTATTTAATAATGTAAACAATATTTTGAATAATAGTACAGTAATATTTAGTGATAACTCTCTGGAAAAGAAATCATAGTCGCTCTTGAAGCAAAGTATGAGATTGAATACTTTTAAATCTCTTTTTAGAATACGATTCCGAGGTCGTCGACTCAGCGAACAGACAACGAACAGTAAGTTTATTGGGCTTGTAACTTATTGATAATCGGACATCGAGATTGAACAGAGTACCGCAAAGAGTCGAAGAAGGTAATTCTTTTATTTAGCACGAAGATCCGCGGTCTGGTTATCGGTTGTGGCGTCGAAGGGCCGATCGAAGTGGAAGAATGATCGATGGCGAGGCTGATAAGCACGCTGTCAGTGGTCGTCGGGTCCGAGCGCGATCTTTTTCGTAAACAGGTTTCTAAATGTCGTAAGAGGGACCAGTTCTTCCATAAGCGTGACCTTACGGACCTCGATGTAGGAACGTTACGAGGCCAGGCTGACCTCAGCCTCGCCCGTTATACGTCCCTTCGCATTGTTTTCGTAACGAGTGTATACCGTGTGCTATACGGTGAAACTGGTACCATTAACCCGCGTGGCTCTCGTCAAGAAACCGCCGCGAGATCCTCGAGGACTGGTCCCCCTGGTCCGCGGATAGAAGCGTTTCCCTCTCGCGGGGAATTCGCGAAGAATTCTCCCGGATCGAGTTCTGCTACCCTTTTATCCGCGGATCCAGTCCACACGCTATCCTCCCTGGGATCGTGTTAACGCGCCTCGCAATTTTTGCTCCCCCCTGACGCAACGAATGCTAAGCTTTTTCTCCTATCCGCTAGCGATAGAGAACAATCGCGACACGTCCCGCAATCTTCTTGCTTCTTGCTCCCCCTGAACCGATTACCGGCGATTCTCCTTTCCTAGGATAACCGTGCAGTAGTCGTTTACTGCAGTTGCGATTATTCGGTGACCATTCATATTTGAACGCGGACGATTTGGGGAATCGAAAAATCTTTTTCGTATTATTGTCGTTAGTTTGCTGGATCGACGATTACTTCTCGGCCTAGATTTTTGTCGGATAGAAATCGACGATTTCGTAGGATCAGGATTAATGTATGAACGGATCGTGAATGATTTTATTCGTGTTCTGAAGGATCAACCTTTTTCGTATTATTGTCGTTAGTTTGTTGGATCGATGATTATTTGAGGACCAAGATTTTTATCGGATGGAAATCGACGATTTCTTAGAATCAGGATTAATGGATGAACGAATCGTGAAAGATTTTATTCGTGTTCTGAAGGATCAACCTTTTTCGTATTATTGTCGTTAGTTTGTTGGATCGATGATTATTTGACGACCAAGATTTTTATCGGATGGAAATCGACGATTTCGTAGAATCAGAATTAATGTATGAACGAATCGCGAATGATTTTATTTACGTTCTGAAGGATCGATTTTTCTCGTATTATTGCCGCCAACTCGCTGCATTGACGATTATTTCACGGCCAAGATTTTTATCGGATAGAAATCGACGATTTCGTAGAATCATGATTAATGTATGAACGAATCGTGAAAGATTTTATTCGTGTTCTGAAGGATCAACCTTTTTCGTATTATTGTCGTTAGTTTGTTGGATCGATGATTATTTGACGACCAAGATTTTTATCGGATAGAAATCGACGATTTCGTAGAATCAGGATTAATTGACGAACGAATCGCGAAAGATTATATTTACGTCGTAAGGAATCTCGGTTGGAAAGGACAATCGAAAATCTGTTTATGGCCCCGACGAAAATCCAGAATAATAAAGGCGCAGGGTAGGAACGATTCAATTTAGGGGCAAAAATAAATGAAGTGAAAAGACCCGAAATAAAAGAAGGACCTAGAATATCTGGAACAAATGGAAAAATGAGGTGAAGAAGTAGCGTGAACGTCAGGCAGGGATTTACGGTGACTATTGCGACCGTAGGTTCCAGGTAGAACTGGAAGGCATTGGAGTAGACTGGTCTGGCCGTGGAAAGAAACGCGTAATAGAAGAAACCGTCGACGAAGGAGACATCCGGACGAGGCGAGTCGAATAATTAATAATTGCCAGGAATGAAGAGACTCCCACCGGCACGGATAGAGCAAAGTGGCCCTGGTAAACGGTGGAAATGACTCGGCTAGTTGGCCGTTTCCTCATTTGCCCCGGTCCACGCTCTGGATCCGACACCCACCACTGGATTTAAGAGATTTTACGGAATATAGCGGCTCCGACCAACAGGCAAAGAGACACCCAACGAGATCGGATCACGTGGATCTCGGTTAAATGGCTCGCATCCTCCGCCCACGTCGCGTTTTCCCCATAACAAGCGCGAGAGATCGCGTGCGAGTAATCTGTCGGCGTCGCGGTAATTGCTCTAATCGTTCATTACATTTTCACCGTCCACCTTCGAATTATACACCGTTCGCACGTGACGCCGCTCAATGGAAACCTGGGCGACTCGTTTTCGAAAATTAATGTATTTATTCGTATCTTGCTTGAACGTTGCTGTCCAAGTCTTTTTACGAACATTTGAATAAAAACAGAATGAATTTCAGTCTCGCAATTTCTGTAGAGTGTGATTCTTTCTTGAGAAGAACAAAGAAGAATCTAGTTAATTCAACGTAATTAATATTAAAATTCTAAGGGCAGTACGAAGAGCTAATTCCTTGACCCTTGCGTAGCCAAGCAAAATTATTAAAAACCTTTCTGTACTTGGCATGTTTGCACAAATTCTCTCTATAATAATATAAATTAATATACCAGCGAGTAAAGAGTGGACATTCAGAAGAATTTTATATTTTTCAGAGGAACATTAACAAATTGAAAGTTGAAAGAAATACAGTAAACGGGTACATACACAAGGGTTACGCCCTCAGTTTACGGGGTGAAGGTTCCCAATAAATTTTTTGAAGAAAATATTTCAAGAAAAATGTGAAGATCGTTAAGAGACGAGATCGAATGCAGTGATGCCATTCTCGGTTTACCGGGTGGTGAATCGAGAGAGAGCAAAGCGAGGCTTCCGTAATGGCGTTGCGAGATGCTAGGGAGGTTTCGTACATTTCCGGGGCGCGTTCCACCGCAAGTAACCCCCAAGATGCCTCTGTCGATCAGGTGTTCCTCCGATTGTGCAACAGCGATCTCGTGAACGTATCGGGGCACTCGCCCAATTGGCATGCCGTGTGACTCACAGCCGCCGCAGCGCGCCTCTTCTTGCAGAAAGAGAGACAAGGCGGATCGGGTGAGCACGCAATAAATAGAAACCGAGCTGCCGAACGGCACCCAGCTGATCCGCTGTCGTCGGGAATTCGACTGCGAGACTGCCAAGAGAAATCGCACGAGGAACAATGCCGGTCCCCGTTCATGGAGAACGCCTCTGATCGACGCACAGGCATGCGAAACACTCTCCGACCATCGAACCGCGCACCCTCCCGATGGTTCACCTTTTTATTCGATTAAGCCTTAAGGGGGTAGAGTACCCACGTGACATTACTAGAATCTAACTAGAATATTGCTAGACTTTGGGCCAAAAAGAGGGGTTTACGGGAACACGCCTCACGTCCTCATATTCTAATGTATTTTTCGATCACAAAAAGATTTTTCCTGCTAATTTAGGGACCCACGCGCGCTTCATTTAACCTTGCTCTTTCAAATGAGCCCTCACTGAGTTCAATATATAATCGTATGAGGACGTGAGGTGTGTTCCCGTGATCGCATTCAATTGTTCCCCAGATTCCGTTCATGAAGGGTGAATAGAAACAATTTTAGTTCAACTACTTCGACCAGATGGCGCTTAGACAGGAGAACTATCAGCGTAGATTCGTAACAACAAAAGTGTAAAGGGCATGAAGCCACTCGGATCCATTAATAGCAATAAAGATAATGATTAAAAGAAAAAAACCTGTATTTATAGCGAAATTGAAACGTTAGAATGATACAAATGTATGTTCATCACTGTTGCCAAATTGGTTTTTCGCGCTGGGGTTGGTCACAATGAAAAATACCATGGTCACGTGGGGCCTCTACCCCCTTAACTGGGCGCGCCTATAAACTTACGTTAGTGGGCGCAGGGGTCTGTTCGGACCCTAACGTTTATGGGGTCTTCTCTGCCCATCTTCAAATAATTTAGCAATGAATGCAAATTTTTAAAACTAAGTACACAAATTTCACGATTAACGCGAAGGAAACATAATATACAGGGTGTCCCAAAATAAGTTCGACTCCCGGAAATGGGAGGCTCCTTGGGTCACTTGAAGCGACATTTTCCTTTACAAGAATGGTGTCCGCGCTTTATTTGGGCGTTATTAACGAAAAACACGGACCAATCAGAGCGCGGCTATAGCGGATTGATTCTGGTTCAGCCAATAGCGACACCACGTGAAGCGGGACCTGTCGCCGAGTCGGACTCCGTTCGCTATAGCCGGGCTCTGATTGGTCCGTGTTTTTCGATAATAACTCCTCAACAATGCCGCGGACACCGTTTTTGTAAAGGAAAGTGTCGCTTCAAATGACCCAAGGAACCTCCCATTTCCGGGAATTACACTTACTGTGGGACACCCTGTATAAAACTGGGAAAGTTATACAGTATTTTATACCACTCGGGGTAAGACACACTATCGTCTCTTTTGGGCATTTCATCCCCCAAATGTCTGTTCTTTGGGTTGTTTTTTCCCTAGTGATTTTCTTCCTCCCTATCGAAACTGGGGATTTTCACAAGGACCCGTTCAACAATTCACTTGCCTGAGGTAGTACACAGAGCAGAGTCTACGTATTCGTTGTGTGAGCACACACCGCTAGACCACGTATACGTACACGAGGATTGCAAGGGTTCGATATTTCACTTCTGATATCTTCGTGATGCAAAGACTGAATTTCTTAATAGGATGATCAAAGCTCCGCTAGGAAGCGTACCTTTGCTTTGGAATATTTTGATGAAAAACAAAAGATGGTACCCTGATCATTTTTCAATCTAAAGAGCTGCAAAAAGAAAGTATTCGTAAGTTTGAGCGAGAGCGATGTATGTAGCTGCTTTCCAATGTTTCTCCAAAAAGGAATGGAGAGTACCAACAATGCCCAGGTCCTCCAGATCTCTTTCCATCGGCGCGGGTGCTAAGGAGATACAGTGGGGAGCCGGTGAAAGTTTGGCAGCTCGTGCAAAGTTAGGCGATCCCTTAGAATCCTCGGGCGAAAGGGGGCCGATCTTTAAAAGATCGGTAGACAAGGACGCAAAGGCTCGCAGGGGGATTCGAGGGGGTTTTATTTAGAGTCTCGATTCCGTCCAATCAGCGGCGATGTGTCATCGACGCGAAAATAGTCGCACTTAACACTGGCAGTTCTTTTCTGCCGCGACCTGCCGATGCCAACCCTGTTGCATTGTGTTTTTGTCTTTGGTAACGTGTGTGCGTGTTCGCGCCCATATACAGTCTCTCCTGCTCCCTCTCTCTCTCTCTTTCTCTTGGACGGCTCTCGTCGCGTGTGGCTGCGTAATGTTGTCACCTCGTGCCCGTCGCTATTTATAGGCCGCTTCGACGTCGCTTATTAATAGGGGGCCGACTTAACGCCTTCGTTAATTGTGACTTATGTACGGGACGCGAACTCCGTCAGTCTGCCAGTGGTTTGCGCGGATTTACAAACCGCCATTGGCGTGGCGACAACCGGCTGACTGACTTCCTCGATCGTCTCGATCTTTCCCCCTACAACCCCCACGATATCAACCCGCAAATATATTCGTTCGCATGGAATTGTTGGAAACATAGTTGCCACCTAAAAGCTAAATCTTTGGCTGGAGGTTTGCTCTTCAAATTTGCAAAACAAAATAATATACATCATCGTGTTCGAAAGCGGTCACCACACAAAAACTAAATCTTTGGCTGGGGGGTTGGTCTTGAAATTTATAAGGCGAAATATTATAAATCATTATTTTCCAACCCCTCATTGAATTTTTCTTTGGAACTTCTTTCCACCTAAAAGCTAAATTTTTGACTGGAGGTTTGCTCTTCAAATTTGCAAAACAAAATAATATACATCACCGTGTTCGAAAGCGGTCACCACACAAAAACTAAATCTTTGGCTGGGGGGTTGGTCTTGAAATTTATAAGGCGAAATATTATAAATCATTATTTTCCACCCCCTTATTGAATTTTTCTTTGGAACTTTTTTCACCTAAGAGCTAAATCTTTGGCTGGAGGTTTGCTCTTCAAGTTTGCAAAACAAAATAATATACATCACCGTGTTCGAAAGCGGTCACCACACAAAAACTAAATCTTTAACTGGGGGGTTGGTCTTAAAAATTATAAGACGAAATAATATATATCGTCATTTTCCATCCCCTTATTGAAATATGTTCCTGAATGGCTCCAGCGTTATCCACGTGGACGGTTTCCTTAATTAACACACTCATCTACTTACGAAATAGAATATTCTGCTTTTAAATTGACACGGCTATTCGTATTAATATGTACGACATACAAAAGGAAAGGACAAGAACACGAGGTAGATTAATTAATCAAGCACCGGAGCGGTGAGACTTGAAGAATAGATGTACGAGATTAAAATTGCAAAGAAAATCGACTGCCCAGCCCACCACGAAGCACCCTAAAATTTAATGAACTATTCGGGGAAACGATTTCTACACAGATTGATCGACGAATTTTTTCAAATAAAAAACTTTAAACATTCACGCCTGCGGGATATTTTCAGTCCGAATCGATACCGAATCGGAGACTTTGCGTAATCGATCAGTGCGCAACGATGGCGGTTCGTTCGGAAAATTCCCTCTGAACCCATAAATTGCTCTTAGCAACGAACGAGTTAACCGGCAATTATTAAATCAGATTGAGCTCGACTGAGCAGCACGCGTGCGGGCGCGACGCATCAAACAATTCGCTCGCGCGGAGTATCAATTAAAACTGCGGAACAACGCGATTAACGATTAATGTACCTTTCGATTTCTGCTCGTCCTGGGTGGGTTCCTTGTGAGCTTGAATCTTGCCGATCAGCAGCTCGAGCCTGGAGCTGTTTCCTTTGAACAGCATTCTGAGTTTCGGATCAAGCACCCCTCGAGTGTGAACCTGTTCGATCCACCATCACCCTTTGGCTCGTCGAGCGAAACCGATTCACCGATGGTTCAATGCCGATCACAGAGCTCGCGCAGCTCCCGGTTTCCGAAGGAGACGATCGCACAGTTCGGTTTACGCAGGAATCGATCACAGAGCTCGCAGTTATCGAGGGAATCGATCGTGGTCCTCGGTATCATGCCACGAATCGGATCCGTTTGATTTCGACGCGAGAGATTTACGAGTCACTGATACGTCCGGAGTGATCCACGAATCGGAAGATCGGCGCAGAGAAGATGACAACAGCAGCGCGAGGTGTAAGGAGAGCTGGGCGGCAGGATCCTCCGGGAGGACGATCGATCCGGCCTCGATCGTTCGATCGCAAGGACTGACGTTGACGCGCGAACGAGCGAATGATGCGAGAGCAGAGAGAACGGGCGAGCGAGCGAGCGAGCGAAGCAGCCAGCTGGTAACACTGTGAAACGCGCACTAACCGGGAACCCACAGTGACTATTATCGCGCACGATGCAAACGGACACACCAAGTCCTCCTCCTGACAGCAAAAGAGTGCCGCGTTACCGTACGTGGAAGGAGAAGGGACCACAAAAGCCGGCACAGAGAGGCAAGGGAGTCCCCTGGGAAACCAGCCACCGCATTGGACGGTAGGCGGGATCACACACTAACGAGTACACCCACCTTCCGACTACCCACTGGCACCTATTTAACCTTTCATCCACCTAATCCACCTATGTGTGCCCTTTCGACGGAGAAGGTGAGCGACCGGCAGCCGCGGTTACCGTTCCGGCTACCGGAAGCCCGCCCGCTCCTCACATAATCAATGAGACAACGCTTCTTTTTCTTCCCCTCTTTTTTTCTGTTTTTAACCGCCCGCGGAATCGATCTGTCCTCCATCTGTCGCTCGGACGCGCGAGGACAGCTCCTTCAAACGAATGTCACGTTTTTAACGAGCTGTCTCGCTCGTTCATACCGATACAGATGCCTGGCCTGTTTAACATTATTTTTAAACACTCTCTGCAATTACAAAATGATTGACTCGAAAATAATTTGTTTACTTAGCGAGTAGGTTCGTTCTTAGAACTTTTGGTTTCTTTTTGTTACAGAATTTAACTTGACTTACATCGTTGATTTCGTTTTTACAGACGCAATTATATCAAAAAGAATCTCTGCTTGAAATTGGTTTAAAAGTATACCGAAACGTTGAGAATTTTATCGCAATTTGCAAAATTGCTTAGTTACATCAGATCGATTAGTGCACTGGAAACATTAATGCACTTTGTTAACAAATTGTCGGTCGAGATAAAGGAATTAGTTACTTTCTACAATGTCCGAGGATCTGTAGTTATCTTTGATCTCTACGAAACTCACAAATGCACTGAATACGTACATATACGATTAAGATAAATTTTCCTAAAATTCATTCGGTGGTTACAATCATTGGAATGTTTTCGTCGTTTGTTAATTCCTGGAAGAATAAGGAGATTGATGATATTTGTAATATATGCAGATGTGTCGGGAACAATTCTTGGATTTTGAGCTTTTTCCAGAACCGTTTTACTTCAACAGCCCCCTAAAACTCAACATCCAAAAATTTCGCTTCCGCAGTTCTTGGGTTTTCCCAAATCGTTTAACTAGTAGCAGTAAAGGCGGCACCCAACATTCTTGGATCTGAACTTCAGTCGAACAAAAGTGTTAAATACTTTGCCCGGCCTGTCGCTAGGGTTTCTCAGGGTCCCGAAAACATTTGGCCGCTGATTGCTGTTGGTAATGAAAGAAAGTGCCCGAAAGCAGGGCCCGTCTCGCAACAGCGGCGGACGGCGACGTTAACGAGGCGACAGAGAGGCGTCGCACAGTGGTCTAATCGACCTATTTAGCTGGACAAAATTATTCTAGTATTATTTCAAAACTTAAAGCCCTAGTTGAGTACAGCGAGTCCAAAAATTCTTCGCTCAGTCTTAAAAGGCGATAACTGTTCAACTATCGTACTATACGATGTTAACTTTTTTTAGAAGCAATTAGTTTGCTGCAGGATGTGGAAAAAAATTTTGTCAAAAATTGCAACTGATCGGAATTGTAGAAAAAATACTAAAAGTTGTATTTTACAACTTTTTTATGTGGTCCTATATTAAAAATTTTAAAAATACGTTTTGTGGATCTGTGTCAATGAAACAAAAAAAAATTGTTAGTGATTTAGAGAAACTGTTCATGCATCAATTACGTCTATTGCATGCGCCCCACGTTTTTCGTTTTAAATCTTACAAGTATTTTCATAGCTATTAAGAATTCACAATCGCAAATTTTCAGGACTATCTGTATGGGGTTAAAAAATCTGTATGGGAATAGGCAAAATTATTTTATCTTTCAGTCCATTTTTAAAAACGTGATATTTAAAAAAAATTTATTTTTATTCCTTAGGTTTTGTCAAGCTAAATGTCCCGTTTAGACCACTGTGCGTCGCAGAAAAACCAACGTCGTCGCATAGTTTCCGGTGAAACCTATTCGAAGGTTCGTCAGCGGGGTTTCTATCGGGGATCCCGATCGTCTGCAGGGTTCGCTGTTGAAGATTGGTGCCGCGAGACACAGAAAACGAGAAAAGGAAGGAGGGAAAAATAGGGCCAAGGGAAGAAAGCGAAATACCGCGCTCTCGGACCCCCTGCAACCCCTGTGAAATCGACTGGAATGGATTCTCACACACGGCTGGAGCTCTGTACCACCTTATGGGAGCCAACAGAGGAGCACCGTGACTCCCTATGGGGATCTACGGGGATCCACGAGGTGCGTCCTGTAACCCGTGCCCCGTTTTGGAAAGGCGCGAGCAGCGCCCACCCATCGCGATTTTTTATCACGTTGCCATCGCGACACTTTAGGTGGTCTTGATCCCGTTCGAGAGCCATTCACACGCACCTCTTCGGCTTTGCTAATGATCCGCTACTCCGGACTTATGGCTTCCAACGTCAAATTCCTGCTAGAAAAAAGTTCTTTCGTTTGCTTATTAATTTCTTTTAACCCCTTCTCGTACTTTTTCTTTTACAGTTACAGTGTTCCGAACGTCCCCACCCCGGAAAATGTAGAAGACAAGAGATAATTTATATTTTTTGTATGGCTGCATTTATTTCAATGCTTAATTATTTTTATTACGAATATTTTTTTATTATCTAATCTTAACAAACGAAACAGAAGGATATGTTGCTTTTTCCTTTTTTGAATCTAATTTTATTTCATCTAAAATGAAACTTTACAATTAAACCTTAATCGCGACTCTAGCTCGTCAAAATACGGCAAGGGGTTACATCGAATATTCTATTCCCTTGTTATATAGACATAAATTATTCAGGTCAAAGAAGTTTCGTTTGAACTGCAAAACAAACATGGTCGACACGCAAAGAATCATATTACGTGTGTTTAGCATGCGTTTATCGACGCGGATTACTCATGGGTTTCTCGTGAACCTCTCTGAGGGGTAGTTTGAGTCATCGACGTCGCTGGAAAAACCAGATTACTAATTCGTCGGCGATGACAATTCACGCCTCGTTTAACACAATTGATTTTTGAATTACAAGACTTTTTTGTATTAGAAAATCTTAGTAAAGAGATTTGTTACAGCATTAGGTAATAATGTACAAACAAAAATAACATATACATAGCGAGTAGTATTATCAATCTACACAAATTACAATTGTTTAAAAAAGATATAATGACAAGCCCCGATATTAGGCCCAGCCAGAAACATAGAAACATCCAGAGGCAACTGTAATCTTAATTTATGGAGTTTTTTCAGAAAATTACAAAACTTGCGAAGGGTACTAAGGGTGGTTCACAGTAAAAAATCATCCAAGCAATAAATGTTTTGTATTCATGAAATTTCCATGATTGAAGCGCTGCCATAACAGGAGGCGAACAACAATGGTCACACTCTCTCGCGGCCGATTTCCCTCGGCCATTTTAATTACCCTACCTGCGTCCGTCCACGGTGTCGGATCGTTATTGAGCCTCGGACGTGGACGCTTTCTGCCCGATCGATTCGGTCGTTTCGATTTATCTCGCAACTGGACCGAATCGTCGCTCGATTAGACGAGAACCGTTCGCAACGATGCGAAATCGCTGCATGAGAAAAACCAAAGTAAACCCGCTGCTCTGCCATTAGAGACCGCCTTTAGGCACGCACGTCCGACGATTCCTCGGACCCTTCGTCACTCTAAGCACCAGAGAGTTATTGCAGGGTCAAGCGACCGTAATGACCCTCATTCGGGGCACCTAATCGCGCCAGTCAGGTATCGACAGGGCCCCTCGAAATGCGCCTTCTCGCGAAGACAACGATCTTTTCCACGATTATGGTTCCGTTTCAACAATAAGCTTCTTATTCCTTCTATTTCAAGATTGGGGACTTCGCGAACTCCATTTGCTTTCATTATGCAGTTATAAAAACAAGAACACTTACAGAAGTAGGCTACGCTTTGTTCTATTGCAGTTCAGAGATTGTGGAATCCATTCTTCTCATTACGAAAATGGTTTCTCTCAATCAGGGCCGGCCATCTGGGGGTGCGGCGGATGCTACGCACCGGGGCCTCAACATGATCAAGAACTAAAGGAATGTGCTCTTGCAACAAACAAATTTAGGGCCCCAAATGGTTTCTTGCACCCGGGCACCTTTTTAGAGAAGGCCGATCCTGGCCGCAATACTTCATACACTTCAGCGCAACGAAACTGGATACGCTAATCCAGATTTCTTGAGGATCGTATTCCGCGGGAACAGCGTCGGCAGCGAGCGGTTTAAAGTCACGCCGCGAAATCTGACTGCGGCCGAAGCTTCCGGGAAACTATGCGAAACTTCGTGGTAAATGGTCCGTAGGGTTTCGCGGGATCTGCGGGTTCCCGAGCAACCGAAATCGCTCTTCGAAACCGATGATTGATTTCCTCTGGAGCGTCTCGCGAGGTGCAGTTCCTCGAGAACATCTGAGAAAAACTTGAGACAGTCTCGATCAAGGTGATCTACATCTGAACCAGCGATTGGGTACCCATTAACTTCGAGTTGAACCCGAAAATTCTGTAAAGAATTCATCTTTTATAGACAGACATTTTTTTAACCCCTAGAGTACTCGAATGGCGATTTCGAGGTGCCACTAAAAATTGCTGTACCATTATTTACGTAATTAAATATATCGTATTATACCAATTTTATATTGAAGAAACTTTTAAAATCATGGGGTATGAAATATTCAAGTTCGGTAATAAATGTTCTCTTTTTTCGAGGAAGTGAGCTACGAAGGAAGTTCTAATGAACTTAGTGGAAGAAATTGCGGCGCAAGGGGGTAAGCAAAAATTCTAAAAAGAATTAATCTTTTATAGACAGACATTTTTTTAATACTCAGTATTCGAGGTGCCACTAAAAATTGCTGTACCCTTATTTACGTAATTAAATATATCGTATTATGCCAATTTCGTATCCAAGAAATTTTAAAAATCATAGGGTACGAAATATTCTAGGCCGGTAATAAATGTTCTCTTTTTTCGAAGAAGTGAGGGACGAAGGAAGTTCTAATGAACTTAGTGGAAGAGACTGCGGCGAAAGGGGGTAAGCAAAGAAGTTGATTTTTTGACGGAAGAGTAGAGGAATCGGGAGCGACGACGACGGTCGTCGCGACGCACGTTGTGGGTGGTTCCGTGATAAGGCGCATGTGCCGAGGTTCGGTGTCTCGTCACGATCGACTCCGCCTACGCGGCCACGACGATGCACGCGTTTTCCCTTTTGGCTCGTTCACACGCGCACGCGACGCTTCCGTCCGCCCCGGAGGTGAATTGCGTCGGATCGCTGCTCTTCAGCCACCCACGCTTAGGCCGCGTCCACACGTTCCCCTATCCCCACCATCGGACAGACAGGGGAACACGCAACCCGTGGAAGCGGTACGCGCGATTTCATTCATGCCTTCGAGCCGCTCGTACGAGCGCTCTTCCCTCCCAAACCGAGAAACTGCGCCACTTTCGAAATGTTCTCACCTCCTGCCTCTTCGAGCCATATCGATAATTCGCGATCGACCGTCACTCTGAAAATCCTGATCGAATGACGTAATTAATCGAAGTAAATTGGGAATCCACCCTCACATTAATATTACAAATAAACACCGGATCTTGATCCATTCTTAACGAAAATGGATGGGTGTAACTACAAACAGTGTAGAGATTAAAACAGTTCAAGACAATCATAACGCGTTTCTTACAATTTAATAAAATCACTGGAGAAATTAATTTTTACTTGGTTCTTACATTTTGCAATTAATCCAAACAAATTTTATTCCTAGTTATCAGTGGACTGCAGAGATTTATGCCAAATAAAAATGTTCCACGTGAATTGCAACGACCTATTGTTAATGATATAACAGTGTGTTTAAATTCTTCTAATTTCTTTGCAGTTTGAAATTACACCTACTCATTCATGTTATAAACGTATACAATCCCGCTTGGCGAATAAAAACATTTAACAGGCGGGAAATTGTGATCACAGTGAGAATACAGAATAGCTTCAGGGTATCGGTAGTCCTTCTATGGGTAAATGAAAATTGCAGATTTTGCAGGAACCGGTGGATCGGAGAAAAACAGTTCTGCGGCCAGTGCGGAATGATAAAGGTATGCTAGTGTACCGATTTGCGGTCGGGAGATCACACGGAAGCGGGAGGAATTGGCTCCGATTGTTCGCGTGGCCTGTGAGAACGCGGACGACGACGTTCCTTCGTGAATTTATTAGATTGAGACGCTCTCACGCGAGCATCGCGAGCAGATTCGCGCAGCCGAGGAGCCGATCTCCGCGCGCGTTGACGATCCGCGACGCTTTCACGGTGCTGGTGAAATCCGAGCGAATCGCGCACGAGTTCCTTCGATCTTGCCGCGACTCGATCGCAAAAAATGATACGTAATTCCCGTAGTTTCGATCGGAAAGCCTTCACCTTGAACCAATAGAACCGTTTCCAATGGAAATTTTAATTGACCACAGGAAACTCACAGTAAACAGTAAACAGGTCACTCGAATAACGCGGCTGCTATCGGTGTCGGGAAGAAATGCATCACATCGAATTTGCATGGTTTCGATGGGGCATTTATCTGCTTTTTTGTAGGTGGACGCGTAAAGGACATGTGGAGGTCAACTTCAATTTTTTAAATGGAATGAGGTATTCTTTAATACATGAATCGATGCAGATTACATTTGCTATAATTGTGCTACAACCCCGTAAATATTTTCAAGCTTCAATTTCCAGTATAAAATTAACTCTAAATTTGCTGTCATTCGATACGGAACCTCGAAATTCCTATCGCGAACAGGCAATCGTCGACAAACAAGTCCAGCCCATTGATCTCGCATTGAACCGGTTCGAAACAGTCCACGGGGGAAACTCGTCGTCGAGCAGTCTAGAGATTCGGCGTACTTTGAGCTGGTATCGTAAATCGACTCGAATCTTGCTCAAACAATGGTGAAACGTTCTCCACAGAAGAGATACAGAACCAGCAGAGTTATCTGTTTGTTCAGCCCAGATAAATTCCGTGTAATCGAATTCGTACCTCCAAGAAGTCGTGTTTTTCACCGGAAGTTCGGACCTATCGACAATCCGTCCACAATTAGGCATCGCGACAGATTAGTGCGTTATCTCCGTTCTTCCCGAACGTCGAGATAGAAACGGTGGAGACTGTTCGTAGCGTTGATACAGAGTTTCCTTCGATACTAAATCGCTGGAAGACGCCGGCTCCCAGTTCCCAAGGCTTCCCAGCACTGAGAAATGCAAATTCCGAGCATTAACCGGCGAGCAGTCTTCCTACGACAAGAGCGACTTCCGGTCAAGGAACATAAACTCTTGGAAACTGCCTTGGCAGCCGCGAGAAACGCGACGGAACGGTAGCTGTTGGCCTCTAGACCGACTTCCGGCAAAACTCGCTCGTTCCTACGCACCTCCAGTTGCTGAAAGAACCCCTTCACCCCCTGACGTTCCAATTAATTCAACCCTCTGTGGCATGGCTTCGAGATTCGACGTTAATTTTCGATGTGCGCTATGTTCTCGGAGAATCGAAATTATGTACATTCGGATATAATAATGAGAAAAAAATGTATTTCTGTGAGAGTAACGTGTAAACGATTAAGGATTCTTTGTTTGTTATTCACGGGTTAACGCAACTAGGTTGCGAGGGTTGAAATATGGGGAAGGGTTGATCGCCGAGATGCTTCGAGTCTCCGCGATAAATTTAAAGCTGAATGGATCTGGCTAGGAAGAGGTAACCGACACTTCCGGTTCGGTCCGAGGGTAAAGTTCAGCCACGGTCAGGAAGCTACGTCCAGAACGGAAGCGGCTACCCTCGGCAGACGTTGCACCCTCGACGTGGTTTATCTTGACCGCCATCTTGGAAGCCAACGGCACCCTTTCTTAAGTCGTGGAACCATTAGTCTACGGCTTTACGACCGCTGATTAACGGTCGAGAACGAGAAAGCTCGACCACGGGACTCGTTAATTCACGTCCGTGGACGAATCGGGACACTGTTTCGACTTTTCCCGCGAATCTCACCGTTCAATCACTGTGGGACGATTAATCGCTAATTACTTAATTCATACTTCAGCTCCTAGTAAAGGTTCCACCTTTTGCGAGCAAAATAGAAACAAATGTGGTGATTTATTCATTAGCTTCGCGATTCAATGCGGACTCCGAGGTCTTCTGAAAATTACCACAGCGCAATTCAAAACAGATTTACTTTACCAAATGTGCTAGTATCAAAAAACTGCATGAACTGCTAAGAATTGGATTTTATAAAAATGGGCAACCGGGATTCGAGGAACTGTTTCAACTTTTCGGAAGAATCGCACAGTCAAATCGTATGGGATAATTAATCGCTAATTATTTAATTCGTACTTCAAACCTTAAAGTGAAAATTCCATCTTTTGTGTACAAATTGGAAACTAATGTAGTAATTTATTCAGTAGCTTCGCACTTCAATAGCGACTCCGAGGAACTTCCGAAAGTTACCACAGTGGAAAAAATTGCATAATTTGCTGAGAATCACATTTTCTAAAAATGAGAAAGTGGAGTACGAGGAAACGCCCTCACAGTTTCGGTAATGACACCTGCCACAGCTAGACAAATCCGAGTCGACGATATCTTCGGTCCGCATTCCCTGTTAATGCGCCAGTCCTAATGACGTTCGTTAATTACTCTCCCAGAGGATTGTCGCCACGACTGTACAGACCTAGTCATAATATTAAAGACACGTTCCCGGAATTTCCGAAAGCAGGGATCGTCGTTAGACACGGTCAAGTGCAGAATCGGGATTAAGATCGTTTCGAGGCAAGTTGGGAAAACACGGGGATCGGTGTTTCCCGGGACGACTGGAAAGTGACTGGCAGGTTTCGAAACCTCCCAGTTGGCGTGTCGAAGCGAACTCGCCGGGCGAAATGATTTTGTCAGCGGACAAATTAGTTTTCCATCCAGCAACCTCGGAATTCCGGTAGCTGTGTGCTAACAAAGGGATCCGACCACCCTGCGTGCGCCCTTTCTCGCGGCGAAGCTACGGGGCTGGATCTTGCAACCCCTTTTCGAACAAACCGCCCCTCCCCTTTCACTTAATTCGATCCTCCACATTCTTTTTCGCTCGATCTCATATAACAGTAAATTGCACTGTTGAATCAACTTCTTTCGAAAAAAAATAAAAAAACTAAAAAACTACTTGACCAATGTGGACCAAAATCTAATCAGCTCTAAGTTACAGCGAGGTACATCGATTGCATCATTCATTGTTCTGATCGCGTTGTTACTTTTTCAGGAAGCGTTAACGAAAAATTTGATAGCATACAAACGGACATGTTGATAAAAATGGTCTAAAATGACTCCAATGACCATGAAACGTGAAGATCTGCTAAAAACTGGATTTTCGGGGTAAAAAAATCTTTCAACGTAGTTTCTCTAAGAGACACCGATTGACGAGATATCTCTCAGCACAGTATTCCACAATTCGTTGAAAGACTTCTCGAAACTCTTATGGCGAATTTCTTATTATCGCTAATAGCCTTCCAGTAGAAAAAATAAAGTTAGAAGTTCCAGAAGTTCTGCTAGAAGGTAAAGGCAATAGAGAATTCCCCGGGCGCTTAATGGTTATTTGAAAATTGTGGATCACACCGAGCGGTGGTCTAGTTTATTAGGATAATTCGCGCCACGGCATCCCTTATTTCGAGGCACGAGCCAGCTGGAGAACGCGATCCCCTGAGAGACCGTTGAATGCACCGTTCGGGGAGGTTCTCGGCTCGAAGTTTTTATTAACACGAAACTTTTCGGGAACTAGACGTTGTTAAAATATTTAGAAACTGCGCTTGCGAATTTCGTTCGTCAGAAGCCGGGAATCTTTTCGACGCTGTAATATTAAAAATTCGATTGAGACAGACTTTACCGGCGACTAGAAATTAATGAGTTTCGATGCTGAATAAATTCGAGGTTGTCATTTTTCTAGATAGCACGTGTGTACTTCTGGTCGATGAGTTTAGTGTTAGGAGAACGAGAGGATATTGTTTCGGCGGCGATCACGGCAAGAACACTCCAGGAAACGAATCGTCTCGCGCCGATGATTCCTGAATCCACCCTTAATATCGACGCGGGCGAGGCTCATTTATTTTTTACGCGAGGTCCAGCACCCCGCACCAGGTTTTTGTGGGCTCCGACCACGAGGAGGTCAAGCAGGTGAACCTTAATTCGTTGGGGGCCAAGGTATCAAAGGGGGCCGACCAAATCCTCCGGAGGATTCAACGAAACCGTCATTAAGGGCCACCGAACCGTTCACTATAGTCCCGTCGTCTACCATTCTGCGTACCCGACTCTTTCGGGAAGAACAAACGGCGACCACTATTGCCCCTCGCGATTATTTGCCTTTTGCTTTTGTTAAACCCGATTGTTGCAGCTTATTGCACTCGATTAGGTAGCCGATATACGGTAGCCACGGAATCATTTTCGCTCGAGATCAATGGGCTACAAACTGCTCGACGATCTTCTTTGTTCCACGAACGACGTAGCATTAACCCTTTGCAGTCGGAGCTATTTTAACTCGACAATTAAACATTTCTACCGACCTAGAATTATCTCATTGTATACACCTCGTACAATACTTGAATGTGTAATAATTGATTACTAGACTGCAGATCTTGATGCATTTATAGTTTGTAACAGAATCTAGTACGATTTTTATTTATTTTGGACCTACAAATGTTATTATCAATGAAAGTAGGACTTCATGTGGTATCAGTTTCTAAAGTTTAATAAATAATCTTTACAAAATATTTAACACCTGTCTCTAAGTATTATCTTGAAACGTTTACAAGATCGAGTACGAACAGAATAAAATCTTGACGATCTTAAAAATGAATACACATACAGATCGAACGAAAAGAAAGATCATGATGTCTCAGGTATCGAAATAAAAATTGATTCTCTGTCAGGTGAAAATGAAATGTGAATCAGGTGGTTCGTCCGATTGTTGGGCGACAGGAAGATCATTAAAATTCAATTAACGAGCGAAGATTAGTTGACTAAGGCGGAGTCAGCTAAAAATCGGGGAGGGATCGAAGGCTAGCTTCCAATTATGTAGTCCGTGATTAAGTCGCGTGCCCCTTCGTCACGGTTAGCACCGAATCATCGGGCTATGTCGAAACCACTGATCACCTGTCCCTTCGAGGTCGACGGTCGTGGTGCACGAGCACTAAAAAACGAATTAAAACGAAGAAACTGCAGGGTAAAAGAAGCACCTGACGAAGGCGGATCTGCGCGGCACCTGCCCGCCTCGATTTCACTCCGGTGGACCAGAACGACCCTCTAATAGCTTTCCGAAACACTATTCCCAATCAATAAATATGTTTCTTACATCGGTCGTATTTGTTGTTAATAACCGAAGTTGAATGTTTTCGGCGCAACGGTTCGATCCTGAATACTGATTAAACAAAAAGCAATTTTGCAAATAGTCAAATAATCATCATCCAACTATTTCCAATCCAATGGTTTCTCGTTTTCTATATAAATAAAACTTAAATGCTGTTCGTTGGTAAGCGCATCACTTGAGAACGGCTGGACCGATTTGGCTAATTAAAAAAAAATGATTCGTAATAGTCCGAATAAGGTTTTCAGGAAAAGGAAAATTGAACAAGTTGCCCGGAAAAATAGAAAATTTGGGAAAAAATGAAAGTTGTTTTTTTAATGTGATTTGTAATTGTTTTTTGTTTTGTTCATTATGATCCTGGAAAAGTTTTCAGGAAAAAAGATTTGAGACAATTATAAAGGAAAGTCGGAAAATTCGGACACACTGCAAAAATCATAATTTTTGAAACGGTACAAGTAGAAGATTGACATTTCGGTTCGTCGTTGAGCACAACGATTACAAACAAATTTATAGCTTACAATAATTGTATGTATTATAACTAGACTGCGGAAATCAATTTTCCTTGCTAATATTTCTAATTCGTCGAGTAATTTAAAAATCCTGTGATGTTTATCTCACTGTTTTACATTAGACCTGCTCATTTTCGTCAGAAATGCATAAAATCGGCACCACTGAAACTTTATTGTTGCTTCTTTCGAAGAGGGATGTTTGAAACGGTATCGGATCTAATAAGACTCGAGACTGTCAAAGTACGCTACAGGTACCAGATGGGAATTGTCGGTTTCTCCGCGCGAGATCTCTGCCAGCAGGGTGGAAATGAGGTTCCAGGGGGTTGCAGATAGATCGAAGGTTAACGAGACGACCATGTCTACTTAAATGTCGCAGGTACGCCGGCCTGATGCTACTTGTTGCTTCGGGAGCATGTAGCGCGCACACAAATTCCCGCAGCAATCCACCCCTGGCTGGGTAACGCGATAGATCATCCCCCGATTCTCCGACTGGCGACGATGCTCCTTGACAAAAGAACCAACCGAGCGTTTCAAACGGTGGCGTGATCTGTCGATCTCTTCTTTCCCCATTGATCAAATTCTGCTAATCTCTTATCTCGAAGTTTGTGACTTTTACGGATTTATCGAGGAATAAATAAGTGAAATAGGATTTCAAGAAGTTACAGTTAGAAATACGTTAATGGGTCGTTTAAATATTAAATTTTGTCGATCGTAACAATTTCATAGAAAATATATGATGTTTTAGTACATTATCTAGCAGCATGGGGTAACGATGTTGTATGTTTGAATTTACAATTATTTCTCTTTTTCCTTTCACATATAGCAGACGCAACTTTTCTCTTGAGAACGGTCCGGATCGACACGTCGAGAATTTTTTTAATTGCAAAATTGCTCGTTTTTAACAATTGATCGAACCTGTGCGCCGAAAACATTATACATTTTCTATTAGGTTGTATGTGGACAGTAATTGTGTTTTAAATTACTAGACTGCGGATCTTCGTACATTCATGACTTCTGAAAATTTTCGAGAAATGCCAGAACATGTCCTTCGACAGAATGTAGATAATCTCGATATATTTCGGATGCACAAAGGTTACTAGCAGTGAATGACATTTTATATATTACTTTTATAGGATCTTTAAGTTACCTGAAAAGTCGCAAAGGATTGTCTCCCGAGAAAACGAAACAAATGTTCGTCACAAATGTACGAGACGAAGAGGTATGTCCTAATTAAATAGGACTTGCTCGAGGCTAGGCAGGAGGGAAGCGAAACCTGTAGGTGTTTGTAATTCGACGATCGAGTGTCGAACAAGGAATGCGAGGAACAACGAGTCTCGCTCGTTAGGTGTCGGTCGAGGTGCCTCCTGGGTGCCCACCGGCTGGGACCTAAATCTCAGATTACAATCTCCCGAGGGAACGGTGCCAAGATTAAGGGCTTCTCTGTACCCTGATCATCGTGTTGGTAGGCTACACGCGCGAAAGCAATGAGCAAAAGAGAACTAAAAAGAGAGAGATAGAAAACGAGTAAAAATCCTTGGCTGGTTGAGTAGGGTGAGAAAAAGAAAAAGAGAGTGTAGGGAGCATCAAAGGGTGAGAGCACAGAGCGAGAGACAAAAGGGAGCGAGGGAACGCAATCGCGCGAATAAGAGTCCGAGGGAAACCGAAAGAAAACGGCGCAGTCTAACGAAAAAGCAGAAAGGCAGAGAGAAAGAGAGAGAAAGGCAAGAAAGAGAAAAGAAAGCGCCGTGACTCGAGACAAGCATCGGACCAACGCGACGGAGACACGGGAACAAAAGGGAGAGACGCTCCTCGCAGCGATAGAAACGGATAAAGGAAAACGGGCGATAAATAAGAAAAAAACGAGTCAAAGGGATGAAAGATACGCGCGCGGGGACCAGATAAAGAGATAGGCTGAACGGGGCGGGGTAAACGGGGAGAGGAGGGGGTGGGTACCTTCAGGAAGAGAAAGGAGGACGACGAATAGGGGGGTCGAGAGAGATTAAGATGTCACGTGCACACCGAGGGACAAATACGGCCCGGAGAGAGGATACGTGTGCTGCACACCCGTTCGAGAATCTATGTAGAGAACCCGCTCTCTCTTTCTCTTGTGGAACCCGTGCGTGGAACCCGCTCGTGCCACCATCGCCACCCGGACCGGTGTACTCTCCTCTGGGACCTCTCTCTCTCTCCCTCTCTCTCTCAGTTTCTCTCGCATTCCAAACCGCGGGTCACAGATAAGCCCTTAACCTTTCTGCTACTTTGACGCAGACCGGCTCACGATCAGACCTCCACCTACATACGTCGCTACCACGGAATCGCGCTGATAACGCCAACAGATAACGCTTACGCTGCGTTTACCATTTTCGTACAACTTCGATCGTTGACTCCTCGCTTGCAGCTCACTCGAACGATCTATTTTCGATTGGAAGGTGTTAAAATATACTCTTTAGATACAAAATGAATCTACTACTCCAATAGACATATAGAGATAGACTGAGCTGTCTTACCGGCGAGTTGAGGCCCACAATGGCGGTGCGAGGTTACAAAGAGTGACAGAGTATTAGCCAGGGTGTATAGTCTCTCTCTCACTCTTTGTAATCCGCGCTGCAATCAATATTTGGTGTCTTTATTTTACTGTACAGTAAGATTTACTATACCGTAGATTCTTTGATCCAGGGTCGAAATGGGGTAATTGTTCCAGTAGTGATTTTACAAGACATAAATCGGTAAAAATGACGGCGGTCTCTGCGAGAGCTAACCGAGGAAGTCCAAGAACACGACGGTAGAAATTAATAGACTGAGACACGCGTAGAGACTCGGATTATGGCTTATTCGGCAATATCATTTTACGGCATATCTGTGTAACCCTCTCTCCCTGGGATCAAAGTCCCCCCGGTTAAACGGTGCACATAGAGAGCAGAGCTGAACCCATAGTTGAACACCGGATCGTATGGAAACACCGGCGAAGTTCCAGTTGGACTAATCGGCCGTGACTAACGCGAGGGAAGTGGGTCTTTCGTTCCCGAACAAATGTCTCCGCAGTGTGGCTCGTGACAATGACAGGACAGTTAGCATGGTACCGGGGATCGGCAGGGGTCCTGCGATGATCCTGGGGGGCTGTCCGACAAGGGAGCCAGGGACCAGAGACTCTCGCGCGTCGCGCCGTTCTTCCTCTCTCGAAACGTTCATGGTCCATTAAAGTATCCGTATCACTGCCGGGGAACGGCTCTTCTCGTCTTAGTCACCCGTGAGACTTACTCCGATACCTCGATAAGTACCCTCTAAACTGCCATAACCGAACGATCAGCTGGCATTCATCGGAAGAACGTACCTTGGAACCTGTTCATTATTGTCCCTCGTACTTATAGCGCGCGGGTAAATTTTTAGTAGAGCTGTGCGAGAACCCGATAGTCGTGTCAAACCGGGTCGGGTTCTCGAAAATTTCGAGAATATGACACTCTGAGATGAAGTTCGAAGATGTTGGAAAATTAAAAAAATTGAAGACATCGGTTTGGTTTCCATTTTGCGTAATGATCCGCAGTCTAATAATATATTTATGAATACATTGGGTTAGGAGATAAGTAATTTCGGTATTTTAAGCTGAAATAGAATCAAATTTTTTATTCAAGTAATGATGATCTTTAGCCTAAAAGAATAAATAAGAAAATATTTTATCGATTCAAGCTTCATCGAATAAAAAGTTTGGTTTTACTTCACCTTAAAATACCGAAATTACATTCTCGCAAACCGAATATAAAAAATAAATTATTCCGAGAATCACGATAAATTCGACAAAAAATTTTTCAAAACACTCCGATCTTTAGCAAAGTCTTAGATACGATTAATACAGTGGTGCACCAATTCCTGAGAATTCAATGCACCAATTCCAGCTGAATAATTAGACAAGACCCGTTGCCTGCTGGGTCAGACTGGACCCAGACCTCCCGGTGGATGGTCAGCGGTTACCGGGCCTGTTATCAGGCCGAATTCTTCGCGGATAAGTGGAGGAGGCAGCAATAATCTCTCGGACGCGAAGATTTCCAGGGCCGTGTTTCTCGGGTGGAATTGAATTTTAAATGTGCTGCTCTCCCTCCGCCTTGGTTGATCAACGAGGGTGTCTGGAGCGAAACGCGGGGCCGTGTAGCATTAACAAAATTTTTAACTGTACCCTGTAGCACCGACAGGATCGATGCTTCTTGCTGCGCATTGCACACGCGGTGTGTGCACGAGGTGCAACAGCTCTCCTCTGATAAAGTCCAAGAGCCTGAGGAATCGGGGACCTCCTGTCGCGTGACACGGGGAACGGTGTCGCCTCGCCGGTGTTTCCCCAACACCCACGCGGGGCCCCCAACCCCCAATCCCCTCGGAAATAAAGCTGAATCTTCATGAATATGAATAAGACACGGGAACCGGCGGAATTTCTCTCTCTCTCCCCTTCTACCCATGGTTCTTCGTTGCCAAGGAATCGCTCGAGTTTCTCCTTTAAATTCGAAACGCCATTGAAGGCCGACGATGGGAGATAATTCGTGATTAACGGCGACAGATTAAAGCCCCCGCCTCTCGGTACATCCTTGCCCCCGCGATGCAAATGCTGAAAGAATTCCTAATATGAATGCCACGGCCCCTTCTGATCCGGAGACTGCGCAACGTGCTCCTCTCGGTATTACCATTTCGATGCCACAGGCGCTTTATACGCTGTTAGATAACCTGTTGTGACATGAAACGGTTCAAGAAGTAATCTGCTGATAAATTTTCGCTCCGAGATTTTTATCACAACCATCTAATTACTTTAATTTCGTGGAACTTTTGAGGATGCTGAAAAGGCATAACATACTAATACTGCATATATCATTCCATTGAACACTATTGTATTGAATGAATTACTAAAACGTATTTAATATTTGAATAAACTACTGCGAGTATTGTACGAGGTATTATAGAAATTTTACGTATATTATTTTATTATATATATAATAATGTATTATATAAATTATATTATTATTTATATAATATCCATTATTATATCTATTATTGTATACATATAGTGTTATAGTATTATACATAAGTATTATATTATATCAGTTTTATATATCGACCAAATTAAAAAAAAATCATCTAAAATGGAAATATCTCAGGCCGGAAGAAAAATTCGAATTTCGAATCAGAATAGCTCCGAGTGCAAAGGGTTGATAACAAAAAATGACGGAAGAAGGCTTTCCCGATTCACTTATAAGAATCCACGTAAGTCGAGGATTCGCTGTGATTAAAACAGAAATTGATAGTGACGTGGACGAACGAAAGGTGATTTCGTCGAGGGTCCGGGAGATTATGATGACTCCGAGCGCAAGAAGATCGATCAGAACGTTGGGAATCGATGGTAGCGGATCGAGTAGCTGGGATCGAGTCAGCTCGGAGTCTCCTGAGTAGCCTAAGTCACGTTTTCCGTGGGAGCAGAGCGAATCGTACGGAAGGAGAACGGGGTGACAAGACAAAAGATAAAAGAAAAGGAGACGCGCGCGGTGAGGTCGTCTCGCGGACTGTGGGAATGGCCGGGGTCCGCTCTTTAACCGATGGACATTCCGTTCTTTCCATTTGCAGAAAACAGCTTCATTTTTTCCCCGTTCCCTCTGTCCGTCTCTCTCCTCTTTCTTCAGCTGTCGCGGCGTTAAATCGCTCGTTACGCGCTTTTTGTTTCGCTATCAGAAAGAAACTGTGTACACCGATGACGCGCGACTCGAGGCACAATTTTTCGCCGAAAAGAAATCTCTTGGAGAATACCTGGGAAAAGAAGAGCGGCAGCCGCGCGAAACCTGTCAGCGTTTGTTAATGTTTTTATCGTGAATATTTTACCAAGCGTGGACCATCTATCTGGCTCCGTTAGAATTTCTATAAATTCAGTCCGCTTAAATAAGCGACTTCGCCCGACGCCGCGGCGTAATTGACACTCCGAAATGTTTCGAATAAGACCGGCTAATCCGCGTCGGGTCACCCAGAATTTAATTATATCATCGGCGACGCTTAAAAGTCTCCGGATCTTTGAAGAACCCGCTAATCAAACCCGATTTAACCGGCCAATCGGCGCCGAGCTCGATAACCAATTACTCGAAAAAGCGACACGTATTTCGTGCCATCGATGTGCTTATTTGGAAAACGTTCGGTCGATTCGATGGATTCATTTCTGGCGTACGTCGCGAGCCAATTAATTACCTTGAATAATATAATCCATTAACACGAAACATGTTGCCTTACAAACACAGCAAGCCTGAACTTATTTGAACTCTGTGTGGTTCGTATTCTAACGTCTGCGCTAGCAAATATATTTATTTAATCGTTTATCACGGAAGCGTCCTCGTAATTTCACTAATTGTGAAATCAAAAATCAAGGAAATTGGATCTTCTTCATCAATTAACTTCGATCGTCCAAGAAGACTCCAGACATTTTAATTCGATAATAACGTTCGGTATAATTATTCGATAGTTTAATTCTAGGCACTATACTTTCGATTCGCGTTCCAGTCTCGACAGGAGCGATGATTAGAATCGAAACAGTACGATTCGGACGTATCGATCTCTCGAAACAGGCGGAGAAAGAATAATGGTTCTCGAGTCGAATCAAATTAATTTACTTTGATCGAGGAGCCTCGGATCGCCGGTTATCGACGCGGGGAGAATCGAGAGGATGACTGGGTGGAGCATAGTCACTGTAGAGAGAGAGAGAGAGAGAGAGAGAGAAAGAGAAGGAGACGGAGGAAGGGGGCCAGACCTGGCGCATATCATCTTAAAGTTTAATTGAGTCTCGGTCCCAGGAGGAGCCAACACCGGAGCCAATCTTACTCGGCGCGGGCCCTTGGGAACCGGGACCCCGTCCCTGCACCCTTCCGCGCCGCTCCTGCATCCTTCGCGTTTCCTGGCCCATCCCGGAGGATTATCCTGATACCTCCTGACAAGACCTCCTACGCCGTCTCCGAGAGGGTCATCATGCTGATAAAAGCTCCTTCCAGAAACCCGTTAATACTCAAGTTTAAACAAATACAAATTCGCTGTCTTCGACTTGTCTGCACTTTTTACGACCTCGATATTTTACCATTTTTACCACTAAACCTGCCGAGCCTTAAAAGTAGCCCGGTACCGTGTTGCCTTACAAAGGTAACGAGATTAAATTTATTTCAATCTGCGCTAAACATATTTATACATATAAGGCAAAGGGTAATGTTGAGGACTTTCCAGGAAAATAACCAAAATGTGTTGCTCTAATCGAAAGAGGTTAAAATTTACATACGATGTATGTACAATATTTATAGATATCCAAAATGGTTTATTAATTACCTAAAAGAAAGAGAAACGACAATTAAAGTCCATTCTCCTCGATTACAACTAGACATGTTATTTCGTTTATTGCTAATTATTTTGCACATGTACTAGCTTACTTCGTCTCTCTATATTTTGATCTCCCTCGTTGAGCATCGATATATATCGATTAGAGGGCGCGCTGAGCTAATAAAGCGCGGCTAATTTGAATTTAAAGAAGTATTCTTTCTATTCGTACATACAATTATTTACCACGAAAGCGTCTTGATAATTCCAATAATTGTCGAATCATAAATCTTGGTCCCGTTATTTGATCAACAAAGGCTATCGTGTACCCACAACAACTCTTTTCAATTTTTATTTCGTTGGAAGCTCCTTTAAACTTTACCAGCTGGGCATTTGATAAAAATTCAGAGTGCATTGTTTCTCTGTCACGAAATTTTTGTACAGTCCCGAATCGGTGGAACCTATGCGACTGCTAAAGAAGCCTAATTTTTCCACGGAAGCGAAAGATGGACGACCAATCCGGAGAACCCGTCGCGCTCTCGAGGAAACGTCGACACGACGGAATCTTCTCTCGCATTAAGACGGATTAATTCGCCGGAATCACCATTGGGATTAAATTTCAGGGGATGAAGATGACGGCGTGCTCCAAGGGTAGCCACGGAAAGAAGTTTAAACATTTACAAGTAATTCGGCAGCATCTCGACCTTGCTCAGAGGTTTCGACTTGGCGCTCGAGAGGGTGGTGCGAGCAAGAGAGAAAGAGAGAGAGAGAGGTGGGGGTGGTTCGAGGACGAGAAACCTCTTGCGATGAATTACAGGAGGTCCCATGGGATTCTCGGGGAGAGGAGAATCAACCCCGCCGTGCTCCGTCTTGCGTTAATTTCTACTTCGACCGGCTGCGTGACTTGTTCGGAGTCGGGCACGGGCCAAGGTTAACTGTGCTTGTGAAATAAAAGTCCCTTATCAACCCCCTTGCTAACATTTCTTCCGATAACATCCGTACAATCGTGAATTTACATTAACAAATTTAATTATACTCGTGAGGAATTCTTTCTCGCGCTGTAGTAAATTCTGTGCGACTATCGAGGGTCTACCGTACTTCCTAAGTACCATTGAATCATTAAAAAACTACTGATTAATGATTACTAGACTGCGGATTGTATGCATTTTTTATAAAAATGGCTATGTATCATTTAAATCAGTGGTCCTATTAAAGAGATTTAAGGACATCACTGTGTTAGCTTCGGTTTAATAAGATAATTAAAAGATGGAAAAATCTTTTATTTCGCACCTGTGTGTTGCAAACATTTTTTATTTTGCATAAAGATTAACACTGATTTATTTCAACGATGATTGATTATATTAAATAATCGATTACAAAAGAATTAATTATACTGCTCAACTCTGCATCCAACCGTACAAATTTGTAACCCTTAACAATCGAATATTGCTGTACAGTAATTCACATTATCGTTTGAATGATTAAACATGTTGGTTTTTAATCAATTACTACACGTTTAGGTATATTACGAGGAATTATTCTAGGTCGGAATAATCGCTTACACGGAAATTGATTCTATAAATTTCTTATTGTAATTGCACAAAAAATCTAAATAAATAGAATCCTGTTATTTTTGCAAGCAAAGGGTTGATACAGAGATTTAATAGATTTCTCAATTCAATAGAATTCGTATGGTCCGATAAAAATTAGCGAAATGTGGCGTGGGCGTGGAAGCAGATTTCGCAGGACCGCGGGGAAGATCGAGAACGGAGATTGATCGGGGCACCGGTGCCCCCTTTGGAGTAACACGCGCCTTCCGTGTTCCCCGTCACCGGGGCGACGTGTATCCCGTCGAGGCTATGGAGCCCATACTTTGTTTTGTGCCCCGTTCGCCCGCGAAGATATCGGGTTACGGCACCACCTAATGGCATAAAGGGTACGCGGGCACCGTGCCCCCGGTGTGGGGCCCCATCGGTTCACCACGGACAGGATATCCATTCTATATTATATGAAATCCTGGGCCCCGTTTGTTTTTTCTTCCGTTCTCCTCGAATCACTCGGCCGAAGCGACGCGCAACGAAAACCGAAAGAAGAGAGAGAGCGTAGAATCGGTTCGAGAAAGGGGTGACCGAGGGTGGGGCACGAAGAAAGGGCGGTGCTGATTTTGGTCTTCGAGGCCCCATTGTAGTGCGCCGAGGATATCCGATACTCTCCGCTCGGTCCCGAAAACACCGCCGCGAAACGGAGCGAGACCAATTCCGACGATCCACCCTTCCTGGAAACTTTAGAACATCCGCCGGAATCATCGATTGACGGAATCCGCCCCTTATTCCACCCCCGCGCCGATACAACCGGCCACGGTCTCGGTTAATTAGCCGGATTACGCACTCGGGGACGCGGACCCTGCTGCGCCGCTCTCCCGATCAAGATTTTCCAGCACGGATCACGATAAATCAACCCCTTCAATGTATACATGCACCGTACAAAACCTCCCGATAGAAAAACAGAATTCCATTCCGGTTTAAGGGAAATTAAACGAACGTGTCCGTAGAATTCTTATCCCGTCGTTCAGAGTCTACTTTTACCTTGCTCCTTCGAACTAATTATTCATATGGGAAGCTTTGCCAGTAGATTGGCGAATTAACTGCACAAAGGGTGTTCGATCCCGTTTCCCTCGATCCAGGATCCCATTGTCGGGCGAACGGCAGATCAGATAGCGGGTGAACCCGATATCCCGCGGGTTCCAGGCGAATACGATAATTGCCGCAAAAAAGAAATCGACATTATGCGTCGGAATGTTTTTTCGACGTTTAACCCACGCCGCGTATTCACCTGCGAGATCGTAACCAGACACCCCAATCATCTTGTCACGGGTTATAGAAACGTGTACAAAGGGTGGCACCACAATAAACCGCCCCTGCGAGACACCAAGGGCCGACCACCGAATACCCGCCCCATGGATCTCCGCGTTCTCTCACGAGAGAGAACCGTCTCCCGTCTTTCATCTCTCTCTCTCTCTCTTTCTCTTCCTTGTTCTCGCCGTGTCCTCGTTTTCTCAGATTCAGAACTTTTGTTCTGAAATCTCGGACGCTCATTCCTCTCCGAGAAATTGCAGCTCGCTGGTCGATCCTCGTTCTATCGATTGCCATCGATCTCCTCGAGAAATTATACTCTTGCTTTTGTATCATTTATAAATAGGTAAAAATTACCATAGTATTATTCAAAACGGTAATTATTATAGTGCGGATACTTATGTAAAATAAAAATGTTTCGCATTGATTATGGGAAGTAGGAATCACATAAAACTTGATTTCATCCTTTAACGACTTTGTTGTATTAAAAGCAACATTACAAGATAGGATTTATTCAGGTTTCATAAAATTTTTATGATAAGATTATCGACAAATTTTTCGGCGATCGGAGCCAAGTCGAAAGGGTTAATCTCGAGGATAGTTGAGAGTGGAGGCGATCGAGGGTTTTTCGAGCGTAGGAATCGGTTTCTTTCGGTGGTTGTGGGATTGGTGTAGCAGGATTCGTCGGTGCACGCTATCGGAGGCAGCAAGGAAATCCTCATCGAGTGGAATCAGGAATTATTCGATCGAGCACGTAACACAGAAACCGGAGGAAGCGTTTACCAGGGCAGAGGGTGGTTAGCCGGCGGCAGTGGTGGGCGGACGGGGAGGTATAATGCATTGAATTAGACGCAAATGCACCCTGGACACCAATTGAACGGGCTTCCTGTGCTTCGTGCTCCATCTCTCCCACGGGGACCACCGTCTTTCCTGGATATAACACGCGTGTATACCGCAGTATACCCGGACCCGATACCACCCTCTATTCTCCCCGCCTTGCTACAGCACTGTTCCGCTAACCTCGCGGAAAACTTCTTCACCGAAATGTCCGAAACACTGTCCATAGATCACAGCCACCGGCTAATTGATTACACCGTCCAATATGAATTTGAACTATTTCTTTCCTGTGCTTCTGGTGCCCTTGATTTTCGAGAAATTTCATTCTGAACAGTCTGCGCTGGTATGGCCAGTGATGGCATACGGTGTGGAGATATCGGGCTGGGAGGACAGAAAAAAGTAGAAGCAATGCACGAAAGGTATTTACGATGGGTGCTAGGGCTGGAGTGGGCAACACCAGGATACACGATTAGGGAGGAAACGAAAAGAGAGAAAATGGGAGAAGTTTGAAGAAAGGTTAAGAGGTGGAAATGGAAGTGAGTGGGCTACAGTCGAAAACAGATGGAAGAGAGAGCAAGAGGAAGAAGGAAGATATCAAAATGGGAAAAAGGAAGAAAATTTATAGAAGAGAGGGGAATAGAAAAAAGTTAGAGGGAGATAAGGAAATGAGAGGGGAGGAGTGGAAAAAGATAGAAAACCGGGAGAAAGAGAAACAGGAGACCTGGAAAATGGCACTTGAGTCAAGATTAGTAAGTGGTACAAGGAAATAAGAACGAAGGGCAGGCCAGAATACGCAAGGTCATTTGTAGGTCATACTATGTTACATGGATGAATTCGTTGTTTTGTCAGCTACAACATTACGTTAACAAAGACATATCATTCCCTTAAAAAAAAATGACCTTGAAATTTCATAAAAAATGACCTGGAAAATTTTTTCCCTTACACCGTTACACGTGGCGGTTCAAACAATGTAACTTTGTCGTAAGAAGTTCCTTTATACAACGAAAAGTAACGGAGATATTTTGGTGTTCTGTTTCTTCGGACTCACCCTGCGAATATGTATAACGAAAGCATAATTGTAATGGAAAAAAGTATTTTGTAAAGGGAACAGGGGAAATTATACATACATAAATACATTCTGAACAGTTTCCTTGATTCAATTGATCTGTTTTGATGTTGTTTGAAACATATTCAGCATTCCTTGGAAGCAACCGGCACTCGGGTAATAACACGCACGAAGTCACGTCTGCTAATAAAACTTGGGAGCACGCATCGTTTGCGTACGGTATACGAAGCGATCCGCCTTGACCCGTCGCGATTTTCGAAAACAACCGCGTGCCGAAACGCTGAGGGACTCGTCGTTACATTTTTCTTTCACCTGCGTACACCTGCGGCGCGCTAAAATTGCGCAATTACGCTCACAGACGCCACGCGTCATCCTTGAGCATTTGCCTAACGACCGGTATAAAAGAATGTCGGATAAACCTCAATTTGAAATTGCACATCAAGACTGTCTTATTATTTCTTCGGGTGTCAATTGACTCTCCCAAGTTGGATTTTCGAACAAATTCTTCAAACGCAATTTCTCGACGTCTTTTGACTATGCACTTACGACAAGAATTAGTAGGTATAATTTAGAAATTCATTTAAGAAAATGAATTTTCAATTCACTCCAGTTTGTTACAATTTCGGTAGAAAATTTTTACTTCGCATCAAGATCCGCTGTCTGCTAATAACCAACACAAAGCTAACGGATTTTACACGTTTATGATAAAAATGAGTAGTTGTAATATCAAACAGAAAGACATTAAAAGAATTTAAAGATACTACTAAATTATTTTCAACCTGTTAGACATATTAAGAAAGAAAACGAATGTTTATTTCGTTCCAGTTGGTGTTGCGATTTAGGTGGAGAGTTAGGTGTCTGCTAATAACCATGAAACAGAAG
This sequence comes from Lasioglossum villosulum, assembly GCA_963971365.1. Taxonomy (NCBI): domain Eukaryota; kingdom Metazoa; phylum Arthropoda; class Insecta; order Hymenoptera; family Halictidae; genus Lasioglossum; species Lasioglossum villosulum. The sequence continues at coordinate 23,560,868 of OZ020503.1, read as the reverse complement.
GCTGTCGAAAATATTTTGATGAAATTGAATAGAGGAAACCGCGCTGAAGTATGATGGAGTATGACGTGGCTAGGGTATCGAAATTCGTGGTGGAGGATCGGAAAAATCGAGGGTTCCGATGGCAAAGCGGAGAGAAGTTGGCGATGGCGGTGGTAGGAAGCCGAAGAGGAAGCAGGATCCTCGAAGGATGCAGCGAGGGCCAAGGGATCGGGCGTGGAGCGATAAGAAGGCACCCGCAGGTGTAATTATGATTACCGCAGTGCGGAGAAAGACGGAGTATTGCGGGGCTCGTATGGCAGCCGTGGGATCGTGGGAAATAGGAATCCTCGAACGGCACTTTCGCGTCTCCGGCTCGAACCTGCCAGCCGGCGTCGACCACCAACAACGCTGTTTTCCGATTGTTGGTCCCCTGACGTTTCCAGCCGCGGCTTCCTCGTACCACGGTCGACGCGCGAGCATATCCTCGCTCGTCCTCGATAATCAAATACTTCCAGAATTCCTCCGCTCTGTCTTCCCATCCATCCCTTTCCTCATCCACTATCCCACTCATCCCACCCTAAATAAAGCGCAAGCCTCTGGAAATGCACCCCTTCGAGTTCGTTTAACCCATTGCACTCGAGTGGCGAGCACCATCTTCCACGATATCGTTTACATTATTTTAACCCTTAGCACTCCAGTGGTGACTCAAAGTCGCCACTGCAAACTGCTGAACCATTATTCAATATATTGTTCACATTAAACATGTTTGTATCTAATCAATTACTAAACTTTTAAGTATTGTATGAGGCATTATATTGTTACGATGACACGAGATGAAGTTGCTTTCCCCTGTGAATATATCGCAGAGATCGAGCGTTAGATCGATATTGCGGTATCTGAACAACGAGGTTGTTGATTAAAAGAAGAGAGTCGTCAGATCCTTTCGAACGATTGAAGCGAGAACACGCATCGACGATTACATTGATTCTTTGTTAACTGTTGTACAATTAATAAATAATTGTTATTGTCTACAATAACGAGTTCTCCGGCAAGACCGCACCGAAGTCTTCGTAACATTGGTGTCAGAAGTGACAATTTTATATACATACAAAGAAAAAAGTTAATATCGAATGGAATTATTCTAGGTCGGAAGAAATGTTTGAAACAAAATGAAAATAATTTACAGGGTGGGGTAATAACTATGTCCACTTTGCGTATTGCCGTTATTTGTGATAATATGAAATTCTGAGTATGCAAATGTTGTATGTCCTAAACGTAGTAGTTAACGAGATATTATCCAATGAATAAAGAAAATTATTTCGATAATATCAATAATGTCAATACATTTTTACCGAGAATACGATAGTCTATCGATTCATGATAGAGGAAGTAGGTCTTTCCGTTAAAAACATCAAAATGCCCATGAAATCTTTTCTATGCCTCCACCCACGCAGAAAATGTTTGTGTCACAGTATGCCCCCCTCTGTACCGTGTAAGTTTTGTGTATAACATTTTTTCATGTTATCACAAATAACGGCAATATTCAAAGTGGATATAGTTATTGCCCCACTCTGTATAGGGCCATTTTTTAAGCAAAGGAACCTGAAGTTACTATTTCTGAAGCAAAGCGGAGTTGCTTCGCCATTTTTCAAGTAAACAGTACTTCCTCTATCATTTTCGGAGCGCTCGCGATCTCCACGAATTTGTCGCCATAGAAGAGAAAATTTCCAGGTAAAATCCGCGAGCGTCAGGTAGGGGAAGGGGGTGAATGCGATCTGGACGGTGCGACTTTCAATTTCCAATGGTCGGAAGCGTCTCGAGGCAATCGTTCCGAAAGCACGGATAACGAGAAAACCATGACGCCTGGCGTGTCTCCCGGTAAGAATCGTGGCGAAAAAAGAGTCGAGCGTTGGATAATAGGCTTCGGGGGTGGGTGTCGGCGGTTCGCCTCTCGGTCGGAGCAGTTAACAGCAGAGTTTTTCCAGCATGGAGCCCATGGGTCCCAGCCACGGCACCCCGAGGCCTCGTTCCGACCTATGCTTTATACGCGTGACCCACCCCGAGAGCAGTTTCTCTCCTCTCTCGCGCAGCTCGCAGCTTCGCACATACGCCCGACGGACACCACACGAGAGAGCCTTAGCGAAACGCTCTTGCGAACCCGGGGCTTGACGAATGGCCCGAATTCGGCCCGGAGAATACCTACGCGCTCTCTCTCCTACGGCCATAAATCGAACACACCGAGGACCGCGAGAGGACCGGGGCGGCTGTGCAACGCCGATGAAACCGGAGAGTGTAATCGAATGCGGGGGCGGGTTTCGCGAGGGTGCAACGTAATTGGCGACAGGGACGCTTCTCTTGATGCCCGGAGACACCGTCCTCGCAAACGTTTGGCCGGCGATCAAATTTATTAGCCCTTCGTACTTCGAGATATTTTAACTCGAAAATTAAACGCTTCCTCCGACCTACAATATTTTCGTTGCCCATGGTTTTTCCAATTTCATTGGTAGATTTTCTTCTCTATCGATCGTACATTGGTTTAACGAAGAATAATTATGTCGACGGCACAATGGTTGGATCAAATTGTTACTCAACAGCAATTTTGAATTTTGAAAATGGGACATAGAATACGACAGAATTTAGTACGATTTTAGATTTCAGATCTAGAAACGCTACTACCACGGAAAAAAAGATTCTATTCGATTAGATACCAACATGTTTAATACCGTGAACAATATTTTTAATAATGGTACAGCAATTTTTAAAATGTTTCGTTAAACGCACCGTGTAATAAATATTTAGTCAAACCTTGCATCAGATACTAATCGACGCACGAGTTGCGCTCGAAACAATTTCTGCCAATTACCGGCGGTCCGATCGATCTCGAGGGCGAAGGAAGATCTCGAGCCTAATCGATCGATCGGCGATCGTTGCAAAAATCCGAGCCGTCTGAGCGTGGATCGCGCGACCACTCTGCAACATTGTAGCTCGCGTCGAGTTTCGAGTCGTCATTCGGTCCGAAAGAACGCGTAAAGCTCGATCCACAGGGTCTATAAAATCAATACACTTTTCGACGTATGAAAATTGAATATCTGAGTCGGTCGTGGAAGAATTGAGAAGCTTACTCGTCGAACAATTTCCCGAACGACGCGCGTCTCTATTTTCCACGGTGTTTCCGACGTGAACGATCTATCGATCGGTTGTGCAACGAGCTTAAGGGATCTCGCGGCGTCTCTCGCCCGTTTTATTGTCCTTATTCCGAGCCGAAGCCCTTATCCATCATCTTCTCCTTCGATTACGATCCACGACATCGAGTCGAGAGCCGGGCCGGCTTTCGAGATCTCGAACATCGGCGCGAGCAACAGAAAACGAACGAGAGGAGCCGAGACACGAGGAACAAGAGGAAACAAGGGGTGAGGAAACACGAAAAATCGAGTGTTAGGAGCCGTTGTCCGGCTTACGTCACCCTGGACCGCAGCACCGGAAGACTTCAGGAGCTTATGCGACTGCTGGAGGACTGTGGCCAGACTCTGTCAAGTCGTCAAGTTCGACGGACATTTAGAAATATTGAAATAAATCAGTTCTGGAGGAAGCTCGAAGTCCAAGAACTGCTGCGGTGTCGTATCCGCTGTTACAATGTAATGTATAATAGCAACATCGTATCCTAGAAAAAGAAACATTAAATAGTCCGGCGCACAGTGGTCCAAACGGGCCACTTAGCTGGACAAGACCCAAAGAATGGGAATTCCGCAGAGAATTTCTCGGTTCGATAGAAAGTTTATATGAAAAAATATTTCCCACAGAAATTAATCGATACTCAGTCGTCTATAAATGCCAATAAAAAAATGTCACAAAACTTATCTTGCTTTAATAAAAAAATATGATTATGTTAACTTTTTACATGTCACAGAGTATTTGTTGTTACATATTGTTGTAGCCGATGTCAAGACGAATCCGATGACCTACTTAACTAGAGCTTTCAGTCTTAAAACAATACGAGAATACTTTTGTGCAGCTAAATGGCCAGTTTAGACCTCTGTGCGGCGGTCCGAATCTGCAAGTTTAATTTTCATCTCGTTTCCTAATATAATTCCTTTGAGAATTTTATAATTCTTGAACGAAGAAAAATGAAATTTTTTTCATCGGGTGCTTCCTTTCCGTTCGGAGAGATATGGAGGAGATTGAGAGCGGAGGCAACATTGTGCAAGCTGCAAACCGAAATTAGAAGTGTTGGGAGCTCCAGGAGGAAGAGGCGACGTGGAACGATACGTACGCAGACTTTTAATAACGCGTGCATCCTCTTTTTACCGGCAGAAGGTGTCCGTTAGCGGTTTACGAGCGGATAATTATAGGACCGCTCGGCTGTATCCCAGCAAACGCTACTCTTATCCCTTTCGCGCCCCTTTTCTACGGATTTCGGAACGCTGCGCTCCACAGGCTCCGTTTCCTTCCGTGGTGAGACGCGGTTGTTGCTCGCACATTTGTTCTGGCTTCATTAACAACGTGAAAGAAAGAAGAATGACCGACTTCTGTAAATTGTTTAAATTCTCGAAACTGAAGGGAGACTAAAGAGAGACTAAAGAGGGACTAAAGAGCAGGGCTTTCTCTGTAAAGGGGCCTGGGTGCAAGAAACCATTTGTGACCCTAAATTTTTTTGTGCAAGAGTACATTGTTTTAGTTCTTGATCGTGTTGAGGCCCCCTCGATCGCGGGGCCCCGGTGCATAGCATCCGCCGCACCCCCGGATGGCCGGCCCTGCTAAAGAGGGACTAAAGGGATCTCATAATGGGAAGCCACGGTTGATGAGTCACGGATTTTTCTGAAACTTGCAGTATTCGAAGATGTCTTCTCGTAATGTAATTTGGCAAAGTAGCGCTTGCTTCTCCATACGAAGTTAGGCGAGTTAGCACAGTCGGCCCGACGCGCCAACTGTCAATTGGCCGAACGTGCCATCGCACGTCTAGATCGCGCTCCGATTGGTCCGTGTTTTTCGTTAATAACTCCTAAACAAAGCCGCGGACGCCATTTTTGTAAAGGAAGATGTCGCTTCAAGTGACCCAAGGAACCTCCCATTTTCGGCTCCTAGGGTAGTTTTGGTACACCCTGTAGAGGTGTAATCGACTTTATTCGACAGCAATCAGCTGAGCATCGAGTTTAGATGTGATACGCGAACTCCGTATGACTGCGTAAACCGACTTTCAAATGCAATTTTGTCAGAAAATATCGAGCAGCGCGCGCTACTGCTTTGCCAAATTACATTTCGAGAAGACATCTTCGAAGTTTCAGAAAAGTCCGTCACCCATCAACCGTCTTCCCCCTGTCAGCGCCGGAAGTATCTCGGTTGGTGGATCTCGGCGAAGGGTCTCAGGGCCGGTAAGAGAGAAGCAATCCTGTAACGCGAATTCAATTAAGTGCAAGCGGTTCTCTGCGGTCGACGCGTGGGCACACGCGAGTCGATTATCGCTCGGTACGCAGGCATGCACACGCTATTGCACACTATCGCACACGGAGCCACGTGTGCAGCGACCGCATCGTAGGATGCGCAAGCATTAAGCACCATTCCCGGCTCCTTTTTCTCCTCGCGCTGTTCGCTGGTTCGCTCTCGCGTCGCGACGCGACGGCGAAACGGCAAATTGTTTCGATCCTTGTCTCAACTGCCCTCAAACCGCAATCGCTTAAGACCCGGACAATTAAACGGCGCGCGCCGCCGTTTCCTCTCCCGAGATGCGGCCGAGCTGTTGCCGATCCTTGCCACCATCCCAGGACCCTGCCAGGACCCGGACCTCACCATTTGCATCCCTCGTACCGTGCAAAAATCTATCGCGAAGCCAGCTACACAGCACAACGTGCACCTCGCAGAATTTGCGACGGGTGGTCTTCCACTTTTCGCTATTCCCTATCCTGAACCGAAGGAACCGGCAAGGAAATAGTTATGTGAAACAAGATCGATAACGTTTTTACAGACTGTTCTCACGGGAAGAATGATTTAATCGATTATTACTTTATTCTGTTTGTTATTTCTTTATTCGCGTTTTTGATGCGGTGCAAATTTTAGACTAGCCGACCCGACAGACGTTGTCCTGTCCAAATTTCAATAAATTTGTTTGCGAATTTGTGGAAAGCTATTGGGAACGAATAAACAAAATAAAAATGAGAAATAAACGCATTTCTGTGTGATCGTTGTATCTATTAAATTAAAGGACATTCAGATATACGCCAATGGGAAATTTGCAGTTTGTCCGAATTTTCCGACTTTCCTTTGTAATTGTCTCGAATTTGTTTCCTGAAACGTTTTCCTGGACCATGACGAACAAAATAAAAACAGAATTACGCATACCTCGAGTTCATATATAAAAAATCCTATAGAAAAAAACACTGTCATTATTTCCCGAACTTTCCATTTTTGGAAACTAGAAAATTCAACGGGCATGGGATATTTACAACAAAATGTCACAAGACTTCTACTAAATGGTAAGAAATCGGCTTGAATTTTTCCTCGAGAAAACGAAACTGCTTCCCGAACGACCTAATGGAATATTTATTCTTTAACGTCGAAAAGAGAAGCGACTCTGCGAGGAAAGTGGACCGATTCGCGGGTAATGCGGAGCAGGTTTCTCGGGAAGTTTACGCGCGTCGTATGGGAAGAGAATAATTGCTCGGAGGATCGCGGAGCCGCGGAAGATGAGGAACGGTTATTCCGCCGGCGGTTTCTAGCCGGGCCGGTTAAAGAGATGTCCGGTGTCCACAGCGGAGAACTGCTTCCGGAACAGGGTATACCGGCGAGCGAACCAGAATTCGGAATTCCGTGGCGGAGTCATTGAAGGCGACTCGCGTGATCCTGCACGGCCCGGCGAGAGACGCATGTCGCGGCAAGTGAAATACAAAACGGAGCCGTGGAGAGCCGCGGAGAGACGTACCGCGTACAGGAATCTCCTGTGCGATAAAATCTGCCGACCTACACCTCGCCTCCAGAAGGAGAAGGACGTGGCTGTACCTGAAGATGAAGCCGAAGGGAACAGAACCGGGATCCAGCGGCGATCCGCCTTGATCCTTCATTATTGAAACAAATAGATACTCGTCTCTTCCCTCGACTGTCTCTCTCTCTCTCTCTCTCATTCGCGACCAGCTGCTCCTGATTGCTGGCATCGATCGGACATCATCGATAACGGATTAAATTAGCGACCGGAGATCGTGGATCTAGCCAAACGCCTTGGATCTTCCTTGCTTCTAGCAGTTACCAAGCTGCATCTTCTTGCTGATGCGATTTTATAATGTTCTCGGTGGACAGCGCAATGGCAACGATGATTTGAAGATCCAGATCGCAGATATTAAGAGGATTTAAAGCCTTCGATACGGCGACCGGCGCGGACTAGAAAACGTGCATACGCCGCAGGTAGTTCTGAAGTTTTTGCGGCTGCGGAGGATTTTAACGCGGTGACCATTTGTTTAAGGATCAGGAGAGAATCCTTCTCTTAACTTCTGGAGGATCGGGACGCGATGTTAATATGCTGGAGGAAACTTCTCGGAGATTCTTTTGTTAATAAATTGGTCGCTCGTGGAAGGACCTTTTGAAGAAATCAAGGGAGATAAAGAACGCGGGTATTAAATGCCGCGAGGAAGATTTGCAGAGGTTTTTGTGGTTTCGAAGTCGTTTGGGTATTCGGTCAAGCAACGGGAGAACGTTTAAGTTATATGTCAGGATGGATTGGATTATTTTTAGTAATTACTCCAGGAATTATTCGTTTGAAGCAACGTTTGAATATATCCGAGACATCGGCAAATCCGCTGGAGGACTACCCAAAAGCCAGTGTCAAGCAGAACAGATTGAAACATCAAGAAGCAGGATGAATCGCGCGAGGTTCCACCTTCTCCTCTCCTCTCTCTCTCTCTTTCTCTCCGACGAGAAGATCAGAGGAACGACCGACTTCCTAATTTCCAACGGAAAGCTGGAACGAGCGAATTACCCGGGAGTTCCACACACACGGTTCTCCTGAGTCATCCAATTGAGCATGATTTAGCCGGTGAAAGACACGCCGGTAATTGGGCTTCGCGTTCAGAGGGCTCTCGGCTCCTCTCTGAAACGATCGAACGCCCGGTTCGAGAACGGACGCACACGGTCGATCGCTACAATGTTGCTCTCATGCACTCGACGTTGCATGATGGACGCGCAAGCATTACGAAACTCTCCCTCTCTCTCTCCCTCTCTCTGTCGAGCAAAAACCCTGTCGATCGTCCTCTTCGATTTTCAATTCATCCGGTCGGATCTAACGCGAACCTTGCTTCAGCGTTTTCTTCGGTTCTTTGAAGCCTCACGATCCCTGTAGATTGTAAATCGTCGTAGATCGGTAGCTGCGGAAAAGATGCTACAAGGATTTACTGCAGTGATCTTTACACTACTTTCAGCATCGATCCTGTTTTATAGAAGCGTTTAAGGAAAATAATGATGTGTAGAACAATGCATTTTCTTGTCGAGGAAAGATTTGTAGTCCGCAGAAAGTATTTTGAAACGGGGAGAAAATATATTGTGGCTCATAAAAAATATTTTTGAGGCTGAACTAATGGAGTGATGGGTATAAAAGAAGCCAGGGATTGTTGCTACAATTTTTGCAGTTTTGTAGTCCACAGAAAGTATTTTGAAACTGGGAGAGAGTATATTTTTGCCTATAAAAATATTTTTGAGGCTGAACTAGTGGAGTGATGGGTATAAAAGAAGCCAGGGATTGTTGCTACAATTTTTGCAATTTTGTAGTCCACAGAAAGTATTTTGAAACTGGGAGAAAGTATTTTGAAACTGGAGAAAGTATTTTGAAACTGGGAGAAAGTATATTGTAGCCCATAAAAAATATTTTTGAGGCTGAACTAGTGGAGTGATGGGTATAAAAGAAGCCAGGGATTCTTGCTGCAATTTTCGCAGTTTTGTAGTCCACAGAAAGTATTTTGGCACTGGGAAAGAATATATTGTGGCCTATAAAAAATATTTTGGAGTCGACAGAGTGATGGAAACAGAGTAAAGGAAGATGGAGATCGTAGCTACGGTTTGCAAGTACTATGACGCGATCGTGACACGGCGAATTCTATCGCGGGAGGCAGGACGTAGCGTGTCGTGTATTGTAAAATTTGAGAGTACCTCTGGATTATATGGCCACGGAGACACGACAGTTTCGAATTAAAATTCCACGGAGTTAATGCCCGGTGTATTGCCAGCCGTTTAACCAGCGAGTCGTATAGGTGCAGCATAACTCGTCCCCGCACTCTGCATAGCGTTAGGTATATCCCTTTACTGTTATCGCGAAAGAAAACCGCAAATCTCACCTCAACGGCAATCCTTTCTCTCCGCGAAGAGAATTGCAAACTGTGGGACAATGTCCTTCCCCCTCTTCGTCTCTCTCTCTCCGTCTCTTTTCCTTTTCCCTTCTTTATTCGAGTCTCTCCCTCCGGCGAACGTACTTCCGTACGATTACGCTACCGTGCAATTTTTCACCCGACGATTTACGCGTTTTCTCCTCTTTTCCTCGATGCGTCACACAGGCTGAAACAGAATTTTTCAGAAACTCTCCAGCAGATTAAGAAGCCCGTGAAAGAATATTTTGCAATGTTGCTGCGTTTTAAAGATCAGAACGGATAATCCTGGTTCACGGTTTTCTGTCCAGGCAAACGCGATTAAACATTTCCGAGGAGTCTCTCAACAAGGTTTCGAATCTGTATTTTAATTTCTATCCTATGCTGTTAATCTATACTTTGAGACTGTTCTCGTCGATACATAAAAATTAATAAGACATTTTGCTTTCGTAGAAATGGTAACTGTCCGCTAATGTGGTTAGAGTATCGTGTAGAATCGTTGAAAGATCACGCTGCAGGAATCGAGTGCAACCGACGTGGTCGCAGCTTATTTAAATGTTCAAAAAGCTGTATTTCTAGACGGCGACGATGTAATTTCTGTAGACAAATCAAAATCGACCCAAATCCTGGAGTGATTTAATTTTCCTCTAATGGATGAAAATCCGAGGAAAAGTAGAACGAGATTGCATTCGATATCGACCATTCCTCGACTATTTTTACTAACTCATTTATCAATTAAGAGTAACAATAGATGGAAAGAGGATAAAAATCAATCTTTCTCCAGAGGGAGAAGAAACTAACACGCATTTTGGAAGGAATCTATCTCAGGCTCGATCTATGGATCGTCTCGTTTAAAAAGCTGACTCGTGGTGCATCCGTGCTAGACGCAGCGGTGTAGGAATGTCACGTGTAACCTCTGTCACGTGGACTACCGTGGGGGCCAGCCTGGTCTGTATAAATAAAGCCGTGTCCAATTAGTATTTGGGCACTGGTGACCGGTCAGATAAAATCTTTGTGATCGCCGGGAAGGATCGCCTTCCGCGTGGTCCTCCGATCGCTCGATCCTCTGGATCCATTAGCTGCGCTGACTCTTCGCATTCTCCTCGTTTCACCGCCCTATGAAAACTTCGATCGAGTCGATTAATTCTCTGAGTTTGCTTTGCAATTCTCCTCCCTGTTGAGTTCTCAATTCTCTGTTCTTGGTCTCTATTGAGTTGTTAATTCTCTGTCCTTGCTCTCTATTAAATTGTTAACTTTCTGCCCCAGCTGTCTATTGGGTTGTTAATTCTCTGCTCACGTTCCCAATTAATTTTTCATTTTGCGCTCCCTATATTTATCGAGTGTTGAATTCTCTACCCTCGCTCTCTATTCAATTGTTAATTCTTTCACCATGTTCCTTATCGAGTTCTCTCTTTGTATCGAGTGCTGAATATTCTGCCCCCTATCTATCGAGGACTTCATTTTCTGCCCTCGATCTCCATTGAGTTGTTAATTCTCTACCCATGAACTCTATTGAGTTGACAATTCTCTCCCCACGTTTCCTATTAAGTGTTGAATATTCTGCCTCCTACCTATCGAGTTCTTAATTTTCTGCCTCCAATCTCTATTGAATTGTTAATTCTTTCCCCACGTTCCCTGTTGATTTCTCTCTTTCTAGTAAGTGTTGAATATTCTGCCCCCTATCTATCGAGTTCTTAATTTTCTACCCCCGATCTCTATTGAGTTGTTAATTCTCTACCTCTGCTCTCTATTGAGTTGTTAATTCTCTACCCCCGCTCTCTATTGAATTGTTAATTCTGGCCCCACGTTCCCTATCGAGTTCTCTCTTTCTATTAAGTGCTGAATATTCTGCCCCCTATCTATCGAGTTCTTAATTTTCTGCCCCCGATCTCTATTGAGTTGTTAATTCTCTACTTCTGCTCTCTATTGAGTTGTTAATTCTCTGCCCCCGCTCTCTATTGAATTGTTAATTCTGGCCCCACGTTCCCTATCGAGTTCTCTCTTTCTATTAAGTGCTGAATATTCTGCCCCCTATCTATCGAGTTCTTAATTTTCTACCCCCGATCTCTATTCAGTTGAAAATTTTCTACCCCCGCCCTCTATCGAATTGTTAATTCTCTTCTCATCTTTCCTATTGAGTTTTTAATTTCCTGCTGTTTCTTTCTAGAGATTGTTAAATTTTCTGTCTCCGTTCCCTGTTGAGTTTTTAATTTCCTGCTGTTCCTTTCTATGAAGTGCTGAATTATCTGTCTCCATTCTCTATTGAGTTTGTAATTTCTTGCCATCGTTCTGTATTAAGCCTTTAATTTTCTGTCCCCGCTCTGTATTTAATTTCTTGCGAATAAGAATAAGATCGCGAATGATGCATTCACGATTGAAATCCAGTTATAGCAATCTAACTTTACCCATACCCGTGGGTCCAGCGAACATGGAACGGTCCTATGCGGTATTTAAAATCTCCTCGTCAACGCCGCTGTCATTCTTCATTAAGTCGAACGAAGTCTCGTCAGAGACGCATGAATCTTTCATCGGAACATCCTGTTTATTCCGTGCGTTTTACGGGCCATCTTGAAACTGTGTCGCACACCCCGAGATACCTATCTCTAATCTCCGATAATGAGTATTTTTAATCATCCGTCACGACTGGTCACTAGCGGAAGGCGTCATCGATCCTTATAGAAGCAAGTGCATCCTGTAATCAATTATTTCTCGCGATAATAATACAACAGTTATATTAAATCTCGATGAAACCCATCAGCATATGAACTCGCTAAATCCATCTGAACACCGACCAGAATAACCAGTACAATAGGAATTTTTAATCTGTGTTCGATCAGGTAGCTAAAAGCCAATTTATTGATTCCAATTACTCGTTTTTTAAATTTAAGATACTCGGACTCGTCGTGAAAATTTTAACAAAGTCTAACAAATTTCACTGTTACGCGTTTCTATCTAGATGAAATAAAATTTCACAGGAAAGGAGCCATACTAAAATCTAAATTCTAATCACTGTAACCGTAAAAAAATGGTACAGCGAGAGGTTAACTATACTTGGAAAATGTGATATTCAGAAATTATTTAACTACACTTGGAAAATTGAATAACAGAGTTCGTGCACAAAATATTTAGAGCTACAGAAGATTGGGAAACGATGAGCTAAGTAGACTCCACACGCGACGTGCGGTGTTAGTGTGATCCAGATGGATGCAGCGAGAAAACACAGAGTAATTCAGGTAGGTTTCCATCGTCTTTGCGAAACCAGGGGCCGAATCATCGTCTTGGATCAAAAAACTGGGGCAAGGTTGGCCCAGCGGTGTCTGTACGAGGCGAGAATGCAGAAGATGTCGTGCTTAACATGCGCAACGCAACAGAACCGGAGAGAAATCGCCCTCGAGTTTAGCATAATCTCTAGAGATAAGAGATCGGAGCTTTGCGATCCTTTCTGAGGCTGATTCGGTCATCGAAATCGAAGCGGAATACTTGAAACCTGTCGGTGGTAGAACTGCACAAGAAAAAACGTAAGCTGTTGTTTATGCAGCGCCATTCGGTATATTGTCAATGTTATTTACAAGCGGTTCGTTGCCAACGACAAGCGAACGTCAAAAACGAAACGAACAACAAACAGTCTCATCGAGTCCGTCGCCGGAAAAAGACGTTTAAATAAAGTTGATTCACTCTTATCGCATTTGCCGTTTCAATCCCGGCCGTTCCTTACAAGAAATCGAAATTCTTCCATGATTCGGCTAAAATAGACTAAATAATTTATAATTAAAAACAGACAAAATAATTTGCGTGATAAAATTACAAATTCATTTTAGGATCGTCTGTTGTCGATGGAAAAATAGATTTTGGTTAATTCGACCGAAATAGAGGCACTCATGGAGATGTTGGTAGAGATCGGTCAGCGATCGACGCTCCCCGGACCGTGAAATGGGAGTAATGGTCATGGATTATTGTCCGCGCACGGAATTTCCGAGTCTCGAAGCACCCCAACGCCCTACGAAAACAATAATCCCGGGTAATGATGATTACCGAGCACTCAGCCCCGCCCGGATTAATTTAGCCCATTTGCATTCGTAAGCGAGCTGCCGAGCGGATAGTATTACCTTGTCGCGATCGCCGGCAGCGTATGCACAGCCTGCTCGCTCGAAATATCGGTAGTATCGTGTTTGATGGACGTCCTTTGATAAACGGCCCATCCCGAAAACACACAGCCCCGGGGAAAATTCGCCGGGAACTCGAAACACGGTTCAAGAAAGCCGACAACACCGGTAAACAAAAATTTAGAATCACAATCTATCCGAAACGGTGAGAAAAAATTTATTTTTGGATAAAAACTACGCTAAAATATTGCTTCACTGAAAGACACGTATTTCAACCCTTCGCAAAAGAGAATTCAATGTGGATCGATTTTTAAACAGACGAATCGCGTAGGGGTTGACTTCTTTTCTCCTTTGCTAAAAGCGAAGGTAGTTGTTGATGATGGTGGAATTGATTTTTTGGGCGTCGTGGCTGAAATTTTCGAGTGAAAAAGTCAAGGGACGATGGGTTTCGGTTCTCTAGGCGACAAATGATCGCCCGAGCTAAATTTCGGTGCGGAACGAAAGAAAGTCGGGTGAGTAATCGGATGTAAATGGGTCAACAGCTCGATGCGGCATCGCGGCCGCAGCGCGCGAGTTCGAAACGCCGTTCATTAAGCGTTTGGGCCGCTTTCCAATTCGAGATACGATGAGAACACGGCCGGCTGCTCTGAGTCAACCGGCTCGAATCATCTTCGGGGTTCTTTTACCCGTCGAAATTGGCACTCGAGGCTCGTCACCCTTGCGCGATCCTTCTCGGGAGCGTTGACGCGCGGGGATCCGTCACCTCGGGCCATAGATCATCTTTGATCCACGTACACTTGGCATCCGATGGACTCGACTGAACGACGCACGAATCGAAAAGCGTGGATCGAAAAGCGTGGATCGAAAACGGATTCACCGAGATCACGGAATTCGAATAAATTAATAATTCCTTTGTGGTTTTCGGGGTTTCAGAAAACATATAGAATCGATCCTTTTTTTTTGTTAAGGGAGGTGGTTAAAGTTATAAACAATCCACCTCCCGGGACAACCAATGGGTTGCCCCTCTACTAACTTAGGAGTGCCTAAACTAGGCTCCCCGGGGACTTACTCTCCGTATTACACCTAGGGTGTCTTTTTTCAGGCCAGTACCACTCCTGTTCTTTTCTTATGCATACACGGTGTCCCGAAATAAATGTAACTCCCGGAAATAGGAGGTTCCTTGGGTCATTTGAAGTGACATTTTCCTTTACAAAAATGGTGTCCGCGGCTTTGTTTAGGAGTTATTATCGAAAAATACGGACCAATCAGAGCCCGGAGCTCGAACCAGAATCAATCCGCTGTAGCCGTGCTCTGATTGGTCCGTTTTTGTCGTTAATAACTCCTAGACAAAGCCGCGGACGCCATTTTTGTAAAGGAAAATGTCGCTTCAAATGACCCAAGGAACCTCCCATTTCCGGGAGTTACACTTATTTTGGGACACCCTGTATAGTATCGATCTTGACTTCGGGTATCTGGTAAATGTTGTCTCACAATAATGGCAGTAAATTTAATGAATGTTTATAAGCAAGATTTATAAGACGTAAGCAAGATTGATAAAAATCCGATCGACTGAGAGCAAAGGAACCGACGGAATTACTTAAGCGAGAGAGACCGATCGCAACTGCAATCCGCATTAAAACTACTGAGCCAGCAGAATCGAGAGTTCCCTTTCCGCGTCATCGAGGATGCATAATGTATGTTACAGAACCATGAATGACCCACCGCCACGATGAAAAACATTAATGGATCGTGACCCTGCGGTTGCCCTCGGAAATTGCTTCTTCTCCCGTTTCGGAGCCTTCGGAGTCCGACACGATGATCGCGAAGTCGTCGCTCATTTGCTACATTGGGTTCACTAATTACAACTCCATCAAAATTCAACGTGCTTTCAAATCCTTGTTAGATTTTTCGAATATTTACAACTACCGTGCACTTATCCGCGATAATCGAGTTCCTCGGTCAGCAAAACGATCGTTCCAAACGATTCCTCGACTTCGTCGCGATTATAATTCGCAGCGCGCTCGTTCCGGAGATAAAATAAACGGTCGGGTGCGGGGGGTGAAGGTGGGATAATTCGGCGGATAAATCGGCGAGTTAAGTGGCGGCACTTTCGACTGTTGAGTTGGTCGCAGGTTCTTCAATTCCACCCTCTAGGATCCGTGTCCCTCGAAAAGGGGTGTGGAGGCTCGTTCGTGTGTACCAGTTGCCGCGGCTTCTTGCATGACGGGGGCGTTGTACTTCAACCCCCTGTGCCTCTACCCTCTCCCCTCTCTCTCCTGTTCGTTCTCCTACTCTCTCCCTTTCTCGCATGGCACCCGCGGGAATTTAGACGAAAACTTTCGCCGGGCCGGCCGGAGGCGAGAGAAATTCTTACCCGGCGCCCGGAAACTTTTGTCGGCGACGTACTTTGCCGGCCGGCGCGCGGCGATTCCGCGTTATCGCCCCCGTCTTTCGAGGGCTCTCTCCCCGTTATCGTCCACGCCATGGGAGAAGCCTGGAGAGACTCGTCAATGGAAACTGCAGGTCCAGCTCGGATCACCCACGGAGATTGAATCGTTCCGTGATCGCCGTCGAATCGCTGAGAATCACTCTCCCCACCCCTTGACCTGCGAACTGCAGCCTTTTTCTTGGAAGAACGGCGACCCTTGGGTGAATAGCTAATTCGGACATTGAGTACTCGACAGCTCAATTACGGAGGAGTCGGACTTCTATCTTGCAGATAGTTTTTAGGACTTTTTCGGTTCGGAATCAATTTTGCAGGGAATCACACTTCATCCCTTAAACTGCAGCTTTTTTCTTGAAAGGACGGCGACCTTTAGGTGAATAGCTAATTCGAGTAAGAGTTGGACCTCTAATGTACCGCCGTTCTTTAGATTTTTTTGAGTTTGTAAAAGAAACACCTTGCGCTATTATGTAATTGTATATGTCCGTTACGCGAGGAAAAAGTATCGTTCCTCGAACAATATTGTGATGCGCGGTCGTCGCCCCATATTCCGTCCTAAGACAAACACCTGATCGACGACGACTCGCGCGCTAAGGCCAAATATATAAAAAACCGCGGACGACCAAACCTCCGTTCGAATAAAGCGTTTTAAAAGAGAACAGTTGGCGTTCACACTCGACAGAGAACAGACGAATAAAGTATCTTTATACCTACAAAGTTTAGACTTTTCCTGAGAAATCCTTCCACTCTACAAGTTAGAGTGATTTTGGTTTTGTTCTTGGTGCGAGGTTTGCTTTCGAAATACTGATAACCCATTGGAACAGTTACGAAATGCCAATCGGAGAACGCAAAGGAGTTCTCTATTGTCGATAAGTCGGGACGAATGGGTGGTAACCGAAATCGAGAGTGAAAAATCGATGACGACCATGACCGTTGTATCGCGATCCCGTAAATTTTGAAGGTGAGAACAGAAGGGGTTTGCCAGGGAAAATTCTCCGAGCGGAGGAAGCTGCCTCAGCGCGTAAATAAGCGCGTTGGCTTGCGGGGGTGTGCGTGCTCTCGCGGCATTCACGCGAGAAAACTCCCTGGAGAAATAACCGGGTTGTGTGTAATGTACGCCGAGGCAATGTAAGGGGGTGTAAAGGCGGCGGCGTGGTACCGGAGGGGGTGGCGAGGCCGAAGAACGCGCCAGAAGAAGAACGGACAGGGTGGAAAGAAGAAGGAAGAAGCCGCGGGTACACCTCGGCAGGTGCGAAACGCCATCGCACCTTCCCCGTCCACTACCCCCACGACATGTATTTATTATTTTATTAGCGCCGGGGGCGGAAGCTATGAAAACGGAAACGCCGGGGGAACGGAACAAGACGAGGCGCCATGGGATGGATGTTAATTCGTAGCGCGAACATGGAATATTCGAGGAAAATATTCTGCTTCCGATACGCGCAACCGATCTCTCGATCTTCCCTTACTCTTAATTCGAAATCGTTTATTTATTCATTTCTACATCGTCGATTGAAAATGTTCAGATTCAACGCAGTAATAATATTCCAAGAATTTAGAAATACAGTCTGCACGATTCCTTCGATTTCTGGGAAGAGTTACTGGTAGTTTAATCGAAGGGGTGGCGATCTGTCTTTGATTACAGGGGTGAGAAGCGGCTATCGATCGAGCACAGCGCCACGGAGAAACAGTGAACTGTAAGAAGACGGCGATCGCATCGTCGGTCGGTAAATTAGAGAGTTACCGGTGAGATCAAAGAAGCGTTCGCGTCGAGAGGTAAAAGAGGATGTTTTCACCCCCGCTAAAAAAGAAATTGAACATTTTATAATCGCTGGGACAATGTTATTATTATTTCGTTACTTCGGATAGGGTCTCTGTAAATCATCCGGCTGAATTAATAATTTCGATGCAGAAGCAGCAATTCTTCTTCCAATTGACGTTCCCACGAATTCACCCCTTCTTTGTAGGACACCGTTAATAATTTCGACGCAGGAGCGCAATAAAAATTGTTCGGTGAATCGACGTGCCCACAAATTCATCGACTAAATAAACAATTTCACCGCAGAAGCGCGACGAACATTCGTCATTGCCTCTTCACCCTAAATCGATTGGCGATCGCAGAAGTGTATTCACCCCGCAGAGTTTGGAAAACTTATTAAACCGCGAGTCAGCTCTCCGAAACGCGATAATCTGCGCGAATAAGACACGTGACGGCGGCGCGTCGGACAGTGACGGAACTTTATTAAATAATAAGCGAATTAAACCGACAGCGGGACGACTGGCGGACATTTAAAGTGCACGTCCGTGTCCGTACGCGTTCTCCCTAATTATCGTCGCGTCTCGGTGATGCCGGTCGCCCACGACGTATCGCATCGTATGGTATCGTGGACAAAATAATTTCGGCGCGGTGCGAACCACCCTACCGTTTCTTTGTTTACGCTCGCCTCTGTCATTTTCACGCCGATCAACCCTTACACTCTAATCCCATTCCCACCCCCATCCCACGGACGAGCTTCCGGTTCGTCCCCCGGTTTTTCTCCGTTCCGTCATACCAGCTTTCTCACTCCTCTCTGTTTCCACGAGCGATCGATGCCGGTTTGCACGCGCGATTGACACCGTTTTCACTTAACGTCAATTAGGCGAGCGGGATCCAACGACACCGACGATTCCGACGGAAGTCCCGTGGATCGACGTACCCCCGGAGATCTTCCAGCTTCCGGCAGAGCCGTCTCGGGAAAAATGTTCGAGCCAGAATCGCGCGGAGATTTCGTTTTAACCCTCGTCCGTCCCTTATTTCGCAAACTGAATCCGCCTCTCGGTGTCAAGTTGGCGCACTGGCGAACAAATCGATGAAATAACGAGATAAACGGTTAGTTTTCGAGGTTTTTTTAGACGTTTGCATTTTAGGTTTTTCGGTTATACGTAGACAGTGGATTTGATGAATTTATAACAACAATGGATAATTTAGAAGAGAAGAAGTTAATTTTAATAATTAACAATAAGGTATAATTTAGAAGAAGAATTTAGAAGAATCGAAATACACTGGTATATTATTTTCAACCTATTAAACACACTAAGAGACAAAATAGATTTCCATTTCGCTCCAGTTTGTTGGATTTCGAACAGAAAATGTTTATTTTGCATAAATATTCGCTGCCGAGTTATGCGTTTGCATTATAAAAATCAAAGTGACCGAGTTTCAGGCTTCAGCTAAATAACAGAACGGTATAACTTATTTCGGGAAAACTGTGTCAAATTGACACAAGGGACGGACGAGGGTTAAAAGGCGAAGTTCCGGTGAGAATCCATTTGGAACGCATTGTTAGCATGAAAACGATGCGGTTCAGCAGAAAAATTCTCGGTCTAGAAATTAGTTAACGATTTATTTTCCGGTCGTGAACGGATTCTGCGCGTTCATTGCGACTAGATACGTCGTGCGATCACAGAGATATGAATATTGTTCAGCTTTTTCCGATTCCGATCCGCTGTGCGACATTTTGAGGATGCTCTCTCGCGCCGAGACGGATTCTCCGAGTCTGCGAATAATGTATGACCGAGCGCGAGACGCTCCATGGTGGCCAAGATGGACTACAGTTAAATTTTCAACGTGTCCACCGAGGCTGTTAGGATTTAGTTAATCAGGGACGACGCTGGTCGTCTTCCAGCGAGACCAGAGACACCTAACCCGGACCAGATCCCTTCAGGATGAATATCGCTGTATACGACACAATTACGAATATTCGTGAACAGAACTATTATTGTCAGCTCGAGCAAATTAAACGGAACAACATTACGCGGCTCGAAGTAGAAGCGTCGCATAATTTCTTCAATGTTCGTCGGATTTTCGGCGCACGACATCCATCTCTGTGAAGCGGTGTATCTCCGCCGAATGACTGGTATGATGGTAAGACGTAATTAGTGCTCGCGAGAGTCCCAATTAAGGAGGAAAAGGGACGAGACAGAACACGATACGCTCTCCTGTTACGGTTACAGAGCCGGTTGCTGTCTGCGAGACTGGTGTACGCGGATGCCGATTAATCACGAGCGACTAACCCTTTGCCGCTTTGCGAAACCAACCCCGAAACCCCAATTGCAGGGTTTCCGCCAACCTGATCCCGAGATGTCCGACGATCGGGCACACGGGGTCCGGCGTAGATCTGGCTGCGTATAAACATCCGAAATGAATGAAATGAATTCCGAAAGAGAGAGAGAGAGAAGTGGCTCGAGGGACAACAAGCCGCGGGGGTGGCTCGACCGTAGGGGAGGCTAAATTAAGAGCAGAAAGAAGGGAACAGCTTCGAGCGATCCCCGAACCCGAGAGAAACGAGCCGAACGCTCGTAATGCGAGGCGCTTAAAGTTGCAATGGGTCTCCAGAGTATAAAGAATGGTGGCCAAAGGGGCACACAGAGAGAAAGAGGAGGACAGGATCGAGTGACTGACTGACTGAGACCGAAAAGATGCGACCCGCCTAAGAGATTGGGAGAGAGCACGGCGAATCCGGCGCTTGTCCACTGGGAACGATGTCGATTCAAGGTGCCCTGCCATTTCCAACGATTTCTCAATCTCGTTCGACCATTCTTTAATTGCTATGACACCTCCGCACGCGAAATTCATCCCCTAAAAATTCGTCCAGCGCTGCGTGTCTCGCACTAGAGAAGGTAGAGAGACCGGATCGACACCCTTAACAGAGTAGTATAAATTTAAAATGAACTTTTTCACGTTTCTGGAAACTAGAAATCCGTATTTCACGTGTGCTTCGCGTACGCGTTCTTCGGCACGTATTTCGCGGCATTTCGAAGACTTGCATCATACTGTGAAAAATGTGAAAATCTACAGCACGACTGTGGGTCGATGGCTGGTTCTATTCGGGCATAAGAAAAATAAAGATTTTCGTTAGCTTGAATCTCGTTCTTACGGATGAACTCGTGACCGAGGTAGAGCGGAATTAACAGCGACCCTATGATCGCGACACGGGGTATCGCGGTTGATTCTTAATGAATCTTACCGAACCCATTACATCCGAAGTACTATTTCACTGGCCGAAGGTAGCAGCAGGGTAGGTGGCAGAGAACTTGAAGGGTTAATTAAGTGTTTGCTCGGTCGACAAGCGCCTCGTGTGTACTGGCAAAGTACAAACTGTTTCCACGTGCACACGCGGATCCTATTAAATCCACCAATCGTTCGTTCTCTCTCACTTTACTCGTTTCACCTGATTTTCTTACCGCGGGGCTGCTGCTGCTGCTGGTTTGTAACAAATTTTCAGCCTGTTAAACAAACCAGATTCCCTTTTGCCAGCCGAGGAATAATACCGCGCGGCGATGCCCGTGTACACGACTTTTAATTGAATTCTATTGATTTCCCTTATAATTAAATGGTGATTTATCCGCGGCCGGCTCAATAAACAAAATTTACACGGCACTGTCCGTTAATTAAAATTGTCAGATACAGTCCAAGTTAAGCAACATCGTTTATTATCGTCACGGCAATCCCCCACCCCCGTCCTCCTGTCTCCCCCTCCCCAACAAACCACCGCAATTGCAAATTCGATAAAGCATTTCGATGTTCGTCTCTCGCCGAATATTCAATCTTTTCACCGTTGCGCCAGACGAGCCGCCATTAAAACGCATTTGACAAATAACAGCGGCCGGCTGGACCCGGGGCGGTCTTTGTTGCGACACCGAAATCCTCTGTGCTAATTACAAGAGACACCGGTTATATAGAAACTCGCGTCTCTTTTCGATAATTCGAGCAATATTTAATCCCACCATTTTTGTCGCCAATTTGAGAATCTGAATTCTTCGAACACTCCATTCTCGAGTGGTGCACTCTAAAAGTTGATGTACCATTATTCAAAGTATCGTTTACGTTATCAAATGTATTGGGATATAATCAACTATTATGCATTTCAGTATTGCATGAGGTGTTATAGCAATTTCATAGTCATACAAAGAAAAAAATTAATATAGAATGGAGGTATTCTAGGTCGGAAGAAATTATTAATTTTCAATTGTTAGTACTATATGCGAGAAATTTAAAGTTTAAGAGCACAGATATAAAAAATTGAATTACAGCGACCTTTTCGCAATTACCAAAAAAATTAATATAAAAATGAGGTATTATTCTAGGACGGAAGAAATTATTAATTTTCAATTGTAAGTACTATATGCGAGGAATTTAAAGGTTAGGAGCACCGATATAAAAAATCGGAGTACAGCGACCCTTTCGCAATAATTACCAAAAAAATTAATATAGAATGGAGATATTCAAGGTCGAAAGACATGATTAATTTTCAATTGTAAGTACTATATGCGAGAAATTTAAAGCTTAGGAGCACTGATATAAAAAATCGGAGTACAGCGACCCTTTCGCAATAATTACCAAAAAAATTAATATAAAAATGAGGTATTATTCTAGGTCGGAAGAAATGATTAATTTTCAATTGTAAGTACTATATGCGAGAAATTTAAAGCTTAGCAGCACTGATATAAAAAATTGAATTACAGCGACCTTCTCGCAATTACCAAAAAAATTAATATAAAAATGAGGTATTATTCTAGGTCGGTGGAAATGATTAATTTTCAATTGTAAGTACTATATGCGAGAAATTTAAAGCTTAGGAGCACCGCTATAAAAAATCGGAGTACAGTGACCCTTTCGCAATAATTACCAAAAAAATTAATATAGAATGGAGATATTCAAGGTCGGAAGAAATGATTAATTTTCAATTGTAAGTACTATATGCGAGAAATTAAAAGTTTAGGAGCACCGATATAAAGAATCGTGAAGAATCAGAAACCGATGGATTTGGGGGAAACGGTGCGGAGGGAAAATTCTGTAATTACGCGATCCGGATGAACAAAAGGCGTGTGGGTGGTAGCGGAAGTTGCAGCTGAAGGGAGACATTCGCATCTTCCTGGTGCGTCGGCCAGGGTGGTTAGCCCGCGGGCAAAGCCCAACCCTCTCGGTCTTATTCACGGGCCAGGGAACCAGCTCAACTTCCTCCTGCACAGCTCTAGAGCCGACACTGAAGCTGAATCCCTGTGTTGGTCGACGGTAATCGAATCACCGCGGCCGCATCACGGAATCCGCGGAAACTCGTTCGTCGTCCGGCCGCAATTTCGATTACGCTCTCGAGGAGCACGCTGTTTGCTCGGCCGGCAAACAGGCTCAGCTTGTCCTTCCGCCCTCGATCTCCCCGATTAAAAATCTCCTCGGCTACAACCACTGTTGTTCGCGTCGCTCGATATCTCGCCGCAACCACCGATTTCGGTGAACTAGGTTTTTCCGTTTCCCTGTCCGAGAAACTACCGTGGAATTTCCAAGGAATTCATCCTATTCCCACCATTTCCACTTCGAAGCTATTCTCACTTCGAACATTTCTATCCGATGAAAATATTTTCAACCTACAGCTACTACAGCTATGGACAAAATTATGAGACACCCTGAAAATTATTGGTTTAGGGACTCAATGATATAGTTACATTAAAATACATTTCATAAAAAATTTTCCGGAAAATAGTAACACATACGAACAATATAATACTCTTCATGATTCGAAGGTAGCAATTCCGAAAGGTTGGGAAGACTTAGATGAAAAGTATAGAAAACATTTATACATATAAAAGTATTTAATAAATGGTAAAAGCGATTTAATGAACACGAATATATTTGTTCTGTCTTACGAAAGCATCTGTAGTGTACTCACATCGTACAGCAAATAGTGAATTGACCTTTGTCCATCGCTGAAGAACGAGCAATTCCATAAACAGTGTCGCGAATTTCACATACAGATTCGACACGTGTTGTTTGACGTTCGCGGAACGACTGAATTGACCTTAGCTATTGTCGTTTGGGCGACGCACATTTTCCAGGTAAGATTATGGGTACAATACTCTCTCCCCTCGCGGTTAGTCGTGTTGTCAACCTTTGAGGTGCGTCATTCATAAATCTCCTACCTTCCCGTGTATCTTTATGCGAGCTTCTATTTTTATCAATTCTATGAAATATGAGTGAAAGACAAAAATTTATTCCGAATGTTTGGAATAGCTCAAACGTATGGTCTTAAATTTTTCAAGATCAAGAAATAGATTCAAACCCTAATCAACGTTTGTAGTACCATTCAAATTATGTTTGTAGAATCATGATCAAACCTGTGCGCCGATAACATCAATTTCTATTTGTCTAACAGCAATTTACGATCGCGAAAAATAATCCTTATTTTCAGGTGTCTTGCAACTATGAAACAATTTGGTTTGTGTTAAAGCCAGTTCTAATTGGAAGCAGATTCGAGCGCCTGAAATGGACCGTGAATCCCATTGTTTAAAGGAGCGAGTTAATTAGTTGTCCAAGGGGTTCCGGGCTGTTTATCGGTTATTTAGGTTGTGTTCTTTCGGGAGGAAGGGAGGACGCAGGCTTGCCAGAAAGGGCTCTAAACAGGATAAAATTTACGCGTTTCGAGGCGAGGACCAGAAGCAGGAACAGGAGCAGGACCAAAGCTCCCGTGGGGACGCGTGCGCATCCCCGACACACGGACACCGCTGTCCTAGATCAATCAAACGAAATAGTTAATTGTGTCTGTGACAATATTCCTGTGTCTAGTAATGGACTTGGGAGATTGGTCGAGTAAAACCGAGTGAAACCGAACTGGGTCCTCTGTTACCCGGCCGGTAATCGAATTACGTAAGCGTATGTCGAATTCGTGGAAATTCGTGGCCGTGTAGGAGAACGCCGAATATGCAGTAGATTCTGAAAGTGTCCCTAGAGTCCTATGAAAAGCCTTAAGCCTGCCGAAAGACTGTTTCGATGCCTTCAATCCGGCTCGAATTAATCCCTGACCCTTTAAGTCGGTATCGTCGCTTCAAACGCAATGTAATAATCGCATCGAGGGTTTAATGCATTTATTACAGCAATTATTACAACCGTGACTTAACGAGTCACGTTGGTCGTGAAGATTTTACACGAAGCCTAACAAATATGAATGTTACGCATTCCTTTTTAAATGAAATCGAATTTGATTCGCCTCTGAAACGATGAACATGTTCATTTTGCATAAAGATCCGCAATCTACTGATCAAGATTGATTGGCTCATCGACTATTCAAGTATGTCGCTGTTAATGCCAGATTCTCAGTCAGGAATCGTTAAGCTGTAAAGAAAATGGCGGTGCAAGGATCGAACAACCACCAGAGCTAGACAAGCCGAGTTCTAAATGAGCGGTCGGGGCCGATTGTTTTCGGTAACTATAAATATTTCAACGATAAATAATTGCTCGAATTATCCCCGTCGATTTACGAGTCGTCGAAGACCTCGAAATTTAATGAACGCGAATATCATTTGCTCCCGGTAGAATCAAGCGGAGACATTCATTATATGCACCGCGCGATCGAATTGTTCTACTTTCGGTCAATTACTCACCGGCAAGTAAACAACGCGCGAAAATCGGACGGGGGAACTGGACTTTAATTCCGAAGCGACTAAACAATTTCGAAACTGCGCTTGAAACAGTTTTCAGGAACTTTTGTTCGGGGAACTTTCACCTCTTATCTTTTCCGGATTAACGCAATTATTTCTAGTCGCTCGAGTTCGCAAAGAGATTCCGTAGTCTCGCGTTAATCGCGGCCTTCGCGCGGTTTGTCGGCGAGAAATCGTCCGCAAACAGGGTCCAAATGTTAGATGGTGTGGGTGCACGAGGTTCTATCTCGCCCTCGGAGCCTGAAAAATTCACCCCCGCGTGTTTGCGGGCTTGGGAAGCGTCGAGGCCGAGAAACAAGAAGGGAGGCGGCGTGCGCGACCCTCTTTATCGCCGAGACTTCGCCGCTTGTTAGGATCTTCGAGATTTTTATGGGTCACGGGACTGCCTAAGAGCACAGTCCTCCGCCTCTCTCTCTCTCTCTCTTTCTCTCCCTGTGTATCGGAGCTCTTCGACCTCGGTTTTCGTGGTCTGTCGCCCGAGTTATCGCCCCGAGAACAAGAGAACGCGGCCCCACGGTTCGGAGAGGAAAACTTCTGATCAAAACTCACCGCTGTCGAGGCTGTTCTGGTTCTCTAGGTCCGGCCCTTGCACCGACGATGGCCTGCCGTCCTGGAGGTAGTCTGCAAAAAGATCGTGCCCTTTTCGTTAGAAAGAAAAAGGTGAATTACGAATTTGAACAATTCTCATTGTTCCTTGATTTTTAACATACAATTTTTTTCCATTTACTATGCACTGGTTCGCAGTCTGCGAAAATACCCTTTTCAGTAGAAACGAAGAGGTGAAGTTCAACTTTGTACAATTTTTATTGTTCGCCGTTTATATTTTTATTTTTAACACAATTTTTTTCCATTTTCTATGCACTGGTTCGCAGTCTGCGAAAATACCCTTTTCAGTAGAAACGAAGAGGTGAAGTACAAATTTGTACAATTGTTATTGTTCACCGTTCATATTTTTATTTTTAACACAATTTTTTTCCATTTTCTATGCACTGGTCCGCAGACTGCGAAAATACCCATTTCATTAGAAACAATGAGGTGAAGTACAAATTTGTACAATTTTTATTGTTCGCCGTTTATATTTTTATTTTTAACACAATTTTTTTCCATTTTCTATGCACTGGTTCGCAGTCTGCGAAAATACCCTTTTCATTAGAAACAAAGAGGTGAAGTACAAATTTGTACAATTTTTACTGTTCGCTGTTTATATATTTTTTTAACATACAATTTTTTCCCGTTTTGTATGGAATGGCATAGAAGGGCAGATCGTTTCCATCTCCTCTGATCAGTCCCTTCGAAATCCAGTGGCGTAACTCCGGCTCCGTTGGACCCTAATAGAGGTCAACATTGAAATTTCATGGGACTTGGTGCGATCGAGCAGAACGAAGTCAGGACACGCGGGGGTACAAGAGCAGAAAGGGAGGGGAGGGGGCAGAGTTCGCGTTCTGGCATGGACATGGGCACGAGTATGGGCGCATACGACCCTTTTGCCACACGGATGCGTATAATACGAGAAAGGGGTGGAAAAGAGACGAGGTGATCCCATGGGAGCCATACCCCGGTGATATTGGCTCCCATAGCCCATTCCTGCGCATAGGAGACCGAACCACCTTGGGCCAACATCGAGGAAAACTGGCCAAAATTCAAATTTCCCACCGGACGTATGCGCAACTTTAAGCGTAACTTGCGCGAAACAACCACGGGCTTGTGCGGACGTGTTCGTGATCCAAGTTTTTCCGCTTGTCCGTGTGCGATTATCGATAAACGGTCTCGGACAGGACGGGAATTCCACTGAATCGCTCATTTCACTGTTGGTTCGTCGAATAAACCCGTGCTTGCAAGGGAAAACTCCCCAAGTCACAATTTCATAAAATTTCAATTCATGCATTAATTCGAGCTTCATGGTATAGGATTTGCGAAATTCTAAAGGCTTAAAGAATCATGCAACGGTGTTCCATGTGAAAGCGTTAGCGATGAAAACTTTGAACGGCAATAATATATCTCGAAAGTGAAAGTACGCGACGAACAATCGTTGCCGAATTACTTCGGCCCAGTGGAATTTTCGAGGACGCTAGGTGAAAGTTTAAAATTCAATGAGCACGATACGGAATGTCATGAAATGACGGTATCGCGAAAGTCGATTCGCGAGGGTGGTTCATGCGACTTAGGGTGCGGGTTAATTGTTTGTCCGAGCGCGCGAATAACTCATTGATAAGACGCGGCGCATGAGACGGCGGAGACGTCGGGTGAATTACGGGCTAAGTAGTCGGGGCATGAAAAGCTGCAGCACTCAAGCTGCTGGAATTATCATCGCTCATAAGTCACCGGGTTGCGAACATTGCAGCGGGTGCAACGGGTGTGCAACGGGTGTGCAACGGGCGCAACAGCAAAAGCAACGCCCGGTGGTCGCAGAAACGCGCGAGCGCGCCCGCGCGGTTCGCGGTTTCAGAGAAGAGATAACTCGTATAAATAACCCGGAAGTCCGCGGTGTACAATAGTCTTTTTTTACGAGTATGACTTTTGGGAGTTCCAAGGCCGCGCTTGGGACACTGTTGGTAATCAGTTTCTCGTTGCTACCGAAATACACCAGGTGAACGAGCTTAAAAATAAAAAAAATATAACGCGAGGCGAGCGTGCGCGCACGTACCGCGTCGCGCAATTTCAGGATCCGCCATTACGTCGGGATCAGATGTGTCCGTTGTATTGATCATAAAAATGGCAGCTTTTAACCCGTTCCCTTCGGCTGCCTCTCCGTAGACACCAGAACCGATCAAATTTTTATGCAAAGATGCAAGGCGAATCGAAGAATTCTAAATTTAATTAAGCGATCCTCAAGATTCAGAGCAGACATCGAGTTAGGCCGCAACGAGTGTTCACAATAGACGTTCGATCAGTTCCTTCGTCGACGAGTTTAGCAGATAACCAAGGAAATGAAAGAATTGTTGCTACGAGAGCCGAGAGGAAGCAACCCTTCCCCCGAAAACGTTTCCAACTCGATATCCAGCTAATCCAATCACTGCCGCGTTTCAACCCCTAAAAGAACGCTAACACTCCCCTCGGCAGTCGGTAAAACCAACCCCGTGGCTCCCTAAATCCCATAAACAACCGGCTCAACCGCCTAGAGAAGCCAAAATTAACTGTTCCGATCATCAATCTTACGACAGCTGGCCTAGAATTACATCACAATTTAACAAGTACGGTCACACCCTTGGTTTCGTTCATCGATACACCTGCGAGCTGCCAAAACACTATCCTCGATCCTCGTTCGATCAGTTCACTTGCAATGCACCAAACTTAAAAATTATATTCACCGTACTACACTTTCTAGCATCTTTCAAAAACTTCTTCAACCCTCAGACCTCGTTTAATTAGTTGTCACAATGTCCACTTGCAACGCGCCAACCTCAAAAATCATTTTCGTTCCAGTACACTTTCTACCATCTTCCAAAAAATTCTTCAACCCTCAAACCTCATTTAATTAGTTGCTACAATGTCCACTTGCAACGCACCAACCTTAAAAATTATATTCGTTTAAGTACACTTTCCAGCATTTTCCAAAAAATTCTGCAACCTGCTACTTAATTTTAATTCTAATCTTCTAATATTTCGTGGTAGCGTTTTCCGTCCTCGGAAAAACTATCGGGACGAACCGTTGCATGTAGGAATATAGGTGGGATCCCGGCAATTTCTCCAAATTTCACGGTACTACACTTTCTAGCAACTTACAAAAAATTCTTCAACCCCTAGACAATGTCCACTTGCAATGCGCCAACCGTACAAATTATTTTCGTTCCACTGCACATCCTACCATCTTGCAAAAAATTCTGCAACCCGCTACTTAATTTTAATTCCAATCATCTAATATTTCGTGGTAGCGTTTTCCATCCTCGGAAAAACTGTCGGGACGAACAGTTGCGTGTAGGAAGCCGTCGCCGCGAGTTTAGACGAATATAGGTGGGATCCCGGCAATTCGAAAATTTGCCGGGTTACCCATTCGGGATTCAAATCGCGCGCACTCGTCGACAAGGGTTCGACTGTTCGGGGTCCTCGACGTCATTACGATTCTCGCCGGTGGGACACGCGCGCACTACGTATAGAAATTTCGACGGCACTCGAAGCTGTTGGGAACCGGTTTTGGTTTTGTATTAGCATGTAACTCCGGCAGGAGTTGAAGTTGCGATGGCTTGTGGGTGGCTGGGGCGAACGTAGGGAGGGTAATTACCTCCTTGGGGAGTGTGGCCCCCCTTCTCTCTCCCGCCGACCCGCCGCGGTGTAGCCGGGTATAGCCCCAGCACGGGTACAGAGGCTTCCCACTGCTCCCAGTGGTCCCGCGGGAGCACAACAGCGGCTCTCATCCCGCTGGTTCTCATTCGACCCAAATTGGATTCCCTGCTCTCGCGCGCGCGCCTCTACCGTCTCTTTCTCGCTTACCTTTCTCCTCCAATTTCTTTCGGAAGCTCAATTATGCAACGTCTCCGATATACGTCACGACCGTCGCACGATGTCGAAATTATGACGGGTTCTTCCTCTTCACCCGAATCCTCCAGTTCAATGACCATTCGCGAAGCTTGACCGATCCTTTCCGAGCACAGAATATTCTAAAACTGGAATACATTCAGGGTGGTAGACGTTTTCTTGTAGCTGTGGGGGGTCTTGATTGATACACTGCTGGCTGTAGGTAGACTGCCAGTAGAAGTAAAAATTTTTTTGCAATCTGATCGATCCATTTTGATCAGAGAATGTCCAAAAGTGACCACAATGTATTCAGGATGGTAGACATTTTCTTGTACCTCTGGGTTTTTTATTAATACACTGCTGCTTGTAGGTAGACTGCGAGTAGTACTTCATCGGATCATATCTTCAGGGTTAGTCAAATCTTTTTGCTGTCTGACCAATCCATTCTGAACAGAGAATGTTCTAAAAGTGACCACAATGTATTCAGAATGGTAGACATTTTCTTGTACCTCTGGGTTTTTTATTAATACACTGCTGCTTGTAGGTAGACTGCGAGTAGTACTTCATCAGATCATATCTTCAGGGTTAGTCAAATCTTTTTACTGTCTGATCAATTCATTCAATCAGAGAATGTTCTAAAAGTGACCACAAAGTATTCAGGATGGTAGACATTTTCTTGTACCTCTGGGTTTTTTATTAATACACTGCTGCTTGTAGGTAGACTGCGAGTAGTACTTCATCGGATCATATCTTCAGGGTTAGTCAAATCTTTTTACTGTCTGACCCATCCATTCTGAACAGAGAATGTTCTAAAAGTGACCACAATGTATTCAGAATGGTAGACATTTTCTTGTACCTGTGGGTTTTTGATAAATACACTGCTGTCTGTAGGTAGACTGTCGGTACAAGTTCATCAGTTCATGTCTTCAGGGTAGGAACAAAGTTAAAGTCTGATCGATCCGTTCTGAACAGAGAATGTAAAAGTGATCGTAATGTATTCATGAAGAGTTAGATATTGCTTTATATACATATGTATGCAGGTTCTTGATTAATTGTTGATTGCACTAGACTTTCCTCTAAACGATTTTTGGATGCGTCCAAGTTAAATTGAATGCGATTCTCGATTCCTAATACGACGCGGAGGATGTTGGCATGCATGCGACAGTAAGACTAGCCATCTAGCAGGCCAGCATCGAGAAGCACACGCGAGTAAAATGTGATACGGTCTCCCGCGACTAGACCTTCTTGTTCCGTCATTATAAACTCGCTCTCCCGGCACCGCTATATTCCCCGCCTCATACCTAATACGATTGTACTCGGAGCGGTAAACTCGTGCAGCTGCAAATGCAACTGCGACCGGATGAAGCGCCCGCGGTTCCAAAGCCATCGCGGATGTACGCCGGATTAGTGTTTACACGCGGTGCCGCTGTCTGCTCGATCATCTGCAACGTGTCCGGCCCAGAAAACCTCCCCCAACTGCGTCGTGGCTTTCAATCGATCCGCGATAACATTTTCCAAAATTAATGCAACGCGTTTATCTCTTTCCGCAGAAAATATTCTTTAACGCGTTGATCTCTTTTCACAGATTTCCAAAATTCTTTTAGGAACGCTATCTGGGACATATTCGTGCTTGTAATCGTGGAAGTGGTGTAAGTCAAAATATAAAAAAGTTTATTGTAGCATTTTATCAAAATTACAAGACTGAATTTCTTAAGATTGCTCACAATTTTAATAGTAACACGTGCTCGAAAAAAGCAATTTATTGAATAATTTCTGATGGAAGCACATCTCAATTTCAATAATTCAAAAAAATGTGAAAGCGATCACGGCACGGTTAGTGTTAACACTCTAATTGAAGAAGCTGGCCTGAACATTTCCTAAGCGGTGCAATGAAGATGACTCGGCAAGAAGGATGACCGGGCCGCAAAAATTTGAAAACTCGGTAGCTCTTTGTAGAAGCGGCGGAGTGCGCTCTGCAGCAAGATAAGCGCAACAGAGCCATAAAAAGCGGTTCAGCGGCGAACAAAAGACCGGGCTGAAGAAGAAAGGCAGAAAATAATTTTCCGTTTCAGACCAGTTCCGGAGCGGTTCCATGGGGATCTTTGCGAGTCAGTGTGACGGGTCCGTAGGACTAGTTGTGTCCTGCGACTGTCAAGAGCAGCTACCGTTTCCGGTAGCCGGGTGCATCGTTGGTTGCAACGGGTATGGCAACTGTAATTCGCGGGGCAAACGAATGAGAAAGCTTCCTCGGAAGTTTCCTCGGCTTGGCTAATAACTCGAGGCCGGTTCTCTCGGCTCGGCTCGGCTCGGCTCGGCACGTTGTCGAGGCGTTTTAGTTCTCCGCGGTAAAACTTGGTAACTCGAGGAGATAAAGGTAGTCAGTGTCCCGAGGCCATACTAACGATCCTCTCTCGGCTAGATCGCGCGCTCGTATCTTCACGGTCTCATCTTTTGCCGAGGCGATCTCGTCTTGCCGAGCTAAGTCAGCGGGAGAGCTTCGTCAGCCTTCCCTGGAAATTGTCTCGCGCCCCCAAGATTTCGCGTTTTTCTTTCGGAAAACACGCCCCCTCACCGACACCGCCCTTTCTCCTCGTGATTCGTGAATTTCGTCGTAATTTCCGGGCATTAACGCCGCAGGAAAATGGTCCGTCTTGCCGTCTTCCAGGGTACCACCTCTCTTTTACATTACTTTAATCGGTTTTCTTGATTGTGTGCCCCGTCCCGGACCCCCTCTTCGAAAAACCGAAGCTCCTTTGTCCGAGGAAATTGGATCCCCCCGCACACCTCGCGGCGATTTCTACCAGCCACCGTGGTCATTGCCTACGCCATAACGCCACCGATTCTCGCGAAATATTGTCCGTCCTCGCGTTTACTCGATCTGATTGCGAGATGGCGAATTCTACGGTTGCAAGGGTGCGGGATGCGCCTTCTCATTTCTCGATAATGCAAACATGGGGTTTTTCGATACTAATGAGCTCTCAAAACTCGGAAAACAATAGACTGTGGATTTCATGGATTTATTGTAGAAATGAATCAGACAGAACTGAAGAATGAAGAATGTTGTTACATTATCTACGACTCAAGATTTGATTTTGCATAAAAATCCGTAGTCTAATTATTAGGCAGGATTAATTTCTTCGAAATAATCCAGATTACGCTGTGAACGTAAAAATAGGACTTTCGAGGGCGATCACGTCCTAGATTGATCTTTCGACTACTGAAAAACCCGGTGTATGCATTATCGAGAAACGAGAAGCATCCCGCGCCCTTGCAATCCTGGAAACAGGAGTCTACCCTCTTAAGTAGCGGGGAAACTGTAGAACTAAACGGCTGGAATTACTTGGCTGCTTGGAAAGATAATAGTTGGACCGTCTGTTGTATCGACGTAGCTCGTTTTCAGGAACCATTGTACGAAATCGACGAATTCATTTATTTCTCGACACGTCGGATAAAAATTTGATCGAATCGATGAATTAGAGAGAGAAGAAACACTTCGAGTTCCATCAATCATCGTCAGTCATTTGCGCGACGCTGTTTAGCTGATTACTATGTCGAAGGATCCTGCGCGATTCGCCGGACTCGTTCGACGGGAGGTGGTTAATATGTTAATCCAATTAGGAAACAAATCCACGGACGCCCGTTTCACACGAAAATCAATTAGACGATGACGTCGAATGGGATGGAGAGATCGGTGTCGGGCCATCGTTCCGCGTTGGTCATTAGCGACATATTTCATTCGGAGTAATCATAGACTGTTCGGCGCACTAATAACACCGAGTTCCCTCGTTTAATTGTCGCGCCTTAAGTAATACGAATTTAATGCGTGTCAGAATGCGCCGCGGTGTGTCCCTGCTGCCCGATCAAGCTGCGACAGGATATTATAGATTATCATTCGCGATCGAGAGCCCGGTACGTCGAGGAGGGCCATTTAATTAAGTAGCGTCCGATGGAAATCGGTGATTATACCGTGCCCGCGTTTTCATCCCCGAAACGCGTGTGAAATAATTAAAATCTGCTGGTCGGATGTATTTCGTGAAAAATTTATCGGACGTACAATATTCACCGGCCGAAGCGAAAAGCCGCGAAAAAATTCGTAAATGGACGCGACTGGATAATTCAGGTGAAAAATCGACGTTCACGGGAGAAACGTGAGCGCGGGCGGGGTAGGCTGGTTCCAAATTTGATTTTAATCGTTGCTACATCAAAGTGTCGGTCACTTCGAGATAACGCGCTCGATGTTCCAATGGTCATCTGTCTCTGTGGTTAATGCGACTTTAATCGACCTCGTGAGCAGCCACGTTTCTTTCAATTATTAAATGAAGGACCGTTTTCTCGTGGAAGGGCTCCTTGTGGGGATAATTATTAGACAACGGATGTTTAATATAGAAATTGATTTTCTTTCGAAATATGTTGGACCGATTGCGAACCATGTAACTAGAGGCTCTTTATGCGTTTATCAAGAAATTGGTTGCACGAAATATAAAAACAGTAACAGATTCGAAAAATTTAAGAATACCGTCATGTTGGTTTTCATGTAACGAAGTTATCGAGGGGTGAAATCGATTTTCATTTTATTCTTGGTTCTCGCAATAAATGCACAATATTTTTATCTTGCATAGCTTTAAATTCTTCCAATGTTTTAATTGTTTCGAATTACGCTTACTAATTATTGCCACGAGCGCATTAATCCGCTGTCTAGTAATTACGATTTTTGAGGGGCGAAGGTTCCTCAGGGAGGATTTCAGTATCGCACACCGGCATATGAAACACGTGCGAGCGGGATCAGGATGATAGGCAACGGCGACCTCTCCGGACGAGTGCGAACGGATATGCTTACAGAATTCTAGAAGGTCAGATCAGGTCCGTCATCGATTTCTTCCGTTGCCCAAATTCAGAAGAATCTGATAGTCTCCGATAGTCGCAAGAATCTGAAATTCTCTCATTAGCAATTTCAAGAAGATCCGAAAGTATCGGACTCTTTTAAAAGGGTTCAATGAAACTCTATCGTCTTCGTTAATCGCCAACCCTCGTTCTGTACTTCCGACCCGCAGGCTACCGATGATTTCGGTGATAGATCCGAGCAAGAACTTTGCTCTTTACTCTCGGAAGAAGCTATAAATTATAATGGAGTCTGAGTAGCCGAGTTGTTCTAATTTCGTAGGACTTTTCGAGATGTTCCCTTAATGTCCTGTCAGATATTTCTGCGGACCACGGGGGGACATTATCGTCCAGCGATCAGCTAATTCGAGTGCCGGGCACGAGCATAAAGAAATCATGGTCGGAATGAAGCGGGCCACAATCGAGTGGAGAAGAAAAGGGCGACAAGAAGGAAAGAAGGGATCGAAGGGTATTGCGGTGTCTTTCCAAGCCGGCGCGGCAGATTGCTCGCGTTCCACGGAGAACGGCGATACTCCGGACACCCGGTACAGTGTCATCGGCACATGCCACTGTTAAGGGCAGGCCCGTCCCGGGGGATCGTCGCAAACAATAGCAATAGGCTAGCCAGAGTCTAAGAGAGAGAGAGGGAGAAGAGAGGAGAGAGTTACCCTTGGAGGAGCCTCCGGCTAAGTCCTAGGACGAGGTCCTGCGCCAGTATCCTTCGACCTTCCCTTCCCCTCCGTGAACGGCCGGGACGAAGAAGACGAAGGAGGCCGCAGAGCGAAGGGAGAACACGGCCGCCGGAGAAGGAGAGAAAGTATACCGTCGGGAAAACTTTAATTTCTTTCTGAGAAAGATGGCTGTTCCTTGTATTTCGCCGCCGCACGAGGATCGGCCCGGTGTGTGTATGTGTGCACGCGACCGTGTGCCCCGACGTGCGCCAATGTGCGCGTCCACCAACACTGCGAAACGCGGCAGCACGAGGACCCTCTACACCTTCGAGCGGCAAGCTCTGCGCACCGAGATAGGGACACCGGTGGGCTTGGTAGGAATTAATTTGGCCGGATGTCCCTGCTGGGACGTCTCTTCGCAGCCCCGAACCGTTTGCCCGCGACCACTTTTCCAAACGGACCTGCCGAGACCCCGAAAAATCAGCTCCCAAGACCCCGCGTCCTCGGAATCGATCAGAACCTGCACGATTCCGACGAAAGAACCTGCGAGCAACCTGTCCCGATCTCGTTCGAACCTCTTAATTCCTCCTGAAACATCGAATTCTAGTTGGGCCACATGATTCCTTCGCAATCGATCAGAACCTGGACAATTTCGTCGAAAGAACCTGCGAGCAACCTGTCCCAATCTCGTTTGAACCTCTTAATTCCTCTTGAAACATCGAATTCTAGTTGGATCACATAATTCCTTCGCAATCGATCAGAACCTGGACAATTCCGTCGAAAGAACCTGCGAGCAACCTGTCCCGACCTCGTTTGAACCTCTTAATTCCTCCTGAAACATCGAATTCCAATTGGATCACATGATTCCTTCGCAATCGATCAGAACCTGGACAATTTCGTCGAAAGAACCTGCGAGCAACCTGTCCCGACCTCGTTTGAACCTCTTAATTCCTCCTGAAACATCGAATTCTAGTTGGATCACATAATTCCTTCGCAATCGATCAGAACCTGGACAATTCCGTCGAAAGAACCTGCGAGCAACCTGTCCCGACCTCGTTTGAACCTCTTAATTCCTCCTGAAACATCGAATTCCAGTTGGATCACATGATTCCTTCGCAATCGATCAGAACCTGGACAATTTCGTCCAAAGGACCTGCGAGCAACCAGTCCGCAACACGTTTGGACCTGTTAGTTCCTCTTGAAGCGATCAAATCCTAGCTAGATCACGTTGTCTATGAAAAATCGGCTCCTGTAACTCCACGCCCTCGAAATCGATCAGAACCAGGACAGCAAGCCTTCTGCGTCTGGAGGACCCGGAGGAATCTGTCCGCAACTTGTTTGGAGCTCTTAATTCCTCTCGAGGCTATCAAATCCTTATAGTTAACTTCTGCTTAAATCAGTCCATCTTCAAAAAATCAGCTCCCGAGGCTAACTACTCTAAAACTGATCAAAAGAAGAATTCTAAGAGTCTCGCGAGCAGGATTAAGCGTTACAGAGCCTAGAGCATATCTCGAGGAGCCGAATCTGGAGGTGATCCGAACGCTCTTCAAGCTATTAGTTCCTTCAGGATCTTTCGAGGAGTCCGAAGAACTTGAAGAGGCTCGCCGTCGAGATATACACTCGAGTTCGACTGATTCTTTGGAGGAATTGGCCGCGTCTGTTGGCTTTCTTTTTAATCGAGGCTTTCAGAGAGGATCCCTCCACCCTGCAAGCTAATCGCGGCGAGATCAATCACTGGAAATTAGCGACGGTCGAGCTTGTATATCGCGGGTATCGATCGAGGTCATAGTTCAGGGCGCGAGATGAACCATAAAGCGACGCACACACCTGCGTATCATAAACATGACGCCACGAGGCCGTAAGCTCTCGGCCCCACGTCATCCCGACGCAGCCAATTAGTCGAGGAATTAGCGTGACTACGATCTCGAAATTATTACGCTAACCGTGCCTTCCGTCGGTGCAACCTCCGACGAAAAGGGTTGCTCTTCTGTCTGTCCTAAAGGGTCGCGCGTAATTCAGCCCTCCACCACCGCCCCACCCCCGCAACCCATTTGTGCCTCGCTCGGAACTAATGTTTCTCTGTCGAGTTGAATCACAAATTCGATGAAAACGATGTACGGACGCTCGCGGACCACGGGACGCTGCAATTAGGCCAAAAACGCGATCCGCCGACTCGCTCGATCCCTCGAAATATGTTTTTTCTGGGCGTTCTGGTCCGCGTCGAAAAAGTCCTCTGACTATTTGCGAAACTATATTGATTTTTAAAAGATAAATATACAGTACTCCTTAAAAGTTTGGAAAGGTAGAAAATCATTTTTCCCTTCGTCGAGTGTTTATTTCCGTTTTGTCGTTTACACCCCATACACAGGAAAAACGTTAAATAAATGAAATAATCCATCTCTCCGCCGCGAATCGAATCAACGAAAGTAGAACAGCTATTAATTCCAACTTAAACAAATTGATACCGGTCCAGCGAACTGTTCAAAACTAAACCACCTCTGCCCCAGCTATTAGTCAAATTAGACGCTGCATAACGAATGAATCGACGATTCGAAATTCCAGGGACCGTCGGGAAGTTGCCAAAAATATCGTTTCGGTGTTCTCAATCTCGTTTCCGAGCGGAGCATCTGCAAAGTATCGTTCTCCCTCGAAGAAGAAGAAGAAGAGGGAACGGAAGAAAGGGTTTCCGGGATGCGTTGAGGGGGTAAAGAGGAGAGACCAGAGCCTCGTCCCACGGAATGGCGTCACAGCCCAACGAGAGAAAGATTAGCATAAAGTTAGCGCGGCGCCTGATACCTATATGTTCGCACGAAAGTTAAGTTGGCTTGCGCGCTACCGGCCCTCCGGTCCCCAGACACTCTGTCCCGGCTCCGTCACATTTCGATACGAGCTTAATACCGTATTCCAGAACATCATCCACCGACAGAATACAATTTCTTCGTCTGCGCTCTAACGAACTTCAACTCGCGCTGAAATATTCGGCCGGAGACATACACATCGCTGCTCGCTGTTTTTCGAGAATATCTCGGAAACTAACACCGAGAGGCGGTACACGTACCGGAAAAATATGGTCGGAATCAGGCCCCGAAGACGTACACTACCGTCCATAAGTTACCGGACACATTTTCAAATTTATTGTCATTAAACCACCTATATTATGAAATTTTTAAAAATGATATTAATTTTTTTCTTGATATATTCCATGTGCCATCTAAATACTGTGGTGCCACAAGGTGGTTCGGAACACACCTTAATAAACTGTAGCTCCTGCTAAAGATTAGGCTGAATTAGGCTGAAATTAGGCGATAGGGAGAAGTGGAAAGAGGGGAGATGGTAAATGGATTTGAAACCGCAAGGGGATCAAATATTTAAAAAAAAATTATTTTAATACAGGACGTCTCAAAATTTTCTTCACCATCCAGAAATGGGAGGTTCCTCAGATCATTGGAAGCGACATTGTATAGAGAACCTGTATAGAGAACATATTGTTGTGCAATTTTACTGCTACAAGTATGCATAATCATCCCACAATTTCTCAATTCTTTATATGTATACAATATGTATACCAACATCAAATTAAAACTACAAAATCAATCTGGAAAGTTGTATTCTTTGATTATCGTTTTATTGAAGATAGTATATATCAATATATGTCTCCAAGG
Organism: Lasioglossum villosulum; assembly: GCA_963971365.1. Lineage (NCBI taxonomy): Eukaryota > Metazoa > Arthropoda > Insecta > Hymenoptera > Halictidae > Lasioglossum > Lasioglossum villosulum. The sequence continues at coordinate 23,521,874 of OZ020503.1, read as the reverse complement.
CAAAATACCTTGAAATAATAATAAATACGGATTTTATGCATTCATGAAAAAAACGAGTGAACACAATTTCAAGTATATCATGGAAAATGAAAAGAATTAAAAAATGTCAATTGTATTATAACTAGACTGCGGATGTTTATGCAATTTACAATTATTGTAGACAAATGTTGAAACATTGGTACCAGATGAAACCCTATTTCCATTATAACAGCATTTGTATGTACGAAGTAAATAAAAAAATCATACTAAATTCGCAGTCTAGTTATAACAAAGTTTCTTCGCGGTTATAGGACAGGCTGTTGTATCGGTGTTGGTGTGGCGGTGATCCGGCGCGTACAGGGAATCGAAGAAAATGTTTTTTTGTTTCGTTTCGCTCCTAATTGTTTCCATTTCGTAATCACGATTCAGCAGACACCCCGCGGATAAAGTGTTCCCTGTATTGTTCATAAACATCTGGCATTCGGGCTCGCAATAAACGCGCGCGAACGGTCTCGCGTAAATACGCGTGTTCGCGTGTAAAATATGCGTGCGTGGCAGCGGAAACATCCAGAGCGCGAGCGAACGTATACACACGGCGCGCATTGTAAATCAAGCCGAGCTGTTCCGCTCCGATGTGTATACACACTCGCTCTCGCGCGGCCCCGGGTTTTCGCGCCGGGCACACGCTCGCTCGCTCGCTTGCTCGCGGAAAAATGCTTGGCGCAAAAATTGCATGGTTTTTTAATCTCCGTGGCTCGACGTAATTATTTTCTTCATCGTCAGAGCGGGCGGCGAGCTGCCGCGCCACGCTCCTGATTCCTCGCTCGTAATTACACCCTTCCGCGGAGAACCCGATAACACACCACCTTCCCAAGGACCAGGCCGCCCCTAACTTGTAACTTTTTTCATTTCGCCGTCGATCCACAGTCGGGGAAACCCTCGAACACTTTACCTGGACTCTCCTCCAGTCCTGCCATACTAAACGATGCGCGCACGGTTACGATCCTCGATCCACGTACCTTCGTCTGATCAGTAACGACCCGTTCTACTACGGAAAAATTAATTTTTCGAAAACCCGTCGTTCTCCATCATTGTTTCAGCGTTACTTCAAGGTTTAAGGTTGTGGTACAGCAGGTCGTTGCATTCGTCTCGACACCAGCCGAAGTATCGTGAAGTCAAAAATAATTAATGGACTCCGGATTTGATGCATTTATGACAGAAATCTCTAGGTGCGATTCAAAGCAATGGATGAGTTACAAGAATTTTGCAAGCAATTTTTATCTTGCATGAAAATTAGTGCTCGATAATTACCTTCCTCACGTGAACAACATGTTTGCAGTGTATTGATTAATCATTGTACTGATCGTCGATGGTAAAGTAGACTACAAACGGAGATGACGATATTGCGAATGAAGAACGTGTTGCACCAAACAACTTGGAGGATTATGAAGTCAGCAATATTTATGATTATGAGACTACGGGATTTATGCATTTCTGGGACAAATCTATGGATTATGCAATTTTTATATTGCATAAAAATTACACCAACAACGATCCACTTCTAATCGGCATTCTGCTTGCTGCGATTCTGACGCGCGACGGTGGTCCGTCGACTGTCACGCAATTCCGGAGTAGAATTTCGCAAGGAGTAGAAACGAAACGCGTCGACGAATGCGAATTCATCGCGATATCTGTAAAATGAATTTTCCACGCGTATCATCGTGAATTTGTTTCGCGTTGCGACGCGACCGAGAGAGCCCGTAGAACTTGAGGAGCTTCTACGCGAGTTTATAAATACAATTCCGCGTTTCCGCGTTAATTACGCTATGGTAATTCCAGGTGATTCTACGTCCGTGCAGACGTTCGCGTGCCAATTTACGGTCGCAATTCTACGTCTGTGTAATCTCCCAGGCACAATTCCAGCTGTCTACTGGATCACAGATACCAGGTCCCGTTTGCGTATCGCGCCGCGCATAACGCGATGACGCGGTTCATCGTTGTCGCGTGCGTGCGATTTTGCGCGAGACTCGTTCCGCTGTTCTCGATCGTTCCGATGCGATCGCATACAAGGCGAACGGTGTTCTACCTTGGTGAAATTTTTACGAGGACGAAAGCCGCCTCCAGGGCTCGTTCTACCGGTGGAACGCTCCCGCCGCCTACGCGTTAAACCAAACAAACGTGCGCTCGTGGCGAGACAAGCAGTAGAATGTGAAAACTGTGATCGGACACTCGAGGAACGCTTCGTCTCAAGGATTTACAAGGCCGAAGTTTTGCTATATCGTTAACGGACCGATCGATCATTTATTCATTATTTTTCGTGAGGCTAAATTCTTCAGGGACAGAAACGTCTTTATTTAGCATACTATTTATTTCTACCGTTTATCGATTATTTTTCGTAAGACTAGATTTTTTGTGATACTAGATTTTTCAGGGAGAGAGACGTTTTGATTCAGCATACTGTTTATTTCATAGTACCATCGTTACGCTGAGAACTCTAAGTACAACGAGATCGATTGTCAGCAGCCAACCCAATGGATTGAACGGAACTGTCCACGCGAGCCGATTTGAAACACAAGAGTTTTTCTAATTCTTGTCTGTGAGAATTTCTGGCAAAAGCAGATTGATCGCTACAGTCGAATTAGAAACGGTTCTTCAGAAAACAGTCGTGCTTTCTGGTTAACGATTACGATCGATGGTACAATGGTATCGCGAGCGAGAGAGCGAGAGTCATCTGTTGACGGTGTGTTTTTCACAAGTTTTGTTTCTTCTTTTACCGAGCCGCCCCGTGTAAAGCTTGTTCCAGCGAGCGAGTAGAGACCCCGCATAGAATATTCCCTGTTCGGTGTAACGTGGATTCGCGGGGTGAAAAAAATTACTTCGTCATTAAAGAAGATTCCAATTTCTTTCAGCGACGCGCGCACGGCTGCCAGCGATTCGAAGCGTTCTGAAGCAGCACAGGTGAATCTCCTCTCTTCTCGTATCGATGCGCGAGTGTGCTGGTTCGTCCGTGCTCGCCCACAGAGATCCCTCGTGCAACTGCTGGGAACGAGTGGATCGGGAGAAAGAGAGAGAGACAGCGAACGCGTGTGTATGTGTGTGTGCAAGAAAGAGGACCTCTAGCTAGAAAGAGGGTAAGGGAGAGAGAGAGAGAGAGAGACCTATAGTCGGTCCCAAGGGATACGTAGTGCCGTGGCACGGCCCGAGGCAGCTCGTCACCTGGGACAGCCTTATATCGGCGAGTACAGTCGCACCGAGAAAGTGCCATTGTACCTAAAGCCGTTTTCCTTGCTCTTGATCAAGAGCCATTCGAGAACAACCGCGATTCGTGCCTCGAAATGTTCTCTCGCGGGGGCGCGACGCTGATAGATAATGGACGGGGGCGGTACGGTGCATCGTATTAACGCCTCCCTCTTTCCCAAAGTATCGATAGAGCCGACGCCACCGTGTCAATAATCTCGGGGCTATACCGGATCACCTACCACTTTTCGCCTGACATCTTCCCGGTTCCGTACGTTGTTCCTCTAAAAATTAACACCTTGCGCTGTACCATACTGAACTAACGATAAATACAGATTCTATCGGCACTTTCGCTGTTAGAGTATTTGGTTGCCCACGATCGTAATGAAAATTTTGTAATAATGCAAAGTATCTATGAAAATTTGAAAGAGATTAGCAAAAGCAACGAGAATCCATAGTAAACAAACCGCATCGAGAGGATCTGAGTGGTCGAACTCTTTAGTCTTTGGTCGACCACAATCATAATGAAAATGTTGTATCGAATGCAAAGTATCTATGAAATATTGAAAGAGATTAGCGAAAGCAATGAAAACTGCATCGCAAACAAACCGCATCGGGAGGATCTGGGAGGAGGTGAAATTATTTAGTCGTTGGTCGCCCACAATCATAATGAAAATGTTATATCGAATGCAAAGTATCTATGAAATATTGAAAGAGATTAGCAAAAGCAACGAGAATTCCATAGCAAACAATCCGCATCGAGAGGATCTGAGTGGTCGAACTCTTTAGTCTTTGGTCGACCACAATCATAATGAAAATGTTATATCGAATGCAAAGTATCTATGAAATATTGAAAGAGATTAGCAAAAGCAACGAGAATTCCATAGCAAACAAACCGCATCGAGAGGATCCGGGAGGTCAAACGGAGGTTGTGGAGCCTTCATTAGCGGTTTGATCACGCCGGGATACGTGGGAACGTGTAAAGAGGAGAACCGCGGTCGCGAGAAGGTTGCGGAGGAGAAAAATCGAATGAGGGATAGAGGAGAGAGCCTGAGCGAAACGAAATCGAGAGAAACGGAAAGACGGCAAAGTACACAGCTGCGGGAGTGACGGAGAGGGCGAAAGAAAGCCGAAGAGAGAAAGAGAGAAAAGAGAAGAGAGAGAGAGAGAGGGTGGAAAGTGCGAAGAGGCAGCGGGGCCAGATCCCTCGGGAGTCCGTGCTCTCCTCTGGCGCTGCCAGCACTCGGGAACGCGAGAGAGCAGAGAGGAGGGAAGAAGGGAGAGGAGAAGGGAAGAGGGAGAACTAATCAGCTCGACGCATGCGCACTGGGCTGGTCTCGCGGTCCCTCGGGATTCCCCTGGCATTCCCCATAATATACCCTCGCCCAACTCCCCTCGCGCGATCCCCTCCCCTCCCCGTCCCTCCTCGCCCTCATCCTCCTCATCCCTCGGCGCCCTCTTCACCTCCGCGTCCTCTTCTCTTGGATCCTACGTCGCGGTTCTACCAGCTACAGGACTTTCTACCTTCCCACGGGAAAACCACCTCCTCCCCTTTCTCTCTTTCCCTTTTTCACTCTCTTTTTCCCTCCATCTTCCTCTCTCGCAGTATTTCTGGCTCTTCTCCGTCTCGCTTTTTGCCAAATTTTCTGTAATTTTTCTTAGTCCAGCAACTGCTTAAATGCGACGATGTCTAACGATACGGGGATTGTTTTGGAATTATAATACAGTAATTTTGAACGGTCACTTAGCAGAGACAATTGATAAGCTTCCGGCGATTAAAGTGTTAATCTCCGAGCCTCGGAGCCTCACGGCTGACCATGCACGGTCGATACTACTGATCGGAAGATTCGGAGCGAAACGAGCTCGCAACCTGTTAACCCTACGCCCCGCATCCGCGAGAACTGCAACGAAACCGTGCAATTCGGAACGGAGAGCAGACGACGTCGCGCCTTACGACTCCTGCAGACATTTTTGTTAGGTCGTTCGGAGAAGTTTCGTTGTCCTTGCAGGCGAACTTTCAAGCGACGACGCGACGCCCCGGAACACAGAAGTTTGAACACGATACACTTATATAGATGATGTCTAATGGTAATGCTCGGTAACAATGGCCGGGCGACGTGTCGACTCTCGTCGACTTATGGAATCTTTTCCTTTGTTCCATGTTGATCAGGCTAGGTTTGGGATTTGTATCAAGAGTGAACAGTAAATAATCCTATTTATTTTAAAGTCAATTAAAGTAAATTTTTGAAAATAGTACTTTTATTTTAAGAACTAGCTGTACCCGTGACTTTGTTCACGTGAAATAACAAATCCTGGTTCTCAAGTGATGCGCCTACCTACGATCAGTATTTAATTTTTATTTATTATAGATAGAGATATAGAGATATTGAAGATATTTGGATTTTGCGTCTGTATCTTCAATTTCAATGTTTAAACATTATTGCTGAAAATAATGGTTCCGATTCAATACGTTTACGAGCACAAATGTGTCTATGCGGTTTCTCAGAGTATTACAGCACCGCGAAAAGTAGAATATTAGATTTCGTGTTTCAGATTGTTCAAATAGAACGCAAAAGAAAACGAATACCTTCAATTCCGAAATATTGCTTAGGAACGAACCAAATTGGATTTCATTTAAAAAGAAAGGCGTAACATTCGAATACGTTAGACTCTGTTTAAAATCTTCATCGCGAGTCTGACTCGTTGGAGTACGGCAAGTGGTTAACGAATTACGTTTCCGTGAACAAGGCGGTCCTGTCTGCGATCCTGCAGACGCATCATCGTCGGCCGATGATTGTCCTGGGAGTATCGACTGCGAACAGAATATGTTCTGTGAAACAGTATACGGTTAACGCCTCGCACCTTGTCCGGAGACAGAAGAATCCGAAGGGGTTGGCATCTGCGCTTTGCTGGGTTTTTCCAGCGGGAAGAGAGTTGTTGTCGCGGAGCCGACGAGTGAGAGTGCAACCCCGCTGGGTCCTGATTATTCGAGCAACACGCTGTGTGTGTCCCCTTTTCCGTCAGAGCGAGCGCAGCCAATTAGGAATTAGCGGGGCGCCCGCGTGCGCTATCGAGCAACAAAAGCAACCGCGGGGACGCGGACGAGGACGACGAGGAGGATGAGGAGCGAGCAGGAGGGTGGTTAAGGGGTGCTACCAGGTTTCTGATGTGTCTCGTTCGGAGATAGGTGAATGGGGAAACTGTTGCTTGGAAACGATATCCATGTATCGAAGAAAAGCTGAAACTGCTATTGCTGTTGGGTGCTGGCTGGATGGCTGGCTGGCTGGTGCGATCGTGTCGCGCGTCCTCGAACAATCTAATTGTCCTCTTTGTCTCGGGGACAGACGCAGCGAGCGATTGTCAGCTCGATTCTCAGCCAGACCCCGGATGGTTTGCTCCGGTTCCTGGCGAACGTTTCACAGTCCCAGACTGCCGGCAGACTCCCCTGGAAATTGCGCGATACACCAAGCCAAAGCGATCGCCATTGTCGTTTCTTTGCGGTTCGACGGATTCTAGATCACTCTTACCAACGCTGTAAACGGCACTCGCGAGGTGTCTCTTAACCCTTCGCCCGCGGGGACTGTTAATCAGAAAACTGGGGGCTCCTCGAACCCTTCGAAAAATGTCAAGAAAACATTACTTCTCTTGCTTCGAAAAATTATGCGATCTCGATATTGTATTTTTCCGGTTAAAACTTGTGTTTAATCGTCGGGGTAAAACTTATGTTTAGGGGAGGAGGCTCCGATGACCTTGACACATGTCGAGGACAACATTCTGAACGACATTCGGCGTTTTAGTTTTCCCTTGTTAAATACCTACTATATTACTTTAGCATTTATTTTCAGTCGCATTTCTCTTGAGAATGATCCAAATCCGGATTGAAACGTTGAGAGTTTAATTTTTGCAAATCTGCTTCGTACTATTGATCGAAACTGTGCGCCGTGAGCATATATTATTTTTATTCCGAACAACTTTTGTCATTACATATACCCGGTGCTCGGCTTTAGTTTTCGAGGTAATTGCAAAAAACTATTGCTAGTACTGAATTGTAAGTACTCTGTGTGCTCCGTGGCAAAGGCTGCTTCGACGCAGCGTGAGTTTACTGTTTTTGTGAACACGTTGTGGGTATAACACGGAAAACAGTAATCTAGCGTAATATTCGTGTATCTTCGGTGTTTCGTACCCAAGATTTACGCTATGGAGTTCGATCATGTGAATTTACTTCGATGTAAATGTACTTCTTTAGCGCCGATAACATTCAACATTTATTACAAAGGAGTATGATGTCTGAGAAGGCCGGTGGAGAAGAAGTCGATGGCCGGAGAAGTTTGAGGAGCCGAAAAGTTGTCGAGCCGATCTCCTGACGGATCGAAATCTCTGGCATTAAGAAAATGCGGGATATCTCGGCTCTCCGGAGGCTGCGAGGTCCTTCGACCCGACGCCGACCGAAAGAGACGACGCCGGGATGCTGGGGAGATTATGCGAGAGCTGCTCGGGGGAAATCGCGCGTACCGTGGTTGCTAAACAACACCGATAGGCGGGGATAGTTCAGCTTCTTAGATTCTTCTCTACACCAGCTGACTTGTTGATTCGATTAAAAGAATAATTGTGTAATGGTATCGGCGCACAGGTTCGATCAGTGATGGCACTTTTGCAAATTGATTCGAAAACTCAACGTTTCGATCCTGATATGGATCATTTTCAAGAGCAACTTTTGCGTTTGCTATAGCAGAATAAATACAATTGAAACACATTAAACTGAGTTTAGCGTCTACCGGCATAGAATCAGTTCGCTTTTAATAATTTTCCAATTGTATTTCCTCTGTTATAGCAGTCGCAAAATTTACTCTTGAAAATGATCCATATCAGGATCGGAACGTTGAGTTTTTGAATAAAATTGCAAAAGTGTTTATATCACTGATCGAATCTGTGCGCTGATACCATCGCACGATTATTCTCAAAATTACGATCGAAAAAAATTGAATTTAAAATTAACCCTTTGCACTCAGTTGTCCGATCTGAGGCACCACAAAAAATTGCTGTACCATTATTCAAAATATCGTTTGCATTATTAAATGCATCGGTATCTAATCAATTACTAAACACTTAGGTATTGTACGAGGTACTGTATCAATTTCGTATGCATAAAATTTCAAAAATCATAGGGAATGGAAATATTCTAGATCGGAAGAAATGTTTAATATTGCAGTTAAAATAGCTCCGAGTGCAAAGGGTTAAAAGAATCTTCGATCGACCATTGTAGGAAACACGAAAACCACTGCTAGACTCATACATACCTAGAACAGTTAATAACCAGTGGAATCATCCGCGAACTAAATGAAAGGGACGAAAAAAGTAGGTTCGCAGTTCGAGAAAAATCTTATCAACCACGAGGAGTATTATATTCCGAGAAAAACGATCTGATTAAACGGAAGAAAAAGAAGCACGTTCGCAAGAAAACTGAAAAAGATTCCAGCTTATCTGCGTTGGCGCAGGACCCCGAATTTGAATCTAAACGCAGCCTGGTATAAACTAGTTAACACTACCTCAAACAAAGATTCTACAATTACATTCTCTGCTTTCGAGAGATATTTCCGGATTGCGAAATGGCGAAACGTTTGTTCCATACGGAGCGAGAGGCCGACGAGGAAAATAATTCGACGTCGGATTCGACCTGTTCCCAGACACTCGTGGAAACGTCGTCAGGTTGTGAAAGGGTGAACAAATGTCCCTGGGAAATCCTGAGCCGCTAACGTTCCGTCATTTTATTCCGAGGTAATGAGCAGCGTTGGCGGAGGAGGGCATGTATTAAAGAAACGAAGGAGCCTCGATGTTTTCAGGCGAGCAGGTGAAGAGAGAGAGAAAGAGAAGTCGAGGAAACGAGAGAAGGAGAGAAGAAAAGAGAGAGAAAGAGGCATCGAGGCATCTCCCGCGGGAGTCGGTGGCCTCCTCGGGGATACAACCTCGTTCCGAGCTCCTCCAAGCCGGTTTTACCTTCGAGTATAAAGCGCGCGCAAGTACACTTGGCGAAAGGTAACCTGAAATAATAATCGGCCAGTGCAGGGTGGAGCGGATAAAAGTCGGATCCCGCTTCCTCCTCGGGGAGGAGAGGATCGAAAGAGCACTCTCTCTCTCTCTCTCTTCTCCTCTCCGAGCTCTAACCCGCTTTAGCCTGCTCCAGACTCGAAAAGGAATCTTTCGAATCGGCCCTGCTAGTTAGCCAACAAACCGGAGAAAATAAATAAATTCGAGGCGCAACCTAACCCGCCGGCCGATGATAAATGAAAACAATCATTCAGCGGAATCGGGTCAAGTCGCCTCTCCGCTCCCGAGAAAACTTGCTACCTAGTTATCCGACCGAAACACAGTGGTAAAAGTTTCGACTGTAGGTGGACAAAATTAGTTTTGAATAATCTATGTTCTCTCGACACTTGATTACGATTACAATATGTAGTCCGTACACTCCCGTACATGAATCATAAAGAATACAAACTTCCAGCTTAATTTTGTTTCATTTTGATTCGATGTAAAATTAAACGATCAAACCTGTACGCGAAGTTCGATCGTAATTATATGAATAGCCTCGTTCAGGTTTACATAGTAGTAATTAAGGAAAAAATTACGAAAAGGAAGCCGGAGTGTATCAAACAACCGATGGAGCAGTTTAAGAAGCTCAAAGAAAAGATTGATGACACAGTCATAGAGCAAAGGATGTTACAGAGGATGTCGTCGTCTAGCGAAAGCGAGAACGATGGAAACAGTTTGGAGGATGTGTGAAATTAAATATATAAGCTTGCACTATTTGAATAAATGGAACAAAATTATTGAAGTTCATTTTCGACGATATCGTAAAAATTAAATTGAATTAGTTTAGTTTAAAATAACGTGATGTGAAATAACTGATGAACTTAGTTCTTTTTTTTCATTTCTACTTAGACCTCTTTCATAATTATGGTCACGTATACATTTTTGTCGTTATGAAAATAGAAGAATGACTGATATAATTTATTTCTCGCGAATTTTCTTTCGGATTTCCGGAAGAGTGTTATGCCGCGGAATGCATAAACGGCCGCGGAAAATGTCCGCACACCGGTCGTTTATTTTGGGTGGCGGGGATCGATGTAATTCGTTTAATTGAGATTCACTGCGCGTTCACACGCGGACGCAACGCGAGTTGACAATTTTTCGGCTAATATCCGATTCATTGCTCCGTACAATTTTTACGGGTCCCCGCGTTCCCGTTCTCTCGGGCCCGGAAGCGCGCCCTTTCCGAAAATTACGCTGGCTTCCTAAGCCTGAATACTATTGTCAGATGATATTTCCCACGCTCTTTCTACTGAAAGGAATATTTCTAAACCGTGGAACAATGTTTTGCAAGTCGAACGTGACCATGAAAATATGCGTGACCCGATTACATTTGAGCTGTCTGGTAATCGGCGGGTCATTGCGAATAATGATGAATTGATTAATAGATTCATTAACATGGGAAATATGTGTGAGACTACCTAGTAAATACACTCCCGTCCATAAGTCATTGGACACTTATTCAAATTTGTATGTAATATGAAATAAAAATGGTGCTTACTAATTGTTTCTAACGTAGAGAACACGCGAATGAAAAATCTGACCAAAATATCCTATATTTTCTAAATTTTAATGTCGCTTCTGGAACTGGCCATGATCATCCCACAATTTCTCAAACATTTTTCTCCAAATAGTATATGCGTATATTTAATTTTGCATTCAAATATTATAATACAATAGCCACATCTAATGAAAATAGAATAATCAAATCAAGTTGGAAGATACGTAAGTGTCCGGTGACTTGTGGACGGGAGTGTACGCGATTGTGTGAACACCTGAGAGTTAAAAGTTTGTAACATTGTATTTCGTTCGAGAGTCAAAGGTTCTCGTTTCAGGAAAGTCGTTTAAAAATGAAGAACGATGTAGGGGGGCGGATATTGTACGACGCACGATCGGGAAAACTATCCGCCCCCGGTATCGTTAAGACACTATTGTTCACCGCGTGTACTTTACTCGCGGTATATCGACATAATAAGCAGGGTTGGATCACCTTTGCCACCTGAGCCCCTATTACCATTCTGAAAGGAATTGCCGCGGCCTGCCACTTCTTCTCCACCCCATACGCTATGCACGATGTCCCTCCAACCGGAAATAACCACCCCGTGAAATTTCATGCGACCACCGGATGGGAAACTGTACCCTTAGGCGGGGCAATTTTTCCGTAATCACTGCCGTCGTCCTCTGTTCCAATTTCTAATTACGGTGCGGTGGTGCGAGTTTTCTGTCTTGAAAAAATAAACGCGAAACGATATTCAATCCTTAATCTCGCGGGGAACAAAACCAGCGAGGCGCGACAATTGATCAAACACACGAGTTAATGTATTAAAAAGTGCACAGAGGATGGACTACTCGAAAATATTCTAAAAAAAAAAATCAGCGTGGCGAGGAAATGGATCAACCGCACGGGTTAATTTATTAAAAAGCACAAGCGCAATGGGGATGGTCTACACGAAAATACTCTGTTCGTAGAGCAACAAAAATTGCAAGGGAATCACAGAGCACGGGTTTAACCGATTAAAAAACGCTCTGTGCATGCAGTGAAAGATTGCAATTTTTAGAAATCAGCTTGCACGCTAAATTTTTAATACACTTTCTAAGTGGGAGTTTCTGTATCTAGATTTGTATCTAGATAACGTCGCCCGATTCATTTCCGTCAACAAAACGCGAAGTGATATTCGATCCCTGATGAAACATACTGGATAAATTATTAAAAAGCAGAAGCGTTGAATGGTTGGTCTACTCGAAAATACTCTATCCGTGGAGCAACAAGAATTGCAAGGGAATCACAGAGCAGGGGTTTAACCGATTAAAAAACGGTCTGTGGATACAGTGAAAGAGTGCAACATTTAGAGAAGTCAACTTGCGCAATAAATTTGTAATGCACTTTCTAAATGGAAGGTTCTGTATCTATTGGATAACGTCGCCCGATTCATTCCCATCCGTTCCCAAATGGAATCTCGAGCCACGACCAGCAGCAACAACAGCATTGGAGGGGAGCGAGAGAGAGAGAGAGAGAGAGAGAAAGGAGGGGAAGAAAATTCAGATTTAGCATTGTCTCGGATTTGGCACACATCGAGGGACGATCCGCGGAGGATCGTTTCGAGGAAGGAATTCATTCTCTCCCTCTCGAGCGAGAATGCGCTCGAAAATCCAGTCATCGCTTGGAAAACGAGCGGAGTCATCGGTGGGTCGGTTTTCTCTGGTTCGTGGCTGTGTGTGGAGGCGTGTGTAGGTTCGGAAGGATCCACGAGAGCACACGCAACACCGAAGGATCCGCCGGGACGAAGGAATCCCATATTCATAGAGTCTAAGGTGAGTCTGGTTGCTTCTTGAGCGTCTACGAACAATGACGACGCGTCTGAACGCATTGTTGCGTCGCGGATAGTGCAAGGCAACGTCCCGCGAGAACTGATAAAAGTAATGCACCAGAATGCGCCGACTGCACGCGCGCCTCCCTCTCTCTCTCTCTCTCTTTTACACTTTCTTTCTCGCTCTGCATGCCCTCCTGCGATTCTTGGCCCATTGTTGCGTGCATAACGACGGTTGCCTGGCAGCAATACTTCATTGTGCCGAGTATTCGAGAGCAACGCGAAGGAGATCCACGAGCATAGATCTCTGAACGGGGCTGAATGTAACCGGTGCGTGTTGTTGGTCTTTTAACTGGCTCGCCGGGGAGTGCATGCTGCGCACGTAACCATTGGGGATCCTTTCCTCTCCTTCCACTGTTTTTTTACCGTTACTTTCGCTCCTCTTTTTCCTCGGTTTTTCGTTTTTCTTCCCGAAGCTACCATAATGCCCGCGATTCGATACAGTTTCCATCGATCGACAATGTTTGAGCTTGTTTGCTGGATGAATTAGACTATCTGTTAGACTATGAATCCTCCAAGACCTATTTTGTCAAGACTCTTTTATTGGAGCTTTATTCAAATGTCTTTCGTTTCGCGATATGCTACAATCTTATTTAATTACAAACGAAAGTCGGTCGTTAATAACAAATCGATCGTCGGCTCGTAACGACGATCAGCAGCAGACGATCAGCTGGTCGTCGACGATCGATCGGTATCTAAATCAACAGCAATATCTAATACCTACACTTTCTTATCGAAAAGAACTTTCACTACGTTTGTATTTAAAAAATTGCTAAAAATTGAGTGTTACAACTTCGACAACACTTGGTATGCAATTTTAAAATGAATACGCGGATTGAGCGGGTAATTCATCGGCGTGGATAAGAAACGAGGGTCAGCTAATTAGTTTTTAATCGTTCGACTCACCCTCGGAATGACGACTGAACGCCCGCTGCAGCTCTTCCTCCTCCTCCTCGTCCTCGTCGTCCTCTGTAACGGAAAAATTATTCGCATCGAGGCCGGCGAACTTTCCAGGGAGGAAAAAGCGCGACACAATGGAGGAAAGAGAAACGAGGAAAAATAGAAAAGAAAGAGATGCAGAAGAGAGAAAGAAGGAAAAAGAAAAACAACCGACTGGAGCTCGCTGCTTTCCGGGACAGAGAGAGAGAGAGAAAGAGAGAACAGATTTACGCAAACATTTGATAACGGTGGAAAGTATTTAGTAACACTCACGCTTAATTCCCGTTGTCCCATTATCCTGCTCGGTTACCTCCAGGACATTCTGCTCGTTCCCGTCCTCCCACTCCTCGTCTCCTGCGGAGAGAGAGACAACCGACCATTAATTCCGTCTCATTTGCATATCACCGGCCAAGAATGAAATCTGTATTTGCGCCCCGGAAAAACAGGCAAAAACAACCATCGCACAGCAACGCGCAGCACCGACACCGACACCGCAGCTAACATGAATATGGATTTCGAGTAACGCCGACCAGACGATTAATAATAAGCTCTTAGGGCAGCGACGCGACCGACCAACGGGAATCCACGGAAAAAGTATCGACAAGAGCCGCCTACGACTCTCTCCGATGTAATCCCATTAATTTCATTTCTTCAACCGATTTTATCCCGTGTTTCTCTTCTTTCCGCAATTAAGACTCGACAACAAGCCTGATCGACGGCCAATGCATTATTCCGGGACATTATTATTGCACAACTCGTACCATATACAATTCCTATCACACAGTCGTCTTTTGACGGAATTTCTACTTAACTCCTACTCTTTGTAATCGACGCAAACAATTTTCGTGAAAATAGCCAGTCTAGTGATAATTATGAGAAGAATGCAAACAGGGGCATCACCGTCTTTGTAACCTACTCTTTGCAAATTTTCGGTAATTAATCAGTGGAGTGCGGATTTTATGCATTTATAACTGAAATTAGTAGTTATTATTTATAAAAATAAATAGATTGAAAGAATTTAAGGGTATCCATTCATTATTTACAATTCATTGAAATGGATCGAAGGAAGAATGAAATTTTAATCTGGTTCCTGTCTCCTGCAATTGACGCTGAACATTATTATGTTGCATAAAGTTGCATAATAATGTTGCATAATAATCTAGAAGAATAGAAAGAAAATTGGAAACAAGCCTTTACGTGACGGCTAACCTGAATCAAAAGAAGAGATAAAAAATTCTTTATAAAAATCTATTAATGAAAATCTAAAATAAAATGATTATGTTGCATTAAGATCCGCAGTCTAATAATCTAGCAGAATGGGAAGAAGATTGGAAACAAGCCATTACGTGACGGCTAACCTGAATGAAAAGAAGAGATAAAAAATTCTTTATAAAAATCTACCAATGAAAATCTAAAATAAAGTGATCACAGTGCGTTGTTACATGGTCACGCGTGAGCAGGAGTCCAGTTGCGCTAAGTAGAAACGGGGCGTAATGATCAGCCGTCCCGAAAGAAGAGATCCAACAGAATCCGTAAACGATGTATCGAAACAACAGGATACAGTCTTTGATTAATTGATTCGTAAAGTCCCCGGACGGGTGTCGTTTACAAAGAATCGCCGTGTGCACGGTGTAACATCATAAACCGGTCGAACGGTAGGTATATCGTTGAAAAAAAAGCGAGAAGCGGTCAGCCCGCGAATGGGTTAATCAGTCGGCGGGGTTGACGAACGATCTCGTTTAGGTAAAAGCTGAGGCCAGTCGGGTTTTACAAAAAAATCCGCATTCGACACCTTCGGAAATGCTGGCAATCGGCCGGAGTGGCAAGTTGCTCGACTGCGGGGGTGGTTGAACAGCGAGAGAAAGGGAGAGAAAGAGAAAGGGGAGCGGCGGAGGCGGGTGAATGGAAAATAACAAACGACCTGTTGGCCACGTGGACAGGGGTGTAATTTTTTAAGTTTAATTTTGTGGTCCCGCGTGACAAACGGATGGCTCCGGTATACGGCAGCCACGTCACTGCGCTCCGCGGGTATATTTCATTCCGAAAACACGGCTCGTCGTTTCGCGTTTGATGATATACAACAACGAACGGCCCGGCCGCGGCCCGACGAAGGACCGGCTCCACGATTACACACTCGATATGCATTACGATCGACCCCTTTAGCAAAACATTCGAAAATTTCCGCCGGAGCATAAATTGTCTGCAGCACGGTTAATTTCTAACGAGTAACACCACCCAACTGATACTCCGCGATTTTTATAAAAATAAACAATAAATGAAAATTTTAAGAACTATGTAGACAAATTTCATGATAAACACGAAGAAAACATCATTTTCGACTATTACGTGAAGTATGGAATCCGTGCTTTTAAAACTGGAAATATGCTATTTTATGTCACTCGGGAAGAAGTAAACCCCATGCGCCCAGCTAAGGGTTAAATACGTGTTTTTTTTGTTTCGGCTAAATACGCTTTTTAGGGGTAGAAAGCACCCCTCAACCTCTGGAGATGGAAACGTTTGTGGCTAATTATTTCTTGAAGAATACAGTTTCTGAACAAAGTTGAGGGGTACTTCCTACCCCTAAAAAGCGTATTTAGCCGAAACAAAAAAAACAGTATTTAATAAGAACGTTATATTTCATTCAAATCAGAGAGTATCAGTCGAGTAGTGTTACTTGTAAGCCAGAAATAGGCGAAAGCTTAATGCTGAATTTCATGAATTATAATCTCTATATATTTTTAAACCTCATACGTTCCTCAGGGTGAAAATTCACTCATTCAATATTTTCACATACTGTAAAATTATTCATCCTTTTACGTCTACGTTGTGAAATGTATTTCTTTAAAATGTGACGCTATAAATGAAACACAATGTGTTGATTTAACGTATAAAATATAAATGGAAGAATTGTCTCTTTTATATATATTTTTGAGAAGAGCATGAGGGTTAAAGTAAAAATTGGCGAATAAATTTCTGCCACTTAGAAAGGAAACTACTTTTCAGAGAGAGACAATCCACACAACCAATTTAAAGATTGTAATTAAATAAATTGTAAGCAATAATAGTTGAATCTGCGAGGTGAAAGTTATAAATATATGTGCACACATTCATACTGTTTGTAAGTATATATAATATGTCTTCAGAATATGTTACGATAATTAATTTGTAACATATTTAGAATAAACATTTTTGTGATATCTTGGTAATGGAGGTTGAATATTTTCCTTCTTTTCTAACTTTTCAATCTTGTAAGATTAACGTAAATACGTTGAAACCCAATGTTGCTAAACATTATACTCGAAATTAAAACGAATAAATTTGTATAATTACTAGTTACTATTACACAAGCAATTTAAAGGGACAGTCGAACGCCGACATCAAAGGTATCGCCGGGAGAATCGTCTATCTTTCTAGAGGTAAGATTTGCTCGGAAGAAAGATTCGGGGATGGTCAAGTGCAGGACGGAACGAAGCGGTCGGCGGAGATGAGACACGAAACAGCAGCGCGCGTTTCATGGGGATGGTAATCGCGAAAGTTTGATGAGGCTCCTGGAGAAAATTCCAGCGAACATCGACTTTATTGGAAAGCCTCGGGAGAGAGAGCCAGCTGAACGTCCTCCCATAGACGGAAGGAGCATTAGCCCCGGTGACGAGAAACAACGGGCGCATCGGAGAGCGAGGGAATGGAAGCCGGTCTTAAATATTCCAGAAGACATCAGCCAAGGCACCGGTGGCAACCACCCTTCGATTGAACCTTCGCACCCTCCGCCCTGTCAGCTGTCAAGGCTTCTGTCGAGCCGGTGCGCGCGTGTCTCGCCGACGATATCAACGGTTAATGGTTCATCCATCATCGAGAACTCCGGGCACCCGGGCGGGAGGAGTTTTCCGTCGTTTCCACTTGTCCCGCTAATTGCCGCCGATTCCACCCCTAAGAACCGGATCTCTCGCGCCTACTTTCTCAAATCAGACAATATTTATTCAAGATGCTAAAGAATTCTCAAAAAATCTGAGGAAATTCCCAAATCCGCGTCAAAGTATCTATAAAACCATTTTTTCAAAATTTTCGATACAAAATTGAGATTCGATACAAAATCATTGGCCCCCTGTATCTAACCAGTCGATGATGGATCTAGTTTGGTTCCAGGACACTTTCGACTTGAATACATCAAGTGCACACGCTGAAGAAACGATAATAGAAGATATCATCCTCGTTCTTTCGCGATTTCCGTGGCGCAGCAGTTTCGCTGGGGCGAGATCGAAGATCCACGGTGGATCTAGATAGGAAATCCCATCTCCCGGGATCTCTCGCGCCTACTTCCTCAAATCAGACAATATTTATTCAAGATGCTAAAGAATTCTCAAAAAATCTGAGGAAATTCCCAAGTCCGCGTCAAAGTATCTATAAAACCATTTTTTCAAAATTTTCGAAACGACGGAGAAGTGGATAATCTCAATATTCCCTGAACGGATTGAGATTCGATACAAAATCATTGGCCCCCGGTACCTAACCTGTCGATGATGGATCTAGTTTGGTTCCAGGACACTTTCGACTTGGATCCATCAAATGCACACGCTGAATAAACGATAATAGAAGATATTATCCTCGTTCTTTCGCGATTTCCGTGGCGCAGCAGTTTCGCTGGGGCGAGATCGAAGATCCACAGTGGATCTAGGTAGGAAATCCAATCTCCCGGGATCTCTCGCGCCTACTTTCTCAAATCAGACAATATTTATTCAAGATGCTCAAGGATTCTCAAAAAATCTGAGGAAATTCCCAAATCCGCGTCAAAGTATCTATAAAACCATTTTTTCAAAATTGTCGAAACGACGGAGAAGTGGATAATCTCAATATTCCCAGAACGGGTTGAGACTCGATACAAAATCATTGGCCCCCGGTATCTAACCAGTCGGTGATGGATCTAGTTTGGTCGTAGCACACTTTCGACTTGGATCCATCAAATGCACACGCTGAATAAACGATAATAGAAGATATTATCCTCGTTCTTTCGCGATTTCCGTGGCGCAGCAGTTTCGCTGGGGTAAGATCGAAGATCCACAGTGGATCTAGATGGGAAATCCAATCTTCCGGGATCTCTCGCGCCTACTTTCTCAAATCAGACAATATTTATTCAAGATGCTAAAGATTCTCAAAAAATCTGAGGAAATTCCCAAATCCGCGTCAAAGTATCTATAAAACCATTTTTTCAAAATTTTCGATACAAAATTGAGATTCGATACAAAATCATTGGCCCCCTGTATCTAACCAGTCGGTGATGGATCTAGTTTGGTCGTAGCACACTTTCGACTTGGATCCATCAAATGCACACGCTGAAGAAACGATAATAGAAGATATTATCCTCGTTCTTCGCATTTTCCGCGGCGTAGCAGTTTCGCTGGGGTAAGATCGAAGATCCACAGTGGATCTAGATGGGAAATCCAATCTCCCGGGATCTCTCGCGCCTACTTTCTCAAATCAGACAATATTTATTCAAGATGCTAAAGATTCTCAAAAAATCTTAGGAAATTCCCAAATCCGCGTCAAAGTATCTATAAAACCATTTTTTCAAAATTGTCGAAACGACGGAGAAGTGGATAATCTCAATATTCCCTGAACGGGTTTAGACTCGATACAAAATCATTGGCCCCCGGTATCTAACCAGTCGGTGATGGATCTAGTTTGGTCGTAGCACACTTTCGACTTGGATCCATCAAATGCACACGCTGAAGAAACGATAATAGAAGATATTATCCTCGTTCTTTCGCGATTTCCGTGGCGCAGCAGTTTCGCTGGGGCGAGATCGAAGATCCACAGTGGATCTAGATGGGAAATCCAATCTCCCGGGATCTCTCGCGCCTACTTTCTCAAATCAGACAATATTTATTCAAGATGCTAAAGAATTCTCAAAAAATCTGAGGAAATTCCCAAATCCGCGTCAAAGTATCTATAAAACCATTTTTCAAAATTGTCGAAACGACGGAGAAGTGGATAATCTCAATATTCCCTGAACGGGTTGAGACTCGATACAAAATCATTGGCCCCCGGTATCTAACCAGTCGGTGATGGATCTAGTTTGGTCGTAGCACACTTTCGACTTGGATCCATCAAATGCACACGCTGAAGAAACGATAATAGAAGATATCATCCTCGTTCTTTCGCGATTTCCGTGGCGCAGCAGTTTCGCTGGGGCGAGATCGAAGATCCACGGTGGATCTAGATGGGAAATCCAATCTCCCCGGTCATGGGGTTAGCGCGTAACCCCGTGGAATACCGAGTGGTTGGTTCGTATGCCTCTCGCGGTACCCCGGGACTCGATCTATCGTAAATACTGTAAACAATTCGGCGGTGAGGCCGCGGAATAGCTCGGTCGGACAATAATCGTAAAGGTAAGGGGATTGGCTATCATCTCGGGCGGGCCTGGTCCGCTTGTGTAGCTTTATGCGGCCGTGCACCTGTGTTTATGTACGATATGAGCGTAAGAAGGCACGTAATACGGTCTCCTGTCTGGTCTAGGCGGCGCACCACGCGCTGTACCAGCTCTCGGCTCGACGACCGGGACAAAGACGGCGATGTAAGCTCTCGAAAATACAGCTCGGGCAATCTCGGGGCTCTCCCACAACCCCACCTCACCGTCCCGGGCAACGTTAAACGGATGTATTATTATGACCCACGTGCACCCTCGTCCCGGGGATAACTGCATATTGCGGCTTAACCCCGTACGTTGTACTTTCGATAACGCTTACAGATACATCCGTAACGGCGCGTGACGTACGTGGACTGTAAAAGGCCGGCGAGAGACCTTCCTCTCGGACCAACAACTCGCTGGGAAATGTCTTCTTCCGGCTACGAGCCCGCACAAACTCCACCGAGCCAGTTTTCTTTCTGCTTCTTCACCGCTCGCTTTCACAGACTATTCTTCGACCTACCCTTTCACCTATTTACCATGCACAGAATTACAGTAGGACCTCGATTATCCAATCCTTCGACACCTGTGCTCTTCATCGTCTGAACACATTCCATGTACTAAACAATTAATTATACAAATTACAAAGTATTTAGTCTCAGAGATTCTACTCTATTCCACGCGTTCGCTTTTACGTACTCCGCGAAGGAACATTCGAGCTGCTAACTAGATCTAAATGATTAATTCGGAATAGATTCGACGGAGATACCAGACGGATATTCTGAATATTGAGCGCGGTGGTGGTTCTTTCGGAAATTCTTCGAAATCCAACGCGGGTGGAACAGTTTTCCGGTTAATACGGAAGAGACGTATTATTATAAGCCAATCTATATGCGGCGGGACGATAACTGCATATTGAGGCTAAACCCTCCGCCAGCGTAGACCATGCTGGATCTCTCACGGAAAAGTGTTTCGAGGCAGAGCTTCCTCTTGCTCTGTGTTTGGAGACGTCAACCCGGCGAAAGCTGATTAATAGATTAGCCTATTCAAACGCGGAGTCTCGAGGAATCATTTGAACGAGTGTGTACTTGCTGGTGTATACAAACGAGATAGACTCGAAGCAGAAACTCTAATTTTCTGACGACTGGCTGGAAGAGACGTAACCGATTAAGACTGTGGTGATAAGCGTGAAACCGAACGAAAGTACAAAGTTACAAAGTCTACGGGCGGGTGTAACCTCGGGCAGGTTGACGCGGGGAATGAGCGTCGGTGGTCCAGCTAGGGGTCAACTGGTTACGACGCCTGGAAGGTAAGAGGGGTAAAACAGCGACTGCTCCCGATTACCGGTTACGATAATCTCGCTAACGATATCTCGGGGGGATCGGCAGCAGGTCGCGGGAGTCCCGGAGACGTCGATCCCGGAGGCTGGAGGCTGTAGGAGCGGCTAGGAAGCCTGGCTGGCAGGGTTTCGAGTCATTAATCGATACGCCGTGAATAAAGGAGCGCCCTGCGGGTTATCCGGACCGACTGCTATCTCTGCTCCCCGGTTGCAGCCGCCGCCGTACGTCTTGGACTCGTGACAGGCAGCCAGACAGCCTGTGAGAGAGCCAGGGCGAGCGAGAGAGCAGCAAGCCCTTCCCAATGGCTGCTCTCCTCTGCTCTGCTCTGCTCCGCTCTGCTCCGCACTGCTGCGGTGGATGACTGCTCCCCGCTAGGCTGCTTCTACCACTGCTGCTACTGCTGCTGCTGGATGGCTGCTACAAGGGAAGTCGAGCTGATTCCCGAGGGAAACGATCTCCCCCGTACACCCGCGGCCCGGCCAGCACTGACGCGGGCTCAGACTCCCACGGGACCCGGAGCATCCGCCGACGAATACCCTCTGGCTCCGACACGGTACCTGGAGCACACCCGGGATATTGCGGATAACTTTGGTGCCACCGTTCCTGGCGCACGAGTATTTCTTTTATCGATCGGTCCACCGACCGCCGGGGATCATCCAAGGACCACCGACACCGAGTCAAAGGGGAGGAATTATTGTAGCCATTCAATTCGAACGTACGAAAGATGATTCTCTTCTACCGGAGACCCTTTTCCTCGACGAACAAACTCGACTAGGTTCCTAGGTGCAGAGACCATCGTCTTAGATTTAAAAAAAAACTTTTCCTATCAACTCGACTAGGTAGAAAGCATTTTCCTTCGGGTTTTGGATTTTGTTAGAGAAATCCTCGGAGGCTAACACTTCGAGAATCTTCGACCGGCTATATCCGGCTGGTGTGAATCAGAGGGATTCACAGGGGCATTAGCGTTCCAATAAACCGTGTCCTAGCGAAATCCAATTTCCTAAAATTGACCGCACCCTGCGGCGTAAGAGCAGCGCCGCGTCTCTGACCTTTTTATCGCAATGCGAGGCTCGTAACAAAGTGAAAGAGGGACTGGGAGGAGAAGGTGGATAAAGAGGAGGAGGAGGAGGAGGGTCAAGCGGACGCAACTGGTGCACGCGACGACTGGTACAAAAGGTAGGCAACGATTGCGATTCTCGTGGCAGGCGAGACGCACAATTCGCCGCAAAAGGGACGCCGAGCCGGGGCGAACGTCGACGCGTGGCCTCGCCTCAAAGGAATACCGCATCCCGGGAATGTCTCGCCGAGAAAGAGACAACCTTCTCTCCAATCCTCTCCTATCCTCTCCTCTCCATCCTGAGGGTAGCTACGCAGCCTTCCGCATGCCGGGCACTTTTAAAACAGTCTCAAACGTCCCGAACCGCCGCCCACTTTATCTCGTCGCTTGTACACTTCTTAGGCGTTCCTTTGCAACAGTGCTATACCGAGAGAACGTGCTCCGGAGACAGCAACGGCTGGCTCATCTGCCTCTCGCCGTTGTCTCGCAGTGACGCGTTAACGTCGACATATCGCCGCCGACTCCATTCACTCGCCCAGAGCCGATTCATGGCGTCGCGCTCGTGCACAAACCCACATCTTCCATTCAAACGCACGACGACCACGCGCGACCGCACGGTTGATCCAATTTTTATAGTTGCGCGTCGCTTTATCCAAACGATTGCCTAGTTTCTCTGACGGTTCGAAATCTTTGCTGTAATTCAATGAGCAAGGAACGACGGTGAACTCGATACCGTTCGCACGTGGCAATGTTAAATCTTCTATTAGTATTAGCCACCAAAAATGTATAGATTACTTAAAAACCTTTGGTATTTAAAGAATCATTCAGAGAAATTTTGTGACATCTTTTTAGAGGAACATTAACAAATTGGTGATTAGATTATTACTCGGTAGAACCGGGTACCTAATATTAAGTATATGTTATAGCGTTTCTAAACACTTGTAATCTACGTGCCTAAAGGTTTTTTCTTCTTAATAATGTTTGTTTTTGTTCGTCTTTTTCCTACTGTTCTTGCTTTTCATTATACTTGGTATTACAATGTAATGTACATTATGTTCTAATAAAGCTCATATGAGATTTCCTAAATAAAAAAAAAGAACCTGGTACCAGGTTGGCTAGACAATAACAGCCAAGAACAAATTGAAAGAACAAGCGTGGATTGAGGGGCACATGGGCGACCCTGAGAAATGTGAAAAACGGGACCTCGGTATGCAAAAATGTGCCAAAAAATAGAAAGATGAGGGATTATTTATAACATCTACTAATCCCGGTACCAGGAGTTGTCTGTCTCCCGGAACCAAAAAAAAAGCCAAGAACATGAGTGGAACGAGTTCGATACATAGCAGCACGGTAATGCAAAAAAGCGGGTACCCGTGCTGCCTTATCGAACTAGTTCGGCCTGGAAGGAATTGACCTTTTCTAATACGGTCCTGGATGAGAGGTATTTTAGTGGGTATTGGGGGAACCGAAGATCTGTTACCCGGAGCCCCACGCTACCCACTTCCAGAGTGTACAAAGGTATTTCTCCTCTCAACCTTAACAAAAAAAGAATGTTAGCTGGACAAGAGTTAAAAAGGACGGTTCCATTTTAAAGGTCCGAGTATTAGTCCAGTCAACGAAAACTTGTAGAAGGAAATGGAAAGAACACAATTTTTGACTTTGGGACTTTGTTTGGACTAGTTAGGAGGTAAACATACTAAAAGTCCCCACTCCTAGGAGGTGAGCGGAGTGCAGGGGGGCACGTGGAAGGTCCCTTTTTTTGGTTTTTCGCTTATATCTCGGAAACTATGCGTCCTAGCGATAAGACCATTCTATACAAAATTAATGCTAACACAATATCCTACAAGATTGTTTCTATTGAGTTTTTCGGTATCTCGCACAGTATTCGAGATATCCGCGCCCATAGTTCACTAATTTTGAAAAAGAAGATTTAGTCAAATAAGACAAAAAACAAGAGGCAAGCATTTTCTTTCTCAAAATTAGTGAACTATGGGCGCGGATATCTCGAATACTGTGCGAGATACCGAAAAACTGAATAGAAACAATTTTGTAGGATATTGTGTTAGCATTAATTTTGTATAGAATGGTCTTATCGCTAGGAAGCATAGTTTCCGAGATATAAGCGAAAAACCAAAAAAAGGGACCATCCACGTGCCCCCCTGCACCCGGCTCACCTCCTAGGAGTGGGGACTTTTAGTATGTTTACCTCCTAACTAGTCTAAACAAAGTCCCAAAGTCAAAAATTGTGTTCTTTCCATTTCCCTCTATACCCCCCTTTTAAGCATTAATTGACTGGACTATATAAACGAAACTGATTAACCGATAAAATACCGGGGAATTAATCTTTTCAATTTCCGAATGGGGTGGATATCCACGTTAATTGCACCGTTGGAGCATCGTCGGTGGTTTATCGCGGAGGGAGCCGTAGCGAAGCAACCCCGCGTCGTAAGTAGAAACAGACGGACCGCGACAGACAGGCATCTGGAGAACGGTATTGCCGTTCTAGCCGAGTAACCTTTACAGTTTCCCGGTGGTTCTGCCGGTGGTTTCTGGGTCGAGGTAATTTTTCCGAGAAATTCTCTTAGCTGACAGTATCCGCGCTAACCCGTTCCCGATATTTCGTTCGGGCGCGTTGAATCGTTCGACCGATCTCGCGGTTCGACCCACCGATGCAACGCGGTGCAACGCGATGCAACGGGACGAGTACAGAGGTCCCGGTGCACGCGTAATTTCGTTGTTGAAGGAACGGAGCGCAGAAATCGCGCGTCCCCGGCGAAAGCAATTCGCTGTCGTTCGATCGGATCAACGGACACCCAGAATCGCCACCACCAACTGCATGGATGCAATAGCAACAGCATCAGCGACGGCGCACTGGCCGCGTTCAGAGCATCACGTACACGCGGTTAGCCACGAAATAGCAAGCCCGGCCCGATAGCATTGCGAGAGCGTAGGTGATATACGGTGGCGCTAATTAATGCACGATAATGAACCTGGGCGCAACCGAAGCTGTATTAATGGATTCCAATGCCCCGTCATAACGTGGACGATCCGTAGGTACATCGGAACCGTTCGTAATTGCGTTAATGGAGGGGCCCATCTGTTTGCGCTGCCGGCTTTCGAGCTACTTCTGCTCGTCACTCGTCCACCAAATAATCGCATCCCGACCCCGCCGAAACGACCGTCCGATTATGCGAATTTACTGCCGACGCGACGCGACTCCCGCGCGATACATCCCCCCCAAGAAATATTCCATTTTGCTCGATCGACTTCGCGACCCTTTCACGCCCCCTTTCCAGTGAAAACGCGCGGATTCGCAGTTCAGTTTTACACCAATTGCAGCGTAACCTCTTAGCAAGCTAGTAATTCGAATGGTGGTTCTAAGGTTTCGCTAAAAACTATTGTACCAGTATTCAAAATATTGCTTACAATATTAAACATGTTAAACGTGTGCGAGTTAAATTTAAAAAATTATAATAATTATTATAGTTATAACTTTAAAACGTTTGAATTAACATTCGATAACTGGAACAGTACAATGAGATTTACATTTTCATCGAACGAAGTTTGTACATAAGTTTATCCTGCGAAGGAACGAACGGGTAAGAAGTTTCGCGAGGTTAGAGGATCGTTCCCACCATAATTTCAACGAAAGAATTATTCGAGAATGAACATGTGTATAACGGAATGATTGATTGTGGGATAAATTTTGTTATCGAATTGAAAAAATCGTGGATAACGTATCAACACACCCGGTGCATCGACTGTATTGCCGAGACTACGGAGAAATAATCGAATGCGAATTTTTTAACGATCACCTTCGGATTCCGTATTAATATTGGATGTTAATATATTCGATATTATAACGGAATATTCGCGAGCCTCTGATCGTACGAACGTAAAGCTCGCCGCAATGGCTAGAATCACTGCGCATTATGCTTCAGGGTCGTGATTGTAATTTGCGCGTGTCGCGCGAATGCATAATAATAATCTCCTAATTAACGCATGGACCCAGACGATTATTCGCGGTTTCGTTCCGCGGATCGAAGACTTGCTGACTTTCGTTTGCGGTTCTGATTGGGAGTAAATTGTTCCGTTCCCCGTTGGTAGACCGCGGTCTTCCGGCGGTTTATATTGATAGATAAATGCCGATGCTAAAACTATTTGAAACCGTTGCACTCGAAAATATTAAACACGTAAAGAAAGTGAATAAGCGCGTTTGTTTAAATTGAATTTGCCGCTCACTTACGAACGCGGCCAATGAGAAGCATACAACATCTACAACACGCGACCAAGTGTAGGATACACAATAAAGAAGTGAACAACATTAATAAAATTGTACGAGGGAATTGACATCAAGGATAGAATGAAAAATGACTCCAATGACCATGAAACGTGAAGATCTGCTAAAAAATCGATTTTCGGGGTAATTACAATAACTTCCCTATAAATCGACAAATTAATTTTAATGCCGTTTCTGTTTGTTACAGGTAGGAATAAGTTAAAGTAATGTAAATAGGAGTCATCGTAAGCTACGAATATATTAACCTCTTTGTTATAGAAACTCGGTATTGTTTATTTTGATTTATTTGACCGTGTCAACCCTTACGATAGAACAATTCCGTTATAAACATGCCTTCCAACGTAAATTAAGTCCATTTTATATGATTTTTTCATTTCGTGGATATGGAATTGATACAATACATCTAAACGTTTGATAATTGATTAGATAGCAACATGTTTAATAACCGAAACAATATTTTGGATGTTACGGCAATTTTGAATGGCGACTCCGAGTGAGATAAGAAGATTCTCATAGATTCGAGGAACTTTGTGAAAACAGACCCTCGTTGGATACTACGAAGATCCTATAGGGAATCTTGAAAACGGTCCTCCGACTTTAAACGGCAATCAATGGACGGTTATGCAATTCGGGAAAGACTGGTCCGCGGGACCTCGAGACGACGCGACGGTACATACAATGTAAATTTCCAGCTTACGGTTTTAATCCCTTTAACCGCGGCTCCCCTAAAACTTAATCCACTATTAGTTTTTGCAGTGACAGCCCTAATTCCTGCCCGGTGGTTATAGTGATTATAATGCAACTTCTAACTAGGATTAAGTTGGCGGCTGTTCGTTAAATTATTATGCGAGCCGTGCCACGAACAACGGGACGCCGCTCGAAAAGTAGGCGGTCCTCGGGCGCGAACGGAGAATGCGAATTTCTTCGACGAATATTTCAAAAACCAAGGAACACGCGCGCACGCACACCGTGAGATTTAGCGCGAACGAAAATGTCCGAAGTCTGCTCCGAGATCGCCAGTAAAATAAAATCGTGCCAACGATTCGACTCGTGCTCGAGAAAAGTGGCCCGGGAACTAATCGAACTTTCAAATGAAAGAAAATGCCCTCAAAATGGACGGTCTAAGATAAAATGAGACCGCGATCACTGGACTGCGGATCTTTGTGCACTTGTTGGCTCATGAAATTCTTCAGGAAAGGATAGAATATCGAATTCTAATGTAATTGTACAATTTTGTCTACCAAAAATTGGAGATGCTGGACCATCCGTGGTCCATGTATCCGAAACAACACGACCTTAAGAAACCATTCAACCAGTAAACAAATTAAAAATTCAGTGATAGGGTAACTGCACCAGTGAATGAACGGGCACCAGTAAATGAACGCTTTTGTATATTTCAACAAATTTAAACCCGGACGGCATACAAGCGATAAAATTGTGATTAAAGAGTTAAATAAATAGGAGAATATTGTTTAGTAATTTTGTTCATTGATTGGACTAGCATTATTCAATTACTAGAATGTAGTGTTCATTCACTGGTATTTTTCATATTTTTGATTTAACGTTTAATAAAGAAGAATAATAATAATTTCATTGTATTTGTGTTCATTTATTTTTGACAAATGAAGTATAGGGAGCTATTTGGCATATATGCGATTCCTTTAATTCACATAGTTTTTTTTTAAATAAAATATTTTCCTGAACAATTTCTTAAATGTTCATTCACTGGTGCAGTTATCCTACAGATAATTTTTTCCAGCTAGCTTCGCCAGTAGGCCCACACCGTGCGACCGTCGCGAGACCACCGAGGATCCGTCGGCACCCCCATGGAAGCAGGGGAGTACGGACTCGCATCAACGCCCGGTCCCGCGACGACGGGAACAGGAAGAAAAGCGGAAATAGCGAACGAAAACTCGCCGTAGACGAGGCGGAACGTTAGACGAAGATGCGCGGGTCCCGGGAGTGGGGAGGACGGAGTGAGAGATAACGCGGGGGTGGAGGAGAAGAGGGAACGAGGGGGTTGAAATAAAAGAAACGGGCGGGAAAGGCCAGCGGGATGAAGCAAGTGAGAAAATAGTAAAAGCGAGATAGGAGGGGAACGCAGCAGCGCGACCAGAATTGGATAGGATAGGAGAACTGGTGATTACAGAGGCCGGGAATTCCGTGGGGAGAGGCACCGGTCCCGCGGGTTTCCACCTAATTCCATCCTGGCTGACTACTGACTCTGTCTCCCTCTTTTCATCTTTCTCTTTCCATCCCGTTTCTCTCCATCTACCGCGGGCAGCCACTCTACGCGAGCTTTCTCTCTTTCTCCCTTCGCGAGCCTCCCTCTCTTCCCACACCCCCTTCAGCCCTCTCTCTCTCTTTTTCTCCTTTCTTCTACCGTGCTGCTTCTTCCACTGTCTCACTCTGTACCGGGTGGTCCGTCATCGCCGGGGAAAAAATAACTGTACCAATATCCTTCGCGCGCTCGACAACGCACCCCCGAATTTTTCCTCCAGGTGCTCTCTTCTCCCTGACCCTCGCAAGACTGATCCGCAGTCTTCATCGGATCGCTACAAATCATTTCGACCGAGCTCGCCCCGTGCGCAAAATCGAGCATTCGGAGTTAGTGTTATTCAGAGAAGTTGAACTTCGCCGTAATGCAACGCCGATTGCAGTTCCAGGCGGATCGAACAAAATCGCAAGACTCTTAAAACAGTGCTTTCTCCAGTGGCGATAAGTATGCTTTGCGTGCATCGGTGCTTCGCAAATAAAGCAATCAGAATTTACGCAACGAATGGCAACGTGTTTATAAGAAACGCATGACCTTCGTTTGAGAATCTTCGAATTATGCAAGAAACGCTGACAATGCGATAAGCCGCCCCAAGTGTGCAGATAAAAATCCTCGAGACTTCCACGATGTGCAATTTTAAGCGGATGTCGTCCACGTTTTACTTGGGGAAAAAAACAGGATTAATAAATGACGCGATTCGAATCTCTGCAACGACATCTCTCGCCAAGTGGCACGTGACCCGCGTCTCCAATATTTGCATCGAGCGAATTCGAGCAAGTATAATTCCCACGAAGAAAACTTCAAAAAAGTAAAACGAACGCCAAGTACATGAAAAAGTCGAGGACGGAACGGAGTGTTACCAAATAAATAGCACGAGAAGGAAGAAAATTAACGTAATAATTAGAATATAAAGAAAGATGCGAAATCAAAATGCTTTTTTCAAAGATAATTTGCATAGAAAATGCCTCCAGTTATTTTTCAATATTCTCAAACCATCAGCTGTGTATTTTTCAATCAGCATTTGGCGCTGTACGTGTTTAACATTGAATTTCGTTAAGCATATTGTCGATTTAATTGGAGGATATAATAAATATTGATTAACACGTGTAATTGGTGTCTAGATTGAGCAATATTTATTATATTCCCAATTACATCGATAATATACTTCCAGGAACGATGCCTTCTGTTTTTTTCTGGCTACGCACCTCAAGGACCCGATAAACTGAAAATCGCACGTGCCATCAACCACGAATTCGCAATCTCGGAAAGAAAACAAACGTGACGCAACGGCGCAATGCATTACGCCATCGATTCGAAAAATCAACGACGCTTCTGCATTTTTCAGCCGCAGTCTTTACGTTTTCGTTTGATGCTCTCTAACGCGCACGAATTCGAGATTCTAATAAAAGTGTCGTGGCGCTGTTGCGCGCCAATTTAGAACTATAAATTTGTCCGTAAAATTATAAATACATGATTAACGATCATAATTATAACAAAATCATGATTATAACAAAAATGGGTTAAGAGAATTTGTAAACGCCAATGCATTATTTTTAACCCGCTAAAATTATTTAAGAACAAAACTTTTTCCTTAGCTCCTGTTTTTAAAAATTGATGCAGAACATTTTTGTTTTGCACAAGATCTGCAGTCTAATAATTTCTACTAATAGTATTGTGTACGCGTAACTGCAATGTTAATAAAGAAAAATGTGTTTTCTTTTTTTAATTGCGGACCTCGAATTAATTTATAATGCTTAACGAGGCGGTTGGTGGGGAACAAGTTTGATATGGTTATAGTAGAAGATTGCGATGCCGATGATGGCGGAAAGATCGAATAGAACATAGAAAAATAAACGAAAAATGTGTTGGTAACAGACTACGGATCTTTATGCATTCATGATTTTCGAAAATTGTTAAGGAATGCTGTAATATAAAACTTGATAGAATTTAGCAACCACCTTATCTTGTCCTCGGTATAGTGATGGGCACCATCGACTGAAAACTATCGACTAAATCGGTAGTACTCGACTACTATTTTCAGGCGACTAATTTTTTAAATTATCAACTAAATTTAGTAACTGATTCAGTCGCTTTAACGGTGAGTATTTTGAATACATTTTATAAGATTTACTACTATCAACTATATCGACTCATTAGCGATATCGATATCGATATCAATTGTCACACTATAAATATTGTACAATTGTATTGTAACTTGTAAAATTGCATTTACGTATTTACTTGATCGAACCGTTGCGCCGAGATCATTGGTACATCGTTTCTTTTAACAATCATACGATCGATAATAGAAATAACATTTAGAATGACCTTTCTTTCGCAAAAATATCTGTCAACGATATCCGGGGCTGTTGTCACAAAATTTTACGTGCTAAACGTTTTCTGCTCCAAGCGCGGGTCCTGTAACGTTTGCTATATAGCTAATCCAGCCCTGCACATTGAAAGCAGCTGTTCTACGGTTTAACTAATTTTCCAATGTTCGAATTCCTTTTTCTTGGCCACCCCCTGAGTGCGCCACTGGGATTTCGATTTGTCTTTGATGTAGAAAGGCTGTTTCCAAGATAGAATTTCATTCCATACCACTGTCTTACTTGTCATACAATATCCTACAATAATATAAACACTCAATACTCTCACGACGCTGTAAAAATTGGAAATTCCATAAACATCCGTAATGTGTGAGTACTCACGTTTGAGAGATCGCGGTTTCGCCTGTTTCCTCCTGGACATAGCAGCGTGGCGTTGGTCGGTCCGCTGGCCGGATCGCCAATGACAGCTCAGCAGGAACGTGGATCCAGTCACATTTCGCACTTCCCTCGGAAACTCGATATTCCGCGCACTGGAAACGACGTCCGTCGCGAAACCGCACCGTTAACAAAACCTGGCCAGCGGTCCGTGGTGCGCGAGACACGCAACCGTTAATGAAACTGTCGCGGTAGCGTGGACGCGACGAGGGACGACATCGCGCGAATTCGAACGAGGAAAAAGTATCCGGTTACCCGCGCAATGTTACCATGGCGACGCCGAGTAACATCTCGCCGCGACGAGCGAAGAACCGTGTTTATCACGTTCGATGCCACATCGTTCGTCTCAACTATTCACCCGTCCAGTGTTCGCCGATTATTTCAACGTACGAATACGTGCCGAGCGAACCCCGATTCGTTCGACGACGCGTTTGTAGGCTGAACGGTTCGTGCACCGGAAACCACGTGGCTCCAATTCAAACTCGCGTGTACACACGATCCAACATGTCGCAACAGATACGGACGAACAACAAGCGCGGCTCGAAAGTCGCGCGACGAATGACTGCGTACCTGATACCGCGAACAGCCTGGCGCAGAGAACCACTGGGAAGTCACTGCGCATGCGCCACCCTCGCTGATAGCGTCCCTGCGCAATCCTCTCTAATCTCGCGTCAACCCTCGTACAGACAACTGTCCCTACAGCGACGCACGCAAACAGTCCTGCAACATTTGAACACCTTTTTTTTAAGAGTTCCATGGAAATCAACGACACAGATCGCGCCGATACGGTTTTCGACGACAACATTTCACCGACTCCAGATTTTACCGACAACGAGTTTGACCGACATCAGATTTGACCGACAACAAATTTGATTGACGTCGAATTTGACCGACAACAAATTTGATTGACATCGAATTTGACCGACAACAAATTTGATTGACGTCGAATTTGACCGACGCCAGACTTGACCGACAACAAATTTGATTGACGTCGAATTTGACCGACAACAAATTTGATTGACATCGAATTTGACCGACAACAAATTTGATTGACGTCGAATTTGACCGACGCCAGACTTGACCGACAACAAATTTGATTGACACCAGATTTGACCGACAACGAATTTGACCGACAACAAATTTGACCAACAACAAATTTGATCGACAACGAATTTGACCGACACCAGATTTAACCGAAAACAAATTTCGCTAACTGTGGTGGTCGTCTCAAGTCGTTGTCGGTCAAATTTGTTGTCGGTGAAATCTGGTGTAGGTCAAAGTCGTTGTCGGTTAAATGCGTTGTCGGCCAATGTCATTGTCGGTGAAATGTTGTCGGTAAAAACCGTGTCGACGAAATCTGTGTCGGTGATTTCCATAGAACACTTTTTTTGCAAGAACAACTGAAACACCATTGTAGAATTTATAACCGTCCACCCACAAACGTGTAGACTATCCGAGATATCTGGGGCTGGCTGGACGACTATAATGACTGCAAGCGTTTAGATTACAGTTACGGATGTAACTGATCACACACACACTTTGAATCAGAATAACGTTTTTCAACTTATTTATTAGACGTCGTTTACTAAACTAATTCTTTTAACTTTACACAGGGCCGGCCATCTGATGGTGCGACGGATGCTATGCACCGGGGCACGCAATTGAGGGGCCCTAACGTGCTCAAGAACTAAAATAATAGATTTTTGCAACAAAAAAATGTAGGGCTCCAAATGGTTTCTTGCACCCAGGCCCCTTTATAGAGAAAGCCGACCCTGGCCTTACAGAGAAATTGAAGAAATTTGGTCCACTCGTAAAAGGCTTATTCTGACTTGAAGTGTGCGTAACTGTATATGATCGATAATCGAAATCTTCAAGTACATTTTTCACATATGTTTCTTTTTTTCGTATCACGGAAATCTTTTTTGCACATCATTCGCAAACCAATCTTTCTAATTAATTATAAAAAAATCAAGTTGTTTGGTCCAATTATAAAAAAGTTATTCCATTGTAAAAGGTGTACGAACACTTTGTACACCCATTGTATGTTTATCTTCTAATTTCAATCAGAATTTGAATCTTGGAAAATCTAGACTGCGGACCTTTAATAAGAACTTATTTCACTTGAGCATAATATGACAATATTCTTGGAGTTTTTATATTCTTCACTGTTTTACATTTTACTCAGTTAATTTTTTCATAAATGCATAAAAATCCGCAGTCCACTGGTCACCTTTCTTCGACGAATCGTCTACCATGAAATCGTTCACCGAAGATTAGGTGATTTCAATGATGCATTGTATCACGGAGAAAGAATTCTGCATTGCCGACACGAACAAAACAAATCGCCAGTCGTCCTGTATTGTACAAACAGATAAGTTCACTGTTATGACAGCTCGACGATTGATTTTGTTTTGGATCCAGTGAAATCGAAATATACACTGCGACATAATCAGTTCGTTCCTTTGATCACTCGTCAGTCGGATATAAATTCGTAACAATCGTTATTTTCTACGTATCCACGGCTACGACGTTTGAATAGGTTAGAATTAAGACAATTCACAATAAATGGTGTTAATCCTCGAACGCAAAATCATTCTAACTTCACTGTAACTGTTATAATGTTTAATTATTTAATTACTCATTTACTGATATAACATGTAACATATCATTTGATAAAAACTAAACACGAGCTAAATTTTATGATCAATTTTTTCTTGAAATCTTTGTGTAGTGAAAACGTCACTATAATCAAAATATTGCCTAGGTTTCAGTAGTTCCAAGATTAACAAAATGTTGAACAAATTGTAGGCTACAGATATCTTATTTGCAACTTTCATAATTAAAGGTACAACCATGCTGTTGCTGGAACGCATTCCGGATCAAATTGGATATTTGGTTATGAATGAGGACGGAGCTGTATTAACGGTAAATATTTTGTTAATACGTAAAAGGAATATGTTGATTGATGTAGTTTGTTGTTTCAGTCTGGAGGTGAATTAGAAAATGACGAAAGGATTGCAAACATTATTCTGGGCCTAGTTACGTTGACAAATAAAATTGATCCCAAAGGATTTCCCAGCAACGAAGCATTCGACAAGATATCTATAACGTATCCAGACCATTGCTTCGTTATTTGTCTTTCGAATAAAAAGATCCATGTAGTTAAGAAAAAATTGGTTTCCGCAACTACTGCAGTTGTAGAGCAATTGCCACTTGTTGATTTATAAATGAAATTATTCTAAGACTGTACAAAGTTAAAATTGTGTATAAACATATAAACACAAAACTATTTCCAATAAATAAGAAGAATGTAAGATAATTTTGAAGATCTGTTACCATAAATAAAATCGTATGAAAACACAGAAAACATTCTCTTTCTTACATGGACTTTGTTACCGCAATTATAAACATAGTGCACAGTTAACAGAATAGTATAAATTGTATTGATTACAGATATATTTTACAATATATTACACGAGCTACTCCTGAGATATACTATGATTCATCCGTATCAGAGCTATCGTAAGTGACCAAGGACGTACACTGCGTGCTGGTCACCGGTTTCGATGACGATGGTTGCGGCTTCAATTCCGGAAGTTTTGCTATTTCATTTTGCTGTTTCTTCGCGTTGCTTTTCGAAGCCGAGAGCGATAATTTTTGTAGCTTGCTTTTCGTACGTACAATAGAAACCAATCGTTTCAAAGGATGAAGTTTCTTCTCCTCCTCTGTAATACGTGAAATAAGTATTGTAATTACCAGAGAAAATGCGTTACTTAAATTACCATACTTTTCTTGCTCATCAGCAACTTTGCTAGCTTCACATCATCTTCGTGTTCGTTCACCAAATCAATATTTAACCCATTCCTCTTGAGCAGCATGTGGTCGATACCTTGCTTCTTCTGTAACTCTCTTTTTCTCGTCTGAAATGCAGTACAATAAATCAATAATTCAATGCTGACATTATAATGCTAATTGTGACGACTTGTCATGATTTTATGCATTCATGACGAAAATGAAGGAACAAATTTTTATGTGGCTCTTGTTAATATAACATACTCGAAACGCAGAACGTAGTTCGCAATTCGAAGTGTAATCATCTTTCCATGTAGCTTCGTTAAGTGCTATCGCACTCTCTAAGGAAGAATCACGCGACTTTGCTGTTTTTTTGTCTTCTATACCATGCTCCAATTTATACATTGCATCGTCGTAAAGTCTGCAAGACACTTCTTTGGTCTCTGGCACTATCTGATCATTTTCTTTGGGGTCCCATCTATTTTCTTGTCGTCTAGCTCCACTAACAATCACGTAATCTAGATTCTGCGAAACAAGATCCATTCGTGAGAGTTTGTATATAATTAGACTGCGGATCTTTATGCCAAATATTGTCTGTATCGATCGCAAGGAATAGAAACTAAACAGAACGTTATTTCTTCCCTTAATAATTTTAGTAGATGATGAATTTTGAATTTCATCTACTCAATTTTGCTATAAATGCATAAAGATCTGCGGTCTATTAATAATTAATCTGCAGATTACCGATCTCTAGCGAAACCTACCGCTGGATCAGTTTTGATCTCAAAATGGTTATCGCACAGATGACATTTCATACGGAACTGGTACAAGGGTGTGCTATAATACATTCCGACCTTCTTTTTCTCTGCATTATAACGTACACCCATTCCTATGTGATTGCCGCATCCATCGCACCATATATTGTATGGCATCTCAAATCTGATGATAAGGATACCCATGTGTAACTTACGTGCTCTCTCACGTAACGCATGGGTACCCAGAAATTTATTGAGTCCTCCAACCTTCGGATCATAATCGGGTGGGTAATACAAGTTTGTACCTTTACGTTCACCCATTGTGCCCTGAAAATTAAACGAATCCTTCAAATTCTATCATAGTGTTGTCATTCAGTATTTATCTGTCAAAATCGTCATCACGTTAAAAATATAAACGATCAAATTTCAACGGCAAACACGAATAATATTGTTACCGTATCGTTGCTCTAAAATGTATAACTCGTACCTTGCTTTTTTACTACGTGTCTGCAAAAAGAGTGGCTTCTTTCAAATCTAAATGTATTTAACCTCACTCGCATTCGAGACACACCTCCACCCACCTTCTAATCACTGAAACAAAGTGTCAGTTTACAGATGCGTTTACAGATTTCTGTCGACAGTACATATTGCATTGGCCGGTATAGTGCTGCCACCTAGTCTAATTTTTAGCCTGGATCAGAACCTACTTTATCCCATTCCCTCGGAGGCATATTTC
Source organism: Lasioglossum villosulum (assembly GCA_963971365.1). NCBI lineage: Eukaryota > Metazoa > Arthropoda > Insecta > Hymenoptera > Halictidae > Lasioglossum > Lasioglossum villosulum. The sequence continues at coordinate 23,484,850 of OZ020503.1, read as the reverse complement.
TTTTGGAAGTTTATTCCGTATTCCCCAATTGGAAATATTCATAAACCACCCTCTCAGCAGGTTGCAAAAAGGTTGTTGTAGCAGACAAAAACACGGCACGGATCAGCTCCGAACCTGCCGATTATTTACATACTACCACCACGCTCTGACAACTCTAACCCCCACAGATAGGCAACACGTGCTACATACCCACCAGATCAGATCGATGGGATGATACATACTTGCACACACATATTTTTTTATTTTATACTAGAGCGCCTCGATGTTTCGCTGAAAAATATACAATGTAACGTTGCTCAATTTTCGGTTCCCCTTCAGAAGGCAACCCGCTGTGCAATTTTCGGTTCCCCTTCAGTTGGCAACCCGCTCTACAATTTTCGGTTCCCTTTCAGTTGGCAACCCGCTGTACAATTTTCGATTCCCTTTTAGACGGCAACCCGCTCTACAATTTTCGGCCACCTTTCAGTTGGCAACCCACTCTACAATTTTTGGGACCCCTTCAGAAGGCAACCCGCTGTACAATTTTCGATTCCCTTTTAGACGGCAACGCGCTCTACAATTTTCGGCCCCCTTTCGGTTGGCAACCCGCTCCACAATTTTCGGTACCCCTTCAGAAGGCAACCCGCTCCACAATTTTCGGTTCCCTTTCCTAAGGCAACCCGCTCTACAATTTTCGATTCCCCTTCAGAAGGCAACCCACTCTACAATTTTCGGTTCCCCTTCAGAAGGCAACCCGCTGTACAATTTTCGATTTCCTTTTAGACGGCAACCCGCTCTACAATTTTCGGCCCCCTTTCGGTTGGCAACCCGCTCCACAATTTTCGGTACCCCTTCAGAAGGCAACCCGCTCCACAATTTTCGGTTCCCTTTCCTAAGGCAACCCGCTCTACAATTTTCGATTCCCCTTCAGAAGGCAACCCGTTCTACAATTTTCTGTTCCCCTTCAGAAGGCAACCCGCTCTACAATTTTCTATTCCCCTTCAGAAGGCAACCCGCTGTACAATTTTCGGTTCCCCTTTATAAGGCAACCCGCTCTACAATTTTCTATTCCCTTTTAGACGGCAATCCGCTCTACAATTTTCGGTCCCGTTTCAGTTGGCAACCCGCTGTACAATTTTCGGTCCCCTTTCAGTTGGCAACCCGCTCCACAATTTTCGGTACCCCTTCAGAAGGCAACCCGCTCTACAATTTTCGGTTCCCCTTATAGACGGCAACCCGCTTCACAATTTTCGGTTCCCTCTCAGTTGGCAACCCGCTCTACAATTTTGCGTTCCCTTTAGGACGGCAACCCGATCTACAATTTTCGGTTCCCTTTGAGACGGCAACCCGCTGCACAAGTTTCGGTTACCTTGTCAGAAGGCAGCCGCTCCTCAATTTTCGATTTCCCTTTTAAGAGGCAACCCGCTCCACAATTTTCGGTTCCGTTTCAGAAAGTAATCCGCTCAATATTTTAAAGCGACAGAAACTACAAAACTATTTTATATAATTAATAAAATAATAATATATAATTATAGAAAATAGAAGATAGAAGATAGTACATAGAATATAGAACATAGAACATAGAACATGGAAGATGGAAGATATAGATCATGGATCGTTAACAATCGAGTGATGGAAAAAATCTTCGATCGATTCCATCCTATCTTTCGTCCTCTTCCCTCTGCTTTCATTAGGTATGGTAGGAAGGAAACCGACTTAACCAGTTTTTCACGGGGAATCCTTGAACGCGTTCGCTCGCTCGGCGCAGTTACGTCGCAAATGTTGAGTATTCGTGACGTATACGGAATTTCCCCGACCAAAACGAACTCGCGATCTCCAGCGATCCGCAACCCGTGCGGATGGAATATATCCTGATCCTAGATCACGTCACGATTCCAACGATACATTTCCAGCGATTAGATGTCCCGTAGCGAGCTAATACATCCTGCTCGCAACAATTGTTTCGAGTAGTAACAAACTGGGTGGATATAAGTGGATGGTCAAGGCTGATATGTGCTGGAACGACGTCCTCGAAAGCCAACGAAACAATGTTTTCTATGATCGTGCAATAAAAAATAACGAGCAGTATGGAATCCCATTATCTATTATCCTGAATAATTTACCGATGATACAATCCGGCGTCGCGTCACAATTAAAAATTGTGTCAATGGCGCGGCAACGCAACGCGCTTAGGCAAACCTCGATCTTGTACGCCGATAAAATTCCTCGAGCCGATTGGCCGGTGAACGAATCAACGTTTTTGGCAGGGAAACGAGAAAATCGTGTAACGCGCTCGGGGATCGTGCCCGAGTGCTGTCGCTACCGGTAATTGAAGCGAGCTGGTGTCGTAATTTCGGCGTTGGAGTTACAGAAATCTATGGGGGGAGAGCACGATTCCCCCTTCTCGATCGAGTTTACTAGGTCCCGTGCCGAGCGATCCCTACCTTCGATCACTTTGGTGACAAGTGGAGAAGCGGACAAGCCGACTAGCGGACAAACGTACGGTGATCACGAACGCAGACCGCAGTGGTTGTTTGGTCCTCGCGAAGGTACCACGTCTGTCGCAACAGGTGCCATAGATGTTGCACGGTTCAAAGATCGAAGCTCTCCGCGCGTCCCACATCGACGAAACACTTCCTCCCGATCGGATACCCAGCCTCCACGTCTCCAGGCTTCGTTCGTTCGATCGAGATGCGACAGGTATTACAGTTTTCATTCAAGAACTATATCCTCGACTTTCCAGGCCGGGCTCCCCAGAATTTCACACACGCCGCACGGTATTGGGCTGGAAATTCAATGACATTTTGCCTGAAATCAACTTTCTCGTATCTGTATCTAATCAATGAACATTGCTTCCTAAATGTACATACTGTGGGTGTACAAAGTGTTCGTACGCCTTTTAAAATAGAACAACTTTTTATCATTGTACCAAACGACCTGATTTTTTATCATCAAGTAGAAGCATTGGTTTACTAAATGATCTGAAAAAAAGATTTTCCAAAACATTATTATTTACATTAAATTTTTTTATTATATATTTATGTATATATAAATTATTACGTTTTTTTAATAAAAAATAATAATATTAATTTGTTTGATGCATTAAAAACAATAGATAATAAAAAAAATGAGAAAGGTTTTTGAAGGAAAATTTTTATATTTATATCCAAAAATAAAAAAGGTATATTTTAAAACTTTTTCATTTGGGCCCTTAATTATAATTTCAAATATGTGTTGAAAATAACGTTCGTGACGTCAGTCGTGGGTATCAGATACGCCATTATCATGGAACACTGCATTCCATGCATATATCAGGGAGTTCCAACTTTTTTCCCTGCGCCAACCACAAGGTCCGCACCATTCGAACCTAACTAATTTAACCCTTAATTGGGCGCGCCTAAAAAGTTGCATAAGTGGTCGCGTGGGGTGTTTAGCACCCCCAATTAGTAGATTAAAATAAAACACGAAATACATGCAAAATCAGACTTTTATTAATGAGAACATTTGAACTTACATATTAATCGATCAATCAACTCAATTTTTAAACTTCTCTTTAATGATAATTAACAGCCTGGAAATCTGCTTTGCGGTGTACGACACCCCACGCGACCAATTAAGGGTTAAAGTAACGAACTCAATCTTTACAAATCTATTCGAAGATCCAGTATTGAGTTCACTTGATTACTCCTAAATTACTCTTTAATTATTTATACAAGTTATCATCATCCATTCAAGCAGATTGTCATGTTTTGTTGAAATTTTCATTTCTTCGCCTTCAAGGTCATCCCAAGGTCATGGTATACTAGGTCGTTGAATTCGTCTTGACACGGGCTACAATGCTGTTAAGTCGAAAATACAAAGTGCCATTTAAAAAAATGAAGATGCCCTTGACAATACTATGAAAAAAATATTTTTCAAACTTTTTCTTTATTGCAATATATAGCCAATCGAAAACTGATCAACTTTTGTTGAAAACATTTTTCGTCGGTTTATCGCAAGTACTTAAAAAATGGTGAAAACTGTTACGTGGGACACCCTGTATGTATACGATCTAAGTGTGTCCGTGCGGCCTGTAAAGGAAAAGAGAAGTCATGGGAATGCGTTTCATAAGCTCGCGTGAGGGAACTTGGACGATAATTTGCGATCGCGAGGTGATTTGAACGCGCGACTACGTCATGCCTCCAATGCCAACTTTCCTCGATCGTAACACGGCAGCGACTATTAACGTCGGCATTCGAATGTCTATCGGTTTCTAGTTAAAACATTTCATATACCGACCGTAACCAGACGTATCTGGAACCAGTTCTCCAATGTCGACGGTCAAGACGGTCTCTTCCTCGATCAAATTCGATCCACTTAGTTCTCAAGTTTTTGCCGTTGCTTCTCAATTATACACTTATCCGATACCGCGTACTCGCGAGATCGGATCCACCGATCTGCGGTGCGGCGTACGCTCCGAGCGAAGGTAGACTGTCCGATTCTTCAACTTCGTTGCGACATTGGTTATATAAATCCGCGTCTACGCGAAAGTGGAAACAAAGAATCGGAGATTTTCGACGTATCAACAGTGTCAACACCGGTAGCTGCTAATTTACATTTCTCTACACGTCTTCGCAGATGCACACGGATCGAAAAGTCGCATTTGTGTGATATTTCGATAATTTAAGGAAATTAAATTCTTAATTTACCGACTACATAAAATCGCAACTTCGATATTCAATGAAAATTGGATATTTTCGACCAGTCAATACCAAAAGCTGCTGATTTACATTTCTCTACGCATGTTCGCAGCTCCATACGGTTCGAAAAGTCGCATTTGTGTGATATTTCAATAATTTAAGGGAATTAAATTCTTAATTTACCGACTACATAAAATCGCAACTTCGATATTCAATGAAAATTGGATATTTTCGACCAGTCAACTCCAATAGCTGCTGATTTAAATTTCTCTATGCGTGTTCGCAGCTCCATACAGATCGAAAAATCGCATTTGTGTGATATTTCGATAATTTAAGGAAATTAAATTCTTAATTTACCGACTACATAAAATCGCAACTTCGATATTCAATGAAAATTGGAGATTTTCGACCAGTCAACACCAATAGCTGCTAATTTACATTTTTCTATGCGTGTTCGCAGCTCCACACAGATCGAAAAGTCGCATTTGTATGATATTTCGATAATTTAAGGAAATTAAATTCTTAATTTACCGACTACATAAAATCGCAACTTCGATATTCAATGAAAATTGGATATTTTCGACCAGTCAACACCAATAGCTGCTAATTTACATTTTTCTATGCGTGTTCGCAGCTCTACACAGATCGAAAAATCGCATTTGTGTGATATTTCGATAATTTAAGGAAATTAAATTCTCAATTTACCGACTACATAAAATCGCAACTTCGATATTCAATGAAAATTGGATATTTTCGACCAGTCAACTCCAATAGCTGCTGATTTACATTTCTCTACGCATGTTCGCAGCTCCACACTACATAAAATCACAACTTCGATATTCAACGAAGAACGAAGTTCATGTACGCTCATACGTCGAGTGAAAATCTGAATTTTACTTTCGGATTTGGTTTTAGAACGACAAACTGTGTAAGAATCAGCCAACGGTAATTGCTGAATAAATTTGATGTTGCACAGTGATAATCGAGAAAGCGGGGACATGGAACAATCGCTTTCGTCGTGACGCAATTGGGCCGGCGAAAATAAAAATCTGGATGAACGAATTGTGAAAGTCTCTTTGTTGCTTTCTTCCGTCGTTCGAAGGAATTCCCCCGTGATTTTCTTCTCGTTCCGCAATGAACGAGACGCGAGTAAGCGGTCGCTGGACGAGAAGAGAAGCGAACAGAATTTACTGCTGGCGATAAAAAAAAAGAAATTCCACTAATAACCGGAAATTGTTAAGGGTCTCTCGATCGGCCAGAGTCCTGTGGACCGCCACACGCGGTGCGTATTATACGTATTACTGTGGTACTATCGACACACGATATCGTAAACGCAGAATCAAGGAAGAGTGGTCGAACCGGCTTCCTTTGCGCAACGAGCAACTAATAATCACAGTCGCGCGTTAAATGTTGTCGCAGACGAATCCTTGTAGTACATAAGGGTATCACACTTCAAATTCACACTTTTGAAAATCATATTCAACATTTTGCAAATCAATTTCATCTTGAATATTACGTGTTCTCGATCCTAGATATTTAATAGAAATTGCGCGATGATTTCGGCGCTTAGGTTCGATCGATTATTAAAACAGTTTTGCAATTTAGAAAATTCTCGATCGGCAAAGTTTTTGTTGGCTATTATCCCACTGCGTTTAACATACATTACAGTATACATTATTTTACGATAACGAAACTTGTCTCCTGAAAGTGGTCCATTTTCTTGCAAATTTTATTTCACCCTTTCGTAAATTTGTTTCACCCTTCTGCAAATCAATTTCATCTTGAATATTACGTGTTGTCGATCCTAGATATTTAATAGAAATTGTGCGATGATTTCGGCGCTTAGGTTCGATCAATTATTAAAACAAACAGTTTTGCAATTTAGAAAATTCTCGATTAGCAAAGTTTTTGTTGGCTATTATCCCACTGCGTTTAAAATACATTACAGTATACATTGTTTTACGATAACGAAAATTTTCTCCTGAAAATGGTCCATTTTCTTGCAAATTCTCCATTCTTGCAAATTTTATTTCACCCTTTCGTAAATTTGTTTCACCCTTCTGCAAATCAATTTCACCCATTAAGAATATTGAAAATTAATTACACTTGGAAGCATCTCCCTTGAGTTCGGAAGAAGCCACCATGGACAAGAGTTGATTCCATGAGTGCGGTGGAGATTAAGCGAACATTTAATAAATATAAGGTCTAGATTTGCTCTCCCAACGTCAATATACGTTGTTAACAAATTGTCGATCGAGACAAAGGAAACAGTTGTATGTACTAGACACGCGGATCTTCGAATCTCTCTGAGTTCCTGGCGCATCGGTGTTATCCGGAATGAAACAACGAAGTTTAGAAACCGATCGTCAATTCGATCGACTAATTGCGAAGTAATCGCACTGGGTACCCGCGATCCGCGAAGGCCGATCCTTTCTTCGACGTGGACTGATGCAATAGTTAGAAATCGGATCGGTGCAATAGCTCGGTACAGACTAAGCGTTTCTTCTTTTTTAGAATTCGATAGCCTGTCCCCTTTGCAACGTTAGATCGCATTTCTGGCCGATCGAAATGTTAGGAATGTCGCGAGCGACGTACGAGCGAAGTAGGTACAACGATCCAAGTATGCCAAAACATCGGCACGCGAGACAATGCTTCGCCGATCGTTCGCGGCAACCGGTCAATAGTTGGGCGAAGGATGACCGACCAGTGCATCCAGCCATCCGGCATAAATTATTTCTATAGCGCTTAATTATCCAGTTCGAACGAACCGTGACGCGAGATTACTAATTTCTCTACACTCGTGTTCTCGGTACGCCGCACAGTGGGACGAAGTCATGAATTTTGTGTAAACAACAAAGAACTTTTGATAGAAATGAGATATAGCGATGTCATTTTTAAAAATTAAAGCTAAAACGTTGCGGAACATGGGATAATTATGGAGAAAATGGTACGAATGTTTTTTAAACTTGAAAAAATTCGTTAGACTTACACAATTTCAAAAAACTTGTGGTTTTTTCAACATACAGGGTGTCCCAAAGCTAGTGTAGGATCGGAAAATGGGAGGTTCCTGGGGTGATTTGAAGCGACATTTTCCTTTACAGAAATGGCGTCCGCGGCTCTGTTTAGGAGTTATTAACGAAAAACACGGACCAATCAGAGCGCGGATACAGCGGATTGTTTCTGGTTCGGCCAATTCATAGTGGGCGCGTCGGGCCGGCTGTGCTAACTCGAGTCTAGGTCGCGCTCTGATTTGTCCGTGTTTTTCGTTAATAACTGTGAAACAGAGCCTCGGACGTAATTTTTGTAAAGGAGAATGTCGCTTCAAATTATCCAAGGAACCTCCCATTTTCCGCTCCTTCGCTAGTTTTGGGACACCCTGTATATGTATAATTATAATATATGTATGTATACAGGGTGTTCGACTACAGGTGGGAGAAAATTTAAGGGTTGGTTCTTAATGATGGTATAAGACGAAAATGAAGAATAAAAAAATTGCAATTTCGGCTTCGTTATTTAGCTATTAACAACCCGACAGTCACGTATCGAGTGACAGATGCATGCATAACTTGGTTCTCATTTGGGGCCCCAGCGAGGTGAAAATGTTTAACAAATCGTTGGACAACATTGAACTCTTTAACGTACACAACGTACACTTTTGTTAGACGCGTTGTTGATTTTGAATTGTTAATAGCTAAATAACGAAGCCGAAATCGAAATTTTTTATTTTTCATTTTCGTCTTATATCATCGTTAAGAATCACCCCTTAAATTTTCTCCCACCTGTAGTCGAACACCCTGTATATATTGTCTTATATATTATATTGTGGAATCGTACGTGGAAACCTGTGGAAACTCATGGCTGTGCAAAATTCGTTGGTTCCAGCACGGTAGAGAAAACGCAGCGTTCGTTGGAGACGATGGCCTCGCGACCACGAACCTACAGAAACCGATCGCCGGTGTCGTCACGGAGAAGGTAAGTCGCCATTCGGTCAGAGTATCGCATGATCGCATACATTCGCTGTTCTTCAGATCCACGGATACGCAGTGCAAGATGATCGGAAATTACCGCTGTCGTTATCGATTCCGGAAGAAATGGTAGGTCCGTTTACGATTGGGAGCTCGATTTGGCACCGATCGGAGACTGTGCCAATTCCCGAGCTCCCAGCGATAAGTCGCGCGATTAATGCGAATTAACGATACGTAATTGTCGCGACGAAGACTGTAGTAGAGAACGAGAAGCAGAGAGCGACTTGGAGCAACGGCGTGGAGTTCTTGATGTCCTGCATCGCGATGTCGATCGGCCTGGGCAACGTTTGGAGGTTCCCGTTCACCGCCTACGAGAACGGCGGCGGAGTTTTCTTGATTCCATACATCATCGTTCTGTTCGTCGTTGGGAAACCGTTCTATTATCTGGAGATGATTATGGGACAATTCTGCAGCAGGTCCTCCGTCAAGATGTGGGCAGCAGGTGCGCAATTGCGTTTATCACAAACTCCTCGGAACCTGTATCATTTTTTACTTTATAATCGTTGAATGAATTTCTTCGTTCAAGCACGTATTGTACTTTACAATCCTTGAAGTGGCAAGGATAATTCCATTCGAAATTATTAAACGAATTTCTTCATTCAAGCATATATTGTACTTTTTAATCGTTGAAGTTACAAGGATAATTCCATTCGAAATTATTAAACGAATTTCTTCATTTAAGCATATATTGTACTTTTTAATCGTTGAAGTTGCAAGGATAATTCCATTCGAAATTATTAAACGAATTTCTTCATTCAAGCACGCATTGTACTTTATAATCGTTGAATTCGAAATTATGAAATGAATTTCTTCATTCAAGCACGTATTATTAAAAAGATTGCAAGACATTTAAATACATTCAGTGTCGTCGTTTTTATAAAACAACGTACAGCAGTCTTATTTCGTGCTCGGTACGGTTAGTATTAAACGAAACGTTTGTTGGGATAAATTGGATAAAGATTGTCTACTTCGACCGATTCGCAGTGCCAGGATTTCGTGGGGTTGGCTGGGCCCAGATGTTCTCCATGCTGAGCGTAGGCACCTACTACTGCTCCTTGATGTCCGTGACCCTCCTGTACTTGTTCTCCAGCTTCCAGTCGGTGCTTCCTTGGTCCACGTGTCTCGAACAGTGGGGAGACTCTTGCGTCGATTCCGGGGGTCACCACAATTCGACGAAACGGAACCACACAAATATGACCAGCTCGGCCGAGTTTTACTTTCAGTAAGAATATAACTAAGTTTCCGGTTACTTTCGCTGGGACTTTCCCAGAGGAAAATCCCTTGTGATCGGGTTACACGGAAATCTACTGCACAGAAACCGTTGCCACCAGGAAAACAGTATTGATGGAGAAGTCGAACATCGATGACGGCATTGGACTTCCGGATTGGAAGCTGACGATCTGCTTGTTGATCTCGTGGCTTTGCATATTCGGCGTTCTGGCTCGCGGGGTGCACAGTTCCGGAAAAGCTGCCTACTTCCTCGCAATCTTCCCTTACGTGATCATGATCAGCTTGCTGATCAGAGCGGTCACCTTGGAAGGAGCTATGAACGGGATCGTTTTCTTCATTAAGCCGAACTGGTCGAAATTGTTCGAGGCGAAAGTTTGGTACGCTGCTGTTACCCAGTGTTTCTTCTCCCTGTCGGTCTGTTTCGGCGGCGTGGTCATGTACTCCTCCTACAACGACTTCAGACACAACATTTACAGGTTATTCTCCCGACTTTCCATAGCTTTGTATCGTCACAGTTTTCAATCACCGCTTCATCGTTTCAGAGACGTGATAGTAGTGACCACGCTGGACACGTTCACCAGCCTGATCGCGGGATTCACGATTTTCGGTATACTGGGCAACCTGGCCCACGAACTCGGCACGGACGATATCGCGAACGTCGTCAAAGGTGGAACCGGCCTCGCCTTTGTCTCCTATCCGGACGCTATCTCAAAGTTCACCGTTCTACCTCAGGTGAGGCGCAAACTCGTTTAAAGAACTTCAATTTGGTAGCTCCAGTGGCTTAGTTTAAAACAGTAAGCCATTTGCCAGCAATGGAGTGAGTAGGCAGTGAACAGGGATCGCGCCCTAAACTCCGGACTACTACAGTAAGGATCCAATTCTTCTCCGGGATCGAGACTCCACTGGTTGTCTCGGCCTATCCACTCCACTGCGATCCGTGTTTCATTCATCCCTTCTCTGTGTTCGACTCTGTTGAAGTCAGTGATGCTAGGATTCGTGGGTCTTGGGATTTTTCCCCTCCGCTCGCTCAGCCGGCTCGACCCCCACTCTGACGCACCGTCGTTGCTTCTACTGCACGCGCGCTACACCCACCAGCGTACCTCTACTATGTCCAGAGTGGCCAGACGACTCCGACCTTGGAACTCGCGAGGGGAATACAGTACCCCTTCTCTGATGACCTGCAATATTAGCAAGCACGAGGGGGTCAAGTAAGGCGCATGGGAGACACGTTGCGCAAGCGCACATATAGTTGGTCATCAGAGAAGGGGTACTGTATTCCCCTCGCGAGTTCCAAGGTCGGAGTCGTCTGGCCACTCTGACTATGTCGACGACGGTGCGTCAGAGTGGGGGATCGAGCCGGCTGAGCGAGCGGAGGGGAAAAATCCCAAGTCCCACGAATCCGGCATCACTGATTGAAGTTTCAGTCAGCGCAATCGGCGCGGTAGACGCAGCCATAAATCAGAAAAGCAAGTCTAGATCCCGATGGTTGTCTAGCCAGAGAACGCCTTTTTGAGAAGAATCGAGACTTTACTGTACCGAGCGTTTACTGTAGCATCCTACAACAGAGTCGAGCAACTATCGGCCCGCGAGCCCCGCTTCTTTCCCCTCTTCTCCTCTTTCGCCTCCCAGCGTCACCCACCATTCGAACTTATGAAAGAACCGCGTCAGCTCCCTTCCTCTGAAGATAAAGCCAAGCTAGAAACGAGGAGTGGGAGAACCTGCAAACCCTGGTGGGGATTGCACAACGACGACAAGGAAGAAGTTGCCCGGATCTGGTTTACAGGACGACCTCGTAGGATTTCCTGAAACACAAACGAGAATAATTATGGTCGAATGATACGGTAATTCAAGGTGTTCGAGTGGTCGGAATGCATTAAGGTATCAAAGGATCCGGTGCGAGTGACGCACCGAGGTGATCCGGATCCGGATCACGTCGGAGCGAGCGATCTACATCGAGGTTTCTCACCTGTTCGCAGCTGTTCTCGGTGTTGTTCTTCCTGATGCTGTTCGTCCTCGGCATCGGAAGCGCCATCGCCATGGCCGGAGCCATCATCACCATTATCAGCGATCAATTTCCACATTGGAAGTACTTTTACATAATACTCGGCACGGTGGTCTTCGGCTTCTCCGTCGGGACGGTTTATTGCACACCTGTAAGTAGGACGTAAGCGGAGATAGAAATCACATTGTTACGGACGACACTTCGAACCGGTTTTCACGGTTTTTACCGTAAACAGGGTGGACAATTCGTGTTGGAACTGGTCGATTACTACGGCGGCACTTTCATCGTGCTCATCTTAGCCACTCTGGAGATCACTGGAATCTTCTGGGTGTACGGGCTGGAGAATTACGTGGACGATGTCGAGTACATGCTGAAGAGGAGGCCGTCCGCGTACTGGAGACTCTGCTGGGCTATTATCACTCCTATTTTGCTGGCTGTGGTCCTGGTTTACTCGTTGATCAATCTGACTCCTATCACGCACATCGGCGTCTCCTATCCGGAGAGTGCGCACGGTACGTGTAGCTTTCGTAAAAATCTAAACAATAGCACTAAACCTACCACTGCCGGTCACGTGACCGGTTACATATTTTTCATTTCACAATTATTGAAACTGCGAAGTTGGTTACGTGAAATTGATTCGATAGATTTTTTACTCAGGTACGTATTGTACTAACAATTGCACAGAATCTAAATAAATAGAGCATTACAATTTTTACATCAGTATCAATCAGTATCAACATTTGTTGATGTTTTATCGAATGTTCGTAGATTAAAAACCATTTATATTCGTATATAAATGTAAACAATTAATGCTTTGATCAAAATTCAAGTTTTTCTTAACGAACGGTTAATGAAAATGTACACTTGTGTTATTCTAGTGTTTCTAATGCCTGGCCAGTTTTCCGGGTTCCGTTCGGACACTTATCTATTACCTCTAACCTCGTACCTCCAACAGATTGTTCGATGATAACAGAGATAATGATCGACAAGAGCCACGACGGTGCATGGGACCGTTTTCGAGGCAATGTCCTACATCGATAAGAATCAGACGCTTTCGTTTTGGTCTTTTCTTGAAAATGTTACGCATAGAGCTATACCATAGAACTTCAACCATATACTGTTAAATTTTGTCGATCGTAACAATTTTATAGAAAATGTATGATGTTCTCGGCGCACTCTTTCGATCAATTATTAAAAACAAGCAATTTTGCGATCCAGATCATTTTCAAGAGAAAACTAGCGTCTGTAAATTAATATAATGCGTAATATATGTTCAAAAACAAAAATCAGTGAAATAATAGCAACAAACACTAAGTCATACTTGCTGTGTTTGAAAGAAAAATGTAAATTCAAAAATACAACGCGGTTACCTAATGCTGGTAGATAATGTACTAAATCCAAGATAGCGTTGCTTGTTTTTAACAATTGATCGAACCCGTGCTCACTTGTGTTATTCTAGTATTTTAAGAGATGTACGAACACTTTATACACCCACTGTATATCGATTTTAACTAATACAGACATATCTGTCGACGTAAAGTTCTCCTCACTGTTCGACATCACGATTCACATAGTGTTTCTCGTTGAATTGCAGCTGCTGGCTGGACAATCTGCGCCTTCGGAGCGCTGCAGGTTCCGTTTTGGCTCATCTATGTCATGCTATCCAAAAAAGATTTGGGACTGTCCGAGGTGCGAATCTAGATAGACACGTTTCTACAGCTACGTCGATTCGTAGCAAGTGAAACGAAGGTATAAACGATTCTTTTTTCTGTACAGATGATCGCGTCGGCTTTCAGACCTTCCTCGGACTGGGGACCCAAGAACGCCAAAGAACTGGCCTCGTGGCGCGAGTTCAAGGAAACGAAGCGGAAACTCCGGGAAAAGCGGCAGTGCTCGAGATTCAAGCAATTCGTTTACGTGATATTCTGCGCGGAAGATAAACTCGCGTGATGCCGTACTTTGACGGAGTCGCATTCCGCATGTTTGCTCGCGTGCGCACGCGTTTGCAATTCCAACTTCTCGCCTTTGTTTCCTACAAAGCGGCTTGTAGACTGAAAAGAAGTTCTCCCGAAGGAAACGGACGTCTTCGAACGATGAGCGGGTAATTTAAAAATTAACGAGCCTCTGAACGGCGATTCGATAAACGCTATCGGCGAACGATAGCGTCGACGCAGACAGAACAGTTCCTCGAAGTCCGCCGTTTTCGGAGGGAGCTCTTCCGCGAGCATCGTAGATCACAGTATTAATTGGTAAATCATTGGAATAGCGTCGTTAGTTCGAGCTAGTTCGATCGCTCGACTGCCACAGCAAAGCATTTACGCAAATAAACTCACGCATTTATTTATTAAACGGTGTCGTTATTCCTAATCATTCGGGATCCGGAAAATCCCAATCGCCCAAGTATTCCTCTTCCTCTTCGTATCCTTCCTCCGCGGCCATTTCAGCGTCCTCTTCTTCCTGAAACCAGCGCGTTGTGGAATCGTAGGACACGTTTAATTAATGGACAGCGGACTTTATGCAAAATCAACGTTTCACACTTGAATTACAACAAACCGGAGTGACGTAGACATTTATTATCTCTCTTAACTCTTTGGACCCGAAGCAATTTTAATTCCAAAATTAAGACATTTTTTTAATCTAGATCATTTTTAGTTCATTGATTTTACGGACGTGCAATTGAAAGTATCAAAATAAGTGACAAATGAACAATTTTTGATTTTACTTTAACAGTTAAAGAATTAATTTTAAAAAATTACAAAAAATATGTGTAAGCTTTGTGTATGGGTTGGTGAGACACATATTTCATCACGGTATCTCTTATGGTTCAAGAGTTATAAATAGTAAAATGTTACGATCCATAAAATCCGCTGTCTATTAATTCAACAAGAATGTATATAACTTTGGGTTTGAGTCTTGCTCGCTCGATCGTCAGCTCCAGCTCGAGCTCCTTGAATCTTCTCCGTCGCTCTTGGCAGACCTGAAATCAGAATTTGATAACGATTATACGCAACGACGAGATAGGAATCCAGAAAAATGGAGACGACCTTGTAGTTCAGCAGCCAGTGACCAAGGTACTCGATCGGATCGGAAGGCTTCTTCGCGAGGATGTCGCGAAGGGCACAGGATAACGGTTTGCTCAAGCCGTGACTCAAATAAATTCCATCCGGAGACAAGCAATCGCACGAGGACGCTGACGAAGATCGGATAGAATCGATCACTCCGCGATTCTTTGCTTCGATGGCCCACAGCTGTTCCAGTGTCGAGACATCCTTTTCCGAAAAGCCCATCGCCTTCAAAAGTCTAAAAACGTGAACGAACGTATAAATAAAATAAATACATATAACTAAATCCCGGATATTCATACATTTATGGGTTCTGAACATTTTCAAAAAATTGTAGAATATAAAATTTCACAGAATTTAGTACAATTTTTATTTATTCAGACATTTTCATTTTTATGTACTCAGATATTTCTATTTTCATTTATTTAAATATCTTCGTTTTATCTATTCAGATTATTCAGATGTATTTTTACTTATTCAGAACTCTCACCGAAAATAACATTTTACACCATTCCACTTTCTCAAAATATGCCTACAAAAATTGAAAATTTGCAGTCTAGATGTATTTATCAAATTCATGTACAAATATTAATTTTATCGAGGGATTAAATTAAATTTTAGTAGCATTGAAAAATTCATTAAATTCATATGCAAAATTTAACTGATAAAAACTACGAAAATAAACGTCGCATTTTTTATTCGATCACCTGAGAAATTCATCCGTGACACCGACTTTCAGCAACGTCTCGATAAGGCTCTCGCTGATCGATCTATCCCGCAAGAATATTCGAATTTCTTCTCGCGGGGACGACGCAACCTTGGAAATTTCTTTCGCCGTCTCTTTCTCGTTGTACGCTCTGCACGGATCCTTAAATTTAGGTTCACGATCTGTGACATCCTGTCCGACATTTTCTATCGCCTCCTCGACGTTTCTTTTCTCGATCTCTTCCATTTCATCGTCAAGGTTAAGCGCTTGGGAGTCTCGAGCTGCCGCGTCCGCGTTACAACGCGAACTTCACCGCATTTTATGAAACACGTATGATTCATCTTCATTTTTAATCAATCCGTATCCTTTACACGCGACACTGATAACGCGTGTATAGTTTGCAATATTGTACCTTGCCATTAATCTATCGTTCGATCCCGATCGCTAGAATCTCTGTGCAAACACCGATTTTTCCAGAAAAGAGCATGATTGATTTCTGGAGCTAGACAATTTCTAATAAGGATGAAATTGAAAAATGAAGATCCATCGATCGCCGTTGGATAAACAATTCGATCGGCGAACAGTTCAGTATCGATCGTCCTTGTTGGGCGATATTTGGAATATCGCTGGGAGAGCTCTTGTGTTGAGCCGCCACTAACGGTGATATCAGTGTTCGAGCTAGATGAGTGTCTTATCAGATCGAGTGCAGAGAATTGCAGTTTAATGTTGGGATCGTAATCATCTTATCGTCAAGGTTTTTTAAAGTATTCGTGAGTGGTGGGTATCGACACGCGTGTCTTCATATAAAGAAGCGGCGAAACGCAATGTCGTCCGATTCGTCGATCGTTCGACAAGCGACGATTCGCTCTCGTCACCACCGATCGTACCGGTTCCTCTCGTCGACGGTTCATTGTCTGATCGAACGCTGAATCGAGACGATCATGGTGAGTACTGTTAAGAGATAATGATCGCGTCACATTCGAACACAACATCGATAATTCGTAGTGATGGGATCAAGTTCAATATATGTATACTCACGAATCAGAGTCAATTTTAATGTGACCAAATGAAAGAAGTCGGATCTTTACAAGCAGTACTCGAATCTTGGAAATTAGACCCGCGCCATCAATTTTAAGCAGTTTATTAATTAGATTTGTAACTATCTAAGAATACAACTTCATTTACAGTACTTGGTTCTAGTTCATTTCTTTTTTCATGATATTCGTGCAATTCTTTATGAAATGGAGCACAAACGGACATCATAATTAATTTTAAAAGTAAAAAAAATAATGATTAGAACGTTTTGTATAAGGTTCGAAACTGTCTGGGATAGATTCGAGAATACGAGTACTATTCCTATTTTTCTACGTACTTATAGAGAGTCCGAATTCGATCGATTAAAGTTCGAAACTGTTTTCGAGGTATTTGATTACGTCCGTAATTATTCGGCGATCCGATTTGATCGGAACGGGAAGCGTATAAATCAAGAGAATACACGTCGTTTATCACCGCGTTTGGACTGAAACGATTCGGAACTAGTTACATATTCGCGTCCGCGGATCGACAATGGAGCCAGAAATATTCGACGTGTAATTATTAGGACCGTGAACAATGACGGAAGCGATATACGCGACCTCGATTAGATTTTTGCCACGAGAACACCCGCGATAGGAACATTTCACTCACGCGATAAGAATCGGGCACATAAAGAGCTTATGGCTAATGCGAAGCGTTTGATTGCGAGCTGCGGGATACCGTGACGCTGGCTTTAAAAAAAAAATGATCGGAAACACGCGTCGTTTGATGTTCGTTCGTTAGGGCGATCTAGATCATCGTGGACATCGGAATCCGGCGTTCGCAGTGGACGAGGCGGATAATGAGACGACTTTCGGGAAACAAAGAGGCTCGATGTCGCAGCGTTCGGACGCTGTCTCGGAACCGGAAGTCAAGGGCAGTTGGAACAACAGCATTGAATTTTTGATGTCCTGCATCGCTATGTCCATCGGGTTCGGCAACATCTGGAGGTTCCCGTTCACCGCGTACGAAAACGGCGGAGGGGTTTTCCTGATTCCTTACATCATCGTGCTGCTGCTCGTCGGGAAGCCTTTCTATTATCTGGAGATGATCATCGGACAGTTCTCTTCCTCATCCTCCATCAGAGTGTGGAACGTGTGCCCCGCGCTTGTCGGTACGCGTTACAAATCGCATAAATTCACGAATAGTAGATTAATTGACTTTACTTCACGACCTACTACTGTCCCAGTTTATTTTAATACACGGTGATGTGTATCGATCGGTGTACAAATATGTACCTACAAGTGATACAGTAAAGACTCAAATACTGTCCCGGGTCGAGATCCCAAACGAGATCCTAAACTTCTTAATTTTCATTCTTTTTTCATGGGACTTTTAAATACGGATTTCTGGCATTTTGGTATGGGAAAGAGTCTGATTATTTTGATAATCTCTAAGCATTCTGATTTGTTTCTAAAAAATTATTCCACTTTAAAAAGTATACGAATACTTTGTACACCCACTGTAGGTACAAGTGAAATAAGAGTGTCTGGTACACGTGTCGCTTCCTCGACTTCTTTCTCTTAACGAAGTCGATCTCTCCAGGTGTGGGTTGGGCCCAGTTTTGCTCCACCGTAGCCTTGATGACCTACTACAGCTCGTTGATGTCTCTAACGCTGTACTTCCTGGTCGCATCCTTTTCCGCCGAGCTACCGTGGTCCAAGTGCAGAGAAGAATGGAACGAATGTGTGGATTCTGCTAAGAATTACAGCGCTACCACCTTTGACAACGGGTTGGGACAGTCCAACGCGTTCCAGCTGTTGACGAATGACACACACTACAGAAGTTCAGCTGAATACTACTTCACGTAAGTCGCCGTTCGTCCAACGAGTCTTTTCCTCTTCATTCGCGTGTTTGCCCGTTTTAGGAAAGTCGTTCTAAACGAAAAGGACAACATCGACGACGGAATAGGCTTGCCGGATTGGAAATTGACGCTCTGCCTCCTCGGTAGCTGGGTCTCCGTGATCCTGGTCACTTTCCAGGGTGTGAAGAGCTCGGGAAAAGCTTCCTATTTCCTCGCCATTTTCCCGTACATCGTCATGGTCACCCTCCTGATCAGGGCGGTCACTCTCGAGGGAGCTGCAGCAGGAATCATCTATTTTATCACGCCGAGATGGTCGCAACTTTTACAGCCCACCGTTTGGTACGCCGCCGTTACCCAGTGCTTCTTCTCGCTCTCCGTTTGCTTCGGAAGCATCATCACCTATTCGGCGCATAATGATTTCAAGCACAACATTTACAGGTAACGAGCAGAGTATCTACAGTGGGTGTACAAAGTGTTCATACACCTTTTGAAGTGAAGAATGACTTTTGAAGTGAAACTTCTTTGCTGAGGGAGCTACAATTTCCTAGCGTTACGCAAGTCGTGTTATGTAAGGCGAATGTAACGAAAAATTATTTAATGAAGAAAAAATCTTTCACTAAATGAACTGCAAAAAAGATTTTCCACAATTTTCAAGGTTGCATGTGAAAATACAAAAAGCATTTTTTTTTTATTAGGGCTCTTAATGAAAATCTCAAATATATGTTTTGTAACATACATCTTTCGATGCGTGTCGTTTACTCCTGCGTCAAAAGATTTATATAAACACCATAGATCTATAAAACATATATTTGAAATTTTCATTAAGGGCTCTAATAAAAAAAATTAAAAGAAACGCTTTTTTTATTATCACATGCAACCTCGTAAATTGTGATTTTTGGAAAAACTTTGTTGCAGATCGCTTAGTAAACCAACGCTTCTAATTAATTATAAAAAGTCAAGTCGTTTGGTGCAATTATAATGAAGTTAGAATGTTTTAAAAAGTGTACGAACACTTTATTGCACTCTCACTGTGTGTACTTCGATTTTCGAACCGTGTAATCTCGCGATACGCTCTTCAGGGACGCGATGATCGTGACGACTCTCGACACGTTGACGAGTCTGTTAGCAGGCTGCACGACCTTCGGGATTCTAGGGAATCTCGCCCACGAAATGAACATAACCGAAATCGACAAAGTAGTCAAGTCCGGTGCTAGTCTGGCATTCATCTCGTATCCCGACGCCATCGCGAAGTTCACCGTCGTTCCTCAGGTAGTAAAATCCTCGAACCTGCTCTGCAACATAGAAAAGTCGATGTGAACAAATTTGAATATTTTCTACAGCTGTTCGCGGTTCTGTTTTTCGTGATGATGTTCGTTCTGGGTGTCGGCAGTATCGTAGGAATGGTGTCCGGCCTGGTGACAGTGTTGACGGAAATGCTACCAAACGTTCAGATCTGGAAGATCGTCTTTCCGGTCTGTCTGATGGGATTCGCTATCAGCACGGTTTACGTGACTCCCGTAAGCGATTCTTTTTTTTTTACTCGATCAGAATTCTTCTGTCGACAGACGTAAAAGTAGATTAGATTTTAGACAGTTATCCATAACGCGTTATCGTCGTGATCCGACAGTATCGTCGAAATCTAATTAATTCTTTGTACGAGTCATCTATCGAGAAAATTGGTCGCGATTATCAGTATGTACCAAGGATAATGTTTACATTCGAGTGTGTATACAACTCGGCCGGAAGACGAATAATTAAGCGACGAAGCACTGTTCAATATCTATTTTGCGTCTCGATAAGCGCAATAAGCAATTAAAATTTATTGACTGATGTAATCGCCATGCAATCTTCGCTCATGGCAGGGCGGACAATTCTTGTTGACATTGGTGGATTATTATGGCACTTCGTTCGTCGTGTTCATTCTTGCGTCCTTCGAGATCACCGGGATCATGTGGATATACGGTTCGTATGATTTTGAGGCATCTGCAACATTGAAAAAGTGGTTTATGAAATTAATGCTTGTGATACAGGTTTGGAAAACTTTATAAACGACCTCGATTTCATGCTCGACAAGGAAACGAGCAGCTATTGGAGGGTCTGTTGGTTCCTGGTGACACCTTTGATTCTGATTGGAATCTTCATTTACACCGTCGCTACTCTGGAGGCCGTGACGTACAGCGGTAAACCGTTTCCGGCGTCGGCTCACGCGGCCGGAATCGTCATACTGTGCTTCAGCGTTTCACAAATTCCGATTTGGGCCTTGGTGCGACTCGTGCAGAACAGACGGTTGCCATTCCTGCAGGTACTATTTTGGCTCGCACGGAAAAGTTATTTCTCATGTCATGTATTACCATAATATGTAAAATATTGGTAATTATTTACTTTAGGGGCCTCCTCACCGATTTTGACGACCTTGAAATATTTTGTCAAGGTCATCATTCCAAACAACTTTTTCCTATACAGATTACCGCCGCTCAGCTTTAGTTTCCGAGATATTCGCAAAAAAATTTTAAGTTGCGACCGTGGCCGACTTATCGGCAACCACAATTTCAAATCGAACACTCATTCTATTCGTATGATTTTTCCCTTAGTAGTTCAAAATCTGGATTACAACTGCAAGTTACAAGGAAGATTGCTCAACCAAGACACACCGATTTGAATGAAATTTGAGTGCGATGTAGAACTGAAAAAAAAATTTAACACTGCAGACTTTTTACGTTGGAGTAAAAACTACATTTTATTGAACATCTCCGAGACTATCAGGCCTAGATGAAAATTTCAAAATCCAATTTGTGCGTCTTCGCATGACGAATCTTTTAGCCAAAATTGATTTTTAAAAAATAATTTGTTTAAGAACTATGTTAATAATTAACATATTTTGTTATTATCGCTCGTTTCGTTTTATTTCAGAATCTGAAAGTGTCTTTCAGCGCATCGCCGGAATGGAGACCGAGAGGGAGCAAGTACAAGAAAGCCTGGCTTCAGTACAAAGAGGAGAAAGAGAAGGAAAAGAGCCTCAGGAGGGAGTCCTGGTGGCTGCAGCTGATTCATGTTATGTTCCACATTAAACCGAAGTAAATGGACGCGACAATAGGCCGTAATCGACAGAAAATCCTCTTTCGAGGGAACAAAGCTGTTTTAATTGCTCACAAAGCACCTACTTACGCCGATAACGCGCCAGCGCGCTGCAAAATTAATTAGTCTATAATGTCGCGAAGCTATCGATCGCCTAATAAATCAGAAATTGTCTGAGTTAGGGTCGATATATTGGCGAACGGCCGATAAGAATTACGATAACGAAGTTTCAGACTCGAGTCTGGCACAGAGTACGCAGAGAATCGCCGGAAATCTTGTCGCTGTCGTTGCTTGAAACGAAAACGAGATCTCCGACCACGGGTACACTGCAATGTATGTATTTCTAGTCTCCGCCGAACACCGCTCTCAGAATTCTCGGAGTCTTTTTACTCAAGTTCATCCGGGAGATCCTTTTCGCATTCTTGAACTGTATCCATTGTTTGTACTTGACCGGATCCTTGGGACCCCAATCGGGGCTCGGTTTCAGGATCTGAAAGTAAGCGAGTGAAAGTGTATGAAGAATACAGTTCTCCGTTACTCTATCGTCTATGTTGCTTACGTCCAAACAAGGTTTGCCTCTGTTCCGTATGTTGGTGATAACGATCCACAGTGGAAGCTGGACCACTCCCAGTCCCAAAAGTACCCATCCAGCGACTAAAACGATACCGATACAAGTAGAGGTGAAATTTCAAGTACACACTAGACTTTCTGGTTCCCAAGACTGTCCTCCTACCGTAGGCAGATGTCGGGTAGTATTCGTCGTTGTACTTGAGAGGCGTCAGCTCGAATAGGAAATAAATTAGAATCGAGAAGAGCGACAACGGAGTGATGATACCCCAACAAAGTCTCCAATAGAAGGGCGGTCGACTGCCTACCATGAATTCCACGTCGTCCAAAAAATTATCTACACCTAAACAGCGAGAACGATCGGTAAGCTCTGCGACGAGATAATGATCTCCGTGAAACACCTGCGATTTACCGTATACCCAGGAGATCGCGATCAACTCGAAAGAGGCGAGAAACACGATGATGAACGTCCCACCGAAATAATCGACTAGGTTCAGGATGGACTGTCCTCCCTGCAAGTTCAATCGAAAATTACATGAATTTTTATAAGACAAACTTTATATGAACCACCTAACAGTAGTTGCTGAACGAAGCTGTTGTACAGCGTTAGAAAATACTACATAGGTTTTAGGTGGTCAACTTCTTTAGGAGTTCGTAAAACTTTTAGAACAATTTTATGCGAAACGATGCAGCGTGAACTGACCCTTGTGCAGTAAACAATGCCGATCAAGAATCCGCCGAGCGAGACGGCCCCGGTGACCTTCCAGTCTTGAAATCTGGGGAACCTGTCTTTCACGATGCTGCTGATGACGCTGGTAAACGCTACCGTGGTCCCGATTCCTAGAACGAACAGCATCAGGAAGAACAGCACTGAGAACAGTTGTGGGACCACGGTGAACTTTGCGAGCGCTTCCGGATAGGAAATGAAAGCGAGGCCGGTGCCGGCGCGTACCACGGTGGCCACGTCTTCTTTGCCCAGCTCCTTCGCCAGATTTCCCAGAATCCCAAAGATCGTAGTCCCAGCTATGAGACTGGTGGCCAAGTCCATCGTCGTCACCACCGTGCAATCTCTACGAGCAACGCGGAATAAAAGATGAATGGAGTACACTTTTCTTTTCGTAACCAGAAATGTTTGTCCTTCTCCTATGTTATGGAGAATCAATAATGGAGGATCAATGGTTCAGAAGTTACGAGTAGACTGCTTTCGTGTACAGTAAAGATCCAATTCTTCTCCATGATTGAGACTCCAATCTCGGCCTACCAACTCCACTGCGATCACGTGTTTCGCAAATAGCCCGTGGAATTTTATGCAAAATAAAAATTGTTGAATCATTGATCCACCAGAATCGAAACATAGATTTCTCGCATTTTCTCATAACATAGGAGAAAGGCACTTTCAAGTTTACCTCGAGACGTTATGGTCGAACTGATTGTAAGAAGAATACATGGTAACGGCGCCGAAGCAGACGCCCAGAGAGAAGAACGACTGAGTGACGGCGGCGTACCAGACCGCAGGATCAAGGATCTTGCTCCAGGTCGGCCTGAACAAGAATACTATACCGTCGACAGCTCCTTCGAGAGTAACCGCTCTCACCAAGAGCGCGATCATGATCACGTATGGGAAAATGGCGAGGAAGTAGGCGGCCTTGCCACTGCTCTTCACGCCGTTGCGCAGGACCAGGAACACGCACAGCCAGCTGAACAACAGGGCGAGGACCAATTGCCAAGAGGGCTGCCCCAGTCCCTCTTGCATCCCTGCTTCGTTCAGAACTACTTTCCTGTAGAACCAAACCAGGACTTTATTACTTTTTCGAAGTAATTGTATCAAATATAACTTAGCAGCGAAATTTTGAAGTTCATAGCTTCGAAACTCCGTTTCTTTTAACCCTCATATGCTCCTAAAAAATAGCCGTATAAATAAGACTAGGATAACAATCCACCCATTTCTTTTTTACTTGTTAAATCAATACATTATGTTTCATTTATAGCGTCACTTTTTAAAGAAATACGTCTCACGACGTAGACATAAAAGGACGAATGATTTTACAATACGTAAAAATATTGAATGGATGAATTTTCACCCTGAGGGACGTATGAGGGTTAATCTTCTAATAATTTACTACGAGATTCGAAGCTTCACAGCGTTGCTGCTGCTCGCGGTCCTCGTACACCTACCGGAAGTACAAGTCGGCTGAACTACTTTTGTTGACGTTGATCGCGTCGCCGGTGGCCGACGTGCTGTCGAAACACTCGTCGCCCCATTCCTCTCGGCAGAAAGCCCATGGCAAGACAGATTGAAAACTGGCCAGCAGGTAGTACAACGTTAACGCCATCAAGGAACAGTAGTAAGTGACCACCGAAAAAACGGACACGGCCACGCCGTAGCCAATTCCTGATTAGAAGACAACATGTTAACCCATTCTTCACGCACTAAAGTACGAGTACGTAGACATGTACAGGGTATCACGAATTTATATGTCACGGCCACCATAGCGTGATTCTACACCCACGATTTAGTGGAAATTGACATAAAGAACTCCCCGCAAAATTGTCCTTGAAAATCAAGGTAAAAAACAAAATTGAAAACTTAGGACTAGCTTAGGGACCAACTTAGCACTAAATTTATGAATAAAATTATATATATGTCCATATAGTCCTTATGACCAACAGAATTCTTTTTGTTTAATCGTGTTCTACTGGTTATAAGGACTATATGGACATATATATAATTTTATTCATACATTTAGTGCTAAGTTAGTCTCTAAGCTAGTCCTAAGTTAGTTTTAATTTTGTTTTTTACCTTGATTTTCAAGGACAATTTCGCGGGAAGTTTTTTATGTCAATTTCCACCAAATCGTAGATATAGAATCACGCTATGGTAGTCGTGACATATAATTTCGTGACATCCTGTACACGTAGAAAACGAAAATACACGTCCAATATTTCATAGTGTTTTCAATTTCCGGATTGCGTCGCTGCTACCTTTGAAGGCAGGCGACAGAGACCAAATTTCGACGCAGGATCTGCTGGTGAACTGTCCTAGGATCATCTCCATGTAGTATACCGGCTTGCCGATTAAAATCAGCACGATGATGTAGGGCACGAGGAACGCGCCACCTCCATTCTCGTAGGCGGTGTTGGGGAATCTCCAGACGTTGCCCAGACCGACGGAGAACGCCACGCAGGACATCAGGAACTCCATTTTGCTACCCCATTGCGCGCGACCGTCCGGTACTGCGTCTGCACTCGGTGCAGCCGCTTCCGACGCCGTCTGGAAGAGAAATAAAATTGTTTACACATTTGTTCAGAGTGTTCCTTTAATAATTACAACACTGCGACGCAGACCGCTCGATTTTCCGGCTGCTTCTCATATCCCGATATCACGGACAGCCTATAAGAACCCGGCATCTCCTCGTTGCACGCCAAGTCATTCTACGAACGAAAAATGAAGAATTAACAACTAAAATTAACACTATTTACTATTTCTATCTGTTTGCTTGCAGAGCTCGATTATCTTCCCGTATTATCTGACAATTTCGCGCGACGTGGTTTCCGTAATTAGCGCGGTGTTTACGTAAGCCGGGCATAGAATCAACGAATATTTTCTCTCGATTTGCGAAGCGACGCGGGTAAGCCGTCATTAAAATGGGATTACCGCGAGATATTGAATCCGTTTCGAATCGTGTTCGCGGAAAAATGTAACGGTGTGAACGGGAAACATTGTTTATACGTAAATTGTTTCGAAATAAAATTACATTGTTCGCTAGATAACGGAAACAGGCTTCGCGATGCACGTTTACAACTGCAATTTAGATTAGTCTTTCTCGAGTAAGATGTTCGACGTTTACGACGAGGATACGGATGATTTACGAATTCTAGCTAGCGTTGTTTGCCGAGTTTCCACGTTCCTAGCAACAGGGAAACAGGATCATGGAAACGAGACCACCGTCGGATTGCACCGTAACTTGCAAGCACAGACTTTCGAATAATTTCCCAAAGTATTTTCCTGCCTCGAACCGCGTCTATCGACGTTAAATCGCCGTAAAGTTTCACGAATCGTCGTGGTTACTTTACACAGGTATTTGTTTAACTTGCAATTGCATAATCGCACGCGTACACGCGAACGATACGAACCTTGCGACAGTTCATAATCACTAGCACACATACGATCGCACCTCCACTCCGTTTCTAATTCAGTAGGCTGCACGGAGGTCTCTTCGAAGCAACAGCCTTTGGAAGACTGATTGCCGACTTTTATTCTCCTGCATGAACTGTACGTCGTGAGAAACAAATAATGGCAACCAGCGAGCACCACTGCTACACGTATATTTTCATTTTTGCATTAACGGATTTCACTTATCAACTTTCCTTCGCGCGATCCGTCTTCTTTCGCGTTATCCCTTATCTAGAAACAAACCTCGCGCGCGCGCTTTCGCGTTCGGCTCGCACAAATTCGGCATTCGACTCTCACCGCGAAAAGTGCGCTGTTTTTCTGTGCAACTTGGTCGAAGATGGACCATACACGTACAGTGGGTGTACAAAGTGCTCGTACACTTTTCAAGAGAAAGCTTTTTGAAGGAAACATTTGTATAATTACATGCAAAAATAAAAAAGGCCCTTTTTTAAACTTTTTTAGTTGGGTCCGTAATGAAAATTTATGTTTTGTAGATGTATGGTAGTTAGCGCTTGCAGCTCGTGTGTATGTTAACCCTCATACGCTCCTCAAAAATAGCAGCATAAAAGAGTTTTATCAAAGTTTCTAATTGAAGACCAAAAAATCAGATCGTTCGGTACAATTATAAAAATGTTATTCTATTTTAAAAGGTGTATGAACACTTTGTACACCCACTGCAGTGTAATCGTTAGACTGCGAATATTTATGCAAAATCAAAATTGTCTGCATCGATTGTAAGAAATAGGAACCAAATGCAATGTTATTTCTTCCCTTAATGACTAGTATATTGGCAGTGTTAATTTCATCCACTATATTTTGCTACGATAAAGATCCGCAGTCTAGTAATCATAGTATCTGTAATAATTAACTTCTGGCTGCTTTTTAACGAGACACATTCGTGACAAAGATTTTAAACGTACTCGAACAAATACGAATGTTGCTATCAATCTATAAGCTGCACAGATTGTTTTACAAACCGATCGCGACGAACGATCCGCGACCAGTAAGACGAAACGGATCGACACGGTCAACGAGTTTCAGATTAGAATCGCGACAATTGCTTCTGTTGCGCGAATTTCTTCGAGTACATCTCGAAAGAATGCGTACACCCGTTTTCCTTGCGGACGCGTTTTTTTACCGAATGTTTCGCGCACAAACGCATTCAAGCATAGCCAACGTGACGACGATTAAAAGCAACTTTCTATCGATTGACTTTTGAGGTCGATCGGCTCCACGAAGAGCGGACGTCGGCAAGGAGATCAAGGAGGGTGACGAACGTATGTCTCAAGTTCAATGAATCATATCTTATATGTGCATTTTAATTCGTCCAAGATTGATTTTCTTTAATGTCACTTTAGAAAAGTCTCGACGAAGCCGCCCTGCCACTTGAAGTTCTTCTCGGCTATGAACTCTTTCCATTCCAGCCGCGTTTTCGGATCCCTCGGACCCCATTTCTCCTCGCATGGTCGAAACGCCGCTTTCACGGTCTATGAAACAGAGCGAAATTTAAAAAAAAGCAACGATCGAAAAGCAGGTTGGATCAAAACGACTCACTTCGATCAGCGACGACGTACGGCTCTGTATCAATTTCCGGACCGTGAAACTTACGATCGAGAGGACTCCCACAGCGAACAGGAACCAGCCGATACCTGTATCATACGATAGCGATTCGATTCAATTTTCAGAGACATAGATTTTCGATTAGGTTGTTGCATGCATTCTATTTTGCACAAAGATCCATGATCTATTAATCAACTATTCGTTGGTAATAAAAAGAACTATAAAATAGTAAATGTAAACGACAATCTTGTAAATGAAGCACGTGAGTGACCGAGAAATTCAATTTCTTCCATAATACAGTCAAGAAACGTGTGTTTCTTTGATCAATAAGAAATAGTTGCGGTTGTTTAACGTTACTGTAAAAAGTCGGGTACATTTCATATGCAACGACCTTAGAGACACGTTTTAAATTCGACTTCCTATTAAAATTTCCGATATACCAACCATAAGCGTAAGTGGGGAACGGTGTGCCATCGTAGGTAGGCGGCACATAAGTGACGATCGTGTAAACTAGGATAACGATCATGAGAATCGGCGTGACGAATGTCCAGCAGATCCTCCAGTACCACGACGGTCGTTCGCCCACCATGAATTCGACGTCGTTCACGAACCTCGATACCCCGTAGATCCAAAAGACGGTGATCATTTCCAGCACACCGACGATTATGGCGACAAAGGTGCCTCCGTAGTAGTCGACCAACGTGACGAACCATTGACCACCCTTCAACGATGCTCCGAATAATAATCATTTCTTAATCATTTATTCGCGAATACAGCAAAGAACGAGTGACTTACAGGAGTGACGTAGACGATACTGATGCCGAAACCTACGATGGAAACCGCTAACACCAGCTTCCAGTGAGGTATCTTGGGAAAGTGATCGCAGAGGATGCTGAAGATGGCGCCGCCAAGGGCCACAGCGCTACCGACTCCGAGCACGAACATCATCACAAAGAAGAGAACGGCGAACAGCTGCGGAACAACCCTAAATCGAGCCAGAGCGTCCGGGTAAGAAATGAACGCGAGACCGGTGCCACCGCGAACCACTGTGGACACGTCCGGAGTACCCATCTCGTGCGCCAGATTCCCGAGGATCCCAAATATCGTGCAACCAGCCATCAGGCTCGTGAACGTGTCCAGGGTCGTCACTATCAACACGTCCCTGGAATACGAGTCTCGTTTCCGCTATTGCTCAAACTCAACATATTAAACTTGTTTAAAAACACTATACAGGATGAGTCTAGGAACGTGACGATCTCAAATAACTCGTAATCTTTTATTTATTTTTGTTTCTTATCGAGATGTGAGGATCACCTTCGGTTTCTCCAATGAAATGTCTAATATCTTCTCTCGAATTCGGATAAATTATGAATATTTGTTCGTACAACAAATAACTTACTAGTTATATGAGATCGTCAATGTACGCGACTCACCCTGTATTATATGTATCGTATGTTGCAGTAAGTGTACAAAACATTGCGCAAGACTTGCGCACACTTACTACCACAGAAGATATACAGGGTGTCCCAAAATTCCTTCAATATCCGGAAATGGGAGGTTCTTGAGATCATTTCAAACAACATTTAGCTTTGCAAAAATGGCGTGCACGGATTTGTTAAGGAGTTATTAACAAAAGACACGGACCAATCAGACCGCCACCTAGATGCGTGGTAGCACAGTCAACCCGGCGCGCCAACTGTCAATTGATCTACTGTGCTAACACGCGTCTACGTTGCGTTCTGATTAGTCCGTGTTTTTCATTAATAACTCCTCAACAAAGCCGCTCTTTTCTCCTAAGCAAAATGTTGCTTGAAATGATCTCAGGAACCTCCCATTTCCGGATGTTGAAGGAATATAAGACACCCTGTAGATACACAATAATTTTAAACAATTCTTCCATCGCGTTATACGGATTCTACTGTAACGCCACGTGGAACCACGCGGGGAGCTGACCTGCTGACGCTGTGATGAAAATTATTATACGACGAGAAGGTGAGGATAGGTCCGAAGCAGACAGACAGCGAGAAGAAGCACTGGGTGATGGCGGCGTACCAGACAGTCGGCTCCCATAACTTCTCCCATTTAGGAGTAACCAGAAAAAGAATGCCGTTGACAGCACCCTCCAACGTTACCGCTCTGATCAACAACGCGATCATCACCACGTACGGGAACAGCGCTAGGAAATAAGACGCCTTGCCTGTGCTTTTGATTCCCTTGAACAGAACGAAGAACACTGCCGCCCAGCTGAAGAACAGGCAGATGGTCAGCTGCCATGACGGAGTGCCGATGCCGTCCTCGATCGAGTCGAATTCGTTCAGGACGATTTTCCTGAAAAGAACGACTGTTTAGAAGTGAAGCTGAGAGTTAAATTCGGAGTGTACAGGAAGTGGACCAACCGGAAGTACAATTCCGCGGAACTCCGAAGAGTTCCGTTGTTAACGGCGCCTGAGCTCTGGTTCGCGTTTCCGTTGCCCGAGACCGCGTCCACGCAATAGCCTTTCCATTCTTCTCGACAGTAGGACCAAGGCAGTTCGGATTGAAAGCTAGACACCAGGTAGAACAACGTGAGAGCCATTAGAGAGCAGTAGTACGAGACTATGCACACCGCTGCGAACGCATGGCCATATCCCAGCCCTGAAACGATATCACAAAAAAATCTGCAAAAAGATCTTTTCGCAACAGAAACAGAACCTTTCGAAGCTCCAAAATCTATATTATACCGGATTACCAGAATCACCAGGGTCATTGAGAGGGGGAACACAGTTGTAGTTGCTGTGATTCCTTGTTAGAACTATTTGAGAGGAACTCCCCCCTCATCGAATGGCGTATACGAAGGCAGTGGGGGCCCGGATGTGTTCGAATAGAGTCCCTGGCCCACCACGCAGTAATTCTAGGGACCTCTTCGGCGATGGAGCAAGATATCCATAATGCGGATATTCCTCACGTAAAAACAGGAAGATCTAGAGTGGCCCTTCGTGGAAGTTACCTTTCATCGCCGGACACATAGCCCACGTCTTCGCGCAAGACTGGTTCGTGAACTGGCCTAGAAGAGCCTCCAAGTAGTAGAACGGCTTCCCGACGAATATCAAAATGATGATGTAAGGTATCAAGAACGCGCCGCCGCCGTTTTCGTAAGCGGTGAACGGAAACCGCCAAACGTTTCCTAGGCCGACGGAAGTGGCGATGCATGCCATCAGGAATTCCAAACCACCACCCCATTCTGCTCTCTGTGAAGAGCAAATGTTGGACAAGGACGTTGATTTCAAAAACACGTGGCAATTATTCTGTCGAGTGTATCGAGTAGTTGAAAAGGCAAAGTTTTACTCACGGTATTTTTGGATTCCGCTGTCTCCTGCGACTGTTCCGACTTCTCAGCACCCTCGGAACTCCCCTTCTGTCCAACACGAACACTCTCCATCTCGAAAGCTTCGTTCGCGTAACCGTTCTGCGTCTGGAAATATTCCGGGCTGTTAACACGGTCACCGTATCATCGAACGTTTCGAACATTAGCCGAAGGATTCTCACAAAAACTCCGTTCTCCAGCTTGGCCATTTTTAGGAAGAATCGACGATCCTCTGGTTACTCGTTCTCTATTCCGGTTGATCGGCGGAGCTGCACGAGAAGAATATCCTTTCCACGGGAAGGACGCGATCGAAGACGCAGGACGAAGTCATCACAGGATAATACTCGATCAGCAGGTCAGATCGAATCGCGAAATCCGATGGATCTAAACAAGTCGATGGTGCCGAGGACGGTATGGACGAATGGACCTTCCTCTTGTCCGAGAGAGTCTGACCAACGAGCTGTTACTAGCACCGAGATCCGTAAAATAAAGCCTTTAGCCGGCGCGCTGATTAGATACGACACGCAGGCTGAACGTTCTCCAGCGTACTTCGAATTTCATCTCTGCTTGTGCAGGCTGCAGCCTGCTCAACTCGACGTGCAGGTAACCGCTCGACGCTGCAACACGTGCCGATAATTGCCAGACGTACGCACAACTTCGTACGCGTGTACGGATCGTGAAAAGGTAACAGTTTGCTGACGGACAATAGTGTCCGACGAATTTTCCTGGTCTTCCGGTTACGGGAAATCGTTCGATATTTCAGTCGCAACTTTCCTCGACGATTAACGAGGCAAGGGCAAATTGTTGCTCGATGGAATTTCAACTGGAGCAACGCGTGGAAAAGTTTCGTTTCCGCGGAATCGATAAGAAGTATAAAAGACTTTTTTGATCCGGTGGAGATCGTTCTCGGGAACACTCGAGTGTGCAGTGGTTAAATCCTATTGAATTTAGAGTAATAAACGCGACGTGATCCCGCGGTTATTACACGGCTGCGAAGAAAAAGTCCGATAAGGGGTCGTAATCCCGCGTCCTTCTCTCGCAATCAGACTCCGCGGAATAAGTCGACATTGTAAAGATATAGAGAAATGTCTAGGAATTTCGGCACTCCACCGATCCGAGAAAACGAGTTAGCTATCTTCGCGATAGACGCGCGCCGATTTGAAACGCGGAGGTCAAACGACAGGTGCGCGACACGTGTTTGCCGCAGCCACGCGATGGTCCGAAAACGCGATTTTACTGGGCGAAAGTCAACATCCTGAAAAACTTCGTTTGCTGTAAAGTAACGATACTAGAAACCTTTCAAATCCAACACATTATCCGTTTCAGATAATTGTCTGATCGATGATACCGTTTTGAAAACAAAACTCTGAAATTCAAAGTGAAGCCAATTATTCTAAGAACACATTATACAGGATTATACAACAGGTTTGAATAAACGTTTTATTGATAAGCTCGTTTTGAAAAGCGTCAGACTTCTTTTACATGAAAGTTTAAACTACTGCGAATAAGAGCGTATAAATTTTAAGTACCACCTTGCAGTTTATACAATAATTGTAATTATAATTATTATTATATATAGATAACATTATAATTATCGTATAAACTATAGCAACATATCCTTCTGTTTTGTTTGTTAAGATTACTCGCAAGTTACATTATGTTTATGTACATGCGTAATAGCCTAACGTTGTAATAAATCTCTTCCGAGATTTTCGTAATAAAAAAAAAGATGGATAAAACAAGTCTGACGCCCATCACTCTTAATCATTATTTGAAACAGTGGCCGGTACCACTGTGGGCCATCAGGACTTCCGATATGCAATAGTCCGCGATTGATACCACGGATTAGTGAAAACCGGAGCGGCAGGTTATCACGTACCTAATGAGTTCTTAGAAATAAAGTTTACGCGATTCAGTATCCTATAGATAAAGTCATTTAGTATCTTTTGTTCTCTCGCTGTGCTCTACGCTAGCGCGCAGTTATTACACGATCTGTCATATTTGGACACCCAGCGACACGGCAGTAACGCTGCCGGACAATGAGACAATCAGGAATTAATCCCGGCGATTGATCCGGCTCGTCTTCCACCATTTCCCGAGTCGCCTGATTGCATTGTTGGCGACGAACGAGCGATATGTCAATTATTGTCGCATTGCTACGACGATCACGGATCAAGGAAATTATGTATCCCCGAAGGTTGGACGTAGAAAATATTAGCCATAATTGTTAGCTCCGGTAGGCAGCGTTCACGGCCCTCGATCAGCCGTACAGGTGCGTTGCGAAACTGCTTCGGGAACACCGTGATACGAAGGAACTGCAGACTGCATAGAATTGCGTCTTAATCGCGACACCCTTACGTCACTCTGCAAACATAGTGTTCTCAATTAAAGAGTTCAAGTATATGTATCAGCGTCGGTGAACGTTTGAGCGGGTTGCTCACCGACGAAATACAGTAATTTATCGGTAATGTCCCAAATGTCTTGCACGTAAATGTCCCGGAGACATCCCCACTACTGCGGGATGTACCCCCTTGAGGGGCCCACAAATATGGTCATCGAAGTCCCATCAAAGTAATGAAAAATAAAGAAGTATAAATGACCCTGCGCAAACCCGTATCGAGGACTTATATCGACGAAATACTGTACCATGCGTTTTAAATCTCCTTGACCGTGGAATGACCAAAACAAACGCGGAACGCCGAGAATTCGATTGCGAAGCGTTTGTCAAATTCCGGTCAGCAGATAAATCGATCCGAGACGTTTCTCTGCATGATGGCTTAACAAATTCACCAGCGTACCCGCTGATAACCGACTAGACGAACGGTCATCCAACGGCGATCGACGATGGACCAGCTGAGCAACGTCTATTATCTCATGCAGTTGATCGTCCGCCAAGTATTTGTCTACCTACGGGTGAGTTCGCGCGCGATTAACCTCTCCTCTTGTTAGCATTCTTGCCAAATCGAATAATTCGTTAGCTTCTCGCGAATCCACAGGATTTGATCCTGTATAAATTCTTCTGGTTGTCCACCGCCGACGAAGACTTCGATGCTGCTGACTCGAAGCTGCACGGCCTCTCTTTCAGAAACTTGACCGCGGACCTGATCGCCTTCTCCGTCATCTGTGTCGTTCTCTTCGTCATCGTGACTCTCACGTCGAAATGCGAGAAGGAAGAAGGTCGGAGACCTTACGCTACCGCCGGGATCCAAGCGTGAGTCCTTTCTATTTAATCTTCGATCGCGATCAGGAATATCAGCGACTTCGTTACCGGTAGTGTGCCCGTGGATTTTCAAGAGAGCCTGTGCCGCGTATCGAACGCGAGTTCGACCACGGTCCGATTCGAGGCTTGCGGAGATTCGATCTTCCCTCGCGACAGGATCCCGGAAAGGAATTTCTCGCACGAGAGCTTCTCAAGAGTGCGACCCGGTAACAGACGAAGAACCCGGTATATCCTGAAGAAGTCGATCTTCGGTCTGACGGGGCACGCCTCCCAGTTGCACAACTCCCAGAGCACCCAGACGCAGAAGATAGTTCCTAAAATGAATTACAAATGGGTGATTAGGCGGACGAGGAGCGGCTTGGTTTATGGAAAATACCCCTTGTAGACTCGCCCCTGTTCCTATTCGTCGTCGAAACAGTCCCTTCGACGGATTCCTCGAGAACGCTAAAGGGGCCTGGTACGCTAGAAAATTGGTGAACGGATCGTCGCTTACAACGACCCCATCGATACACGCGTAACTCACGGTTGTTTAACATTCCGCGCTAATTAACGACGGCTAAACGTTATCAAGGTCTCGCGAGCTGCGACAAATCTATTCCGTACACAGAATCGATTTACGGGTGAAGTTACGGCCGTCGCTTCAAAGCCATCCGAATGAATGATGTATTTACAACACTTTCTCGCAGCTGGTTGCGCCCGACGCGTTGACGCGATCCATTACCGATTACCGTGTGCGTGTATTCGTATTTTCAAGCCATTTACCCCATCATTTTTTGTATCGCATTTATCCTCTGTGAATGTTCCCGTCGATCGGGGAGAAACGTTTGTACCGTACATTTTATTCGAGACAAGTGTGTCGACTTTTATTGCGATCTTTTATCACCGTGAAAT
The DNA here is from genome assembly GCA_963971365.1 of Lasioglossum villosulum. Taxonomy (NCBI): domain Eukaryota; kingdom Metazoa; phylum Arthropoda; class Insecta; order Hymenoptera; family Halictidae; genus Lasioglossum; species Lasioglossum villosulum. Next base: position 23,449,459 of record OZ020503.1, on the reverse strand, counting down.
TATACTCACATTTGTAAGATTGTCTTTGTTCATGTTTTATTCCTAAGCAAATAAAACACATTGTTACGTGGCATTAACGCGTCGATGAATTTCGCTAAGGTAAACCGCGATGATGACTCGTTATCGATAAATAAATAGCTCGATCGAAAAGCCCGGACGCGCTTTTATCTTGAAAAAGTCGTAAACTTATTACGACCACCGGATCCACTGTTGCAAAGACTACTACGGTTTTTATCGCGATCATCAGACGGCTCGCTTTTGCGAAAAATTTCCTGAACGTTCATCCTATCGATGATATACGGATCATCGTTCTTTAGGTCTACCGATCTATCTTAAATCACTTTGTAAATAATGGAACGCGCCGTGCCGTTGCGAAACCGCTTTCTACGCGTCATTTTATTATTCGTTCCAATAAAATGTTAATCTGCATCGTGGACATTATTGTCACTATTTTTTTACGGTGCAAATGAATTAACGCATTCGCTACCAGTCCTATACATACATTTTATTCAGGGTGATGCTCTTTTTTTATGTAGAAACGTGTCATAATATGTCCTAACTACTTGAATCCTCGATACTTCAAGAGACATTTTTTGTCAGAAATGTACAAAAAATCTACAAGAAGTATCCAAACTCTCGATATGTCAAATATTGACATTTCGATGGCATTGGGTTAGTACTTTTATACGTAGGATAATAAAAGGAATCGGTTGGTTGATCAAAACCATTGGATTGCATTGAAGAATAAAGTGCAATTGCACCTAGCAGCTGCGTCGGAAAACATACATGAAAAACAAGGTCATATGAAGTTAGTTCGTATTATGACACATGATTTATTCCTGTATCATATTTATCTGTTTCTATTGAGAAAAGAGCAGTAACTTATTTATGCGGCTATAACAAACGCTGGTAGCGAACGTGCTAACTTCCGTCTCGCGGGGCACCGTGAGTCGCGCGACTATGATCGAGCCTGCGCTCATCGACCCGCTTGAAACCATAGAAACACGAAGCATGCTACAGTCAAAACAATTGTCCATTGTGTTGTACAATGTGCTGACAGCGATTCAACGTGTTCGCTTTACGGGAAACAGCGGGGAAGATCGGTATGATGGACATTAAAGATAGCAGCGAAGAAGAGGAGGCGCACAACATCTCCGCGTTCACCAAGTTCGACGAGAGCATCGAGGTCCGCAATGCCGAGGAGATCCAGAGTCCTGTGCGCCACAGACCTTCCAGTTCCAGGAGGCCCAGGCTGTCGGCAAAACAGACCGCTTCAAACTCTGTGGAGATGAATTTGCCCGAAGCAATCCTGAAATTCAAAAGGTAATCGTTTTACTTTCTATCGTGGAAAGAGGTGTGTACATCGTGGACGCGACTATGGTTTCGATTCAAGATACAGCAAGGTGGAGAACAACTTCGGGAAATCGTTGGAGATCGGCAGCGATCCCTCGGACAGCGAGGAAACCGACGACGACGACATCCAAGGGACGAGCACCGCGCAACAAATTGAGATCTACAACCCCAAGGACTTTGAGAATCTGAAAGCGTCGGCGGAAGTGACGGAACTGTTCCAAAACATCATGAGGTAGGTGCCCTATCTGAAAATTGTTGTTTAACTGAATAGTTTGAGAGACATTCGGCTCGTTCGAACAGGTACACTCCGCAGAGGATAGACCTGAACTACAAGCTGATCCCGTTTATCCCCGCGTACATCCCGGCGGTCGGCGACATCGACGCGTTCATAAAGATTCCTAGACCCGACGGTGTGGAGGACAAGATAGGGTTGACAGTGCTGGACGAGCCGTGCACCAATCAGTCGGATCCAGCAGTGTTGCAGTTACAATTGCGCAGTCACCTGCGGAGCGCGGGCGCAGCCAGGCAAACGGTCGTTAAGAGGATCGAGGACGCCGAGAAGAACGCCAAGTCGATCGACAAGTGGATCGACGACATTAATCAGCTGCACCGAAGCAAACACCCTCCGGCCGTACATTTGACCAAACTGATGCCCGACATCGACTCACTGCTGCAACAATGGCCGGTCGAAGTTGAGGACAGGTTGAACGAAACGGAATTGGACTTCACCCAGCTGGAATGCGATCTACCCGAGCTCGTCGACATGGTCTGCAACCTTCTCGACATCCCCGTCGACAAGGACTCCAAGCTGGAAGCTCTGCACACGCTTTTCACGCTTTTTCTCGAGGTCCGGAACGTGAGAGCGCAAAAGTACTGACTTCCTCCGGATACCCATTCGCGTCACCGTCCACACATACCACGAGGAAAACGATGCTAATCTTCTGTAAATATCTATGTAAATCGACCTCTTCCTCTCGAGCAGGTGAAACGTCCACTACGAACACAAAACAATGACGTCAGCGCCGAGGTACATATCTTGTAAAAAGATACCGTCACATGATTCGCTATCAAATTACGCTGACCAACGAATTTTAACTTTTCGTTAGAACTAGCGTTGGATGACGTTATATTGTAAAATATGTAGATATTAGAATTATTACATGTACATATCTATTATGTTCTCGCGGTCAATCCTCCGGAACTTGTTTAACTATGACGTCGATACTGCAGAAGATTGAATTATATCGACTTCCGATTCGCGCGCCTCATTATAATTCCCGATAACGCAATCCAACCAGGGCCTTCGAGAAAAGAAAACAACAGTATTGTGATTAGTACATTATCGGTTGCGCAATAGAACGAAAGAAACGTAAATAAATAAAGGGACAAGAAAAAACTACTTCCTGCTTTAGAATTACCGTTCGTGTATACGACATCCAGGATCTTGTCTGAAATTACTAGGCTGTAGATCTTTATGCAAAATAAAACATCTTTGTATCGATTGCGAGACACACGAACCAAATAAAAAAATTTGTTCTTGTCAACCTTATTGAAGTGAAACTAATGTGCACACGGATGTTGTTGAATCTTCATAGTATGGCCACTGCTTTAAATCATGCGTATCCATTTTGATCATAAATGCATCGAATCCGCAGTCTAGGAATTACAAATTGCCCTTCACCGTAGGACAAACTTCTATGTCGATATTCGACGAATGCAATTATCGGATGGGTCGAAAGTACGATACATTCGGAGAGATGCGTCTGATCGAGGCTCGCTGTTGTCGAGCATGAATCATAGCACATATTAATCACGTGGCTAGCATCAGCTAGCATGCTCTCAATGGACACTTGTCCTTTGTGTGCGCGGTCAGTAGCTGCGACTCTGCGAAATGATTGCGTACATGTTGCGTTGACACGATAATTTGCACGGCCTTGCCTGTGGAATTCCTGTAAAATGTGATAGAGGATAAACAAGTATTTTGAAAAGATGGGGGACGTCCCAGCGCACGTGAATGTCCGGATAAACAGCACCATCGAGGACAGCATCGATAGTTGTACAAACGAAGACACGGAACGACTCCTCAGGCCGAGAAACAATTTTGCGTCGTATTCGAACGATGACATCAATGTTAGATTCAGGGTACGAAACGTCTAATTCTCTCGCGACATCGTTCACCGTGGAAAATTACATTTCCGTGTTTATTTTCTACGACATCCGAGCATAACCTAATCTATGTGTCATCCTCCTATACAACACGCTCTTTATTCTTTCCCGTGGAATCCAAAAGCTCGTTAAACCCGCTTCGCTAATTGCCCGAACGATTACGCGAAACGATACACGATTACATGTACAATGTTCGACTCTTCTGTTTCTTTTTAATGTTTTATCTTTTCCTTCGTTACTCGATAGAACGTTATCTACAGCCATGGTAGTCTATCCTCGGAAAATATTGTGGACACGATCTCGCGGAATCCCAGAAGGCAAATCACGGATGAGATCACTCCTGGAGCGACCAACTTCTTATCTGCCAACTACGAGGTGATTTATTCTGTCATCGGTTCAATACAATTTAAAGTTGAACTATTGCTTAATCTTTCCGACTTCGTATTTCATCTTGTAACGCTCTGTTATCTTTTCTCTTCTCTCAATGAATTCTACATATTAATCGTTAAAGGTACCCTATCTTATCTCGTAGAACGTTTGACTTACAAACTATGGTTTTTTTCAATGTTTTTTCTTAGAGCTTAGATTACGATCCTTGCGAGAACCAACTTCTGCAAGACGAAGAGAGGAAAAAAGGATATAAATTTGTAGTTAAAAAGAATTTTGCCAGATGGTTTATTTTTTTACTGATAGGCATCTGTACAGCATTTATTGCCTGTTTCGTGGATATATCTATAGACGAGTTGACGCGTTTCAAATATGGTTACCTTAAGATTTGTATCCTTCAATATTAATCACAAAGAATAGAAAGACAGAATGAAGTTGTTCGTTATGTTCCTTACAATTAATCACAGATATGGATAGATGCGTAGTAGAGAATTGCTTATGGTTACCGTATCTACTATGGTTAGTTTTAAATTTAGTACCAATATTGATAGGAGCCATTTTGGTGGCCTATGTGGAACCCGTCGCTGCGGGCAGTGGTATTCCACAAGTAAAATGTTACTTGAATGGAATTAAAATGCCAAGAGTCGTACGTATTAAGACGTTAGCCGTAAAGATCATAGGAGTGATCTGTACCGTTGTAGGAGGCTTGGCTGGTGGAAAGGTAAATATCATTGATTTCTGGTTTTCCTTAAATTAGGCACTGCTAAGAGATACAACAAAATATTTTGTAGGAAGGACCTATGATACATTCTGGTGCTGTGGTAGCGGCAGGAATATCTCAAGGAAAGAGCACCACATTCAAAAAGGATCTAAAAATATTTCAATACTTCCGGGAAGACCATGAAAAACGCGACTTCGTGTCGGGAGGCGCAGCGTCTGGTGTGTCTGCTGCGTTCGGGGCACCAATTGGTAAACTATAATAATAGATACGATAATTCATATAAGACTCTCAAGATTCTAATCATTAAAAAATATTTTAGGGGGAGTACTGTTCAGTATCGAAGAAGGGACCAGCTTTTTTAACCAAAGCCTTACATGGAGAACGTTCTTCGCTAGTATGATCACAACGTTCATCTTAAACCTTGTGCTGAGTGCATATAACGGATCTGATCCGGGTTTACTAAACCTAGGTAAATTCGATTCGATACCTTACGAATACTATGAAATCCCTCTGTTCATGACGATGGGGGCAATAGGCGGATTACTGGGTTCTTTTTGGAACCACATAAACTATAAAATCTCGTGTTTCCGTCTGAGGTTTATAAAGAGGAGATCGTTGAAAGTGGTAGAAGCGCTTTCGATCGGTGTGTTAAGCGCGACAATGGGATTTGTAATGATTTACTTTTTGAACGATTGCAAACCACTAGGGCAAGACCCTACTAAATTTCCTATTCAAATGTATTGTCATGAAGGCGAATATAATGCGGTCGCAGCATTATGGTTCCAAACACCAGAAAGTAGCGTACGATCTTTGTTCCACGACCCAAGAGGTATGTTAATAAGGTCTAACATATGGAAAACGTCGCAAACTGTACTACTAATCAGGCTTCTACTTTTAGGGTCTCACAATGAAATAACACTAGCCATTTTTGTTATACTCTACTTCATTCTGGCTGTGTTCACTTTTGGTCTTTCTATGTCCAGCGGACTCTTCATTCCATCCCTTCTTATCGGTTCTGCGTGGGGTAGATTAATCGGATCAGGTCTTGCTAAACTTTTCCCTAACTGTGTAAGAAAATATTATTAAAAATAACATTAACGACAATATAGTTTATCAAAATATAAAATGCTATCTGTTGCAGCTTGTGTTAGATCCTGGAAAATATGCTTTATTAGGCGCTGCAGCACAATTAGGCGGAGTAGTCAGAATGACAATAAGTTTAACTGCTATACTTATAGAGGCTACTCAAGGAATATCATTTGGTTTACCTGTTATAATAGTTCTTATCATGGCTAAATGGGTCGGAGACTTTTTCAATGAGGCATGTAAATGTATTAACATTATCTGTTATTCGTCAGAAAGGATCAACATAAAAAATGATCTATTATTCGTTTTTTCCAGGGAATTTATGAGATTCATACACAAATGGCTGGAGTTCCCATTTTACCATGGGAAGCGCCGCCTTTGTCAAACAATATATATGCCACTGAAATTATGAGCCACCCTGTAGTGACTTTAAAAACTGTGGAGAACGTCGGGCACATAGTAGAACTACTTAAATGTGTAACGTTCAATGGGTTTCCAGTAGTTGACCCCCCTAGCAGTGACGAGGTTGCTACTAGTTATGTCATTATACAGTGGGTGTACATAGTGTTCGTACATCTTTAAAATAGAATAACTTTTTTATAATTGTACTAAACGACTTTGTACACCCACTGTATGTAGGGATTGGATCAAGTTCAATATACTACGATTACTACTTAAAAGCAATAATGTGTCAATGATTATATTTGAAAAGTATTCGTTTTATGCAAAGTGATATCGAACCTCGGAATGAGTACTTATTACAAGTGCTTCGATGTTGCGAGGGGTACTTGATCACATCCCTAATTATATTCTAGGAATTATTAAAATTGGTTCTTATGTTTCAGACTGAAATACATTCCTATGGTCGATTCCGAGGTCTAATATTACGTTCTCAGTTGATAGTGTTATTGCAAAATAAAGTTTTCAACGAAGATGTGGAGTATTTGAAAAAAAATTTCACCCTTAAAATGTTCAGAAAAGAATATCCCAGATATCCGACGATCGAGCAAGTACACATAACCGACGAAGAAAAAACTTGTACGATAGACCTGAGACCTTTTATGAATCCTGCTACTTACACGTTACAACATGTTAGTAATTTATTACCCATTCTACTGTTTATTTAAAAGTTCTAACTATTTATACTAGCTTACTTTCCAGTCTGCAACGCTGCCGCGAACATTTAGACTCTTCAGAGCTTTAGGTCTTCGTCATTTGCCAGTTATAAATGATACAAATGAGGTATTAACAATTGTATTTTTTAACATAATCTATCTACAAAAGAATACTCCTTGATTATATAATTTTTTAGGTGATTGGAATGATTACACGGAAAGACGTTGCTAGGTTTAGGATATGGAAACATACAGGAAGAATGGGATTAGATGAACTTGCAATTACGAACAAAATTTAATTAGAACTCTCCTGTATGAATATAGAAGAAACGTACCTCTTGGGTTATTAAGAAGATCTTTAATTACACAAGAGAGATATTTATATATATGTTACGCTTTTGTAAGAATACAAAAAAGATGATTTTTAAGTCGCACAAAGCTCAAAATATGTCAAAGAATAACTTTAAAGTATTATAAGTGATAAAAAACAGAAGAAAACGAAGACAAGGAAAGTATAGTATTAATTATTTACGAATAATTGCCAACCCAGCCAAGACCACAATTTAAAGAAAAGGTATATAGGAAGAAGTACTAATAATAGAAGAAAATAATATTCATACGACGGAGTATACATGTTTGTCATATTTAATTTTTAAAACCAGTCCCCTCCGTCTTAAACACCCTCTAGCATTGGGTGTAATAAAATAATGCACCACCTTTACATACAACCTGGAACACGAAAGAATATTTTATTATGAACTATTGGATGAATTTATTTATACTTGTTTCTTATCTATGTATTTACTACGAAAATCAAATGAAATTAAATTACGAATTTAATCAACATTTCTTTCTAACATTTATTTTCACAACATGGGCTTACATGTAGCACATCTAATCAACATAAATTCAAACATGTAATTCTATACAATATGTATAGAAGAAAAATATACATTTTCGTTGAATATCTAAATGTTAACACCCTTAGGATGGTGGTAATTATATACATTCCTCGACTATATTTGGCAAAGAACCGAATGTTCCTTCTTACGAACGAGAAATGGTAAACGGAAAATAATGCGATTAAATTTAACAGAAAGTTATTGTTTTCTTTGCTGTTATTAGAACGAGATAAATAACATCACAATTGAACATTCGGAAAACGCAATTCCCGTGAGAACGGCGTATCGCTAACTATGAAGACCAAAGGTATAGAATATAGAAGAAATGTCGTCGATTAATTGCAGCTCCCTATTTCGGGAACGAATCACCTTGAGACAGTTATAGATACAGAGAAGAAGACAGCTATCTCTTTTGAATAGCCGATAAACCGAGACCTTAGAATTTTTTGTGAAACTGCATCGGTGGGAAAGAGCGTGCACAGCGAATTCTTACGTGCAAGTATTACCATGATTTTTCTCTTGTCTTCGGGGTTTGTGATAATGGCAAACATTTAACATCCGTAATAGAACAAAGAATATTATCTGCTTGTAACACGGATGCAAAACGGATTATCAATGTCAAATATTTTCCGTCGGACGCATGTGATTCGAAAGTTCAACGGCATTGTCTACAAAGGTCCGCTATTCTCGTGATTGGCCTTTGAATCAAGCTGACATCACGCATGCGCCCGCACCAGGGAAAAGGAGGCGAACTTGAATAACTTTTTCGCGCGATACACAATTAATCCAACAATATGAACGATTGCAATGTTTTAAAAACGAAAAGAAATACCGATTCAAGCAGAGAGAAAAGAAGGAGCACGCACAGACTTGTAATGAAACCACACGAGACCGAAGAAGAAGCTACGATCCGTAGATTTCACGATGCGCAGAGAATGGCAAGATTTAGAGCCAGAAAGAAAAAAACATTGGAAGAAGCAAAAGCGCTCGAAGCATTAAGGTTTAATGAGCTTACAGTGATTGCAGAACTGAAAAAGAAGAACATAATACTTGAAACTAATAGGTCTATCGTTAATGTACAGAATACTGAAAAAGTTCAAACACCTGTATCTACACAAAATTCATCGACTATTGTACGCATTGCTTGCGGACAAAGTAGATATTCCCAATTATTAAGAGTTATCCAAGAACTGGGGAAAGATATTAAATTAATGTACGCCGGTAGCAGAAGTTCAGCAGAAAGATTGAAGACAGGCATTATGCAAGCAAGAATATTGATCAAAGAATGCTTATCGGAGACAGAAATGAATTTGTGGCAGTAATTTGTATTACGAACAGATACATCACATTTAATAAGCTGACGAATAACTTTTAATTCTATTGCAACGTAGAAAAATATATAAATTATCCAGAAATATTCTCTCCTGAACGAATGATCGTTACAATAAGATATGTCACATTATGAAGCTTTGCTTGGACGAACGGATAAAATGTATATCTTAAGGTTAAACTCATTTCCGAATAGAACATGAGCGACGAGTACAAACATAGTATTAACAAACAAAGTTCATTGATATAGTAACAGTAATGCTCCATACAAAAACAGTGAACGACAATACTAGAATCTAAACTCCGAATGAAATTTCAAATTGAATAAACTAATCGGTAAATAATTCGAATGTATATGTATAATGTTTTTTCGATTACCTAGAAGACACTGTTGAGTCTCGAACATTTGAGTTCGAAAAGGAAGTAATAATAAGTATAATAAACAATTATAGATTATTATTCTGAATTGGATTGCGTCGAATGTGTTTTTGTAAGTTCTTCGAAAACGAAAAGCATCTCAGCAAGTTTCCGCCTTTTCGTCTGCAAGAAGAAAATCCGTCAAAAATTTGTCATTCCTTCACGGAACGATTCTTTGTTTAAATTACTAAGGGGTCGGGGTACTGTCGAGAATCCCCAATTCTAAGAAGATCTTGTATTTCGTTTCCAAAAACATTGGATACATTTTTCCACTTCTCGTGCAAGAGTTGAACCTAGCCTACGAGTTACAATGAGATTGCTGAATTTCCGAAATTCTTACAGCATCCTAACCCCTTAAGAGAATTCACCGTAAATTGTATATCTCCACGGAAGCATCGTGTTATAAGAAAAAAAGTCTCCGATCAGCGTCAGCGAAGAAGAGGATAAGACGACAGAGCGTTGCGAAGAGTGTTCACGGTTGTTTGACAATGTCGTCGTGTATTTTAAGACGCGGTCGGTTCGGTCAATTGTTTTGCGGTCTCTTGGGTCGTACACCTGTCCGTCGTGAAGTTGCAGACGGGAGTAGGAAGGGGTTATGGTCAATAAACGCAACCACGTCACACGCAGCCTATCGGCGACCCCGCTTGGCCCCTTAAAGTGGCTCCGAACGAAAATCTTACATGTCGGCCGATATTGCTTTTGTGCGTTTGTCTGCAGGATATCTTAGGAAAAACTCGACTGATTTTCATGGGGACGCCGCTAACGGACTCGTTTCACCTCAATGAAGATGCGATTGTAAAATGAATTCGGTCTACGGCGCGGTTTAGCTTCACGGCAGGTTAATCGTGCGTTTCAGTGAACTGACCGAATTGCGTCCGCCATTGTTGTGATTGGTGAACGTTCCAGAGAAGACGGCGTTCTTAGATTGGCGCGCATGCGCCCGGCGTCCTACTTGACGACGCTCTTCTTTCGAATTTTGGGAGCACGCACACACAACAGAACGTGACACAGGTAGCTCACGTCTACGTACAAAACGCGCGCGCGCGCACCCACCTACACGCGTACACGCCATTTCGAAAACAGTGTTCGTCGCTTGATTTTTGCGCACGTGCCATAGAATTTTTTTTCGAGTTCGTTGCCCGCGTCTTTTTAGATATCGAAAATTCAATTGTTCCCCATGACCTTTTCGCTGACTGCGGCAACGAAAGTGGTTAACGAAGTATTTTCGACAAGATTGTCGAGTTGACATCTTCCTATTCCCGCAAAAGCAAAGTCGTTTTTCGGTCGCTGCCTACCTGTCAGTGATCTTATTCGATCGGTTTTTTTACTTCATGAGAATTGAGCAGAGCTGCCAAACGTGGATGAATTTATTACTAATCGATCTATTTTCAAATACGTGCGTGAAAATGTATGGAAATTTAAACATACTTTTCGACGAAAAGTAAAGAGCTGTTAAGATTAACGTTAATTTTACTTTCCAATGTTACAGATAATGCGGTGCAAAGAAAATAGGCTGAGCATCGGAGAATACATAAAAGTATACGTACGAATCGTTTAGTCAATATCTAAAAAGGAACAAGAGGAACTCAACGGCATACAACCGCAACGTATGCATAAAATATATTTTGTGGATAGTTTGATACTTAAATCTTACAAAAATGACAGTCAATATAGGTGATTGTACCAATGCCATGCGTAATTGTATGTTATGCCTAAGGCTAAGAAAAAATCTTACCTTAGAAAGGTAAGGGAAATGCGAGAATATAGACGAGAAAAGCTGAGGTCAGAGACAATAGAAGAACGTGCTATTAGATTGTATACTGCTGCCGAAAGAATGAAGAACGCCAGGGCAAAAGAAACGGAGGAGCAAGCTGCTATAAGAAGGATGCAAGAGGCTCAACGGATGGCCAGGCATCGAGCTAAAAAGAAGCGTTGCCTGGATGAAAATTTAGCAAGAGAAATATCGAAAATTGCTGAACTTTCCAAGATGCCGGATGCTGCGACTATAGCACAAATGTCAGAAATGAATATGAATAAAATTTCTGCGGAGCTCAAGCAAATGATGGAAAGGGGGAAAGTACCGGAACATATAGTTCAAATGGCTCAACTTGCTGAATTCAGCAAAATGACTGAATTAAATAAAATGTCTCAGGACATGGCGAAAAGATACGAAATGGAGAAGATGGCAGAATTTGCCAAGACAACCGAATACATGAAGATGCAAGAGATCGCGAAAATGTCTGAAATAGCTAAAATGAACGAGATGGTGAAGCTCTCGGAAATGGCTAAATACAATGACATTACAAAGATCAATGAGATCGCGAAAATGAATGAAATGATGAAGATGTCTCAGATGGCGAAGATAAATGAAGTTCAAAGAATGAATGAAATAGCCAAGCTGAACGAAATGGTAAAAATGACGGAAATGGCTAAATATAATAACGACATAACGAAGTTGAATGAAATTGCACAAATCAATGAGATGGCAAAAGAAATTGCCAAAATGAATGAAAAAACAAAAATGAACGAAATGATTAAAATGGCGAACATACAAAATGACATCACTAAGATGCCGGAGTATTCTAAAATGGCTGAGATGGCGAAGCTAACAGAGCTAGCTAAACTAAACGAGATAACGATAACAAAATTAAACGATCCCCCTCCACCGAAAGTACCAGAAATTCCTCGAATTCCCGAACCTGTGATCACTGTGCCAAACCCAAGAAATTTGCAAAATGTTCAAACCGTACAAGTAGCACAGGCTAGCCCATCCAGTACAATAAATTTCCCTACCGTACCTGGACAGGGTAAATATGCTCAGTTACTGGTCATAATTGAGGAACTTGGAAGAGACATTCGTCTTTCGTATGCAGGAAGTCGTAGCGCAGCGGAACGTCTCAAGATGGGTATTCAACACGCAAGAATTCTTGTACGAGAATGTCTATTGGAAACAGAGCATAATGCACGGCAATGATCTGCCAATACACTTAGCGATTAGATTTTTAGCAGATTATTTTAGATAATGCTATGTACATTGTATGGAGTACAGCAGTATATTTTAAAGGGAGTGTCTTAGCATCCACAAAAATGTGCATAAACGTCTAATTCCTAATATTTCATATTTTATACGAATTTAACAATTGTAAGTTTAATAAAGGAAAGTGTAAGAGGCTGAGAAGATAATAGTTATTTAAAACTTACTATCGCTTTCAATAATAACTAAACAGACTTTTTAGAAAGCATGTACACTTTTGTGGATGCCTAAATAAAAAAGATTAATCAATTAATAGTGCATAATATTGGATATAAATGAAATACAAATAAAAAAAGAGACTTCGTTCTTTTTTCTCTTTGTACTCGTTTTTTTTTCTTTTTTTATTAGACTGGATTCGAAAGGCCCGAGTTTATATGCATAAATAAAAATCGTGGAGGTGTTTGCCCTTTGTTATACGTTCTAATTTAGTAACTAGGAAAAATTACATTAAAAAAGAACAATTTGTACACTGCAGGATCTTCGTTTATATTTTTTATGGAGAATGTATCACGTTTTTTGTTGAAACTATGGGTACCTAGTAATTACCTACAGTATACATACAGAAGAATTGATCAAACGGAACGTACCTATGGAAAGTATAATCATTGAATATAACTGATTACAAGGTATATCTAAATAAAAAGAAAACAATTTTCTACAACAACGTCTATTGATTTCATACCCTCAATTACGCAAGGCTATCGACCAATTCGAAAATAGCGCGAAAATCTGACGCGTATATATAGTCACGCTTTGGTCCTGGTCCTTTCAGAAGCATGCTTCGGAAATCGGAAACACGTTAGTAAACTAACGCGGTGCGATGAGAGGCAAAAGTCGCGCTAAATTTTATAAATTAATTTAGAACGTATTACAAATTTCATTTTGTATTTATTTATTTATTCGTTCTGTGAAGTACTCGTTCACGTATCATTAATTTATCATTGAAGGTAAGCTCTCCGATGTACTTATCAAATCAAATTTTACATTTCGTTTGAGGTTATAATTCGTTTCACGAATATTTTACAAAGTTTAATATATGAAGTCATATTTTAAAACGTTCACGTTCTATTAAAATATATAGTTTACTATTATTTATTCTAACGAAATTGGTGTGTTAGTGAAATTGTATGAGTTGTATCGTTGTATTTGGTTCTTTCTAATTCACACTTTCTCCGTAAATTATTTGTTAGGATATTTATTTAAAGAAAGGTAGAAGATGGAAGAAGAACGAGGAAGTATAGAAGTCCCAACAAAAGTCACAGAGCCGGTATTAAGCGTACCGAATCCAAGAGTACTTCAACAAACCGTTCCCACGGTACCTGGCCAGTCAAAATATATACAGCTACTTAATGTCATAGAAGAACTTGGTCACGAAGTTCGACCTACCTATGCTGGAAGTCGTACTTCAGCAGAAAAAATTAAACGTGGGATCGTACATGCCCGTATTCTAGTCAGAGAATGTTTAGTCGAAACCGAAAGAAGCGCACGCCAATGAAACTGAATTTGTTTATAGTGGTATCCGTATCTGTCAGCTCGAGTCAACCAAGTGTGTTCAGAATATTTAACTATAAGTAAATAGTAAACGCACAAAGATTCGAGAGTTTTGCCTACCTCAAATTTTAGAAGAACATAATATAACATACCGAGAGACAAGATGTACATGCATATCTATATTTTTATAAAATAATTAGTACAACAACCGTTTACAGTATTTTATATTACAAGAAAGTATTTATTGATTTCCATACTGCCAAAGAGTACAATAATCATGTATGGCATAATTTACTAACATTATATTGCAAGATTGATGTTGTATAAACATCTAGTATAGATTCAATGATGTAATTGAAATTATTTATTTTAATATTTAGCCAACGATGCATTTCACAATGTTTAATGCAACCACGAAGATAGACCAAATACTTGATAGTACAAATATCTCTTCGAATATCAAAGAAACAAATATTTAATGACAGAATTTACACGATTAAATATTAGCATGGTATTATTTTAAGCAGTATATTGCGTAGTTGTAATATATACGAATATATTACAGTGTGTTTAAACGAGTACAAACTGTACAAATTTTTAAAACTGTGAGAGTGAAAGAAACAAAGTTCCTACGATACTTAAATCATCTATTGCTCAGAATGATAAGAATTTATTAATTTTAAGGAGAAATGGACTAAGAGAATAATGTATTGCTCTTTGAGATATAGTATAATTCCAAAGATATAATATACTATTGAATAAAATGTACCTTGTCTATATGACTATACAATTTACAAATGCCATATTTTCAGAGTACATTCGACAAGCATCTGGCAAAATTGTCTTAAGATTTTAACCGTGTAATCGTTTGTCCATGTAAGTCCTTCAAGAATTTGAAAATTGTATGTCATATTTATTTAAGTTATACCGAATGTACTATTTATGTGACGAATAAAGAAGTCTGAGTGTAAATCTCATGTTGATCTTTACAGGATTGTAGTCCCCATATTCTTTCTAGATCTTTGCTCCGAAGTAATGCTTCGGTTGTATGTATGTTTCAGATCGACCCGTCAAACATGTTCTATAATTTGGACAGTTTCGACACAGAATTACATGCTGACTCTGTCGAATGGTGTCCATCCGATTCTCACAAGAACATATTTGTATGTGGAACGTATCAAGTAGTAAAAGACAATGAACTAAAAGTGGGTACAGCAAGAACAAAACGTTTTGGACGAATATATATGTTCGTAGTCGATGGCGAGGGACATTTGAAGTTGTTGCAAAAGCTAGAAGTACCTGCTGTGCTAGACATGAAATGGGCGCACACATGGCGAAATAGAATTTTACTCGGAGTTGTAAATTCTTTAGGATACTTGCAAATATACCAGATGAAAACTAACAAAGAGAAAGAGAATTTAGAGCTATTAATGGAAAAGAAAGTTGCAGATGATGAGGAAGTTCTTGCTCTATCTTTAGACTGGTGCAGCGGAAGATGGTCGCACGATAACGCATCGAATTTAAGCATAATAGTCAGCGATTCCAAAGGTTCTCTGACGTTATTCGAAATCAATGAAAACGAACTGATTTGTATTAATTCCTGGCACGCGCATGAATTCGAAGCTTGGATTACAGCTTTCGATTACTGGGACACGAACGTGATATATAGCGGTACGAACGAACCATTACCAAAGTATTTGAACGGTTTCTGACAGCAATTCAATTTAAGGTGGTGACGACTGTAAATTTCGAAGACTCGATACTAGAATAGGAACAAATCCTACCGTGATAAGCAAGGCTCACGAGGCCGGCGTTACGAGTTTGCACAGTAATGCGACGAGAGAACATTTACTAGCATCCGGGAGGTAATGTATTGCAAACGGGAAAAATCGAGCGATCAAGATTAAATGTTTAAATATTTTCAGCTACGACGAATCGTTGAGATTATGGGACACAAGGAATTGGAAGACGCCTGTGTCGAGGAAGGATCTCGGTGGCGGCGTTTGGCGTTTGAAATGGGATCCTTTCGCGCGCAAATATTTGCTCGCCGCTTGCATGTTTGGCGGGTTTCGAATAGTCGACTGCAAGAACACGGCAGCACCGCGCGTCATTGGTGAATACCATGAGCACAATAGCCTTGCGTATGGATGCGATTGGTCCTTCTTGAACAGCGCAGAAGTTCCGAAACGTGCACTCGAAAAGAAAACGTCTGACGTCCACTTGATCGGTACCTGTTCCTTTTACGACCACCTCTTGAACTTGTCCGCGGTGTACTTGAAGGACAATTAAAGAATCAAGAGAAATACTGCAACGATGATATTGTAGTTGCTATTTTGCCCAACTCCTCCCACAGCATCATTATGCATATATCTGAACGTGAAATTTCGAGTTCTTTCAGAATCCGTAGTCAAAAGTAGGAGTTCCCGTTTAAAAAATACGTACTGACCTCCAAATAACGTTGAAAATATATCCGAAGGTCAAATACAAGGTCATGGACATGCTGCAACTTTTATTCCAAACATTTTTACCGAATATTGAACTAGTGGTTTTGGACACCCTGTATAAGAAAAATAACATTGGAAGAATTTAAAAATACTGTTATCACGTCGTGAATCAAGTTAAAATCACGACCGTGATCGTGCTTCTGGGATCACTGTGATAAATCACGATCAGTGATTTGAAATTTGAAAAATTCTGGAAACGCGCGGGAGAAATCGGACCGTATTGGGGCGCCATGGTCTCCCTGTTGGATCGACGCGGGATCGTTGGAAAGTTTGCTAAAAGATGGCGGTGCGGGAACGAGAGCTGCATTTCGCCGCGGACAGTTCGATAAAAATCAGTCGTTCGCAGGGGCTGTTTTGGCGTGGTGTCAGTGCTGTGTGGTTTCTGTGACGAGTTCGCGTGCAGTTCCGCGGTAAATTGTCAGTGGTCGGTGGGGCGGTAAGTACACGTTCGAATCGTTGGGAAAATCGGCTTTGGTTGTTCGTTTCATCGACGGGGTCCGTTGGCACCGTGGATTTGTTCGTCCGTGGCCAGTAACATCAGCTGTGGAGCCGAGCCGAGCGTGTCCTGCCCCTTGCGAATGACCTAGAAAACATTTGGCGGGGATCCTTGCAAAATTCTCGGACACTCGACTTGCCGGATCAATCTGACGGTTGGCGGATGAGCATCCTGGACTAAGGTTAGAAAACACGTTACTTGCCACGATCCGCGTTCGCAGGGAGGGCCGAGAGATTCGGTTTGATTGCTCGGTCGTTAGGGAGACCGCTTCCCGAGGATTAATCGAGTTTACAGAATGTCGTTCGGTCCATCGAATTGTCAGCGAATCCGTGAGCGAACGGTCATCCCTCGCAATCAGTCCTCGATAGTTCGAAGCGGTCTCTAATCCTTTCGAACTTTATACGAACGCGAATTCTTTCGTCATGTATTCTGACTGTGTTATTCGAACGGGAACTTAATTGTCCGTGTAATTGTTTGTACTTAGAAAGAATTCCTCTTCGGAGACGTCCACGATGCCATCGTTTGATCGTTCGCTGCCGCTGGCGAACCTTTGCTCCGACAGAGGCGAATTAAATCCGGGCGTTCTTTGTCGCGGGATCAAAGTGAATTTGATCGAGAGAGGATGTTGAAGCGGCGCGTTGTTTAATTTCTTTATCGAGCGTAGCTACGTTAACCGCTACTGCCGCTTGACAGCTACTCGTCTCGTTAGACGCAGCGAAGCTTACCCGACAGCATAGTAATTATCTTCCGCAGCTTTTTGTCGTTAATTCGTCCGCGATCACAACGGTCCTGACGCGAACCGTTGCGCTGATTCTCCGTTATTTACTCGAGCCGCCTCATCGCAGACCTATATACCAAATTACTTTTCTCGTACCTTTGACTGTGACACTCTCCAGACCATTTTTGATAGGAGAGAGAGGAAGAGAAATTAACGTTAACCACGGTCCAGAGCGTCCCGATTGTCTTTTATTCTCTCAACCAACTAATCGATTTGAAGAAACCGCGCGCGAAAGATGGCGTATCAGGATCACGGTAAAACATATTTCCTTCTTGCCAGAGATTAGCGTGTTTACGGGTTACGGGATCAAGGACGAGTGGCGTGTAGGTGGGAAACTTGCCGAAGTCCGTTAATCCATCCCGAGACAAGTGCAATGTCGGGGCGTTGTCTTCTGAAATCATTAAACGCTTCGGAAGATCCTCAAACGGGAAAGATTTCCGTGACCCCTTGTTTAGAGGTTAAATATGTATTCTTGGGGTGGTTTTAAGAAGAAAATGTATATGTCACAGGTATCGAATCGGCCTGGTTTAGCTGGTTATGTTTTTTTATAAATCTGCAAATATCTCAGTAACTACGCGAAATATGGCAAAATGTAAGGAGACATTTTTTGTAGAAAATTAAATTTCCAACAATTTATGTTGTATGACTTTTCTTTATCAGCTGCGCAGTTTCCGAGATATTTATATTTCGGTGAACTTGCAGAACAATTGCCTCCACCCAGAAATGACGGTCGGGGGACCGTAAAGGCTCCGTTCACAACTGCTTATACGAGGCTCAAGAAATGACTATGTATTAAAACTCGATTAGCAGTAAATATTATTCGACGTATTAGGTTAAGTTAGGATTTAGTTAGGACTAAAAAGGTCTGTATATATTTTGCCATATCTTGTATCAGCGATTAAGGGGCCCCAACATGATCAAGAATTAAAACAATGTCTAAAAACTAATTCTGTATTGAATTTTCCGTATTCTTGTACGCTCCGTAACGCTGATCCGCGCGGCGTCTGTTTATTTTTTTTGTAAACACGCTGTGAAACTACTCCCGGATTTTCGTATACGTAGTCCTCCCCGCCCATTCACGATCTAACCACAACTCATTCTATTCGCATAATCTTTACATTGTAGCTGTTATCTAGAATTTGAACTAGTAATGGAAAAATCGTGCGATCAGAATGAATTGTGATTAAGTCGTGGAGGGGACGGAGAGGACCGCGCATACAAAAATCCAGGAGTAGTCTTTCCAAATTGAAAGTTTACCATATATGTATATGTGTCACCCTATATAGAGTGAGATCCTGTTTTCTCTCTCATCCCCGCAACGTGTTTACAAAACAAAAGTAAACGGACAACGCGCCGTGCGAGAATACCGAAAATTCAATACCGTATTAGCAATAGTTTTTTGCGAAAATCTCGAAAACTAAAAGTGACCCCCCATATTGGGAAAGGAAAAAGTTGTTAAAAATGTCGAAATCTATAACATATTAAAATTTCATCAAAATCGGAGTAGGCAGACCTTTTCTATACAGGGTGATTCATGGTAAACGGACCACCTAAATGGCTCCGTCAGGATTAAAGATGGAAGAGAATGTTAGAGAGAAAAGTTGTACCGTTAAAGGGGGCAAATATGGTGATATAAAAAATGTTCCGATTGTAGTCGTTTTCAAGGTCTTTCGAAGGTCATCGATAATTTTTAAATAGTACCATATATTATTAACTTCACAGTGTTGTAGCTGATGTTAAGACGAGTTCAATGATGTGTTACACTATTATCACTCTGTATAATTACCATGGTTTCTTGCACCCAGGCCCTTTTATGGAACAGGTTGGCCCTGTCTCGTATACAGGGTGTTCGACTACAGGTGGGAGAAAATTTAAGGGGTGGTTCTTAACGATGATATAAGACAACAATGTAGAATAAAAAAATTGCGACTTCGGCTTTGTTATTTAACTATTAACAATTAAAAATCAACAACGCGTCTAACAGAAGTGTACGTTGTGTACGTGAAATAGTTCAATGTTGTCCAACGATTTGTTAAACATTTTCACCTCGCTGGGGCCCCAAACGAGAACCAAGTTATTCACGCATCTGTCACATCAATTGCGAAATCGCAATTTTTTTATTCTTCATTTTTGTCTTATATCATCGTTAAGAACCAACCCTTAAATTTTCTCCCACCTGTAGTCGAACACCCTGTATATATATTTTTTCTTAAAATGACCCCAGGAACACAAATTTAACCTTCAAAGCAGGGACCACGGAAATCGTAATCGTGACCTCAAACGCGAAAGGGATCCTCGGCTCCTTTGTATGCGTGTGCGATGGCGCGTGTCTGTCCTTTGCCATTCGGTTGTGCGTGTGCGTGCACACGAGTTTAATCGATCTCGCGCTGTGGTAACGTTATCACGTGGAAACGGTATCGTTGCCGGAGTCCCGTCACACGAATTCTGCGTCATTACCCTTACGAGATGATCTCGAAGCGCCGAATTAACTCGTCGCCTTTCACTGATCTCTCCTCGCTCGCCACGAACCGATCTTGTTCTCCCTCGATGCTCGTCATCGAAATTCGTGACGGTTCGACTTGGTTCTTTCTTTTTCTCCGATGCGTTTTCTAATCGTCTCTCTTCGGACAGAGACACGTTCCACCGCGTTTCTTATTGTTAGAGATCCTCGAAATTAAGGCCAGTTTCTCTATCTTCTCCAAACGTAGACACTTTCGACGACTTCACGCCAGATGGTCTTCAAGATCAACAGGACATTCGTCTTTGCAACGATCTTGCTGCAACATCGACAGCACTTATAATTAGACCGGTGATTTTATGCTGTTAACAGTACTAAAGGGAGCAACCAATTTTGATTCGGCTCCAAACGCTTGTAATCGATGAAAACGATTTTTATTTAGCTCCACAATCTTGTTAACGTAGAAGAAAATTTTGATGTTGCATAAAGATCCGCAGTCTGCTTATAATTGACTCCTGTTAACAGTATTAAAGGAAGTAATTTTTATTTGGCTCCAGAATCTTGTAATTGTAATTGAAAAGGAAAATGTTTATCTCGCACAAAGAGCCTCCGTCTACTTATAATTGACTCGCTAGCATCCTCGGTGGGATGTCGATGAAAACAAGTAAAGAATAAAAAGCCAGGAGTTCGTTGAGGATCCACGGTTCGGCGAGGAAACCTCGTTTAGGTGAAAAAGTGATCGAGACTCGACGGAAGACCTCGCTGAGGGAACAAGAGAAAAGTTTGTTTCGAAATGCGAAGGAGAGCGAAGGAGATAACGGAAGAACGGAGAGGACCATCGTGGAAAATAAAGTTTCCGTGAAGAAAGAGAGATGGAAACGAATCCGGTGTTTCTGCCTCTCGTTTTTCCGCGACCGAGTAACGGACGATCAAGGCTCCGTATTTGCCGCGGTTCCGCGAACTTTCGACAGCCCAGCGTCGCTCTCGTCGCCGGAAAAATTGCCATCTCGTTGGGTTCGAAGTTGGGAGCGATCCCGATGCGAGTGGAAACGCGTTTCCAGCGAGTTTCTGGAAAAACCGACGGAGGATATATCTTTTAAGTGAGCGACAGCTTTTATCCGCGTTATTCTACATTTCTGTTACGAACTTCGGACTGGTTCTGGAAAAAGCAAGGGACGGGCAAGCAGCGTACGAGTTCCTCTGTTCCCCCTGCTGAACGAATTTGATCCCGTTGCATCCTGGTTCGCACGCTGCGCGCGCGTCACAAGCGCCTGTTCTTCTGGGTGTTTTGCCCTGGAAAGACGCTGCTCTCGAAGCTGGTCACGTGTCCGTCGACACGTGTTTCATAGTCGATTCCTCCCGCCAGCGAACCTGCCTCCTGGAGATTCTCCCGAGTTGCGACGCTGTTCTTTTTGACTCCCGTCGCGACGTCCTAGCCGAGGATGCTATGCACCCGTGTTCAGTCCGTTCTTGCCGTAATACCATTCAGCCGGATTATGGGAAACTTGGAGATTAAAGTTCCCGTTCGCCGCCGATGAATTATGCGAATTCCCACAGGTCGCGTAATCGCGGAATTTATTCCGGAACGTTTTCGAATGAGTTTCTCGATGTCTTGAACTGGGCGGAAACAGATCTGCGATTTCTTTCTTAACGTTGAACCTACAACTGCCGGTTTTATATTTTCCATCTTGCAATTATTGGAATTATGAAGTTGTTTACCTTCTCTTCCTCGAAACGATCGGCTTTATCGAGAGAGCAAGAACTGGATCGAAATTCGGTCTCTCTTCGGAGCGCCGTTTAACGAACTTATTGCATCATGCAAATCGTTGGAGCGCGGGGAGGATTCCGCGGAGAGCGTTAATCGCGCGTCCGTCTGGAAAGCATTCGAAAATTCCGAGGAGAGCCGGATCGAGCCTCGTAAATCCGAAACCTTGGAAGTTGTCGACTGCTCGCTTCGGTCGTTAACACTGAACCTACCACGGCCGACTTCATAATTTTTATTTTACGACTCACAGACTGGTATTTGACCGATCCAGCTGGCCAAAAGTCAATTTCCTAGAACTACCCCCAGGTAAAAAATTACATGTTATTGGGAGAGCCAGGTAGTCCCTCGAACCATCGTTCATGAGCTATAAATAATTTTTTAAAATTAATGTAAGCATAATTTAATAAAACATAATAAATATAATCAGTTTTAAGAAGTAAAAAATTATGCCAACTAGGTCGGCCGAATACCAGTCTGTGCGACTATTGAAATTACAGCGCTACTTCTGCACTTCTGTAATAAGTATCGCACACGATCCAAATCAATACAGTCTAGTCATTTTCGCAAGGAGAAACGTTTGAATCGATGTTACTATTATAGGTGTAGTGTTAACACGAACAAGTTTCACTTCCGCGATATCGGAATCCGCGAACGTGAGCGCGGGATTAAAGGAAATTGGACAGGGCTGGAAAAATGGCTCGGAGATTCCGCGCCGGTGGCCGTAAAAGTTGTTTTCGAGTTCGCATCGAACTTTCAAATTTACGAGATCAGAGAGAAAGGGGTGGCCGATGTTACAAATCGACTGCACCGCGAACGAACGGCGTCGGACCAAACGTCGACGCGTCTATCGCAAGGAAGAAAAAAGATCGAAGAGGAGTATTCACGTTTGAACTGCGTGTAATAATATAGACGCGTTGACGTTGGTCTGGCGTCGATTCATGCACCTGACGCGACGCACGCATCCGTTTCGAGAAGAATAATCTTGAAACGGAAGAAATTGTAATTGATCGCGTGGGAGTATCCACGGGCGTGCGTCAGCGGTAATGATGGAAGTTTCTGATTCGATATTACCCTTCGTTAGCAATAACCCGACCGACCGAGTTTCCAAGGCGATGTAATCATCCTGCTGTTCTTCGTCTAGCATCGATTCGAACAGCCTCCGATTCAATTTCAACCTACGCTGCCGGTCCCGGAGCGAATCCGAACCGCTCATTCGCGGTTCGAGCGCCGCACCGTGTCGCGCAGCGGGGAAAGCCGCCGATTTAGAAGTGCAAAATTCCAAACGCTACTAGCAATCGATAATTCTGTGTAACACGCATTCTGAACACATTTAGTAAGTATAACGAAGGCTAACAGAGTTCCTTAAGCTTTCAATTTTCATTTTAAATTGAAGCAGAAATATTGCAGAATATGGGAAAAATACAGAGATTATACGAACGTTTGTAACTTTAAAAATTCGTGTTAAACTAGCAGAATTAATATCATATTTACGGTTAGATTTTTGTCTTGACACTCAATGCTTCGTTTCTCGTAGATTTTGTCACGGTTATTTCAAATTTGGTTGCAAATTTTGTCTACTACCTAAGGATTTTGGAAAAAATCGATTTGTGCGAAAAGAACTAATTATTCTGCAATATTTCAGGTTCAATTAAAAACGAAACACATCGCTCCATCTCATTTCTATGAAAGTTCTCCGATTTTGACAGAGAATGCATCAGTTTGGCCCACTGTGCACCGGTCTCCTGTTTTTTCGGCGCGATCCAGGACAGCCGCGCGAAAACGTAAAAGTTTACGAAAGCGAAAGAAAACCGATGGGTTTCGTGATAAACGACGAAATCTGGGTCGGCGGGAGTACGCATTGTGGCCAAGATCGCGGGATCCGGTTACGTAATATTCCAACCGCGACTACGCTACCGAGAACCGTCTATTTGCGTTCGCGACGGATCCTTTGAATCATCCACGAGAGCTCGAGAGTCTCTCGGAAAGAGTCCTCTTTCCGCGAGTAAGAAGTCTTCTTCCCTAGATAGACTACTACGACTACACAGTCGTGTACGTCGTTACGGTCTCGTGCGCTTTGTGCAAAAATTAAAATCGTACTCGAAAGTAGTCCTTTTCACCGATTCGTTCGAATTGAATTCGGTATCGACGAACGCGTAGTTTTCTCCAGTCAGCTCCTAGCCCTCGAAAGACTGTGTACTAGGGTGACAACGCAAGCCCCGAGGCGAGAAGCTGCACCCCCATGAACGCCTACCGAGGGTCGCCATCCACTTTCGAATCGCGCTGGATTCTTCGGGCTTGAAAATCGGCAGGGGTGACGGTATCCTTCGCGCGTACACTTCACGGTGTCGAAAACTCTTTCCATCCTCCCCTGATCGTATATATGCAATGAGTGTACAAAATGTTCCTACACCTTTTAAAATAAAATAACTTTTCTATAATTGTACCAAACGACCTGATTTTTTGGTCATCAATTAGAAGCATTGGTTTACTAAATGATCTGCAAGAAAGATTTTCGAAAAATTTCAATTTACAAGGTTGCTGCGAAAATTAAAAAAGCAGTTCCTTCAATTTTTTTATTTGGACCCTTAATGAAAATTTCAAATGTATGTTTTGTAGATCTATGTTACGCACGTGCTGAAAATTTCATCGAAATTCACCCATTAAATATTTTCACATACTGTAAAAATTATTCATCCTTGTATGTCTACGTCGTGAGATGTATTTCTTTAAAAGTTATTCCATTTTAAAAAGTGTACACCCACTGTATACAAGGTGCGGCCAAATAGCATGTACTAGCGGGCACGAGGTGGTTCCTTATGGAAAAATAAGAACAAAATGTGGAATAAAATTTTTTCATTTAAAGCTTAGTTTTCGAGAAAATCGAGTTTGAAAATCCTATGCGTACGTATGCTGTTACAGCTAAGTTATGGTTCGTCGAGCATCGTATAACGCGTAATCGTATAATAGAATACGTACGAATAGGATTTTTAGACTCGATTTTCTCGAAAATTCTTTTTTTTTGTTAATTATTTATTTATAAAGGTCGCATCAACATTTGGGTCATTAGCGACCACAATGGTTACAATATTTAATTACAGAAGTTCATAATTGGATTTAGGACTAATAAAGATTAACAATTTGGCGTAATGTTCATTATTCCCTATTCTGTTCTTATTTTTTCATGAGGAACCACCTCGTGCCCGCTAGTACATGTTATTCGGCTGCACCCTGTACATCTCTATCTCGGGTTTCTCGGAGGGAGAGCAACCCCCGGTGGAATCGTCTGGTCTCGTCCCGTCGCGCGTGGGCTAATCAGCGCGAGATAAGATCGAAGAGGTTGTAACCGGCTCGTCGTCAGCAGGGACGGTTTCCAATCGACTCGTACTAGAGCACTCTCGAGCCTGAAGAACGGTCGACGAACTCGTCGGTCCTGTGAAATCCTCGAACAATCAGGTTCATGGGCATGTCGCGAAGAAAGTTTCCACGCATCTCTTGTATCTACATATTGCATCACCTCTTGTAGCATGATGGAAAGTGGCCGTAGCAAACGCACAACCCCCTATATAAGCTCCAGGTATGCCAGTCTCGTGTTGCGTGGCGTCGTTGCCCATTACAGCGGCGCTCGTGCCCGGGTTGTTTTATAGTCGAACGACAACACTACCAAATGATGTCTACGGGACGTGCCTTCCGACCGGGCGTGTCTTTGCTCGCAAAACTTGCAAAGACATCGGCAACTTTGCCATCTGTCGATCTTCTTTTCCTCTCTCCCTTCTTTGCGACGATACCGAAAACTTTTTACACAGTCGACCCTCCCATGGCGCGATTAATAGTGAACCTTTCGAGCAATAAAAGCGATTAAAATGTTTTACAAATACGACGAGGCTCTATTTATTCCGATTTTGTGCAGTTTTTATTAGAACATGGGTAAACAATTTTCTCTTAGTTTTTTAGATATTCGCAAAAATATTTCATAGGTTTGAGTTGGGTCTGCGTTAGGTTGAATATAAAAAATGTAACTGTACTTTTTATTACATATTACTCCGAGTTATTATCGACAGAAATTGGAAAAATTAGTATCAGTTCGGAGCTTCTGGTAAGAGACTCGGAATTGGTACAAATCGGATCAAATGAAATTCGTGCAAACGAGATCGCAACTTTTGCATCATGTTATGAGAAACTCGGAATTAGTAGAAATCGTGTTACACGTAGGAGGGTTTGCTGTATGTACTCCTG
The DNA here is from genome assembly GCA_963971365.1 of Lasioglossum villosulum. NCBI lineage: Eukaryota > Metazoa > Arthropoda > Insecta > Hymenoptera > Halictidae > Lasioglossum > Lasioglossum villosulum. The sequence continues at coordinate 23,423,224 of OZ020503.1, read as the reverse complement.
TTGGCAATTCTGAAATTGCTGTGCATCGGATTACCGGATCGATGTCCATTAATACCTCACTCCACAGATCTAACAAACTCCTGACTTCCGAGACACCGAAGTGCTTTTGCACTCGAAGGCAGCTGTTCGGTTCGGGCGTGGGAATCGAGGTGAACGCACCGTCGACTATTTACTTGTGCCATCGACCATTCATTTGTATCCGCGTTTCGATTCTCTTTCCGTTTCTACGATACCAATTGAACGCAACCAGGGAATAAAGCGACGAGCGTGCAACTGTTGAATCGATAACGCAAACGCAGCTGAAACAATTTTCTCGATTTTCGTCGCCACCGAGAGACGAGCAGGATGATGTTCCTGCTCGTTCCTGTGTAGGTAATGCGGCGTATGTGAACTGGTCGGGGTTGTCGTCGGTGAAAGACTCTCGTCGTCGATCGACCATCGGAAATTTCGTGGATCACTGGCTAGAAGGGATCGCTATCAGAGTGTCTTTGAAAGTTTTTAAACGGGAGCAAGATCGCGGCCGAATTTCGAGAGGCTTGGGATCGACGAACAGAAACCGTATCCTCGTCCACGGTCGACAAAGACGAATTAGGCCCTAACTGCGTAATGACCGTCCGCTGCCGGATGGTCGGAGGGTTGTCACGCGATCGTGGCTACCATTTCACGCGCCACATCAACCGATTCTCTCAGACTATTTTTCGCCCGAGTATCGCCCGGGAAAGCGAGCACATGCGTAAATGCTCGTACGTTCGACTTCCACGAACTCGTGAAAATTTAACATTTAACATTCACAATGACCGGTTCCAGATTTTTTATTTCACATTTGTTGAATTAATAAAAATGATCGTACAGATATCTTTAGCAGAGCAATATTACAATCTTGTACTGGGTTGGCAAGAAAGTCATTTCGGTACTTCACGGTGAAACAAAGAGCCCAATTTTTTCACTCAAGCAATGAATCTTAATGGATACTATATTTTATTTTATGCACAAATGATATTGGCGCTACAGGTTCGATCAAAAATATTTTTTTATTTTTGATCGAACCTGTAGCGCCGATATCATTTGTGCATAAACAACAATTTACGATCGTTAAAACTCAAAATTATTATATTTTATTTTGTTCGATCCTTTGTCAAACAGAATAAGTAAGAAAATACTTGAATAAAGAAATTCGGTTTTATTTTCCCTTGAAATACCGAAATTACTTTCTTGCCAACCCAATAATTTTTATGAGGGAGCAGATTACTTTTAAGGCGGAGTAGGTTTAGCGTTGAACGAGGAACACGTGCAAATTAATATATGCGTATGTCAAGCATAGGCGAATATGTACTTGAATTTTCCAAATCCTGGTCGAAATCATGAAAGTCAAGAATTCGATCTCGTGACTCGAAAAGTTTCTGAGTAAGATGGGAGAAAGTCGATTGTTGTTTCGCCTCGCGTTGGGTGGAATCATCGACGGGATTATCGTTCCGAGGCACCTGAACTTTAAAGGCAAACGTCCTGGGTTTTTTGTGCTGGAGCAGAAAAGTTTCATCGGGAGCGTAGGAAGAAAGAAAGACGGAGGGAGAGAGACGGCGGAAGAGAGCGGATCGAAAATTAACGGTGGCCCCGTTGCGGCCGGGGAAAAAAACGAAAGAAAATATCGGTTTTTCTCAGTGAAACGAGGAGACCTAGTGGAATAGTCGGAGCGGCCGCGTTTCACGGCTTTTCTTCTTCGCAGAAAAATTCTCCTCCAGCCGCGGGTGGAGCCTCGCCTCCGAGCGAAAAATATTCCGCGAAAGAACAGAGAATGGACGAGTTGCATCAATTAGCCTTTATTCGTCCTGGCATCGTAGCCGAGTGGATTCCAACCGCGAACGACGACGACAATGACAACGAACCACGACGATTCCAACGATGAGAACGAAAGGATCGAGTTTATATTCGAATTCGATGATGCACGACCCGTGGTCACCCTCCACTTGTGTTTCCTGCCCGGTGGATTTTTCATGTTGGTAACACGATCGGGAGACTCGCCGGAAACGCTCGCTTAATTCGAAACGATCCACCGGAACGCGGAAGGATCGGGTTCGTTTAAATTCGTATACGTTTCACGAGACTATTTTTCTTGTTTTTTCCTTTTTCTGTTCGAGCTGCGCGAAACAGCCGCGGGATGTACGTCGACCCGGCTCTATAGTCTGGCGTTTTTATGGAATTAAGAAATTTTATCGGCGGCCGTAAACGCCAGGCCTGGCGGGTCGGGTCGGGTCGCGCTGGATGCTCGTATCGAGCCGCGGGATATTGAAACTCCGTGAAAACGTTATTGCTCGGGTCGCCTCGGGCCGAGTTATCGTCTAGTATCGACCTCCGACGATACGCAGCACAGTGGGGTAAACCGATGAATTTTGTGTAAAAATCAAAAAACTTGCGTTGGAAATGAGATAGAGCGCTGATTTCGTTAAAATTGAAGCTGAAATACTGCAATTACCTTCGAATATCTGTGTTGCACTTGCAGAAGTACAAAAAACTCGAGGTTCATCCAATACCACGTACGGATAGATTCTTTCCATTTCACGATCATCGAAATTAAGAAGTTACTTGCATGGAAATCGATTCGTTAAATTTCTTTATCCGAGCTTACGTTGTAATAAAAATTTCACAATATCTAAATAACGCGACCCTTGTCATTTTCATTGCTTTAGCGTTCGGTAGATTTAGTGTTACTCTTCTACGTTCGCTACTCACAACAGGTAGAGACCGTGAAAATAATACTTAAAAACTGTAATTAAACTAACAAGGAGAGTGTGCAAGGCCGATCCGATCCGAGACGCGAGTGCTTTCCCTCCGACACCGTAGTTATTAATTGAACGAAAAATTAACGATTTCTCTAATTAAACAGATGCGTAAAACAAACGCTCTTCGCGCTAATGGTGTTCCCGTTTGACGACACGCGTCGCGCGCAGTCGATTGCCTTGTTAATTGCGTGCGCCGAGGCTCGGTTTGGCGAAACAATAACGACGAGTGTCGGCGAGACTCGTCGGCCTCGTCGTCGAGCCAATTTTTGCCACCTATCGAAACGGAGACCAGGTCCGAATGCAGTTGATGAAATCACACGATCCACCGGAAACGCTCGGGTGTGAAACGTAAACGTGATCGACGAGGCTGTAGGAGCGGTGCAGGTGCACGCGTATCGGCGCAGATTGGATAATGGCCGTTTAACGACGCCACAGAACACGGTGCGGCGCGAGAATATAGCACCGGCAGCGAAACGCCGCTCAAAAAGAAAGAAACAAACAAAGAAAGAATGCTCGGAGAACGAGAGTAGCGCGAGTGTAACGACACGCGCGTTCGCCTGTCCGCATTGAAACCGCAGACTGGATTTTAAGTGTCGTTTTCATCGCGCCGATCCCGTTTGGCCACTCGCGAATCAGTCGCAACCGGCGTCCTTTCTTCAGAGAATCGCAGCACTCCTCGCAGAATCTCCCAGAAAGCTCCGATCCTTGGCACAATGACACGATTTTTCTGTGTACGCACTAGGGCGGTCATCATTATTTTGATGATCATTTTCTCCGAAAATATACTTTGCAGAATAATTTCGTATACATGATGCCTGCAAGATAAATATAACGCGTTTCCAGGATTGCAAGATCAATCTAGGCCGCAGTCACCCTCGAAAGTCCTATTTTTACCTTCACGAGGTGTAATTTATTTTATTTTCATTACTCGGTAGTATGTAGCTGTCGCAGCTTTACGAAAACAGCTACATGTGCAGCGTTATGCAAAATAAAATAAAAATAGGAGTTTTGAGGGCGATTGCGGGCTAGATTGATCTTTTGTTTAGCGTTTTTGACTATTGAAAGACCCCGTCTTTGCATCCTTGCAATTATGGAAACGAGAGTACAGTAATTTCTCAATCGTAGTCCTCGGTCGCCTCTGCAATCGTAGTCCAGTGCCTACCCATTCCACCGCCTGTCAACGCTGCGCCGGGCAGCAGGACGGCGATGTTTGATGTCGGCTCGGGTATATCCGTGTGAACACCACTACATTGACTCGAGAGAATCGAATTTTCAAACTACTTAATTTTCATTATTTTTTTATGAGATTTTACTGGCTTATTCCTGGAATTTTTCTGATTAAAATCATACCAAACACGATATAATTTGGCCAATATTTAGTGGTTTAATCGACGATGAAAGTTTTACTTACAAGAAGGACAGCGTGTTTGATCTATGCCGGCGACGGCGACTCTTCGCGTCTCTTTCTTTCCAATACGCTCTTCTTCGTTGCGTTCGAAACTTTCATCGTCGATTAAACCACTAAATATTGGCCAAATTATATCGTGTTTGGTATGATTTTAATCAGAAAAATGCCACGAATATGTTGGTGAAAGTTCCATAATGATATCATCGAAAATAAAGAAGCTAAGGTCTTGGTGTTTTATTGTGATGACGCACGGGCCTTTAAACTGTGCCGGCGACGGGGACACGCTTCGGCCACGCGATCCTATTTCATTCTGTCCTTCTCTACGTTCGGCTTGTCATTTGAAGTCTCAGCGCGGTAGGGTAGACGCAGTCATAAATCAAAAAATAGCCACCCTACTTCATCGTAGTCCGTTCATAACACGGGTGTTGGGACTACGATTCAGAAATTACTGTACCCCCTTAACGATGAATCGGAGCGGCGCCTCGCGGTTTTAGGATCGAGCCAGAGAGCGGAAGGTGGTACACGAAAAAAGACAAAGCGACTGCGAGGATCCTATTCCGGCTTGGGTCGGATAGAGCTCGGGCGTGCTGGCTGGCGCGTAGCGAGGCGCAACGGGGCGACTGGCTGGCCCCGGGGTGATTCCGAGGGGTCGATACGACGGAATCGAGTCTAGGTACGCACACTCGAACACGTTCTAGTACTTATTGCGGAAAACGCGTGCGAACAGGCTCGCAGGAAGCTTCTCGAGGGTTGCGAGCCTTTCGACGAAGCCGCGGGGCTGCTCCGTGCAACCTGCAACATGCAACCTGCAACGTTTAACCCCTAACTGGCGCGGCACGGCGAGAGTCGGCTTTCAGCGTACCCCGTTTTCCCCCTTTCGTTAACGTTTACACTTTCCTTGCTGCAAAGATCTATCGGAACGTTCCGGTGCGGCTCTGTGTTCGTATTACGGTGGGATCTCCTTTGCGCGTCTGCACGCAGCGTTTTTATTATCCATACTCTATTCTTGACGCACTTTGGTACGTCTTTCCTTGTTTTTCACTTGCGAAGAAAAGCGGAAGAGCGTCGCCCAAACTCAAACACGTGAGTCGATCCATTTACGATGCGCCAAATATTGCACCAGACGAAAACGCAAGCGTTTTTGACCCACTGCTTCCGAAACAGTCCAAACGCAGAGCCATGCGTTTGTCGAACCACTGCTTCAGAACACTTCTCGTTGTACAGCTTGTAGAACGACGTGGGATTTTTTTTGGTAAAATTGAAAAGAAAGACCCCGTGCTTTGGGGATCCTACGTTTACAACGCGAAGAGCTTTAGGAACCGACGAAAACCAAGACCCGATCGAGCATCAGAATTTTATCGGAGGGATTTTGATATTTCCTGCGAAAACGAGACGCGGCTCAACTGGGTGTATCTGCAGAACGATAAACGATAAACGTGGAATGTTCTTTCGGCGAAAATCGATCCGATCTGTTCCATTATCGGGCCGTTTTCCGAAGCTACCCGAGACGCATCTGAATTGTAAAATTTGCGTTGCATCGGCCCCCGTTCGACGGTAGAGAGCATTGTTACGTGTTCCGTCGTTATTAAAAAAGCCTCTCCGGGATATCCGAACGTATTCGAAGTTCCTGTTTCCCTTTGCCTCGGCGTAATCGGCGCCAATAACGAGACCGTGCGCCGTCGTTATCGGAAACATCCCTTGCTCCCCTTTCGCGTGTCTTCTTCCGAGCGTCGTCCATTCTCTCAAAAGGGTGTAATTACCGGATTCCTTCGAGACGGCCTCTCGATCCGGAAGACTGTGCAAAGTCGATCGATATGCGGCATCGACGAGTCGATCGAATGTTGTCGCATCGACAGAGATACTAAGAGATGCCTATTTCACGTGTATCTAACTACAGTAGTGAGAATTTAAGGATCCGTGAATACAGACCAGCTGAATACGAACCGGCCGATTGTTTTACAATTTACAACCACCTCGCTCCCACCCCTCAGACGAACACTTGCGACGGACCCATCGAAGCGACGAGCGAACTACCCTCATAAATCACGTCATTTACGACCAAATACAATACCAAACGGAATTTCTTTTACAGTTTCCCCATTTCTCAACCTAAAATCCTTCCGCACATCCCCGTCCAATTAACAGACGCTACATTTCCCCACCTAAATTCACCCCAAAAAACCTTGGTGCAACCGCAGTACTATTTTCACCGTGGTTGGAGTAACTTATTTCTCTTCGCTGTCACAATTTTGTAATATGTGTTGCGTTGCGCTTCACACTTATTAAGATGTATTCGCGCAAACGGCAGTGTCCTGTTGATCCGACGGAGTAGCAGAAGACTGCAAAATTTGTAATTACCTATACTTGACGTTAACATTTTATAACCCAGTGTCGCCTAAACATTAGATCATATTGTGGCTAACAGCGAACATCAAAGCACCAAGTGCATTACATCGACACGCATTTCCAACAATTATTATAAATGATCACTTTGCATACATGCATACGTAGGCATCGATATGCTGCTGGTAGATATGCTCGTACGTACGCGATTGATTAGTAATACAGTAATCTCACTATCTATGACCAGAAGCCAGGGGTTTTAAATGTCATAGATCGTAAAGGGTATGCTATTTTTTTTCTCGGAATCGATCGCGCCGTGACTTCAAAAAACTGCCGAACATAGAGAAGGACAGAACGATACACGGATCGGATGACCGAGCGTGCCGCCGCCGTCGACGCAGTTTAAATGCCCGCGTGTGCTCACAATGTAACGGCATTTAAAAATGCTTTATTCATTCCATGTTTAATTACATATTTTTCTATGGGAGTTTTACTACCTTATTCCTGGCATTTTTCTGATTACAACAATACCAAACACGATATAATTCCAACTTTATTTAGTGGTTTAATCGACGATGAAAGTTTTACTTACAAGGAAGGACAGCGCGTTGGAAAGAAAGAGACGCGAAGAGTCGCCGTCGCCGGCATAGATCAAACACGCTGTCCTTCCTTGTAAGTAAAACTTTCATCGTCGATTAAACCACTAAATGAAGTTGGAATTATATCGTGTTTGGTGTTGTTGTAATCAGAAAAATGCCAGGAATAAGATAGTGAAAGTCCTATAACAAAATAATGAAAATTAAGGGCCTTGAAAATTCGATTCATTCGAGTCAATGTGTGGTGCTCACACCGATATACCCGAGCCGAGATCAATCATCGCCGCTCTGCGACGCGGCACGGCGTTGGCCGGCAGTGGAATGGGTAACCTCTTGTCATAGATCGTAAAGGCATCCCCGGTCTTAGATAGTGAGATTACTGTACGCAATTTGAGTTATGTTACAAACTAAATGAGACTCGTAAGAATTTTCCTAGATTTCAGTTTCTCGAGAAATGAGAAGTAACCAATTATAAAATTTTTCGAGAAAGAATTCTCGAGAAGGGACACTACATGCGGGGCTCGTCGAGAGGAAAAACGGCCGCGTCCGTCGACAGGGAGAACGAAGGGAAAAGTAATCGGAAAGAGCGCGGTCCGTCGAGGTCGACGAACCGCTCGAATGGGTGAATCGATTTCGGTGAACGATTGGAACGAATCTCATTTTCACCCGGTCTGGTTTCAAGTGTCGTTCGTCGCTTGTCGTTCGACGGACGACGAAACGTTGAAACGAGAGGAGCGGCTCTCGCGTTCACAATGGAGCTGCACGATGCACACGCTCCCCTTTATCCATCCGCCGTGCCTTCATTGTGTGCAGTCACTGCAGTCGCGACGAGACGCGATGCTACTCGTTCTCTCATCTGTACCGGCGCGGCGTCGTTCTTGTAACATTACGCGGCGTGACCGAGCACGTACTCGCACACGCGAACAAGAGCAAGAGAAACGCATCGGCGATAGTCAGGATCGAGTGTCTCATTGAAGAAACCGTGCGACCACAGAACCTGGACTTCCGAGTTCCTTTTCCAGTTGGTCGTTTCACCGTTTCCCCGTGGCAATTGTACTCGCGAGAAAAAAAAAACGGCCACTGTTCCTCGAGAAATCGTACCGAGTATCCCGCGCGTCCATGAATGGGCGCCATTCATTCCACTTATGGTCTCGTTCCGTCCGATGACGCGCGGGGTGTGAGCACAACCCCGGTTGATGCGCGTTATCGCTCCTTCCCGGACACTGCCGCTAGATCTGCGGATCAGCGATCATTCGATCCAAGAAACGGTCTGCAACTCGGAAAACGAGGTGACCGCGAACGAGATTCGCGAGAAAGAATATTTACGAGTCTGCTCGAATGCGTTCCAAGTAGGTTACCGTGCACCGTGCGCCGTGCGCCGAGCCACGCTGCCTTTTGACCCACTTCGAAGCTCCCGCAAGCTCTCGTAACCTTAAAACGCCGCGGCTATTCCAGTCTATGCTTCTAATACTGCTCCGCACACGCTCGATCACACCGTTTCACCGATTCGACGAGAACGCTCGTGATCTTTCATGCTCTTCCTTCGTCGTTACCTGTATGGTAGCTTCCCTATATAAAGCGGCGAAAAAACCTTTGTTTTTCTATTTATTTCTTTAACGCTAAACCTGCCGACCAGCGACAGTGACCGAAGTGTGGATTTTATGAATTTATGACGGAAATAAGGAGGTGCAATGTGGAACGGTGGAAATAGGAGAATTGAAAAATATTTTTTTTTTTTTTTTTTAAGTAGAAAATCTCATATGAGATTTATTAGAACATAAAGCATATTACATTATAATACAAAATAAAATCAAAAACAAAAACATTAGGAAAAATACAAAACAAACAAAAAAAAACCATTAGACACGTAAATTACAGGAGTTGATAAACGCTAAGATATAAACACACGCCTTAATATTAGGTTCGGTTATTAAACAACCTATATCTAACGGCAATTGAAATCCAGCTCTAGTAAGATTTCGAATGAATTTTATCCTCTGCTCATTATACAGATTACACTGCCATAGAACATGATTAAGTGTTTCTTGCTCCTGATTACATTTACAATTAGGGTTATCAATAATGCCAATACGAGCAAGTGAAGCTGCCAAATGATAATGGTCAGCCCTGCATCGATTGATTGTAACAATACATTGTCTAGTTAACTTAAAATGCTTGAACCAAGGTGAACGAACATCTTTAAAGAACCGTTGAAAATAAATTTTACCCTTAAATAAACCTTCATCTTTTATTTTAGCAACTGTATTTAAAATCGCTTCTCTCCTAAAATTTTCGGATAGATCAGAATATGGAATCTTGCAAACATTCAAAGTGCTGGCGACAGTAGCTTCTTTAGCCAAAGCATCAACCCTCTCATTACCCCAGACCCCCGAGTGGGCCGGAATCCAAAAAAATTTAATCGTGTGATTATTAGAATTTTCATGAAATTGAATAAATTTTCTCTTAATTTCCAAAATGAATCTATTGGTTTTAACATTAAATTTAGAAGATTTCAAGCTTTCCAAAGCACTAAAGGAGTCCGAAAAAATAACGAAGCTTTGGTTATTATAACTCAACGCTAAATCAAGAGCATCATTCAAGGCAATACATTCTGCTGTAAACACAGAAGCATTATGGACAACACTCTTAGTTGAACAATAATTTAACTCAGGACAGAAACAGGCGGATCCAACAAATTGAAAAATATTGTTGTATTATTCGGTCGTTCGGAAAGTAATTCGTTTAAGTGCCTTAACTACGAAAGTGGTCCAAGTCAAAATTTAAAAGAAAATGTGTTCATCGGTTACTTCGCATTACCGCATTGCATTATTTTAACCTGAGTTCCTGTAATTTTTACGATATTCTCAAAAATGAACCAGATAATGCTTGCCATTTCAACATTGTATGGAATTCATTTAGTGTTAATATCCTTTTGCTTTAAGTGTCTCGAAACAAGAAATACATGACTTAGAATTTCGAGGTTTCAAAGAGTTCTTATTAATACAAAATTTTGCTGCTGGACCACTGAGCTGCAGCGATAGATTTAGCGTTTAGATTGACTTCCTGGATCAAGAATCTCCCTAGGAATTGAAAGCGACGAGACTGTCAGAAAAATTCAAGAAACAGACAATTCTTCTATTCCTCGATCCGTCCCGTGGTATCGACCGTTCGTTTTCGAACCGCGAACAGAATTTTAAGTCTCGATACGGAGACGAATCTCGCCGCTTCGATTTGCTCGTTTTTCGGTCCTCGGGGTCCCGAAGCGAGTGGAATACGAAGCGAAACGAGGAACGCCCTCCCAATTCGTGCCTCTACACGCTTCGAAAGCTTTTGGTCGGTTTATCTTATCGTGATAAATTGATCAACGTCGTAACTCGATTCGTTTTAAACGACTTCCAGCCTTCCACCAGATTTCTAACCGAAGCCGCATCGAGTTCGACGCGTTCAGAGTAACTTACGCGTGGAAACGCGATACCTTGTATCGTTTTCTTGATCCTGCCAATTAACTCTCTTCGATACCGTGCAATTACCGCGATCAACCGACGTGACGATCTCGAAGACGAAGAGAGGCCCACGGTATCGCGAACGAAGATCGATGGCCATTCATCTTTTTCTCCGACGTTGCTTTTCGATCGCGTGGACCAGCCAACCGTTCAGTCTACAGGATTTCGGATCGATGCCGCGTTCCTGGCAACGTTCGACGCAAAATGCTGGCGAAAATCGTCATCGTGGCCCAGACATTGGAACGGTGGAAACGAAGTCCTCGGTCGAATCGCGCGACCCGACCGTTTCGACGTACCAGTAAATCAATGCCGACACGCTCGTATTTCATTTCGCACTTGATCGCGGTTCGTGACTGCAGCTCGGCGCTGGCTCGAGTGCTCCAGAAATTGTTTCGATCAGTTTCATTCGTGTTCCACGCGAATGCATTCGCGTTGTCTTCGACGACGTCCCTTCTAAATTGCGGTCGTTCGTCCACGTGCCCTCCGCAACGAGCCAACCATTCGTCGGCGGGAAACGTTCGGGACAGTTTCCATAAAAATATCGCAGCAATATATCATTATTTTTTCACAACATTTATAACAAAAATAAGTCGGTGTCGCTTAAAACAGTAATACATCGGAAGAATTGGAAAATACTGTTGCATCGTTTTCAACTTATTAACCATACTAAGAGAGAAAATCACTTTCTATTTCACCCCAGCTCGTAGCAATTCGAAAAGATCCGCTGTCTATTTATTATAGCCTTGCCTCTCGACTTTGCAGATTACTCTCCGCTCTTGTACCATTTTGTATAACATATTTAGTTTATAATATAGTTCTGTGCTCGAAAATATGGACTTGGAAGTATTTCGTAAAAATACATGACCATCAATTTATTAACGTTATAGCCTTGCCTTTCGGCTTTGTAGGGGACTCTCCGCTCTTATACAGGGTGTTCGACTACAGGTGGGAGAAAATTTAAGGGTTGGTTCTTAACGATGATACAAAACGAAAATGAAGAATAAAAAAATTGCGATTTCGGCTTCGTTATTTAGCTATTAACAACGCGACAGTCACATATCAAGTGACAGATGCATGCATAACTTGGTTCTCATTTGGGGCCCCAGCGAGGTGAAAATGTTTAACAAATCGTTGAACAACATTGAACTCTTTGACGTACACAACGTACACTTTTGTTAGACGCGTTGTTGATTTTTAATTGTTAATAGCTAAATAACGAATCCGAAATCGCAATTTTTTATTCATCATTTTCGTCTCATATCATCGTAAGGAACCACTCCTTCAAATTTCTCCCAACTGTAGTCGAACACCCTGTATAATATTGAACAACATGTTTAATTGACACTATAACTTAGGCATGAAAAATACGGCATCAATTCATTGTTATCATAGCCTTGTCTCTCAGGTTTGTAGAGGACTCTCCTATACAATTTTGTACAACACATTTAATTCATAATATTGTTCTGTGCTCGAAAATATTGCACGAACAAGTACGATTCACGCACAAGAGTCGCGATAAGAGACGATACGAGTCATGCGCTGACCTAATAAAATAAATACGTAAAAGTCTCGGTGTTCGACCGGTTCCCGTAACACCGATTCGATCTCTAGTTCTTTCGTTGGACCGATCCGTCCTGGTTCCGCGGTGCTGCTCGGTCGCGCACGATAAACGAGCCCTCGTTGCAATTACACGTAGCAATTATTGTAAAGCATCCTTGCTCCGTGCCAAGAGAAGACCACGTTCCGGTTCTATCCTTACGCTCCGACCGGTCGCATTGTCTCACGCTGGCAGAATACCAATGAATCTTCTCGCGTTTCGCATCGGGACATCGGGACGGCCAGGTCGAATCTGGAAGCGATCCGAATACCATCCACCTTCCGCTTCCGTTCGTTTCGAAAGAGCCATCGACATTGTTGCATCCACCGCCACGCTACCATGTTTGGCCAGGTAGCCAGGTGGCCGGCGATCGATCGCGCTGAAGGTTAGCCAGGATTTTACTCGAATCGATCTCTCCTCCTGAAAAGTTCCTTTGCCACGGTCAAACGTTGTCGGAGAACCGTCTGCGATAATCGCGGATTTCCAACTCGACCCTGGAGCGACACTTTTTGGAGTACTGCTTCGGATCTTGTTCAAATTTGAGTATCTCATTGTCTTCGGTATCCTATGAACGAATCTGAAAGGATTTTACAGATGTGGACAGAAAAGTGTCGCCCTTTCTCCAAGAAATCATGAGACTGGAACTAATAAACCGATGGAAATGAGTTTTCAAGAGCTTATAGTGAACACGCAAGAGTCACGTGAAAGGAACGTAGTTTTCATGGTAGGGAACTTTTGGAAAATTTTTTTAACGAGGATACAGTCACAATAAATAGTGAAGAAACCATTTCTTTCAAAATTGTTAGTAGATACTCTCACGTTTTCACTGGAAACTCCTGCAAACTCATTTCGGTAATTATATAGAAAGGTCTGCCTACTCCGATTTTGATGAAATTTTAATATGACGTGCAGCAACTTCTTCTGAATAAATTTTTCCTTTTCCAATATAGGGGGGTCGCTTTTTGTTTTCGAGATATTCGTAAAAAAACTATTACTAATACTGTATTGAATTTCCGTATTCTTGTACGCTTCGTGGCAACGTAACGCTGATCCGCGCGGCGTCTGTTTACTTTTTTTTGTAAACACGCTGTGAAACTACTGCTGGATTTTTCTATGCGTGGTCCTCTCCCCCCCTCTTCACAACTCATTCTATTCGCATAATCTTTGCATTGTAGCTGTTATCTAGAATTTGAACTAGTAATGGAAAAATCGTGTGATCAGAATGAGTTGTGATTAGGTCGTTGGAGAGGGGGCGGAAAAGACCGGACGTTAGGCCGGCCCGACCACGCATACAAAAATCCAGGAGTAGTCTTTCCAAATTGTAAGCTCACTGTAGAGTGAACTCTGTTCCGAACCCCACAACGCGTTTACAAACAAACAATAAACAGATGCGGCCCCGGAAGAGGTTTACGTTGCCGCGGAGCATGCAGGGATACGCAAAATTCAATACAGTATTGGCAACAGTTTTTTGCGAATATCTCGAAAACTAAAAGCGCTCCACCTATATTGAAAAAGGAAAAAGTTGTTCAAAATGTGGAAATTTATAACATATTAAAATTTCATCAAAATCGGAGTAGGCAGACCTTTTCTATATAATTACCCTCATTTCCATCAGTTTGTTAGTTCTAGTCTTATGATTTGTTGAAACAAGGGCGACACTTTCCTTTACAATTCTGTAAAATTAACAATTTCGAAGATATGGAAAGGATTACAACATATCCAAGTTTGAACGAAATCCAGTACTCCGAAAAGTGTGGTATTTCTTGTGGAATGACTTCGTTGGAGAAAACGGCGTAAAAGAGGATTTTATCAGAGTCGCATGCCGCCAGCGACCAGCGACCGGAATGCTCGGAATGTTAATCGTTTAATGGACGTATGATCGGTTAATGGGAGCCTGCGTTGAACGGAGGCTCCCTCGTTGCGTGCCGCTTCGACTAGCCTCGTCTCCGTCTCTTCCTATTTTCGTCCGTGAAATGCGATTCTTGATCGCGCGAAGTCAGCCTCTTCGAACGAGAAACGCCGAGATCGAATGTAAATAGCCAGGGACTAACAAGTTGAAAATGTTACAGGGCGTGGAATGATAAATGGTGACGACCAGCAGCATGGTGTATGAGGAGATTGTCGGGATACGGGGCAGCTGACCCCAGCCACCGCGGACGCTTTTCACGCGCGAGATGCCCCACAACTTGAACTCCGCTTCCGCCAACACCGCCAACACAGCCAACACCGGCAACACCAACACGGCACCGAATCATCAGGCCTACGCGCACCATCCTTATCACCGACCTAACGGAGATGGACTCCAGCCAGAGGTATTTTCTCGTCGAAACTTCTCGCATCTTCGGAGGAAACCTGTTAACCCTTCTGAGACGACTCTGCAGAATGTACCAAGCTCTCCTGCACAAGATCAAACTGTTTACAGTCGTTGCACACATCATAATAATCATACTACGCAAATGATCGGAATTGTAGAAAAAATACTAAAAGTTGCATTTTACAACTTTTTTATGTGGGTCTATATTGAAAATTTAGAAACTACGTTTATCATCAATTAGATGAAATTTCGATGAAATTTTCAGCATGTGTGTAACCACTATGGATCTACAAAACATAAGTTTCAAATTTTCATTGAGGGCCCAAATAAAAAAATTAATCTTGTAAATTGTAGGTTTTCAAAAATCTTTTTTGCAGATTATTTAGTAAACCAATGCTTCTACTTGATAATAAAAATCAGGTCGTTTGGTACAATTACAAAAAAGTTATTCCATTTTGAAAAGTGTACGCACACTATGTACACCCACTGTATTTTCAATACTGTAAGACTTCGATTAGCCGGCTTTCTACTTGAAACTGCTGCAATGATTCTGACCACTGGTTTAATTGTCCGCTCGCAGAAGGAGCCGGTGGAGTTCGACACGTCGCATCTTCGTGGCGCTCCGGCCGAGGTCGAGGCCCTGGTGCACAACATCAAAGAGGTGGCGCAGCAATTCCTCTACCACTGGAGAACGTTCCCAATCGTGCTTCCACCGCCGCTATCCACCTGCACGGAACCGGAAGACACGCTCGCCAGGAAGAAGCACCATCTGAGGGACCTGTTCGTCGCCCCCAGCTTCGACGAGCTAGATTCGGTCGCTGTCGACAGCAAAGGCGAACCGAGAAGATTGACCAAGAAACAGCTGGAGAGCATCAGCAAACGGGGGTAGGTTTTCCGGCGAATCCACCGATCCGTTCACTCCCTTCGTTCCGACGCGCCCCTGCAATCGGATACGTCCTGGATCCACAAGAGTTGCACAAGCTGCCGGGGATTCCCTGTTACTCGCGATACTCCTAAAGTCTTTCTCTCTCGCTGTGCAACTATTGCATTGGGTGAACGATCCATCTTCCTCGGTGTCCCTCGAGCAGGGCTTGAAACGGTATCGAAAATCGAACCGTTGCGAAACGTTTCGGACGGAAACGAAGATTCAAATCTCAGTCGTTCGTAATGGTACGTGTCCATTTGAAAGTCTCTGTTGATAGTCGCTCTCCAGAGTACTCTCAATTTGCCTGTCCATTTAAGAGTGCTTCAGGCATTCTTTAGCTCTCGCATTTCATGCATGTAGCTCTCACATGAATTTCGATTATATGCGTACGGTGAGTGTACAAAGTATTTGCACACCTTTGACCTGATTTTTTATGATCAATTAGAAGCATTGGTTTACGAAGTGATACGTAAAAAATAGATCTAGAAAACATGTATTCTAAATTTTCTTTAAGGGCCCATATAAAAATGTTTTCAAACATGCCTTATTCATTTTTGCATGTAACCTTGTAAATTATAATTATTTGAAAAATCTTTTTTGCATATCATTTCGTAAACCAATGCATTTAATTAATTATAAAAAATCAGGTTGTTTGGTACAATTATAAGAAAGTTATTCCATTTCAAAAAGGTGTGCAAATACTTTGTACAATGTTAGTGAAAACTAACTAGAAGGCTCTCAGCTATACGAATGACGTTCGCGCGTACCGTGTACACTGACGAATTTGACTCTCGAGAGCAACTCGCGATAGATTTACTCTCAAATGGACGCGTACCTTAACAGTTGTTCGAAGCGGAGATTCTTCGCGACCGTTTCGAGAGCCGAGATCGATGTTACCGAACAGTTTTCAAGCCCTCGAGAAGCGCTTCTCCAAACACGACACCAGTAGCGAGCGTATTGCGTAGAGTTTAGAATTTAGCGATTCCGATTCAGGTGTATACCGCACAGGTATGTACTTACACGCTTCTGTTCCACGATAGAAGATACGAATAGAATATATACGAAGCTGTAGCACCGTGTACGCTAGTCTATCTGTCCTGTTTCAAGGTGTACCGCGCGCTCTGTAGCGTATGTAGTTTAGCCTGTAAAAGGATAACAATTGTAAAGGAAACTATCTCGAACCGAATCGAACCAAACGAAACCGCACAAACCCAGTTAACCCTCCACCGTCCTTATGAAAGATAAGGGCTTCGTACCTTCTGTGCAACATGGATTATTCTAACGATTTTTGTAAAGCTTTCAGAAGGAGAAGTACGGAAAACCGAAGAAGCTGAATGCCACTCAATTGGAGAGCATTCGAAGATGCGGGTATGTCATGCATCAGCGTCACACAATATTCACCGAACGACGAATCGATAGTCTCTCTCGTGGCAGTGTCTTAGAGACTGGAATCGTCGCTCGTTCTCGTGACCTTTGACGACGGACGCCGGTTTCCCTTCGCAAAACCAATTAGACAAAATTGTCGCACCGACACTGTACCGTACAGCATGATCGTTGTTTTGTCGTGGTAACGTGCACCACCGCGAAATCGATCCGAGCACAGAAAAAATAAAGAAAACGAGACAACGCCAAACGCAACGCGAACAGCAAACCTGCCCCACTTCGTCGTAAATGGTTCAGCTTTTCCCCTTGCGTTGGTGGATCGCTCGAAACCCAAGAACCGTCGACTACCTTCGCCCGCAAGAATCCACTGCCGAGCGTTGCGCTATGCAGGGTGATTCTAGGATGTTTGTTAGAGATCAGGGGAAAAATAACTGTTACAAACTGTTGTATGGTCGGATCTTATTGAAACAGTTATCTAGAACCGAAATGATTCTCGATTTCGGTTATGACTTCGGTCTTGTCATTCCGTATCCTGTTCCGCCGAAGAACATGTAATATTTTAATATACAAGGTGTGCGTTTAGGTGGCTCACCTAAATGTCTCCTTTACTTTTCATGACGTGACAAATATTTTTAATGCAACGTAAATATCACAAGGTGAATGCTTCGCAAATGTTATTTTTCTCTGGGGTTCTTTTCTCCGGAGTCTTCAAGGTGATCGATATTCTTTTTCTTGTAAATGTATATTCTCTTTCCTTGCATATTCTAGTTGGCATTAAAACGCATAAACCTTATACGTTCTTCGACCGAACAGAGTACAGAACCGAAAAATAACAATTATAGAACCGAAATAAGCCGAAATCGATAATCTGGTAACAGTTATTCTTTCGGTCCTTCATAACTATTTCGAGAAACAGAACCGATATCATACCAGTTTCACATCCCTGCTAGAAATCCACACAGCTTGCCAATTGCAAATCTTTTATTTTTCATAGCTAACTTTGCTGTACATAGTCGTTCGCCGAACCCTTTCCCCTTTGTAGCCTTTTAGCGTGCTTGTAACCTAGTTGATTGGTTTTGGTTTTACCAATGTGTGGATAGACGAGGATTGTTAATACAGCTTGTTAGCGTTACACGCCACGGGGAAGAAACGCACTATAACGTCACGGGGATGGAGGAGGAGGTTTCATTGAAACAACGTTCCCAACATAATCTTCCCTCTTCTCGTCTTTCGTACTCCCACAAATAAAGATTGAAACCGCAAAACCATTCTTGTATGTGAATGTTGTTTCGTTTACAAGCATAGAGAACCAGTAGATTCGTGTCGCTTCCGTACCCGAATGTGAACCAACTTGACGATTCGTTCGTTTTTCAGGGAATTCGAAGTCGACTCGATAAACTTCGCCGGACAGACTCATCGATGGAGATTGAGCGGTTTGCTGCAGCGTGGAAGGGACAGGAGACGAGACGCTCTGCTCCGGGATCTAGCTTTGGCTACCAGGTTCATCGTAGTCACCGCGAAAGCCAGACTGGTGTCCCACTGCTTCAGCGTCTCGCAGTCTCTGAAGGCGTTCTTGACCGGCCTGTTGCGACTTCTTGGTAAATAAAACTCCTAGTGTCCTCTGAACCAGGGACTGAAAACTGTTATGATATTGGTTACGGTTCTCGAAACAGAAAAAAAAATTTTTTCTGCACAAGGGTGTAGTACACTAATAAATGCCCTACAATAGGGGTACCCTACCCTTTTAATGCTTTTGAGAGAAAAAAATATATATTGACATGTTCAATTTTTTTAATTTTCCAACTAAACTATTGATTGAAAACAATATTGACTCTCTAACTGTTCTCTAGACATCATAATCGGCGTGCCGTCGCTTCAGGCGCATAATCTTGACGCGAAGATCCGGGAGGAACGTTGTCGCTACTTGGTCGCCGAGCTAGTGTGTAGGGTGAGTATCGAAGTAGCGCGGATCTCGTTAAACGATATCGAATTCGATGGGAATTGAAATTATTTTTGTCACAGCCGGAATACGAGGACTCGCTCGAGCTGTTATGCGGATTTGTCCGGAAACAGCTTCGACGAGCAACTATGGAGAAGTTCGAGGTGGAAAGGGAACTGTCGCAACTTCTACCGATCCCGGTCCCGTTTGTGTTCGGAACACCCGGTGGAGCTGTGGTCGATCTTAGATTATTTAGCAGAGACATTATCAGAAAAGCTTTACCGATTCTAGTTGCTATTTCGGAGAGAGAGACACGAGGCTGGTTTCTGCATTTCAGAGAAAGACTGATATCGGAGTTGAGAGCTCGGAAAAAGCCAGACGAAGAGATCGAAAAAGTATGGTTTTTTCGAGCGAATTTCCAAACAATATGGTACAGTATATCCGCGATCTAAGCCTGGTTCGCCTACCCCATAAAAATATAGTATCCCCTCACGATCTCTGTCATAGCAGAGAACCGAGAATCGACTTAGATCGCGGGATTACTGTATACACTCTTCTTGATCCTTTTTACGAGTAATATCCTCTTCGCAGGAAGTCAACGAAGCAGTTATGCGAGAGTACCTTCAAAGAGTCTTTTCGAATATTCTATCGCACCCGGACATACACGATCTCGGGAACGGAATTGCTCAGCTGTTGGTGCAGCAGGCGCAATCGGTCGTGCTGATGCACCGAGCGGTAGAAACGGTGCAACGGAAGTTGTTCCAGACCAAAGAATCGCTGAGGCGTCATATCGAGAACGAACATCCGGTACTCTCGCGAATAGAGCCTTGGATGCGCGACAGAATGAGAGAGGTGGAAGAGAAGTTCATAGAGGAATGCGAGTGGAGCGCGCACGAGGAAGCTCTAACCCTCTGCACCAATCAGAACTTACAGCAGACGGTCTACTTTCTAAATCGCGACTTAACATTCATGAAAGAGGTATCCGGAACGATCTTTCAAAACCTTTCTTCCCAAAGAGTATACATACTGATTTTTTTTGTTTGCTTCGACAGAGGGAGCCGGTTTTATTGAAAGAATTGCGAAAAGTGAAAACGCCTACGAGAAGCTTCCAATGGCCGACGCAAATATGGCTTCCAAAGAACTGGATCGTCAGGCGCAATTTCCAGGGACAGTCGGAAATTATACCAACGGTGCTGAGCAACACTCCGACGTCCATTACAACGCCCCGAGCAGATCCCAGTCAGCCGGTCTTTTTGGTCGAGAGAGAAATTGTTCACACGACCACGACGAGGTACGTACACCGCGCCGAATCAACGTCATTCGCATCAATCAACTTCAATAGTGACTATATGAAAGGGGTGGTTGTGTGAAATTTTCATTGATTTGATTCGTTAAAATAAAGTTAAAATTGCGAATACAGTGGGTGTACAAAGTGTTCGTACACTTTCTAAAGTGGAATAAATTGAACCAAACCATTTGTGTCTGAAAAGGATTTTATGTAGCTTTTTAATTATATTTTTAGGTAAAATCAATCAAAAAGTCAGGTCGTTTGATACAATTATAAAGAAGTTATATTTTAAAAGCTGTACGAACACTTTGTACACCCACTGTACATAAGCTTAAATAATAGATAAGATGTTTTAACGCTTGATCATGTCCGGAACAGATGGCCTATGTGGCGCTGGATAAACTACGTAGCCAGGACATGGTGTTGGACTTGGAACGCGATGTTCCTGTTGGGCGTAGCAGTGCCGTGGTGTTGTCCGGTCTCCATCAGGGCCTTGTTGCTCGTGCAACCGTTTACCCCAGATTTAGAATTAAGTCAGCTGAACGGCACCTTGTTCCCCAGGAAATCTTCTCAGATGCCCACCCTCTGTTCACGATTGATCGCGCTTTGGAGACACATCAGCAAGAGTCGCACGCATTTCGAAACGGAACCGGACACGGGTAAGTCGCAGCACGTGGACGCGTACTTATGAAAGTTCTTCTACGATTATTATTAATAATTATATATATACTTGTGCCGTACAATGAACTCTGTCCGACAGGATTTATTGGCAAAGGAATGACGAGGCATTTGAACAGACTGTGGAACTACGGCGTGAAGGGACTGCTAGGGACACTTGTAATATTATTTGTTTTTCCTGTTGTTTGTATACTAACGAGTCTGGGATCGCTTCTCGTTGCGCTCACCGCGGTTTTGTGGTTCGTTGACGATCTATAATATCTCGATTATTATCGAGCTTTCGTATCGGAACCGTATTAACCGCAAACTTTTAAAACATGATTTTAGGATGCCTATAATTACCCTGACGTTGCACGCGTTCATGGCACTTATAATGGATCTTGATAGTCCAGAACCAAGTAGAAATCGATACTTAGTCATTATGGAGGCGTTAGTATGGAATATCGGCATTCAAGGATGTCTACAGCCGGTCGCAGCGTTAATCGTAGCTCTTCTTTTCTGCCCCATCATTTCTTTCCTGATACTTACAGGTATCGTACATATACATACATACATACACACGAACGAACATAATAAAGACATACGTACAACTATGGTAAATTTCACTGAAAGTACTATACATTCGCTATACGGTGGATAGAAATTCTGTCGTTCTGTTTGATCTAGTTTCTGTGATACGTTACTGGATCAGAGTGTTCTGGGACACAGTTATGTTTCATTTAGTAATAAAGAACAGGGGTCGCATACCCGCCAGCGACAGCTTCGTAGTGAAACGAATAGCCGGACCAGGATTGACATCCGATTACTATTATCAAGTATGTGATCGTGTGGTTGTACTCTTTATACAGGGTGAGTCTCTCGTAACGTGACGATATCAAATAGCTCGTAAGTAGACTCCGGATCTTTAAACATTTATAGGAAAATTAAGAAGATAGTTATAAATGCATAAAGATTATCGTCACGTTACAAGACTCGCCCTGTACATCAACGAAATCCGAAAAGATACTCGTACATGGTTCTTCTCTGTTGCTTCCGTTTGTAGATTAGGCCAGAACAAGCACTAGCCGCGTTCGAAGCGAAACTGGAGCTCGACGAGTTGCTGGCTTTCCAGCAAGAAACGGAACGATTGATCACTCAGCCGCAGAGAGACTTCACGCAGTTCGTCGAAGCTTGTTTTGGCCCGTTCGCCGCTAGCCTAGCAAAAACGAAGGATCCGTACAGATCGCTCGAAAAGGAAGCCAAAGATCTAATCGCCGTGTTACACGAGAAACTAGACAGACGTAGGAAGAATTTGCAAACGGGCCTCGGTATGGTTGTGAGGAGCAAAATAAAGCTTACCACCTTCGACTTGAAGGTAATTGCGCGCGGTGTTCTAGAATGTTTTCGTTCTGTCTGACGTTACATTCGGAATTGAAGGGATTTTTTCGCAATGGTGCAGGTAGTGATACAACAGGGAGCACTCATGTTAGAACGACTCTATCCTACTCACGTATTCGCGAGATTATCAGGAAACGAGGAAGATTTTTGGGAGAACAAAGGGTTGAGCGTTGCCGACTGGGCCGGCTTGGCTGGCCTAATGTACGCGGACATTTTCAGTTTGAACTTCCTACAACCTCTCGACGACGCGGATACCAAGTTCCGATTGGAACCGCACCCGGGGGTTGATCTGTCGCGTTACACCGACATGGTTCACAGCACCGAACTCGGCGGTACCAACGGACCGGACTTGTTGGGGGCGGTTTACGCGCCACGCGGCAATATACAGGTTTACAGTCCTTACTTGGAAGTTGCGGCGTTCAATCCGCGAGCCAAGCAAACTAGCAATAGTAGAAAGTCGGAAAAACGAAGGTAAATGAAGCGGAAATAGTACAGTGGGTGTACAAAGTGTTCGTACACTTTATAAAATGGAAAAGCTTTTTTGTAATTGTACCAAACGATCTGATTTTTTGTAATTAAGTAGAAATTATATGCAAAAAAGATTTTTCAAGAAATTATTATTTACAAAGTTACATGCAAAAATAAAAAAGGATTTTTTTAATGATTAAAATTTCTAATTAATGATAAGAAATCAGGTCATTTGGTACAATTACAGAAAAGTTATTCTATTTTAGTAGGTGTACAAACACTTCGTACACCCTCTGTATGTTTACAGTCGGTCACGAAAACATTAAGACACAATATAATTTTAAGGCCCAATGGTTTCGTGACCGACTGTGTGTACATACCGCGTCAACATGTTTGAAGTGTTCTGTACAAGTGTACGGCTTGTTTCGCAGCGATACCGGAGGGCTGTTGACGTCAACGAGGATCAAACGGCGAACAACATCGACGAACGGTGTGACGGAAGCACGCTGGCAGCCATGGAAGCGGCAAATTCGCCCTTACAGCGCGGAGAAATTGCAAATCCCTCTTCCTATCCCTCATCCGGCTCACATAGCTGTTACCATTCACAACCGCGACTCCGAGAATCCGATTCCGCTGGATTCGGAGCTCTGTCAGAACATCTTGAGAGCGATCGAAGAATCGCCCGGCGAAATGTCCACCGAGTACGTTAGTCGTTACAGAGGAGGAGCAGCAGATTCTAGTTTCGATTCGGTCGCATCTCAATCGTCGGTTTCGATCGAGACTGGTTTGGACAAAGACAACGACACCCAGGAGACCACCAACACCGAGAAAGAAAGCGAAACTTATCACTGGACGTTATCGAACTGGGGAGGTGGTATAACAAGAAGAAGAAACAATTCTGGCTCCATTAAAGTCGATTTAGCATCGCCGGAAGATGTTACTCTGGACACGGATACCACCAGAGTGATGTTCAGTACCTACGGGACAACTGTTTAAGTTTAAATCGCTATTACATCAGGTAAATTATATATTATACATAGAAATGATATATACATAATAGGTGCGAATAGAAGACAACTAAAGATAAGACAGAGGCCGGTATATGATAATGTTAGGTACGATCATTTTTTGTCCATAATATAATTTTATAATATAAATTTGCATTTATTTATTTGACTTTTAACCGCGTACCGTATCGTACGAGGTAGATTAAGTAAAGACATACAATTTACTGAAACATTTTTCTATGCATCTATATTTTAATTGGAAACAAGGACGTAAGGCATAATCCGCTCTCATCTATTCGATTTAGTTCAAACTTTTTGTATATCGTTTGAATGTCATTTGAACTTCGACAAAGTTACATTTAAGAACAACGAATAAGTAAGAGCTTCATTCTACTTTCAATTACCTTGTTATCGTATCGCAGAGTACGGTATCGAATCGCATCACTATACATATAGAGATATAGATGAATCCATTGCAAAGAATTATTCAGGTCATTGTACATCCGAATTTTTTAAAACTAATTCAAGAATGATACATCACGCGTAGGCTTAATAATCAGTAAGTATCCGAATGAAGCTTAGTGAAATTTTAATCGATCTACATAGTATTATTATGTATTATTAACTGTGCATTGCTATCGTTTGCAATGCAACGTGGATGCTATTTTTCGTGCCTAATCGAACATCTATTGAATCTACCTTAATCAGTTAACCAGGGAGGACGATCAGCTTTCATTTGCTAATTTATCTGCCAGAAAATTCATCGATCCAATTCGGTTACGATGCGTAGAATAGCACAGATGAATTATTGATTTAATTCGTTTCGAATTGTGCTTTCACGGGTGTTCCTGATCGAGAAATTAATCCGTGACTATTTCTAAGAGCATTAAGTTTTTTATGGAAATTAAGCGAATTCCTGTGGTCGATATAATCATAAGTATATAGAATGCTCATCTGCAAAGTCTGGGATGTCATTACGAATTCATAATTTTTCTGTACACAGATTATAAACAGAGTCGAATAAGTAGAATTTTAGTGTGTGAACGACACCGACTCCATTCAAAAGCCTCTTTAAATATATGTTACAAGAAATTATACAATATTCGTATTTAATATATTGTACATAGATAGCTTAATTGTATAAATAAACTTGTAATGTAACGATACTTCAAACACATTTTCTTGTTGCTTATACGGTAAAAGACATTTAAATAAGAAACGTTTGCTCTCTCTCTTTCTCTCTCCATCTCTATCTCTTTCTCTATCTCTCAATATTTACATTATTCATGTGAAAGAAAACTGTAGGGTTACTTCATTCTGAATCGTTCAGAAAGTTTGAAGCTGCCAGTAGATGTATTAAACGCATCAATTGAGAATCATCCCCCAATGCAAGAAATTTTATCTATCATTGACCATTAAATTGATTGACTTTGTTCATATTTCTACACAGATAACCCGTTGTTATTAGTACAAAAACTCATCGGTCAAGATTTCAACGGTCAAACATTTTTGTAATTCTCATACGATTCTGTTCTACGTTAATTCGATGTATTATTGTCTCAACGTACATATACATTTAACAATTATTATATCGCATACTTCGAAGTTCAACTTGTTTAAATATGCGTCTGGATCTTTATCGATGGTGTACGACGCAAGATACAATGTTTACCGCTGTATTGATAACATAAAAGCATTCTATGGAAATATAAATTACATCATATACGGAAAGCGAACATTATAGCGTTTCGAATCTTAAATGTGTATTCATTGAAACATGTAGCGATGCGTGTTAATTAATAACAGGCGCGATGTATCGCGAAAATCGTTTATATATTTGAATCGTGACGTTGACAGACTCTCGCTTCGATACAATCGAATTAAAAAACATAGGATTTTAAAATAATAAAACTTTTCTGACTTTCAGATAGGTACGTCTAAGATCATTTTACAGAATGCAGTTGACGGGATATTTGACAAAATATACTTTCTGACATCGGTTGGGAAATATTAACGATAGGTATTTGAGTCTAGATGTCGTAAACCATAGGAACCATTATTAAAAGTGATAATAATTATACAATTGCCGTTTTTCGACCAGTCTTTGTTTGCCGTCAAACCGAACTAACTAGTAGTTAAGAATCTAAGCGCTCCATTTCGAAATGAAAGGCACATTTTGGAAATTGCCTCTGCATTTACTAATATAATGCACAAGTCCATCCAATGGAAAACATCCGACAAAGATGCTGTTATAGTTCGAACAACTATATGGTTAATATTTGCATAATGTCCATCCAGGAGTGCTCAATATTAATGCGAATCTAAGTGTGTCCGATGGCAAACATAATGAAGCAATATACAATAAAAAGTAAGAAACCTATTTTAACGGAAGGACACACATGGGTGTAACATTTCTTATGTTGCACTTCAAAATTAATCGCGTTTCGTCAGAAGGAGATTCTTTTGAATTATTCTATTGATCTCCACTTTTTCTTTTACTTTGGAAGATTGTTACTTGGAAGGCACAAGAGAACTGCACCGATTAATTCTTTGAAACAAAGCTTGGATATTAGCTGGATTATTAGCGATTGTAATTCAACTGTTCTAGAAAATATGTTCTTGTATAAATTTTGAGAACCGCATGTTTCAAAGGATTAAAAACGATTTTAAAACAGAGAGGTTTAAAGTAGAGTACCCTCTTACGGAGCGAAACCGACACACAAGCGAACAGAAAACGAGTAGTATGTATTGTAATAGTTTTGAAAAGAGTAGACAGAATATTAGTATCGTAAATATAGCGTTAATCAAACATGCATACGTACAAACCAAATGTGTATTATTTTCATATAACGTAAAGGCATTATATTTTTATCGGTCCGACGAATGATTAACATTTAGTTTACGTCTAAGTATGTTAGTGTACTACAAGACTTTAGTTAAGTACTCCTTAGGCAAGAGAATAATTGTACAAAAGCAAATAAGTTACGAATGGAATAGAACAGAACGTATTTGCAATACTACCAGAACCATTGAACGACTCGAGATCATTGTTAGCTATCGATTCGCATAGAGATTTAAGTTGAGCGAGAAGGTATGTTGTATGCGTTGTGATTACATAGTCGCAGAGAGTCCTACGTTTTTCTGGCTTTAAAGGTTTTACTTGAATTGTCGCTATTACAACGCGAGACTTGTATAAAAACTATGAATAATCCAAAGACATACTTGAACATGTAAAATATTAGCTATATACCGCTTTACAGTTTATTGCAAAGTGTTTCTTTCCCTTTTAGAGTTATTTACAGGAAAATCGTGGGATAGATAGACGAGAATTGTCATGCTCCATTAAATATTGTATGTAGCTTTTTTCTCGATATTATCATAATTTTTTTGTATACATTAAACATAAGTGTGATGAAAAAATGCCTACGTATATACATTATTAGACTGCGGATTTTATGCATTCATGACAAAAACGGGTATTTGTAATTTAAAGTAGTGGACATTTTAAAAATATGTAAGGACATCAATGTATTAAGTTTCAGTAGGATAATTAAAAAAAGAATACAATTTTCATTTGGCACCTGTGTCCTGCAATCAATGCAAACATTTTTTATTATGCATAATGATCCGCAGTTTATACATTATCGTCCAAATCCTTCTTACAATATTCTGTATACGCTCAGTAAAATAAGTCTCCGTACACCTTTTAAAAACTAATAACTTTTTTATAATTTTACTAAACGAACTGATTTTTTATCATCAATTACAAGCATTGGTTTACTAAATGATCCGCACAAAAGATTTTCCGTGTAAATTATAATTTGTGGAAAATAAGTATCGCATATCATTTCATAAACCATTTGGTACATTCATAAAAAAGTTATTAGTTTTTAAAGGTGTACGGAGACTTATTTCACCAAGTGTATATATTCGCAAGAAAATGTTCAATATTCTCCCGCATTAATGTCCGAGTTACTTAAAATTGCTAATTACAAAAAAAAAAGAAACAATGTACATATATATCGCATATCGAGCTGTATTTATTTTCAATTCTACAAAAGTTCGCGTTTACTAACGCTATAAATAATACGAAATTAAAATGCATCGCTGCATTCGTATCGTTAGCAAAACGTGTTCAGAGATGTTCATTTCTAATTGGTTCCGAGTAAATGCTTTGATTCGCGGCACGTACACGCATAATTGCGCATGCTCTTAGACGTTGTACATGTATCATGAATGCACATATTGTATTTACTTATGTCAATTCTATTTCGTGAAGCTTTATAGAACGAAATGTTTCATAAAATCTCGGTGCGAAAGCGATCAGGCTAGCGTGTATGTGTGTAACATGAATTTTACTGGGTTGCGTACGTGTGGAGGGGGTACGGGGGAGAAAGTGAATCGCTCGTAGATACATGTACGCGACAAGTCAGTGTTAAACGTTGCATATCGCGGTTTACGAATCTCGAAACGTGGTCGGACAAATTTCCAAACGATCGTCATCGAGGAAAACCAATGAAGCTGACCGTACTCAATACAGGTATATCTTCGTATGTATCGGAATCGCCGCGAGAAGGCGATAAGAGATGATTCATACACGCAACCTTTTCGATAACGAGGCATCGTTAACTACGAGAAAATCGTGCCAGTCGTATAGAAAATTCTGTTACAGAAAGTCGAAGTTTGTGAAACACGGCGTAAGATCATTGGCCATGGGAGTGAAGTAGTATCGAAGATAAGCATGCTGCAGAAGTGAAAGTGAGAGTGCATCGAGTCGTATTGTTTTCTCGAAACTACGTAATATATCATCTGCAAAGTAACGCTGGCTTGTTTGTACGAAGGGGAAAATACGGTTCAGCGATTATACCCGATGTGTATCGTCTATATCGACGTCAGAAGAACATTTCGTGCACGATCACGAGCAACTCGTAGAACCATGGACAAGATGTAACCGGAGGAATGTATATATATACACGCTAAACCATCGAATAAATTGACAACTAAGTTCTCGTGTTGTCTCTCTCTCTCTCAGTTTTCAAAGAAAACACGTTACTGAAAGTAACAAAGGATATCTACGCCGTGAAACCGGTATAACATTTCGGGACACACGATACATCAAAACATAGAGATAGGCGGTCGGTTTTTGCAAAAGGCGCAGTTACACGTTGGGGAGTGGACTCCGGCGAGAACGTAGCACAGAATCGGAACTCGATTGGAGTCGAGTGTGCGGAATCGATCGTCGTTGCATTTTCGACGGTGTTGTTCCGTGCCCCCCACGCCCTGGCCCCTCCAATCAGACGGAAGAGCAAGGAGAACGGCGAACGCGGTTTCGCGCGGTGGAAACGAGAGGAAAAAAATGTTTGAGACGATAGAGTGGACTACTGGTTGATATTTTTTGGAGCGAGGCGTACCGGCTTTCGGTGCGAGAGTGCGTGTTTACGTGCGAACGCGAACCAAAACATCAATGACCTTGAAAGAGGAGCAGTCACGTGACCAGAAGAGTAGCCCACGGATTGGACAGCGTCGAGGCGCATATAATGTGTATTGCGCCGTGCGCGCCCTGCGTCCCGCATTCCGTGTCCGATAGATGGTAGAGAGGTTTGTCTAAGAGGGGGCGAAGGGGCGAAAGACAGACTACGCGACGGCAACGACGACGACGGCGACGACGAGGACGACGAGAAAGACGGGAAAGACGAGAGAGAGAGTGCCGTTCGCTCGTACGTCCGTGTGTGTGCGCGCGCGTTGCTCGCTTGTGTGTTGTCCCAAGATGAAGTCCGACTCTAAACCTTTGTTGACAGCTCAGGCGGAAAAGGCGAATCATTACACGTAAGTAAGCGGCCGCCGGGCCGGTCGCGTGCTACGTGAAAAAAAAAGTGAGAGAATAGGAAAAAATTGGAAGCCGAAAAGTGCGTGATTCGAAGTGGAGTGCAGAACGAAAAAAGAGTATCGTTAATAAAATATATATACGTGCACACGCAAAAAAATAATACAGATACATATATATATCCATACATGTATATATATATACGCATACGTATATGTAAATAAAAATATATATGTATATATATAAAAAAGTATAACGATAGAAAAATAATAAACGAAAGAGAAAGAACGGAAATATAAGAGAGAGGGAGGGCCGCGAGCAGCGCGGCATCAACTCGCGCGCGTCAAAAAACGCCACGAAATAATGTGTAGCTCTGTGGATTCGCATTCCAGATACTTGAAGGAATTTCGCGTCGAACAATGTCCCCTCTTTATACAGCGCAAATGCACACAACACCGACCCTTCACGTGCTTCAACTGGCACTTTATGAACCAGCGGAGGCGCAGACCGGTGAGAAAGAGGGACCGCACCTTCAACTATAGCGCCGATAATTATTGCACCAAGTACGACGAGACCACCGGCATATGTCCAGATGGAGACGAGTGAGTATACATCTGTGTTTCACCGTTCCGACCGACTTTTCTCGGTTACACGATATGGATTCTTCCATCTTTGCGTTACCGCTACTACGCGATGCTCGCGTCAAGAAAACCGATACGGATAATTCTTCGCCGAAGTGAATTCGCAGTGGTCGCCCATTAAAAACGTTTAGGGCTCCTCCTATTCCGTCGTATCTGTTCCCCTTTAAACCTCGTTAGCTTCTTATGTGGAACATTGCTCGATTGATCTCTCTCTCTCTCTCTCTCGCGCGCGCGCCATTTATTCATTGTTTCGCCTTCTCGCAACCACTGGATGCGTGTAGTACAACCGTGCGGGTAGAAATACGATGTACATGTACATATTTTCTATAATGGCAGCTTTTCCCGCTCTCGGTAAAAGCGGCGAACGAGAGTCACGCGTAAACGCGTCGTTTTTCCATCGCGCCGAATGGAACGGTTCCTTTTTTTCGTCGGCTAATCGATGCGTGTTCAGAGGGGAAAAAAATAAAGCCGCTCCGTGGTGGTGCGAGCTTTCTTTGTGTCGTTGACACGCGTGTGCTGTAACATGTAATATGCATCTGCGTGGTAACGCGTAACGACGTAACGTCTCGACGAGAATAACCTATGTAACGAAGAGGAGGCCAATTTCGACGTAACTTTCGAGGACACGCGCGCGCACGCGTGCCTCGCTCCCTGCTGGACTGTGCGTGTGCTTGTGTGCGCTTGCGCGTGCGCGCCCGTCTTCAAACATATACGTAAATACGTGCACGCCTGCCTCCTCTCTCTCTGTATGTATGAGTGTCGAGATCCGAACTCTTCGAAAACATTGCTGCTGCTGCACTCGCATGTCCGATTTGTATACAACCAGAAAGTAGAATGGAATCGATAGGCGCCTATATATATATTTATATATATGTTTACTATGCATTTTATTCCGAGATTTTTCGTAATCGTTTGTTCTATCCTCAACAGATACCTTGCTTGCTTCGTAAATTAGTTCATGACGCACCGTAGGATCAACGAAATATTCATACAAACACCTATTACATGTACAGGGTGGTCCACGCAACTTGCACACCTATAATAATTTCCAAAGTATGCGTTGCACGAAAAATTTTTTTTTTATAAAAAAGTTGCATGGTCTGAAGGGGTACATTATACAGTGTATTTTTTTTACAGGTTGAAGCGTGTCGGAGATTTGATGGTCGACTTTGTTTTTTTTAAATGGATTGAGGTATTTTTTCATACATCAATCGGTGCAGCTGGACATTCGTTATAAAAATGTATGTCGATAAGTCGTGCCTATGTATGTCGAAAAGTTAGTAGTTCAGGAGATATTTCAATGTAAAAAATACAAAAATACCATTACTGTCGTACTAAGACGTTACACTAGTAAGTAAACGTTAACTTGAAGTATCTCCCGAACTACTAACTTTTCGACATACATAGGTTAGTACTTTTTTATAACGAATGTCCAGCTGCATCGATAGATGTATGAAAAAATACTTTATTCCATTTAAAAAAACAAAGTCGACCTTCAAATCTCCGACACGCTTCAACCTGTAAAAAAATACACTGTATAATGTACCCCTTCAGACCATGCAACTTCTGTATACAAAACTTTTTCGTGCAACGCATACTTTGGAAGTTATTATAGGTGTACAAGTCGCGTGGACCACCCTGTACGTATATACACAGATCTCATGTACACGCGCGTACACACGGAGACACGAAAACGACACGCACGTTATTACGTTACACCGTGTGTTGGTAAACAAACACATTGAAGTAGGCATGTGAATGGTCGTGAAAAGAGAATCGCAAAGATAGTAGAGCTCTTTCCTATTCCTAGATATGTTAAAACGGTTCGAATTACAATGTGTAAACACACGAACGCGCGTCGATCGCTCATTATCACATTCCCAATCCAAGTATTGCATAATTCTTCGTAATCTTTCGTTTACTCGTAGCCAGAGTTCACGAACGTATCCAGCTGAATGACATATATAGCTTTTCATTTTATTTTACCTGCGTCCCGGTAACGGACTTGTTCTTTCACCCTTTCTTTTCCCTTTCTTTCGATTTCAGTCGATGTATTCGTTGATCGATTACCTGCTCCCCTATTTTGTTAATGAAATTTGAGTAAACTGACGTAACGAACAGTTTCGAGAGTTATATATAGAGTTTTTGGATTCGAATACCGAGATCCGAGACGCGCGAATAAATTTGACCCCAATTCCGTACGGAAAGAATATGCTCGAAACGATTACGTTAACGAATTAATGGAAGAGTCAAAGTCGAGGACCCATTTTGCTCCAGCGAATTCTTTTCCTGGATTTTCTTCCGACTCGTTACGTAAAACATTATTTAAATTAATCCGAGTGAAAGCTGTGAAACGAAATTACGGAAACGCGTTGTAAATCATGCTCGCATCGGCGCGAGAACGTATGCTTACATGCTGCAACCGCCATTGCTTGCGATAGAATATAACTACCGTCGACGTCGACTGCTAACCTGTTGTCATCCATTGTAGATAACCCCCTACGGTAGCCATAGACAGAAATTTCTCTATGGATTCTGATGGAGCTTATATTTTTTTCTTTTTACTTTGCCACGTATTCTATCCATTGTACTCCCTTGTACGTTCTATACATTGCGATGTATTCTTTTAGTTTATTAATTCGCGATCGCAATCGCTATCGTGTCCTCTATCTATACGTACAGCGAGCGCAACACGGAATGAAAACAAAAATTATGGAAATGACCGCATTTACGACATCGTGGTTATTGACTCTGATTTATTCAGTTCCAGATATCTACACACCATTTGACACAGAATTTAGGTCACCTCTTTCATTTATCTCATTGTCAATTAATTCCTCGATGTTCGAAATCGTCTTTTGTAAATAATTCATTGTTTATTGGAACGCGAATTCAGAATCGAAGCGAGAGAATGGAAAGCGTTAAATGGAATCGAGGAAAAAATGCGCGGGAAAAGGATCATCAATAAAATAGATATGATATCCCCAAGAAACGTTAATTGCGCTTGTTCAACGTTTCGTTATATCGCTCTTGTGAGAGATTAGACGAATCACTATTTTGTTTGTCGTGGTTTGCTACCGATTCACAAATTAATCGAGTTTTTATAAATAGAATTGCATCTTTTCCAAAATAGAAACGCGGCGAAAACGATGGTTTCAAAATGTATGGGGTGATTCTGGGAACTGGGACTAGTTATCGCTCTGTTTTAAGTAAAAATGAAAAAAGGGTAGTCTGTGGATGTTCATGCAATTTGCAATTCTTTAAGGCAAATTTTAAGAAACTCAAATATCAAATAAAATCTTATTTTATTGAATGACCTTGGGTTAGTACTTCGATACGTAGGATAATAAAATGGAACGATTGGTTTAAGAAAAAAATTGGGTCACTTCAAAGAATAAAGTGCAATTGCACCTGGTGGCTGCATCTGTGCATCCATATAAAAAGTAACTCATTTAAAAAGTAGCAATAACTTGTCCCAGTTTCTGGAACCACCCTGTATATGGAAAAGCAAGCGGTTGCTGTTTGCTTGAGACCGAGCGTTATTATCTTGGACATGTGGTGAAAGTTTACGTTTAGTCTTTTTTAATGACTTCACGATAGAACGAATTGATGACTCTACTCTCTGTTGAACATAATTCAGAGCTATTATCAAAGTGTTTTTGTATTTGAATCGAAGAAATGAAGATAGTAAGTGTAATCTTAATTAAGATAATTGATGCTTTTCTTAATCGACGCTCTAATTGTATACTATTTAAGTGGAATTAGTGTTAGAAGTTGTACTTTGTGGACTAGAATTTCTGTCTTGTCGATAGGCTACCCATTTCCAATTGTTCGAGTCGAAGGAGCACCACAATATCGCAGTACATGTTTTCATGAAATCAGTAACCATTTTTCTGTATTCCTGAGTTATGCTGCAACTTGCACTCTCCTTATAATGTATCTATAAAGTTTTATCAACTCGTGACTATGATGCTAGTTAATAATAAAATATGCATTGTTCTTCAGATAATTTCTATAATATGTCTTTTTTGTTCGACAGGTGTCCATTTCTCCACCGCACTGCTGGAGACACAGAACGACGTTACCATCTACGTTATTACAAGACTTGTATGTGTGTCCATGATACGGACACGCGTGGATTCTGTGTCAAAAATGGACCTCATTGTGCCTTTGCGCACGGCAATCATGATCTTCGTCCACCTGTCTACGACATCAAAGAGATACAGGCACTCGAAAATCCTGATTCTGATCCCAATTCGTCGTCGAATGGACCAAACATACTCGATAAAGAAAGGAATTTAATGAATGAAGATCCAAAGTGGCAGGATACAAATTATGTACTCAGTAACTATAAGACAGAGCCTTGCAAACGTCCACCGAGACTTTGCCGTCAGGGTTATGCTTGTCCGCAATATCACAATAGCAAAGATAAAAGACGTAGTCCGCGAAAATATAAATATCGGTGAGTAATTGTTAATTACATTGTACATGGGAGATTGTGTTAGACCGATTGCTAAGTAATCAATCATTTTTCAGGTCAACACCATGTCCGAATGTAAAGCACGGAGAAGAATGGGGTGAACCAGGAAATTGCGAACAGGGAGACGCTTGCACGTACTGCCATACGCGTACGGAACAGCAATTTCATCCTGAAATATATAAATCTACTAAATGCAATGACGTGCAGCAAGCTGGTTACTGTCCCCGCGGAGTCTTCTGTGCATTCGCACATGTCGACCGTGAGTGTACTCTCATAAATCGTACGTAAAACACTTATTATTACCTTAGTAAGTTGAAAAGTTCTTTTCACATTTCTTTTCGCTTTGGCCGCTTATGGAACAGCTAATCGCTTCTCGTAAGCACCCTGCAATGGCACACTGATTCTCGAACGCATCTTTTTTCTTTGCAATTGCAAACAATAACATTTTTAGAAAATGATTTATTCATTAGCTAGTAAATCAATCCTTCTATCGTCTCAAGAAAACTCAAGCTGTTGCGTAAGAATACTTTGTATATCATTGAATAATATCGAACATATACAAACATTACAGTCTCGGTTACCTGTATAGAAGCACGTGAAAATCAAAGTGGAACAGTCGGGATCGTTTACTTGTGTGGATGATCGTAAAGACTAGAATCCTCTAGTGATCAATGAAAACAGCATGCCTTTGCAGGGCCAAAGCAGCAGCTGAAGCACCTTCTTATGATTTTACTAACCGACAAGCGCGCGCTTCTATTACAAAAGGCAAAGTCATTTCGGCGTTTAGTTGTCTTTGCGGATTGTATTTAATAGACGTAGGCCTTTCGTACATGATAAACTTAGTATTCAAAATTGCTTCTCAAAATTGATATATTGGGACGTTGGTATGGTGTGCTGATGGAGCAGTGTTGCCAACAGAAGAAATGAGCCTGGCGAGGGACATGGCGGTACCTATAGATTGTGGCACCAATCTGGCAGATATTCTCAGTAACGCGCTTCCACCTGACAAGCGCAGTCATGAAAAAGATAAACCACTTAGCGATAGCAGTGTAAGTCCTTGTAAACCGTGTCGCCCGTTAACCGGAAGGTAAATCCTCAAAACCAGAGACGCTTATCGAACGTTTCAATTGTAGAATGGAAGCGGCGAAGTATCAGAGTCAGCAAGTACCAGTAGCATTGGTAGCAACAGTTCGCACAGTAAAGCTCCTGGTGCCCAACTTCATAACTCGAATTCCAATACTGCTGTAAATACTTCGAATCAACAGAAGCTAAGCATACTCTACAATCCTAGTTCTCTTCTTCAGGTTGTAAGTTTTACCTTCTATGCACAGTAAAGTAAAGTAAAGTAATTCGATGCTTCGAACTGTCGGGAACGGTTTAACAGCGAGTTTTTTTCAAATTCATTGAACAGGGCGAAATTCGAAAACAAATGGTTGCTATAGATAGCGATCCTTTATTAACAAAAGCTGAGAAGGCTCAGCAAAAACAAAGTTTATACATTGCTTATAGTTTAAATGGAACCTTGGGCAGTCATTCGTTAGCAACTACCGTGTCACCACTTTCAAGTTCATTTTATCCAAACGATACCGTTGAATCTGTAGTAGGTAAGTTGTACCGAGAAAGGTTGGTTAGGGTCTCTATCTTTTTCTCTCTATATTTATTTTTCTTTCTTTCTTTCTGTGATTCTTTCTTTATTAATTTGACTTTTTTCTTTTTGACTTTTTGATGTGTGTAATTAATTTGCCTTGGACTTTCAGGGAATGCATTAGACGAGTTGCATTTAGATGATCCTTTAAATTTAGTTGAATCAATTCATAGGGATACTAATTCACCAATTAGCAATTCAATATCAGCAGGCCTAGCGAGTTCTGGATTATTGGGGAGCTCGGCTCCGGTTAATATTCCTGGAATGGCTGATCGTTCGTTTCCTACCAATTTTTCACCGTCTACATCCAGCCCGCTTCAGCAATTACATTCAGCAAGTTTTCTTACTGGGTCCAGGTTTTCTCATCAAGATTCTATGGAATCGGTAAATGAAAACTTTGTTCGAATTTTTAAAAAAAGTTGTTTATCGCTAAAACGTTGTTGTTTGTTGTTCGAACTTATTTATTTTTTATTTTTTCCAATTGATTTCAGACAATGCCATTTATGAATCAAGTATCAGATCCATTTAGCAATCATATCTCACAACTTAGCAGTTCAGCTTCTAAACTTAGTGGATTTAATAGTAGCTTATTTGATTTTACGAATCAAGGAATGTCTCCATCTCGTACACAACCTCTCCCAGCATCTCCGTTGGTCAATGCATTTTCAATCAGTCCTAGTAATACAGGATCTTTGTCCGAGGTTAGACGTTCCCCCAGTTTTTAAATCGAACGTTCATTATGCTATCGAAGAGATCGACCGTCGGAACAACCACTTCATGAGATTATCATTTTTCGTAGGTACAAAGGCTTAGGGAAGAATTAACATCGAGCCGCGCTCAATTAGCCACGTGGGAGGAAAGAATTAACCAAGCTAGAACAGCTTGCACAGCGTGGCAAATAGAAACCGAGGAAGCCACGAGTAGAGCAAGAATCGCTGAACAGCAGAGAGACGAAGTAAGTGTACCTCAGATTTATACAATTTTTTTTCTGATACCACTCGAAGTATAGCAAATTTGCTTAGTGTTTTCAGCGTTAACCCCTTCCCCTGCAATATCCACAATATTATCTAATAACTATAAAGATGTTTACTTATTAATTTCCTTTAAATCGAAATGAAATTCTACTTTAATTTGTTAATGTACAGCTATCGGAGAACATATACGCATACAACAAATATAAATTTCCTCCTTTTTTAGGAAATTACAAACTTAAACACGGTTCTACTCACTGAAACCGTAAAATAAATCGTAGGGCAAGGTGTTAATGAACAATCAATCGATAATATATGTTATTTACCGATGTGACTTCTATCCGTAAACATATTCATATGATCGACAGGCCTTATTGAAAATGAAAGCCTTGACGGCAGAAAACGAAGCGTCCAGCGGCGGTGGCCCTTACCTTCATTCCTTGAGAAGAACAAGCGAACTCAGATCGTTATCGATAGCTGCTTTAAAGACGATTCAATCGCAGCTCCGCTCGGATCTCGAAGAGGTGGAAAAGGTAAAGCAAAGTTGTCACGCCGGTTTGAACAGCTGGTATATCAAGCGATTCGGAAATATGTAATTATTAGTTTATCGAAGAGGATGCGAAAGCGTTCATTTCTATTACTTCTATTGCTACTACTACTACCTCATCCTCATCGCGTTATTCTTTTTACACGTATACAGGGTGTCTGATAACACGACGATTTCAAATTACTCGGAAGTTATTTGTTGTACGAAGAAAATGTACAAAGAAATGTTGCACGGTTCCTTCAGTACCTTCAATTTTTTAAATAGATTGCCTAATATTTTTGCTCGAGCTCGAATGAAGCACCAAATTCTGCGTAAACAAGTATTGATATAATTTTCCATATGTAGCTACTACATAATATCTCGTTAACTATTAGATTTTTTATATACGAAGGTCAATACTTGTGTCCCTCTAGGAACCATGCAACATTTGTTTGAACATTTCCTTCGAACAACAAATAACTTACGAGTCATTTGAGATCGTCATGTTATCAGATTCACCCTGTATATGCAGTAGGCTCCCGTATAACGCGATCAAAGATTTCTACCGTTCCCGTAGAACGCGACGAAAAGATTACTTGGAAATCCGTATAAATTTGGTCTCGTGATACGGGAGTAGCAGGAATGTTTTAACCGGCGCGATGCACACGAATCTACTTCTACATATACGTTTTCTTAAATTAATCCAGAAACGTTTCAAATGAACTAATCTTAATAGCATATCTTTAATAGTATATAATGAATGATTGCGACTAGATGAATTAATGGGAACAGTATAGGTAGTTGAGTCGTTGCCGTTACAGGTGCTGTACAGAGAAACGGCAACAAAGTGCATGGTTTGTGAGGAACAAAATCGCACTGTTACCCTCTCACCCTGTAACCACTACGTGGTCTGCTCGACGTGCGCTCCAAATCAACGAGAGTGCCCGTACTGCCAGACTCCGGTTGTCTCCACAAGTTAGGTCTGAAATACTTTGTTAGAACTCCCCGTTGTTATAATTGCCACAGTTTCTCAGTAACAAGGACAAATTTATCTCCCGATGCTCCAACGTGAGAAAGAGAAGGGAGCATTAGAAAAAAAACTTCACACACATGAAATCAGTACTTTGAAATCAACACGATGAATGGTACACACATATGTAACGGAATTTTGAAGAATTCTTCGCTGCGGTGTAGATGTACGATCGCAATAGAGAGGAGAGAGAGACGAAACAAATTACAGCAATATTATAATTTGACTATCGCCAAAGTTAATACGGATGTGATATAAGACTTCGTGAACGTAGTCTCTATTTGTCATACTTCTTGTGTCAACAGTCATTACCTGCTATATAGCTTGTCTACAAAGATTCTGACATCACATCCTTTGTATTAAGAAAAACCGCATATTATCGAGATCTTGGAATGGAAAACAAAAGAATACCTTTATTATTATTTAATATATAATTCAAAGTACATTTATTAGCCAGGGTGCTAGCTGGAATAGTTAGCATTTATAATAATACCAAGGTATGTGTATCGATTACACAAAGTGTTGTAAAGCGAAAAAGAAAATGATATATAATCGGAATGATGACGGACAAAGTTTTGGGACCTCTAAAGTATATATTTGTTTAATGGAAAATTGTAATATCATGATTAAACGCAACAAAAAAAACAACAACAACAATGTCCCTCACGTAACGTTTACGGGATGATTTTCTTCGATTGCTACTGAGCTGTTAAACGTATGTCACGTCCAATGATATTTCTATTGTATTTAAAACTATATTTAAATAGGATCTTTCAATTGAACCCGTACTGATGAATAATGACGCAAACAAGTATTAACAAATTTTATATCTTTGGTTGAGAAAGGTAGTATTGATGATATCTCTTACTATAAGAATATATATATATATATGATTTCTAGGTTTTTTATATAAAATAATAAAATTGCTCATATTTATAACGAGACAGAAATTGGCATATTTGTAACAAATCGAGTGAGAAAATAATACAATGAATGATATCGTTGCTTCGACAAGAGAAAGAGACGATACATGTGTTATTTCAAGCTTCTGACTTTCTTATCATTTTATTAATTCTTTTATTATCTCTTCTTCTTTTTTCTTTTTCTTAGATACGCATAAATATTTTTTCACTTTTTCTAATTTCTATGAAACATAGTTAAACTATAATTCACAGGTAAAAATTTTTTATACTTTAGATACATCGAACGGTACGACATAGTAGTTAACAAATTTTTCTAGAAATATGCTTTCCTTTCTTTCTCTTCATAGCTGGTAACATTTTCATTATAATACGTAGTCTACTATACGATTCATGCTTTTTTTCTCTGTATACGTAGTACAGTGTTTACTTTTTAAATGTTTAAGTATGCTTAATATATACAACTGCATTACATATACTTATCGAGGAAATTGAAACACTAAATTATATAGTGTGTGATAATAATGAAAGAATGTTATCTACGACGAGAATACATTTACTAAACTAAATTTAACTGAATATTTGTGTTGTAGGTTTTTACATTTTAGATAATAAGATAATTATGAATATTTAGGATTTTTCAATTTAATCAAAAGAACGACGATGTAACTCATATATATACATATATGAATATGTGTGTATATACTATGTACATATACCTCGTATATGTATATGTATATACACATATCTTGTGTATGCGTGTATATTTATATTTATACATATATTTATATACACACATATACGTGTAACGTGTGACATACGTGTTACAGCTCAAACGGGACATGCAAATTAATTAAGCATGTCGACTAGCTTTTTCAATGAAACGCATGAGACGCGTTTGCATACCGGCTCTATAAATATTTTTATTTTGAATATGTAGCTGGTAATTGCTATTACTAAAAAAAAGTGACTATACATTCACGAGATAAGAAAGGTAAAATATTGCCTAAAAAAGTATAAATAACTAGAATAGATAGGACAACATTATCAAATTTTTTCCTCATAGACATACAATGTTACAATAACCAATTTTTAAAGACTATTATTTAATATTTACAATATAATTAAAATTATTTTAAATGTATAATACCCTGCACAAATTACACACGTCGAAGAACAAGTATATAAATATATATATATTTTTTAATGACTAGCTCTAATTCTTTTCATACGAAACGACAAATCTCGTCGACGCGGACGTTTTATTCCAAATACACGTATGCAAAAACGAAAGAGAAGGAAAAAGATCGCACGACACGCAAAAATTCAACTAAGAACGAGAGAAAACGATAAAAAGGGTATTATAACAAACTTTACTTAATTATTTAATTATTTAACAACTGAACAAATGAAACCGATTGTTGTTTCTTTATTTTCTTTCTTCAATTACCATCATAGTTTAGTATCAAAAGTGAGGCCAAAAAAATGAAATAAATATCTTTATTAGGTCCGTTTTTATTACAGATTATTGATATTAAAATATAATAGATGTTACTAAAAAAAAATAAAATACAATTTATATGTCATGGTATGGACGATCTTGTATCGATATAGAAGAACGTTCGAACAGAGATGGAAAGAGATAAGAAGAACGGTCGAATAAGGGAGAGCAAAGATTTAAATGTGAAAGAGACATTGTTACAAATACAAATTCTATTATATTCCATCTCGGGTCTTGACGGATTAGCAAGCAAACGAATATTTTCATTTTTTCGCCCGCAAGATCGTGTATACCATGATATAATTTTCAAAGTACTATTTAGAATTTAATCAATTTAGCGCTATAACGATGCATTTTTCAATTGTGTTTTTAAATGCATTCTTTATAAGTACAATAACGACGCAACCAGATTGAGAACATAAACAAAAAGTGTATGTATTTATCATCGCGTTCTATATTTTATATTAAATACTATTCTTATATCCCAATTCCTTTTACATCGTGTCGATGATATTATAGACGTGTTATATTGTTATACTTACAATACAACAAACAAAAAACATCTTACGAACTTTCAGAACCTACTTCTAATAGTGGAATAAACAAAAATAGTAGACGATTGAACAATTAAATACACTAGATCGGTAAACGCAAAGTACTTGTAAAGAATGCTGTATGCATGGTCTCTGCGTAATCATATGGTCGCCTTTGTATTCACGATAACGATAGCAAGCTCGGAGAACGATGGAGATTATCGTTTCGTTGTTTAGAATCAAATATCGGGGACGAGACTAGACTCAAGTGATGATAGTCAAACTGATGATAGTCAACGTGTACGGAAAGAGAGAGAAAGAGATAGAGCAAAACCGAGAAAAGTATTTTATTTTTATTTAGCAAATCCCTAAAAAAGGTACACTATGATTACGAGGAGCCTCGTGGAAATCTAGGAAAGATATTCCTGAATGATATAATATTGAATATTATAAACAATTACAATTTATATATGTGTATATATATATATGTATGTATATGTGTGTATGTGTATATATGTATATATATACATATACTATTTTACTTATAACGATAACACGATTAAAATATTAATTATTAAGAATATAAATTATTGTGAAAGCAACAAATTTAGCTACAAAATAGGGTAATAGGAGAGTAACAAAATAAATTAATTAGCTAATATTCTGTACTAAAAAAAAAAACATACAGTTGAATATTTATATAATACTGCTCCAGTTGTTGGTTTCGGTGATTGTTTTTCTTCCATCGCGTTTTTATGTTTCGCACGCAAAACAAAAAGTAAAGCATGATGTTTTCTAATCGATTGTCGCACGTTGAATAGATGTGGTAAAAATTTTATTTGGTTTTTCATCTGGATCTGTTGCTGAAAAATTTCGACGACGATTCAACGATATGTTCGTTCTGTGTATTGTATATTTCGTATAGATTCGGCGTTCTTTATTCTTGTTCGACGAGAGCAAAGTATTGTATCGTTTGTTTGAACACTGCACAAACAAACCAACAATAGGGCAGATCAAATTGAACAATATATTTTTGACAAGTTACAATAATACAAATACAAAACATTACATGCTCTGTTTTGTGCGAATGATTCTTCTCCTGTGTTGATCATTACTAGAGCCAGAAGAACCATGTTACGAGCAATTGTTTATGCACTAGTTGAACGTTACAGAGATTGCCTGTTGCTTCGTTTTATTTTTCTTTTTGTGAGTATTCGTGATCAAAGTAAGAAGGAAAGAGAGAGAGAGAGAAAGAGTGAAAGGGAGAGAAAGCGAAAGAAAGAGAATGGAAACTAAAGAAGATACACGATAAGCGAAGGTAGACGAAGGGTTCCCTAACGTCAAGGAAGAATTATCTGCACACTCCAGATGGCAAAAAAAACTCATACACATAATCATTAGATTACTGTACAATAAATAAAATTACGTAAAATAGTACTATGTAATATCTAAAAACAAATTTGCTGAACATTTATATTACAATTTATAAACTAAAGATACTTGCTATAAAACCACGTATCACCTTTAATCACTTGTAGTTTTGATATATGACTAAATGCATTTGTTATTTAGATAGTTAGTAGCAGGTGTACGAATTCCGACGACAGGAACACTCTGTCTATATTGAAAACAAAAGAAAAAATTGGTTTCATTCAACCTAGAATGTGTTCTTGTTTGCAACAATGACTGCTGTTAATCTGGATAAAAAAAAATAGTAAACGTCTCTGTTCTTTACTTTTCTTTGATTGTCACTATTACCGTCACATTATCGCTACTACTATTATTATTACAACTCCTACTACTACCACCGCTACTACAGCTATTACTGTTCTTCTTTATTGCTTGTTCCGCCATGCTTTCTTTACTTAACGCATTGTTTTTTTATTTCTGCAAACGTGGACACATTGTTGATAACGATCCGATTTTTTTTTCACACGTCTCTCGTCTTAATGCGATTATTATGTGAACGTACGCTTTTCGAAATATTCGTATTATTGTCCATTGTAGCGTAGCAAAACTGCTTAGATTAGTAAAACTCGTGTGTATTTTGATTAGGCGAACTTCAAACTCGTGAATTTCTTTCGAATGTCGTAGTAGGATCTCTCTGTTTTCGCTTTCCCAATAATACGTATACTTGATCAGACTGAAATCAACACGAACATATATATATACACGCGCATACGCATCTAGAGAAACCACAGTCTACAAATCGACAGAATAAAACACAGACACGAATGAAAATACGAAAAAAATGAGAACAAGTACAGATCGAGTTCCACGGTACTGATATCTAAGCATTTTTGTATTAAATACGAGGTAGCAAATGGCTGTACAACTGTGATTGTGTAATTAACAATTTCTCTACTTAGATCTTATCATTCGGTATCTCGGTATCTACGAAGATTCAACTATTTTACATACGAGAAAACGAACAAGGCTGTAAACATTCGATTACACGAGGTCGCACGTTTGACGAGTATTATTCGACACGTATCCCGAATAGTTGAACTATAGCGGTGAATAAACGATTAACATCTGGGAACTGCGGAATGCGAACAACATTCCACGTGTCTCATTACGATCAATCGCAGCAAGCCCATACAACTTTTGAATGAGAAAAAGATGGAATCGCGAGAAGGTATATTAACAAAGAAAAATGCGAGCAATCACTCGGTTCGTTCACATTATTTTGACATGTTTCAATCATTTAACCCTCAGCACTCGAGCGGTACCATTATTCGAAATATTGTTTACGTTATTAAACAAGTTGTGTAATCAGTAGACAGCGGATTTTATGCGTTTATCGCAAGAACGAATAGGTGTAATTTAAAACATTAGCGAGGTGTAATGTAAAACATTATTCAGGTGGAACATTTTTATTTTGCAAAAAGATCCTCTGTCTACTAATCAATTACAAACATTTAACCCTCAGCACTCGAGCGGTATCATTATTCGAAATATTGTTTACATTATTAAACAAGTTGTGTAATCAGTAGATAGTGGATTTTATGCGTTTATCGCAAGAACGAATAGGTGTAATTTAAAACATTAGCGAGGTGTAATTTAAAACATTACTCAGGTGGAACATTTTTATTTTGCAAAAAGATCCGCTGTCTACTGATCACTTACAAACATTTAACCCTTAGCACTCGAGTGGTGACTCGGTAATAATTTACATAATTAAATATGTCTGTATCTAATCAATTACTAAACATTTAAAGATCATT
Source organism: Lasioglossum villosulum (assembly GCA_963971365.1). NCBI lineage: Eukaryota > Metazoa > Arthropoda > Insecta > Hymenoptera > Halictidae > Lasioglossum > Lasioglossum villosulum. The sequence goes on along the minus strand of OZ020503.1, from coordinate 23,378,323 downwards.
GAAAATGGAATTATTCTAGGTCGGAAGAAACGTTTAATTTTCTACAATAGTTAAAATAGCGTCGAGTGCAAAGGGTTGAGTATCGTATGGGGTGTTACATCAATTTCGTATCTGTAAAATAAAAAGCAACTGTATAGAATGAAACGATTCTAGGTCGGAAGAAATGTTTAATTAATAGAACTCTGAAATATTTAAGTTTTAATTGAACGATGCAATTCTATCCGGCAATTGTTGCCCAACTCCGTGCGTAGTCAGTCATTTGCACCCTCATATTTTAACATGAATGCCTCGTGTCAAAATAATGTACGTCATAGAATTCATTTTCACTCGCCACCGATCGAATTATTGTTTCGAAGAGCGCCGATGTGCGGGAATATCTCTGTGCAGAAGTCGAAGGGAAAAGCAATAGTCACGTGCACGAAAAGAATGCAATCCAATCTGTATACAGTGCCATTCACAACAAATTTTATGAAAGTAATAAAGTTACGTTCTGCGAGAAGGGAATGTGATCTGTTAGTGTTTCCGAATAATTCTGCATCGCTGGTAAAACACGGAGATTTTAAAAACAGTTTCGAGCGATACCTTTTGTCTTGTTTCTTTGCTTTTAGATAATAATCATCGTACACGTGACAGCGAAGACATTTGAATTCGAGAATGAAACTGCTATCGTTACCGATTCGATTCCCGCCGTTCAAGTATGCAGGATTACGTGGAAATGCGCACCCCTTACGTGGGGTGTTTTTCTTTCCGGCATTGCAAAGGTGCGGGGCGCGCCTTCTCGTTTTACGAAATAATTCGAAATTTGTTTTTGGATTGCTAGAACATATGTGACAGAAGCAAAGATTGTTTACTTGTGTACAACATAGGCATTCAGCTATTTATACGAATAGCGGATCTTTATGCAAAATAGAAATTTTGTACCTGAATTGCAACAAACTGAAGCGAAACAGGAGTTCATTCTCTTTCTTAATACGTTCAACAGGTTGAAAAGAATATAATAGTATTTTAAAATTCTTCTAATGATTTTGCTATTTCAAGTTACACGTAATGCAACGATGGGGTTTTTCAGTGGTCAAAAGCGCTAGATAAAACATCTATCAACGCTGTTTTTCAAAAGTCGTACTTTTACTGTCGCAGCTTTGCGATAGCTACACTCCTGTTCATAAATCACCGGACACTTCTACTTATCTCCAACTAAGTGGTAATTAAAGAATACAAGCTTCCAGCTTGATTTTATCGCTGTCGATTAGATGTAGCCGTTATACGATAATCTTTCAATACATGTAGGAAAAATGAGATTGAGAAATATAGTGGGATGATCACGGACAGCATTAGAAGCCAAATTGGAAAGCAATTGGCCCACTTAAATTTAAAAAATTATAAAATATAGGAATAAATGTTTAGATTGACTTAAGGATTAATCTAAATCGCTGTCCCTAAAAAAATCTTATTTTTACGTTTACCAGGCGCAATCTCCATTAATCGGCAGCACGTGACTGTCGCAGCTGTATAAAAATAGCTGCACGCTGTTGAATAATTGAAATTACGCTTGGTGAACGTAAAAGTAGGATTTTCGAGGAAGACAGCGAAAAACCCCATCGAGAAATGAGAACGCGTGACCCGCACCGTTGCAATCCTGGAAAGGAGAACACCACCCCCTGAAGGTATTTGAATATTTTTGCAATATTACAACACCGTCTTCCGGTACAATAATATTTTCATAGCCTAAAGTGCAGTAGCAAAGAATTTCTGAGATATTGCGGAATGGAAGGATATTTGTAAATGATACGGTTAAGCTTGTCACGTATTCTAGACATCGTTCTTCTTACAGTGCAAGGGAATCTAGAAACATTCGAGAAACACAGAGAAAGCAAAGGTATATTCGCATTATGTGAAGCATGTGTATTGTGATAATAAATATTTTACTTAAATCGAACTGTTGTACGAACGAGGAGATATTTTTCGAGAATCGGAATGGCGCTCGTTCTCTCAGAATACAGATTTCAGATAACGTTTCAGCATCGAAAGGCGCGAACGTCGCTCGTACAACATTTTCTTTTGCAGGGTGATCCTGATCGCCGCGATTCGAACGACTTTTCTTCGATTCGACGATTAATCAAACGAATCGCGTTTGTCGTAGAAAGAAATTTATATCGATCGTGTATTCTTGGAGTTTTGCATTTCTATAGACGCATCACAGAAAAAATCATACGCGTGCGAAGGAAACGGAAATCAAAAATTGCGAGAGGAAGCGACCGTTTGCGGTCACCCTGACAAAAACGGTAGCAAATAATTGAAACGATATTTGCAAGATAATAATGATAGACTATAAAACAAACAAATAAAAAAAAAAGAAAACAAATGTTTTATGAATATCTACGATTGTTCTGGTTGTGGTTACTTCTGTATATGCATTTTATACGATAATTGTGATTCTATGTATTCCGAGCTCATGTATCATTACTAATTTTCTATGGATTTGAATATTTTATATGTACCTAATAGAAAGAAAAAATGGTTCGTGTCAAGGTACACCAGAGTTTACCAGAGACGGATTTTACCAGATTTTTATAATAGAATAAGAATCGATAATGTCATTCATATCCTGCAAACGATCCGATTCGACTAAACCGATTAAATTTCAGAAAAAACGAACGATAGCCGCCGTCTCTGTAAAACGCGAACGAGAGAAATGAAATCTTCGCGAGACATTTCAGTTCGATTCCGTCGAATTGAAATGAAAGGTGCTGCCAGTTGAAAAGAATTTTATCGAATGGAAGTATGAGAAACAACCAGCAACATAATTTTAAAATACGATGACTGTGTAGTATTATTAATCGTATACCAAGCAATTTGTACAACATAGAATTTTAATATAGCGTTTCGTGTTATAAAATCAATTTTTATGAAGTCAAATATGGATTTCCTGTTCGACTTGACGAAATGAAAAGAGGGATATCGAATTATTGTTCGTTTGTATACGTTCTTCGATGCGAGCAAAAAGGAAAAACCAATCATCCAACGTGACGCAACGTTTCAATTTCGAATTACATACTAATTAAATATACTAGCAAATTATGAGTGTGACTTAGAATATAATTACGGGTTCAACATGCGTGTAATCGTTCAAAATATTATTAGAAATACTTTTCACACTTGTAATTTGTAACTGTACCAAGTATTGCAGCTACTCAGCTATTCGTAATCGTATTCGTATTCGTACTTGTATCCGTATCCGTATCCGCATCATCCGTGTATCCGTATTCGTAATCGTATTTATTTAGAAATTGTATACAAGTAACGAGGTATAGATTGTTCCACGTGATCAGGTCGAACGGTAAACCTTCTATTGTACAATTCACAGTGTTTGGTATTCAGTTGCAAAAAGAAAATGTTCAGTGCCATGTAGTCGCGTACGACGCCGTTTTAGATTATCGGGCAGTACCTTATCGATGTCGAGGAACGAAGATATTTAGGTTCGAGGGAAAACTCTGTCGTACTTGAACCCTTAGCACTCGAGTGGTGACTCTGAGGTGCCTCTAAAAATTGCTGTACCATTGTTTAAAGTATTGTTTACGTTATTGATAACAATAGTGAATTTTTATCGATCGAAATTGTTTTTAAAAACTTGGAATAATGTTATCGGCGCCAGGTCCGATCAAACTCTACAACAATATAGCTAATGTGTACAAGTAAACTCAAACGTTTGATTCGGATGTGCATCTAATCGTCAAAGACCCCGTTTGCTATTAGAAATGTTTAATAGTAGAGGGAAACATTTTTTTAAACATTTTAAACAGATTAATTTAAATGAATAAAATTTATGTTTTCATTGAAAAGGGATTATAGTTTATCATAATAAAACAACAAAAAATCTGTTAATTTAATTCTGATTAATTGTAGTTGTATATTGCTGTAGAGTTTGATCGAACCTGGCGCCGATGACATTATTCCAAGTTGTTATTAATAATAATTGGTAATGGATAATTTCGTATCCAGCAAATCTAAAAAGGTCAGCAATTTCGTATCCACCAAATTTTCAAAATCAGCAATTAACCATCCGCCAAATTTGAAATAATTGAATTTATATACATTTATCTTATAAAAATTAAAAATTTATATTAATTGAGATGAAAAAAGATAAATAGTTTCGAGTGCAAAAGGGTTAAAGAAAAAATCATTTCCATTATTTCTAACAATTTGTTGTATTTCTAATGATCATGGTCGACCAGTCGATTCCTGTTTTCCAATAACTAACTAGTTTTCGATTTACAAATAAAATTGTATACCTGCTTGTTTCAAATACGACAGAATTTTCCCTGCAACCTAACACGTTTTGAAAACCAACTACACGATTACTTCTTCGCCTCCTACTCTTTCTTTTGTTGTGCGAACAAGAAAATCTGCATAGGCACATTTTTTCATACACGCCGGTACGTTTTACGATTATTAAATTGGTCTACGACGCTTCAATAATTTGTTTACGAAGCCAGTAAATCTTGACGGCTATCTTTTTCTACTACGATATCGATTTTCGATTTCTATAATAGTTATTCAAGTTCTACACGTGTAGCGAAGAGTGTGCACGACGTATTTTGTTTCCCTTTTATTTGGAACGCGACGCTTTCGAAACGGAAGAGAGACTGTTCATTCGGAAAATAAAAATATGATTGTTTCATTCGTAACGTAACGTTAATTATAGTTGTACACGGCGTCGCGTAACACAATGTTGACATTCCAAATGAGGATTTTTCAGAAAGTACAAAAGTAATATGGGCTTGCATTTTTAATCTTCACGTCCTGCCAAAAACGACATAAGTATTCGCAAATCAATATTAGCGTTTGCATAATGTTGAAACAAGTTTTCATATCTGGTCGAATGCCGATGAGGTAATATGATTATGACGGAACTGTATAATTCAAAAGGAAGACGGGGGGGAAAAAGAAAAGAAAGAACGGAGTAAGAACTTTTTTTCGTTGTCACGAACAATTGTAGTAAATTCTAATAAATGTCAGTACAAATTGAATACTAAAAGAAATGGAAAATGAAAAAGAAAATGGAAAAAAGCATCATTTGTGTGCAACTGAAAAAAGAAAAAATATTAACGACTCGTATTTTTGGCAATACAATTTTAAATAACAATTATAAATTAGCGTAGCAGTAGCTAGAATGTTAGTAATATAAAATTTTGTTCTGATATTTTCTTGATGACTGAAAGTTTACACATATATTATATATATATATATATGAAAATATATGAATATATGTATATGAATAATAATAACGACGACGACGATGATACGAAGATAATAATTGTCTCATGGCGTAATTTGTAGAACGAATGTTCATTATTGCTTCTTATGCTATTATTAGGTAGTGGATTATAAAGATGAATATTGTAAATTAATAAAATTGATCATTTGAAAAATAAACTATATTGATAACTTGTGTATCATGATGTTAATAAACTAACTCTTCATTACTAGGCCCAGTAGAGAGAAAGAGTGAGAGATATGGTAATTCAGCGATTCCTAATATATTATATTTAAATTCAAATTCAACTTTCAACCATTACATGTCCATAATTATGAAAGTGGTCCAAGTCAAAATTTAAAAAGGAATCAGCGTATCAGTTACTTCACATCACATTATTCTAAACAAAATGAATTCAATGTAATTTTTACGATATCGTCAAAAGTGACCGTTAGATAATACTTGTTCTTTTCAACATTATATGGAATTCATTCAGTGTTAATATCCATTTCCTTTAAATATCTCGAAACAAGAATAAATATGTGACTTAGACCACGTTCATAATTATATGTACACATATATCACCTCCTATGTCAGTTATTTATTAATTCTGGTAGATATATGTTCACTGCGATGAGCTCAATAGCCTCTCGACCGTGATATCATCATTTTCCACCGAGGAATACGAGCTGTTCATACGTTAAAAAATAAATATGCACCCTTTCAATTTCAAACTTTATTGTTGCTACATTATACGCAATACATCCACGAATTATCAATACACTATACACTATTCTACTTCCCTACATACATACATATATGTATACTTGAAAATACATAACACTGCACACGAATCAATATGCAAGCGTACAATAATTCCGAGCCAACTTCAGATTGTTATTTCACCTGGCAAACGTGAAAACTTTGACGCTACCTGCGTAACCTGAAAGTTTCTTTACGTCGTTTTGAAAAGAAGAAAATATGCAGGATTAGGATATATCCTGCATCTTATTTTTGGCAAGTAAAATCAGGTCAATCAAGGTGATCAATACATCGGATTACATGAAAATCATAGTAAACTTATGAAATCCATAACAAACGCGTCTATTCGCAGGAATCCGACTAATCGGATACGGTGTTACGAAACAACGACCAATCCTGTGATGGGTATCTGAGCACGGTGCTGTCTCCTATCCGCCGTAGGGCCGAACTGCGTTTTTGTGAAAACATTAACTGACACCGAACATCAGTTAATTTCGTCGGTCGAAACAGCTTGTGCAACAACTGATCCTGTCCTCAAGCAGCTAAGACTAGGTGTGTTTACCTGTTTTTCACATCTAAATATACACGAAATGCATTGATTTGAACGTTCAACGAAACTGGCAACAAGTAATTCCATTTTCTTCGACGCAAAACTGAACGGATTTCGCGATCCACGAAAATCGTACGCACGTCGCTCTTACAAGCACACTATCCACCATTTTGTTTATTGTGTCCGCTTTTGGAGGGAAACTAAAATTCATTTTAATTCGACTAGAATTTTCCACAAGTTCACCGGTTCGTTCTATTGTGAAAGGTGAACGCAATTTATTCTACAATTCAATGTCTTTGAACATTCGCGTGTTTGTCATGATTATTTACTTTCTTCTGGTAAATTATATGTTTAAGAATATCGAGAATTTTTCTAATTACTGTAATCAATGTTTCTAGACATGGCACGTACCAAGCAAACTGCTCGTAAGTCAACAGGAGGTAAAGCTCCCAGAAAACAGCTTGCCACCAAAGCTGCGCGTAAGAGTGCACCTTCCACCGGTGGTGTGAAGAAGCCTCATCGTTACAGGTCAAAATATTTTCCATTGCTCGTACGGTAGAGCAGGTCTGGGCAATGCTGGCTCGTTGAACAGATGTTGATTCTTCCTTTGGCACGAGCGTCACGATGCTGTGCCAGCGGGTTACACGCGACCAATGGCATTTACAAATTCCTTTAGCCCAGGAAGTTCCAGCTTAGGTTTTACTCCTACTCTTAGATTTCATTGTTCCTGAAGAACTTTGTCCCTGTCCTATGGCTGTACGTAGTATTAGGAAGAGGTCTGACTAATAATGGGAACCTTGCAGTTTTCCAAGGGGAACAAGTTGGAACTCCCTGCTTTAAGCCTTTGCACTCATTGCTATTTGAACTCGAAAATTTTATGGATATAGTTTTAGTGGTGGTTAATTTTTATAAAAGCGAGTAGTAAGACAAAGTAAGAGGAAAAGTAACCAGCTTTGCCCAAGCCTGCGGTAAATTCTCGTGCCCAGAGTAGTGCCAGTAATTTGATTGCGATACTTCCATTTCAGACCCGGTACTGTAGCGCTGAGAGAAATCCGAAGATACCAGAAATCGACAGAATTGTTGATCCGAAAATTACCGTTCCAACGTTTGGTTCGTGAAATCGCGCAAGATTTCAAGACAGACTTGCGTTTCCAGAGCGCCGCGATTGGAGCTCTGCAGGAAGCTTCGGAAGCTTATTTGGTCGGGCTGTTCGAAGACACAAACTTATGCGCGATCCACGCGAAACGCGTGACTATCATGCCTAAAGATATTCAGCTTGCGAGACGAATCCGCGGCGAACGTGCTTAAGCATCTCTTCATACAAAATCTTTAACCGTTCCCTTAATCGAGTTCATTCTTCTTGTCGCATTCTTTAATTGTTTCACAATCTATCAAATTCATTACAGTTGTGTTGTTATCATGAATCATTACTGTAATCGACACTGCCAAGCCCTCGAAAGATAAGATGCAAAAGTACGAATAATATTATATACTTTGTAGAATAGCTGGATATGTTTATGATTTAACGGAAGTAGAGAAATAGGAAAAAGGCACAGAGATCGGAGTACGTAGTTCGTAACAGACATAGTAAGACACACTTTGCATAATTCTAATACTTCTTTAGGTGTTGTAACGAGCGAAGTTGGTCGTAAGAAATCATTTAAACGTGCACACAGTTGCTGGAAAGTCAGACTAGAACGGTACAGCGGTGAGAGAAGATTCTATATTTGCATAACTTGATTGGTTGACATCGTCATTTCGACCATCTTAACGTCCAATCGGACTCTTCTTTCATCTGTACTGTTTCGCTAACCTGCTCTCCAGCAACTGTCGGGGTACGTAAAATTTGTATTGCATGTACTTGCAGTGTTTAGTAGTATTTCCCGTTACCGAACTAACTTACTTTGCAATAGATCTGCGGAAGAATTGTCAGTGTAAAATATTTCTTCTGTACAAGTAGAAAGAGAGAGGTAACACTGTAACACGTCGTTAATATAAGCTGTAGGAAACGGAAATGTTATAGAATTATGTACCGAGCGTGCCCGTAGTCTTACGTTACTATAGCTGTATTCGTATCACAAAAGTATCAGAATTGTTTTGCATTTATATATATACTTCATGTTCACACTTGATTCGAATTAAACTAAACCGTGACCATGAAATCGTATGGTAGTTTTCGTTCAATGTGTTATTATTTTAGTAAGTACAATATATTACGATAAGGATGACTAATAATTTACGACATTTTTCAATTAATGTATAGAAACTTTGAATAAACTTTACTCGAGCTATCTTCGTAATAGAAAATGCGTCCTCATTTCCCAGAAGGAATTTTTCAAATGTCATTCAATGCTTTTCTCAGAAATCACGCGATTTTTGGAATTCCTATGAGTAATGAATAACGAGTGAATCATACTTATTTCTTAAATAATTAAATCGGTAACGTGTATTCTATATACAAACTTGAAAATTTGCTCTACCGCGTGTGATAACTAGAATACACACTTACACGCATTATCATCAATATCGGTATAAATATTTTTTCGATCGAAGATTGCTATTAATATAAATTGTCCCTCTAAATATACTGATAAGTGCGCACATATATGTACAATGTACGTATGTGTATAATACATATACACATGTATATGTATGTGTTATACATGTATAGGTATGTATGTGTTATACATGTATAGGTATGTATGTTGAGTTTACCCTGCTATAACTGCATGAATTCGTGTTTACAGAACCTACATCGATACTTATGGGCACAATTATAAATTTCAATCGATAAATTGTTACAATTTAAATATTACACGTTTATCCGCTCGATCAGCATCGACACCGCAACACCGATCTTCGTCAAAATTGAACCTAAACCCACACGCTATAATGTTTACGTTCAACCTGTAATGGCGTCTGCTTTTTCCGAGCAGAAGCGCTCGATAATACTCAATCTCAAAACCAACGGCTCATCCTCATTCGAATCAGATATTCGAGGAAGCTCTGCGTCCGAGAAACCTGAAATTACATGAACGAAACATTCGAAACCGTGGCGCTCATTATCGCGCTGCATACAGGCCGTATAAATAATATCTTCTGGAAGTTTCCACGAAGAGGCCAATTTCGTTGCTAATAGAATTGCAGGCACAAAAGTGGCGATCTTTCTGCGCAGAAAATCACCGAAGCGGATGGAAATTCGATCGGAAATTAATCGAGTTCGCGAGATTTTGATGAGTCCATTGTTGTTCGAAATATTTTCCGACTTGAATGGATATCGATCGGGGGATTTTCGATAACGATAAAAAAAGGCAATTATTGCAAGTAAAACGAGGTTGCTCTCGAGAGCCCCAAGAGTATCATGTATATTACAATTGACAGTGTTCTTCTCGGTTCGACTTCTAGGCGTAGGAGGTTGAGCCAATCGGAGGTCCTACACTATGAGGCAGAACAGCTATCCGACATCCGATTGGATGCACCGCACCGCGGGCTTACGTACCTCTCGCGATTTAATTTCTAGGGGGTAGGGACAAGGGAGTCGTGACTCGGGAGAGCGTCCACTGCCATCGGAGTACAAGGAAACGGATAGTGTTAGCTCTCGCTTCTCGTGAAATTTTCCCTTCGAGCGGTACGTAAACTCGTCGATATTCCACATCATAATCGGCCACGTGTAATTAACAGTTAAAACGAGCACGCGGCGTGTATAGTGTCGCATCGTGGAAAATGAAAAGTGTTGAGAAATTGAAGTTTTCACGTCGGAACGCGACGTACTGTCGTGTTGCCTCCATTTTGCAATTGACGTTCGTGGAGGGAATCGTTTACGAGTCTCTCTCTCGCGGCGACCGTTCCTCGCCGCTTGTTTTCCCGTTAGTGTCATCGGTTCGCTAATGTTTACCAATCGTCCGTCTTTGTCAACAGAATTGTGTACGAGATGTACACGAGAACCCTCGGAATTCGAATCATATATTTTTCATGTTAGCATGCCTTTTTTTCGCGTCGATGCAGAAGGAACGAAAGTTTGTGCATTGCGCAATGCGCGGCGTTCCTCGGTGCGCGGTTCCTTCGTACGAATAGCAACGGATCGTACCCCCACCACTAACCCCCCACCACTGAGACTCCTTCCCCACTTGAAAACTTCATTTACACTCTGCCGACGAATTCTGAAATGCAATCTTCAAAATTGCTTTCCCGCGTTGCTCGTACTTCGGACGCGACTCTTCCACCGCTTCGGTCGAGCACGTAGAAATTTGAAGAATTTTGAAATCGAAGTGTATTTTGTTTATGTCTTCGATTTACTTTTTTTTGAAGAATTCTCCCTATCACTAAATCTCAAAGTTGCGATGACGCCTTCGGGTTACGCATTGAGCGCAAAATTTGAATATTTAAGGGAAATATCGATATTTTTAAAAATTTCAAAATTGAAATATATTCTATATAAAAAGTATGATTTAAGGTCCATTTATACTCAAATATATCCGACGGAATATATTCGATCAGACAAATATTCTTCAATGCACTTTAATGGAAGTATGTAGAGCTACGGTAGGTGTATGTACATACTTCCATTAAAGTGCATCGAAGAACAACTGTCTGATCGAATATATTTGAGTATAAATGGACCTTAAATGTATTATCTACGTAGTCATACTGCTTTCTCAAATATAAACAGTGTCACTGTATCAGTGAGGGAGAATTCTTTAAAAAGGAGTAAATCGAAGACGTAGAAATATATTTTTAAGCACGAATTGAAAGTATGAAAAAGAACGAATTCTATATTCAACTCATTATCTATGTTTATGGTTTAACCAATTTCTGAGTTACCTTTAACATTGTTACAGTTTAAAAAATGGCACGTACCAAGCAAACAGCTCGTAAATCAACTGGAGGAAAGGCGCCTCGTAAACAGCTAGCTACAAAGGCAGCACGTAAGAGTGCTCCTTCTACGGGTGGTGTAAAGAAACCTCACCGATATAGGTATGCCCAGACTACGTTATAAATGATAATAACTACCGTTGCATTAATGCGTAGAATGTGTAAAATAATTTTGATTTGTTTTTTAGACCTGGTACCGTGGCTCTTCGAGAAATCAGAAGATATCAGAAATCTACCGAATTGCTCATCAGAAAATTACCCTTCCAGCGATTGGTTCGTGAAATCGCGCAAGATTTCAAAACCGATTTACGTTTCCAGAGCGCCGCGATTGGAGCCTTACAGGAAGCATCGGAAGCATACTTGGTCGGTCTATTCGAAGACACCAATCTGTGTGCTATCCATGCTAAGCGTGTAACAATCATGCCGAAGGATATTCAGCTCGCTCGGCGAATCCGTGGCGAGCGTGCTTAAATAATATGTAACTCCCACACATACCATTTACTACTACTATTATTATTAATTATTATCATTCATAACTATCCTGGATGGAGCATTTTCATTCCAGACTATGTATTATGTTGTACTCCACAAAAAGAAGTGTACAAGTTCATCCCTACGATAGGTGCATAGATTTTTGGAGCTGTTTTAGATCGACAGAAAATTATTGTCATCTATGTTTGATAGTCTTTGCTTTCGGCGCATAATTTTTTAGTAATACACAAAGACTGCGGCGTTCGTTTGTGAAAATAATCTGTTACGATGATTTTGTTGGTCTTTTATTTAAATGCAAGTTCTCGATTGTTTTACACTTTGTCTATAAAATCTTATATATATACACAGATATTGAAAGGAAAAACGAGCGAAAAACAATAACGTTGGTAAAAGACAAGTCGAATCGTCTTACAAATATTGGTAAGAATAAAAAAAAGAAAAGATCTTTAGTTTCTCATTACGATCCTGTTATATTGTATTTGTCATTATTGCAACACATAACGTCATCACTATCATTATTGGTATAATACATAGCAAAACTCTTTTGCATTAGGATATAAGACAGTTTCTTTATAGGGATCCAAAGTAGTGTTTACTATGCTAGAACTCTGGTTGTATGAAAATTACATAGAACATTTCAATCAGCCAAGTACTCATTGTTCGTGTAAAGATAAACGTTTCATAAATAAATCTTTAAAATAAGAGTAACCTACTTACCTTTGTCTCTTTATATAGGTATTAGACACATCACTTCACGAATCAGCTCTCGATGAATTAGAATTTCATAAATACTCGTTTCGAAGACTGTTTACAAATACCTTTATTTTACAAATATTTTAATTTTACTTTTACAAATTTATGTTACAAAGGTCTCCTATTAGTAGCTATTATTTGGGTGTCAGCGTCACTTTGAATATCTAGTTCGCAATCAGCTTGGTATTAACGATACGGTGGAAAGTTCGTTTGAATAAATTTTATTTGTATTACATTTAATAAGCGAAATTCTAGTAAGGATCGACAAAATTGTCTTATTCGATAATACATTTTTTTATTTAGCGGTATTAGTATACTTTCTACTTTGTATAAATATTCAGAGATCCGAAGCTATTTAAAATTATGCAAGTGGCGCGAAGGCGCACAAATTATGTTGAAATATCTAGTATCGATAACTTTTTTTTAATATGTTCCGAAGTATAAAACTGAACTACTTCACGACGCATGAGAAAATTCATTCGTTTCTTATTAAAAATAGACGTGTATCTAAACTTACTCTAAAAGCTAAATTTGCACTAGACATTACAACATTGTTTCCTAAATCGTATTAAAATTATGAACTGAAAATAATAGCTCACAAATTATCTAATATCATTGTGAATACCTATACAACGCAACAGTACTACGTGTTTGCGATTATCACGTTATCAAATTTATAGTTAGAAATTAAAATATTTACAAAGTTCGTACATACCATTGTTAAGTATATGTTTCTTAAATAATGACGGTAGAAAACGGAAAATAATTTCTACAACTTGCTGAGTCTCTCTCCAGAACGACGGGGGGGGGGGGGGATCAGACGATTCTACAATTATTAGATCTAAACAATAAGTATAGTACGATAGAGACAAAAATAATTCTCACTCTACTATAAATTCACAAATAAATTAATAACCGAGTTTTGAATTAGAATTAAAACAAATTAACAGGCATAAAAGATATATGTATGTCGTGTGAAGTAAAAATGTTATGTTGGAATATTATCCGTTGCTTATAATCGAATGTGGTTGCTGTTTCCAGAGGCAAAGCCTCGTACCTGCCGCCTAGCCCTAATTAAAAAATTTAATATTCTTCAATTACCAACTTAACACTGAGGACTATGATTTATGATTCTCGAATGCACATTTAATTTTATCAGCGCTTCCCAATCGTCTTTCCAAATTTTGTTCTTTTCTGACGTATTCTACTGTTTGACAAATACGTACCCAATTGCTTGTTCTTCTCAAGTTTTTCCCATTTTACTATTGTTTCAATCGCACATATAGCTATAGTGCGCGCAATGTTAACAACACAGTGATTGAGAAATGCTGTACATATTAATTTATGAATTGTGCATCGCCTGTACAGCATGCATATACATATGTCGATGCGAGGAAGAGAACACTTGAGGATTTGCAATTCATACGTAAAGGTATCAGTTATCGGATATTTTTTTATTAATTAGAAGGTATTCTGTAATTTATTTTGCATTATTTCTAATAAACGATCGACTTTCAATTTTCTTTTACGCAGTAGCACAATGAAATCATTATTTTATCGTCCTCTGATGTATCACAGTTTCGTAGCATTTTAAACAAAAATTAATGCAACACTTTGCAATTATATACGAAGGGAAAAGCATTAATTTCATTTTTCAAAATAAGGTAATATTAGGTACTTCGTGTTATTTATTGTAACTTATACCTTTACGCTACCACTTGCTTCTTCAAGATTAATCTTATTCGCATTAAATGGCTAATGCACAGTCTACGTGAAACTGATGAAATACTAGTTCTATATTGTGCAATTTCGAATACATTCAAACGGTTTGATATTATACACACACACATGTACACACACACAGAGAGAGAGACATAATGAAAAATTTTATTTTATGATGATGATTAGTGACATATACATCTCATGCAGGGAGAATGTAAGTTGCAACAATTGACGTTTTATTACGCAATTATGCATTGATTCTTTGAATTAATTTTTGTGAAAATTTCCAGATAAGTCTGCGAGCGAAGTCTATGAAAACTAATTGAGCACGATTAAACATAGATTGAGCCATAGGTTGTTCTGCAAATTTTTGAGTCTCGTTATTACCCTTGCACAATCATAATTCTCTGGATATGCGTATTCATGTATGTATACCCATTATTTGCAAGTCACTTACATTACTATGTATTTAAATTTCATAACGAACTATCTCAAAGTAAGATTATAAAAATATACATTACAACACGTTGTTGGCTCAACCTAATATATACAGAAGCTTTACAGTAACGTGAACGTACATAAATTATATTTAAACAAACCAGACACTTTTCAGATGAAAAGAATTTTACGTCAAATAATTATTCAATTTACATTGCACAATATAAAGTAATACTAATTAACTTAGAGATAAAATGAAACAGTCGAGCCAGCACAAATATAAAATGATCAAGGGTCTCAATAATTTTTGTCTAACCGAGTCGTCCGAGAAAGTTAAAAAAATAAAGATAATCCTCAGAGAACTTTTCTGATAGAAACTGTTGAGACCGTGTTCGATATTCACGGAACTAAGAATATCACAAAGGAAAATTGAACGATTAAATGCAATTCGGTATTCACCTACACCTACATTAAAATTTCACGAAGAACAAAGTACGATTACGAAACTGGAAGTTATTTTAAGTCGCGTTAAAGAGAAATCGAACAATTTAAAAGAAAAAAAATTGTAAACCTTATCTCCTATCGTGGTACTAATTAATTTTGATCGCTTGTGTCTCAGAGATGTATCTACTAACAACTATAAGACGCGACACGCCTTACAATTAGGACAATGTGAGAGAAGTAGAAGGATGCACTGTCTAAATTAGTAGCGCAAGCGAAAAGATGGACTTTATGAAACGTAATGCAGTCTTATGAGATATTTTGAACTTTCAGAGTAAAACACTAGTGAACCGGGGTCATTGGGAGCCTTGATTATACACAAATTCGTGGTTTTAGCATTCACAGGAAGCACTATATACGTAAAGGGAGAACATAGAACTAAATAAGTACGATTGATTTAACAATTATCATGTATCATTGTGTATCGATAATTTATAAATTTCTCGGCAATTTACATTGCACGAAGAATAGTTTGATCAAACTAATGACTAGACTGTGGATCTTTATGCATTTTTGAAGAAATTGGCAGGGTGAGAAATAAAACAGTAAAAGATTTTTAAAAAATTGAAGAATGTTGTAATGTTGCTTTTAGCGTAACAAAATCGTTAAGGGATGAAATCAATTTTTATGTGATTCCTGTTTCCCATAATCAATGAAAAACATTTTTAATTTGCACGAAGATCCGCAGTCTACTAATGACAGACAGGTTGCTAAAAAAAGATGTATTAATCCTGGATATTGATACATGATACGATTTGCTACAAGTACACGCAGTGCACAAAGATAACGGAACAATGACATAATTTTTCAACATTGTAACGATGCTCTAATGTTACCTGTAGAGATCACGGACTGCTTGTTCCTCCCGAGATGGATTTTGACACGTGTTTAGCTTATTCTCCAATGCCTGTGTTGATTAAACAGCTATGGTTAGTGCATTGTAGTGTTACAAATGTATTGTTATTGTTGGTATATCAGCCCATATGTATTTGCTTCTCGATTGCGCAAGTCTATCTATGATCGAACACACTGGTATATTTACACTGAGGATAATTGGGCCGGGAAGGTGGAGATAAAGCGTATGTACAATAACGAAAGAATGTAGTTCAAAGCAAAAGATTCCAAATAAAGACCTGTGTCGCTAGAATGCAGAAAATAATTTAACGGTGAGGTATCATGGAGACTTGGTCAGCACTTGGTTGATCTGGGTTGTTGTTGTATACATTGAGTAGGTGTATGAGCCTGGACTGATGGTAAATCGGTAGGTGTAGCGGACACTGTTTTTTTCCCACCCAGACAAGTGCATTTTACCCTCCTACACTCCATGCAGACCCACCTGTCAAGCTACCAACACACCAGCTACGTCACGCTACCAAAATCATAGTCTAACACAGTGATGAGCAACCTGTGGACGACGATATTCATATACGAAGATCGTTATATGAAGAATGTGTTTTCTGACACAGTTCAGAAACCATGGCCGCTGGTTGCTCATCACTGATCTAATGTACGTACTAGTTTTCATGTAATTCTAAACATAATTTATCTAGGGTTCAGGAATACTGACGATTCGAAAATTAAAAGAATATCATGCCAAGTGGAACAGTCGCCTAGTGCTTAGAAACAATATTTACGGCAACCAATGCTCACTTTAAAAAATTCAGGGTATACAAGCCATGCGTCAAGCTACTTCAATGAACGTCATAGTGTGTACTCAACGTGTAAAACAAACATAAGGTGTACAAATGTATATAACAAAAAGAAATACTTACTCCAACTTTCCTCATAAGGTCACCGATCATATTCATTGCTAATATTCGTGTGCACGGTGCCAACGGTGGGTTCACGTTATTATTGTTATTGTTGTTCCCAGTTACACCCCCTACCACTCTGTTTCCAACTAATCGCAAACAGGAAAAGACAAAAATTACTACAGGTACATAATATGAAAATATCAAACTTATAGAAAATTCATCTACCGAATAGAACACGATATTTCCACATAAATAAATAAAAAAAAATAGTCTACATGCAAGTTGGATGCACAATATACTTCTTTTTTTTAGAAACTAAAATAAAGAACAAGTTTGTTAAAATAATTTTTATTTTGCGTTATTAACAATGTCGTATATATATATGTATATTTATATAGACATATGTATATGTATATATACACGCACACACACAGAAAGATAAAATTCATTAAAGCACGTAGAAGAATGTTATTGAAGCGTGAAAGTCAAAATTGAGCAAAAAGTTGTTTTTAATAAGTCTCGAATGTTGCTGATAAACAAATCTTATTTATCATCGAACAAAAGTTATATAACATACAAAAAAATATAAATTTGCGATTCGATAATCAAACTTTGCATCCATTTATTGCTCGCAGCTTATATCGATCGATTTAAGAATTATTCTCGTCGATGTCCTTCAGTTTCAGATTATTAAAGATCATCTTTTAGGTCCAAAGCAAAACATGCGCTTAGTTTTACGAAATGTATTATGTATCTTACTTTTTAGTGGCGAAGTTGTATTACTTGGAGGTATGGATTGTTGTACTATTGGGGTGGATGATATATGAGTTTCCAATTCAACTTGTAGCTTATTACTATCGACATGATTACGAACTCTGTCAGCGGACTTATCGTTATCTGGTTGATGCCTTTCTTGGACTTGAATCTCTTGCTTTAAGTCTGCAACAATGTTTATTATTAAAATCACGTAAATCCCCTGCAAGCTAGAGTTTTAAGCTATTCGTTCGACCTCTAATTTCGTCCATTAATCTCTGAACTATAACTTTTAGGCCTTCTTTCTCATCAAGTTCCGATTCCAGCAAAGCATTCTTCTCGATAGCCGAATTAAGCTTAGCTTCTATCTCCTCTTCCGTTACCCTATTTATCCTGAGAAGAGAAACAAACGAATCGTAATCCTTTTTATTCCAGAGGGTAGACTCGTTTCCAGGGTTGCAAGGGTGCGAGATAAAAGATCAATGTGAACTGCTGTCTCCCTCAAAAGTCCTATTTTTAGGTTTACGAGACGTAATTTGCATTATTCGAAAGCACGAAGCTGCGCATATAGTTATTTTCATAAAGCTGTGACATGCTGCCGAATAATGCAAATTAGAAATGAAAAATAAGAAGACGCATCTTGCACCGTAGTAATCCTGGAAACGAGTCTACCCTTTTAAACGAACTTGTTTTTATTCTCTGGAATGCGTGCGTTCAAGTACCTGTGAGCTCTTTCTAAATCGTCATTCTTCTGCTCTAATTCTCTTATGTACTTTAATAAATGATCGTGTTGCGCTTGTAAATCTTGAGCCTTTCCTTGAAACATTACACAGTCCGACGTTTGCTGATCCAATCTTGTTCTTAATTGTTCCACCTCGGTGGCAAGTCTAATATTTCGTTGTCGTAGTTCTCTATTAGTTTTCTCTGTTTGTTCCAGAGACGCCTCTAATTCCTTCTCTAACAATTGAGAGTGTTCTTGAAATTCTTCCAATTCCCTTTCTATATCTTCTTTTCTATAATGAAAGTACCTTGTAGTACAGATTCCTCCTTGTTTCCAGAATAAAACGATAATTACACGAAAATCGAAGTTTTAAGTTGAAATTTACCTTCTGTGTAGTTGATGCGCAAGATCTTTCCAATATAGAGCCTCGTCGTCCTTGGAGACAAACTTTGGAGGGTCGATGTCCATCATTTTACTAATATTTTCAAGTTTGCTCAAATTTCAAATTGTCACGTTGAAAGCAGATGACAGTCGCTATCTCTTCTATTTTACCAGTGGTACTGGAACATCCTATCAACGAAACATCAATTTATTCATGATGCTAATACGCGAATAATTGTAACAAAAGTCATAAACATTCTCATTGACGGTGCATTTGATGTCATTCGGCATAGTGAAAGTTTCGTTGCTTTCGTTAGAACAAAACTGTAAACAGAAAGAACGAAGACAACAAAACTATGATTGTTCTGTATACACTGCTGTGCAAAAGAAAAGAACACCCGGCCATATTTAATAGAAAAGCATAAGAATTCAAATAAAAAAACAGTAAGTTTTGAAAAAGGGTTCCGCTGTTTAATCGAATAGTTCTGAGAATTATATGCGTTATTGCGAAATGTCTAAAAATTGAAATGCAATAAATTTATCATCGTACAATACAATTTCTACATAAAGATATTGTTTGTCATTATATCTTATAATTACACTGAATGCTTCTTTCTATTACACAGTAGTGTAGGTGGAAAACAGAGGTGCTCAGAAAAGGATCGAAGCAACGTCGATCTAACCTACTTCGCGTTGATAATACCGTTGATAAACTGATCGGGGAAATAATGAATGTGGAAAGTAGAATCGTGAATGACACGCGAACGAGTTAAATATTGTTGCGCGTAGTAGGAATAAAATAGAACTTGATTTGCGAAAATGTCTACGAAGCAGGAGGACTTACGTGGATCGTTGAAGGGTACGCTACGAATCGACGATGCGACGAAGCGACGAAGCGACGAAACGACGAAGGGTCCAGCATAAACTCCGCGGCCCTCTGATCGAACTGAACACACAGAAAACGTAATCGTTTGTCTATCTCGTTGGGAAATGTTGAATGAAACGGTTCAGAGAATCGCGCGGACGCGTCGGAACTGCATCGCTTTACGGTGCATATAAATACGGAAGACCTTGAAAAAAGCACTAGCAGGTGAAACGTAGAGGAAATGTCGCGTGGGACAGAAATGTCATTACCGTGGAATTATGAGTCACTGTTCAGACGGGACGGTAACGTAGAGGAACAAGAAAAACGTGAAATCTGCTCTTGCGAATTCCGCGTTCCGATCACGGCAGAAATCAAATTGAGAACCATTCGTTGAATCGGATATTTGTCTTCCATTGATCGTAAACCGCACCGTTGTTACACGATCGATTTACGCTTCGATGTTGCTGTTGGTATAATGATTGCGACTGAAAGACCCGCGCCTATTTACCACTTGCAAAATGGCAGATATACAAATATACCGTATGTAGCTCTCTCTCTCTCTCTCATTCTCTGCAAGTTCGATCACGATGCTACGGCTACAGCTCTGATTACGGTTACGGCGCAGTTTAGATGGCGTTCGAGAGGTAACCGTGTGGGGAACATCGTTCCTCCTCCCCGTCGTGGTCCGTGGTGGGAATCGGCGTGGCGTGCAGCGCGCCGAGTCGAGGCCAGTGATGGTATATTCGTGGGCCGTGGGCCGTTCCCCTGAACCGCTGGTTTCCCCCTCTCTGACCTACCCGCTCACGTATTGCCGACCGCGTTGCGCGTATTGGTGCCTGCTCGGCAGCGCGCGCGCTACACTCACAAGCTCTCTGCTCTGTCCGTGTGAACTACCTGCTCGACTGATCAACGCCAACGCGTTCCTTCGATTTTCACGTTACCGAAGTTTCGAACGCCTGAGTTGGCCCGAGTTGGAAAGCCAGGATCTGGAGACGGCGCGCATTTGAATCTCGGCATGGCGCTGCGCACATTTTGCTATGACTTTTGATCTAAAAAAGATATCAAAGAGAAATTTGGACTAAATTTTTTTAGAAAAATCGGGTTTAATGATGTAACACACAGAAATATAGTTTATATTTTTTAAAGAATGTTTTCGATAGCCGGATAAGATAGTCGAAAGTGCCAATCAAAATTGATTTTTACTCACGTCATGTACAACAGAAAATTACGAAAAAATTCATGAATATTCTACCTAATAGCACACACGACTGAGATTTTTTTCAAATTTTTTGGTTGCAAAATCGATTTTTAAGCAAATCTGAAAACATAAAATTGCCGATTTCATATCAAAGTCTTCAGTTGACCACATTTTCTATTATTACGTTAATTGTGCCTCACCCTGATTATTAGTGTGTATTTTTTCAGGTTTCTCTGATTCTGAACACACGTTTTAAAGAATTGTAAAGCCACAAACATTCGAAGAAAATGCATATTAAGTATTGAAGTTTTAAAGATATCACTCAAAAGAATCACAGTTAAAAGTTACGATTGCGAAGTGCGGAATGAAATTTTTAGGTAACCACACACTTATCTTCTTTTTCTAAATCATCCTTTATGCTTCTGGTCCTTGTTTCCAGCTATTTGAAAATTCCGCTACAGTTGGCACACACTCGCGCGGTTCATTGATTCCCTACAATTAGAAAAAAGAAAAAGAAACACAGTTAAAAGTTACGATTGCGAAGTGCGGAATGAAATTTTTAGGTAACCACACACTTATCTTCTTTTTCTAAATCATCCTTTATGCTTCTGGTCCTTGTTTCCAGCTATTTGAAAATTCCGCTAAAGTTGGTCCCCTGCGTTCCTATATTCGAAGAAGAAACAAATATAATTAAAATCATAATTCTAATTGCAATATTATTTGATTCAATATGAACAAAAACGTATACTTATCTCAATTTTCTCACATAAAAAGGAGAAGTGCTGCAAGAAGTGACCGGCCTACAAATTCGAAGATGAATGCAAGTGTAATCGTCGGAAATCCTCCGTTCCCGCCGAACTTGCATATAAATTCCCCGAGGCCATCAGGGATAAATGTCTATCATCGATAGACATGGTGCGACTAGACTCCTGTCTAGTTTTCAGGGATGTGCGCACCACACACATAGAATTTAATAGGTCGATACCTATTTTATTTCTTTTTCTCGTTTTGATATCCGGTATCAAAGAGAATACCCTTTCGGCCTCGGCATTGGAATGTGGTAAACACCTTACCACGTTGCATAGTAAACGCAGGTTTGCAAAACGAGGAACTTTTTCCGCGTTTTGTTGTTTTGATATCTCCATCCACATTGCGTCGAACGTAAGCTTAGACCATTCACGTTTTTGGGCTTCCGATGTATCGTGATACAGAAAGTGCCACTCTCTCTGTAATCCGGTGGCATCGAAGTCGCCCAATTTTTTCGCGACCATTAATAAGTTGCATGAGGTCGTGGCGCGGTCGCTGTCATGCAATGCCTTGTCAGGTTTAAGAACTGCCACTGCTTTGAGGAAGGAATCGTCATGGGGGAGACGATTTCTTATCTCATTGCATATGGTGATATAAAACTGTAAACAATTCTTCCGGAAGATGATGACGTCATCTTCCGGCATTCCCCTCTCCGCTGCCTCCTCCATGAAATCGTTGCATTCTGAACCAAGATTCACTTGATTCAGTGGAACCTGGTTCGTCTCCAACGAAAAATTCACGAAACGTATCAGCGGAAAATGTTCTTTCGAGAGCAACGGTTGTTTTAAAAATTGTTTTAAAAAAAACCGCAGCAGCTCTTCCGAATGGGGCTGCAACTCCTGCACTAATGTTCGCCTACTTTGGAAGTAGGCGTTGAAACGGTTCAAGCGACCGAGGACAAAATCCAAAAAAAGATAGTATCCTTTGGTTTCTGCTTTACCGAATGCCGCAGCGATTCTGTTCGCCAATTCCGTATTTTCGGAAAAGGCCTGCTCTGTAAAAAATCTACTCAAGTCGTCCCACGACTTTAAAAATCGTTTCACACACTGGTGTCGAGCAAGCCAGCGTGTGTCAGACAATTTGAGAATTTTTAAAGGAGAGTTGTGGTAACTCTCCTGAAACTGACGCAAAATAGCTGCCCGTTTAGGACTTGCATTAACGTACGATGCCGCGCCACGAAGCAACTGGTCTATTTCTTTGGGTATTTCCATAAATGCAGCATTCGCTGCCAGTGCCAGCGAATGACAAATACATGGAACTCCAATGATCTTCGGATTCTTCTTCAGCAAATGTGTTGTGAACGATGACACTTCCCCTGTCATTACAGCCGCGTTGTCTGTGCCGAGACCCACGATGTTCCTCAGAGGAATTTGCATCTCCAACAAGCGATTCTCAAACGCTTTGAAAAGCTTCTCCGCTGAGCAGTCGCTGGCGTCCAGGTGTATTAATTCCAACAATTCGGTCGCAACAGCCAAACCATGCGGCTCAATATATCTGACAGCTAATGTCAGCCACTTGTCGTTGGTTAAATCTGACGATTCATCCTCGTAAACAGAAAATTTACAATGCCGTAAATTATCGGCAATGCGTTCTGTCTCGCGAACGCACAGAACATTAGATATCATCTGCCTGCATTTTCTACGGCCAACTCTCATGCCCTGCAAGACTTGAGGCTCTTTGCCTATATCTTGCATGAGGGCGAGAAATTGAGGGGCGATCGCGAGGGGAATGTTGTTCTCCGCGAAAAAAGCCGCGTACTTAAGTTCGGCAACTTTTATCTTTTCGCCGAGTGAGGTAGCTTCGGCTACGATTTCTTGTGGCTGGTCACTTCCTTGGGCAATCTCTGCGATGTTTGTCGGAACCATTTGCCTCATGTTCTCCAGATGAATTTTCCTCGACGCATGCCTCTGTATTTCCGACATCCCGCATTCGAAAACCTTGTTACAGGCTTTGCAGAAGCACTTGGTATCGTCCGAAACCACTTCTTCCAACCAAAGCTTCAAGGAGTCGTCGGCGTCATACCAATGACGTTGGAACCTCTTCTTACTCCTTTTGGCGTGTGCACCGGCCATTATAACTACGCGAATTGTTCAAATATCTAATAGGAACACTATTATATTAAACTAACACTATTAAACTATGCTTATACTATCACACTATTATACACCCTTAAACTAATTATTAATAACAAATTTACACTAATATTCTAATCGTAAATATCTTCGACTCTTTTCCTCACGGTTGTAGATCGCAGTGAAATGTTCGAGTCAAAATGTTCCTAAGAACTAAACTCTAATCCTATTCCACTTCTTTATATATAAATCCACCCCCATTTCCTTCGAGGACCGTGCAATGTATTTCCCGTGAAAACGGGAACGACTTTTGCTTTTTAAATCCGCACTCATAAAAGGATTAATACTCGACCAGTAATGTGTTTTCGACTCTGTGGAGTTACGATGCTTAAAAATGTATTTCTTTGTGAAAACGGGAACGACTTTTGCCTTTTGACAATGCTTTACTGGTCGAGTATTAATCCTTTTATGAGTGCGGATTTAAAAGGCAAAAGTCGTTCCCGTTTTCACAAAGAAATACATTTTTAAGCATCGTAACTCCACAGAGTCGAAAACACATTACTGGTCGAGTATTAATCCTTTTATGAGTGCGGATTTAAAAAGCAAAAGTCGTTCCCGTTTTCACGGGAAATACATTGCACGGTCCTCGAAGGAAATGGGGGTGGATTTATATATAAAGAAGTGGAATAGGATTAGAGTTTAGTTCTTAGGAACATTTTGACTCGAACATTTCACTGCGATCTACAACCGTGAGGAAAAGAGTCGAAGATATTTACGATTAGAATATTAGTGTAAATTTGTTATTAATAATTAGTTTAAGGGTGTATAATAGTGTGATAGTATAAGCATAGTTTAATAGTGTTAGTTTAATATAATAGTGTTCCTATTAGATATTTGAACAATTCGCGTAGTTATAATGGCCGGTGCACACGCCAAAAGGAGTAAGAAGAGGTTCCAACGTCATTGGTATGACGCCGACGACTCCTTGAAGCTTTGGTTGGAAGAAGTGGTTTCGGACGATACCAAGTGCTTCTGCAAAGCCTGTAACAAGGTTTTCGAATGCGGGATGTCGGAAATACAGAGGCATGCGTCGAGGAAAATTCATCTGGAGAACATGAGGCAAATGGTTCCGACAAACATCGCAGAGATTGCCCAAGGAAGTGACCAGCCACAAGAAATCGTAGCCGAAGCTACCTCACTCGGCGAAAAGATAAAAGTTGCCGAACTTAAGTACGCGGCTTTTTTCGCGGAGAACAACATTCCCCTCGCGATCGCCCCTCAATTTCTCGCCCTCATGCAAGATATAGGCAAAGAGCCTCAAGTCTTGCAGGGCATGAGAGTTGGCCGTAGAAAATGCAGGCAGATGATATCTAATGTTCTGTGCGTTCGCGAGACAGAACGCATTGCCGATAATTTACGGCATTGTAAATTTTCTGTTTACGAGGATGAATCGTCAGATTTAACCAACGACAAGTGGCTGACATTAGCTGTCAGATATATTGAGCCGCATGGTTTGGCTGTTGCGACCGAATTGTTGGAATTAATACACCTGGACGCCAGCGACTGCTCAGCGGAGAAGCTTTTCAAAGCGTTTGAGAATCGCTTGTTGGAGATGCAAATTCCTCTGAGGAACATCGTGGGTCTCGGCACAGACAACGCGGCTGTAATGACAGGGGAAGTGTCATCGTTCACAACACATTTGCTGAAGAAGAATCCGAAGATCATTGGAGTTCCATGTATTTGTCATTCGCTGGCACTGGCAGCGAATGCTGCATTTATGGAAATACCCAAAGAAATAGACCAGTTGCTTCGTGGCGCGGCATCGTACGTTAATGCAAGTCCTAAACGGGCAGCTATTTTGCGTCAGTTTCAGGAGAGTTACCACAACTCTCCTTTAAAAATTCTCAAATTGTCTGACACACGCTGGCTTGCTCGACACCAGTGTGTGAAACGATTTTTAAAGTCGTGGGACGACTTGAGTAGATTTTTTACAGAGCAGGCCTTTTCCGAAAATACGGAATTGGCGAACAGAATCGCTGCGGCATTCGGTAAAGCAGAAACCAAAGGATACTATCTTTTTTTGGATTTTGTCCTCGGTCGCTTGAACCGTTTCAACGCCTACTTCCAAAGTAGGCGAACATTAGTGCAGGAGTTGCAGCCCCATTCGGAAGAGCTGCTGCGGTTTTTTTTAAAACAATTTTTAAAACAACCGTTGCTCTCGAAAGAACATTTTCCGCTGATACGTTTCGTGAATTTTTCGTTGGAGACGAACCAGGTTCCACTGAATCAAGTGAATCTTGGTTCAGAATGCAACGATTTCATGGAGGAGGCAGCGGAGAGGGGAATGCCGGAAGATGACGTCATCATCTTCCGGAAGAATTGTTTACAGTTTTATATCACCATATGCAATGAGATAAGAAATCGTCTCCCCCATGACGATTCCTTCCTCAAAGCAGTGGCAGTTCTTAAACCTGACAAGGCATTGCATGACAGCGACCGCGCCACGACCTCATGCAACTTATTAATGGTCGCGAAAAAATTGGGCGACTTCGATGCCACCGGATTACAGAGAGAGTGGCACTTTCTGTATCACGATACATCGGAAGCCCAAAAACGTGAATGGTCTAAGCTTACGTTCGACGCAATGTGGATGGAGATATCAAAACAACAAAACGCGGAAAAAGTTCCTCGTTTTGCAAACCTGCGTTTACTATGCAACGTGGTAAGGTGTTTACCACATTCCAATGCCGAGGCCGAAAGGGTATTCTCTTTGATACCGGATATCAAAACGAGAAAAAGAAATAAAATAGGTATCGACCTATTAAATTCTATGTGTGTGGTGCGCACATCCCTGAAAACTAGACAGGAGTCTAGTCGCACCATGTCTATCGATGATAGACATTTATCCCTGATGGCCTCGGGGAATTTATATGCAAGTTCGGCGGGAACGGAGGATTTCCGACGATTACACTTGCATTCATCTTCGAATTTGTAGGCCGGTCACTTCTTGCAGCACTTCTCCTTTTTATGTGAGAAAATTGAGATAAGTATACGTTTTTGTTCATATTGAATCAAATAATATTGCAATTAGAATTATGATTTTAATTATATTTGTTTCTTCTTCGAATATAGGAACGCAGGGGACCAACTTTAGCGGAATTTTCAAATAGCTGGAAACAAGGACCAGAAGCATAAAGGATGATTTAGAAAAAGAAGATAAGTGTGTGGTTACCTAAAAATTTCATTCCGCACTTCGCAATCGTAACTTTTAACTGTGTTTCTTTTTCTTTTTTCTAATTGTAGGGAATCAATGAACCGCGCGAGTGTGTGCCAACTGTAGCGGAATTTTCAAATAGCTGGAAACAAGGACCAGAAGCATAAAGGATGATTTAGAAAAAGAAGATAAGTGTGTGGTTACCTAAAAATTTCATTCCGCACTTCGCAATCGTAACTTTTAACTGTGATTCTTTTGAGTGATATCTTTAAAACTTCAATACTTAATATGCATTTTCTTCGAATGTTTGTGGCTTTACAATTCTTTAAAACGTGTGTTCAGAATCAGAGAAACCTGAAAAAATACACACTAATAATCAGGGTGAGGCACAATTAACGTAATAATAGAAAATGTGGTCAACTGAAGACTTTGATATGAAATCGGCAATTTTATGTTTTCAGATTTGCTTAAAAATCGATTTTGCAACCAAAAAATTTGAAAAAAATCTCAGTCGTGTGTGCTATTAGGTAGAATATTCATGAATTTTTTCGTAATTTTCTGTTGTACATGACGTGAGTAAAAATCAATTTTGATTGGCACTTTCGACTATCTTATCCGGCTATCGAAAACATTCTTTAAAAAATATAAACTATATTTCTGTGTGTTACATCATTAAACCCGATTTTTCTAAAAAAATTTAGTCCAAATTTCTCTTTGATATCTTTTTTAGATCAAAAGTCATAGCAAAATGTGCGCAGCGCCATGCCGAGATTCAAATGCGCGCCGTCTCCAGATCCTGGCTTTCCAACTCGGGCCAACTCAGGCGTTCGAAACTTCGGTAACGTGAAAATCGAAGGAACGCGTTGGCGTTGATCAGTCGAGCAGGTAGTTCACACGGACAGAGCAGAGAGCTTGTGAGTGTAGCGCGCGCGCTGCCGAGCAGGCACCAATACGCGCAACGCGGTCGGCAATACGTGAGCGGGTAGGTCAGAGAGGGGGAAACCAGCGGTTCAGGGGAACGGCCCACGGCCCACGAATATACCATCACTGGACCACCGAGTGGAACGCATATAATCCACGTGGTGTTTAGAGTTTTTATTCTACCTAAACCGTTTAGCGTCTCTCTCGTGTATCCGATCACGTTTGGACCACGTTACTATATATCTGCGTGTAAGCGCAGCTAATTCTGGTGATCCACCTTCCGGTCGAGCACACAACCGGTTACGCGTACATCAGACATGGTGGACTATTCCTTGAATACCGTCAGCGATTTAGATTCTTTAGAATGTTCTTCTTCTTTATAGAGTTCTATTAATCGCCTCTTTCTTTTCTGAATCGAACGTGATCACTTGTGTGCACGTCTATGATGCCCGAAATACATCGTCCGTCCTTGCCGATTTACAATCTACACTAATCATAAATATTACATGTCATGTGTTTTCCGAGTTTACTATTATTTTGTCATCATCGCGAGAAGAATTTCATGTATATCTTGGGACGTAGCAAAATAACCACGTCCCTGTCGCAAATTAGAAAGTAAACCCCATAACCGGACTACACTCTAGCAGGCTAAAATCACAACTGTAAGCAGTAATGTGTAATATTGTAATTATTTTGGTGCACAATAAAGAATATTAGTTACAACAGTTCAGGTATTCTTTTTTACCCTTAACTTTTTATTAGTTTTGGCAACTTACCTATTCCTATCGATATTTTCGCAAATTTTCGACTGTCTGACTTGTCGTTGAGTTGTACTACTGAATTTTCGAAAATTTCGGGTGTCTGACTTGACGTTGACTTGTACTACTGAAAGTCGACAATTTTTTTAAAAACTTCGAAAAGAGAACTTTGTATTAGAGGAACATGATGTCGAAGGAGGTATTCGAAATTCAGTAGTACAAATCAACGTCAAGCCAGACGCTCGAAAATTTTAGAAAATTAAGTAGTAAAACTCAATGACAAGTCAGACGGTCGAAAATTTCCGAAAATTTTTCGAAAACATCGAAAATTCAACTTTGTATTAGGAGAACATGATGTCGAAGGAGGTATCCGAATTTCAGTAGTATAAGTCAACGGCAAGTCAGACGCTCGAAAATTTTCGAAATTCAGTAGTATAAGTCAACGACAAGTCAGACGGTCGAAAATTTCCGAAAATTTTCCGTAAACCTCACAAATTGAACTTTGTATTAGGAGAACATGATGTCGAAGGAGGTATCCGAATTTTCAGTAGTATAAGTCAACGGCAAGTCAGACGCTCGAAAATTTTCGAAATTCAGTAGTATAAGTCAACGACAAGTCAGACGGTCGAAAATTTCCGAAAATTATTCGAAAACCTCGAAAATTCAACTTTGCATTAGGGGAACATGACGTCGAAGGAGGTATCCGAAATTCAGTAGTACAAGTCAACGACAAGTCAGACGGCCGAAAATTGGCGAAAATTCAGTAGTGCAACTCAACGACAAGTCAGACGGTCGAAAATTTCCAAAAACCTTTTAAGGGATAAGTAAGGGTAAAAAGAATACTTGAACTGTTGTAACTAATATTCTTTATTGTGTACCAAAATAATTACAATAATACACATTGAACATACATTTAGATTTATATAATTTGGTTTTAGTCGATAAGGTAGGATGTGACACGGAATGGTAAGAGGGCTCTAGAGCCCTACGAGTGTGAGACAGAAAAACAAATATGGTGGTTGATCTACTCTTGTTACATTCTTCCTCCGAAGTTTTCGTTGTAGATGGCGCCTCTCTTCTAGTTCTATCCTTGTCGCACAAATTGCACTCCTTGTCTAACGCATTGCGTGCTCTGAAACAAAAGAAAAACATTTTTATGCTATCATATTCTAACCTGTTCTAACAATCCGTACAATCTTCTGTTAACTAAAATGCAACTATGACGAAGAACCTATTATTATAAAAATAAAATGAATAGATATACTTAACTGTATATTCGGAGTATTTAATATCATATCCGCGATACTATAGGTAGATACGATTGGATACGATGCCTTTATTTTCGAACAAGTTTTCTCCAAAAAAAACGCCTATCAGAAAGGCCGGTGTTTTTTTAGTAAATAAGGATTTAAGTCCACAACGAATTGAAAAAGAACTCGGTCCCAATGTGGGGCCTATACGTTTGAAATTAGGCGATCAGGAAGCTATTTTTCAGTCAGGTTTATGGATTCCAGGTAAAACAATTTAACAAAACTGTATCAATCTATATATTAATAGACATTTTTTTTGTTAAAATATATCTGGCACGTATTTTCTAATATATAGAGTCTGGTACGATTGGAGGAACTTACAAAGAAAATGAAAAGCTTAAGAAAGAAGTAAGGAGATTGGAAGAGGAAAATAATTTATTGACGTTAAAATTCGAAGTACTTCTCGATATGGTTGGTGTTTCTCTGTTTCAAACACAAAAAACTTCAGGAGTGCATTTAATATTGTTTGAAATTCATAATTTGATTTTTGATATTTCAGTTAACACAGGCAACGGCAGAATTTAATCTACAAAGGGAAGAATTGGATAGACTGAAAAGAAATTGATTGTATCGCGAGGACGCGCGGAATCTTTACACTTTTTTTAATCAATTTAGCACGAATACATAAATACGCACATATTTATATATTATTTGTCTGTACACATTGAATCAATCGAAGGCACATAGTGAATTCTAAGAATTGATATCGATTAATCACAAAAGAATTATATGAAATTAATTCGCTTATAATTATAATGTATATATACAACATTATCGAATCTTCTTGCTAATCCATAGCATTTTCTGGACACGTTTTCCTTGTGTGCCCTGAAAGTGTAAATACAATGTAATATAGTCGCAACGGATGTATATAATCATTCTCATAATGAAACATAAATAAAGATATAAACCTTCTACTCCACAAACACCGCATTTTCTTTTGCCACCGGTAGCTCGTGGCTTCTTCTGTGTATTTCCACGTCCTCTACCTCTACCTTGTTCTCCGTAAGATGCATTATGACTCTGAGTGGTATCGTCTGACCATTGGAAGAAATTGCAAGACTCGCTCCTTGGTTTCGGACACGAATAGAACAGTCGCCCTTTATTAGGACCGTCTTTCTGAACAGTTCGTCTATAATACAGGTGAAAATAATGTACAGTCGGGAACAAATCTAAGTGGGTAACTTTTTAAAAAAATTGGTCCAAATGATTCGAATTTTTCTTTTTAGATTGTAGATCGACTAGAAGAAACATTTGTTTAGATTGTAATTGGCAGGAACCATACAAAATTTTTAAAAATGTTTTGTCGACTGTTGGAAAATTTTGCTAACATACATGCATACTGAAAATTTTATCAAAATCGGTCGACATTGCAATCAGCTACATACAGTGAGTGTACACAGTGTTCATGCACTTTTTAAAATCGAATAACTTTTTTATAATTGTACCAAATGACCTGATTTTTTTATCATCAATTAGAAGCATATGTTTACTGAATGATCCGCATCCTCCTTTCTTTGGTCAATTTTAAAAAAAGTTATGCGATTTTTAAGAGTGTCCACTCTGTCGTAAAACCACATATATAAAAAATTAACTTACTCTATCGCTAATTGATTACAATTACACTTAATATTTCCCGATTCAGATGTATTGTTGTGCCCCCACGAAGTGCCAGGCCTGACACTACTGTTTGCACTTTGTCCCCATGTGCTAGAAGTGCTCGGTCCAGTATAAGTATTTGTGGTATTTGCCATGTAGTTTGTGTTTCTATTTCCACCATTTTGCGTTTGTTGGGCGTCGTCCGATGCCCATAGGAAAAAGTCACAGCCAGTGCCTTGAGGTTTGGAACATTTATAGAATAATCTTCCTGAAACACGTATTACAAGCGCAATGGTAAAACTTTCATTCGGTATGTGCGTATACGAACAATCGAATTCGATATGTGTACCTTGATTCGGCCCCTCTTTTCTTACAGTCAATTTAATCGCGTTCTCGTGACACCTACACATAATAACAGCATTATTATCGGTGTCATCCCAAGCGTTACTTTGTTGCACTCTTGGTTGTATAAAATTGTCGTTCGATGAATTGAAACGATTCGTGTCGATCCATGTGTCGTCATTCTTCGAATCGTGTTGCTTCTTAACGTTCCTATTATTGTCTCTTGGTCTGTTGCGTTGGTTATTGTTGTTTTGAGGTCTAACGAGCCCTACAGATGTGTTATTTTCAGATAAATTTGTCCTATTTTGAACTCGATTTTGTTGAACTCCGCTGTTTCTTACTGGGGGTGGATTGGAAAGAGCAGATGATCTTGATCCATCGAACATACTGCTGTATCCACTGTCGTTCGTTGTTTGCCTGACACGCTTAACGTTCTCATCTCTAATATTCATTACTTCGTTGAAGGAAGGATCACAGCCACCGATGCAAGTTGTGTAACTAGTACCAAACAGCGGAAACGCGTTTCTAGTCAACTTCAATTTCAACTTACGCATATTTCCTGCGCACTGAAAGAAACAAATTAGTTTGTAAACCAGTCGTCGTAACTCGTAGACATATTAGCTATACGTACTTCCGAACAAACATCATCTAATACTTCGACGGATTCTACAGTTTTCGGAAACCATATGGCGTTATTACAGGTCGGATATCCCATACAACCAATATATTTTCCGGTGTTCTGTTTTTTGTCTCTCAGCGTCATATTTGAACCGCATTTTGGACATTTAAGAATAACAATTTCTTCGGGTGGATTATTAATCTGTACGTCTTCAGTCTGCGTTGGTTGTTCCCCGAGATAATTAGCCAAAGCGTTGTCGATTAAATTAGCACGTTCTAATGCTATTTTAAATACATCGCGATATTTATTTATCTGAGTTTGTAAAACATCCTTTGGATCCTTTTGCCGCTCGCAAACTCTGTACAGAAAAGTAATGGTTAATCTCGCAGATTGCGTTCACTGTTTAACCCTTTGGACTCGAAGCTGTTTTAACTCGAAAATTAAATATTACTTCCTAAATATTGATTAAACACCGATATATTTAATAATGTGAACAACATTTTGAACAATGGTGCAGCAATTCGAGTGCAAAGGGTTAAAGTAATTCAGTGAATTAGAACAGAAAAAACTTACAACTTGAGATTCCTCTCTAGATCGGCTCTCAAGTTTGGTTTCGACATTTCAAAACCCATGTTATCGTATCCCATCACTAATCCGATTCCAAGTTTTCCAGGCATCAAGTGTTTTCCATCTATCAAACCTACGTACTGACGTGACTTGATCGTATCTATGTGTTCAGCATGTGTAGCATCCGTACCGATACCGAATTTATCCATTAAAGTAATCAAATCGGCTTCGGTTAATAATTGTGGTGGAGACGTTTCTTCCTGAATCATATCTATGCTGGTAGGTCTAAAGATCTGTCCTTCTTGGTATACAAGAATTTCTTTGTCGCTCCACCTTTCATATATGTAGACATTTAAATAGTTTCGTTCAATAATTTGCAGGCCGTTGGCAAGAAACTTTTCCCCAGCTATATCAATTTCCACTGTAGTTTCTTGACCTACTGCATTCTTCGATAAGCAAGCCAAAAAATGTCGAACCACAAATTCAT
Organism: Lasioglossum villosulum; assembly: GCA_963971365.1. NCBI lineage: Eukaryota > Metazoa > Arthropoda > Insecta > Hymenoptera > Halictidae > Lasioglossum > Lasioglossum villosulum. The sequence continues at coordinate 23,344,611 of OZ020503.1, read as the reverse complement.
AAACTTTCGCTTCGCTGCCTGTTATTAAACAATTAATTAGACTGGTGTAAAAAATCGTTTGGAATGTGTCCACAATTGTATAAACGATAAACTACACCTGTTAAACTGTTGCTAAATTTTGTTGGATGTATGGGAGGATGTGCTTGATCGGATTTCTTTCCTTGCCGAGGATTTAATCCCTCCTCCAGTAATTGGCTCGCAAAATCACCCCACGCAGAACTGTTCGTCTGCTGATTTACCAGGGGTACAAGATTCAATTCCTTTGGGAATATATTCGTTTCTGTACGCGGATAACTGATTAAACCTTGAGTATATAACTTCTCTGCTATTTTCATGGTCTCCTTAGCGCTTAAGTGAAGTTTCCGAGACCCTTGTTTCTCCAGTTCCTATATTTAGTTAGAAAGAGTTCATCAATATCTTTTACTCTTGCCTTCAACAACTATTCTATACTTACAACTGTGTCCAATGGCAGCGGTCTCCACTTACTCTTAGGCTTACTCGTCACTTTTTCTACAGTGGCAGTGGGTTGTTCCAAGCACGTCTCTAGTAGAACCTCACAAGGTAGTTTTTCAAACAATCTCCCTCTCGCCCATCTAAATTCTACCGAAATGTCATCACGAACATCCATTACTTTTATCTTCCAATATGGTTCTGGCTTGAACCTTTCTATGGCTAGAAATCTTTCGACTACGAATCCTAGGGTTGGGAATTGACAACTGCCATAACTGATCAGCATATCTGCAAGAGTTCTCGGAAATACCTTTTGTAGTCTCATTGTTTGGAATCTAGTAAATGCAGCACCTACAAACAGTAGTTCGATTATATGTTGTCTTATAACAAGACAGCGGATTTTATGCATTTATGACAAGAATGAGTAGTGATAAAGTTATAGTAAAGTTGTTGTCAATTAAAGACATCGACCAATTAAATGCTGGTACTGTATACCTATCCTCAGATCCAGTTCGCTCCGTACATCAACAGCATTGCTAACCGCTTCATCTGGATCGCAGAGATTCTCAAGTGCTCTGTTTACAGACACTTGAGTGATTTCGGAAAACTTTGCTCTGTGAACAGACAAGTTTGTTATTAGTATTATTGAGCATATCGAACTTACTTGCAGATTTATGGTACTACCTATATATACGTATATTAGGTTTCACTGCTTTGCAGACATTGATAATCTCAAAACCAATGTTCTCTCCTTCGCGATCGCAATCCGTCCAAATGATTAATGCGTTGCACTGCTTCACTTCTTTTTCTAAAGTTTTCTTAATCTTTAAAGAGATCTCTTCGATACATTGCTTTGTGACCGGCGCATCGAATAAACTTAGAGGATGACAACCTTGCCATTTACGATACGGTGTTGTAAACGCGTAATTCAACAAGTGGCCAGACACAGAGGTCATAAGCATATCACAATTTTGATTCCATAAATTTAAGTTGAATTCGTAAATTTTATTATAAGGAGAAAATCCATCTCTCTGTAACACAATAGGAAAGTTCAATTATTTCATTGTAATTCTAACTTGTTTTAAGTGAGTAACAATATTACAAGACTGCAGATAGAAACCAAATTGAATGTTAAATCATACTTATGAGACTGACTGTGTATATCGACATCTTCAATTTAAACAATTCTTCAACAATTTTGAATTTCGTCTACTCAATTTTCCTATAAATGCATAAAAATCCTAAATATCACATACTTACTCGTCTACTATTACCCCGAGACAAGTAACCAGCGATATGTTTCGCAGCATCATTTTTCTCCGCAACGTTCAGGACTTTCATGACCTCTTTCAATTTTGAATATCTTGCGCGAGAAAGGTACTGTTTAGAAAGATTTAATGTTAACGCATCAAGTGACTTAGTGTAAAATATCAACATATTCAAAGAATCACATCCCAGTCCCGCGAGGTTATGAATCGTCTTTATAACATCTCTGTTAAATAAGGTTACGTTGGTCCACTATGTATGCATATTCCTATTTTACAATCTCTGCACTGCTTTCGTTGAACGCACAAAACATTCACCGAGCACTTTACATTCCGTTTAAATAATTTGGTTATTAGCTTGTATCTGGTAAAACGTACAATGAAACGAACTTTCGGTTGCCGCCGTTGACATTAGTCCACATTAGTCCGATTGTACTTCGATTGATTTCGATTGTGTCGAGCAATGTGCGAAACTTGACGTCGCAATATCCCTATTGATAAAAATATATCCCGGATCGAGCGATCATCGATAACAGTAATAAAATCTTTAGACAAACATATTTTTACCGAAATAATGATCCTTCGAACGGTTCGAAACATTACCAGCGATATTTCTCGCGGCCGACAGTAACTTTTGCGTCGCAAATGTTGCAACTATGTTAACATAAAAAAGAAAGAGCTGTAAGTAACAGTAGACATTTTCAATATTTTGCACGATAGTTTTGGATTTCATGCGTTTCCGTCAAGGCACAGGTGAGTAGACAATAATTCGCTTCTAGATAATACCGATGAATTCGAAATGAATTTATTTCTCGTCGAGTTGATATCACGCCTAGACACTTCGTATTCAATACCACCTTATCTGCTTTCGATAGAACCTTCTATTTTTCTCCGTAGTAATTAATAAATGTCGAAGTGTTTATCCTCATTTAACATTTCACAATTTCGAAATCGGTTTCTACAAAGGAATTGTTCAATCAATAAAACACTTTCGTTTACGGCGTGTTACGGTTATCATTCGTATCTGAATTTCTCGCAATAATCGTAAACACTATGCACCTTGTCGTTCGATTCTGTACACCTGTTCTATACTAATTATTCTATTTTTTTCAGCAACATTATTACTCCGATCAGTTGTTTAAAGACAAACCAAACATGACAGAAGGCATGTTAGGTGCAGATATCTGTAGGGTCTGCAGATCCGAAGGTCTAGCGGACAGACCGTTGTTTCATCCTTGCATTTGTACCGGCAGTATTAAATGGATACACCAAGAATGTTTAGTGCAATGGTTGCGTTACTCGCGCAAAGAATACTGTGAACTATGCGGACACCGTTTTTCGTTTACGCCAATCTATAGCCCGGACATGCCACGCCGTTTACCGTTAAGAGATGTGATCGGTGGATTATTCTCAAACATAGTCACAGCTGTTAAATATTGGCTACATTATACTTTAGTTGCGATAGCATGGCTCGGCGTTGTTCCATTAACTGCTTGCAGAACGTACAGAGCTTTATTCAGTGGACCTCTAGATCTGATTCGAGTAAGTATTCTAAGTTATAAATAGGGACTTATGCCGGTATCATACCAGTATTTTTTTGTTGTTTCGTCCTAACTGTTATAGACAGTTATGTACAGGATACATTAACTGATTCACAATCATAAATAAAATAAAATAAAATATTTGTACATTAACTGCAAGATGCAGGAGCTAAATATAAATCCATATTCTTCATTAATCATTTTAATGTGATGAAAATAATGTATCAATACTCTTAAAGGTTTTTAATAGTTTCACTGTTTTAAATTGCACTCGCTCATTTTTGTTATAAATGCATCAAATGTGGAGTCTAATAATTGTTCATATAAAATTTAGTAAATTTTATTGATTTGGGCATCCTTCCATTGGAAAAGCTGGAAAAATAGCAGTATTTATTTCAGTTTTGGTACAGCCTCTTCGCATAATATGTATGAAAATTTGACCAGTATTAAGTCCCTGGTTATAAATATAACTACGCGTAAAACAACGAAAACAATACCATATTCTTGGTTGTTACAGATAATGTCGTTACCAAGGGACATGCTATCCACAGAAAATATATCGTCGGATGTATTTCATGGCTGTTTCGTAGTTACTTGTACGCTATTCGCGTTCATCGGTTTGGTGTGGTTGAGAGAACAAATTTTACACGCCGACGGTCCAGATTGGCTCGAACGAGACGTAGTGGTAGTGCCTGTGGTTCCATTTAACGCGAACATACCTCAAAGGCACAGAGTCCTTTGGCAACAGGAAATTCAAGATAATAATAACGTTCCACCTTTTGTGAACCAACCCCCCGTTTTGATAATAGACGTTCTAAATTTTCCTGGAGACGGAAATGGAGAAGGACAACTTAGGGTAGAAGATAATAATTTAGCGGATAATCAAAGGATAGATGGAACCGAAGGGATCGATAGAGATATTGAACAGCAAGTAGCTGCGAGAAATCTAGAGCCACAGATAGATCAACCTCCAAGAGATGTAGAGCCTCCTGTAGCTCCTAGAGATATAGAACCGTTAATACCTCCTAGAGACATGGAAGAACCTACACCTCCTAGAAACGTCGAACAACCACCCAGGGAAGCACCTCGAATAGAACAGGTGGGAGTAGACGGTGAACAAGCAAATGCAAGACCCGGCGAAGGGTGGAGAGACCAAGGTCAAGCTCAAGGTCAAGCTCAAGGTCAAGCTCAAGGTCAAGCCCAAGGAGAAGCCGAAGAAGCCAATTGGAATCCTATGGAATGGGACAGACCGGCCGAAGAGTTAACTTGGGAACGTCTTCTCGGACTGGATGGGTCTCTAGTTTTTCTCGAACACGTGTTTTGGGTCGTGTCCCTGAATACTCTATTTATCATGGTACACATCAACGAAATATTAGGTCGTTACATATGATATGTCTGATTATTAACATTCACATTATTAACATTTTAATTTCTGTAATAGTATTCCTTGGTCGACACGTATTGCAAAATTTGAATTCTAAAATCGGACATTTCATATGCAACAACCTAATCATTTCAACGAAACGTTCATTTCTGAGTTCATTCCTGTGAATCGAAGTAGCTCATTCTATTTTTCTTTTCCAGGTTTTTGCTTTCTGTCCTTACCACATTGGTAGCTTCGCGATAGCTGGATTAGGATTACAAGAGTACGCAGCTGCGTCCCATTTCGAAGGACTAGTGACGACATTGTGTGGTTATTATGTGATCGGGGTCTGTTTGGTAGTTCTTCATACGCTGGCGGGTGTCCTAGGTTTCTATGACTCTCAACGTATACTTGGCTTATGTTACGTTATAGTAAAAGTTTCTTTGCTATCCGTCGTGGAGATAGGTGTACTTCCTTTGGTATGTGGCTGGTGGTTAGACATTTGTTCGTTGGCAATGTTCGACGCTACGCTCAGAGACAGAGAATCCTCGTTCAGATTAGCTCCCGGCACTTCGATGTTTATTCATTGGTTGGTTGGAATGATTTATGTATATTATTTCGCTTCGTTTATTCTACTGTTACGGGAAGTGTTGCGGCCTGGTGTACTATGGTTCTTGAGGAATTTGAACGATCCCGATTTCTCGCCTATCCAAGAAATGATACATCTTCCAATTTTGAGACACGTGAAAAGACTCGTTGCGTCCACAGTTATATTTGGAACGTCTATTTTATTAATGTTATGGCTGCCGGTGAAACTTTTACGATGGGCATGGCCAGGATTTTTACCATACACGGTGACCATTCAAAACGAAGCTCAGGTAAGCGATCACTACCTACGACAGTGATTTTATATCTGTTAAACTACTTTCTTTTACAGATCACCGAGTTTTCGTTGGAACTGTTGTTGCTGCAAGTGGTTCTTCCTGCGTTGTTGGAACAAACTCATACGCGTACATGGTTAAAATCTCTCGTCAGAGGCTGGTGTCGAGTAGTGGCCTGGATGTTGGATCTCCAATCGTACCTTCTAAGGGATCAGACAGAGGATCCAGGACCAGCGGTGATCGAAGAGCCGCAACATCTCGATTTAGGCGCTGCGCATCAGGCATTACTACAAAGGGACGGACCAACAACTTTTCAACCATACGTCAGACCACGTTGGTTTCCCGCTAGACTGATCGGTCTTTTGTTCTGCGTATGCGTTTCTCTCGTTATCGCAAGCTTGATCGCAATGACTCTTCCTGTTTGGCTGGGACGCAGAGTGATGGCATTGTGGATGGTTGGAGCACCTGCTCCTTCTCCGCCAGTGTTACCACCTACTTTGAGTGGTTCCGGTAAGAATTACATTTACAATAACAATATACTCGAGCTCATATACAGGGTGTCTTGTAACATGACAACTTCGAATAACTCTGAACTGTGAACTATTTTTTATTTTGCTTTTTTATCGAGACATGAGGATTACCTTCAATTTCTGACAGCCAAATAGGGCTCAAAATTAATAAAAATCAAAGTTATTTAATTTTTTAAATATTAAAAATTAAATTTATCTGAGCCATCAACGATGGCATATGCTGCAGTAACCGCAAAACCATTAGAGACAGTTTGTCTGTGCATTGGGGCCGTATCTCGATAAATAAATCTCCCCTGGAAACCATGCAACATTTGTTCGAAAAATTGATTTGTACAACAAATAATTTAAAAGTTATTTGAAGTTGTCGTGTTACGAAACTCGTCCTGTATATTTACACCTGTTACATTATTTATACCTTGTTATCGGAATTTTCTAGAAACGAACGAAGCAGTGGTTGCTTTATCTGGACGAGTACACGAGCTTTACACGGTAGCTTGCGGAATGTACGTATGTTGGGCGGCAGCAAGAGGATTGGCTTTAGCGTTTTCATGGCTACCACGTGGACGAAGAGCTGTGTTGGACAAAGTGAAGCATTGGGCGATCATAGGCGTGAAAGCGTCGGTTGCATTTTTCCTACTTATTGGCCTAATACCGCTCTTGTTTGGTCTCCTTCTGGAATTGGTCGTCGTAGTACCATTACGCGTACCATTGGTACAAAATCCAATATTATTCATTTGGCAAGATTGGGCTTTAGGTGTGTTGTACACGAAAATTGCAACAGCAATTACAATGATGGGACCGGATTGGAGAATTCGCATGGCGATCGAACGAGCATATAACGACGGCATTAGGGAAATAGATTTAAAATTTATCGTAACCGAATTGGCGGCTCCGGTAATATGTTGCTCCGGTCTTGCCCTAGCCGTTCCGTATGCCGTAGCCTATGGAATAGTACCATTATTGATTACAAATTTGCAAACACAAATTCTGATCGCCAGACATTTATATCCTTTCCTTTTGATGGTAAACTTAGTGTGTATGATTATATATTTTCAAATTCGTCAGTTTAAGAAATTCTACGAACACATAAAGAATGACAAATACCTCGTTGGACAAAGACTAGTGAATTATGAGCATCGGAATAAATCTCAGTCGCAACAACAGTCTCAAGCGTCCAGCTAAAGTTGCTAGTGTAATCGTTTTTCAATGACGATATCACATTGATGAAAACTTCTACGATCGAGTACACTTTCTTTCGTGCGGAAATACAACAGATATCCGTTTCTGTCTCAATCGATCTTTTGCTACGGTAATTTATTAACGCGCAAACGATACCGTTTTCGAATACCAACGATTATCGTTTAAGGTACCGTTTTATCATTTTGTACATTACGAGAGAAATTATCTCGATGTTACACGTTAGACATGCGCGATTTCGAATGAATATGATTTAAGGAACATGAAATTCAACGTCGTCTGCTCATTGTTGATAAAACTGCTCTTTCGTTTTAAGTAGAACATGAAGTTCTCTCTACCTTGGAGGTACAATGTACAAAGTTTTAATTTAGTGAAAATTCTGTGTTCTGTTCCTTAGATAATAGAGAGTTTCGGACAAGGAATATTGTGAAAGTATAGCTGCATTTTAATTGAAAAGTTGTTGGACAAACATTAACGCAATCATATTTTATTGTAAAGAAGAAAAAAAAATTAAGACTTAAGCAGAAAATATCTACACATTCAATGGAAATAAAGAGAACTATATTTCCTGAAAATCTTGGCGAAAACCATTTATCGGTTAAATAATTGAGTTACCATTTATCATTGGACGTTGAATACTCGCGTTAAATTACAACCATTTGAATTTTATATTTTAGATGGAAACATGTTATTGTTAATACAGTATATTTACTTACAATTTATATTTTCGACACATGTCTCTTTATGATAAAATATTTTCAGATTAATATGTGAATTTTTTTTCTATATAAAAATATAAGTGTCAATAAATTGAGCTTGAGTTAATTAAACCGTATAATACATTCAGAATACGATGAACTGATATATATATATATATATATATATATATATATATATACATATATATGTGTGTATATACATATATATACATATATGTGTATATACATACATATATACATATATATTTATATACACAAATATATACATATGTATACATACACACACGTAATACATATATGTTTTACATATGGTATGCATAATTTTATGTACAAAGTTAGATATAAGTAAAAACTATTTATTTGTATACCGATCCTACACAAACTAACGAAATTATATGATCATTAAAGATGTAAAGACATTTTTGCGATGTACTTTAAAACATTCTCGAAATAAAGAAAATCCTTGTAAAAATCTGATTTATTTGTACACATGTAAAAGAAAAACTTTCAAATATATATTAATTCATCGTACAAAAAATGAAAAATCTGTATAAAATTCGAAGTATCACGTACGTACACGTTGAAAATATATACGTATGTACGAGAATCTGTTTCAATGTACAAATGTCGTCATCTCCTACTATCTAAATATATCTGTTCAAATATGAGAACGTAAAAATCTCATTTATTCGTGTACATATAAAAGGAAAACTCTCAAATATTCATATATCGTAAAGAAATAATGAAAATATAGTGATTAAAAAGTCTGTATACAATTCGAAATATCACATATACGTTGAAAATGTATACAAAAGTAAAAGTATCTGTTTCAATGTATGAATGTCGTCATCCCCTACCTCTGTTCTGAATTTCTTGAATGAATGACAGGAACGAGTGTTCCTGTTAATCGATAAAATGCAGGATCTTTCTCAATTTTTAAATACACTAAACTGAAGATATTGATTTCCTAAAACATATGGAACGTATCAATACTGAAATTTTATTGTGCGTCACGAAGTTTCATTGTGTGGTTCATTACCTGGACAAGAGCTGGCTTTTTCCAAGATATATGTATCGTCGAGACCGAAGATTCTTCAGAATATTTTACGGTCGCTACCTTTTTTAAGTCCGTCAAATAAACTCTTAGAAGTACACTCATTTGACACAATATCACGTCTATGCTCGTTTGCTTTACATCGCATACAACAGCCATGGTAACGAAAGAACCAATTAAATCTACTAAGTAAGCTAAGTACATTTCGCTGCTTTGCTTCTGAGCCAGCTTTGCGGACCAACTTTTCAAATTGCAATTCTTCGCTATTCTGAAACGATAAATCCAACGTGAATGCGCGTTCTAATAGTTGTTTCTAATTTCCAATTGAACTTACTCCATGCACATTTTTTTTGACCACATTTCCGGCATTGCTTCATTTTTCATGATGGAATATAGTAATCGATGTACCACGCAATCGGAATATCGTCTAATCGGAGAAGTAAAATGCGTGTAGTAAGAAACATTCAAAGCGTAATGCTTCAAGTCCTCTTCCGTTTCAACACTAGACCCACAGGTGTAAGTTGCCCGCTAAAAATAGTAACTTTGTATGTTATTCGTGTTATAAGAATAATTTGACAAGTAACGACGAATCGTACTTTCATTGCTTTAGTGCAAAGATTGTTGATAACCATCTTTCTATATATCCTTGTAGCTTTGAAATCGCTAGTTTCCGATTGCAATTCTTCTCCGTAGCGTTTGATACTAGTGTGCAACGATCCAGAGGTTTCAATGTCTAAATGAATTCCGAACTTTCCTAAAACATCTTTCGTTTTAGTCAGGACAACCGTCGAAGGATTTTTATGATTGCGCAATAAAGCAGTTTCGGGAACTTTTTCATACAAAAACTTGGCAACCGTCATATTGGTTAGCAACATAAACTCTTCTATGAGCCTAAAATATAATATACGCGTATGCATTAATTGAAATAAATTTGTTCGAGTGTGCGTCTATGATTCACAAAATAATATTAATACCTATTACTTTCTTTCTGCTCTTCTATCCAATAAGATATTGGTTTACCTGTAGTTTTATCAAGCTCGACATGTAATTTTTGTCGATCTATCTGCAAAGCACCGTTTGCATATCTCTCGTTGTATCTCGCAGTAGCCAAACGATGTAGAACATTTACTTTCAAAGATAGATCGTTAATGATATAATTGCCGCTTACACTCAACATGTCGACAGACCAACTTTTATTTTCCGGATCTTCAATAAATTGTTGAGCATGTTTATAAGACATTTTACAACAAGAATTTATTATAGTCTTAGCAAAACGATATTCCACGACTTTTCCTTCTGGCGTCATTTCGAAAATAACAGAAAAAGCTAATCTATCTTGACCAGGTATTAGAGAACATAGGTTGCATAGCTGCTTCGGTAGCATGTGATACACGTTATCGGTCATGTAAATACTTGTAGCACGTTGCGCTACTTGTACGTCTAATGGAGATAAAAACTCTAAATAATGAGTAACGTCAGCTATATGTACACCAATCTGTAATAGCGAAACCATAGAACAGCAACTAAACATGTGCTCAAATAATTATATAAGAAATCATTTTAAATAACAAGAACGTTACTTCGTAGTTTCCATTTTCGAAGAGTTTACAAGAAACTGCATCGTCTAAATCGACGGCAGTCTCGGGGTCGATACTGAATATGCATTCGTTTCTCCAGTCTTCTCGATCCTTCGTATCTTCATCTGTTAATTGATAGTCTTCGTTCGGAAGATCTTTCGTCACTTCTTCATCATAAGGTGTTACATCCAGATTATGTTCAAGCAATATCGCACTCGTTTCCGTAGATGTTTCACCTGCTGGTCCAATCATTTTTATAAGTCTCCTGTGGCCAATGTAAAATATTATTAATCACGGTTACTATTTCAAACTTTGAATGTTTCAAATCGTAATCGTACCCCTTCGAATAGCTAAGTTTTACCCAGTCAGTAATCTCAGCTTGAAATAACACATTTTCTCCCGCTGCAGCAGCGACTTCTCTCAACGGATCATAGTCTTTATTTATTTTAAGTATCGGCATATCTTTATCTCTAGGATACAAATAGAAAGATTTTTTATCGTATTTCAAACATCCCACCACTATTCTTGGATGTTTTTTCTCTAATATGCAAACAATAGTGCCCGTCTTCCGTGTTTTTTTAAATTTCCATAATGCCTCAGAATTTATACGGGCCACAACATGATCTCCATCTAATGCTCGATTTCTCTCTAATGCACTGGCGATCAATAAATCTGCCTCGTCATTCAGCAATCGTAAATATGCGTATTGAGGGAATCTAGGATTAACGCGCAAATATCCTTCCACGTATTCCACATCCTGATTCTTTAAGAGTTTTTGGACTTGCTGTATGGGCATATATTCTGGGAATTTACGTTTTTTCTTTGCTTTTTTAAGCGTTATTAAGTGATCTACGGCTTTGAATATTTCCTCTTCTTCTTCGGTATTTTTTATTATTCTATTCAATTTTCTTTGTTCTTTTGTTTTCTTTTTCTTCTTCTCCTTTTTTACTTTATTAGGTTCTTCTTGTTCCTGTAAAATCTAATATACAAAGAGTTAATATATAACGAGGCTGAAGCACATAAGACTTATGCCGAACATATCTCTTGCCTTTAGAAATGAAAAGAAAAGTATGAACATGGTCTTTGTACGTTAATACATGCTTCTTGAGGAATAACTTCTTAGAAGGTCATTTGAAGACACATGATTGAATTTGTCTTTTCATTAGTTATAATGTTACGCTAATCAAAATACGTGGTTCAATTTAAAAAAATAATGATGACCTAAAAATATTGAAAAATATGACCTAGAAAGAAAGTACTTCTCCATCACAGTAATTGCCCTACCGAACCAAACATTTTCTGCCTGAAACATTCTTTTGTATTGTTAAAAACAATGGAGATATCCAGTGCAAGTCTCAAGTGCTTCACATTATAGATATAAAAATAATTATATGAGTTTCAACAAATAAATTTACTATTTTACCTGTTCGGAATCATTTTGGAGCTCGTCAAGAAGACAAATATCAGAACATGTATCTTCAGTTTCTTTACCATTAGGTTCCACTTTTACAGAACATGTATCCTCAGTTTCTTTACCATTAGGTTCCACTTTTACAGAACATTTCGTACTTTGTCCATTATTCTCGTTGGCTGTTTTCGAGCAATGCGCAGTTGGATTCTGTTTATATCCTAGATTTTCCTGAATACTCCTTGTCCGAGACATATTTTTAAGAGAAGTTGACCGACAGAGTGATGATCTCGCATGAATTGTTGTATTACAATGAATTCTTCTTATATAGTTACTATTTGATAACGCTTGTAGAAGTTATTAGAAAATACTGATATAAAAGTGGCATCACTTGTGACTTGATAATGCGAGACAAACTTATCGGGTTCGGTGATAAAGCGAAAAACTGTGTGAACACACTGTACGCGTGTTGTAATCCTAGAAACATAGTCCTGATTTAACAAAAAATGGAAAAAAAGTAAGATACAGTCAAATTAATTGCATCGCGATTTAAATCTCCATTCTCCGATCCTAACCTTCTCCTGTCAATGAAAGAATCGCTAACTTCAATCGCCGGAGAGACAATTAAACAAAAATTTTTTTATTCTGAGAAATATAATCTACGAGATTCGAAGCAAAGTACAATCACAACTTTTGTTCAACGCTATCTGATTGTCTGTGGAATCCCCTCGGAGCGATAATGTATCTTAATAATCGTTGTTTGTAGCATTTTTAATTTATATTTGGTTTTCTGATGTGCAATGATGAAAGTAAAAAATATATGTCAACATCAGCGGTAAACCACATATACTGACATACACTAACACCAATTATATCTGGTACAATTTATACCATAACCAGTAGTGAGATGTTGTGCTAGATTTTTCGTGCATGCTCGGCAATTTTAGCCTTAGTAAAGTAAAATTCTCGATAAAATGGGGTACTTGAACACACCTGGCAAAATATCGATATTTTCCCGCCAATATACACTACCGCTCGAAAGTAACACTTGCGAAGCGTGTATGTCCTTCCTAGCGCCCGAAAATTCAATTGTCTATTACACAAGTAAATATCATATTTGGTATGATTTTTATTAGAAAAATGCCACAAATATGGTCATCAAAGTCTCATTAAAAAATAATAAAAAATAAAGAAGTTTGAAAGTCGGATTAGTTATGTTTACACTTCTCGGCGACCGAGGCCTCTCGAGCTCAGCTGTCCTTCTCTACGTTCGGCAAAAGTCAAAGAATAAAATCCCTACTCTATATCGATTAAATACTGTATCTAACGTTTTATAAGTTAAAAACAGTTAAAAACTGTCTATGTGGAAACTTACCAATATTATTCGTCGTCGTATCCACCACGATTATTAGGTATTACCACTTGCACTAATCGTGGTAATCTTTCTATCCGTATTTCTGATTTTAAATTCTCTGAATTCGCTCTGTAGAAATGAAACAAAGTGAAACTTTAAATCCTTTCTGTGTCGTTGCTATATAAAAGAAAAAATTAAATATAAAAACTTTATTCTAACGAGGCTCTGGAGTATCTGATTTATTCTATACGATAGAAAAATATATTGAGTGATCGGTTACTCAATACAAGTTCTGTTCCACGCTAAACTTGTCTGACCTTGCTACTTACGCTTTGTTTCTGTTTATGTTCACACCGTTTATAGTCGGAGGTGAAATACTGTGCGAGATTTCTCACGCATACGCCTCCAAAACAGTAACGTATCTATATTATCAGAATTATTATGACGAGGTAGCGGAACCCTGTTGCAGTTACATTGGCCAGAAAGTGCTAATATTTTACGGGGTGTTCAAGGTACTACATTTTATCGGGAATTTTACTTTACTGAGACTCACTGAGAATGCAATCGCTGTGCATGCGCGATAAATCTTGCGCAATGTGTCACCACTGGTCCGAACCAGTGTTCCGATCAGTCTTGCCAGATGGGGCGCTTTTTTCGCGCATGCGTGACGATTTTGACGTCATACGGCCTCAGTCAAGTACGAAAATCGGGTACCTTGGCCGCCCCGCTAATTTCGCAAAATTTATTATTTGACTAAATATTAACAATAACTTATTTGAAATTCTCGCAGTCCGCTGTTCTTTCGTAACGGTCGTAATGGACTCCGCTAGACGTTCCCGCTAATAATAATAGTCTCCCACTACTTTCTCCCCCAATAGTCCCCCACAAACTTCGGACGCAGATACGTTCCCGACGAAACTCGCGCATGCGCGTGAAAAGCGCCAACAATCCCATCCAGTGATGAGCCGTGGGGCGCTTTTTTTCGCGCATGCGCGAGAATTCTGACGTCAGACGGCCTCAGTCAAGTACGAAAATTGGGTACCTTGGCCGCCCTGCTAATTTCGAAAAATTTATTATTTGATTAAATATTAACAATAACTCATCTGAAATTCTCGCAGTCTGCTGTTCTTTCGCGCCTCGTGTCGTAACGGTCGTAACGGACTCCGCTGGACGTTCCCGCTAATAATAATAGTCTCCCACTACTTTCCCCCCCAATAGTCCCCCACAAACTTCGGACGCAGATACGTTCCCGACGAAACTCGCGCCTGCGCGTGAAAAGCGCCAACAATCCCATCACTGTCAAGTCCCAAGACTGCCAGCCTTACGGGACTACGTGTCCCGCGAAAATTTCGGAGTTTTCTTACGCCCTCTGGGATTTATTCTGGCTCCAGCCAGAAAAACAAAAAGCCTCCGACGACATTTCGTCAGTGCAGAAGACCACTGAAGATATTATTATTAAATATTGCATTCTCCGCCATATTTTAGACGATATTTTGGCATTATTTTGATACTATTCTCGTCGGTGGAGTAACTTTTAGCGAAGTGGTCTTTCAGGTCACTGTAATTTCCACCGTTACCACCTCGCCCATTGCGCCCATTTACCGGACCGCGGAATAGCACGGGCGCTAGTATCTCGTCGGTGTCCAAAGCTGAACGGATGGTAAGTAGATTTCGTAGGGAAACGTCGGCAGATTTTAATTGGATGACCCGTTTTCTAGAGAATTTCGCCGATTGGCTAAAAGCTGGGAGTCGGCTACATCGATTGGCTTAGCTGGCGCGGATAGCGGGGCGCGAGGTGGCGGAGGAACGGAAAGTGTCGGAACGGCGAGGTTGTTTCGATCGGTATTGAAGGAAGACGTTATAGCGACGGTGGTGGGCAACGGCAGGATCACGAGTAAGAGGGAGACGAGATCGAGGAAGAGAGAAAGAGAGCGAGCGGTCGGAGGAACAAACAGACAGTTACAGACGTTCAGGGTGCGAGTGTGTGAGTCGAGTGAGAGTCTCACAGTCGTGGTGTTTCAGTCGACGGAGGAAGCCTGAGCTCTCGGTGGACGTCCAGGGTATATCGAACGACGGACGGACAAAATGTTTCACGTAAGAAGATTAGCGAGGCCGTCGATCGCGTTGAAACAGGCGCCGACGAACAATGAAATTATTCACAACACGCTGATACGCGCTGTGCCGGCGTTCCAAGTACGCGGTTACGCCGACCATCAGATTCCGGACCGTCTCAAGGATATCCCAACGGATGCTAACCCAAAGTTCTTCGACATGGTCGAATACTTCTTCCACCGTGCATGTCAGATCGTCGAGGACAAACTGGTCGAAGACATCGGCAAACGTTCCAGGGTGACCGTCGAGGAGAGGAAGAAAAAAGTGAAGGGTATTCTGATGCTGATGGAGCCATGTGATCACATCCTCGAGACCGTGTTCCCTCTGAGACGCGACTCCGGCGACTACGAGATGATAACTGGCTACCGTGCCCAGCATTCCACTCACAGAATACCTTGCAAAGGAGGTAAAGTCATCGCTAGACTGCCGATCTTTATGCAAAATCAAAAATGTTTGCATCGATTGCAAGATATAGGAGCCAGATACGAATGTCTTCGTTCTTTTAATCGTTACGTTAACCCTTCTGTATTTCTTTCTACAATCTGTTAACGTCCCTCTGAGAACATTTCAAAATTTCACGGAATGTACATTCTTTACTTGCTAATATATTGTAGTCTTCTAACGAGAATTTGCACAAACGTGTTAAATACAGAAAGGTTTTAAATAATCTATTAAAAATCTATATTTTGGTTGACTACGTAAGAATTAAGATGACATTAATACACCGATATTCTTAAATCTTCGTAATTCGTCGACTGTTTTAAATTGAATGTACTCATTTTTGTCAGAAATGCATAAAATCCGCTGTCTAGTCATCACACACCGACTGTTGTTCTCGATCAACGTATACCCGCGTTCCACATCGTGTTCTCCGATCAGTACGTCCGCTAACGATTCCTCTATCGATTAACACGAGTACGTGTTTCAGGTTCACGTTCTCCCCTTCGTCGAATTAAACGGAACGCGCAGAAACGGATCGTGCCCTGCTAGAAATTTCTTTGTACTCTTCCACGGATGCTCGCCAGACTCGTTTGAATACCATATCGCCGAGCGCATTTCAATTACGTCATCGATGACGGCATCGAGACACTCTGCGCACGGAATCTCTGAAAAACCTAACCGCAGCAAATTCGCGCAGGACTCGGGAAAAGAAAATTCTTCCTTGCGGAATATGCTCCCGATCGAGCTCCGTCTCGATGGGTTACTTCTAAGTATTCTTGTACGTCGAGGCGTACGCGATTATACTCGTCACGCTTACGGCGATTTTACGGCTTCAGGCGGATGGTATACGACGCGGTTTTAACCTCGTTTCCGGAGGAGCAGATTAGGGGAAACGTGTACACAACGCCCGCCAAATTCTCTCAACGAATATTCGCGATTACTCGTTTACGAGAGCTGGACAGAGAGTTACGAAATTATATGTCACGGCCACCATAGCGTGATTCTACACCTACGATTTAGGGGAAATTGACATAAAAACTGCCCGCAAAATTGACCTTGAAAATCAAGTTTCTCGTTTAATCGTGTTCTACTGGTCATAAGGACTATATTGTAAGAGATAGCCGGGATTAAGACAAAGGGAATCAATTAACTTTATTTTAACGTACGTCCTTTCGTCAGACGTTCGTTTTACTAATTTACATTTGTTTATCGTTGGTAACAAACAGTTTGTGTTCGATATCAAGAATATACCAGGCGGTCGCAACAGCTTGCAATTATACATATATATAATTTTATTCATAAATGCAGTGCTAAGTTAGTTTAAAATTTTGTTTTTCTATCTTGGTTTTCGAAGGTCAAGCTCAATTTTGCGAGGAGTTTTTTTTATATCAATTTCTCTACTAAAAAGTGCTATGATGGCCGTGTACAGTATAAACACTAGCGAGCACGTAACTCGAACAAAGAGGACGCGGTAAAGATTCGAATACGTCACGAACACTGTGACATAATAAACACGAATCGACAGGTCTTCATCTGTTCATTAATTCTTCGATTCAATTAGCCTTAGAGAATTGCACGGAATATCGGTTTGCGTGTCCAACCCATTTGCTAATTAGTTTTCGCTTATTCCACTTTCGCAGCTCCATTATCGCGCCAACAACGCGACGGTTATAGAAACATGTAGCGGCAACACAACGATGTGTATAACTCATTTAACCCTCTAGCACTCGAGTGGTGACTCAGAGTCCCCGTTAAAAAGTGCTGTACCATTGTTCAAAATATTCACTGTATAACAGGCTGCGGACTTTATGCGTTTATGATAAAAATGCGCACGTACATTTTAAAGGAATGGACATGTTAAAAATATTTGAGGACATCAATGTACTAGTTTCGGCTTGGTGGGATAATTAAAAAAAGAATACAATTTTTATTTGACTCCTGTGTTTTGCAATCAACACGAACATTTTTTATTTCGCATAAAGATCCGCAGTCAATCAATTGCTAAACATTATTATATGACGTATTACATTAGTTTCATATCCATACAATGAAGAAAATCATGTAGAATGAGTCAGAAGAAATGCTTAATTTTCGAGTTAAAATAGCTCCGAGTGCGAAGGGTTAATAATGGTTCGTATGCGGGTCGCTTGTGACCTTCTTTTGGGATGCAAGTTCCAGCGAAACGATAACGTTGGAGTGCTGTATCGTCGTGATACAATGAGCGCGTTTCTCTTGACGATAACGCGCGAACGTTCACGAATGGTCTGCATTTTGGAGGAACGCTGCCCACGGCGATTATGTTACACCGATTAAGCCGCGCTTTTAATTGGTCGCGTCGGAATTTTTGAATTGGCAAAACTGGCCGGTGGGAATGTTACGGACGTCCGTCCGCTCGTGCGTATCGTTATCGCCTTGGTGTAAATTTGTACGAGCTCGTGATTAGCAAAGAGATGATCGCACGAGCGCGAGCCGGAGGAGTTGACTCGCGAGCCAAATATGTAAACAGATTCCGACTCGATGATCGTCGCCCGCGGCGACTACTTATCGATCAACCATTTATAATTACTTTGTTTATCGGTGGTTTGCGGCTAGGACAGATAGGTGCGGTCACATGTCTCGCCGCGTCGGTTCAGCAACGTTTGCACCGTAATCCTCTTTATCTAACGTCTTTATCTTCGGGCAGTCCGCGCGAAAAACGAACGGCTTCGGGATCACGAGAGCATCATCGGCGAGCCTTCGCAGAGGATGACGCGTACGGAGATATCGGAATATATCGCTCTATAGTTAGAATATAATTGCGACGAGCATGAGAGCATCGAGCAGAGTGACGCGGTCCGATGCCAAGCTGTCTACCTTTTTCTTCGTCCGACCTGCCAAACGTTAGCTAACCAACTGCTGATTCGCATTTTAATTCGAGAGTTTTGGCAATCGCCGGTATCTCGTGCCAATGTCACGATGCCGCCTTTGGGTCAATGGCCCCGAGCCACGAGCCACGAGCCGACGCGACGAATCACCGATTTTCTTATCTAACGCGCCCGAGACCGCGATCGATCCGCGACGAATGCTACCTGTACCGCACCGTCCCGGTCATTTGCGAGATTCCGATGACATCTAAGTACTTAAATAACCCGTTGTTCCTTGAGGTGGTTGTAATTGTACCGCGGATTTTACGCATTTATGAGAAAATTGAGTAGACGCAATTTTAAATGAAATCTCTAGTTCTTGGAACCGAGGTAATTTCTATTTTCCATATAGATCCGCAATCTAGTTGTAACAAAACTTATTCGGTACTCGAGTTTTCGCGAAAAACGAATCAATCTAAATAACGATCTCAAAAGGAACGACTGTATTCTGTATAAAAATTGTGATCGCTAATGAAAAGTCGACGGGGATCGCTTATCAACGGCGAATCGTAAAAGTAGCTCTCGCCTGTCTCGTTGCAGGATGTAATGATTTGTTATCGCAGCTGGGAACGTCTGTGTGTCTCCAACGAGTGCTCGAAATTCCACGTTCGTCGAGCGACGAACAGATCGAAAAAACGAAGCCCCGCCCAAAACACTCGACTTATCTTCCAGCTGTTATTTGCCAAAGTCATTAACGAGGTCGTTCGAATGCGTGAGACCCTGACTACACGTCGTCGCGTGACTATTTTCAAACGATAACGCGTGCGTGCGTGGTGTTACATAGTTCGTTTACGCCTGCTTACGTCGCTGACCGATTTACACCGAGCGTGGACGGTCGTTCGTTTCCGATATAATAAAAATAAACCTGTCGCTTGTCGCGAATCAACAGACAACCATTAACACGATTGCTGTACGTTGCCACGGCTTGGCACATGCCGTCGTTAACCTCTTGTATAATTCTAATTACAGTTCCAGCGATTGAAACGTCTCTATCCCGAAAAATGTAGAAGAGAAAACATCGATTTGAATGCTGAAACATTGAACGAATCAAATTTTCTTTCATTTAAAAAGAGAGGCGCGTAACATTCATATTTGTTAAACTTTTCTTCAAATCTTCACCACGAGTTTGACTCGTTAAAATACGGCAAGGGTTAACGGAAACTATGAAAAATCGATTGTCTTCTTATTGGAGCCGTATGCGAAGAAGATTCCGTTATCGCGTTGATCGCGAGCGATACAAAAGAAGTCTCGTAGCTGATCGCAATCGCGCGACCTTGGTTCACGAAATTAATTTCGGGATCCTCGAGAAAGCGTCGGCGGCTGTCGACGAAGCCGAATTATTGCGTAATTGGTCGTCGACGAAACCGAAAGCTAATTTTAGATCGCGCTGTTTCGCGAAACCCTTTTCCGCCACGCCGCGCCGCTCGGTATTCCTCTCGATAGCCGACGACGGGATTGCGAGATTATTACGACCAGTATATATACACGTACACGAATACATACCTCGTGATACCGTGCGATCGACCGATCGTAAAAATGATCACGCCTCGAAGAGGAACGGAGAGAGAGAGAGACTCTGCTCGACAGAAGAGCCTCGTTATTTATCGATTGTATTCTCTCAGAAGAAAGAAGCACGGTATCGTTTTTGCTGCGCGCATTCCTCTTGTTATTCGCGCGTAGCTATATTTAGCACTGATCGTGGGACCGGTGGCTTGCCAAGATTGTATCGAAAATATTATAGCCTGTTGTTTGCATCCGCTCTTTCCAGGTATCCGTTTCTCGATGGACGTCTCCAGAGACGAGGTGAAAGCTCTGTCCGCTCTGATGACGTTCAAATGCGCCTGTGTGGACGTCCCCTTCGGTGGCGCCAAAGCCGGTATCAAGATTAATCCAAAATTGTACTCCGAACACGAGCTCGAGAAGATCACCAGAAGATTCACGTTGGAGCTCGCGAAGAAGGGATTCATCGGTGAGGCGGAGACGCTCCGAAATACTCGAAGCGGGTTCTCTCCTCTTCCTTCTCTTTTTCTTCCTCTTTCCCTCGCCGATTCGAGAAATCGCGAATTGCTGTTCTCCGCGGTAAAATATCCTTCGAGTCTTCTCGGCCTTTTCCTTCGTCGATTACGCAATGGACTGGAATCTTTCTGAACATTTTGTAAAAATTTCCTGACACAGTTTTGGGGGTAGATATAGTGCGAGGCTACGAAGTTCAATTGCTCGGAAGCCATTGAACGGGATTTACTAAATTTTTGCCGGGCTGCAACAACGTCCGACGAGATCGATTCCTTCCCGAGGAAGCCGCAGTTTATCCCCACGAACGTATCGCGGTATTTCGTAATCCGTTTGTTTTTAAGAAATTGTTTGCTCGTCTTGCGTCGACAAGATATCTCCACCGCTGAGTCGAACATAATTCGCGACGACTGGCGATCGATCAATGAAACTAACGAAATTAAGAGAGTAGCCTTCTCATATCTCGATAATGCAACGAGGTTTTTGAGTAATCAAAAGCTCTAGATAAAAGACCAATCTAGTTGCAGTCGTCTTATCGAGAAATGGGAAGGCGCATCCCGCACCCTTGCAATCCTACTAGTCCTTTTAACGCGGATTCTGCAAACGTTTATCGATTTCCGAATGATCCTCAGGGCCTGGCGTGGACGTCCCCGCTCCCGACATGGGAACCGGCGAACGCGAGATGTCTTGGATCGCGGACACCTACGCGAAGACGATCGGTCACTTGGACATCAACGCGCACGCTTGTGTCACCGGAAAGCCTATCAACCAAGGTGGTATTCACGGCCGAATATCCGCGACCGGTCGCGGTGTTTTCCACGGACTGGAGAACTTCATCAACGAGGCTAACTACATGAGCATGATCGGTGGGTCGAGATCACCAAACTTCCACTCTGGCCCAGATCCAACGAATTATTCCTGGTCGATTAACATCATATGCAGCTGCGATGCTGCAAGCATTTTTCTTTGCCAACGTATACCCTAAAGTTATGTCCACGCCGAAGTAACGTCGAGCAAAATACGACGTGACAACAGGTTGCTTCATGTTGCTTCAATATGGACATAGCTTTAAATGAATTCAATTTAGCTGCAAATTCAAGTAAATCGCGCGTATCAATATGTAGGAAAATAAGCGACATGGAGGAAATAGTAGCGAATGCTTGCGCAATGAAGCGCGAGGGAAGGATAGTTTCTATGGATTGAATTGATCGTTCGCAGGCACTACGCCCGGCTGGGGAGGTAAAACATTCATCGTGCAAGGTTTCGGTAACGTCGGCCTGCACTCGATGCGTTATCTGCATCGCGCCGGAGCCACCTGCATAGGTGTGATCGAGCACGACGGTTCTATCTGTAATCCGGAAGGCATCGACCCCAAGGCAAGTGACGTTCCTGTTCCAACGGATTAATATCGGCAACGATGTAATATCGTTAATAAGATTGTTTGGTTGTACAGCAACTGGAAGATTATCGCATAGAAAATGGCACCATCGTTGGCTTCCCTGGTGCCAAGCCGTACGAAGGTGAAAATCTCATGTACGAACCCTGCGACATATTTATACCCGCAGCCATCGAGAAAGTTATTAACAAAGACAATGCTGGGAAGATTCAGGTGAGCATCCTAAGAAAGTAATCGGATCGGTTTGTAATTGTAAAATCATTTCTTTTCTTCTTCGTAGGCTAAAATCATAGCCGAAGCTGCCAATGGACCCACCACCCCGGCTGCTGACAAGATTCTCATCGACAGAAACATTCTCGTGATACCGGATTTGTACATCAACGCCGGTGGTGTCACCGTATCGTTCTTCGAATGGCTCAAGAATCTCAACCACGTGTCGTACGGTCGTCTCACGTTCAAATACGAGAGAGAATCCAATTATCACTTGCTAGGTGAATATTTACAACCTCGAAACTTTAAAATGTAGTGTTTCAAGCATAAGCATATATGTCGACTGCACTAGCTAATATTTATTTTGCATTAAATTATTCACTTCGATAAGCAGAAATTTATTTATGTTAGAGTGTAGACCCGTTTCCAGGATTGCATAATGCAACGGCGGGATTTTCAGTAACCAAAACCGCTAGATAAAAGAACAGTCTATCTAACCATGTTCTACGGGAATGCTCGTTTTCCAGAATCCGTGCAAGAGTCGCTGGAACGTAGGTTCGGTCGCGTGGGTGGTCGAATCCCCGTCACACCGTCCGAGGCGTTCCAGAAACGCATTTCCGGTGCTTCTGAGAAGGATATCGTCCACTCCGGCTTGGACTACACGATGGAGCGATCCGCCAGGGTACTTATTTCAACAATTAATTTGCGTAGACGCTTACCAAATGATACAGACACATTACCCTTGCTCTTTCTCGACAGGCAATCATGAAAACTGCCATGAAATTCAACCTCGGCCTGGATCTGAGGACAGCGGCTTACGTGAACTCGATCGAGAAGATCTTCACCACTTACTCCGAAGCAGGACTCGCATTTTAAGTGGTCGGTAGCCGAGCACCGCTGATATCGATCGAGATCGGTGGCAGGCTGAGTGTATAAAATAATGAGCCAGTATTTTAAAATAACATCCGCGACATCGCCCAGCTGGTGCTGTCCAGTCACAGACGACAACAGACCAAAACTAGCGGCGAAAACGTGTCGTGTTTATCGCGTCGTACGAATAGATTTATTCAACGCATCGTAATTATAATAACGATTATTTGCCTAAAGAATTACTTCGCGCGCTCGTGCACCGCCGATGGAACGAACACTGATGTGCGAAGTTCTGCGAAGATGTCGCGCTCGCTTTCCAGGGACTAAGCTCCCGAAGAAGGGTAAAACCCTTCGTTCGATCTCTAGGATTCTGTTCGCAAGCCCGACGGTTCCGACGCGTTCCATCGACGATAGATACGGCACGCGTAGACGCGTGTACCGCAGTAAAACAGTAAACCAGTGTGAATCGAAATCGAGTACTGCCGTACCATCCCGATCAGAATCGAGCGCATTCGTCGCTTTTACTCCGCGAATCGAGCACGAGATCGACCGATACAACGTTAGTGCATTTTTATACATCTCTTGTTATTCGGTTGATCCTGCAGTAGAGTTCGTGCGATTCGTGAAACCTCGAGCCGGACGACCGTGACGATCGCGATGATCGAGCAGTCTCCTCCCGTAGAGCGTAATCGACACGAGGAAAACAATGTTGCGGGATGTCATTTAGAATTAAGATCCATTTCTACCGAATCGGGAAGCGCGATTTATCACACGGTAATATTGTTATTAACTCCAAGAGTATGTTAATAAACACGTGCTCTTAAATCGATCGTGCCTGTTCTTTCATTTTCCTCGAAAACCACTTCCAAACTATTGCATTTCCTGATAATGTGTGCTCGCGAATTAATCGCGTGTGCACGTTAAAGAAACCGAGTGTGTAGTTTCTGTTTATCGAGCACGCGACCGAACTCCACTCGACATCCAATTACGTCCCGTGCCCCAGATATAATAAGTGCAGCTAAGTGCACGAGTTTGACACGACTATATGCAAATAGACCGTGCAATGACGGAATATTCTTGTCGCCGTTGCGTAACGTTTGACTCACAAGCGGCAAATGGCTGGGGAATCCTACGAATTATAATTAGACCGCGAGTTTTGTGCATCCTCGCGCTGTATTTTCAATCGTCGACAATTCGGTATAGTGAAACATGTGGGATTCGCAATCCCAGGGGACTAAGGAATTCGTTCTTCAATCTAATATATGTATATTAAATGAAGAAACGAATTTTGCTTAATAATAAAATCTGAATCTACGTGAATTTAAATAGATTTAAATCTTTTTTTCATAACTCAATTTGATTGAAACAGAACTCGACAAAAATTTGACTTCCGAGTGTGTCTGCAACTAGATCGATCTAGCGCTTTTGATTACTCAAAAACCTCATCTTTGCATTATCGAGAAATGAGAAGGCGCCCTCGCAACCCTTGCAATCTCAGAAACGAGACTACCTCCATAAGTTCTCATTTTTAAATATATGTAGCTCATTGCAATTTCGACCGATTTTGATAAAATGTTCAGTATGCATAATTTCAATTTTTGGAAACTCTTTTTTGCAGATCATTCGGTAAACCAATGCTTCTAATTGATGATAAAAAATCAGGTCGTTTGGTACAATTATAAAAAAGTTATTCTATTTTAAAAGGTGTACGAACACTGTACACCTACTGTACGTATATCGTTACCCTATACTACTAGTTGGGGCGGCGGCCGTCCTCGTATAAAGCGTTTCAGCGTCGCGACGCCTGCTTCATTCGTACCGTTAGTTCTCCCAACGACACGGCACAACCAACAGATAAGGTGACTACCTGTTTTGTTTCTTGTCTATCGTACTCGTCGTTTCGACACCTTAACGACGCGAGACTCGTAACGATAGGGTGGTGCACAGGTATCTCGAAGGTATCGGGCCTGTTCCGAGGGTTTGAAAACCGTTCCTCGTGCTCGGAACCCAAGATTCGGAGCAAGCTCCTTGCTCGTCTGTTGGTTCAGGCCGATATTGTCGATATACCATCGAGTACCGGTACTCGAGGCTGTACTGAACGCGTTAGAATCCATCGTTCGGCTTTCGGTGCACGGTGCCGGAAGCTGAACGACCCCAGAAAAAAAGAGAGGGAGTTGATACCGTGCTCCAATGAGAATTAACATTATCAGGCATTTCCATGACCACGACGGTACCGTGTGATACATGTGCACGCTGCTGTTCGCGTAAACTCACGTTCTAGCGCGATGGTCGTTTGAACGAGACAGAGGCTGTGCTCGAAACCGCGTTCACTCTCGACGAATGCTACCCATTTTGATGAAGGTAAATCCGCGTTGAATTCTTACTGGCACGAATCGGCCGATCCGATCCGCGCGATTCAAACGCTCCTCGTGCCGCGCCGCAGCCTGTGTATCACGCGACACGTATCCTTTCTTCGTTTCTAGGTGTCGAGGCTTGAACGACGAGTGAACCCTGACATGTCCATTCCTATGGCAAACATAAGCAATGGAAATGGATCCACGATACAGATCAACTCGCGACCGGACGACATACAGAACCGCATCATCGGGGGTGAGTAATCCTCTTTTTTTTAATATTCTTTTGAACGAAGGGGGTTGAAATGCGTTTACGCACGTCTTTCTGGTTTTAGGAAGATATCGCTAGGAAATTGTTGATTTCCCCCTGGGGTTCGTGGGCCCCACGTTGGGAAACACTGCTCTAAACACTCCCCCTTGATCGAATGATAATAAATACCTCGTGCGATATGAATAAATATTATAATAAGAAAGAACGATGCCCCAGGGATCCGGCCGGCTTTATCCTGTGAACTTTACTTCGATTTTCTCCCAATCGCAAGCCGCGATCTTGCCGCGAACAAAACGGGGACAAACGAGATTCTAGGGACGATCGGTCCGGTTCGAAACGCAAATTGTTCGCTTACGTGTACCTGCAGTTCGATTCGTTTCGTTTCGGGGGATCGAAGTATCTATAGGATCGGGCGGGACCCACTATGAAATATTACGCAAGTGTAAAGAAGGTCAAACTTTCCATTACGAACAACTAATGTACGTACGTATCGAATGTATACGTACAGGTTCTGCATATAGGAGAAGAGGAAAGGTCATCAATCATTTTCCGTTCTTCGTAATTCCGCGATTCGGACGAACACGTGTACATACTGTCCATCACGGTGTTTACCAAACTTACAATCATATCGTGCACCCTTCGAGAGGCTCGAACGATACCGCAGTAGACAGCTAGCCTAGCAAACATTGTATTATCGCATATTAACCCTTTACACTCGAGTGGTGACTCAGAATCGCCATTCAATATTGCTGTGCCATTATTCACGATGTTTGCGTTATTAAATATGCTGGTATCTGATCAATTACTACATATTTAAGTATTCTACGAGGTACTATATCGATTTCATATCCATAAACTTATAAAGAATCGTATAAAATGGAATTATTCTATTTGTAAATATGAAGTTATCCGATGATATATTGCGATAAAAATTACACAATATCTAAATGAATTGAGTTTTGTCTCTTTTGTAAGTTAAAAGATTTTAATCGCATATGAAGTTATTCGATGATATATTGCGATAAAAATTACACAATATCTAAATGAATTGAGTTTTGTCTCTTTTGTAAGTTAAAAGATTTTAATCGCATTTAGTACTCGGTAGGTTTACTGTTAAAATATCTCCGACTGCAAAGGGTTAAATTGATCAAAAAGTTCTCCACGACTAAACAAACACAGTGCGACAACTGTGCCCATAATTATGAAAGTGCTCTGAGTCATGTATTCTTGGTTCGAAATATTTAAGGAAATGGATATCACACTAAATATAGAATATAGATATAGATATAGAATATAGATATAAAAAATAGGAAAAGGATATCACACTAAATAAATTCCATGTAATATTGAAACAACAAACACTAACGGTTCATTTTCGACAATATCGTAAGAATTTAATTAATTTATTTTAAAATAATGCGATGTGAAATAACTAATTTTTTAAAATTTTGACTCAGACTACATTCACAATTATGGACAGAACTGAGGGTTCCTCGACCGTTTTCGCTATTTAGTAACAGCGGCAATTTCATTTGCAAATCAACAAGTTGCAACAAATCCCGGACCAAATTCTCCCTAGAAACAAGACGAATCGAATCGTTTAAACGTAACGAACGCGATCGGAATGTTGCGAGATGCATTCGGATTGCTCGTCGATCCGAATCCGCCAAGTAGAAACGGTCGACCATCGATCGGCCATCGATAGGCGAAGATCGGAGAACGTATTACGTATCACAACCAAAACTTCAAAAAAGTAAAAAAGTTACGCCAAGTACATGAATTGAATTAAGCCGCTAACACGGCATAATAATTATGAACACAAAAAAATAGAAGAAAGTATATTACGTATGTATGTGCGGCGTATAAGATACGCGGTCTTTGCCTGCGGTCTCGAGGAGTCGTTCGTTGCCTTACACAGGTGAACTTGTGTCGTTTAACATTCACCTTGTCTATGGATCGCTGCCGACCTGGTATAAACACAATCGGCAAATTGTTTCAAACAACGAGTACAGATCGATCGCGGCGCTTCGAAATGCAACGCGTTCGCACCAGCGAGCGTAATCGCCGTGTCGTTGACGGGGAAGTATATTGTTTTCGGAATAGTCATCGATAACGCGTCGAAGGTCGCCTGGAAGTAAAATTATGACAACCATTACGGTGTCTCCAAGCCTGAACACATTTTCAATCGATGAAATTTCTAGGGGGGTAAATTTCCAAAGGATCGATGGAATTCTGATCGAAAACATTCAACAAATCGGCGCGAAGATTCTCGATCCGATAGGCTTCGGGACGCAATGTTTTTCTCCCAAGCGCGTCGTTCGGTTGTCGCGTGGAAACGACGCGACCGATTTAATATTTATCGAGCCTCCGCGCGCGTTGCATATTTCATGTGACAGCCGGCAACTTTACGATCGTTTTCCATGGCGATGCTCCTGTCCGCGATATAATGGCTCCGATAAACCGGATACAGATTGAAAGCAGGGAAAAATCTGAGTCGCGCGATCTGCTGGAATCGGTGATCACGCGAGGAAACAAAGTCTAGCGGGTATTGCCTGCGAAACGACGATCGATTTTCGCTGATCGAACGATTCGAACAACCGCATGCTCGTAGTGGAACCGTGGCTGGGTGGAGCGAAAGAGGGACGAAGGAAGAGGACATCCGGAGAGGGTTGATGGAAGGGGTGGTCGCGCGCACTTCGCGCATTTCGCGCATGCCGCTCTTGCGGCGAGACGGAGATGGAGATGGACGGGTAAATCGAGATCGAGCGAGATAAAGCGAGAGAGAAATGGAGGGAGTGAACTAGAGATGCATTCACGGGGATAGAGGAAGATAGAGGAAGAGAAAGGTAGGCCTTTTCAATGTGGGTGGTTAAACATAGACCGAGCAGCCACTGGTCTCACTCAGTGAACCGTGTGACGCGGATAACGCGTCGGAAACTCGAGTTCGAGCCGCCTCGATCCGTTCGCGTTCCCTCCGGGAACAACAAGCTCTTCGGGCACCCTTTCTGCCCGCTTAGACTTCGAAGAGGCGCTTCAGAGGATTCCCGCCGGGTGCAGGCTCGATCCCTGGATCGAGAACGACCGCGTCGACATGACGGACGGTAAGCTGTGCGGATCGCGAACTACCGGGCCGACGAATTTCTCGTTCACCTGTTACATGCCGTGCGGTTTCGAGCAGAGTGCTGTGAAACGATCTAGGAAGATACGGAGATGCTGTCGGGGAGAGTAGCCGCGTTTCGACCGGCGTGGAACAACTTCTTTCTTCTGCAAAATGAATAGCCGATCTGTATCTGGAAGATATATCGTGGCGTAGGTCCAAGTTGAAATTAGGCTACTCTTCCGTCCTGGTCTATCTTAGAAACTCCGATAATGCATTCCCACGACGCGGCACTCTCCTCGAAGCTCGGCAGCGTCGACCAGCCGTCGCGAACGCGTCCCAGCCGACAGGGTGACCCGAATATCCTGTGTCCCCCAGGACCGTTCCATTTTCCGACGCCATCGACGCTTCCGCGTCGCGTTCATCCTCCTCTTTAATTTTTCGCCGTCAGGCCATCGAGCGATCGAGCCATTGTTCCGCGAATGTAGGTTGTGCATACAGTATTTATATTGATCCGAGCGAGAACCGACCATTTGTACAATCAATAAGAATAATGAACACCGCTATAAATACGCATCTCTGTCGCGTTCCAGTCTGAAATCGCGGGGGGATGAACGCGAATCGGACAACGCTCGCAGATGTTAATTATTCAGTGGACGAACGAAGTTGACGAGACATTTCAGGAATTCGAACCAGTTCATTAGACTAATGGAACGTGGAAACCGTGTCGGGCTGGAATGGCCGGTCGTTTTGATCGATCGCCTAATTTCAGAGTTGATTCGGGAATTTGTAGGACGCCCTTAGGACAATTTGGATGCATAATCGAAACGATAGGGATCGGGGTTATCGGTCGACGGAGGTTCTTAAAGTATGATTCAGGATCTCCGCGATACGACCGGCTCGACGCAACCCGGCTGAACCAGTTGCTTCGCTCTCGATCGAAAGATTCGAGTGGCCGACAAAGGGGGACCTGTTGTTCCTTCGGGAACAACGAAAGTGGGGTAAAGAGCAAGGCTTAACGTGCAATGATAAACGAAATATCGACTATCCTGTTGAGTCAAGCCGAGCTAAGCGAAGCTATTCTAACCCTTAAGCAACACCCCTTCGGACCAGACTGATTAACTAGACGTTATCGTCTTTAGAAAGCCCTTCTTCCCGACAGCTTTCGAGATGAAGGGATAAGAGTAATTTGTCACCGACGATTATTGAATGTTTCAGCGGAAACTAAGACACCGGACGCCCCTAACAACTGCAAGAACATCCTAGTGGCACTGTCCTGGGTCATCGTGATCTTAACGATGCCGTTTTCCCTCTTCGTCTGCTTCAAGGTGAGAGATTCTACCGCCCCTGGTCTCATTCTATCGACGAGTACGGCGACCCCCTCGACGACGTACTATAAATCTAAAAATATCGGTCATCCACTCACCAGACTCTATTCTCGTTCCTCGGGTTCGCTGCGATCTCCTTCGGTGTCCATTCACTTCTCGTTATCCCTCTCTATGGTCGCGTTACGTCGCAAAACGGCTGATCAGTTTCAGTCCCACGTTTCCTGAAAACCACAACATGATTAGCACCGCGCATTATCAAGTCGGCGCGAAAAAGCTCGTGCCCTATTCCTTGTTGGATTTCAATGAGGCATCAGACGCGAACTTCTCAAGGAATTTTCTGCGAACAGAAACGTTAAAGTGTAGGGTGTTCAACGAATAAAAATTTTGGGGCTTTATCATGAACCTAGAAGCACTGTTTCGTATACGATATAAAAAATAAATAAAAATTGTCGTAAGAGCCGCTGGACTATGCCAATCCTGTTGGACCCTTTTCTTTTCTCTTCGACGACTTTTTTGGGGATGAAGACGTTTTAATCACTGTAATTGTACAGAAAATGTAAGGCCAAGGGGTTGAGGAAGTCCAATTTAGGAAACTAGAAACGTTAAAGTGTAGGGTGTTCAACGAATAAAAATTTTGGGGCATTATCATGAACCTAGAAGCACTGTTTCGTATACGATATAAAAAATAAATAAAAATTGTCGTAAGAGCCGCTGGACTATGCCAATCCTGCTGGACCCTTTTCTTTTCTCTTCGACGACTTTTTTGGGGATGAAGACGTTTTAATCACTGTAATTGTACAGAAAATGTAAGGGCAAGGGGTTGAGGAAGTCCAATTTAGGTCGTGAGACGTTCAAACCTAAAATAGACGTCTTTGAGACATCGTGTGGTATCTGACTGATATTTCATCAATTTATCCGCAGGTGGTGCAAGAGTACGAAAGAGCCGTGATATTTCGACTGGGGCGGCTCCTGTCTGGCGGTGCCAAAGGACCCGGTAACTTTTTCATTTTTTTTATGAAAAGGTCGACCACAGAAACGAGGAAATACATTGTGAAACTTTCAGGAATCTTTTTCATCCTGCCGTGCGTGGACAATTACGCTCGCGTCGATCTACGGACTCGGACCTACGACGTGCCACCGCAAGAGGTAAATCTTAATTTCCTATAAATTGCGAACGGACTGTGAAAAGGCTCTGCATCGTGACAGGTGTTAACGAAAGACAGCGTGACCGTTTCGGTGGATGCAGTGGTGTACTATCGCGTGAACAACGCGACGATTTCAATCGCGAACGTCGAGAATGCACACCACAGCACCAGACTACTGGCTCAAACCATGCTTCGGAACACAATGGGCACCAGACCGCTTCACGAAATTCTCAGCGAGCGCGAGACTATTTCAGGGAACATGCAGGTAGATGCATAATCCTCTCTCCGGGCAATTAAACAATTAAGTATGAAGTGTAAACATTCCAATTCCATATATAATCGAACCTCCAGGTATCGTTGGACGAGGCTACCGACACGTGGGGGATCAAAGTCGAGCGTGTGGAAATGTGAGTAAACTCCACCTCTCGAATCCCATGGTTCCATAGCACGAAAGAGTATCGTTTTTGAAATTTATTGTACAGCAAGGACGTGAGACTACCTGTCCAGCTGCAAAGAGCCATGGCCGCGGAAGCTGAAGCCGCTCGAGAGGCTCGCGCCAAGGTTCGTCTTTTTCCTTATATATTAGTTTTGCTCTGTCCACGCCCAGGATCCATTTTTTTTATTAGAGCCTCTGAAACCTATTATAGGTTTATTTCGACTTTTACAATTGTACAATAGGTTTACAGTTTTAGAACAAAAACAGTCTTACAAGAGAATTAATCTGCTAAGATCCGCGAAAAAAGATAAGATAAGGGGAAGAAAGTTATTAGATATGAGGAAATGAGAAAGGAAGAAAATCGAAAGTTATTGAAAGAATGTTGGAGAGAAAAGAGAAAGAAGAGGGAAAGCTAGATAGATGGGGGAAGAGAGAAAAATGAGTTGCGGGATGGGGATAGAAGAGGTAGTAAGATTAGGAGGGGAGTAATAAACAATAGAGGAGAGAGTAGTAAGTAGATGCAAGAACAGGAAAGAATTCAGAAAGTATGGAAGTCAAGAAGTGTACCCAGATGCAAGGAAATAATATTACAAGAACATCTTTTTACGAGAAAGTCGCGGAGTCAATTTGTTCGCGTTGATTACAGGTGATCGCGGCAGAGGGTGAACAGAAAGCTAGCCGAGCGTTGAGGGAGGCGTCCGAGGTGATAGGAGACTCTCCTGCCGCGTTGCAGCTTCGCTACTTACAGGTACGCGCAAGGACCTTGTCGAAAGTCTCTACTTTCATCTTAGGATAAAAATGCTTTATTTTTAGGAATTATTAAAAGAAACTCTCGGTTTTCGATTCGTACTAATTTTCACATCCTTCACAGACTCTGAACACGATCTCGGCGGAGAAGAATTCGACGATCGTGTTCCCGCTGCCTATCGACCTGTTGACTTACTTCATGAAAGCGACTGCCCTCAAGGACAACCCGATATAATCGCGAGTCGCGATCCGTTCCTCCGAATCGCTTCGCGATATCAAAAGACAACCGGGTTATAGGGGTCTTCATACACACCCTAGAAAATTCAATCCACAAAGCGAGCTGTCGATACTCAATCGTGATCGTTACACCATTAATTTAATAATACTCGATCTCGATACACGTACAGGCTCTAAAATTATATTCACTTGCGATTTTTCGGACGTGCTCATTCGATACAGTATTAAGTAATATAAGTTTGTAACTCGCGTCTACGACGCAAAACAATACTTTCGCACCGTGACCGCACACTAACCGATTATCGACCAATTTTTCAGAACACCGTATATACCTTCTCGAACTTTCACTCGTATATTTTGATAACTTATTTAACTTTGACTACTTAAAACAGACTGTAAGGTACAACAAATGAGGAACAAGCCACAGCGATTCACTGTCAGGTACAACAATGATTAACGAACGATCTATTCGACATAGTTCAACAAAAGTCTGTCGATCGTTCCGCATACTTTGATAAATCGAACGACAGCATTCTCGTTATCGTACTCGTGACCTCGTCAGTCGGAAACTCGACGTTTAACGTTAAAAATCTTTTCTATGTACTTGTTCTAACTATATATACGCGTTGTATACATATTGTGTCGTTGAAAACGTTGAATTTTCACATGTTCGAGATTGAAATTTGCTATATCAAAGATTTTTTGGAATTTATTTTCGTTACATTCCATATTATATATAGATATATGTATATATACACGTATGTGCCCATAATTATGAAAGCGGTCTAACAATAAGTCATATACTTGTTGTTTCGAGATATATTTTAAAGGAAAATGATATTAAATGAATTCCACATAATGTTCAAGTAACAAGGTTCTTCTAACGGTTCATTTACAATAATATCGTAAAAATTACATTGAATTAATTTCGTTTAAATTAAAAATAAACTCCTTTTCTTACATTTTCACTTAGACCACTTTCATAAATACGAGCACGTATATTGTCATGACAAACTCGAACACAAAAAATGGAGCACTCTATATCAAATCTAAGTGTTGAAGTGTTGTCCATGCGCTCGATCGCAGCCTAGTTCTAACGGCGCGACGAGAATAAAAGCGCGTCTCGTTATCGACACGGAACTCGATCGTTTTAACCGACCAATTAAAACGTACAAAGCTGTCCGTGTTTCTCGAGCATACTTTCCGGCATTAAACGTAAATATTCGATTATGCCGACGACACAAGACTTAACTGAAACGATTGATATTAAACGTCAATGTACAAAATCACCTCTCAGTTGCATCGTCATCAACGGACTGCGAGTCTTTGTGCAAGTTTATTGTCCGCCATGATCGACTAAATGGAGAATGTTTTAGAATTAGCGACGACGGACGAATCTTTAAAAAAGAAAAGAAAGTATATATCTCCGAGCGTCTGGGAACATATTCACTTCCACTCGTGTATGCGTGTAAATTGTGGCCCTTCCCGAGTGAGCGGAGAAAGTGGAATTCATCATACAATTAGATAGGAAACGATCGAACGAAACGTTACGCGAGCACGCAGACGATTAAATAGCGTAGATTCTACAATTCTCACACACCTTGGTCGCGGTCCTTCTCTTTCTACGACGTTCAACCGAAACTCTGCATCTCCTAACGATACAAGAACTAAACCTACCTCTGTGTTACATGCTTCGATCTATACTTGTGATACTATGTTACGTTAATATAGAATAACTTTTTCATCGACTCTGGTGACGTCCGCGGTCTGTCGCGGGCAAATAAAATACGAATACGTTTGCAAAACCACATCAACTTGTATTTTCTCATCCACTCGAGTCGTTAATATTCTTTGGTTTACCTGAAGAAAGATCAGCGAACAGAAACTCATCGCAACTTGGTCGTGCAAGGTTGTTGCACGTAATTCAAGCAAAATCCTCTGTTCCCGACGTCATTCGGAGCTTCGATGCTGTCCGTATGAAATATTAACCGGAACGGTTTCACGGTACCTGAAGAGAATCGAATGAGTCATTAAAGACGGATTCACCGATATTTATCGTTTAACGAGAAGCGCTTACTGACGACGGAAGACGAATTCAAACTTTGGTTCTCCGCGTTGAACGTCCCGCCGCAAATACGATCGACGCACATCATCATCGCTGTCGGTAGTTTACCAGAGTTCGATGCGCACGGGATCGTCAACCAGTCGGCCTGGCAACCAGCTCCAGTCACCGACGCGATCTGCATCCCTTGCGTGTTCCCTGTCAACGTGAACGAGTTGCTGCGTAGCATCTGCGCGGCCGGAGTTCCACTAGCCGGTACCATTGCCTGACCTGTTCGTTAAACATCAATCAATTGTTATTGAAAATACAGTAAAGTCGCGATCTAGCTCCCTGAGGATCTCCACGATCACTGTCCCTTCACCTACCCCTTCCATTGGGTGCACCCCGCAAAAAAATAAATCTGTGCCGGGTTTACAGGTATATATGCCTAGAACGGATGACCATTACTATTTATATACCCTGCACTTTCGATGCGATCGACGCAATCAAAAGAAAAATTGTTTCCCCACACGATCTCTGCCCCCTGCTCGAAACAGGGAATGGGAGCTTACATCGAGACTTTACTATAGAATTGCAAGGAACGTTTTAACAAGAGATTGCCCCTACCATCGGTCGGACACGCCATATATTGGATTCCACAAAAATTCCTTTCCATTCGAATGCAAATACTGTAATCCTGATTCGACAGCTGCAGTCCCGTGGTTGGATCGTAATTGAACGATTTGATTTGGCCGGATATACCGGTGAAGTACTGCAGACATCCTTCCTCGGCTCTGTATATGGTGTCACAACGGATCTGAGATATTCGTACCTTCCAGGATCGGGAGAAGGAGCTTCCGCTCGTGACGAACGTTAACGTGACAGGGTTCGTTTGTCCGACCCCGACGTCGATGTAAACTAAAAGGTACGTGGCTCATATATTTCGGTTATTTTTTGTAATGCCTCAATCTTTTCGTGGAAATATACTCTATAGTGTCGAGCTTGTTATAAAATAGGTGTTTTGCAATCGTGCTGCTATACGTACTATGGTTCCCATTGTTGATGCCACAAATAGGGGGAACCGGGTTTCCCCCGGACACGATGAACTGATCGTAAACGCATTGGTTGTTTGTGGTTTCCGGTCCCCTTATATTAAACAGCATGAAATCCAATCTGAAAATTCGACGAAAGTTAGACAAAATAATAAAATACTAAAAAACAAAAATAGAATACCGAGCTCACCTAAACTGACACACAGACGGATGCGATTTGACGAGGGTCAACTGACAAGACTCCGTGCTGTCGAAATTCGACGGATAATTCGGATTAACGAAATAAGTGTTGTTAATGCTAGTCGTCTCGCCGCAAGATACAGTTACTGATGCAATCAAAGAATTATTGCCAGACATTTGGGGCATTTATCGAGGAAACACTGTAATACGCATCATAGTGAAAAATAAATAATAAATTTACCGATGCAGCAAACCCCGTAACCATTCGCACAAATCCCGCTAGACACACCGCCGCGTTGCGAACACTCCGATGCTGCCACGCAAGTACCATTTTCGCCGTTCAATCCACCGCAAATGTTATTGTCGAACCTCACCACGGTGAATAATGGAAAAACTATAGACGAACGAATCCAATGGATGAAATCTTGTTAACAAAGGACAACCAAACTCACTTACTTCGTTTCTCTCGGCCAATGTGACTCGGGGCACCGTTTTGTACGTTGCTAGATTTCAACGTACTTTTCAGCGAATCCCGCGATAACGTTCCGTTCGCGCGAACATTGCTTCTTTGCCAAAAATGCGTAAATCTTCTTAGAGCATCCCACGCATTGGCGTCGACGCACATTGCAGACGCGTATAGTATAAACGCAAGAAAATGATAAAAACGCATTGTTACAAGAAACGCGGTAACAAAAACCTTCTATTGCCGTTCCAGTAAGCAAGCCTGAATCGGTCCTGACACGACTGGGAGACAAAAGCACGTGCGAAAAGATAATATACTTGCGGTCGCGTTTAAACGGTCCGTGCGACGCGTTGCTGAAGTGCGGTTACTAGCGTCGAAACGGTTCGTAAACAAATACGGTGAAAGTCAAATGATTTTATTGACCATTGTGCTCAGCCATCGTGTCGAGACGGTAATTTTACTTTCCCCCTGCAATTAAATGAATTTCGGCCCCTTGAGATGCAGCCGGCGCTACGTCGGAGACCGCATTCTAACGCTCTCTAAAGCGACAAATGTTGACGGTAAAGAACGATAACATCTTTGTGAATACGGTCCTTTTCATCTTTGGTACAATGGATGGCGAAGCATTATCTTGACTGGAAAATGTGTTAGATGCATAGGCTGATAAGAGAGAAAGTGAACTTTCTAAATGCTGCGCTAACCGTTTGTCAACACGGTCTGTAGGTTCCAAGATGCGCGCGACACACAGGACAATAATGATCTATGTTGTTGCACGAACCCAAGCAGTACGGTAGCATGCAACACGGCCAGCATCTGCGAATAAAATAATTCTTTTATGCGCTTGTACGTGTTTCTCGACTCTTTGTTTGTTAAACTTATACCCGCAGAATAGCAGCGCGAAAGCGGTAATGTGAGTAATTGTGGATTGACGAACTTCTACAGCTGTCACAACGATCGCGGTGCAACGGGGACACACGGCGGTCGTAGGTCTTGGGGCCCATAGTCGATTCTCGTTCGCTGCAAGCAAAGCAAATGGTTACTAAATCGTGAATCGATAACACTGTCCAACACTAAAAATTTTTCCATATAACTGTTGGGTAGATCTTGTACAGTTTTATATGAAGATTTATATAAATAAATAAAAGGGTCCAGCATAAAACCGAACTACACCACGCGATAGAGCAGACTTTTATCTTGAGGAACCACCCGGAATCAGCGCAAAAGATTCTATAAGATCCACCCAACAGTTATTTGGAAACATGAAAACAGTTGAAATTTGTTGGACAGTGTAATCCGTCCGATCGAACGAAGATATTCCGTTACGTGAATCGGTGAAGAGCTGATCCATGGAGAAAGACGTGAGGCACATCCCTTGCGCTTGTGCCTGTGCTTGTGCGTAACTCGGAGGTGGTATCGGAGCAACGAAAGACGATCGATTTGTCGGTCGAAACGGTCCCCAATTACGCACTGGCGGGCGTCTGGCAAATATCGACGAATACGTTGGCGGCGCATCTCTCATGCGAACACGCGTGTACGTCTATTCCGTGAATCAGTTTCCGTTATCTCGCGGGATCGGCCGAATAATTTCCCGGTTCTGAAAGATACGCAAACAAGGACAATTGATACCCTGATTGTAAACAAGATATTCGAATATGAACCTTCTGTAGCCAACCGAGTACCCATTTATTGCATTTCATTCAACGCTTTGTTTATGTTCTTCTAAAAAATATTACAAAATTTCTCAGAATG
Source organism: Lasioglossum villosulum (assembly GCA_963971365.1). Taxonomy (NCBI): domain Eukaryota; kingdom Metazoa; phylum Arthropoda; class Insecta; order Hymenoptera; family Halictidae; genus Lasioglossum; species Lasioglossum villosulum. Next base: position 23,306,230 of record OZ020503.1, on the reverse strand, counting down.
TCCATTCAGTCTTAACGTATTCAGTATTCAAAACTATTGCCTCCCCTAAACGTAATAATTACTTATATCTAAATAATCTATACATTTTGGTTGGCTACATAAGGTTGGCTATATATGCCTCGTCGATGTACATCTCAAACCCGGGATATTATTCTGCCAAACCCTGTGTGATTCAGTTAATGCTAGAAGACTCTGGTTACGGTATGGAAATTTCAATACTTCTTCGTTCGTGATCGGCACGCATTGCAAACAACTAGCTAAACTCCACTGCTGATTGCTAGTTCCAAGCGACGACATGGTGCTACTTGTCGTGTCCCTGTTGCTCGACGATGTCGCATCCAACGCATCTGAACATCCATACGAGTTTGCCGCGTCATCGTTGTCTTGACAAAACGTACGAGCATTAGTACAATATAATAAATATTGAGTAATCAAAATGCTCTGAGGCTGCTTTTAATTGGACAGCACAAAGAAATCGTTAATAGAATATACCAGATTCGTTGACGACGTGGAGTAATAAGCTACGCGCATCAGGCGACGGTGCCCCGTAATCTGTAGTTACGGTTAAAACTTCATTTTGATGGCCACACGTAGACGAGGTGAGCGACGACGATATTTGCATAGCATCTTGCGAAGCTTTCGGCATTAATGACGGATGCGGCGGCGTTGCTTGCGTCGTAGCTTCGCGGCTAAGCGTGACCGACGTCTAAAACAAATGAAAAGGTTAAATTGTACCCTCGTTAACCGGAAATAATTACCTTTCTCCTATGTAATCCAATAGATTTAGGTGAGAAGATGCCAAAACTCCAAGTTTCAATCCTATCTAGTGCACCTGATTTTTCAACATTTTTCATTTCTTGAGAAATGAGAAATAAGACTATATTTCTCGAGAATTCTCTAGAATTTTTAATAAAATAAAAAAATATTGGAAAACTTATGATATTTGGAATATCGTTGATATCATTTATCGAATTCACAAAAAAACAAGGAAAAAATAGACGCTAATTAGTACGCGACTGATTAATAATATGCAGTTTGAGTTAACTAAAAATTCATTTCCGAAAATATATTATAAAATAAATAAGATTTATAACAATTTTCCTAAATTTAAATTTCTCGAGAAATACTGTAATATCTCAAGAAATTAGAGATAACCAATTATAAAATTTCTTGAGTAATTCTCGAGAAGGAACACTAATCCTATCTAAATCTATTGGATCACATAGGACAAAGGCAACAAATTTATATTATTGGAAATTTTTCGATTTTACAAACGAGTGTAGCAAGTAAATTTGAATAAAATGAATATAATTTTAAATAGTATTTATATGAAATGAAGATTTTATGTAATTTAAAAATTAAGTAAATTTAGAGTAGATTTAAATTAAGCAATATATGATACCTTGCTCTGCAGAAGCTTGCGCGTAAAACATTTCACATTTTCGCGGGACTCTTCGAGATCGTGGCCAGTTTCGTAACTGAATCGATTCGGCAATGTCGTCGAGTCGGTAAATTGTCTACCGGACGACGACTGCGTTACAGTTAGTCTAACCAACGTTAGAGGGGTCTGCGTACCAATCGTCGATAATTCAGTCATTCTCTTTACCGATTTCGTTTCCTCCGACTCTTTAAAATTCTCTGAAATACATTTACTCTTGTCTAACATAATAAAAACCTGTTCCTATTTGTTCGAACATCCTTCAAATGAATTAACGATATACCTAACGCAGCCGATTCAGCTTCCTCTACTTCTTCTAGATTACCTTCAACGCCCTGTGCAGCATGGGACGAGGAACTGTCACTCGTCGAATGCATAATGACTAATACAACGAATCATTTAAAAATTCTGCGAATATTACGCAATTTTCCAATTTTTCTAGACAAATTTGAATAAAGTGGAATTAAATAAAATCCTATTTTCAAATTCTATCGAATTTTATATTTGTCTTTTTCTAAAATGTACCTAATCCATGAATGCATAAAGATCCACAGTCTAATAACTAATTAAAAGTTGACAACTGTTCGGAATCAGGACAAAAACGATTAATTACCGAGACGTAGGTGTTCACGCGAACGGTAGTTCAAATCCAACAGAAAAATAGAGGTTAGTGGTCTCCGAGATAGATAGCCGCCGGCAATGTTACTCCGTACGGTCCAAGCATGATTGGTATTCTTCGACAATGCTCGCGTGCCGTCAACTACAATAAAAGGGAATACTTATCGTTTGCGAACATTCAGCGAGTCGATATTCAACGAACCGTTCGGAACGTGCAAAGAGGAATTTCAAACAAAGCGCTGTTCGACGAACATAAAGATGGCACTCGCCATCGGAGACTGGTGCTCGTAAATACTGTACGTACACCGTAGGAAGCTCGGAAAGGATTCCGTTGGATGGGTAGAATGAAAATACGATTATCTAACGTTCCGTTCGTTTCGCCGAAGCACTTGTAATTTCAGATTCGATCGTGATTATTTTCTATGACGGTCGTCGGGTAACGAGGAAACCGAAGCGTCCCGTTGTGTCGCGGGTCGCGAGTAATCGCACGCAGCAACGGCCATAAAAAAAATCGTGGCGCTGCCGCTGCGTTGAGCGTGCGCTGACGCCATTGTGTGCTCGAGAGGCGAGAACAGCCGAAATGGAGGAGAGTCAAACATCGGAAAGTGTCGCCGTGCTACCGGACATGTCCGAACCGTTGACGAGCGAGACCGAGGAGGCGTCCGCCCTAACGACCGAACACGAGGCGCATCCCGTCGCGGTGACGGCAAGCGTCACTTCGGTACCGGGTGTTGCTGGTGTTCCAGGAGTCGGTGTACCGGTTTCTTTGCCTGTTGGTTCTATCATCGGTGTAGCGAACTCAACCAACGGCACGACCTTCAACGTCATCACCTCGGATCAGTTGCAGGTCCGTCGAAACAAGGATCTTTTCATTCATCCTTTCCTCTTATCGATATCAATGCGATTAATACTCGACGATTTTCTTTTCTCGATCAACGGATCCAGGATTGACATGGACGGGGGTTGGGTTTCTTTCATTTTCTACCCGTACACCGTGGATCATGGTGTGCGCGCGTAGCGCACACGCGTGTTAGAAATTTTAGAAACGATAGTCCAACGTTAACCCTTACGTAGCCAACCAAAATGTATGGATTATTAAAAACCTTCTGTATCTAATGTATTTGCACAAATTCTTATTTTAAGATTTACGAAGTAATACAGTAGCGAGCATAGAATGGACATACCGAAACATTTTGTAATATTTCTAGAGGAATATTAACCAGCTGTTGAAAGAAATGAAGCAAATGGGTAACGAGACATCTGGTTGGTTACGCAAGGGTTAAAGGGGATGGACTTATTTCTAGGATTACAAGATTACCCTTCTCTAAGCCACAGTTGCTTCCAAATTTCTTGGTTTTACATTTACCAGGTGTAATTTGCATTATTTGGAAGCATAAATAATAAGAATAATGCAAATTTTGCCTCTTAAATGTAAAAGTAGGACTTTCGAAGACAACTGAGCTCTAGATTGATCGTTTATTTAGCGTTTTTGACTACTGAAACGAGTAGGCACACCCACCCTAGAAATCAGTCTACCCTGTTCACCTTCTGCAGGTTGCGTCAACGTTATCAGTTGGATACAATTATAATTCTATAGAGAATGTTTCTGGAGTCACTAGCATCCCTTTCAATATGCAATGCATTTGTAACAAGCAGTTTTCTCTTTCAGCTACCTGGATCTGGTCAGTTGAAGCAGATGCTATGCGTGGACAACGGTTTTATCTGTGAACCTCGTACCGACAAGGACTCTGACCCTCTACGGTGGAACGGAGAATTAAAAGCGACGCACATAGTAATTCAGAATAGTACAGAGGAACACGAATCTGAACAAATACATGTCTCAACTGGAAATTACCAGCCAATATGCAGTTGGTCGGAATCTGCTAATTTGGCGGTATTGCCTGTCAGGTGTAAGAACACGAATGCGGAGCTACACAAAAGTCGTTTTGGGTCTGGAGCCAGAGGGAGATGTATCAAACTTGGCCAGGAATGGTATACACCAAGTGAATTTGAGGCGCTCTGCGGAAGAGCGTCTAGCAAAGATTGGAAACGCAGTATTAGATTCGGTGGCAGAAGTTTGCAGACCTTGATAGATGACCAAATTTTAAAACCACACGCTACTTCTTGTACTTGCGCGGCATGCTGCGACGACGATAGCGCGGTAGGCATGTTAATCGAATTACTTAATTATTAACATATGTACGTAGAATCGCTTGTTGTTACCGATTGTATATTGATTATTACAGACAGGTCCGGTACGATTATTTACGCCCTACAAGCGTAGAAAAAGAACGAGAGACCCTTCGGACGGAGATATACCGACGCGAAAGATCAAAAGCGATAACTCCCGCGATGGAAGTAACAACGACGAAAGCGACGGCGAAGTCGTTATACCTGACAAAGAAGTGTGGCCACAGTTTGTTTCGACGGATGGGCTGGTTGTACAGCAGCCGCAAGATCAAGACGGAGTCGTTCAAAGTGTACACCAAACGGAAAACGGACAGACCGACGATGTGTTTAAAAAGCTCGACGAAGTGTCGAATAAAATGTTAAAGCTAGCTTACGAGTTTAGGAGAACTTTAGAAGAAGCTAAAGAAGTAACTAGACAACAAAGAAGGGAGCAAGCACTAGTAGCCCAATTAGGAGGTAGGGGAGATGTTATTGAAACTGTTGGGTTACAACCAGCATCGGATACTCATAACAAAAAAGTAATATATATATTTATACATACATAAAAGATAATGACTTTGAATTTTTTAAAAAAGAAATAGAATCTGTAAATGTTTAATGGATTTCTTTGTTTTGCGTTGTAGTGCGCCAATTGCAACAGGGAAGCATTCGCAGAGTGCTCTTTATGTAGACGAACACCGTATTGTTCTACGTTTTGTCAACGTAAGGATTGGGCAGGTCATCAAGTAGAATGTGTTCGGGGTGCTGCTGAAACTGTAATGCTAATAGTAGAAAGTAGTAGTGGTGATACCAGTACTCTTGCGACGACTACGGGGGACCAATAGCTAGTGTTCCTCACACCAATTCACCAAAGGAATATAGACACTGAACAAACAAACTTACAAACTTCAAAATTGAAAGAAGAGACGAAGACTTAACAGATTTGTTTAATGACTCGAAGGTCAAAGTTCTGTATATACCGTAGTAAATATTTTATACGCGTATAAGCTAAAATGTAATGATATTATTAAGTGAATAAGTATATACATACAGAGAAGTGGAAACTTATTCAGGATCATTGCCGGAGAACATGAGAAACGTTGATGAAATGGTCAAAAATCATATACCAAATGATTATGCGAATAAAATTGCATGGACACATGCTTCACAAAAGCATACGCATGCCGTATGGATGCACGTATACCTACGTATATTTCCAATACGATGTTATATCCTAAAAATATATATGTATGTGTATACATATGTATACGTATTACAAATTAGAACATCTACTTTTATGATTTTTTCTAAATAAAAATCTAAATCGACCAAAGGAGATAGTTAGGCTTCTATGGAAACTATTTATGTACATCATTACAAAAGTGTTTTTTGTTTTGTAGATATTATTTTGTAATGCTACTTTTATTAGTAAAATTTTTAAAAAGTGATACCGCTTTACTATTAATTTTTTAGTACAAATACTAAGAGAAAGATTATTATTAGATTCTTTTATTCGTACGTTGTTGTATCGAATCATTTTTGCAAGAACATAATCGTAACTTTAAGAACATCACTTTTTAGATTTGCATACACGGTATACAAATACAAATCTACACAAACCCCTGAAAATAATACAAGTAAAACATGAACGTGATACATAGCCGAAAATGTATTATTTGTCTAGTATTTTTAATATCTTTTTTTAAATAAAACACATGAAAAAATATGTTTACTCGATCTGACATAGTAGAAATAATTTACCAAATAGATAGCGGACAGTTTTTGTTGCCTTTTTATATTTGAAACCAGAGAGATGAATAAACTAATATTTTTTTCCACTGATAGGTTCTTTACCAGTGAGAGCTTTCCATGTACAAACACAAAATGTCGTTTTTAAATAAAATGCGAAGAATAATGAGGAAATTAGCGTTCAATTTCTCTTCTAAAAATATTTTAATATCTATATATGTTATACAAAGTAAGTGACGACTAATAATTTCCGTAATGCTTTAATCTGTATAGAAAGGCACTACCGGATCTGTTTGAGACACCTATGTAACCGCTACCTGGAGAAAAGCTGATGGCTTCGGGCATGGACATGTTTGTTTGAAACGTTGGAAAATTCGAAAAGACAGTAAACGACGGTAAATGAGCCATTTTGAATGCATTATGCTTTTTATCCGAAGCCATTGCTAGTATCTCGGAATAAGAATTGAACTTTAAGCTAGTAATCGACGTAACAAGGTTTAGGAAAATTTTCGAAGGAATAGGATTTTGTTTTTCTAACACGGTTTTCGTGTCGTACAAATTTACAACACCTTCCTTACTACCTGTTGCCAAAAATTGACCGCTCGGAGACATTGCGATAGATTCACAACATAGACATCCATCGTCTATAGCACGATGTACACATGAACGACTATTTACATCCCAAATGTACATTTCAGAACTGTCTGCAGTTGTCCATAACAAAATTAAATAACAATTATTAATGTAACATATTGAAGCTAATAGAAGAATATGCACTATGCAACACTTACCGCCATGTGTAATGAGCGATTTACTGTCCGGTGTGAAACATAATGCTCTGCATCGTGCATTCATCTTCAAAGTGCCAACTAGTTCCTTCGATGAACTGGATAATAAATAAATTTCCCCTGTACGGCCACCGAAAGCTATCAATTTCCCATCTGGAGATACTTCGTAATCCTAAATGTTTATTTGATTAGTTTAGATCATATGTCTCCATATAAAACCTTTGGAAATATAGTCATACGAACCGGTATATTTGTAACTCCATGCGGCAATAATATTTTATGCGTTTTTCCGCTAATGAGATTGTAGGAATGACAATACGGGTAATATTGAGAACCGATTAGAATTTCTGTACCATCTCTTAAAAATTTTGCTGCACTGATAGGAAATTTTTTGTATTGCATCGAATGCAGTTTAGTATTCTCTATACCGTCTACCTGTAATTGTATAATCATTCAACATATTTTATACATATTTGAAGTATAATAGGTAATTACCTGAAAAATAGAAAGTGTACCGGATGTACCGGCAACCAGTGCTACAGTGGAAGACGGATGAAATTCTACGCTCGTTATAACTGGTCCTTCAACGTGCGTTTGTTTATTAATCGGATTTAAAGCTTTTATATCAATTATACTCTTAGGTAAGTTTTTCAGTTTCGGTTTCTCCAAATGGCAACTATGCTGGAAAAGTATAGTACTATTAAAAATAATCCTAATTCAAGGGGTATCGACTTTTTATTACCTTCAATATATCTTGGTCTAATTCATCAGTGTTTTCATCTGTCTTTTTAAACTCAGCCCACTTCGGAGTATCTACATACTGTTTATGATGTTGACGCAGATAGTCTTTGTATAATTTCTGTGGAATGTCAGACGGTAGGAAACGATTCTGTGCAATCGTTGCTGCTTGCACTCTAACATAAAGCATAATTAAAAAATGTCAAACAAATTAAACGAAATAATAGTCTGATGTGTGAATATACGTACGAATATTTATCGTCGTCTTCGTCGACCCATGCCTGTCGTCTCCGACGGTTTTTGTCAACATTATTGTCGCCTTCTTCATCGGAATCTCTAATTACATCGTTGTCTGAAGTGATATCGTCATTCACATCAATACTCTCGCTTTCGTCCGAATCAGCTTTGGCCTCGTCGTTTAACAAATTGTTTATAACATCATTTGCATCGCCAAACACAATTCTTTCCAACCTGTATAAAACATTATGCATTAGAATGGCATTTACGAATCATTTTGTGAATCATATAAAGACTATACCTAGCTTCTTCTTCGGGGTTGTATTTACTTTTCTGTTTCTTTCTTAAAGGCTCAATAAATTTTTGATTGTATCGAGTCTTCGCAGGCATACGTTTCTTTGGAAGCTTTTTATACACAGACGATTTCTGTCCGACCGTTCCATGTTTCTTTGCAGTCGTTCCGCTCATTTTTATTACTTATTTAAGTCAATACATAGCAAAACAATAAACAATTATGTATTTCAAACATATAACCTCGCTACAGTGTTTTGCATACACGCGGACTCGTTCACATATACGTCATACGTCCTAAATTCATATACTTAGACTATATATACTTATAGAGCTGGCTACCAGATGACCAGATGACGGATGTTGATTATTTTGAACGTATCTATGTCCGAAGTTTGTAGGGAACTATTGGGAGGAAAGTAATGGGAGACTATTATTAGCGGGAATATCTAGCGGAGTCCGTTACGACCTAAGACGTAGACCTCGACACGAGGCACGAAAGAACAGCGAGCTGCGAGAATTTCAGATAACTTATTGTTAATATTTAATCAAATAATAAATTTTGCGAAATTAGCGGGGCCCAAGGTACCCGATTTTCGTACTTGACTGAGGCCACCTGACGTCAGAATCGTCGCGCATGCGCGTGAAAAGCGCCAACTCTGGCAGCTCTGGTCTAAACCTGCATCCCAACCTAACCTTACCTAACTCTTACCTTACCCTCCCACTATAGGCAGTGGTGTTTGTTGCCTATGTATTTTCTTAATCTTGTTAAATTTGTAATTGACCATTTAATGTTTGAAACTAGAATGCAATTTACGTTTTACATTATTATCTATTTGGCGAAACCTTTATACACGTCAGTCTTTTATTAAAGATTTACGTTGTCCATTCAATCTTCCTCAATAATTGTGAAGCACCACTGCTTGATTCTACCAATCGTAAATTGTTAAACGAACGTATAAATGTATAGAACAGTAGTTTAAAACATGTTTCAATTGAAATATGATTGAATGTTTCAATCAACAATATTTGCGAAATAATTAATTTAATTTACTGAATAGTATCGATCGTAACAATCACGTATAACAATATAGTATCTGATAAGATAAATATTATTTCAGCAATCTTCATTATGAGATGACAGAGTAGATTTGGAATCGGTATCAGAAAACGTATGTTTTTCCATTGCAAAAAGTGATGGACACTTCGGCTGATAGAGTTCGACTGCTTCCAGGAGACTGTCTGGATACCCAGGAGAATAATATCTAATGCCAAGAAATGAAATGATTAAACCGATGAAAATTAGGTCGAAATTCTACGATACCCAGAGTAAACGATAAAGTATCATCGTAAACATGTAAGTAACGAATAGTGATTATTTTTTAAATGACATACGTCAAAAATACGTTATCTCGAACCGATTGGTAACAAGAGTCATATTTACGTCGACGATTTGCAATAGTGAAATTCATCATTTTCCGCGTGTAAATAATGTGACATTCTAATAAAACTTTTACATATGCACACGATTCGCGTGTGAATTACAAAAATGATCCGAGTTTCCATAAAATTATTGATCCATTAAACTTCAGGTTTCTATTTTTCCAATGCAATCAGCTGTGACAACATGGCGATCGCGCCGTACATTAACTTGCCTGATTTAAATTAAGACACGCGAGAACCAGAAACGGAGCTACAGTTATTTGCATTCGCTGTTGGCGTAAACTACTCTAAGAAGACTGGACTTTTTCATCGAAACAAATCTACGTTACCAAACCCTTTCGGTAAGTGAAACATGACTAGGGTTATGTCAAAAGCAACTAGTGTTTTTGATGATTATCTACTGTTACCATTATCTTAACATGTACATACGCTTAGATATATAACGATGCTTCTATGTTTTACTCGACTAAATTTTATAGCAATGCAAGGAACTCGACCTGGGTTAACAAATCAAACATTGGATAAACATAATTGCCACGATAATTTGTTGTTGCAAGTGGAAATTCTACTTCTTTTCACAATTTATGAATACTTGCATTTATATTAACAATTGCAGATTTGTAAATTGTGTAAAGCGATGAATAGAAAACTTTGTATAAATGTAGAAGAGTAGGAACAACCTGACAATTTCTTCTGGAAAACTACAATTGATAATTTGTATATATTCTGAAAGCGACGAGCCAGGTTCTGCTTCAATTTCTTGTACTTTCTTTAAACCGCCAGATGTTACGAACAATCTTCTTGCCCTGGCATCGTTAGGTAAAATCTATATAAGGGCAAAGTTATTCAGAAATTAAATCATGTTGTTTATTTTGTTTAATACTTTGGTGTCTGCCAAGATGTATATGCATATACATATACAGTCTGTCGAGATGTATATGCATATACATACATATACATATAATAATTTAACCTTTACTTTTCAGTTACTTTTCAGAAAGCATAAGTTAACACACAAAGACCATGTTCATGCTTTTCTTTGTATTACTAAAAACAACAGAGATATTTTAATAATAACACTGTATGTATATATGTATATGTATATGGGTGGATGGTAAGAGGCACAGCAATCAGTTCGCATGTTGCAATGTACCTAAGAATATGGCTGTTGAAACATGATCTGCAAACTGAAAGCATTAGTCTAAAATGAATCCACCTACTTTCTATTATTTTCTCTTTGAATTTATAAGATCTTAATTGTAAAAAATTAACATTATCAAAGAAATTTTGCTTATATGAAAATGCAATTTTTATGAAATCTGCAAATATAAGAGTTGTACTCAATTATATTAATGAAAATGATAACAAGATTGTAAGGCAGTTAAGATAAAATTTGTTGACGAACTTTCGTAATCGCGTAAATATTTGTTGGAATAGACGAAGCTTAATATGTATAATATTTTTGTTGCTGTGACGCACTTTTAGATAACTGTTCGACAGTCAACATTTCCAACAAGAAAACAAATTGTTGTGAATAATAATTGTAATATCGTTACACGCGCTGCGTGAAATTCTCGTAGCTGAGTTCGAGCAGTTTTCTAAAATATATATTCGTCGCCCAAAATACCGTGTTTACGAAAATAAAATTCCAGCGGAAAATTGTAGACGATCGCGACTTTTAACATGCTATCGATATTCTCAGAATTTCATCTGCTTATGCGTACATGTATACACATAATAAAATACAATTTATTAATTATTTTCAGATGAACGTGGTATTAAAGGTAAACAACCGCTAAAGAAAACGAGAGAAGGGTCAATGTACCTTTAACAAAGTGATTGGAAAATTAATCTTAATCCGCGCGCATCTCTTTTATTATAAATTATAATTTTTTACTCTAAAATCGATTAGCATTTATAATAAGCAGAATTTTTGAATTTTTAAAGCGTTTTTGAAATAATTTACTAAAAAAAAATAGGCGTAGACGCATGAAAAGTCAAATGAAATAATAAGTACTAAGCAGAGCTTTAAATACAACGAGTTTAATGAACTATTTCAATTAATTATCAAGGAAATCGAGAGAGACAGAGAGAGAGAAGACAGAAAAAAGAAACTGAATTATCAGAGAATGCAAGAAATAGGCAATTAAGAGTCATACAAAGTCTTTTAGCCCAAGGCTTTGATAAGAAGACAGCTGCCTTAAAGTTCAAACACATAACAATAAAGTGATTAAAACGGAGATGATATCATTGTATATTAAAGGCAAATTGCACTGTCTTACACAGTATCATCGTCAGATTCCTAGCAAATATGTCTGATAACGGCAAAATAAAAATCTGCAACTTGTAAGAAGTTAACTAATTGCCGAATCATTCAGTGTAATCAGAGAAGTTACGCAGGACACATGTGAAATCAATATCGTACAGTTGAGTAAAAATCGTGTACTAAAAGTAAGTTGATTGTAAAACGTGAATATACAAGACGACGCTGATCCCGCAACATTAAACACAAAAGTAAGGCATACTAATAGACATGATAAACAACCAACATTGTGTTATTTTAAACTCGGGAGAGACCAACAGCTATCACCAGCCGGTCTCTGCTAAACCGTCGGTTGTTTCTGTATCGAGCATCGATTCAGACGTAAGTGATCGAAGAGATGTACGCGAAGAACTTTACGCAGGAATTTTCAGAAGACACAGGAAGACTATACTCGTATTAGGAAGTTTTCTCAAGATGCTGAGGGTGAATAGAAACATGAACAATTATGCTAGTATTAAACCCAATGATGACAATGACGAGTAAAAGAATCATTTTGTTGTATAAATGGATCAGGAGACCAAAGTTATCTTTTTATTTATGATGATAATTACATGAAAGATATTATTGCTTTGTAAAAAGGAATTTAAGAATGATTACAATGATTCTATCGACTTCATTTCACACAAGAGTACAATATTGTCGTCGGTCTAGTACTTATTAATTATTTCATCTAAAAGAGATCTTGCCTTTGAAATTTATAATTCATCTGTGTAAATACTTGACTTTCAATTACACGTTACCATTATATATGATTCTCAAGTATGTTTACCACAATGACTATGCGAATCATAAAATTCTGCTTATCAACGTGATATCCTGTGCATCAGATTAAAACAATGAGATGCGAACGTATTCTACATACTTTGTTACATACCGATGCTTATCGTGTACATTTTTTTGCAGTAGCACAGCAGAAATCGTATCTTTATATGAGAAAATCCCGAAATTACAATCTGCACAAAATACTGTATATTGTACTTTTTACAAGGCAACATTTTCACGTGAAATGACTTATTAATTTAATTGTAGAAACTGTTAATTGTAAGCTGTTTCACGCTTTTGTTCTCCGCATTAGAGACATTCAAGTTGTAACATTAAAAAACACGTTGATTTCCTTTATAAAAACGAATGGTCAATTGTTTTTGCATTTTTCGATAATGTAACTTGTTTTTTCTTTTCATTTTTCAGAGGTACTTGGACAGATTGCATGCTCTGAACCGAATATATGCCTTAATTGCTTTACAGCTCGAATTTGTCATGCAACAGAAATTCTGGTAACTTTTCATTACAATGGCAGTAACTACGAGGCATGACTTCACAGTAAAAATTGAGTTTTACCTTCCTTTGAACGCCTGACTTGTTATCTATCGTAACTCGTGAAAATGTAGTTTTTACTAAAAAAAAGAATCTTCAAATGAACGAACGAATGCGAGAACAACAAACAATATTTTTACTTGTGCGAAAGTAACTACTCTACTGCCGATTGCATCTCACAACAGTTCTTTATATGTATCTCTATCAAAGTTAACGGTACCATTCGAATAAATAATAAAACAACGGTTAGCTTTTTTGGGATGCAAATGCATTTACCGTTAGTACTACGATCAATGAGCTTAACATTTATCAAAACTATAATTGAAGGCACCTAATAATAAGATTTGTACATTACATTAATGTATTACCGCAAGTATCAAATCAATGCCTTATTGATTGACAGTTTCACGGACTGCTACTTTCATTGAACAATGATTTACTTCTTTGTTACGTGTATCTACAATGTTTGTACATTCGGTCTCTTTATATCGAATACTGCCATTAGGAAATACACCATGGTACAATAGACGCAAGTAGAGAGTAGCTTGAGTATGTTTAGACATTTCATATTTTCATTGAAATTTTTCAACAAAAAAAAAACCATTCGACAAACTCAATCGTCTTTGTACTTTAACCGAACCGTTTACTGTCGTAAGACTGAGAAATGTGCTTTTTTGGGACTTAAAATGTGCCATAATATTTATTAGAGATACATGAAAAGATAAATGAAAAACTTCGACTACTTTATGCTATTACCGATTTTTTCACTTTCTATTATTCTTACTGTCAAACGAATACAGTAACACGCAGCATATCGAAGTATATTGTTATATTTTACTAGAAATATGTAACGTTTGATACTTGTGTTAAACTTTCTGTCATCTGTAAAAATTACAATTGCAAACAAGCGAATAGTGAACGCGGTAAGAATAATTGTACTGGAACCGAATAAACCGCCGTACTATACGTGTACCGAACTAGTATCACAAAATCAGAGCCCTACTGTTAGGATGCTATTTGTGGTATAATAGTTGTTATGTGATAAAAACAAAATTATTCGCAATATACTGCTGTTCGAAAGGTTTTCAATAAAACGACATTATACAAGAGAAGAAAATTTGATTTTTCATGTAACTGTTATTTAACCGAGTTGTGCGCAATAAATTAAAAAAACCGTAAATTATTTCATTACAAGGTATAGCAGAGAAGTACTATTTCATTTATTCTATTGTTATGCTCTAGTTTGTAAGTTCTAAGTGCAACTTGTAAAAAATATGTATAAAGTAAAGAATTATATACCAGTTGAAATATCATTGTATCTCTTACCTTAGCATACTGTCCAAGAACATACTTCAAAATGTTCGGTGGAGCATCGTGTACCAGAGGTTCCAATGCTTCAATATACATGCATCGCTGTAGTACTTGTTTCAATGTTACGTTACATTTTAGTTTGAGATCCTCAGAGCTATTTGGATCATTATAAAGCTAAAAACCATTCATAAATTAATAACGTTTTTAGTAAAAAGGCGCAATACGAAGTAGGTGACATGGAGCTTTACTTGCAGTAACTTTGGAAGAATGTTTGCAGCTGCGACTGCCTTCGCATGCTCTGGAGTATGTTTACCAATTTGTCCGATTGCCCATGTACCAATCGCAAGCGAATGTTCATCCTTCTCTTCGTTCAACACAGTGGACAATCGAATAATTCCCTAAGGTGGACATTTTCTTTTAGAACACTACTGTAACAGAGTAGGGTAAAGGTACCAGTTATAAAACAAACTTTGTAGAAATTAATAAAAATACTTTGGACCCAATAACTGCGATGGCTAATTGATCAGAATGTCCAGCGATGTAACCAATCGCCATTATTGCTGGTAATCTAGTTGCTATTTTGGATGTGCTGATCACTTCAATGAGTGCGCCAAGACCTCCAATATTTACAATCAGCTGGGCCATCTAAAAACAGGTATAATTCAATACGACTAGAAGATTAAGAGGTCTGTTCGATTAACATACTTCAATTGTATGCTTGCAAATTTCTCTGGTCAACTTGGCTGCTGCTTTAACAACGCATTCATCAGGGTGTGCCATATGTTCGAGTACACTAGGAAAAACCTCTGCTTCAATGATAGATTCTGCCAAGTGTACGGTATGCTTTGCTATACTGCTCATTGCAAAAAGGACTTGACGCTGTATGTATCAGTAAGAACCATAATGTCGTATTACATAGTTATACGGCATCTATTTTTATTTCACCTTTAGTTTCGCATCAGGATTAGATAATGCTTTCGCGAGAAAAGGAACGGCACCAGCGTTCACTACCATTTCTGCAAGACCTTTCTCGTGTTTGCTTATATCACAAAGGGCGGATGCACCGATTTGTTTCAAATATAATTCTGGTTCTTGTATACATAGGACCAGGAGGGGCACAGCACCTGTGGATTACACGATATTGAAATTCTCAAGCTCAAACTACTGTAGATTTATTATACTACCTGCATCAACCGTGGCTTGAGCCAAGTTTTTACTATGTCTGGCAATGTATCCTAACGCCCAAGCCGCAGCTTCTTTCACACCAGCATCGAAATCTTCCAAGCAAACCATTATAATTTCCAGTCCATTACTTTGAATGATTATGGCTGCCATTTCAGGAGAATGTTTAGCTATTGCTCGAATAACGAACAGAGCTGCTTTCTTATAAAATTTCTGTAAGAAATATTACTATCAAACTTCTACCAATAAAAAATGATGTAATAAACCCCTGTACATTTTGCTTAGCAATATTTTTCAACAGTTGAGGTAAAATATCCTTCCTTATAATGGCTTCTGCCAACCGATAATCGTTGTTTGCTATTTTCCCTAAAGCTGTGGCTGCCATGTGTTGAATTGATGGTACAGGGTCTGTCAGTAAAGGATGTAAGAGATCCAAAACTCCAGCAGCTTCTAAACATTCTATATTTGTTGGTCTCGTAGCGAAGTCTGCAACGGATTGCACGAAAAGCAGACGAGCCCTTTGGTACTGATCAAAAACTGCAATAAAAATCCCGATCAATAATAGCTACTCATTTTATAAAGTAGCATATAATTCGATGCGATGTGAAAAATGTGTTCGTAATTCTATAAAAATTCACACGACACATATTCGGACACAAAGTTGAAAAGAAAATAACGTTGAATCGCAACGATCTTCCAAAAACTGTCATCGTGACGAACGGTAAATTCTTTGATAAATATCTTTAATTTCGATCTATACCTTGCAAAATGGACCGTGCTGTCATCGCAATCGAATTTTCAACATCACACCACGTTAATTAAACTTTTGACAGCGTCTTCGTGCCAATTTTTTGAACTTTGAACCAGTCTATCGTATATTTGAAAACGAAAAACTGCCGCCTTTTGCGCATGACACGTTAGATATAGCGCAGCGATTCCATAAACAAACATAAGCAGGTGTTTCGCTCGGATAGAAAAGCGTCAACAACATGAGTTGTCAAACAGAACATTATTACAGGAAAACACCGTTTTATCTATCGTAGATAGTTTGATTGGTTGTTTACTTACTGTAATATTTACCAGTAAGGATTTTAATTGGCGTCGAAAGATGACCGAAGACCTGTTAATTAAAGAGAAAGAATTTCGTCAACTCAATCGAGAACTTGAACAAAGAGCGAATGATCTAATGAAAAACATAGATCGTGTTATAGATATTTATAATAATGAACATACGGTGCCCAATGCAAAAATACGATTCACCAATTCCACGAACGAACAAACAGAAATCGCCGGGAACGTAACAACACGAGAAAATGATAATATTCAAGTTTCGATTAAACGGGACGCGTCCTTACCGTACGTCTTTGGGGCAGTATCTTCAAAATTGTAAGCTAGAGATCGGTACAATTATTTTTACTCTTTTTTTTATTTATTTACAATTATTTTTACTTGTTTTTTTATTTATTCACAATTATTTTTACTCGTTTCTTATTTCTTTAGTTATTTACAATTATTATTTAATAAAGTAAGTAATTGATGTACAATGACGTTACTTTTTATTTTCATTAAATAATTTGATTCCATATAGGAAAACGGACGCACAAAAGGACCATGTAGACGAAGCACATAAAAGAGGAAATTTAGCCCATGAAACAATCGTTAATCTATTAAAGTCGAAAATAGATATATTGCAAAATGAACTGCAAACATTGCATGTCGAATATAGAAAGAAGGTGATGAATGATTTAACGTGTGATCATTCAAATATTTTGTTGACTAACTAAAAATTTATATTTTGTACATTACAGTGTGATATTTACAAGGACTCTGGAACTGAACATAAAAAAGTTGAAACAAAATTACAAAACGAAATAGAGTCGTTGCAAGACACAATTGCAAAGCTGGAGAGCACAAACAAGGAATTGCAGAGTCAATCTCAGGCATTAAATACTGAAAGTTCAATTATTAAAAAGGTATAAGATTAGAAATTATCGAAAGAGTAACTTTTGATCAATTTTATCAATTTTGGTAGGACTTGGACAAACTTCAGAAACAAATTAAAGCCTTAAACCAACAATCTAACAATTATAGTATGAGACTGAATAGATCATTAGAAAATAATAACAAACTAAGGAGTGCGCTGAAATGTTCCCAAATAGAAGAAAAGGTACATAGGTATTATACATTTAATATACGTAATGCTATTTACGTTGCTCTAAACTCTAAAGTTTATCCACTGGGATGTATGTTTAGGAATTAAGAAATCAAGTCAGGAAACTACAGGACGAGAAAAAACAGACTGTCAATAATCTAGGAAAACAACTTACAGAAATAGTCCAAGCGTTTAAAAAACAGATGCTAGTTATAGATAACTTAAAGAAGCAAAATGTACGTATTCGTTGAAATTGTAGATAACTAAAAAGAGATGCTCGCTTTACATTATTATCACCTTATATTTTCTAGGCATGCCTAATCACTATTGGCCAATTAAGATTCACGAAAGAAGATTTTCTGAGATTATTGGATCAAAAACCCGAGTGCTTATGATAAATTGTATATAAAACATTTATTGAATCACTGCTACAACTTATACACTGTGAAAGATGGAATAATTCCATTTCATAGCTACAAGTATTATACAATTTTATTTTACAACATGTGTTTCTTAACAATAGTCTTCACAGAAAAAGGGTTTATGTATCCTCGCTTCGCGTATTACCTGTCAGAGCATTGTGATTTTTGAATACCCGATTTTTAATTTAGGATTTCGTACTAGAGTTTTAATCTGTTTTTTTCCTTTTTAAGTTTTTTCCTTCAAATAAATATACTTGTTTAAATTACGGCATAATCGTAGCAATTATTCGATTGCGCTATACAAAATAGTGATGATAAGTTAAATGGGATCTATAACAAAAGATTCCAAAGCAAAATATATAAAAGGTGGGCTCATGGTTACCATGGAAATCATGCATTCTAAACGATATTCTATCTCAATATTACACTTTCCATTGTCCAAAAAAATAATTCGATAAAAATTGCAAGAAGATATATATATATATACGATTGATTTCCATCGCAACTGTACTGAATCGAACGTTTCTACTTTCGACAAGATTAAATGACTTTTTTTCAACTTATTTACACGTTAAGTCCTATTTTGTGCACGAGCAATAAAAATGGACAACAATGAACTTTAGTTGTATATGTACAAAAATCAAAGATATTAATATGCTCCATAACTAGCATGTGTAAAACGATCCTTACGATTTTCTCCGTACACAATACACGTTGATAGGACACACATTGAAAATGAAAGTGTTCAGCATTAAAAAAGAAAAAAAAACGAACGAACAAAAAATCATCGATGTTATTTTCAATTGCGTTAAGCACAGATTTTACAAATCTTAATCCTGGCAGTGGAAAATTCTGTAGATGTTCTAGCTTAAATAATATATACCGTCGTACGTTTTCTAAACCTACGAGAGTAATCGAATCTAGAAATTTTTCACATGGAATCAATTAAACGATGTCAAACATCATAAAAAAGTGAATAAACACGATGTACATGCATACATATCCGTATATTCAGACGAATACGTACTGCACAACCTACTCTGAACAATTCAATGCTCCACTGTTCGAATTCATGCTAACTTTTTCTTTTTATTTTAATAAAATACATTAAGTTAATATTACTTTTTTGCTTTTCATATAATTGAATATCAAGACATTATATCTCATTCTCAAGTAAGTTGTAATTGAATTTGTTCTCTGCTTTAATTACAATGACTTTCACACAGTTTAGGACTCGTACTTCTCATCATATTTCTCTGCCTTTTTACATGTCAACGTCCAAAAGTCGTGGTAATATTTGCAAGCATTAAATTGATATATTTTTATATATTGTGGTTTACTATATCGTTCTTAATATTAGTGGCATCGATGCGTTAACAATCATCGTTCGGTTAGTTAAATTAAATTTTAAGCCACTTCTTGTGCCTGCACTCAAAGTTTATAGTATACCAGAAATTTTCATTTTTTTTAAATATTTTATATTGCACTGTGAACATCTAATGCATTCTAACCGCTAAAAAGGTATAATTTTGAAGAAACCATATTCGAATAGATTTGTCTCGAATATTTCATACATCCAGCATCAACAAGGAGAATTCATTAGTCTCATATTTTAAATGTTATTTTCGCTTAATGGATGAAACGAGCTTTCTAAGCTTTTCCTTTTTTAGGTACAATGTATACAATTAATATTTCTTAGTCAATTCTTGATGTGTCAATTCTCAATGATCTTTACAGAACCACGCGATAATCGTATGTGTCTTTCATATTTTAAAGACTGCCAGCCATTTTGATCGATCGATTTGAAATTGAGACTGCTCTGAACGAAAGAACAACTCAATTCTTCGCATTTCTGGGGCAGTTTCATTTATTCACTGGTACAAAATTTTGTTCCTTATACACGTGATCACTAACGAGACTTCGCAATTGCTAAAATGCATTACTATCTATGTGCTTGTACGAATTTACGACACGTTTCGTATTCTATAATACAAACAGCTGAAATGATCTTCCCTTTTTTATAGCTTTTCGATCTTTCCGAGACATGCGACTTTACAACGTACCCTGAATTTTTTTTTGTTTCTTTATCAGTATTTTATTCACAGAATATATTTTCTTGTTTTATCTTCGCGACATTTAGTCTCTCTTATTTTCTTCCATTTTATTAAACAGCTTTAGTTCGAAGAACATTGTTTTCTACTTTCGTGTCTAAAAGATTTGTGGTCGATAAATGTTTTTTCAAATAACTTATTCCAAAGACGGCACAGACAGTAACACACCTAGCAGCTTGACTATGAAATAATTTTATTAATATATTATAAAAACCACTCTAAATGCGACCAGAGGGACAACATGGTACAAAGGCATCCATGTACAAGGAAAATATATGAGATTCAAAATACGAGACTTAAATAAATATTTCGAGTATGTAGCAATGAGATTGGAGAGTCATCTTTCTTTTGCGTATATGGTTGCTGCTGTAACGTTGTCCTAGATCAACTTGATCATGCCAGGTAGCTATAAGTGTCCTTTTGACCCTCTGTGCGCTCCAGATATTCTTTTTCAATTAAAATATCTATACATTTCTGAAAGAGCAAAATCGTTAAGATCTCTATTAATATTAAGCTTTTCTGAATCTAATTTCGATTCATTGAGGGTTCCATTTTTTTCGGAGAAGGCAGAATTAGTCGATAAGTTCTCGGGAGATTTATCTGACCACACCGAGACAATTCTTATCCGTACTTACCTTAATAATATGTACTCTTGGTTTGAACCTAGAGCTCAACTGATTCAATACTTCAGCCACCAACTGCTGGTGCTTCGATACTTTCCTCATTTTCATAATCCTAACGATCGCTGCCTGAATCAAAAGTTTTCTATCTTCCTCTATGTGTTTATGTGTAGTTTCTTGTTCGATTTTCAATTCCGTTTTCATTGGTATATTAATGTTTACTCTTAGTTTCTTGCTATTATAAAAATAATATACCAATATAGAATCGTTGACGAAATTCAATATTTCATATAAGCAAATACACATACTTTTTATATCCTGTGAACAGTTCCACTGTCGACAATGGAGTCAATTCAGTTACATCGTCTGCAGTCGACGTTAATAGTTTCGATTTTAAGAGTATTTGTATCACCTACGATATATGAAAAATATTTTCTCAATGCATATTTCAATATTCTTCATCTTTAACGTTTCTCAATATCGATACATACTTGGAACAGGAAATCCATCTTTATTTGCGTTGCATCGTGCAATTGCTGTATTGTCCATACTGTGGATCCGTTAAATTGTAATAAAACAGCCATTTGAAAGGTAGACGCTTGTAACGTGTATCTACAACGAAAATAATATTAACCACTGCTTATAAAAATAATAACGCGTCTCTCCTTTACGTATATGCAAAGTATTACCTATTCTTAAAACAATTTGTGTGTAATTCTCCTTTTGACATATTGTATAACCAACTCAGCTTCCTTCCACTATGCTGTGAACTATAGAAAGTGGTAAACCTATGTACAGATCGTTCTAGCTGTAATGTGTAATATAAAAACGACGCATGTTTAATATTCATAATTTAAGTCCAGATTTTTGACGAATTCTATCGGGAATAGAAGTTACCTCGGTTGGTAATGAGAAAGTAAAAGTTTGTAAAAACGGCCATGAACCAGACGACAACACTTGTATACTGAAATCTATATCCAGCGGTTCAGCAGAATTTGTCAAGTGTCTTTTAAATTGCTCGTTTAGGTCCTTTGACACACCGATATCCTGTGGACAGACTGCTATAATACAAATGTTATACAACTTTGTCAAATGTTAATGTTACACGATATAAGAATAATTTCCTACAGGAACAATAATGAATCCATTGTGTCAGATATTCGAAAGTAATACAAACGATAGCAATACACAGCTTTTTAGGCTGAAACAGTACCTGGAACATTCGTTGTAATTTTGAGGTGTATTCGAAACCACAAGCTTGTTTTAATTTCGAGATCATAGAAGCCTCTGCATCGTCACTGGCCGACATATGTTGTACTAAACGTTTTGCCAGCATTTTACTATAGAATTTTTGAAATACATCCTTGTCTTCGATGTATTTGAATACTACCATCTGCAATTGGATAGTATTAACGAGAATCAGAACCAACTCTGTAATCTCTATTAGTTAAGGGATCTCTACTCACAACTTGATTAAGTGTATCCTCAAGTTCTGCCTCTTCAGGATTTTTACTACTCTTCTTCAACAACAGATCACAATATTTTGCTAGTAACTCTGGTGATTTACTGCTACTATTTGCTGATCTAGTTACCGAGTTATTATTAATAAATCTCCCACAAGCCTTGTCGAGAGCTGCCACGAAACCACTGTCGTTGTTAAATGCAACAAGTACTAAAGCATTGTATTTTTTATGGATCTCTAGAGTCGTGTTCACGTAAACCTTTGGATCCTGCAACGGAAAGAAGGATAATTAACGCGACTACAACCACGACCACGTCTACGAAATTAGTAGGAAACGTACATTACATGCAGCTTCACCGCATTTATCAATAGCTGCAAGTCCTTGATTCGTTATATGACTTTCTAAATGACTTCTCAATTCGCCAAGAGCATTAGGTATCCTTGTTGCCAGTTGATACATTCGACCTAAATCTGCATTTTTGTCAGCATTTAAAAGATTTTGAAATTCCGAATGAAATATATCTAAATGCTTTTCGATCAACACTTTCTCGCATGTTTTCGCCAATCTTTCACAAGTTGTTTGATGCAAGTAAACATGAACCCGTTTTCGTTCTTCTAACAACCTCTGTTCTACCTGCGATCGAATCAATGGAGATTGTAAGTTGTTCGTCTACAGAGCACATGAAAGTTTAAAGGAATTTTCTGTTCAAACCTTTTTCATATATTCTGTAACTGGATTTTGTCTGAGGAATTCCGAACTTTCACGTGTGTAAAACCTTTCTGTATCTTCGAGGAAGATATTTTCGAAGGAATCTTTGTAAACAGAAAGATTATGTCCATCCTCGTTCAAACCCAGCTCTACATAACAATTAATTACCCCACTGACTAAACGTGTGTTTATTGTTTCTCCGTTGCGTTCTCTTTCTATCAACTTAAGCACTGCATTTGTAACCTAGAGCATAGCACATAGAATATTAACATGTTATGTTGGAGCATCGTCTGCATACTCTCTATGCCTCGCAAGTTGTCTCCTGACAGGAATTCAAAAGGAATTTTGGTTCTAGCCAAATTGCGAGGCACATGGAGCAAGTGCTTAGCAACAGACTTAGAACAACTTACTTGTTTATTTAAATGCTTAAATAAGTTTTCTCTCCATGTAACCAAGGCTAACTGATAAATTTCATAAACATGTTTACGTCCCTCGTCGCTTTCCCTGCGTACCCAGTGACGATTTAGATATGCACACACACCATGTAAAACTTTGCTACTAAATTGATACTCTTCCCACTGCCTTGTATAGAATTGTAGTACATCTTCGTCCATCAAGTCTACACCATGCTGTATCCAGAAAAATGAAACAATTATTTTAAACATCTCGTATTTCGCCCAACACATGGAACATTAATCAAATTTACCTTCAATAAACTAATAAGATAATTTCTAAGAAAGTCACGTAAACGTTTATATAATTCCAATCCAACTAACTGTGCACCTCCTTGAGAAATTTGTCCCTTCTTGGTTTTGGTCGATGTTCTATTTAATTGTTGATGAACGCTCGTACAATAATCGTATACGTGTCTGTTAGATTATGTAATGTATTAAGGAAATTACTAGATGGTTGTTTGATTACATTGCGATCTTGGTTGCTTTTAGAAGCAAAAAGGATACGTATACAATTCTATATATCTCGGCTTAGACATGCATTGTCTGTTATAAACTTGTTCGATACCCTCTCGAAGATCTCCCCAGATTTGATCTAAATCTATTTGTCTGAGGCCTGTTGAGCCTGCGTAATAACTCCCAGCTCCTCCGCTGCCTCGATACCCTGACATCCTATTTCTATACGCTTGTCGAGTGAGCGTCACTGTTACTACTTCCTACAATAATTTCTGTTGAAAAGACAGGAAAGGTAGTAACTATCGTGTCAGATATAATACAGATAAATTCAATAGATAAATGTACAGGATCCAGGGATTTAAAAGAAATATCGATAATACGGTGATGCTTACAGTTTTACTTTCAATTTATATAAAGGTGTACAACATCGTCGTATGTATATACTTTGTTAGAAGTAAACCGAAAAGAGTCAAGAAAAACAAAGACAAAGAATCGCTCGGTTGGTGCAATCAGCTTTTAAAGAGTACATTACATTCGGTGGTTCCAACCAGCTATCGATAGTTTCACAATGTTGATGTCACAACTACTTGCTTATGCACATACTTGAGGCTGTTGAAAACTGCTTTGTACAACTATAAATAAAACTGCGTGAAACGTTTTATTTTTTTTGCGCGTGTGTACGTCGAATGTTAGGAGAGCTCGAGAGAGCGAGAGAGAAAAAAATAGGAGCGAGAAAGATAGATAGAGAGAGAGTGAGTGAGTGAGTGAATAAGAGAGAGAGAGAGAGAGAGAGAAAGAGAGAGAGCGAATATATAGGTTCGACCGGATATAAAAATATCCAAGAAAAACGATGGTTTACGCGGAAAGGGTTAATCGGTAGTTGGAAGATCCATACCGAAGTAGTTACATCAGGATGCGCATCGTTAGTAGTGGCTCCGATCTTTGGTCAGGGAACTTCGGAACATCGAAAATCTTGGTGCTATAACACTACTACCCGTCACTATCGTCGATCCAGATGAAAAGTAATTCGCAGGAACGAGTCCAGCGCAGCCCGTCGCCATCAGGGAATTGGTTTTTTTTTTCGTCGGTAAAACGAGGGAAGTGTGCATCGTGAGACGGAAAATGTACACTCACCTGTCGACGTTCACCACCGCATAACAGGCAGGGTTGGACAAGGGAGTTCTCGTGAAAATCTGGTGGCCACCTCTAACGATCACCGCTACCTCCGCTCTATATACGCATCGATGGGAAATTTTCACTGCCTCCGATTATTATTTCTTTGCTGCCCGTGGTGACAAACACGGCAGATCCACGAACCTAAAATCTTGTGTCTCAATGTACCCAAAAACTGATCACGGTTGTGATCTGCTACTTCTGACAGGTTAGGTGCCACTGTTGC
Organism: Lasioglossum villosulum; assembly: GCA_963971365.1. Lineage (NCBI taxonomy): Eukaryota > Metazoa > Arthropoda > Insecta > Hymenoptera > Halictidae > Lasioglossum > Lasioglossum villosulum. The sequence continues at coordinate 23,280,846 of OZ020503.1, read as the reverse complement.
CAACAAAACGACGCGTTTCACACGCAGTCCCACCACACGAAAATACAGTGGGTGTACAAAGTATTCGTAAGAACATTTTCAAAATTGAACTCCATTATATTAGCTAACGTGTAAATCATTTTTCTTTTTTAATATTTAAAACTTTAAACTAAAATTCTTAAATTTTTTGCTTGTGCCTGTAATGAACATTTAAAACATGTATTTTGTAAATCTATAAGTATGTTATACATATACATGTACAACGTTTCGTTGAAATTATAGATGTACAAGGTGTACAAATTTTTGAATTTAGAGTTTGGGATTTATCGCGGTTCTTACAATTTTTCCTATTTTCAATCAATTATATTTTATAGATAACAATCTTGATCGATTTCGATGAACCTTTGTACGTGTACAGCTGTGGGTTCAATTTTTAAAAGTTATTCGTTTTTAAAATATGTACGAATACTTTGTACACCCACGTCATTGTGTACGTCATGTACACTGATGTACACCCATGTCAATTTTATCGATAACGGTTCTTAGGATCAGTTTTGTTTTCATTCATTAGATTTTATCGATGTACCTTTGTCTCATAATGTTCTGCGAACGAAAAAAAAACAAGATAAAGAATCAACCGTAAATGACCGCAAATGATTTCTGCGAAATTGAAGCGTTTTTAATCGTGCGACGTTGGATGCACTGCTCGCGAGACGATCTGCCAAAATTTGAATAACTGTTACCAATATTTCGCGACGTTATATATGTTTCAGGGGTTTCGATACTGATTCGAATAATGATTATGCAATTAGTATGTGCAAGATATATTTTCAATGTTTTCACACGAGTATAACCTATTATTGAAACACGTTTCGAAATGTAATCAGAAATCCTTTATTTCATTTCAACAGTATGCTAACATTTTCTTGCTAATAATTTTATGTTTTCGTGTGAGCAACGATAAATATAAATACATAGTGGACTTAACGAAAATATAGGAAACATTGATGGATCAACTAGGGCAATGTATTCGAAATAAAAAAAAGGAATGATGTTGTAACAGATATGTTTATTGCCACAGTAAGCTGAAAAAAGCAGATATTAAAATATTAAAATTATTTCAATGGGACTTCGTATTATTTCATATATATGTAGAAACCTTTCGAAAATACTTACTTCATGATAGTCAATTCTGGAGTGCCGGGTTCAGCGCCTTTCCTGAATCCTGCGTAAACGATAAATCGATTATTTGCACAATATTCGTTTCGGCTCTACATTTTCGTAAAAACGAACAGGTAGAGCGATATTTGCGATAAGTAAGAATGTCGAATAAAACAGAAGTCTAACCTAAAAATAATATTGTGGGAATAAAACCCCAGTGGAATATGACTTTGCTCACTTCTATGACAGTCGCAATTTTTTGCTTTGTGACCGGACTCAATGCCATTTTTTTAGAATAATTTATACAGTTCCAAAATTATCACGCGTGGAACGTTGTAATCAATCCTCGACACAAAGATATCGTACAACGTGCAATTCGACTCGATTATTCGATTATTTTTACAGTCACGAATAATAGAATGTTAGAGACGAGCGACTAGCTTCTTTCTTAGACGTAGTGTTCCAAAATTCATAGGTAGACCTTCTTTCCAATGAAGCGAACTTCGTTCGTTGGAAACGAAGCTGCGTTTTCAAGAATGCACTTTGTAACGAGCAATCGAATATTTATATAGTCTATGATCATGTTTTGACAGAACAGTCTATTTACACTTTCCCAATGGTAATTCAGATTTTTAATGTTTATTGTTTAACGTTCTCTAGTAAACAAATTAAAAAATATATACAAACATTTTTTCCGATGTTGTTTCAGAGTTTGGTACATTACTGTGTCTGGGGTTTGTGCAAATCTTGGGAGTACTGTTGCGGCGTTAATGAGTGCTGCAGAGAGACGGATTTTAATTTTCTACTTTTAACGTATACTTCTTTCTTATTTGTTTCTTATTATTAGTTATTTACACATTACTGAGAATTGCGTTTTCCAACAGGGCTTTCATTCTCGGAGCATTGCTTTTCGTGGCACTGTTCTGCGTCTGCATCTACTGCGGCTCCCGTCGCAACTACTATGTTCCATTCCTGAAGAAAAACTTGAAAATCAGCTACACGTTAATGTCTTCGCAGACGAAGAACAATGTAGCAGATAAAAATGTGGCGACAAAAGATTCTGTGATACAAATACAGACAACACAGGTTTCCTTGTAACTCGTAACGGACAGTGCGTTCCATCCAATTTATCAAATTTTAAAAAACAGTATGAGACTAAGAACTTTATCAGACTCAGTAAAACAATAAAATGTACATCAGAGAGGAAACTTCCTCTCTGCATACACGAACAAGTAGAATATGGATGTTTATGCGGATATAGTTTTTTTACGTGTTATATTACAAAAATTGGTCGTGGATAGGAGTTCGTCTGATCCGTTAAGGGGTATATCTAGGTTCGAGTACAATAACAGTATCAGTAAACTTTGCATTTCTTTGATTTTTATGTAATCGGGTCAACTGTAAATGCATAAACGTATGAACAGTTTACCAATAAGACACCGAAATGTATTCTTTATGCTTCTGAAAGAAAAATATATTTTGCAATGACGTGAAATAGACGAAGTCTATGTTCAATACCTTCCTTATTGTAGAAGGTGTGTCGTTAGCGAAATCACCCACTGTATATAGTCTATCATGTAATATGTCTCGGAACAGTCGGAACTTGTCCCGAAAGGAACGAGTGGTTCCCAGAGGTGCCAACCCAATCAGCAAATGTTTCTCCGGTTGGCAGCTCTGCGTCCAATGACGTCATTGCGAAGCTGCGAAACAGAGTCGCCAGATGTAAGACTTGTCTCCCACTCTATCTTTCCCCTTCTACAACGTTATTCCCCCACGCTTTCACCACGGTTCTGTCACGTGAGTCGTTTCGTCTCTGTCGTGCGTGTGTCGGTACGTCACGTGACCAATCCCGTGCTGGCAGAGAGGGGGCGACTCGTTCCCCTGAATTCGAGCGAATTCCCCTGATCTGGCGACACTGCTCCGAAATTGAAATCAATAAGTGGTGTTCAATGTTGTGTGCACATGACAGTCGGAGCGAGATGGTGATTATGTCAAAACATTCTGTCGGAGCCTCTAGTTTTTCTTCGACAGGAACGAAAGCGTGAATGTATCGAGAGAAGATGGCGCGAAACACGAAGAAAAAGCTGGCGATATTCGCCGGGACGTCCAAGTGCTTGATATACGTGAGTGATTCGTTTTACACGTTCTCGTTATAGTCCTCGACGTCGTTTCTTCTCGCCGAGCTTCGAGCGAACGGTCGATTTATTCTCGTGCATCGAATCAATCGATCGAAATCGTTCGACACGCTCGCCGAAGTACATTTTCGAAACACGATCGATGGACCATTGTTTTCAATCGACCCCTTTCAAAACTGTCTCTCCCTCTCGTCGCACGACGGTAATGCCTGATGCCAACAAACTTTCTCGTTCTCTTCTTTCTTTATCGATTAATTCTATATCGCCAACCCGCCAACCGATTTTAAAACCACTACTTTTTTTAGGCAGAAGCAAAATATTGTGCCTCTGAAATTCCTGGGGAAATAAAATACTACGAGTGAGTTTCATCTGCACGTCACTATGTTTATTCTATAAGATCGTAAGGGTGCAACTGTTGCAACATGGACTCGTGACGTCACCCCGTTCGCGATATTTCATTTTCGAGTTAAAATGCTCTTCGAACAAGCTGCACCGTTTTACGATCGAATCATTCGCGGGTCTCGAAAAATCGATTTCGAAAAACAACGTTTCTTCGTTAGTTATCAGGAACGATGTAAACGCCTTATCATTATTTCAGGTGTTCCAGAACGGAATATTGTTGCGGTATTGGTTGTTGCATGACGCCGGGAATACACTTTCATCATTTATGGTATTACTGGTAAGTAGAAATATATTGCGATTGGAAAGAATCAAAAAACGTTCGAATCGGTTCGATCGTTGCCCCTTAGCGGAGGCAACCGGTCGCACAGGCGACCATTCGCTGTACGTATGTATTCCTTTGAACGTCATGATGTATTCCCAGGATACTGGTGGTCATCATGTTCCTGGTGTGTTCTGGTGGTGGCTGGTGGTACCGGTACTGGTTGCAAGGAAGGTACAGAGCAGCAGCATCGAATATCCCGAACAGAGCTTCGAATCCTCGAGCTCAGAGTTCCCTTCGAGGGCCACCTTGTCAGGGACAGAGAGCTCGCATCACCTACAATTCGGCGAGGAACACCGTGTTGTTGCATCGAATGTGGAAAGGCTAGTACACGCATCGTTTTAACCGAATACAGTAAAGACCCAAATACTGTCCGGTGTCGAGATCCCAAACGTTGTCTAGGCTTACTCAGCCTGTTTTCAAGATTGTTGTCGGCTCGGGCATACGCGCGTGAACACCACTACGTCAACACAATGAACAAAATGTTCAAACTTCTTAGTTCTCATTAATTTTTCATGGGACTTTCAAAAACGTATTTCTGGCATTTTTCTGATTAAAACAAGACCAAACACGATATAGTTTCAATTGCAATCTAGCGGTGTAATCGACGAAGAAAGTTCCGGTCGCAAGAAAGGACGGCGTATGGGAAAGAAAGAAACGCTTCGGCAACTCGATCCGTGTTTCATTCTGTTCTTTTCTATGTTCGACTCTCTATTGAAGTCTCGCTCGGTAGACGCAGCCATAAATCAGAAAAACAAGTCTTGGGTGCAAACGTTGTCTGCCCAGAGTACGCCTGATGGACAGCATTTGAGGAATTACTGTAAATCTCGAGACAGTCTTAAACATTGGGTTCGCGTGCGTAACGATCGGTTGCATCGGCAGGTCCTCAGAGAAACGGAGCGGTGCCAGCGTACAACGGTAGCCCGGCCGCTTCCTCGCACTACCAGAATATGAATGTTGTGTTGAACGACGCGAATTGCCCATACTATCAGCTGTACGGTCCGCCGCCGAGTTACGAGACTGTGATAGCGCAGACACGCGGTAAGATATCGAACCCAGCGTCGCCGGAAACCTCGGGGGCGCGGATCAACGGTCAATCGGCAAGCGTTTTGCCAAATTCGAGCGTGCCGCAGTGCTTCTCGTACGCGTGCAATCCGTCGACGAGGCTGAACGCTGGTCTGGAGCAGAACGCGGCGTACCAGAGCGGGAACGTGAGTCCTCGCCAGCTCGAGAACCCGGAAGCGATGCCGTTGCCGCGTTTCCCGCCGTACTTGCTGCCGGATGGCACGATCAGGCCGAACCTGTGCGTCAACGTTCCGTTCAACTACCAGGAGCAGTCGTTCGTTCCCGGGGACGGGTTCACGCGTATCTATCGAGGTACATCTACGAACTATATTCCCTATCCGTTGGACAAATCATCGGACACTTCGGACCCGGAAAACCAGACCTTCGAGGTGCCGAGAATGGAGAGGTACACGATGGTGAACATCGATTGCACGGCAGGTAGCAGCAGAGACCCGAGCGTTTGGGAACCAAGCGATCGTACGGTACCGAAAACGCACGGAAAACCAGGAACAACCGCGGACGAAGTACTACAGGAGAACGATCGCGATCACGAGCAACAGATGAACGCAATGGAAACCGGTAGAGGATTCTCATCGATGCGCGGCGAGAACGATTCAGAATCCACGGTGAACTCGTCGGAAGATTTCGAAGTGGAGTTCTCGAGGAGCCGTCGGGTGTACGGCGGGTCTTTGAAAGCGACTGGCAGGTACGCGGGTAACGCGAAATGCGACGAATATTCCGTTGAAAGGGCGTTCTCGAAAACTCTGCCTCGTTCCTGCGAGGGACTTATCAATACGGAGCCAGCGACAGCTACCGCTACAGCTACGGCTACAGCAACAGCGATAGTCACAGCCACGGTCACAGCCACAGCGATAGCGACAGCGACAACGACCGCGATAGTTCGCGTGTCTCAGAATTACGCGAGTCCTCTAGAAGAGACGGCTGACGCTAGCGCGAGTTCTTTCCAATCAAATCCATCCAACAATGTGATATTAGAGTCTTTCGTTTCCGACGGCGGGTCTTCCTCGACGGAGAACGTCGAGGACGAGCAACGGTGTCGTCCTCGTTTCGCCAACGTCAGTACAAATTCTGATTTTGAAAGTAAACATAGATTAGACAGATCGAAATCGTTGGACTGAATGCACGAGCGATTCGACATTTAAGCGATACCTTATTCTTGTATACACGTTAACGTACGATTTCCCGCGTATACATATATATATATATTATATATAAAACTCGATCGTTAGGCGACAAACGTCGAACAACACGTTCCATCCCGCAATCGGTGTAAAGAAAACGAGCGCAGTATTATTTTTTTAACGGGTCCTCCGATGTGTCGGTGTATACTTGTCGCGTATTAAGAGAAACATTTAATGTTGTACCTACAATGCTTGTTGATCCTGTCTATTTTTCGATCGATCCGCAATCGTCACGCGGCAGGCTTCGCTTTCGAGCACAGAGCGCGACGCGTGACGTCGAGGGGCTGATCGATGCAATAACTATTCTCGTAACGTTTTACTGAGAAAACCTGTGGGAACACTCAGAGCACCGTCTTCATTTCTCCGTGAGAAGCAACTGGTTTTTGGCCGTCGCCGTCGGTGTCGGTGGACAGGGATATCGAATTCTCCCAGCCGGCAATGGCAACCAACGACCGGCGACGGAATTTCGTCGGCGAACGCACGCGATACTGCCAGAAAACGATTCGCTCGAAAAATACGATTCGTCGTTCGAAGTCGGTCCGCGTCGTTTCCGTGAGACGCGACACAATGCGACGCGACGCGACGCGACGCGACGGCGCGGTGTCGCGTGTCGCACTCGGTTGACCGCGCGCACTCAATTACGCGAACGGTGTCCCTGTTTTTATGAATGGGCTCAACTAACTCCGGTTACGCACAAAACCGTCGATTGACGCCGTACTTCTCGTCGTCCTACATTTTAATATCGGCATGCCAATCGACTCGTTAGCGCACCCTTTTTCTAATCTTCGCACATCGTCGCACACATTTACGAACCACGAGTAAACGTTTTTAATATCAACCGTTCTATCTAAGTAGGGAGGAAAAGAATCTTTTATCGCATGACCGTCTCTCCCGCGTCGTGATTTTCTATACCGTGAACCGTGAACCGTTCTAGCTGGCGCTACGAATCCGTCGAGAGTACCCGATCCGTTTTCCGGCTTGATCGAGCACCGTTCGTAGATACATAAGTTCCCTGTGTTTGCACGTTCGCGCAATCTCGAACGTTTCTGTGGTTACACAAGGCGAAACAACGCGTGTCGCGTTTTACCAAATCTTTCCGTTTACGCCTCTCGACAATTCTGTCGAACTTGCCTTAACGACGTCGTCGCAGCGCTGTACCGACATCGGAAAGTTTACACTCCGATTGAACCTTGCGGGGAGAAAAACACGTCGCAGTTTCAATACGAACGAGCAAAAACAACGCGAGTCTACACGTATTCTTGCACCCCCGTCCCTTCCGTTCGATATTCTTCTATAATATATGTATTCGTATTTCTATCTGTATTTGTATCGATCGTTTGCGTTGATCTGATCGGAAGAGACCTGTAAATTCCATTGTACTTGCATGAAACCGATGTTTCGTCGTTTTGCCTTGCAACCACGAATTCATAGATTAAGCTCGATCTCCTTCGACGCCCGGCAAGCCATCGCTGTTCCAATTAACTTTAAGATATTGTAATTTACGAGAGAGCCTCTAGTTTGTTTACGAATATAGCGTGCAGCGAGGAAAGAGGGACGAAGGGGAGTGGTGTGAGCGCGAGATACATAAAACTCTGTAAGTTTGGAACGGACGCGAGCGATAGAAAAACCTGGTGTCCGATGGGAGCGCGTGCCCTACGCGCGACTTCCTTTTTCTCTCTCGAGTCTTCGTCTTTCTCCAGGTTACACGATTGTTTTCACGATTTCACGCTCAAAGGTTCTCGCGGGATGCGACTTACACGCGTCGCCGCGCCTACCAAAAACAGTCGAGTCGTCGTCGCTTTCCTTTTCGATTACGTTCGGTATGTTTTCTCGATTCTAACTGCGGTCCAAAGAAACAGCATACGTGCCAATAACGTGTCCGTTAGGTAAATTAATGACCGGGCGACCGAGTCTTTCGCGCAGCCAAGGTGTTAGCTTAAATCAGACGAGAATGAAACGAGGAGACGATAACAGATGAAAATAATGAACAAAAGGAAAGAGTGCACGCGTATACATATGTACAAACACACACATACATATCTACATACATATACGCATTACACACACACACACACATACACATACGTACATGTACAATTATTTTTTGTAACCGATCCTAAAGAAATCCAGACGGACCCGTCGAATTCGCGGTGTCCGTGTGAAATGAAAATACATATTATAACGCGTACGGTAAACGACACGCGATGCTCCGGATCCACGGAGCTCTTCTGTAGATTCAGGAATATCACTATATTTTGTGTGCGTGCGTAGTGTCTGCGTGTTACATAGCTTTAACCAATAAACTAGTCCGAGCGATCCTCTGACCGTAACGTGCAATCATATTCGTATTACCATACTGTAAGATATATTGTACCTAACGACCGGTGGACGAGAAGGAGGAAGATGACGATGAGGAGGAGATTGAGAATGAAGAGAGAAGTTGGAAGGATGTCTTTCTGAAATAAAGACGAAATATTTATTCAGGCGAACGCGTACGATGCTCTTCGGACTGTTCGTCTCATTTACGTTGGTATCCGTCTTTCGTTTTTGAATCGACGCGACGCAGCCGTCGCTGGGTCTCTTCTTCCGCGCGGCGACAACGCGCAGGAATGCGGGAAGGACTCGGCGACACGGCTCGCGGAATTTCTTAGCGGACGTGTCGCGATTCGATCTCGTTTCGATCGTTCTAACCGCTTGCGAACGCGAGCAATCACTGCGCTCGCTTGTTTTAGAAGAAGAAGAAATTTGGAAAGCCGGTTCATCGATTCCGGGAAAGATTGCGGTACGGTTTCTGGCGTGGACGTCGAGCTTGTTATCCGGTATGGCGGCTGAGCCGATAAACGGGCTTCGATGGTAAACGACGGTCGGCGGAGCACGGGTCGACGGTAAAGAGATGGCAGGTGCCACCCAGTGACCCGACGAAAATCAATAGGAGGATAGGTAGAGGGGTTGGAGGTGCGTCGAAGCATCCCTACGGGAGAGAGACAGCCGCGCAAACCTGGCGGCACCGATACAGCGGCGGAGCTGCGACCATCGCAAAATCCGAGCTGGAAAATGTCATAGTCGCGGGGACGAACCTAGTTCCGTGCCACGGATTTCTCTCTCTTCCCCTCTCTCTCTCCCTCCCCGGTGTTCTCTTTCTCACGCACGCACTCTGTCTCTCTCCCGACCCTCGATTTTTGGACTCGACCGCGTTCCTTCTGGCCCCGTTGTCCCGTTTGCTTCGTTGCTCCGGTGCTCGCTCGTTTCCGGGGCCAACCCCGTTCTCCCGGTCTAGTGAATCAATAATTCAAGTGATTGTGCGACGATTAGAAGATCGGAAGCCGGGCAAGATGTCGGTGAAGGTGAGTGGAATTCGGAAGAAAGATCTTCGCTCTGGTGGACGAAGAACACCCTCTCGAGGCGTCGGCGAGACCTCTCTGGCTCAGCGCAACATCGTTTTACGACAGTGGGCGTATTCGTTATGTAATGTCAATGTCACGGAGGACACTCCAACGCGGAGCGTATTCCGAAACGCGCGCGACTCGCTGGCACCGAGGAATTATTATTAGCTGACCGAACCGAAACGATCGATCGATGGGTTTCGGTGTTTCGTTGCATTCGAGATACTCTCCGCCGCGGTCTATTCCCTCGGGGACAGTATCGCCCGCAAACGAGCACGCTACGCGAGCTCGCGATGGCCGACGGCACGATTCCAGCCGCGGTTAATTTATCAATCGATACGGCTGCGAGACGACTTCCTCGAGCAACGGGGAAACCGTTTTGCTGCGGCCTCGAGCGCCGCGAGCTTCTCTATTCGCTTCTCCGACGAAATAATTGCGCGATCTTCGCATCTTTGTACGATCTAATATTAGCGACGTTTAAGCGCCCCGTGCAGCTTCGTTCCGCAGCTGTTATCGCGTTGCAACTTTGCGGCGTAGATCCTCAACGACCCGCGACCCGCCGGGCCTTTCGGGAATCGGGATCAGAGACGCAATTGTTCAATTTGAATGTTTACCGAGTCGATTCACGAGCGTCGCGACCGACAACATGCACGTCGTCCTTGGCGCTCCGCACGATTCACCGTGCCGCCGAAACGCGGGACGACGATGCTCGCGGATGCAATTTCTTTTTTGCTATCCCTCAGCAAACCGCGCCGCGGAACGAAATGGCTCGTGGATCGAATAGTAGCTGGCGTACCGTAGCGAAAAACGTTTTAATTGTATTAACATCAGCACAAGTGTCCATTTCCTGCCGCCGCGAAAGGTCGGTGACGAAACGGACAGCTCGATTGCATACGCGTGCGCGTGCTTACGCGGCTCCTCGTGCATGCACGCGTGCAGGCGGCTTGCAGTTTCGACAAGAGCTTCGTCCCGTTCCTCTCGAGGCTGCGGCTCGTCGGTCGTCTTTCGAACAGCCTCGCATCCGCCGAGCGTTCTCCCGCGATCGGTCGATCCGCGACAACGTGCTCGAATCCGCGTATAAATTGTTCGCACGGTTCCGGACTGCTTGGCCGCGTTCGAGCGTTATCGCGACGATGTTTTCCACGCACTTTGCGCTTCCGGTTGTAACTCGCTTCCGCTCCCGCGAATAATAGAAGCTCACAGAGGATCCAAGACCGCAACGGCGGCCCGTCTTGTTCCACGACACGAGCGGTTACTCGCATCTGCTACGAGGTAACGCAACGTCGAACGATACTCGAGCGATCTTCAGAAAATTTCATCGCCGTTGTCGGCTGAATTCCGCGTCGGTTCTCCGCGATTCCGAGTAACGAGCCGAGGGAAATTGAAAGCAAAAGCGTGTCACGCGAACGAACGTTTTGTTCCGTCGGAGAGACGTCGACCTCTTTATCGCCTCGTCAAAAGTCGAAAAAGCTTCTGTCGTCCCCGGATATCGGTGACAGTCGCGATACCGCGTAATCGCCTGATTCACGAGCCAGTCCTGGACTGGAACTCGTCGCAGCGACTCTTCGACGTCGCGTTGTTTCGTTCGAAGCTCGCGATGTTATTCCAGCGATCCCGACGGTCCCTGGTATTCGGTTAGAACGGGACGGCCGCGCGAGGAGGGTACGTATTTTTAGTTTGCTCTAAAACTGTGTCACCAACCGTGGCAATTCCGCCGACGAATTTCCCGATCGGTCTCCGGCCACGAGAAACTGCGTAGGCTTTACGCGCGACGCGAGGCACGCGACACCGCCGCGGAGTCACATGTTGCATCTGTTTGACGTACGACCGCGTTTACACGCAATCGGCCGCGTCCGTTTATCTGGGAAAACGAGAAGACCCTCCACGGCTTGTCGCGAAAAAACAACGGGATCGCGATCCGCGAGGGACGTTTTATCTCGGGTCTTGTACACTGTATTGGGCGGGAACCGACCACTCGTGGAAACCGCAGGAACCTTATCGTTCAGATAATTTCCGCGCCCGAGAAGCTACGATTCGCTTTAGCAAAGATTTACGAGTACTAATTATTACGTTATCTCGCGGAGTAGACATTGTGCAACGGCGAGCCAGAACGGCGCCGCGTTCTTTCATTAGGGATGGGATCGAGTTTATACTCACGAATCCGAGTCGATCTCAATAATCAAGTTTCGTTTCATGATTTTTCGATTACTACGTAAAAGCAATAATGTAAAAGTATTCGTTTTGTACAAACTGATATCGAACCTGGAGATAGGTACTGCGATATTGAACTCAGTCACTATTTGTATTTTTGAAACTTTCTTTACACTTTGCAAGTATGGTTCTTTAAAATATGATTTACAGTTTTGTTAATCTTGTGAAATACCCAGTACATTTTGTTTGTATAGATTTTCAGACGCAATTGCTCTTGAAAATTATCCACACCTGGATCGAAACGTTGAGTTAAACTTAATCATTGCTAATTTGCTTTGTTTTTGCTTTTATTGTTGATCGAAACCGTGCGCCGAGAACATATGTTTGATTTATATTAAAATTTACGATCGAGAAACACGAAACTATTATGGTATTGGAAGGAATCGAATCTTTCGCAAGCAATACTCGGATCTTGGAAATCAGAACTGTATAGTTGGTTTTAAACACGTTTGTTATCTAATTCGTTACTTTTTTATCCATGATATTTCCTGCTTTTGGAAACACTCTTTCTGGAGGTACAGAAGTGGCCATTGTACAAAGATACTCACGCGCAGTTTTTGATCAAGTGGGGTACAGATAAGACAGCGTAACTGATTTTAAAAGTAAAAAGATTAATGATTAGAAAAATCAGAGAATTTCTGGTACGATGTTCGTAAAAGCTTCGAATCTGTTCGACCAAGGTTCGCATATTGCAAGTATTACTTCCATTTACCAAAGCACTTGTAAAAGGTTCGAAACTATCTGGCGTAGAATCGAGTGTACTTACAGAGAGTTCAAATTCAATCAATGTCCGAACCTGTTTGCGATGTACTTGATCACTAGACAGCGGATCCCGATGCAAAATAAAAATTTATTTTCTCTCTTAATATGTTCAACGAGTCGAAAACATATCCTTTATTTTTAATGACACGAAAAATATTTATAGCATAATTTAAATGGTATCGAAGAAGGAATATGTATCATAGATCAATTTTTTTTGTCCGGCTACTTTTTCATAGTTTTTTCAAGGTTATCCTTATTTTTGATCAGGAAACTTGTTATTTTTATTCGATCTTGTAGCGGCTGAAAGAATAAATTTGAATATGCTTAAGTCATTACCTTCAGACGACCTTGAATCCAAAAAAGTGATAAAATTGCAGGTATAACGTGTGCACTTATAATAATGTTATAACACAAACGGTAAGTTCAAATGTAATCCTAATATTATCCTGCAATTTTATCACATTTTTTTGGACTCATGAAGGTAATGACTTTCAGTCGCTACGCTATGAAAAAATAAGGATGACCTTGAAAGAAACTGAAAAAATAACCGGACAAAAAAATTGTTCTTCTACGATATTCCTCCTTCGATACCATTTAAATTATGCCACAAATACGTTTCGCGTCATTAAAAATAAAGGAGATATGTAGGTAGCCTGCTTTGGCTGAGACACCCTGTACAACAGTGGGTATTTACATAGAAAAGGATTGCCTACTCCGATTGGAATGAAATTTTAATATGTTATGCAATAACACATTCTGAACAACTTTTTCCTTTTTCAATATAGGGAGGTTGCTTTTAGTTTTCGAGATATTCGCAAAAAACTATTGCTAATACTGTATTGAATTTTCCTTATTCTTGTACGTTCCGTGGCAACGTGACGTTGATCCGCGCGGCGTCTGTTTACTTTTTTTTTGTAAACACGCTGTCAAACTACTCTTAGATTTTCGTATGCGTGGTCCTCTGCGCCCCGTTTACAACCTAAACACAACTCATTCTATTCGCAAAACCTTTGTATTATAGCTGTTATCTATAATTTGAACTAGTAATGGAAAAATCGTGCGATTAGAATTAGTTGTGATTAGGTTGTGGTTTTTCCAGGAGTAGTTTTTCCAAATTTAAAACTTACCCCATATAGTGTCACCCTATATAGAGTGAGACCCTGTTTTCTCTCTCGTCCCCACAACGTGTTTACAAAACAATAGGACTCCGCGCCGTGCCAGAATACCGAAAATTCAATGCAGTATTAGCAATAGTTTTTTGCGAATATCTCAAAAACTAAAAGCGGCCCGCTATATTGGAAAAGGAAAAAGTTGTTCGAAACGTCGAAATCTATAACATATTAAAATTTCATCAAAATCGGGGTAGGCAGCCCTTTTCTATACAGGGTGTTCGACTACAGGTGGGAGAAAATTTAAGGGGTGGTTCTTAACAATGATATAAGACGAAAATGAAGAATAAAAAAATTGCGATTTCGTCTTTGTTATTTAACTATTAACAATTAAAAATCAACAACGCGTCTAACAAAAGTGTACGTTGTGTACGTCAAAGAGTGCAATGTTGTCCAACGATTTGTTAAACATTTTCACCTCACTGGGGCCCCAAATGAGAACCAAGTTATGCATGCATCTGTCACTTGATACGTGACTGTCGCGTTGTTAATAGCTAATAAACGAAGCCGAAATCGCAATTTTTGAATTCTTCATTTTCGTCTTATATCATCGTTAAAAACCAACCCTTAAATTTTCTCCCACCTGTAGTCGAACACCCTGTATAATTACTCAACAGTGTTTTTAAACTCATCTAATATGTTCACTGTCTTAAATTGCACCCATTTTCACCATGAACGCATAAAATCCCCTGTCTACTGATCACACCCACAAAAGGTGGTTCGCAACCCACCGTAATAAAAAGTAGGTCCCACTGAAAATTAGGCTGAAATGGGCTGAAATTTGGCGTTAGAGAGAGTGGAAGGAAGGGAGATTGGTAAATGGATTTGAACCCCTGAGGGGACCAAATATCATATACATACTGATCACACCCCTATCACTCACCTCGGAGAGCCAGGGAGGTCCCGTCCGAGTTCGCGTAAAGGTTGATTGTTGCTACGGTGAACGATACTCGATTTGTCCGCAGATGATGATGTACAAGCAGGCGGAGTTCGAGGATGAGGACACGAGCAGCATAGGGTCCAGCGCTCCCCACAGCGAAGCGCTCAGCATGTCGGCGCCGCACGTTCGATTCCGCTCGGTACCTTTCCCGATCAAGGTAAAGTCTTCCAACGATCTCCGTTGTTCGTGAACCGCTCGTTGATCACCCGGGCAAAACGATCGTTTCCCCGTTTACAAGGGAACGCGTAACGCGCACAAACGATCCCGGTTATTGAATCCGAGCGGGAGCAATAGAATGATTCTAGCAATAAGACGCGGAGTCCAACGGTCGGGCGACGCTTTCTAACAGGCTTAAACGAGCCGGGGCCGTTTGTTTCGCGTAGGGAACGTCGCTGTGGAGAGCGAGGAGCGCGCTCGAACGATGCCTTTTCATCATATGCGCGGGTCTATTGCTGATGGTCGTGATGCTGTCGATCGTAATCAGCAGCAAGAACGGCTGGGACGAGGCGCCGATACTCCACGTGACGTCGCACGGAGACGGTAACGAGAAAACGCCCGATCCAGATATTCAGGAATACATGGAGATCGTTCGTTGCAGATGGGACCCATTGTTTGACGGAGCACTGCGTCACCGTCGCGGCGAACATCATAAACAGCATAGACCGTTCGGTGGATCCTTGCGACGACTTCTACGATTATGCTTGCGGAGGATGGATCAAAAAGAACCCCATACCGGACGGGAACAGCATGTGGGGCATCTTCGGGAAACTCGAGCAGGAAAATCAGCTGGTGGTCAAGAACGTTCTTGGTAACTTTCGGTGTTAATAAAAATGAAAATTAAACACTACGTGTAACAAAGCATTTCAAGGTGAGATCTTTTGAGCGTCGCCTATTCGTCGTAACTTCCTCGTGTGCGTTTGCATGCACGAGTTTGCGTTCGTGACCAATGGAGTATAAAGGTGGAATCTCTTAAGCGCGTCTGGACGCAGTGTTCCGCCTTTTTGAGGACCCTGAAATTCCATTTATCAAGAAAACAAACTAGCGCGTCCAGACGGGTAATAGTAAGTCGCAGTGAATGGATTGTGGATGGTAAGACGTTGTGTTCGGACGCGTTTAGGAGATCCCGCCTTCAGCCAGAAAGTCAGATTGGGAAACCATGATTTCGAGTTTTCGAGGGCGAGAGTAACAACAGTTGGTTCCACAGAGAAATCGCTGAGCGAGATGAGGTCCAAGGCAGAGAGGAAGGCCAAGTATTACTTCCTGTCGTGCATGGACGCGAACGACACCATCGAGAGCCTAGGCGCGAAGCCTATGCTCGATTTGTTGGAGACAATCGGCGGCTGGAACGTGTCCGGGAAATTCAACGTGTCCTCGTGGTCCCTGCAAACCAGCATGCACATTCTGCAGAACGTATACAACATGGACGGTCTGTTTACATGGGCGGTGAACGAGGACGATCGAAATAGCACCAGGCACATTATACAAGTAAGACACCGGCTCTAGGCGTAGGTACATACTAGAAACGCGTAGAGGCCGTCTGGCGCGTCACTCGATAAACGAAAGCATTCGACATTCCCCAGATCGATCAGGGTGGGCTGACCTTGCCGACCGCCGACAACTATCTGAACGTTACCGAGCACGTCAAGGTGCTGACCGCTTATCTGGATTACATGACGAAGGTACGGATCCTGTATAATAATCCTGATAACAAACCTGTATATAGTAAACGCTCCTTATTACAACGGAGTCGAGGGCGCGATCCCTGTTCAATGCCTACTCACTCCACTGCTGGCCAACGCCGCGCCGCAGGGTGGCGATGATTGATCACGGCTCGGGTACAGTATTGTATCGATAGAAGTCCTCAACGGGTTCCATGGAAATCACCGACACGGATTTCGCCGACACTGTTTTCAACGACAACATTTCACCGACTCCAGGTTTGACCGACAATGACTTTGGCCGACAACGCCTTTAGGGTCGATTCATACATATCCGGCCGGCGTTTTTCGGTATCCATGCATTTCCGGCCGATTTTTGAGGCAACTTGAGTAGGAATGTTTCTCATTACCATGAAGTTGTAAAGGACAGCTACCGATAGTTCACCTGAGGAGGGATAGAAACCTTTTATTTGTTAGTTATGGCCTGTTCGACTCGAAGGAAAAGTAGTTGTGGACGGTCTCACTTAAACCTGGGTAAGAATATTTTGTCGGACTCCGATATCGGAGATGTATGAATCGACCCTTAACCGACAACGACTTTGATCGACAACAAATTTGACCGACAACAACTTGAGACGATCACCTCAGTTAGCGAAGTTTGTTGTCGGTCAAATTCGTTGTTGATCAAGTCGTTGTCGGTTACAGGCATTGTCGGCCAAAGTCATTGTCGGTCAAATCTGGAGTCGGTGAAAACCGTGTCGGCGAATCTGTGTCGGTGATTTCCATGGAACCCGTCCTCAACACGGGTCTGCGCAGGATCATTTATACGCCAAGGACACTATTCTTTTGCCGAACGTACAGAAGGACAGCCGAACTCGAGAGGCTTCGGTCGCCTAGAAATGTAGACAAGTAAATATTTTACTTGTGTAATAGTTCTAAGTCATAAAATAATCAAGTCAGGGCCACGATATAAGTTTGTGAAACACACGGCTGTTGGATTAGTAGTGAGCGTTTACTATAATCACCCGAAGGTAGATGTTGTGTAACAAATGCGGTACGCAGATGCGGATCCCATGAAAATCACTGACGATTTTAATCGATGACAGTATTATCCGATACTTTTACTTTTGTTAAATATAATTATTAAGTTATAAGAGGAATTAGTTGTTGTCGTTAATGTCGAATAATACTGTCGTCGACTAAAGTCCATGGGACACGTGCAGCTACATAGAAGTGCATATTCGAAATCGGATGCAAACGTCGAGTTTCTGAGCAGATCGGCGTGCTGCTGGGCGGGGAAGCGAATTCGACGAGACGGCAGATGCAGGAGGTGATCGACTTCGAGACGAAGCTAGCGGAGATCATGACGCCGTTGGAGGACCGTCGGGACGAGGAGAAACTCTATAACCTGATGACGTTGAACCAGCTCCAGGAAAAAGCACCCTTCGTGCGTACATATAAACAGCGTCGGATTAAAGGTCCATTTATACTCAAATATCGAATATATTCCATCGGATATATTTGAGTATAAATGGACCTTAAACCAGCGCGGGGCCCTAGCGAATGTTACCAGGAGGCTCTAGGTTACGTATGATCATAAAATAAAACGCAACGTTTTACGCAACGGGGATTTTCGAACCCCGGTCTACAGCTTGGTAGTTCAACTCCTTAACCGCTTGGACAAGCGACGGTTTTAAAATCATAGCAAACATTTGGTATATATAACATAATAATACCCAATAAGCAATAAGTTTCACTTCTGTCGCGCGTGGACTTCACACACACGATCCTTTTTACCGTGGGGCCCCCCCCCCAAAAGCGTTGGGCCCGTAGCATTTGCTACTCCTGCTACTAGGCTCAATTCGGCCCTGCACATAAATGTATAGTACCGTGTAGAACCTAACGATCCATTCTCGATTTTAGTTATCCTGGGTAACCTACTTCCAAAACGCCACCCGACTGATCAACAAGAAGATCAACGGCAAGGCGACGATCGTGAATTTTGTGCCGGAGTATTTCGTCAAGCTGTCGAAGCTCGTGACGAACTACACGAAAACGGACGAGAAGAAGATGTAAGCTCGCGATATGGTAGATGATTGTATGGATTGTATGGTGGTTATATAATTGATTAATAGAGTTGTATTCTTTAAAATTTAACCATATAACTCATGCAATCATCTGATAGATAAAGAGTATAGTGTCTCCGAATGGTATCGAGTCTGTTCTTTTCGCAGAGTGCTGAACAACTATCTGGTCTGGCAGACCGTGAGGTCGTTGACGGGTTGCCTATCAAAACCATTCCGCGACGCTTACAAGGGCCTCCGGAAGGCGTTGATCGGCTCGGAGGGAAGAGAGGAGCCGTGGCGTTATTGCGTCAGCGATACCAGCAACGCGATGGGCTTCGCGATCGGAGCTATGTTCGTCCGAGAAGTTTTCCACGGGAAGAGCAAGCCTATGGTACGATTGATACAGTAAAATCGCGATCTAGCTCCCATCGCCTGTTCCGAGCAGGGACTGAGAACGAATAGGGAAACTATTTTCTTATGCCGAACGTAGAAAAGGGCAACAGTTCTCTGTATTTCGATCGACAATTATTTATTACTACAGTTTTGGCGTTTGCCAACCGTACATTGATTAATTGATAAATTCTTACAGACGCAATGACTGAAAATTTGTATTCTTGAAAATGGTCTAAATTCAGATCGAAACGTCGAATAAATTTTATGCGATATTTTGCAAAATTGCTTAGTGATTCCAAATGATCGTACCAGTGCGTCAATAACATTTATTATAGCGAGCTCCCTCGACAGGGAGCTAAATCGCGACTTAACTGTAGTTGCCGATTATGCGAGAAACAAGAGATAACGAGCTACAATTACAGGCGGAGGAGATGATCGAGCAAGTGCGAAAAGCTTTCACCAAGAACTTGAAGAACCTCGATTGGATGGACGCAGAGACTAGGCGGTCAGCGGAGGAGAAGGCGAATGCCATCACCGACATGATCGGCTTCCCGAATTTTATTCTGAACCAGTACGAGCTCGACGAACGATACAGGGAACTGACGGTTAAGCAGAACGAGTACTTTATGAATAACATTCGGGTGAACAAGTATAACTTGAAAAAGAACCTGGACAAGCTGGACAAGCCCGTGAACAAGACCACTTGGATCATGACTCCGCCAATGGTGAACGCTTACTACAGGCCTACTAAGAATCAAATAGTCTTCCCAGCCGGAATTCTGCAGAGTCCGTTCTACGACATGGAGAATCCTAAGAGCTTGAACTTTGGCGGGATAGGAGTGGTGATGGGACACGAGCTGACACACGCGTTCGACGATCAAGGTACGGCGTATGCGTTGTGCAAAACGCTGTTCAAAATACAGTGCGTGTGATTCTAGAAAGCTGGTAAATGTTGTAAGGAGAGTCGATACGTCTTTCAGTGCTCGTCAAATCGTAAGGAACATTGCGTTATCCTTTCGAGTAATATTGTAGGATATTTCTGTATGATGTTTTGTAAATCGAAGTCTCCTGAATGTTACAATTTACTGTTTCAGGGAGGGAGTACGATCTGAACGGAAACCTGAACCAGTGGTGGAACAACGCCACCATAGACAGGTTCAAAAATAGAACGGAGTGCATCGTGGACCAGTACAATGGCTTCGAAATACACGGCCGGCACGTGAACGGACGACAAACTCTGGGTAAATGCACTGTCTCCTCTCTGTCCGAAACTTTGTTCCGAACTAACCGAATCGACGATCGATAGGAGAGAATATCGCAGACAACGGAGGTCTCAAAGCTGCGTACCACGCGTACATCACCACGCCTAAAACCTATGAGGACCAAATGCCCCTGCCCGGCCTGAATTTGACGCACCGCCAGCTTTTCTTTCTGAACTTTGCTCAGGTAAGTACGCAGAGCGACGTGATGCGTGTTTATAGCGAAGCGGGTAGCAACGGGGAACGAAAAAGCTACAGTGCGTGTACAAAGTGTTCGTACATATTCAAAAATAGAATAACTTTTTTATAAATGTACCAATCGACCTGTTTTTTTTTAATCATCAATTAGAAGCAGTGGTTTACCGAAGGATCTGCAAAAAGGATGTTCCAGAAAATTATTATGATAAAATTACTATGCTTCTAATTAATTATAACGAACACGTTGTACACCCACTGTACATTTTCTTTAGTATGTATCGAAATGTCGTCACGAAGACGTCGGAAGCTCACGTTGGCTGAAAATATTTTTACTACATATCGTCTATTAACTTCAAATTGACATAGTACGGGAATGTAATGGAGCAATTGAGTGATCCTTGTCCAACTCGTGTTACCGCTGCACTATAACCAGTCGCATTTAATTCTATTGGTTTGATTTTGCGGGATGTTCACCTCACCGCTATCCTTGATCTTCACCGCTCCACTATAACCGTGCCCTAAGTTCGTATGAAACGCGTCTAGAATCTCGTACAAACTTTGAACGCGTTTCTTTGGATTTGCTCGGACAGGTCTGGTGTTCCGCTGCCACATCCGAGGAGATATCGCTCCAAATCGAGAAAGATTCTCACTGTCCTCCGAAGTACAGGGTGATCGGGCCTCTGTCGAACCTACCGGAGTTCGCCTCGGAGTTCAACTGTCCAAAGGGTTCGCGAATGAATCCGGTCCACAAATGCGAGGTCTGGTAACGCGGCGCTGACGCGTTCGGGTTTCCTCGTTCCGACGATCTCCGTGGATCGCGGACGAGTCTCGCGAGAAATCGCTAGGCAGCGATCGCTGGCACTTTGTACTTATCAGCGAGCCGGTCCACGGATCGACGGCGAGGTCCGAAACGGTTCCAGAGACCAGTTTGGATGGGCCCGCAGACGACCGAAGTGATTCCGAGCGGCGATAGTCGACGCGTCGGAGTTTCGGAGTCGAGAGATTGCAGAGAGACGTTTTCAGCGAGTCGAACCAGACGATGACGAGTGACCTTTCCACCAAAGAGCAAACGCCAGAGAGTCGTGCAGATTTCTATGCCGATCCAGGTCCGTGATCTCACCGATTCGAGTATGTCGAACGTCCTGAAGCGCGCGTGTCCTCGCCGGCACTAGGACCGCCGTGCATATCGATTCTCTTCTTACGTATAGTTGTGTCGAACGCACTTCGGGGCGCAAAACTTTTTGGCTAAATGTACGCGAGATGCTCGCCGTGGTTCATCGAGATCTGTCGAGCCAATTCTGAGGTTGCAAGGAAGAACGCCGCGTGTCGCACAGTTTCACTTTCGAGATATCGTCGTTCACAATGTTTTCATCACCAACGCTTTCGCATAGGACATCGCTCGTTAAATCGCGTTATTTTCTCGAGCTTTTCCAATTTGTTTTCACAACTTCTGTTCTGGTAAATCCGTAAATCACTCAAATTTTCCGAAATTGTGGCAAGCGACGTTTTTCCTGGCAACCACGGAATCGTTCGCGGCCGCGCCGCGTCGAACCGACCGACACACTTGACCGCGCGGAGGCGAATGCGAAGAGCGCGAAACGCGAAAGCGTATCGCGAGCGGGAACGCCAACGCGCGGCCCTCACCAGTCGCCTTTTTCACTTTTATACTTGGAACCAGTATTATTCGATTGTCAGTCGTCGATTCGAGTATGGGTTTACACAAACACGAAAGGCCAGCCAAAATTCCCCGCGAACACGTTCACTCGCCTCACACACACAGAGACAGCTGTGCACCTACTATTTTCCTCTGCAAGGACAGCGCGAGAATGGTCACCGCTGTTGTTCGGAGAGACGATCGATTGTATTTTGTTTTTTCGCTCGCGACTCGCGACCAGGGGGAACTCGAAACGATCTTGATGAGCCACGACGACCGGGAACCGCGGCGCCGTCATTTCTGCAGGCAGGATCTAGCGTTAAGCTTAAGAAATTTAATTTTTTAAACAGGCTACGGGCTAGTTAGAGCAGAGTTAGAGCGTTAATCTATAGGGGGGCGCGATGCCGCGCGGATACGTCGCCGCGGGTATACATACATACGTTACGTCGAGACGAAGTATTTTTCAATGTGCTTAAGTGTGCGTATATTGTTTCGTGTACCGCTATCGCGCGAGCTCGCTGCTCCTAGCGGGCGACGCGCGGCCGTATCAACTAAATTATGTGTCGTCTAATTTATAAGGGATTATTTGTACAAACAGGACGATGCCGACACAGCAGGTCCCCATCTTTTAATCAAATCACTGTAAAAAGACAAAGGGAGAGAAAGGGAGAACGAGAGAGTGTGAGAATGAGCGTGTGCGTGTGAGAGAAGCGAGTCGAAGCGATTCCACAGGTCTTTCGAAACGAGTACACTGTAATCGATACGTCTGTTAATCATGTGCCGTGAATCTTTATTTTTCATTGTTTCGGAATATCGTTAAGTATAGTCTATCATAGTGACCGGGAGCCGGGTGTCGCGTACGTTCAATATGCTTTCGATCGCGCGAGATGCTTCGAGCGATTCCTTTTTTTTACACTGGTTTGCCGACGAATAACAAACGAAGCCCCTTCATTTAACTCGCGCGGTACGTTTATTAGCTACCAGCAGCGAGAGCGCACCGATTCGTACTAGGCCCACTAGACGATTCGTCGATGCCGAAGAACGATCGCGCGGATTCGATTATGATTGCCAATGAATTTCGCGCGTGTAGTCCTTTAGAGCGCGACGATTCTTCCGAGTCGCGCCACTCAATACTATACATTACTCGCGATATTTACCAATGACGCACGTGTAAATCAAATAAAGAAGGAATTCAATAAAAACGAGCGGAGTGTGTTCATTCGCGTGCACTCGGATTCTCGAGTCGAACGCGTTCCAGCGTGTGCCACACGTTCTCGAGAACGCAAACGAGCGCGCTGAATATCGTCGCGCAGACCAGTCCCAGGAGCAGCAGATGAACGTGAGCGTACTCGACCGGTTGGAACGTCGACCGATCCTCCTCGGAGTCCGTCTCTATTCCTTTCGGCATCCACTTAGCCTCGAGGTACTTCAAAATCCCCGCGGAACGCAGTCGCGTCAAGCTAAAACGACAAAATCGCTTCTGTTTCTAGAGATCCCTGTTTCACGTGTTTGCGAATACACGTGGTACTCGAAACGTGTAGTAAGAAGTTAGCCCCCCACTATCGTTTTTCTCAATTTTTCATCTTATTTGTCATATTGTAGTTATAATATTCGAGCACGATATAGCACAAACATAGCACAATTCAACAAGTGGGAGGCTACTTCTAGGAGGCAAGAATTTAAGGATCCGTTCGGCACAGTGGCGTATTACCCTGTGGGCAACTTGGACAAATGCCCGGGGCCCCCAACAAAAGGGGGGCCCGAACACAGACCAAGATCCAAGTTCTACGTTCTTCTAATAAAAAATTCCAAAAGGGCCCCGAAATTCTACTTTGCCCAGCGGCCCCAACTAGTCATAACGCGCCACTGGTTTGGCAACCGATGCGTTACTGTCTCGGCTATTTTCATAAAGCGGACCCTACACGGTCAATCCGGATTGACAGTCTGATTGAACAGTCAGACTATATACTATACCTATCAGTCAGACTGACAGTACCGAATGACGTAATTTTAGCTTATTGTCATTCTGACTGATCGTGTAAAGTTAAGTCAGTAGACGGACCGATGATTGTACTGGCCGATTTCTAGATGTTTCATGGAAAAAATTCATGGAAACCCGAATACCCCCGAGGATCCTGAAAAGATTCGGGAAATCCCGAGTATTCTCGCACACCTCTAGTAAAAGTAGGACTTTTGAGGGTGATTGCAGCCTAGATAGATCTTTGATCAAAAAATTAGGAACTACCTCGTTAAATTCGTACTACACGGTTTCTAGTATACGTTCAAAACCGCGATGTCTGTCCGTTTGTCCAGTATCTTGTTGTCTGGAAGCGGAACCGAGCTTACTAGGTGTCTATCAGACGTCGATGCTCCCCAAATCTAGCGTGCAGGAACGAGATCTTCAATCTCCAGTAGCTACCGGTCGTTCGAACGATGCGACAGGCGCAGGCGTCTCGAACTCTGAGATAAATCGGCAAAAAGACGTCCGGCACCTCTAGATAGGCGAACCCGTTGTCGCAGAGTTGCCGCGGATTCAACCGAGCAGCGTCCCTCATGTCAGGACACCGGTTGTTCACCAGATCCCTCCATTCAGTCTTCAGCTCACCCCTCGGCGATCCGTTCTGAAAATCAGAAGAGAACCTAAGCCAGCATCCGGAAGCAGGTTAATCTGCAAAGTCTAATTAGATGATCGGTCTACCACGGTGAAGTGGATGTAGGCACTGCTGTCGTTCCTCACGCAGATCGAGTGGCTTCGCTTTTGCAACGCGTCCTCGAGGCTGTTCAATGGGACCGAGTTCCCCCGGATCGCCAAATAAGAGGTGAGCGTGCTGCTGAACCCTCCGGCCAGCAGCATTCCCGTGATCAAATGGGACACCACGATCAGCCGGAGCGACCAGGCGGAGGGCATCTTGTGGCAACCTGATTCGAACTAGAGCTGTTACTTATTTATTTATTTATTTATTTATTGATGCCGTAAACCATGATTGGTTTATATAGCATACACTACAACATATATATATAGCATACATTATGACTTATAATATAATATTTTCAGAAAACTAATTAGATATTAACATAATAAGAGCTGTTACTTATGATTAAACCGCGAATCTTTATGCAATTTTGACTTTGAAACTTTTCAAAAAATGCTGGGATGTAAAACGCGACAGAATGTGGTACGATTTTAATCTATTTCAGATGTACAGGCAACTACCCAGGGCCGGATTAAGCCTTTTGCTTGTGGGGCGTGGGAGATTGACAACTCCCACGCCCCGGGACGGTAGATGTTGTAGCGCCCCTCTCCTCCTCCTCTTTTGGCACGAGCTGTTTTTGGTCGGGGCCCCGCTTTTCGTATTTCTCCCGACCTCAGCTAGAGCTCTTACCACGCGTGTTCTTGGCGCTTCAGGGCCGAATTAAGTCTTTTTTTTTTCTAACAAAGGAAGAATTCTTCTATAACTTTTCGGTATGTCGGCGAGGCCCCTATTCACAGATTCTACTCGCCGATCATATTATCCGAGTAGGCCACTCATGTTCTTGGCTTTTGGGCCGGATTAAGCCTTTTTTTTAAGGATCTGAGGGAAAGTTTAAAAAACCTGACCACACCCGGGACAGTCAATGTACTGCCCCTCTACTTCCTCAACTTTCTTTGAGATTAGGGGGCCAGGGGGCCCCGCTTTCCGCATTTCTCCCCCCGCACTTCCCAAAGTCGCGCCACGCCTGTTCTTGGCTAAAATGGGCCGGATTAAGCCTAGGCTACTACTCCTGCTAAGGAGTAGCAAATGCTACGGGCCCGCGCTTCTGGGGGCCCCGCGTCAAAATTTTGTAAAAAAAGGTCATTCATGGAACAAGATCGTGTAAGTAACCGTACCTTAGAGTAAACTTTGTTTTTTGTTTCATTATCATACGAAACCTAGCGCCTACTGGTAACATTTGCTACGGGCCCCGCGCTGGTTTAAGGTCTAATACTCAAATATATCCGACGGAATATATTCGATCAGACAAATATTCTTCAACGCACTGTAATGGAAGTATGTAGAGCTACGGTAGGTGTACATACTTCCATTAAATTGAAGAACATCTTGCTACTACCACGGAAAATAAGATTTTATTCGATTCGAGTTTCTTGAAGTTCGTCTAGAAAAATTGCAAATTGCATAATCACCCTGAATCTAAACAAAAAAAATTACCCGGGTATACTCACGAATAGACTGCGGATCTTCGTGCAAAATAAAAATCGTTTGCATCAATTGCAACAAGCAGAAGACACTTGTTTTCTTGAACGATCTTCAAAATCTCGTAATTTCTTTATCGTTTTAAATCACACCAATTCGTTTATGCCATGAATGCATAAAGAGTTGCCTTGCATTAATGCCATGAACGCGTTACCTTGGCCGCTCAAGCAGCCCAACGCGATCAGCAAACCGAACGATGCTGAAGAGAACTCGTCTTTGGTTTGCTCGTCGTCCTCCGTGCTGGTTCGCGTGATTCTCTTGAGATAATGTACTCCGACAATGATCACACCGGTGGCCAGGGTGAACGCCAGAATCGTCGACCGTAACCCTCGACTGAACACGTTCGTGTACCATTGTTGCAAAACCCTGGTTCCGTCGGATCGAACGAACAGTGCGTACCTGCGACGACACGAGGCAAGAAGAATCAATGGGAACGAGGTGACTGTTCGAAACAATCGGATATTTTCCGTGGAACGTTGTCGTAACTTGAACGCGAGACCCTCGATTGTTTCGAGTAGAGCAGAGTTTCCCAAACTTTTTCTCTGATGGAACACGTTAAGGGGTTTGGCTCGTTTTCCAAATTCAATTAGAAGCATTAGTTTACTAAATGATCTGCAAAAAAGATTTGCCAAAAATTACAATTTACAAGGTTGCAAGCAAAATTTAAAAAATCGTTTCAAAATCGATTAACGTACACGCGAGCTGCAAGCGTTTAAATATGGTAAAAATCGTAGTTGCAGAGTCGTAAAGAAGGAAAACGTATGGGAAAGAAAGAGACATAGTTAAAAGCATTTTCAATACGCTCTCTTTCTCTGCTTATTATTTTTTTCTCTGATTCTATTATCGAAACAATTGGCTTGTGATAGCTAAAATATGATATAAATATTCGTGATTCAATTCTGTCTAACTGTCTTAGGATTATTTACAATTTCCAATCTTAATTTTCTTCTAAACATTACTAGACTGCAAAAAGTTTCACTTCTGTCGCGCGTGGTTTTCGGCATAAAATGCCAGAAACGCTTTTGCTTTCGTGCTCTCTCTTTCTCTTTGTTAGACTACGAACCGCACGAGGGTCAGCGCGTTAGCCACTTCCGTTACGCGTTTCCGTTTCATCGCCAGATCGGTTTTACGCCTAGCGCGCCAAAAGAAGTTTCACTTCAAGAAGCTTCGTTATTAATATTTTTCGCGGAGCACGGTTTGGGAAACTCTGGAGTAGAGTGTAGACATAGTCGACGCAGCGGTTGTCGTAAAACCGAGGATTTCGTACAGGTATTTAGAATGGTATTTGGAAGGAACAGGTGCTCGATGAAATATCGCGAGCCGGCAAATCCTCTTGGTATGCCGTTTGTTGCCTCTTGGTATGTGTTGTGGCACGCCGCGGTACGTCGCGGTACGTCTCGGTACGTCGCGGTACGATCCGAAAGCGAACGTCTCGTAGGTAGGTTCACCGAGATATAAATTAAAGGATGAACGAGGCTTACGAGCTGGTGGTAATCGGCGTGCTGTAACTGTAATAACCGGAGGTGTCCGAATAAATCACCGTGGCTACCAGTAGTGCGTGAGCCTGTCCATTCATCAGCGTCTGGCTGGCCGACGGTCCCGCTTTTCGGTAAATCGTCCTGCATTTTCGACGAAGAAACGCCTTTATTACGGTGCACGCACCGGCCCGCCACTATTTTCTGTTCACCCCCCACCCGGCCGCCCCCGTTTTCCCCGCGGTACTATATTTATACCTGTCTAGACGAATGAATCATGCGAGTATTTTGACCGACGAGCCGTGTGTGGGTGGTACACGGAAAATTGGTCAGATTCCGCGTACGGTCTTTCGACGCGGCCGACGTTTATCATTTCGACGTCTCGCTCGTTTCATCCACCGAATTCGTGCGAATAAGCGCGACTCGACAGGCGCAAAAGAAAAAACGAACAGCAAAAAACTATTCGTGCCTTTTCCGATGAAATTCCCCGAAACTTATCGAGCGCGAACGCACCTGAATCCCAGAACCCCTTCCAGAGTCGTCCATATGTCCCCTATGAAGCCGCTCACCGACGCGTCGTCCGACTTTCTCGTAACGTAAGGGTGCATCTGAAACGATCGATTCGGTCAGTCCGTCGAAATGTATTTAATTAATCGTAAGATCGTACGATGTCCGTGGCGACGACGATAGTCTTCCCCCGCAGGCTGTCCGCCATTTTCACGCTACACACGGCGGTTCCGTTCAGCGTCACGGCCTCGATCTCCTCGAACTCCTCCGCGAACCTGTTCCATCGGTAGATTTGTCCAGGTATCGTGCGGAAGATTATCTTCTCCTCGGCGTTCCGCAGAAACCGGATGCACGTTCTCGCCGCGGAACACGCGAGAAACGTGAAAAATAGCTGGAACCAAGAACGTTCTAGGACATCGCTCGCTAAAGTATCTTCGCAAGAATGTCGGTTTCGATAGAAATTACTAAAATGCATGGTTATTCGAAATCTGCCCGACTTATTGCAATGTCTCTGTTCTATTTTAATATACAGTGGGTAAAAAAAGTATTGGCACACTCTTAAAAAGGCGATAACTTTTTAAATATCGTGTTATACGATTTTAATTTGTTTGGGAAGCTAGAATAATTAGTTTCCCACAGGATGCGAAACAAAATTTTGTCAAAAATTGCAATTCATCGGAGTTGTAGCAAAAATACTAAAAGTTGCATATTACAACTCTTTTATGTGGGCCAATATTAAAAATTTTAAAAATGCGTTTTGTAGACCTGTGGCGATGAAACATATTTTGAAAATTTCGTCAAAATCGGTCAACGTTGCAATGAGCTATAAACGTTTAAATATGTGAAAAATTGCAGATTTTCACGATTTGATACCTATAACTGCAGATTTTTACATCTTTCAATGCCTGTCGTTTTTTTCGCATCAACCGATTTCGATGAAACTTTACCAGTGCATATAACTGACACAGATCTACGAAACACATTTTTAAAATTTTCAATATTGGGCCACATAAAAAAATTGTAAAATGCAACTTTTAGTATTTTTGCTACAATTCCGATGAATTGCAATTTTTGACAACATTTTTTTCGCATCCTGTGGTAAACTAATTATTCCAGCATCCCAAAAAAATTCAAATCGTATGATACGATATTCAAGAAGTTATCGCCTTTTTAAGAGTGTGCCAATACTTTACTGACTCTAGGTTTTAATGTTTATTCGTTGGAATAATAACATCGATACACTAGACAGAAAAATGCAAAAACTTTGTGTTGAACTTTACGTGTAGCGCGCTCACCGTCGGCAACACGACGTTCATGGTATCCGGAATCCTTCGACACTGCGCGCTCCATTTCTGTCGTTGCTTTCGTCGAGGCGCAGTGAGTAAGCACAAGCATAATCGTTAATATCTGATTGACAAGTACGAAGAAAGAATCGCGTTAGATGCTTCGGGTTTGATGGACAGGCCGAATTTCGCAGGATTCGAAGCAGAGTCCAGGACTAATCGAGTGGGAATTCTGTACATCCAATCGAAAAGAATGATTCGGATTTCATGAATTTATGACAAGAATGAATAGGCTGAACTTGAGCAGTAAAAACATTTGAAACATATAAAAATACGAAGACGTTATTCGTGATTATTTAATCGATCAACGAAATTAGTTGCTATTTAACGATCCGAGAACGAGTTTTATGCATTTCTGATAGAAATGAATAAGTAAAACTTGAAACAGTAAGAACATTTGAACAATGTAAAAATATAAGAATGTTTTTATACATTCATGACAGAAACCACTTAATAAAATGAAAAATATGAAGATCATTTCGATCGTTTGCAGTTACAGAGGAAATAAATATTTATCTAGCCTCATTTCGTTTTTATGCATTCATGACAGAAATAAGTAGGTTAAACTTAAGTCAGTAAAACCACTTAATAAAATAAAAAATATGATGTTTTTATGTATTCATGACAAAAATGAGTAGGGGAAACTTAAGACAGTAAAAAAACCACTTAATAAAATAAAAAATATGAAGATCGTTTCGAACGTTTGCAATTAGTTACAGAGGAAATAAATATTTATCTAGCCTCATTTCGTTTTTATGCATTCATGACAAAAATAAGTAGGTTAAACTTCAGTCAGTAAAACCACTTAATAAAATGAAAAATATGATGTTTTTATGTATTCATGACAAAAATAAGTAGGTTAAACTTAAGTCAGTAAAACCACTTAATAAAATAAAAAATATGATGTTTTTATGTAATCATGACAAAAATGAGTAGGCTAAACCACTTAATAAAATAAAAAATATGAAGATCGTTTCGATCGTTTGCAATTAGTTACAGAAGAAATAAATCTTTATCTAGATTAATTTCCGTGCAAATAGCGTACAAACATTTTGATTTGCACGAAGATTTTGCAGGGTTCTTGATCGCAGTAGGTAAAGTAAATCTCCGCAGCGTGCTTGAAGGGTCATCAATTTTCGCGGGGCAACCAATCGCGTCGCCGCATGCGCGTCGGTAATGCGCGGTGGCCGAAACGAAAGCCACAGCGCAGTTTTTACGCGCCTTCTTCGATCGATGCTGTGATCGCAGCCGGTGGATCGAAATCGTGGAAATTTCGCTTTGAGAGACAGGAATATGATCCAGTACGTTGGAAAATGGACGCTGAACACCCTGGAGGACTATCTACCGATGGGACACACCGGAGGATGAGCGTATTCTTCGAGGATCGTCTCGGTGAGTCGCGTTTCGAACAACCACTGATTCCATAACCTAAAATGGCGACCGTTCCGTGCGGCTAAATCGATTCTCGCGAGTTTAACGCTTAATTCGAGAAAATTCGAAGTAATCGTTCCTCTGCTGATCGATTCGCGAGACATCCGCGATGCACACAACCAACGATAAGATTCCGACCTGACCGTTACGACGGCCATAATCGTTTTACAATTCGAAAATCGCTTGACAATTACGTAAATTACGTGCGGCTAATACTCGCGCACCGGTTTCCGAAAGAATTCGTAGAATCTATTCGCGTGCCTCGGCCAATTACACCGTTCGCCCAGCGATATATTTGAATCCCAAGCATGGTCGAACGTTTCAGGGAGGTTCTAATGGCATCGGAACAATTCCCAGTATCGTTATCATATAGTAGCTCGGATCGTCGAAAAACATCTGTAATTTTAACAGACAATTATTTAAATCCAATCGAGCCTAGGATCGTCGCTCGCTAATTTCCAGCCGCCATTTCGAACGTTTCGACTCTCGAACGCGCCGACGCGACGCTGTCGATCTCTCGTTCCACCGCTTTTCGAAATTTCCCGCGCGGTGAACGCGCGCCCATTATATCGTACTCGATTGCAATTTATAATATTTAACCCTCGTCCGTCCCTCGTGTCAATTTGACACAGTTTTCCCGCAATAAGTTACACCGTCCTGTTATGAGTTCTGTTGTAAGTAAATTTGTCCAAAACTTGGTGACTTTTATTTTTTTAATGCGAAACGTATAACCTCAAAAAGTTAAGATGTAAATATTAACTCACCAATTTGAATGGAAAAAACGTGGAAAAGTAACCGTTTGTCTTGTTATTTTATCGATTTGTTTATCACTGTGTCAATTTCACACCGAGAGACGGATTGAATTCGTGAAACACTAAGTAGAGATTCGAAATCTATTATGATGAATTTTTAGAAAATGGGATTCTTCGCGGTCAATGATCTTGAAATATGCTGTGAAGATCATCTTGATTAATTTTTTTGATGAAATTCACCATTTTAAAGAAATTTTGGTACAATTAATCGCCCCGAAGAACAAATATGTTTGTTGGAAAAAGCAGAATTTGCTGTAGCTGGTACTCGCTGCAAATATTTCGAGGAATATGTCTCACAATATCTTGTAAAAACTTTCCGGAATAATTTGTTCATGCAATATCCTGAAAAAATTTTCCGGTAAAATTTATTCGTGCAACATCTTGTAAAAGTTTCTCGGAATCGGTGAAAATTTTTTCCCTCGTCTAGATCTGTATTCACCTCGACTTTTTCCATGATTTTCGAACTGGAAGACTTCTGTGAAAAAGTTTGGGTGAAGCTAAGAATCGCGAGGGTGGCCTCGTGTTTTCAAGGGTTCCATCGAAATCACCGACAACGACTTCGACCGACAGCGGATTTCACCGACAACGACTTGAGAGGACCATAGTAATAACCAACAGTAACACGATTTATAACGATACGCATATGACATTCGCTAAGAAGGATGTATCATCTCATCGATTATGTACTTTTTCCCGATATAGTGAATGAGAGGACAGATTTCCCAAAAAACGCAGTGAAATTAGTTTCATCGTACAATTAATTGAAGGAAGCTTAATTTTTTGTTATATTGAATTATTACGTTATAATTTTCGTTGTCATAAATGCTTTTGTTATTCAGTCCATCAAATGTATTTGGAATTTTTGTTATATTCATTATTAGGTAAATGGACTTGCTTTTCACTATTTTAAGAATAATATATTGTATTTAATACTTTACGTACATATCAATAATAATATACAAATACATTCTGTTTAGTTTGGTTTCACTGTGTTTCTTGGTAAATCTGTCCTCTCGTTCACTATATCGCGAAAAAGTGCATAATCGATGAGATGATACATTCTTCTTAGTGAATATCATATGCGTATCGTTGTAAATCGTGTTACTGTTGGTTATTATGTACTATGGTCCTCTCTTACCTGGTCGTTGTCGATGAAAATTGTGTCGACGAAGTCTGTGTCGGTGATTTCCATGGAACCCGTTTTCAAAGGGTCGAAAGGATTGGCAGGATCGAGAAAAGAAGGATGCATTATCGATGGATAATGGCGCAGGAGTTCGTTAACAGGATGCGGCGGGACGCGGAAAAAATTGGAGGGGATCTCGGACGGATCGTTTTCGTAGGGCACAGGACAGACACAGGACGCATCTTCCAGCGGCAGCAGCCCTCGATTGGTCCTTACGATGACAGACGTCGGCGACGTGTGGGGCAGCAGGAAACATGTGGACGACGCGACACCGATCTCTGCCCTCTCGAGCAAGGCCTCGAGTCTGCCTCGAACGTCTCTTACGAAAACGAACGAAATTCCATCCGGGTCGTCCCACGACTTCCCACTACAACTCCTCGAAGAGAAGATCGAGATTCGCAGCGAAGACGATAGGCAGATGAACATACATAATCGAATTGGAAAGGTGTAGCGTGGAGCGCGCGAAAGCGGCGTTATCGCGACGAGTATTTGCGAGCGATAACGCGATAAATTAATCGGAGAAGATATTTTTCGGTCGTCGGCGGAACGTAACTGGTGGCAATCTTTAAATCCGCGAAAAAAAAGGCATTAGGTAACAATATTTATAATTGGAAACTAACGTGCGAGATAAGGGGAACATACGAGATTCTGCCCTGTTATTATAATCGAACCCCGGCGATATCGTGTAGAAGTGTTTCGCGGCGAAATGAACGGTACACGATGGCGGCGCGTCCCGAACAATCTTGTCGAAGAATACACTGTTGCTCGCTGAGGATCGCTATTAATATTTATAAAAAGGCACCCGACTACCGACCGATCGGAAATTGCGATAACGATCGCGAAAGAAAGCGAGTTCGTGCTGCCTCGATCGACGCGGCGGTGTCGTTTCAGATTCGCTACCGAGATCAAAGAGAAAATGATCGATGGACCGAACAGGATACTAATTAATGCGATTGGACCGAGGCTGCGAAAAAATGAGCAACTCCTTCGGTCTGGTTACATTGCGTTGCATCGGTGATTAAAGATTCGACGACGTAATCTCGCCGATAATGACGGCCGGAGCATGATCGAAGCGGCCCGAGTGCTGCATAATTTCCAGAAAATTTACCGCATCGAATCTCGCTTCGGATCGCCTCGATCGCTCTCGGCATCGCACGCGCGTTCGAGATTACACCGTTTAACGACAATGTACCATATATCTTTCCCGATCTAAATTGATCTCGGGTCGATCGGTTTCGAGTCGAGACGCATTGGTCTCCGATACTACACGTCCATGTGAAAACGATCTTGGAGACCGTAGCGGCATTTTTTGTTCGACCTTCGTTGCAATATTGACTGGCAAACCGTTAGAAATGTCGCCTTTTTTGCAGGTGGTCCAACGTCATTATAATACGAACGGCCATCTGGGCCCGCTAAATTGCTATTCTGACCTTTTCTTTTTTGGATGTTTTTACAGTATGTCATTAATAATACTGTAAGGAAAAGCGTATTTATTATAATCATTGACAGACGTGTTTGTCACGGGCGCGTTCGTTTCGATCTGATCTTCTTTTTACAATTCGTTGGCAATTACAATTTTAGAATTCTTCTGTTCCGATTCTCTATTTTATAAATTTAACTATATATAGGGTTGTCTGTTAATACACACACGTTCATTCGTACAATACACACACGTTCATTCGTACAATACACACACATCATTCGTACTTCAACCCTATAATACCTATATAAACAATGTATTTTCACGGTAAACATTGCGGAGAAAAGGAAAAAACTGAAGGATCGCCTTCGTGGTAAAAACCACCAGACGTTCCTTTATTAAATTGGAAATTTGCGATTGAATGTTTTCACGGTCACTGATTATGAATCCGAACTTAGCATTCCGAAAAACACGATAGCTTTTTTGTATTTTTTTTTTAATGTCTATTAGGTTATTTTTTTGTAAATTATATTATATAAATTGGCGCCTTAATAAACACGCCAAATAACCAACCAAAATTTTTTAAAACCCTTAAAGCTTAAATTATTGCAAACTTGGAATATTTGTTTATGGATTAAAAAATGTTTATGATGGCATTTAGAACTAAAAGTACATCCACTAACATATAAAAAATCATAATTATAACTTATTTTCTAATATCCTATAAGTGGTATTTAAAACGTTTAATAGAATGTTCAATTTTATGATTTTGTTTTTAGAACGCTGTATCTTATTATACAATTACCTAAAATCAATAATATTTTGGATTTAGGTGCTTTGAAGAGTTATCGGTTTATAGCAAAAAAAAATGTGTTAATCTATTAACCTTGAAAAATTGAATTTTGGCCACGAAAACCGGGCTTCTGGACCACTGTGCGTTGGCCACCGTTGGCCAACCATAAATGCTACTAGGGGAGAGATTGAGAATTCGGTCGAGAAACGGAATCGGAGATTCGATGGGGGCCTTTGGCGAACAAAGTGTACGCGCGATGTAAAAATAGCTGATTTCGCTGTTTTCCAATGCGTCACGAGTCGCGGGTTAGTGCATCGTGCGGCGCGGTGTTTGCGTTCTGGCTTTCGCGTGCGTTCCTCGTTGCGTGGGATTTAGATCGTTTTAAAAATCGATCTTTATTTCGAATGTCCCTCGAACGAAAGAGGCCTGCTTCTCTTTTTCCATCGTTCTCTTCTTCGGCGGTTTCGACCGCTATCTCGCCCGTTGGATCTGACCGGCGTGCGGCGTGCCCTCGATTCGCACCGCATCAAAATTCGATCGATTTTTCGGCGTGACCGTGCACAAATTGCAGACGATTGCACACTGGCCGGGCGATCGAATTTTAAATTTCCACCTATGCTAAGCGGTTCGCGGAGCGCTGCGTGGCCGCGGGCCTCTCGTCGTCGAAGAGAGAATATCCTTTCGAGAACCTTGAAATTTCTCGCGTATACACTCGTGGTTTCCATTTTGCGGATTGCGTCACGGACACCGGGGCCGAACGAGAAAAAGGATTCGGCGAACCGATCGAGGATCCGCTCTTTTATTTATTTATTTATTCGTTCGTTTGTCAACCGGATAATACCAGCTCGTTGGCCGCCCGTCTCGCCTCCTCGCGAATCGCGAATTCAACCGATGCGCATTCCGATTTGGTGATCGGTGCGCGATCGCGTCATCGAAAGCGCGTTCGCATTCAACGTTTTACCGATATTAGGTAATTTCACAAGCGCGATTCTGCTGCTCGCTGGAAACGCTTACGCTTCAAGAGCATGGTATAAAATTGATTTTTGAATCGTTTAGAAACGAGAACACCCTCTCTTAAGGTGGATAAGGATCGACGGAGAACTCGATCGGAGTGGAAATCGATATGCGATCGAGTGTTCGAAGGAAACCTCGAGGAGGATGAGGACACAGTACGAGGACGGTGGGTGGTTTCGACGTTGTGTACGATTTGCGATGCGTCACGCGTAGAAACCGAGAGGATGAACGAGTAGCCGTGTAGAGGGACCGTGGAAGAAGAAGAAGAAGAAGAAGAAGCAGTCGTGGATGAAGACGAAGAGGAATCGGTGACGAGAAAAGAATAGCAGAGCGAAGAGAAGAGAAAAGAAGAGTAGCGAAGAGAAGAGTGGAGAAGGAAGGTGAGCACGGAGGGATCGCGGGAGGGAGATTACTGGAGAAAGAGCGGAGTATGGCGGCAGAAGCGATGTATAGAGGGTGGAGGAGAGAGAGAGGGTCTCTCGGAAGGGAGGGAGGACCGCTAGGCGGAGGGGGGCGCAAGGCTCGGGGTAGCGGGGCATCAAGGGGCGGCAGAGAAACCGAAGAGGGCGAAGAGGGCGAGGAGCTCCGCGTGTAGGAGAAAGAAGGAGGCGGTGGAGGTGGCGATGTGGCGATGCGATGTGGAGAAGCAGGAAGAGGAGGAGAAGGAGGAGGAAGAGGAGGTGATAGAGGTGGTGGAGGAGGAGGAGGAGGAGGAGGGAGCTAGTCGTTGGCGGTGGGTGCACGCGGGTGTAGGTATACGTTCGGCCCCTACACGCGAATACGTAAGATACTACAGGAGAGAAGAGACGGAGAAAGAGACGTTGAATGTCCGCGAGGAGAAGAGGGAAAGAGAGAGCGAGAAAGAGAGCGCGCGCGAAGGAGAAAGACGCAGCTGAGAGCGAAGGATAGAGGGAGAGAAGAAGAAAGAAGAAGAAGAAGAGGAGGAGGCCTCCGCCTCGACATATATGCGGTGAGAACGCGCGCCTCCTGACTCAGTGCTTGACAAGCCAGCAAGCTCTTAGGATCCACCGGGTTTCACCGGGCACGGCACGCTTCGCCAGCTGCCTGCCACTGCCACGCGAGTACACGCAGACAGAGTACAGCGGTTTTGGTTCTTCTCTTTTGCTCCGTCCTCTCCTTCCTCGCGGCTAGGAGGGATCGCGGCGAGTATCTGTCTTCCTTCCGGGACCCGTTCGCAACATCCGACCCTCGGCGCTCTCGATCTATCTCTGTCTCTCTCTCTATCTATCCCTATTTCTCTTACTCTCACTCTCACTCGTTCGGTCGTTGTCTCTTTATCTCTTTCACGTCTAACTTTCTTTCTCACTTTCTGTTTTTCTGTCTTTTTCTCTCTCTCTCTCTCTTTTTCCCGCTGGCATCGTATCGCCAGCTGATCGCGCGAGGCTCGAGGTTACCGATAGATCGTGGTCCCGGAGAGCCGAAACAGCTGAACCGGTGTGGCGCGGTGATCTCCCCCCGGAAGCGGGTCGCGGATCCTCGATCCCGTAGATCGTGGATCGCGAGTCGTCAGGACCCCGCGCAAAGGAAAACACGAAGAAACAACACAAGTGGTGGAACACGGAAAAAAAGGACTTGAGAGATCGAGCACGAGTGCGTTCTGGAAAGGGGATGGAAGAGGAAAGGAAGATCGGCGGTCTGTGACAGCAGCGGTGCCATGATACGTTCAGGAAGACGCGCGGTGCACCGGTAAACTGTGTGTATCAGTAGCGCGCGCGTGTCGAGATTAAAGTTCGCGCTGGAACGGAGGTCACGAGGGTTCACCGGACCGTTTCGTTTCGTTTCGTTTCGTTACGTTTCAAGGGGGAGGGCGAGGAGAACGACGAGGAGGACGAGGGGGAGGAGGAGAGGAGGAGGAGGAGGAGGGGGTGGTGGAGGAGGAGGAGGAGGAGGAGGACACCGAAGGAGAGCCGCAGAGAGAGAGAGAGAAGAGACGGTCTTGAGAGCCGGTGAGCGACAGAGCATCGCCCCCAAGTGCAATGTGATTTTTAAGGATGTCCTTCTGTCCTTTTGTGCTTCTAGTGAGTGACTGTAGTAAATGATTTTGTACGGTGAGCAGGTTAAACGGAAGCAGTGGACGGAAGAGCGGTGCCTCTCTTGTCTCGAGCACTCGTTTCCACCGTTACCGGCCGCACTCGACGTCGTCGGCGTCGACGTCGACGGGAATACCTCGGCGCTCCGTTCGCGTTTACGCGCGTTCGTCGAATTGGTCGGACGGCCCGTCAGCGAAACGGGTGAAACGGGAGGAACGGGAACAAGAGGAAGAAGGCAGGTGAGAATCGTCAAAGGTACCGCCAGTCCGACAGTGATCGCGATCGCGCCGATTGCCCGATAATTCGGGTGATGCGCCTAATCCGGCTCCTGGACGCGGTGACGAGCTGCGCGTATCCAAAGAATCACCTTAGGACATCGCCCTAGGAGATCCGAGAGGCCAGGGAGGGCGGAATCGCGCGATAAATCACGGAAGAAGAAGAGTATCGCGATCGAGTAAGAGCCGGAGCAGGTGAGGCTGGAGGTGGAGGAGGACGACGAGGAAGAAGAGGAGGAGGAAGAAGAGAAAGAACAGGAACAACGACGTCTCTGCAAAAGATTACCGGCGGTAATCTTCGCGAGATAAGAGGCGAGGCTATTCGGGAGGAGGAGCGTTCGCAGGCGGGCCGGTCTACGAAGGCTCTGACTGGGAACGATCCAGGAAGGATTTCGGAAGGATCGGCAAAGGTACGAGCACGATGAGGCCGAGCATCTGATCGTTCGTTTCGCGACCAAGGCCGATCGTAAACCGATCCGACTAACGGTGACCTTGAGCAAGATGATCAGGAGGGCGCTGCTGCTACTCTCGCTGGTCCTTCTCGGTGCCTTCGACGCACCCGGCATCGAGAGACGCCCCGTCAGGTACTTGGCGATGGCCGTCAACGCTTGCAACACGTGTAGGATGCACGAGGAGATCAGAGCTCTCAGCCTCGAAGCGATCAAGGGACAGATACTGACCAAGCTCGGTCTGAAGCAGGCGCCGAACATGACCGGCCGGGCGCTCCCGAGGATCCCGCCGATCTCCAAGCTGATGGACATGTACGGGATGCAGGCGGACCAGCCACAGCCCCTCGAGCCCGGCATCACGCACTACGAGGAGATCGACGAGTACGCCGCGAAGACCGAGAGCGTTTTCGCCCTGGCCCAGCCACGTAAGTACCATCTCTTTTGTCGATTCGTAATCACTAGTCGACGAGAACGCATTCCGTCGCGTCCCGTCGCGTCCCATCGTGTCCCGTCGCGAACTACGCATACGCGAAAGCGCGCAAAAACCTTGCGAAACCGCGCGTGGCCACGCTCGTGGCAGCTGACGGGAGTTTTCCTTGGCAACAACCGAATTAACCTCTCGACTCCCTTTGCAACCATCCCGCGATATCATGCAACTGCAATTCGCAACATTGTAGTTTCAATTGAAACGCACTTAACTGGTCGCGTCCATCCTCTCCGTCGAACTGTAAAATTAATTATGTAAGCCGACTGTCGTCCCGATCTTCCATCAACGGTATTTAACCTCTGCTACGTGCTCCGGGGTCATTTTCGACCCACGGAGACGACAGGCCCCCGTTGTTCGATCTTTCCAGAGGCGTCAATGCGTTCGCGATCTTTCGCGAAAAGATTGAAGCGCGCGAAAACCGGGAGGGAAAAAAGAAAGGGTGGCAGTCAGGATGGATGGTTAGGACGCGAGGCGAGGCGCGAACGGCTAGCCAGCGGATAGACGCATTCTAAATTCGCTCGATCGAACCCTTTGCTTCGCTCGCTGGCCAGAACGGTATTCCAGGCTTCCCCGGTCGTTCGTGTGGGTTCTGGCCGACCGGGATCGATTTGAAATTCGATCTTCCGCCCTCAGGCTTCGAGGGCTGGTCGCGAGGAGATAATGGGCCTTATCGAACTCCTCCTTCCCGTCAGTCTTCTTCCTTTTCTTTTTCTCTTTCTTCTTTCCGATCGTTTCACTGTTGTCCGTTGTCGGGCTCCGTCGAAATCGTTTTACGCAATGGTTCGCGGTCGATCGATTCACGGTTAATTGATCCGCACTTTGGACAACCCGCTCAATGAATTCGACACTTTCAATTTTTGATACGGTCGGCGTGGAGGGGGAACTCGATCGCGAGTCGATCGAAATTTACGAGAAACTCGAGGAGAGAGGCGCGGGGGGCTGCGTGGTGCGGACCCAAGCACTGAAATTAATTTTGGACACTTAAAGTGGTAAGGAGTTATTGGCAACAAAATTGAAAAATAATTCGCAGTGTGAAAGGTGAAATCGAAGGATGTCTTGGATGGAAGCCGCGCCTCGCCACACGCGTAATCGTTGCGTCGCACAGTGGGCCAAAACCCCATCTTTTTGGACAAAAATCTGCCGACAACTCGGCTTTTCAACGATCCAATTGGAATTTCTTTTAATGTTCGTGAAGGACTATACTTCGATGACGTGTTGCGCGAAAATCGTTGACTGTCACAACGAAGAATCCCTATCTACAAAGACCAATGACTCCGATAATTCAGCCGCCCATACCATAAATTTGCACGTCCCTGCGGAGTTGCCGACACCCTAAACCGCAAAATTTTAAACTGTGAATCTGGCCCTGAATAAAAGTACATTAATTACCATTAATTTATTGATCCAACAGCAGCGTTTCCGCTTCCTGAGAAAGAACTTTCTTCTGCTTGCCATCCTTTATTCTCAGAGAGTTTATAAGTGGATCGGATGATAACATGTGCCGTGTAATATCTATATTTGTCTTTTTGCGACAACACATTCGGAAGTTTTCAGCTCGTGATTTCCCGAAGACTTTATTATTTGCCTCTTATGGCTCTTCTGAATGCAAACCAATTGGCAGTTTAAATGTAGCAAGTACTTCACTTCCATGTTGCAGTATCTTATGATTCTTCGTTGTGACAGTGAACGATTTTCGCGCAGCACGTCATCAAAGTATAGTCCTTCACGAACATTAAAAAAAATTCCAATTGAATCGCTGAAAAACTGAGTTGTCGGCAGGTTCTTGTCCAAAAAGATGGGTTTCTGGCCCACTGTGCGTCGTTGGATCGCTGGATCGCCGGTGGTAACCTGTGTTTAACCTCTCTCGTTCGATCGAGGCGAATCAGGGGTTTCCCTTCGTAGAGTCTATCCCACGGGCGCGCGACGATCGAAACCCGATCGTTTGGGGCCGATTCGATGGCTGATAGTCTGGTTCCGTGCATCGACGGGACTCTTGAGCGTACACCGATGCGCCGAACCCCTGCAATTTCTTCTGGAGAGTGTCCCGCGTGTTTGTCGAAGATCGTATCGTCGTCGGGCAATTTCTCTGCGTTGGCCGCGAATGGTTTCGTCAGAGCTGGTTCGATTTTCTTTTATTGAAGCTCTTTAGGCCCTTATATGGGCCCATTTTGCTTTACAATTTAGTATTACAATGACACAGGTAAAATTTAAATAGATAGTTTACAATCTGTGAAGTAATTTGGATACAAATACAAGCCTTAATATTATGTTCCGCTATAAACACATCAATACTTAGAGGTAGTTGTAAAGCCATTAGACAAGAGAATCCGAAAAAATAAGGAAGTCGTGGTAGCTGGTTGAAGCCTCGCCTGTTCTTGCCTCTGCTCGCCTATTCAGCGGCGCTAGGTGATTTGAACGCGTCAGCTAGAGGCGCCTTGCTTGCTCGTTCGGCTGTCAAACGCAGCAGTAAACGGCCACGATCGAGCTCGCCGAAGGCGAAGGACGCGGCGATCGAACCGCGTGTATTCGTACTGATTCGCTTGTATTCGGGGCTCTGAGGGGACTCGAGTCTCGAGGGAACCGACGATAAGTTACGACCGGAGACTGTCGGCGTTTCGAAAGTTGCGGCTCCGTTATCGGCGGGCAGATTAGTCGAACGATTTAAGAACAAATAAATAACCGATAAAAGGCTAGGCGAGACTGTAGCAAAGAATTTTGCGAGATACGCGAGCGTCGGTAACAGCGTCGAGAATACAGGGCGAGCGATGGCGAACGGGTATCGAAAACGCGGAGGGT
The DNA here is from genome assembly GCA_963971365.1 of Lasioglossum villosulum. Classification (NCBI taxonomy): domain Eukaryota; kingdom Metazoa; phylum Arthropoda; class Insecta; order Hymenoptera; family Halictidae; genus Lasioglossum; species Lasioglossum villosulum. The sequence continues at coordinate 23,238,622 of OZ020503.1, read as the reverse complement.
TATCACCTTGGGCGATCCATATTGCTCTCGAAACGCCTGCAGCCTGGAACCCGTAGCAGCCGCCTGCTGCCCGTTGCAGGGCGATCTCTGGTATTCGCATCGTGCGAACTTCTTTTTTTCTCTCTCTCTCTCTCTCTCTCTCTGGAAACCGCGCGCGCCCCACCGCCTATGTTCTCTCCCCGGCTTTCTCCATATTCGCGTGTTTCTCGACTATTCTCTCGCTATCTTTCCATCTCCGTCGGCCCGTCGCGTCGGGCCCGTTCGCCTCTTCGACTTCGAGTCTCTCCCCCATGCTTCGAATCTGTTCCTTTTTTCTCGGCCCGTTTCGTTTGGCTCTCGTGGACATCGGCATTCCTCTTCTGTTCACCCAATTTTCGTTTTTTCTGCAGCCCGCCACGGCATCGCATACTCGGTTCGCGATCTTTTCGCAGCTCCTTCTCGCCTTCTACCCCCTCCGTTCGTGGACCGAACGGGGGGGTAGAGTACCCACGTGACATTACTAGAATCTAACCAGAATATTACCAGAAAACAAGTGAAAACAGGGGTTTACGGGAACACACCTCACGTCGTCATATCATTATATTTTGAGCTGAGTGAGGGCTCATTCTAAAGAGGAAGGTTAAACGAAGCGCGCGTGGGTCCAACTTCAGTTACATTATGTTTATATCCAGTAATGTGACTGTCCAAAGTAGGGAAAACAAATGAAGAAAAATTCCGGATTTTCTAATGTATTTTTCGATCACAAAAAGATTTTTCCTGCTTATTTAGGGACCCACGCGCGCTTCGTTTAACCTTCCTCTTTCAAATGAGCCCTCACTCAGCTCAATATAAAATCGTATGAGGATGTGAGGTGTGTTCCCGTGATCGCATTCAATTGTTTCCCAGATTCCCTTCATGAAGGGTGAGTAGAAGCAATTTTAGTTCAGCTACTTGGACGAGATGGCGCTTAGACAGGAGAACTATCAGCGTAGATTCGTAACAACAGAAGTGTAAAGGGCATGAAGCCACTCGGATCCATTAATAGCAATAAAGATAATGATTAAAAGAAAAAAACCTGTAATGATAGCGAAACTAAAGGGTTAGATTGATACAAATGTATGTTCATCACTGTTGCCAAATTGGTTTTTCGCGCGGAGGTTGGTCACAATGAAAATACCATAGTCACGTGGGGCCTCTCCGTCCAAGAGTACTCTAATTTGCGTGTCCGTTTAAGAGTACTTTAGAAATTTATTGCTCCCGGAGATTGACGCGACAGTCAACTCTCGGAAAGTCCTCTCAGTTACGTGGCCATTTGTATTTCACGCTTGTAGCTATCTCATGGATTTCCATAGTTGTAAGAATACTCGTGAACGGAACGAACGCGCCAAAGTTTGCTGCGACAGTTGCAATCTACTCGATAAATCGCAAGAGATATTCCAGAAAGATTAACTTTCGAATAAAAGTCGAAAAATCGGTGTCGACGTGCGAACATCTTTAAATTGCCCATTGTTCGATTTACGCGTATGCATAAATGTATGTGTACAATGGCCGAGAAAAGTAACTGGAAGATTCTCACGAATGGCGTTCTTACAGCAGATGGTTGCTTGCCGAGGGAAAAATTGAACGTGTCCATTCGCGAGTTTCAACTTGCGGTTCGTTCTCCGAGAGTTTTGTACACTTTGAATTCGCCTCTGGGGACTAACTCGCGATAGTTTTACTCACAGATGGACGCGTACCTTTATTCCCGCGCACAGTTTTCTCCCGTGGGGCTCTGTCGCTCCTCTCTTTCTCTCTTTTCACGAATTCCTGCCGTCCTTTCTCCGTATTTTTCCCTTCTCTCCCCTATACGCAGTGATCTCTCGTTCGGTGAAACGACCGAACGTCGATTTTTTGTCGGTCGTCCTCGAGAGATCGATCGATCCTCGCCTCTTGGTCACCGCGGCGGTGGTCGATCGCCTCGCTCTCTCGTTCGCTCCAACTTTTACTCGCTCTCTCTCCCTTTCTCTCTCTCTCTCCCTTTCTCTCTCTCTCTCTCTCTCGCGTTGTTAAACGCGAGCCGTGGAAAGGACGTTTTTATCATCGTCCCCGTGGATGTTGCAACGTCGCCGCTGCGAGCGCAGCGTCAAATAACGACCGTTTTCGCCGTGCAGGACGATACGCGCAACCGGAAGTCCAGGCATCCGTTCCCAGGGAAATTTTGTCAACGTTCGCTGTGTCGAGCTTCGCGCGGGACGCTCGACGTCGGCAATCGTTTGCGGATCGTTTGCTGACAACAGCCCGCGGGGAACGCTCACGGTTCCACGGGTAGGTGTCGCGTTCCTACGCCATATCAATTTTCGACCGCCTAGCCAAACTCTCCTTCTCGTCCTTGTCCTCGTCCTCGCCCTCGTCCGGTCGCCAAACTATCTCCGCTCTTCTAAACTAGCCCCTCGAACTCGCTGCTATTTCTACTTGAAAATTAAACATTTCTCTCGACTAGAATAATCCATCACGCAAATACAACTCAATCTTTCTCCACTGGAATAACTACTTTAATACAAAATACACATTTACTAGTGTGATCGACACATTCGTCTATGCTTGGAACACTAAATTTAAAGTTTTCAGATTGTAATTACTACCTGCGATTAATTAAAAGTTAAGAAAAAACGATACATTTACCCTGTATAATATATATATAGTTACCCTTTCACTTGTAATTCGTACCAGTCGTTGCAAGTAAACAATATCAATGTAACCACCGTGTTTCTCGCTTCAGTATAAATGGTCAACTACTAGCTAAATTGCATAATTACTAGTTTTCTCGTGTCTTGTGTTTCTGTTCAACGATGTGTCAACTTCAGACGTAATTATTGAGTTTTCTTAGCTTCGTTACACGATGCACGAAGTTCAAAACAGAATTTACACGCATGGAGTTTTTCTATTCGTTAAAGATAAAAAGCATTCGTTATCATTCAAGTAGAGAATTTTTCTTTTTGTATGTCGACGCAAAATGATAGACATTGCGCGTGGAATTAGGAAAATTAGCTTCGTTACACGATGTGCGAAGTTCAAAACAACTTTTTCACGCATGGAGTCTCTCTATTCGATAAAGATATAAAAAGCATTCGTTATCATTCAAGTAGAGAATTTTTCTTTTTGTATGTCGATGCAAAATGATGGACATTACGCGTGGAATTAGGAAAATTTCACGACACCAAAGAGTGACGATGGGAGGCGACAGCGGAGTACGGCGGGTGGTCGGTCTCTCGGCACGAAGTTGAATCGACGCGACGCGACGCGCGAGACGTCCGCCTACGGCCTACGATACCGTCGACGCGACGATCCGAATTACGGCACGGTGGCCAAGAAGGCCGGAAAGAATCTACGACGGAACGTCCAAAAATATAAGAGTTCTAACAGCGGCCTACCACCAACTCGGGCAGCTTCAACGCGATAACGAGCGATGAGCCTGACCTAGGCTGTGTGCACCGGCCCTGACCTTCGCAGCGGTTCGAGGCCGATTCATTCTGGTTTGGGCGTACTTGGAAATTTCGTCCGTGGAGGAACCGGATCCGAAGTAGACAACGAACTCTTTATCGTCGCGCATTCCGTATCGCCGAATGGCGTCAAAGAATCGCTTTACGTCGGCGAACATATTCTTTTTTCCTCGTTTGCGGTTCGGTCTTCTTTTCGCGCGAGAACGAATAGGATCGATAGTATCGTTCGAGTCACACTTTGCACATATTTCGGTTGTTCCTCGTTGAATTAATGAAATCGGCATGTACACATTTCGTTTGTTCCTCGTTGAACCGATTCACCGATCAGCTGGTTCTTCGATCGCACAAGATCGGATAGAATCAATAGTATCGTTCGAGTCACACTTTGCACATATTTCGTAGGTTCCTCGTTGAACCAATGAAATCGGTATGTACATATTTTTTGGTTGCCCTTGTTGAACCAATGAAATCGGCACGTACATATTTTGATTGTCCTTGTTGAACAAATGCAATCGGTATGTACATATTTCGTTTGTTCCTCGTTGAACCGATTCACCGATCAGCTGGTTCTTCGATCGCACGAGATCGGATAGAATCAATAGTATCGTTCGAGTCACACTTTGCACATATTTCGTTGGTTCCTCGTTGAACCAATGAAATCGGTATGTACATATTTCGTTTGTCCTTGTTGAACCGATTCACCGATCAGCTGGTTCTTCGATCGCACGAGATCGGATAGAATCAATAGTATCGTTCGAGTCACACTTTGCACATATTTCGTTGGTTCCTCGTTGAACCAATGAAATCGGTATGTACATATTTCGTTTGTCCTTGTTGAACCGATTCACCGATCAGCTGGTTCTTCGATCGCACGAGATCGTATAGAATCAATAGTATCGTTCGAGTCACACTTTGCACATATTTCGATTGTTCCTCGTTGAACCAATGAAATCGGTATGTACATATTTCGTTTGTCCTTGTTGAACCGATTCACCGATCAGCTGGTTCTTCGATCGCATATCGGATAGAATCAATAGTATCGTTCGAGTCACACTTTGCACATATTTCATTAATTCCTCGTTGAACCAATGAAATCGGTATATGCATTTGGTCATCGCACGAATACAAAAGCGAAAATTGACCGAGCAGCGAGTCTTCGGTAGTCTCGATTCATCGTGGAAACAACGATCCTCTGGATCGAATAATCGGCGATAATTCCCCCGTGCAGGGAGAAACGTCTAGGAAAAAATCTGTTTGGAAATCGAGGCTCCGATTTTGTCGGTTTTCTTCGGTCGAGGCAGGCGTCGGTACACCTGCCCTGGCGAAATTAATAAATCTGAAACGGATATATAAGCCGTTGAATAATGACAGTGCAGTTAGTGGCACTGCGGTCAGCATACTCGCAGACAGGCGCCGTGCCATCAGTGATTCTCATTTTACATCGTTTCCGTCGATCCGACGCGGATCGTTTCAGCCTCGCCGTGAACCGATTGCGATTATGGTTACGGTTACGATTACGATTACAATCGGAACGATGTGTACGATTTCTCCCGGTTCTTTTCGAGATCGAAGGGAGAACGGTTGGAGAGCTATCGCGAGGAAGATGGTGTCGTTGATGGGAAGAGACGTCGGTGATTTGGGAACGACGAGCAAACGGTTCGAGTCGCGGAAAGATCGATCGTAATCGCGCAGTCGTGGCAGATATTTAGTCGACGATCTAGATCGATCGGCCGTCGATAGATCCGTATGTAACCGATTGATTGGACGGTAGCGCCGATCTGGAAAACCAGTTTGTCGTGTTCCTGACTCTCTCGGAGGCATTAGCAGTCGCGAATATCGGTGCTGCGTTGCAACGCGAGCGCATTTAAGGACTACTAGAGTTACATAACAATTCGATGGGTATTATCGCTTGCTTGGACGTGTACCTACAATATTAGATCGATCGTATCGCGTTACCGCTGCCTTCTTGCGCGGATTCTCATCTCATCTCGTTTCGTTTCTCCTCTTATCCTCTCTTCTCGCAGGGGCCGATTATTTCTCCGATTCCGTTCTATTTTTAAATTGTGCGACGATCCTGGTAATCGGAGGATCGATATCGCGGAACGGAGCCGCGTTATCGTCGATATTTGCGTCGGACCGGTCGATCCCGAGCATGGGGCGCGTGAAACGCGGAGAAGTTGACGGGGTGCAACGAGAGGCGTTCCCAACCTCGAATGCACGGCTCGTTTCGATTCGTTTGCATTTTTCTCTACGCACGCGATCCCCGCCGCGTAGTCACGGGCAGATTCTTTTCGAGCTTTTCGAAGGTCGAAGAACGGAAGATCGAGAGAACGAGAGACAGGAAACGAAAGAACCGGAGAAAGGGCGAGCAGGCTCTATGGCATGTTGGGAGAGAAAAAGTGAGAAACAAAGAGAGAGAGAGAGTGTGTGTCGGGGAGAGGGAGACGCGTGACCCAAATGCGAATTTTATCGAGTTACGCTGTTATACTGTCGAAGTGCAGTCACAATTGCAGGGCGGCGTTCGTCACGCGATGCAAATTGCTCGGGGGCGGCAGTTTTTACGTCCGGTTTCTGGCGTGTAACGCGGAGCCCCGAAGACCAGCCACGGTGTTGGTCCCTCGAAGTCGACGCTGGTCGACTGAGCGACCGGGCGCGCGTCGCAGACCCTTCTTGCCTCTCGCAAACACGCGGAAAACACGGTCCCTCCGAACGACCACCGGAAATACGATAAGTGCTTGCAGATACGGGCTGCGGGATTTTCTTACAGTCGCGCGCACGGCCGAATTAAACTTATCGCCGATTCCACGCCCGATTACCGTGTCCCGGGATCGTTAACGTGCCTCGGATCGCGTTCCTCGGATCGCCACGAGAACCAATTCCGTTAACTGCTCGGTTTACGGCCACCCGACACACGTAACCGCCGTGCCGCGCCGCGTTTCGAACCGTTTCGACGCGTTTCGACCTCGGTACCGATAAACCTCGATCGCGATCGTCGCGGCGGAACCGCTCTGGAAAACGAAAACGATCAGGTTTTCGCCTGAACGCGACGATTAGGGTGCTCGCTCGCTCCAAGAGGAAGCCGGCGAGAAGAAAAGAAGCGGTTCGTGAGATATTCGCGATCGGTCGTTCACCTCGACAGGTATTCGAGCCGAAGATCGTTGACGCAATTAAGTATTCCCAAGTCGAAGTTAGAGGGCACGTTATCGAGCGAGTTTCGACCGAAAGGGAGGGACGGGCCGGGACAGGGTGGGATCAGAGACCCGGGACGGAGATACGGCACTGCATTACAACATTAATTTCGGGGTTCAACGCTCTTGGGGTGGGTGGTCGTGGTCGTACTCCTAGTCGTAGTCGCAGCAGGTACAGCCTAGGCTGACGCAAACTTCTCGACACCCTTCCGTAACCCACCCCTTGCCTTCCGATTTCTGATTCCCCTCTCTCTCTCTCTCGATGGATAAACTTTCCCGAACCGTCTTTAACGAGTCTCCTCTCACGGATTTTCCCTTTCCTACGATCGTTCTCGGTTTCCGACGCGGCGTTCGGTGTCGAAGATCGCGTCGGAAAATCGGAAATAGACAATCTAGATGGAACAAAGTGTCCCACAAGTTTCGGTGTTAAATTTCGACGTAATCGAACGGGACACGATAGGAGCAGCGGATACGCGATCAACTGTGCGTCACACGGAACCATGCGTTGCTGCTACACGATTTGTCGCGGCGATATTTTTAAACGTCGTCGCCCTTAAGAGTTGTCGCGGCTGCAAGTGAAACAACCGAACCGAACGATAGCGGCGAAAAGTGCGGACGAGGGTACCGAGCCGGAGCGCGGGAGAGAGCGAGGGGGACGCAGGGGGTCGCCTCGTATCAATTATTTCTTCATTTATTTATAGGCAGGGCCACGACACCGCGGTATCACCGTTGTTTTCCATCATTTCCACTCGTTCTGAATATCCACGAGCGAAAAATCCTTCAGCTTTTTCTTACTTATCCTTTCTCTCTCTCACTCTCTCTCTCTCTCTCTCTCTCTTTCTCTCCCTCTCTCTGCCCACGATCGAACAGCTTCCCAAGCGTTACCGATCGATAAATCGTTTGTCGAGAAACTAGATAACGTTGATTGCGGCCTGGCCGAGCAATGCGAGTGACCTCCGTTCGCTAAAACTATATTTATCTGTGTCTGCGCGGCGAAGCCACGGTGTACTTAGTGTGCTTTAGCTTTATTGTCTATCTCTCCGTCTCTCTTTCTCTCGGTTTCAGGCGGCTTTCTTCTCTCTTCCTCCGTTTCGGCCGACTGTCCTCGTCCTCCGACAAGGAGGCTTTTTTCCTCTCTTTTCCGACAGCCAGGCTAGCCGCGGCCCCTTTCCTTCCTCTGTCGTGCTCACTCTACGCATTTATTTGTGTCTGCTCTTCTCGTCGTCACCGGATTTAAAATCCGCGCGCCGCACCGCGCCGCGCGCCACGTGTTTTCGAGCCCCGGACTGTAACACTGCAACGCTGCGACGCTTTTGCACGCTTTCAACTTCGACGCTTGCAATTCTGCAACGTTGCATCTGCCCCCGTCGTCGCCGTCGTCGTCGTCGGGATACGCGATCCCGAGTCGCAACGCCGAATTCGGAGAACAAAGATGCGTCTCGATTCTCGATCGTCTTCGCAGTCTCTCTCTATCTCTCTCTCGCCGTACCCTTTTTCATTTCTCTCCTTTATTCTTTTCCAAATCCGGAGACGGTGGTTTCCCGTCTGCTCGGGGTTAAATGTAGACTGAAAGATCCCGCGACAGACGGTCGGTAGCCGCGTCTGGACCAAAATAAAATTGCCATCTTCCACATTTTTCGTCGCGACGAGCCTCGCTCGATCTTACAAAGAGCAACAGCTGTTCGCATCGACGAATCAGTCTTACGACTCGCTGTCCGGGGAAAATAAATTTCGTGAGACACGCGTCTCGCGTTGATGCGATAAGTCCTTAGTAGCATTTACGATTGGCATTTTGCTGGGCCTCGGTTGCAATATTTTTTTTTTTTTTTTAAGTAGAAAATCTCATATGAGATTTATTAGAACATAAAGCATATTACATTATAATACAAAATAAAATCAAAAACAAAAACATTAGGAAAAATACAAAACAAACAAAAAAAAAACCATTAGACACGTAAATTACAGGAGTTGATAAACGCTAAGATATAAACACACGCCTTAATATTAGGTTCGGTTATTAAACAACCTATATCTAACGGCAATTGAAATCCAGCTCTAGTAAGATTTCGAATGGGTAAGCCAAACCGTTGGATATGTCGGCTTCTTATGCAGATGGGCAAACGTCATTATTAGACTGCGGCTGTTTATGCAGTTTGCAATTTTGATGAATTTTAAAAAAGAGGAAGTACATTGAAATTGTACTATATTCTGTCGAATTTTATATTCTAAGCTCTTGTGAACATTGCCAGAAGCAAATTGGGCCAATTTTGTCGTAGACCCTACCAACCACTCTAATCAACTAATTATGAAAGTGGACTAAGTAAAAATCTAAAAAAAAATTTTATCTGTTATTTCACATCGCATTATTTTAATCTAAATTAATTAAAATATGAATCGTTAGATGTTATTTTAACGTTACATGGAATTCATTTGGTGTTAATATCCGGTTCCTTTCAACCACTCGACAATGAAAATGGAAACTCGGTGTCAGCGAAACTAGATAGATAAATAATTTTGTGGGACACGCGTGTCGCGTTAATTCGATAGTACCAGTACAAAGTTTCCGTAGCGCCGCTCGACGACGAAAATGGAGGCCGGTGCGTGGATGCCGAATAGCGAGCAGAATAATTTGCAGAACATCACGGTTCAAGGACAAGAACGATGAGAGGAGCAGATTACGGGAACCTGTGGGTCTCGTAGACATGCTCATCGCCGACGATAGCGCGCGGTTATCGAGCCGCGTTCCTTCGAACCTCCAGCTCGTTATCGTTGTTCGGCGTCGTTATCGTCGACGCTTACGCGTCGCGTTTCGATCCGTCACACGTTTCCGCGACAGTCGGAGGGTGGGACGCTGTCTTTCTCCTCCGTCGCGTTTGCCTTTCAATCGACGCACAGCGGAGTATTTGCCCCGAAAAAGTTGATCTGTGGCGACTCCAATCTGAGGTTTCAGATATATTTGAAAATACTTTGAACGTTGTTATTTTGTCTTTAATAAAATAGAAAATGTTTAGAAAATGTTTTTTAGAATTGAGTTTTACAAATTTATTACGAATAATAATTTGTTTACAATTTTAGTATAGTCTATATAAATAAAAATCAAATGCTCCTCGTTGGTAAGAGCATCGCTTGAGAACCGCTGGATCGATTTGGCTAATATTTTTTTAAATGTTCTTAATAGTCCGGATAAGGGTTTAGGGGAAGAAAAGTTGCCCGGAAAAATTGAAAATTCGGGAAAAACTAGAAGTGCTTTTTGAATCATATTTCAATACAACAAAAAAACGAACGTCGCAGCTATAAATAAATATTTCAATATGAATTTACATTATCGTCGTTTGTAAACAAATTTATTGAAATTTGGACAGAACGGCTTTCGAGTCAGCTAGTTATAAATAAATTTTAAATAACGAACTTCAGCTTTACAAATTTATTGGAAGATCTAGTACTGATTACTCTCAAAGATCAAAACTTTTTTTGTAGCGAGTCATTGGATCCGACTTGACGTCAGCTAGAACAACAAGTAATAAAAAATACATGGTGACATTTTAAAAATTAAGTAGAATTCATTTATTACTACGAAACAAAATTTTGTATAATTGTTTCTATTGGCTTTTATAGATGACTGAATACCGATTAACTTCTCTTTAGAACACACTTTTTTGCCAGATTATCGACTGTGTCTGAAAAATCGTGGTAACTTTAGCAGTAGAAAAGTTTATATAAAACTACAATTATGTAGTCAATTAATTTCGCATTGCCAACAGAAACCTACACGGTCTCCAATGCCGCAAAACAGAGCATTACGACTCATTTGGATGCCTAAAAATTTCTTAAAAATTGCACAATGAAATATCGCAGAAAGTAATAGGTCATCTTCAAACTTGAGTAACGTTAAAGAGACAAAGAATAAGGAAGTGTTTATGAATGTTCCGTTCAAATGATTACATGCACATAATATGTACAAAGCAGATCGTATTGAAAACCTTTCGGATCCAGCCGAACACATACCTAATTCCTTACTACACGATTCACGCGCCACGTGTATTTTCGTACACGTTCAAAACCGCGATCTGTCCTCTGGACGCACAGCAGGCAGTTACGATAAATGGATTATGGATCGCAAAACGCGGCGTCCAGACGCGCTTAGAAGATCCCGGCTTAACTCGATCAAGTTTCTTTGCCCGAAATTATTTATTAAAGAGGAGAGCCGGGACGGGGGCGTCCCGTAAGCCGATTAGCAAGCTGTGACGCGCGGCGGGAATTTTCGGGAGGGAACGTTCGGATTCCACGTCGCGGTCGAAACAAGGACGCGACGTCGACCCGGCGAATCGCGCAATTAGACGCGATAAATTGACTCGAGGTTGTCAGGAGGGAGAGGAATAAGGAGGGAACGATAATTGCTCGTTTCCATGGCGGTCTCTGACGCGGCGATCCGGCGAATCCAGGAAATCGTGGAATTCGGCGATCCGCGCTCGCGCCTGCCTCTCCCATAACTAATTATCTCGGGACGAGTCTTGAGAAATTGGACGTACGCGATGCGGGGAACGTGACAGCTCGAGTGACAATGCCAGCGATACACCGCGACCGTTCTCCTCCGTCGTTCGAGTCGTAATCGAAATAATTCACCGTACCTCGTGGAAAGCTCCGCTAGGGTCTCTTCAGCAATCGTTCGGAACCAGAGCCCGGCAACCCAGTTCTATCTCCGCGATTTTCCCGATGCCGTTGTTGACGCGATCGAAAAGAAACGCGCGACATTTCGCGACAGTTCTGGAAAAGGCACGGAGGTGGTCTAGTTCGATGCGTTCCGATCCGGTTCGGTCGAATCGAGTCGAATCGGTCGAATGAGTCGAATACCAGGACGAGTCCGTTTAGAAGGGGATGCGGGAGCGGACTCTCGTGTACGCGCTTAAAGGTCGAGCGACGCGACGCCGACGGATCAGTTCAAGGAAAAATGCGGTGGTTCGCGTAACGGTACGATTTCAGGTGGTTTTACCCTTCATGGAAGCGGTCTCGAAGCGAGCGATGACCCGAATAGAGTCGGCCGGGGCTAACGCGCTTCCCTACGCGTATATAAATCTGCTTCGGCGTTTTTCCTCCTCTCCTTTCCTGTCCTCGACCGTTCCCTCGCCGCGATCTCTGGCGATCAGGGAACAGCGACGACGCGGGTCGCCGACAGAGTACGGTGGTCGTCGGTCGTCGTCCATCGGGGTAAATGTCGGACGCACGTGCTCGAGCGAGCTTCCATCCGTCTCCTTTCGTCTGTCTCTCGTTCTCGCTCTTTCCGCGGACAGCAAGAAACTCGACTTTTCTTGCCGGTCGCTCTTGATTTATTACCAATCGCGGAGCACGAGGATGCCGCCGCACCGCGGTACGCCGATCGGTGGGACCGATCTCCTCCGACAACGATTCCGCGACGTCTCGAATCCTGTTGTCCCTTGTTCCGAAGCATTCGAACACCGTAACAGAGCTCTCTGTTTTTCGAGGATAACGTTCGATTCGGTTTCAGATCAGAGGCTGAGGCATTCGAAGGGCAGCCTGGACGTTCTCTACTTCAAGTTCTCCGACAAGGTGGTGCAGCACCGAGTCACCAGGGCGGAGCTGTCTCTGTGGATATGGGGCGGTGGCCAGGAGGCGGCGGACGCAAAGTCCGGCGATTCCGAGAGCCACGAGGACAACGGTCCCGTGACCATCACGTTGCAGAGGATTCTTCGCGGGGTTACAGAGTCCGGGGCGCCGTTGCTCGGCCCGCCGTTGACCACCAAACATCCGAGGCCCGGAGGCCGCGGCGGTTCGTGGGTCACGATCGAGCTCAGAAGGATGGTCGCCGAATGGTTCAAACACCCCAGAGACAATCTGGGAGTAGCCTTGAAGATCTCCGGACCTGGACCCAGCACCGGCACCGGCACAGGCACCAGCAGCGGCGGCAACCACCGCAGGAACTCGAAGCTGGTCGAAACTAATCCTGGCGCGGAGTACGCGCCGTACCTCGAGGTGCAGACGCAAGAGCTCGACTCCCGGAGGGGGGCTAGGATCAAACGAAACATAGGACTCAATTGCGACGAGACCACCCAGGAGACCAAGTGCTGTCGGTACAAGCTCACCGTGGACTTCGAGAAGTTTGGCTGGGATTGGATAATCGCGCCCAAAAAGTGAGTTGTTACTTTCTTTTCGGTGCGTTGCACATAGGGCCAAATGAACAATTTACGACGACAAAAATATAGAATGAGATTTTATTTGATATTCTGGTTAGAAATACTTACGAGAACGATTATTAATAATTATCTTCGGGAAGTAGCTACTTACGGTTACCACGAGCACTGCGTGTAACCTTCCTCTTTGTTCGAGGACCAATTTCTTCGATCAATTTCCCCCAAATTCCGTTCATGAAGGCAGAGTCTAGACCATGTCTAGAGCCAATTTTAGTTCAGCTACTTAGACGAGATGGCGCCTAGTCAGGGGAACTGTCAGCGTAGAAGCGTAACAACAAAAATATGAAGGGCTTGAAGTCATTCGGATCCATTAATAGCGATAAAGATATTAACAAAAAGAAAAACATGTAATTATAGTAACATTGAGGAGTTAGACTGATACAAATGTATGTTTATCAGTGTTACCACACAAATAATTTTTTTTCTGCAAACGAGGGTAGAGTACACTGATAACTACCCTAAAATAGGGGTACCCTACCCCGTTAATATGTTTTTCTGATACATTCTTTTAGTACACTTCTCGATTGAAGTACATATTTATACTTAGGAACTTTGATTCAAGCTGATCGAAATCGCTGACTATTCGACGTCGATGTCGAAGTTGCAACTTTGGAAACGCGTAAGAGAAATCTTTAACGATTAAGGGTGTTTTGGAGGTAAATAAAAACGCAACAAAATTTTTGAAATCTTGACAAGATATAATTCTTACTGAATTAATGCAATTACCAAAGTTTGGGTTTGATTCACTGCACCGTTTAGGAATTATAGCAACTTGAAGTTTGCACATTCTAACACTTCTTCTGGAGAATTCATAAAATTCCACTTCAAACCCTATTTAATCCTTGAAAAAAAACGCAACTAGAAACTCCAGTTTTTTTATATATATAGTAAAAATGATGTAATTATGATCAAAGTTTATTAGGATTCACTAAACAGTTCCAGTTTTTGTTATTATCGCAACATAATATTCCGCAACTTTCACATGTTTATTTCCAATAATAACCATGAATATTGCTGTCTGAAGTATTTTTAACTTATTTAAATATTTATTTTTAACTGTTCATTGCGTAATTACATACATTGAATATCACAAATTTATTTTCTTCAAGTTCAAATCAGAGGGTACAATTATTCGCAAAAGTCACTTACAATTTCTTATCATATGAAGACAATTTGAAAGCATTTTAAATGAATCTATTTTTTCAATGCAAAATATGCTCGTGAATGGCTTTCGTTGCCAATATATTGATGGATTTCGATTTTCTCGTACGTTTGTCTCCCATTGTACCTCCAAAACAGCGTTAATTACATCGGTTTGATTTTGCCGCGATGTTCGAACTTGTAGATCGCGTAGTATAGAAGTTGGCCGGGTTGGGCGACGGGTAATCGACACGCGACGATTTTGTTGCCTCAGGTACGACGCGAACTACTGTTCGGGCGACTGTCCAATGGCGTTTCTGCAGTCGTATCCGAACACCCACATCGTGAGCCTGGCGTTGCCGCCGAACAACACCGGACCGTGTTGCGCTCCGAGGAAGCTCTCCGAGATCACGATCCTCTACTTCGACAACGAGTATCAGATCGTGTTTTCGCGGCTGCCGGGCATGGTCGTCGAGAGATGCGGATGTACATAGTCCACCGTACGGCTCGACGAGGAGCGACTCCGACGGCGACGACGACGCCGACGAAGAGGAGGAAGACCCGAAGGAGGAGAAAGTGGAGGAGGAGGAGAAGGAGGAGGAGGTGGAGGAGGAGGATGCCAACGGAATGACGCTCGTCCGACCTGTCTCGCGACGATCCTGGACGGTTCTCGTTTCTTTTCCTTTCTTTCCGTTCTTTTTCTTTCCGTTTCGTTCCTTTGTTTACCTGCCGAGAGACTTTCGACCGCGATTCGATCGTTGATCGGTCGTCCTCGTCGTCGCGTTCTCGATCCTCGACGATTCCCTCGGCGATTCCTCGTTCGATAGACTGAAAGTGCCTTGTTTTTGGGGTGTGTTTTTCGGTGCCGTGAGACTCCTTCCCCTCCGTAACGGTCGAATAAACAGACACGAACGTTTCGCGCCTGGTTTTCAGGCTGGATTTTTCTATGCAACGAGCAACAAGCAACGAGCAACAAAGCAACGAGCAGCTGAGAACGGCGTCGACGACGGTCTTGGACGAGCTGACGCGAGACGGGCACCTCGACGCGTAACGATGGTCCAGGAGGATGGTCCATGGCAAGGCGGATAGTTCCTAGAGTCACGGTATTATTTTTGTGGTGTCGATGCGTTTGCACCTGATCCCAAGAGAACGACCCCGCGAAAGAATTATTTTTTATACGGGAGCAGCTTGTTGCATTTTTCACAGGAAAACAAATGAAAAATGAAGAAAGATGGAAAGATGAATCTCTCTCACTCACTCAATCTCTACATTTCTCTCTCTCACTCTATCTATCTAACTCTCTCTCTCTCTTTCTCTTTGGCTGTTTATACATACACGTACCTATACATATTTCCCCTGTATGTATCGCAACGAAGCGTGCGAGCGCGTGTACGAGAGTGCGTGTGTGAGTTTCGTGTAAATATTTGGTAAGTTAGGCTGTCCTTTCATTGTCGCTTCCTCCAGGAATCTCTGTTTGGTGTTTCCCCGAGAGCAGACCTCGCGTATTCGCGTATCAGACATCATGGCAGATATGAAATCTTCGTCAGACGTCGATTCTCCATTCTCCAGAAGCTTCGACCCGCGTGATTAAAATATTTGGATCGGAAGAACACCGCGGGAGATCGAACGAGTCCCTCTCCTCTTTCCGCGATTACTCGATCGCGTATCGTTCGACACGTTTGTAGATACTGACTGCTACAGCCGGCCAATCGCACTCGGTGAACACCAACGAAACTCTCCTCGTCGACAGCCACGACAACGGTTCCCGGCGGATTGCTCGAATCGTACAGACTACCGTAGAAACTAGAGATCCCTGTTTCGCGTGTAACTAACGAATCCGGATCTCGACCTTTGTAACGATTAATTATCTATTAATACCCGTGCATTGCTGTTTCACGGGTACACGTGGCACGTGAAACGCGTTAACAATCCGCGAATCGTATCCGTTCGGCACGTTCGAGCCCGGCGGATAACGCGTTTGGTCTTCGCTTGAAAAGAATTCGATGGAAGAACATAAACGCGTCCGTCGCCGAATTCGAACGCGCCGAAAGGATCTGTATTAAGGTCGATCCATACGCGTCAGTTCCGAGCAACCGTCAAAATACAGTTACCCAGGTTTAAGAAATTGACCGCAACCGAGAATGACTGTCCGAATTATCGCTGAATCGGGTTAAAAGATTTTTATGGGTTTCGCAACTCCTTAGGTGAACTATTGGTAGCTCTCCTTTACAAAACCATCGGAATAGGCTTCGGAAATGTACAAATACCGAAAAACAGCGCCAGTTATCGGACTGGCGTGTATGAATCAACCTTCACACGGTTCACGTGCCACGCGTATGTTAGCATCTCTACTGGAAACGGGACGCTCGGCGGTAGCCGTTCGCGTGGCTGGATCCGCGATTCACGAATCGAATATCGGACGCGACAGAGAAATTTCCGCGCGTATAATAGGTAGCTAGATTAGACGTCGACGGACCGCATCAGTGGCAATTATAATTTATACCTATGTGTACGTATATCGTGGCCAACTTGCGTCCTTCGTCGCGATCGATAGACAACCGGACGGAAGGACGAGGTTCGACGACGTGGTTTTATACTCGATCCCGCGTCTTATGTGATTCAGTGTAAATTATGGTAGTAATCGTTGTGATATCTAGTTGCTTGGCTCGAGAGCACGCCGACCGTGAGCAGCGTTCCAGCGTACCGAGGGCCCTCTATTCTCCTGATCCTTCTACGGACACAAACGTTTTCCTGTGATTCTCCGTCTGTCTCTTTCGTTCTCTTCTTCCTCTCTTTCTCTAGAGCAGGGAGTTCCAACTTGTTCCCCTCCGAGAGCCGCAAGATCCCCACCGTTAGTCAAACCTATTCCCCCCACCACGTACAGTTACAGTCAACAGGGACGAAGTTGTACGGCAGGGGTGGGCACGGTAGGGGCCCCTCGAATCCCTGCTTCCCCCACCAACCTTCCTTTCGCGAGGCCTTACCTTTTCTTTTAAAGGCGGTGGGGAAATGCGTGTACACACTGACTCCCCCCTACTGATGGAAGTCGAGGGGGAAGTGTGGGACTCGCACGGTTCCGGAAATTGGACCGTGCCCTACCCTCGAAACCCCACCGCCCTTTAGATCGGAGGCTTGTGCGACTCGCAGACCCGCCTTTCTTCGCATTATTTGCGAGTCACGCACTACAGACCTACTCCACTCCTGTTCTCAGCTCTCAACGAAGCCAGCACCAGTAATGCCAGAATCGTGGGTCGTGGCAGTGATGCCAGAAGGAGGAACCTGGAGGAACTTGCCCCTCCGGCTGGGCCCCCCACTCTTACTTCTACTAGTTCCACTGCGCACGCGCTACACGCGAACGTACCTCTACTCTGCCCGGCTGAGTCACGTTCAGAGGTACTTTCGCGTGTAGCGCGTGCGCGGTAGAACTAGTAGAAGTAAGAGTGGGGGGCTCAGTCGGAGGGGCAAGTTCCTCCTTCTGGCATCACTGGGTTGTGAGCTTTTTCCCCTCCGTTCGCTCAGCCGGCTCGATCCCCACTCTAGTAGAGGTACGCTGGTCGTGTAGCGCACGTGCAATCGAACAGGCACTCGCACGGGCAGAGTAGAGGTACGTTCATGTGTAGCGCGTGCGCAGTAGAAGCAACGTGGCGATGACAGTGC
Source organism: Lasioglossum villosulum (assembly GCA_963971365.1). Taxonomy (NCBI): domain Eukaryota; kingdom Metazoa; phylum Arthropoda; class Insecta; order Hymenoptera; family Halictidae; genus Lasioglossum; species Lasioglossum villosulum. The sequence continues at coordinate 23,220,973 of OZ020503.1, read as the reverse complement.
GTCAGAGTGGGGGTCGAGCCGGCTGAGCGAGCGGAGGGGAAAAACCCACGATTCTGACATCACTGGCCAACACACTGCTTGTGACGGACGAAGCGCGTCCCCCCTCCATAGTAACGACGGATGCTGGTGGGGAACAGTGAAAACTAAGAGTGGGGGAAGCACCCGAGGAAGGAGCCGCATGTGGCTCAAGAGCCACGTGTTGGAACTCCCTGCTCTAGAGTGAATGTAGAAGTTCCACGTCGCGACGTTAGGATTTTCTGTAGCTACACGCTTTGCTCGACCTCTCGGTTTCGCGCGAAACCGGAACAGAGCATCGACGAATTCACCTTTTCTTCTTTCGATTCGCTGTCTTCTTGTTCAACTTCCCCTCCTCCCAATCTGTCCCTTCGTCTCCTTCATCTTCTACCCGCCAGACGCATACACACACACACTCAGACCCACGTACCAGAGTCTCTCCTCTCGCCTGGCCCCCATTTCCTTCTTTGTTTGTCAGTGTACCTATAATTAAAGCAAAAAAAAAGGAAAGTAATGGAATTGTGTACTCCCAGTATCGAAACGAGGGCGGCGAATATCGCATACTTATTACATGTAACGTGTACTTCCTAGGTAGAGAGTATTCATAGAATATTTATTCGCTGAAATAAATGGTTTTTCGATGAAACGTGTCTCGATTTTCTCGAATCCGTCTCGGTTTTTCGACCTCCAACAGATTCCCGAAAGTATCTGGATAAAAGCGGCCACCGGAGGAGAGAGAGGCAGCGACGCGGCGCGGCGGCTGCGCGCCACTTTCCAGCGTGTTTTATTCGGCGTAGAACGTCGCGTTGCATCTCGTCGGAATGTTTCCGTTTCTCTTGCAATCGCCAAGATTCAGGGTGCGACGACATGCCGCGATAAACTTTCGGGCCACGAAACGATTATTGTTCCGTGAATTGTGTTGTCCTCGGAATTGCAATACCGTAATTGATAAAACCGTTGTTCGTCGGCCGTTTCCGTTTCCGTTTTCACCGAGTCGCCTATCCAGGTATTTTCCCTGGAGACTCGAAGGTGAATGCCTCGCGACTTTGAGATTCGCCGATTTTTCCGAGCGCGGAGCTCGGTGTCCATACTCAATATTTTTAATGTTTATCTCGGGTCAAAGTTAAACGTACCTCGGGTATATCGTCGGTCGCACGTGCGTCTTCCCGATACCAAACGAAAATGACGCACTGTTTCCGAAGTCCCGGTCGACCAACAAAAATCGAAGAGCCACGTAATCCTTGACGGACGAACGCGCAGCGTTCGGATCTGCCGATACAGCAGTTTATTTGGTGAATGACTTGTCTCAAATTGGTATTTAATGCATTCACATTACTCTGTAAATGTTAGCAATGCCGAAAATGTGAATATAAAAATTATAATTAGAACAAGCCCTTAAAAATGAACATGTAGAAGTACATTTGGTAAAAAATGTCTTGTCTCATATCGGTATTTAATGCATTTACATTCCTCAAGTCCTTAAAAATGAACATGTAGGAGTTCATTTGGTAAGAAACGCCTTGTCTCGTATCGGTATTTAATGCATTTTCATTCCTTTCTAAATTTTAGCACTGCCGAAAATGTCAGTATAATAATTATAATTATAGCAAACCCTTAAAGATGAACATGTAGAAGTTCATTTGATAAGAAATGGCTTGCCTCGTATCTGTATTTAGTGCATCCACATTGCTCTCTAAACGTTACCAATGCCGAAAATGTCGATATCAATGAGATTTGATAAAACTTATCATTATAAGTTTAATTAGAACAAGCATTTCAGTTCTAATTAAAACAAGCCGTTAAAAATGAACATTTAACATTACATTTGATAAGAAATGACTTGCCTCGTATCGGCACTTAATGCATCTCTAAATGTCTCTCTCATTAATCTCTAAATGTTAGCAACGAAAATATGGATATCAATGAAACTTAATAAAACCTATAATTCGAACGAGTCTTTAAAAACGAGAATTTTGTGAATTTCATTACGATCGGAAAAATTACTATGTAATTCTCTTTTGAAAGAGTCGCGTCGCGAGTCTGTGCGCACCGAAGCGAAGCTCAGGGGACAGGGCAGGGCACACCGCTCTGCTACTTGTTTGTCCGGCGTGTTTGACCAAGAACTATTGCCCCTCGCATGCTGCTCGCGCGTTTGTCAATTTATCTACAATGTACGGCTTCGTTTTAACAAGTCGTTAATCGAAGTGCAGGTCCCTCTCCACGGGACAAGTACGTCTACGTCTATGTGTACGCGTTCTACGTACTACTCTTCCGCGGTCTCTTACTCCGCTACCGTGCGTGCTGCGTCCGTTTCTTAACAAACAATCGATCGCGCGAGATTATCGAACCGTCAGAATTTTATCATAGACTTCTCGCGCGTATTTCTCTCATTGGCTCAGCCATTTTTTTTTACAGATATTTTTCCATTTTAACGGTACACTGCACCGACACAGCCAAGCCACATATGTAAGGAGGCTCGACACGGCGTGACACTTCTTCATCGGTCGTTCGCTCGCTAGGAATTGTTTATTAACAAAAACTCATGGTAACGTCTGACGCAACGCATGAAACAATCATATACAGGGTGTTCGACTACAGGTGGGAGAAAATTTAAGGGTTAAAAAAATATATAATATATATATAATATATAATAATAAAAAAATTGCGATTTCGGCTTCGTTATTTAGCTATTAACAACGCGACAGTCACGTAACGAGTGATGGATGCATGCATAACTTGGTTCTCATTTGGGGCCCCAGCGAGGTGAAAATGTTTAACAAATTGTTGGACAATATTGAACTCTTTGACGTACACAACGTACACTTTTGTTAGACGCGTTGCTGATTTCTAATCGTTAATAGCTAATTAACGAAGCCGAAATCGCAATTTTTTATTCTTCATTTTCGTCTTATATCATCGTTAAGGACCACCCCTTAAATTTTCTCCCACCTGTAGTCGAACACCCTGTATATAACAGCAGAAAATATATATATACAATAACAGGTAAACATATGAGTATAATGTTTAGTTATACATACGCAGTATAAATTGCGGCATTATCGATGAATTTGCAGTAATTCAGCCAAGTAGGCAACTATTGCTGCAAACGTTAATGTCGAATCCGACTCGATACAGAATCGGAAGGGTTAGAATATGTCCAACGACGATTTTTCAACCAAAATATCCTCTAGTAAAAATGGCACCGTTTCCCGAACGCTGCTAAAAATCATCCAACTTTTTTTTATTAAGCATCTCAGATCTCAACTGAGATCTATTTCTGCTGCACAAAGATAAATTACACTAAATACATACAATGATTGAAATTGATGTAGATAGTTTATAATGTTTCAAAAAATGATGGATATAAATACAAGCCTTAATATTAGGTTCCGCTATAAACTTGTCAATACTTAGAGGTAGTAACCCAATTTACATAGAGAATCTAAAAGTTTGAGTCTTTGAGCATCATGCTTTACACACTGCCAGAGCACATGGTTCAAAGTTTCGTCGCTTCGATCACAACTACAGTTGTCGTTGGAAATTATGTTTACATCCAACTTTTTCTTCCTTCGATTAAGGCGGTGGACTCGTTTCCAGGATTGCAAGGGTGCGAGAAACGCGTTCTCATTTTTCGATAATACAAAAATGGGGGTTTTCCGTAGTCAAAACCGCGAGATAAAGGACCGATCGAAGGCGGGATTTTAATTTTTTGGGTTTTGTGCAGCTAAATGGCCCGTTTAGACCACTGTGCGGCGGGCAGTTCATCGTGGAAGTAGAGAGAAAAGGGAAAGAGAGAAAATAAGTGGGCATAGCGGCATTGGGCGCGAAGAAAGACAGGGTTCTCCGTGGAAGGAGGAAAGCGTTTGGCGTGGATTTTTCAAACTAGCAATTTAAATGCCGATCCGATGACAGAGGCAATATCGCATCGTGCTCGGAGTGCAAGGTTATTAACGCACAGTCTCGCCGGCGAGTACAGGCCACAGGCGCGTACAGGCTGTAAGCTACAGGCCGTTTTGCTCGGATCGAAGCTCAGGCCAGTGGCATCGGGTGCTCATTGCCATTGCCCGCTCCCGCTCCCGTTCCCGCTCCCGACCGAATGCAAAGCTTCATCTGCGATTTCGATTACTCAACCAGCCTCCCTATCGCCTATATCTGGCAGGCGAGAGCGAGAGAGAGGACAGAAAAAATAAAGGAACCATCCGACGCTTCACGGCCGCATTGTTCATTCAAATTCTTGCGCGACTAGAAATCGGCGATGCCTTAACATACGATTAAGATAGCCATCGGTTCGGCCCAGAAATGCGGCCCAGAAATGTCGCGAATCGCTCTCTGTTCGTCCATTTCATACTTCTCTACACCAAAGCCCCCGGTAAAGTGGTTTGTATCAGATCTAATTGAATTTCATCCGGTGTTGAATAATTCGAAATTTTTTATAATTAGACTGTGAACGTTGGTGCAATTTGTAATTTTTGTAGGCAAATTCGAAGAAACCGAGGACGTTTAAAAACGCACTTTCAGTTGTACATATTAGCCTTTATGCATCTGAAATAATTAAAAATCTACCAGTTCTTGAAAATGTATAGGATCCATAAATGCATGAAGATCCGCAGTCTACCTATAATTATCCCCTTGCATCACTTTCTTCACGCTTAAAGCGATTGAAACGTATTTATCGCGAAACGTGTCGTAGAAGAGGAAAGAAAATATATATTTTTTGTACTACTATATTAATTGAAAAGCTTAAATATTGATTACAAACGAATCAAATTTTCTTTCGTTTAAAAAGAAAAGCGTAACATACATATTGTATTTGTTAGGTTCGATCATTATGATCGAACCTGGCGCCGATAACATTTAAAATTTAAAACTTTAATTATCGAAATTTTCGATCGAGAAGAATTCACCTTATATCTGTTAGACTTTCTTATTTTCAACTTCCTTAAAGAATGTAAAATGCGAATTTAATTTGACTCAATATTGTTTATGTATATGTGAATATGTATTTACTTTTGTGCAGCAGAAATAGATCTCAATTGAGATCTGAAATGCTTAATAAAAAAAAAAAAAAAAAAATATCTGTTAGACTTCGTTTCGAATCTTCGTGACGCGTTCAAACACGGCAAGGGATTAATCGAGTCATATGAGGGTTGACTCTGTGTCGCGTAAGATTATTTACAATCGGGTGCACTGGTTACAGGTCGCGAACAGGTAACTCGACGGTTCCAGGGACCGAGGTGACGCGGAAAGTATCTTGGCGAGGAAGGATATAGAAAAGGGAGGCGATAGACGAACGATCCCTCGATATTCTCGATTGGAATCACGCTGGCAAGGGTTGCCGCGCCCTTGGAACGCCTCCGCTCGTCCTTGGCAACGCGAACGGAACGCGGTGCGCGGCGGGGAAATTTTCAAAATATTGACGCGCAGAAGCTGGTCTCGCGTCGGCGACCGGTTGTTCGCCGCGACGACGGAATTAAACCCGAGTTAGTTTCGAGCGAGCGTTTGTCGCGCGGCGAATTTTCGTGTTTCTGTTTCGGCGAAAGGGGATCACTAACCCGACCGTCGGCAAGGACGAGTGCTCGAGGCGCCGTCGAAGAAAAACAATAAAACGAGAATTGGCACGTCTGGCGAAACAGTTGACTGCCGTCAAGTCAACTGGCTGACTTGTCCGCTCGTCCGCCGAACGAGCGACGAGAGACGCGAGACGGAGACAAACCAGCCCGTGATGTCCAGCGGATCACCGGACGGTTCTTGCTCCCTCTGCCTAAACCACTTTTTTTTATTATTTAGGAAATCTCACGTGAGATTTATTACAACAATTTGTAAGGAAAAGCCAAGCCGTTGTAAGGAAAAAGCGAATTTAATTGTAAAAAGCCGTAAGGACACAAGGATAATCGTTTACAGACGCGTTTGTCATGGCGGTTGCTCCTTTTGATCTGATCTTCATTTGCAATTCGTTGGCGAGGTATTTCTACGACTCTCTGACAATGTTTTATAGGGTAACTGCACCAGTGAATGAACATTTAAGAAATTGTTCAAGAAGATATTTCATGTAAAAAAAAACGTGTGAATTAAAGGAATCTCATACATGCCAAATGGCTCCCTATACTTCATTCGTCAAAAATGAATAAACACAAATAAAATGAAATTATTATTATTTTTCTTCATTAAACGTTACATAAAAAATATAAAAAATACCAGTCAATGAACACTACATTCTAGTAATTGAACAACGATAGTCCAATGAATGAACAAAATTATTAAACAATATTCTCCTATTTATTTAACTCCTTAATCGCAATTTTATCGCTAGTATGCCGTGCGGGTTAAAATTTGTTGAAATATACAAAAGCGTTCATTTACTGGTGCCCGTTTATTCACTGGTGCAGTTACCCTAATCAGTTGTACTCTGACAACGAGATCTCTGACAATGTTTGATAATCAATTGTTCTCAGGCATCTCTGACAGCGAGAGGAAAGCTCGCCGTTTCGATTCTCAGCGCGCATCACATTTATCGATGCATATACAGTGACTCCCATTAATATTCGGACGCTCTAAAAAAAACTATAAGTGGTTAGATATTGAACTATACGACTTGAATTTTTGTTGGGAAGCTAGAGCAAATAGTTTGCTACAGAATGTGGAAAAACATTTTTTCAAAAATTGCAATTCATCGGAGTTGTAGAAAAAATACTAAAAGTTGCATTTTACAACTTTTTTATGTGGGCCTATATTGAAAATTTAAAAAATACGTTTTGTAGATCTGTAATGGGAGTCACTGTACCTACATAATTATCGAAGTTAGAAATTTCACACCATAATGGGGTTGTATTGAAAAAAAGAACATTACAAGACAGATACGTAGGATAGAACATAGCAGCATAACATGCATAAGTATACGTTTCGTTAAAATCCCAACAGAAACGTCCTGTAAACAGGAGCCAAGTTCCTGTGGCCGTAAAAATCGGTGGGAACCTGGGAACATTCGATGGACAGGGATAGTGGGTCACGGGGAACGCTGGGCAATCGTGGAACGAGATAGTGAACGGCGGGAATAATAATCCCAGTAATCGTAATCATAACGGTGGCGATAATAACAAGTTGTCGATGCGTGATGTAATTATCATTACGGTGCCTAACGGCGGCAGTCTTTAGCTCGCGTTTAACGATCCATTGAGCGAGGCGGCTTCGAGCGGTCGGGCACAGCCATTACCTGGAATTGCATTTTACGAGACCGTGAGGGGAAGAAAGGGGTGAACGATGGCGGGCCGTAGAAAACGCGACTAAAATCGAAAAACGAAATTGCGCTAATGGCGATTCGCGACTTTCCATGGTCGGGAACGGTCGGGTTCCAGAATGGCGTCGTGAGTTGCGCGGTTATAGCATTGGGCCTCGTCGAATTTTGCGCAGGTTATGGACAGTGCCACCGGTATGCCCTTAAACGGTTAGCTTAGCGGGGTTTTCGAGGAAACCGATGACAATCGATAAAATACTCGAGGTATCCGGGAGAGAAAGAAAGGCAGAGAGGGAGAGAGAGAGGGAAAGGCCTGGGGCTCCCGTCCCTTATTCGAGGGTCCCGGATGAAGTGGTGTGCCTCCTCTAGCTAGGGTACATCAACCTGGAGACTTTCCGGCGAGGGGTTCGAAGCTCGCGGGGCGGTTGCGAGGGTTGGTCTCACCGGATCGCGAAGAGGGTAGCGACACGTTTCTCCAGCTTCGTCCGGATATAGCACGCGGAATACCAACCATTCGTTCCTACATACTGTGTCGCTCGCACGAATATAGTCGCTTTCTTCGGACTCTCTCCTCTCTCTTTCATCTGTCTTTCTCGAGTAGTCCTCGAAACCAGACCTAGCCCAAACTAACATTACTATTATTATTATTTATTATAAACGGACTGACGTCCTTTTACAAAACTGTTTACAATAATAAAGAAGAGGAAAAACAAAAGAAATATGAGATATATAAGATAACTCGTTTAACAATAATGAACAGAGAAGGGACATGCACAATCGACCTGGTACCATCATACAATCCTGCGTAGTTGTATTTGAAAATTTACTAACGAGTTGATGAAAAAATCAACACGATTATAGACAGTACAAGATTATGCAATAATGCGATTTATTGGATGAATTAATCCGTAGTTGGATTTCGCTTTAAGTGTTTGAAAGCCCGTTCTTGTTCTCAGTTCACGTTCCGGTACGTAAAAATTGATTAGCTCAAGTAGAGAGGAACAGTCAACATGATTATTAATTAAATTGAAAATAAAGCTCTGGTCGGATATTATTCTTCGAACGGATAATGGTTCCAGGTTCATTTCAGTTATTATTGCGGAGTAATCGTGATCAAAGATTGACATTGGATTATTTAGTTTGAATGAACAAAATCTGAGAAATTTATGTTGCGCTCTCTCTAGCGTGATTTCGTACTTGGAACTTTTCGGAGACCATATGATTGATGCATATTCTAATAGCGGGCGGACGAGGGAAATATATAGCAATCTAAGTGTGTGGATTGAATGAAAGTCCGTGGAGAAACGAAGTATGAAACCGAGTGTTTTAGAGGCGGAGTTAACAATATAATAAATATGGTTGGAAAAGTTTAGGGTAGAGGAGAAATGAATTCTTAAATCCGAATTCCTACATCCGCGGTACCGGTCCCTGGGTGAAAATTCGAGGGTCGGTAAAGGATAAGCGAAGCGGGTCCCATGAAAATCACCGACAATATTTCACCGACTCCACATTTGACCGACAACAACGTCTTTAACCCCTTGCCCTACGACTTGTTTTACAGTTCCAGCGATTGGAGCTCTTTTGTATTCGTTTTATTACGTAAAAAGGAGAAAATTCATATCTATTGCGCAAAGTTTATTTCGGTCTAAAGGAAATTAGTAGCATACATACATACGTATTTATTAGAATGTGTTCAGAATCTCCGTCACGACTCAAATACGACATTGTAGGGGAAGAGGTTAACGATTCAAGCGTAGATCGATTGACATCTATCACACACACCGCGTTTATCTTTCCTAGATGAACTGCTAAATATAGACTGCGGATCTTATGCATCTATGACAAAAATCAGTAAGTGTAATTTGAAACAGCAAAAATATTTGGAAAATTTAAACGTACTGTTATATTATTTTCAACCTACTGAACATGATAGAGAAGAAAATCAATTTCTATCTCACTCCTGTTTGTTGCAATTCAGGTGAGACTTTGTTATTTTGCATAATGATCCAGTCTAGTAATTAACGTCCGAATAATGCAAATTACGCATCGTAAACGTGTGAAAATAGAAAATTTAGGGTGTCTGCAACCTGGATTGATCCTTTATCTAGCGCTTTTATCGAGTAATGAGAAGTCGCATCCCGCACCATTGAATGAAACCTTTTGCATAAGAAACTGTAGACATTCCTGAATGTATTGTATAAAGTTTCAACTGCCTCGTCTGCCCGTTTTAATTGTACATCGATTTTAATAAATAGTCACCGGGAATTTATAAATAATGCATATATGTACGTTAATAATTTTACTTATGTATTTATTTTATTTGTGTTAGTATTGTTTCTTACGTTATTCCTGCGGCAGAATAGTACTGCTAACACGATTTTTAAGACATCTACGATCTGCCAAAAGAAATGTTTCCAACAAAAGCAGATCAGTATTTACATATCTATAAATTTCAATATACAAAAATACAAAAATTGATAACAAATTTTTTGTCTACAAAAATGGGAATCACGACAATTTTTTAAATGTTACTATACATTTCTGATTTTATAATGTTATTGCTGGTGTCGGAACGAATTCAACGACCTAGCATACTGTAACCTGTAACTTTAAAATAACGCTAAAATACTTTTGGCCACAGAAAGCAGGTTTCCAGACCATAGTGCGGCGAAGGCGAAGCAAACGATGACGCGACTACGATGCCGATGCCTCAACCAATACCGATGTCAAAGCCGAAGCGCGCTCGAAATTTCGTGGACTCCGCGGCGTGTGTACAACGAGCGAGAACGCGAAAGAGCGTTCCGCAGCTAAACGGAGAGTGCTAGAAATACACACCGTAAGTTAATTCAAGTGCATCGCCTTCGCCGCTGTCGTCACTGCGTAGGGTAAATGTACCTATTACTGCGGGTGTACGTTTTACTGCGGCATTTTTTCCAATCAGATTGAAATACGTAAAAATGAATATTTCGCCTTGAATAAATTTGTAAAATTCAAAGGGATTGACTCAATCGTTGGTGAGGGGAACGAAATTGTCGATCGTTCTCATATTTTTATAACCTCAGGATTCGAAAAAACATTTTTCTCCTATTTCCATCTTCGAAGGACTGTCGTTCACATGATTTCACATTTTCTTACAGCTTTAAAATGCATAGGAGAAATTTTTACTAATATTTAGATACCTACTTCCATAGAATAAAAATTCAAGAAGAAACTTATCTTTTTAGTAAGGAAAAATTAGCATCGCGTCCACTAAAGTGAAGGAGAGCTCATTACTGCGGCACAAAAATCAGTAGAAATGTCCCTAATACTGCGGTCTGAATTGCATCTAACGAAAACTTAAGGAACAGTTTTCCTTAAAGAGAGAATAAAACAGGATAGAAGTGGGAAGAACAAGTAGGGTAAAAGAGATAAAGACAGAAAGTAGAGTGCAATAAAGACACGTATGAACTGAAAATATTGTAAACATTGTAAATAAATAGTAGTGCAAGAGGACAGAAGAATTAACAAAATGCAATATTAAGGAAAGTAGAAATGAAGTAGAACGAAGAAAGAAAATGTAACGCCGAAAGGCATATATTTAAGAATAAATATTACTCTGCTACTAGTGAACGTTATTTATAAATAAACAAACAGGAGCCCTGTAAATAATTGCACATGTAGTACACAGGGTGGGTACTTTCGTACAGGATCTCGTGCAGTCTACGCCGAGTCGTACGAACGCTGTCCACGATTCATTGGATTTAAAAATGACTAAATTAATAGAGATTCGGGTTCGATCGCGTCTCACTGAGCGCGTGCGAGCGACAGGAATGCTCTCGAGCGGTGTCCTCAGGGTTCTCCTGTTCGTGAAGTTGTAGATGGAGGATGGAGGGCACGCGGCGGAACGACACTCGACTCTCTCAGGTCGATGTGGTATCAGAATTCCAACGTGATTCCGAAGAGACAATGGAGGGGTACCTCACCCCCGTGGTAGTACTCGATAAATCGTCAACACGGTTTTCCAACGTGAGATACCGGCATAAGCAGAAGATCCCTTTCGAGGCTCTCGTCCCTCAGCAGCCCTTTAATCTCGGTGTACATCACGGGGCTAAGAGAGAGAGAGGAGGCGCGCGGTGGCTGGCTACTTTATACTCGGAGAGTCGGAGGCTACCTGCCTGGCTGAAAGGGGAGGTATTACGGGGTTACTAAAGTGTTGTATGGCCTCCCCAAGCCCCATAAGGATAGCCCTCAGGCACGCACCCCCGTTATCGTATGCGTATGCAGTTTTTTCGCTGGTGCGTGGCTCGGGGCGCGGTGCTCGCAGCCCTTATATGTGCAGTGAAGGTGAAGGGGGCATCGGGTAACACGGGCAGGCAGCCACCCAAACGACCGAAACCTAAATTCGCTCGCCCAGGATCATCCCGGTATTCCTCTATTCCCGGCCGTCCCTTTCTCTCTTGCTCTCTCCTGTTTCGTCCCTTCTATTCTGCATTTTTATCCTTCCACCTTCTCTCTCTCTCTCCTCATATTTTCTTACGTTCGAATTCCAACGAAACTGTGGGATCCTCGGAAATTGGTGCCCCGATGGTGCCATCGATGACCACCGATAATCCGCGCGATTTCGCACGATCCTTCCCCTTTTCGATCGTTAACCTTTTCTCCGGTGCGGCGCGGCGCTTGGGTCCATCGAGACCCAGCGTTTCAAGAGCTTCGACTCGAGTTTTCGTGCGCCGCCGCGTTCTCGCAACGACGACGATGGAATAAAACGATTACCGTCCAGACGGTGACTCAATGTGCTCGATTCCGAGTTCACGGGTTCGGTCGGCGTTGGAAGGGGCGAGGGCGAGAACGTGGCGAATTAGAATGCAGAGATCGAAAAGGAGCGGGCACACCAGTCTCTCCGGAAGAACGGAGGAAGAGATACCGATCGGGCCGAGCCGCGCAATTAAAAACGAGAAGCGAACGCGGGGTTTCGTGCAGGCAGCCTAGAATCCCGTGGTTCTTTGCCGAGTCCGTGTGCTGACAGGGTGGCATGGCGAAAGGGCGAATGGACGAAAGAGCGGAAGGGGTGCATAAATCGCGCGAGTGCCGAACGCGTTGTTCGGCGTGCGTTGTTTCGCGTTTTGCTCGAAAGCAAACGGCGGAGCGAGCCGCGACTAGCCCCGCTCGCTTCCTATTTATACTGCGAAATTCCCGGAAGGAGCAGGCAGATAGCATCGAACCGGGGAACCTACGAAAGAGGAGTACCTATAATTTTCCCCCGATTCGTGGTTGTCGACCGCCGCCACCGACTGCACGCACATCCGCATTCAATCAAACCGTCCCCGAACTTTGCGAGCTCTCCTTTCCCTTTCCCTTCGTCTTCGTCTTCGTTTCATTCCGCGTCGATTCGTTTCGTTCTCTTTTTGTGTCTCGGTCTGCGCGCACCTCGCCCTTGGACGATCGGCGACGGAAACGCGTGCACGACCAATTTTTGCGACCCTTCTGTTTCCATCGCTCCCGAAGCGACGCGTGCAGGGCTTGCAGTCCCGCGTCATTTTTTGGTCCCGCGTTTCTTAGACAGGTGATGCGAAAAGTATCCAGTTTCCTTTGCCAAACCTACACCCTCTTATCTGCCGCGCACTACCTCCTCTGTCCTACAGCTCGTTTATAGTTCGTTCTAAACAATTCTTACCTTTACCTGACTTCTTTAACTTCATTTATCATTAAAAAACTAAGTCTCAACCATCAGTTTGGTAAAAGGAAACATTCCTCCGATTCACCTCGGCAATTATTGTGTCGTCCTGAATATTATATCATAATATACTATAGTATGTATGTACATCGTATTATAGCTTCATTATATATTAGTATAGTTATCGTGTTATATCTTCGTTATATATTAGTATAGTTATCGTATTATAGCTCCATTATATATTCGTATAGTTATCGTTATAAATGGTACAGTTATAGCACAGTTATAATATAGTTGCAGTATAGTTGTAGTATAGTTACAGTGTAGTTGTTGTATAGTTGTCGTATAGTTGTAGTATAGTTGTAGTATAGTTGTAGTATAGTTGTAGTATAGTTGTATAGTGTAGTTGTAGCATAGTTGCAGTATAGTTACAATATAGTTATAGCAGAGTGATAGTATAGGTACAGTATAGTTATAGTATAGTTACAATATAGTTATAGCAGAGTGATAGTATAAGTACAGTATAGTTACAGTATAGTTACAGTATAGTTGCAGTATAATTATAGTATAGTTACAGTATAGTTACAGTATAGTTACAGTATAGTTACAGTATAGTTGTAGTATAGTTACAGTATAGTTGTAGTATAGTTGTAGTATAGTTGCAGTATAGTTACAATATAGTTATAGCAGAGTGATAGTATAAGTACAGTATAGTTACAGTATAGTTGTAGTATAGTTACAGTATAGTTGTAGTATAATTGTAGTATAGTTGTAGTATAGTTGTAGTATAGTTGTAGTATAGTTCCAGTATAGTTACAATATAGTTATAGCAGAGTGATAGTATAAGTACAGTATAGTTACAGTATAGTTGTAGTATAGTTACAGTATAGTTGTAGTATAATTGTAGTATAGTTGTAGTATAGTTGTAGTATAGTTGTAGTATAGTTCCAGTATAGTTACAATATAGTTATAGTATAGTTATAGTATAGTTACAGTATAGTTACAATATAGTTACAGTATAGTGATAGTAATATATATAGTAAAGAATTATTATACATACTTACTATATTATATGTTTTACATTATATCACACGTATGTATATACATATATTATAGTTCGATTTCCAATTAGATTTTGTTTGTATTCTCTTAATAAATTTTTATTACTATAATTGAAGATGTGAACAGAAATATCTTCCATAGACCTTAATCCTTAGACCCCCAGGATTGTTAACCCTGGATGCGAGTAAAAGAGAAGTAAAGTCGCGCTGATCGGATCGCGCGAATCTCGTTTCCAATCCAAGGAGATCGGACGATGATCGATGGGTGTGCAAATAAAATCAGCGGCTCGTCGCGACGCGACGATTCTAGGAAGATGATATTCGCCTCGAACGCAATCGACGCTCAAGACGTTGGCCAGACAACACCAATGATAGATCAATCTAATTCGGATGGCCCCCAGACGAGCGTCGCGTACAGCGAGCTCTTCGTTCCTTCGATCCTCTCGCCGTTCCTCTGGGTTCTTCCTTTTTGCAGCTTTTGCTGTTGTTGCTGCTGTTCGCAGGCCTATCCGTCATATTGTCCCTTCACTCCTAACCCAATCCAATTACGAGCACGACGATCATTTTGTTTTAGGTACTCGATTCGACCGGATTGAAGAGTAGTCGTTGATGCTTCGCGAAACGTGGAAACAATTTTTTCGTAGCTCTGGAACGAGGCAAAGAACATCCTCTCGGTCTTCGGAGATTCGCGTCGCTGTAAAACGGTACGCGAATTCGTTTCTACGCTTATCGTCTGTCGGTAAGGTAGAGAGTAGTCAGGGCCTTCCGCTGTCGATAATGTAGATCTCTACGGTTCTCGGATGGCGATAATGTAGAGCGCCGGTGGTATTGCGGTGATTTCACGCCCTCTATGTAAATAGATCATTTGCTCGTGAACTACGTACGACTGCGTCGAATGTCGTAGGTAAACAGTGCATCTTGTTGTTGTTGGTATTAAATAAATGTAGAATGCTGACATTATCTATTGTGTCAGACATTGCATCATGCACAGTTTGAAATACTAATACAAAACTCAATAGTCGAGATTTTCGAAAATTTTCCAGTATTTTCAAACGTCTGACTTGCCGTTGACTTATACTACTGAAATTTCGGATACCTCTTTCGACATCATGTTCTCCTAGTACAAAGTTCAATTTTCGAGATTTTCGAAAATTTTTCGACTTTCAGTAGTACGACTCAACGGCAAGTCAGACGCTCGAAAATTTCGAAAATTCAGTAGTATAACTCAACGACAAGTCAGACAGTCCAAAATTGACGAAAATTTTCGAAATTCCCCAAAATTGAACTTTGTATTAGGAGAACATGATGACGAAAGAGGTATCCGAAATTTCAGTAGTGTAAGTCAACGGCAAGTCAGACGCTCGAAAAATTTCGAAAATGCAGTAGTATAACTCGGCGACAAGTCAGACAGTCGAAAATTGACGAAAATTTTCGAAATTCCCCAAATTTGAACTTTGTATTAGGAGAACATGATGTCGAAGGAGGTATTCGAAATTTCAGTAGTATAAGTCAACGGCAAGTCAGACGCTCGAAAAATTTCGAAAATTCAGTAGTATAACTCAACGACAAGTCAGACGGTCGAAAATTGGCGAAAATTTGTTGAAAACCTCGGAAATTAAACTTTGTATTAGGAGAACATGATGTCCAAGGAGGTATTCGAAATTTCAGTAGTATAAGTCAACGGCAAGTCAGACGCTCGAAAAATTTCGAAAATTCAGTAGTACAACTCGGCGACAAGTCAGACAGTCGAAAATTGACGAAAATTTTCGAAATTCCCCAAATTTGAACTTTGTATTAGGAGAACATAATGTCGAAGGAGGTATTCGAAAATTCAGTAGTATAACTCTGCGACAAGTCAGACAGTCGAAAATTGAAGAAAATTTTCGAAATTCCTCAAAATTGAACTTTGTATTGGGAGAACATGATGTCGAAAGAGGTATCCGAAATTTCAGTAGTATAAGTCCACGGCAATTGAGACGCTTGGGAAAAATTGGTAGTTCAAAATATATACGCAGATATGAATGTTTGATACATTGTCTTTATTTGTTCTTCGGATTACAAAATATAAACGCATACAGGTATTATACATTCATTTTTCACAATCAGATGATAACATTACTGGTAGTCTATCGCTGCGCAATACGAGGAAACTATAGATGAGTAGATCGTTGTTTTGTGCTGTATATGTATAAACAGTGGCCTCGCGGTCGAAGGCGCAACCTGAAAAATAAAAAATAGCATATTGGTCAGACAATACTAGTGGAATAATGAGACTTCTTTATTTCTTACGTATTTTTCATGAAATTGTACCAATGGGTGTTCGACTACAGGTGGGAGAAATTTTAAAGGGTGGTTCTCGTCGATAATATAAGACGAAAACGAAGAATAAAAAAAATTACGGTTTCAGCTTCGTTATGTAGCTATTGAAAATTAAAAATCCGCCTAAAACGCGGCAACCCGCCCGACAGAAGTGTACGTTGCGTACGTCGTACAGGCGCGCGACAGTCACGTATCAAGTGCCCCTAGCGAGGGCCCCGAGGTAAATATTCATGCATCTGTCACTTGATAGAAAATTAAAATTGAAAAGTAAGTCGGAGTGCAAAGGGTTAAGTACTGTACAGTGTTCAATTTTGATTAATTCTCCGGCGATTGATAATAATGATACTTTGAAAATAAACAAAGACATAAAAGATTTTGAATAACTTCATTACACATTGATCAACATGAATCATCTGTTCTCAATACAAGAACACGAATGCAATCGGAATGTGAATATGGATTGATATGGATGCGGCAGTAACACTCGAAATTGGTTCTATAGTCTAGTCATGCTAATACGTTGGTTTATACGTCAGAAATTTTCGCAGAGCACAACAGGCTAGAATAAGTGTTTGATTAACCACAATACCAGAGTAACAAGCTTAGTAAATTAATAAGGCATGTCTTGTAACATTTGTCAATCGAAATTCTCGTTCTTTACCAAAGAGGTAAGTGCTCTTTCGTAGATACGTTTTCCAATGTAGGTTATGTTGCACTGTTTTTGCTCGAGTTAAATCCAACAAATTCCATATTTCTAACTACAGCGTAACCGAGTTTGCAAACGATTTGTTTATCACGATTTCATTTTCCCATTCTTTCGTTTCACCGTTATGGCATCTAGGTTGCTTGTCCAGGTTGTGGCTTTTCGTATTGCGGCAAGTGTCTCAAATACAAGTGTACCCTTCCGGATAGAAGAGTAAAGAAAGTCTGCGGACGTTGTCACAACAAGGATAATTCTAAGAAGGAAGGAAATTCCATGGACGCTACAGACATGTCACAAGAACAGGAGGAACACCTAGCACCGGTGGATATTACTAAAAAGTAACATACTCGTATCTAAATTCTTTCCAGTTATATCAGTGATCTATACTATAACGTAATATTTTTATTAGATTGGATTCCTTGGAAAATCCAGCAAAACCACCCATCGTAATGTACAAACATGCCAATCGCTGGGAAAAATTCAAGAGGGGTTTAGAACCAGCCGATCAGGAGATAGTAGATAGATTAAGAAAATTAAAAGAGGAGGACAAGACTACGGCTTTGAGCGTAGACGAAATAAGGAAGAGACTGGCGTTGTTGAAAGACGAAGAACCTAGTGATGCTGGCAATAGCAAAATCAATGTAAGCTGTAACTATTGAATTTAATTATTGAAATTATAAAGATACTTTCGTGGTAAATGATTAAATAAATATATTTAGTAGCACAGGTATTTAATATCTTTATGGTTACGTTTAAAGCTTGCTAGGTTTAGCGTTGAACGCTAAGAGAGGCAATATCGGATAGTTCTGTTATGTTTCTAGATAAATCCAACAGACTCTAGAACGGATCAAGAAAAAGTCGACGACTTGATACAGGAGTATTTGGGGCAGTTGGAATTGTCATCGGGTAACGATCCTGTCAGCGAAATTGAGTCGAGATTGAGATCTCTTCAGGGTTTGAGTAACGTACACAGGAAGGTAGTAAATGTATTTCAAAGGAAAATAAGGCAGAGGCACCAGTAATTGACCATTTTTCAGGAAACGTGAAAAATAACGTTTTTGGACGTGATAATTGTTCGAAAAATTTTATTAAACATTTATCTGCTCTATTCGTAAATTCTATACGTAAAGTATAGAGTCTCTCTATTTAATAAAGACTAAACGCATTTACTATTATTCGTCCAGAGAATTTTTCTTAACACCTCAGCTATTGGTGCCTTTACCTTAATTCTCGTTAGCCTGGAATTATATCATGAGTTGTTTGGCGACCTAGCAGTCTGGCGAATGTGTCGACGACGACGAACGACACGTTACGAAGAAATTAATTGCTAAAGCTCTGGCCGAAGCAGCGCTAGAGAAAAAATATGAAGCGGACATGGATGAACTGGAGGAAATGGAGATTGATGTATGCAACGTTGATTTCTTTGGATCTTCGCTAAAGTAAATAAACAGAATTAATGTTTTTAACGATGTTACGATTGCAGGCACCAAAGCATACCGACGGAGGAGTCAAAAAAGAAGAGAAGGACGGAGAAGACGACGACGACGAAGAGGAGAAGCCTACGTGCGTTATGTGCGATCAGACTAAAGATTTAGAAATATGTTTAGGTTGTTACGGTGATCTTTATTGTCCAGTATGCTACGAAGATAATCACGACGAGTTTGAACTGAGAAAGCACAGGAAGGTTCCACACCTGTAGAGAAACGATTCTACGAAGAAGTATTTGGAGCAAATGCAATCATCATTGAAGAAAATCTATCGCCAAAATACAAAGAGGACACGAGCTAATCGAACAGATGGGAAATCTACGCAGGCAACGTTGATCTCTTCTAACCTCGACCGGAAGCAAGTAGAAACTAAATCATCCTGTCAGCGTTACGAATGCAGGCATCGAAGCCGATAAGGGTGAAAGGAAAAGGTGGAGGGAAGTCTATACGCGTAATCAGACATGAAATTTAGAGAAACGTTTAGATCGTAACGGTGATATTATTGTCGCGTATGCCACAAAGATTGCACGCTCGTTGTAATTGAAAAAGCACAAAATTATTGTACCTTATAGGGCAGAAATTTTCGAGAAAGAATGCTTCTCGAGGAGTAGTATCAAGCCCAATTTGAATGTTGGTACTACCATCGAATAGAAGCATTTCTTGCATTTCACGCGTTTCGACACATACACACATACACACACAGCGAAGACTAATAAACACGATCCGTCGAATTTAGCAGTTGCAAACCACGAGCCAACACTTACATATGCTTCACTGAAAGATAGTTTTATAATATTATTCATCAATGCGATGTAATTAACGGAATATACGCGCTTTTGCTGTAACACCACGGATTTTCTATTGATTGTTTCTTAGGGTACAGATGTAGTGGAGCGGTGAAGATAAAGAATATCTAAATCAATGTACAGTTGGTGTACAAAGTGTTCGTACACCTTTTAAAATAGAATAGCTTTTTTCTAATTGTACCAAACGACCTGATTTTTTTATCATCAATTAGAAGTATTGATTTCCTAAATGAAAATTACAATTTCCATTTTAATAAGTGTACGAACACTTTGTGCACCCACTGTACGTACAGTGAAGTCGCGATCTAGCTCTCCGAGGATCTCTACGATCACTGTCCCTTTGTACTTTCTTTGTACTTGAAATATTCTGAAATATTTTAACCCTCTCCTCGCCGCTCCACTAAATTCCTTAGTGTATTATTCCTTGGTTATAGTACTTGGTGTGATAAGCGCACACGATTACCTCTTGGACTTAACAATTGAATTATTCCAAGCGAAGTACACGATTCAACATCTTCACTTACCGTGAGTTGATCGTTCTAAGCGTAAACGAATCGTGATTGAAATGCCGCGGTGAATTTCAGGGAGCTGGTCCAGAATGTCGGTAAGAAACGTCCGACCGACATCTTCAGCGGGATTTCCCAGAGGCAGTTGGCGTCGCGACGCAAAAACCTGCTCTTCTCAAAATCTAAGCAGCCTTCTATTTTTAGACGTCCCGTATGCACGCGCCGTGCCAAGTTTTCGACGACGTTCGTATCGGATGCTGACAAAGTGTGCACGCTTTTCCATTTCAATTGCATTCATTCCCAATATTTCGACCATCAGACTCTCCCGATTATCAAGTCGTCGAGAAATCATTGAGAAAGTTTTACCTAACAAGCGAGAACAATTTGATTTTGTATACCGCATACTGTTACGCGCTTTGAAAATTCAAAGGAAAGTTAAAATTTCTTCGCAAAGTATTTTAAGTTCAATTGTACGTTCGAAAGGTATTCGATAGCTAAACGAAATCACGTATAACAGAGTCGGCACTTCGCGGCGGTCGAGTGCATTGGCCGAAAGTCTTTTCGGATGTATCGGGATAAAATTAACTTCGTTTTCGGACAAGCTCTGTCGACCATACTGGTTCGCAGTCGATTTGTCGTGTACGTGCGCGTACGTATTCGTTTTCTGCTTTTGTAAGTCCCGTGTGACTCCGCGAAGAACGAAGTCTGCAAAGTTCGTGTACAAGATCGAAAATATGCCGGAAAGCGCACGTAGTCGGGAATTCAAGAACTCGCGGTCCCACATTTATTTGTCAAGAATGGTTTCGCGGTTCGGAGGATCCTCGAGAATGAGACTCGTTTCACGGAACATTTTTATTTCGATTTATTGAGCTGGACCCGCGCCAACATCCAACAGCCCTCGCGACTCTCCGCATCGACGTTCGGTTATTTTCGAGTAAAATTTTTCACGAAATTATGCTCGGTGTTTTACTCTCCAGCTTGGTCCGTCGGAGATCCCGACGGGCAACGGTAAGGTAAAGGTGCCAGTAATTGACAACGTATCGGTTGACCATTTTTCAGGAAAACGCTTAAAAAATAAAATTGGAATCAGGGCCGCCGCGCGTGTACGAGTCGCCCGCGTGTAAACATTTAGCGCAGAAATTTAGTTCACTCTCTTCAAACACGAAAATCGTTTGAATGACATTTTTTATTAACAAAAATATCTGCAGGGCTGGGAGCCCTTGTTCGTTCATGTTGCGGCGCGCAACCGCACGCAGAGGCCCTGATTGAAATAATACAATTATTTTTAAAAAGATATTTTTGTTACACAACATAAGAAGTTCAAACAGCATTTTCACACGTAGAGTGTCTCTGTTTAACATTCGTTAAATTCGCGCAGAGAATTTTTCTGAACTGATCAACTATCGGTGCGTATACTTTACCAAACACCGCGCACCAGTGTCGGATTAAACCGGGGCGAGGCCCGTAGCAAATGTTAGCAGGAGGATCTAGATTTCGTATGACGATAAGATTAATTACGCGACTTCGTTCCATCATGCGGCTCGCGACGAGTCGATACCTCGTTGCACAGATGAATGACTTCTTTTTACAAAATTTTGACGTGGGCCCACGAAAGCGAGGGGCCCGTAGCACTTGCTACCCCCATTTTTATGGGCCTGGGAGATAGAAAATTCCCAGACCCAGGGACGACGGGTGACTGCGACGCCCCTTTCCCTTTCTCAACCCCTTTCGCGGCACAGATGGGGGGGCCGCATTTAGCATTTGCTACCCCTTCTTTTTTTTGGGACGTGGGAGATTTACAACTCCGACCAGTGCACCAATTCGCACGCGATGGCCACCAGATGGCGTGAAAACAGTACCGTGTCTAGAATAAGGTAGTAGAGCGGTCAGAGCCCTGTGACAGTTATATTGGCGGGAGTGTGTCGGTGTTATTGGTGGGACGTGTGTTCCGTCTTGAAACTTAATTGCAAACGTTTTAAGGGTAGGTTAACCCTTTCCCTTTTCGTATGTATATACTAATTACTTTTTAAAATTCTGCGGGGTACTTAAGGTACCCCATTTTTCTGTTACTGAAGCTGAAGACGCCGCCATCTGGTGGCCATCGCGTGCGAATTGGTGCCCCGGATCCACGCACTGACTCCGACGCCCTGGGACATAAGCTGTTCTATATGCCCCTTTTTCTCATCTCCATCCCAATTGTGATCTGAAGGGGGGCTCCGCTCTCCGCATTTCTCCCCCCTTAATTGGGCCTTCCCCACACCTGTTCTTGTCTGTCAGCATTTGCTACCCCTGCTACTAGGCTTAATCCGGCCCTGCCGCGCACGTCCAGGACGGATGAAAGGAACAACCGTATCTCCGTACGGATTCAAAGACCAGACACTGTATTTTCACTGAACGAGTTTGTTCATAAAATAATTACATTCTCGCCTCATATTTATACAACCTTCGAACGCGCAGATTCTCTTGTTACGAGTCCATCGCGATTCGTTACGTCTCTCTCACAACACATCTCTCTTTCTCTACATCATTCGCTCCTATTTTTTCGCAGTTCCAAGCACATTCACACGCATCTAGTCGGAAAAATACAAAAATTCTGGCTCTTAGGCACGCGATCACTACGCATACGTAAACAACATTATTCAGAAAATGGTAAGGAGAGGAGAAGACAAGGAAAGGGGTAGAAGGAAGGTAGAGGTAAGAAAAAAAAAACAAATGAAAATAATAATGAGTATCACCCTGAACGAAGAACCATAAAACAATGCAGCCCAATCCAGCGTCACGTTAAGAAGAAAAATGGTCAAGAACTGTGCGTAAAATTCGTGCGTTTTCTTCTCCGCGTCGAGAACGACTCGAACGGGGTTGCATCGCTTCTTACAGGTCGAGAGAGAAATAAGATCCTAACAGTATGTACACGGTTTGTATGCGCACTAGCGTTTTTCGTCGACGAGACCGGACAAGCCGTGTACTCGGCGCGAGCGGATCTTCAATAAATTATAAATAATAATTATAAATAATAATTATAATAACAACAACGATAATAATAATATTTAAGTTAGGTGATCGGACTTCGTGTTGTAATACTATTAGAAATGGACCAACACCGCTCGACAACGTACATTCCCGACGGATGTACAGTGAAGTCGCGATCTAGCTTCCATTGCCCGTTCCGAGCGAGGACAGAGATCGTGTAGAATGTAGGGGAACTATGTTTTTACGACTGCGTCGACCGATCCGAAAATATTGGGTTGGCGAGAGAGTAGTAGTTTGGCAACTAAGTGAATTTGTGATCTTTCGTTTCGTAATTGATTTATTATATCATTAGAACCTCGTCCAGTGACCATTCCTTTTCAACTGTTTATTTGAGCTGTATATCATTGGACAGCTGTGAATTTTGCGATTAAAATTTGATATAAAATACTCGTCCTAAAAGATATATGTACACAGGGTCTTCAGGATCTTCCATTTCTGACCTTGCATGATCTTGAAGGTCACTGTATAGTAGATGGATCAATTCGTCTTGACACACTCTTTCACACGACATAAAAAAATGTATAGCATTGCATTTAAAAAATTGAAGGTCACCTTCGGTTCTATCAAAATAATGTAAATAAAACGAAAAGGCATACATCATTGTGTTGCGCATAACAAACAGTACTACTTCTTCATCTATCATTTTTTCTAATATTTACTATTTACAAAACAAATGCTGGCTAGTGATAGCTTGAAGACCCTGCATAAATGGCTTCGTTTGAGAAAATACGGAGGTCGCGAACTTAGTTGCCAACCTAGTAATTTCGGTATTTCCAGGTTGAAATAGAGAGCCCAATTTTTACATTCGAGCAACGAATTTTAATAAATAAGAGATTTCCCCCTTTATTTTATCGATTAAAGTTCTTCGCTTGAATGAAGAAACTCGTTAAAATACCGAAATTACTTTCCTTCCAATCCAATGCGAGGATGCCGAAGTGGCCGAAGGACAGTGATCGTGGAGATCTTCAGGGAGCTAGATCGCGACTTTGCTGTACAAAGTTCTCGCAGAAATTGATCGCGTTCGATTATAATTATCGACGCGGATCGAGTCAGTCTCCACAATACGTACGCTACGTACAAGACCTGCTGTGCTTTCTACGCGTACGTGTGTCATCTCGGTTTGGTACGAAAGGAAGAAAATCTCCGACGGCAGAAATCATTGACAAGAAAAAAAAAGTAAGAGAATAGAGAACACTGTTCGATCTCGTTTTCGTTTCGCTATCGTCGCGACTCGGACCGGTCTCGCAAACCAGAGTATCGCAACTCGGAAAAGGAAAAGGATCATCGAAATGCAAGTAGCAGCGTGCGCAACGATAATAAACAGAAACAAACAAACAAAAAAAAAGGGTGATTCGTTGTTCGACGCTGTTTCCTTACGGATTGAACAACGACCGTTCGCGACCGACTTTGGGAACGCGTCGATCCACGACGCTTCGAATTGGGTAGCAAAGGTTAAAAGACATAAGCTAGCGCGAGTAAAACACGACGGCTAACCGGTACACGATGGTGATACAGTAGGATGAGCTTTTTTCTTCTTTTTTTTGTGATACGCTTCGTAGTCGGCGAAGCGCAGTCGTGCTCCATTCGTTGGTGCCAATGGAATGGAAAACCGATCACCGTTGTATCTCGATGCGATGAAACGTACTTCTATCCCGGAAACTGGGAATCCAACGTTTCCCGTTCTATTTCGCTTTCGTTTCCGCGCTGTCCGGCGGTGGCAATGGTATCGGTGTATCGCAAACTGGAGAAGCCGAAGCCGTTGTTTGTTTCTTCGTCTTCTTGCCCTTCTTGGGGGTCTTTGGCGACTGTTTCACGGCCCCATCCACTTCCATTCTCTCAGACGCGAGCTCTTGTTGCTCGACCTTCTGTTCGGGGGCAGTGACATCCGGCTGGACGGTGGTCGTCGATTGACCGGACGGTTTCTCTGGAACAACGTCAGACGTCGCCGAGTTGGAATCGTTTTCCACTTTCTTCTGATCCGGTGCGTTCTGTTCAGGGACGTCCGTCGCGACCGTTCCCTGATTCGGCTTCTTCTCTTCGAGGTTCGATCCTTCAGGACCCTCTTGCACGTCCATCGGAGTGGCTTCCGTGGGTTTTTCTTCGGGTTTCTCTACAACGGGAGCGGTGGTGTCCATCGACTCGTCGGAAACGCTGTCGATAGGTAGATTCGACGGCTGTTCCGCGTCGACGATGGTCTTCTTCTGCTTCTCCTCCTCCTCGCGCATCTCAACCGTCTCTTCAGGATTCTTGTTCAGTGGTGACGAGGGTCCAGGGGGCAATGGGATCGGTTCCTTGGTCTGCTCCTCTTGTTTTCGATCCACGTCCATGGATTCAGGCTGACCGACAACGGTCGGGATCGTCGGTATCTCCGTTTGTTGCGGCGTCGCTGGCTGCGACGCGAGGGGGGCCATGGACTCCAGCAAACCGATCGTCTCCTGTATGGTCTTTATCGCATTTTTTCGCGCCTGTCTCACGTTCTCTCTCCCCTCCGTTTCGATGTCGTCGAGCTTGATCAGCTCTCTGGTCAACATCTCATCGAGGTACATGTATTGCTTGTCTTTTCTAGAGTTGCCCGAGTATGCCTTCACTTGCTCTGCGAGCGAATCGACTTCCTTCTGAACCATGGCTACCCTCTCCAAAGGATCTTTCGGTACGACCTGTTTAGGCCTTGGAGGTGAAGCGTCTTGCTGTCGTTGTTGTTGCGGATGTTGGGCATACTGCTGCTTCTGCTGTTGAGGCTGTGCTTGCTTTTCGTACTGCTGCGGCTGAGGTTGCTTTTCGTACTGCTGCGGCTGAGGTTGCTTCTCGTACTGCGGCTGTTGCTGTTGCTGTCGGGGATGCTGGAAGCTGTGAGTCTGTTGTTGTCTACGCGGAGGTTGCTCGTAAGCAGTTTCCGGTGGATAAAATGAATCCTGAAAGTGCGGGGACCATTGATGGGGCCTCGCGAAAGGAGACTGTCCGAACGCCGACGGTCTTTGGAAATGAGGAGGCGTGTGGAACTGTGTGGGAGAAGGTTCTCTTCTGAAATGTTGCTCGTCGATGTTTTTAGGCAAAACAGGCTCGTCCCTTCCTTCCACGAAGATCGGTATGTGTCTGACGTTGGCCTGCTGCTGCGACGTTGGTTTTTGTTGCTGAGGCTGAGGCTGAGGCTGAGGCTGAGGCTGGGGCTGGGGCTGATGTTGAGGCTGAGGCTGAGGCTGAGGTTGAGGTTGAGGTTGAGGTTGTTGCTGTTGCGGCTGATTGTGTTGGGGCGTTATGTCTATTCTCGAAACGTATCTTTGCCCTGGCTGAGGCTGTGGCTGCGATTGCAGTGGTTGCTGACAATTGTGATGGCATTGATAGGGTGGTTGTTGCCTGTTTTCCGGCGGAGCAGACATGGACCGCTGTCCGCGGTTCCCCTTGTCCGGATTGTCCATGTCGTGACGGTGCTGTCCTATGTCAACAGTGTTGCGGAATCCGTACTGCGGTATCTGGGTTCTCCCAGTGAATTGTTGGTGTTCGGTGTCCGGTTTGTCTCGCGATTTCTCGCGATGGTTATGGCTACCTTCCGGTTCACCGTGAGAGCTAACCGCGCTGGCCCCGCTGGCAGCGCTGCTTCCACTCGCCTGCGACCTCGCGTCTTCGTCCGAGTACCCTTGGTAATTGTTGTTCAGCCCGTTCCCGGAGTCACGGCGGTTTCGAGTGCGAAGCGAACCGTGGAAAGGTATGTCGCCCCAGGCCGGGCCGATCAAGTGGTCCGCGAATTCTGGGTGACGGGCAGCTAGCTGGTCCAAGTGAGCTCGGATGTCGCTCCGTCTACCGAAGCCCTCGTCGTCGAACGGGAATCCCTGAAACATCGAGTTACGTTCGTTGTTAAACGATAGATTCAGAAAACGCTTCTTACATTTTGAATTAAATAATTAATGAAATTATTATGCTGCTTATATGGAAATTGATTCGATAAGTTTCTTTATCCAAGCTCATATTGCAATCAGAATTGCACCAATTCTAAATTGACCGGTCTTACATTTTGAATGAAATAATTAATGAAATTTTTATGCCGCTTACATGGAAATTGATTCGATAAGTTTCTTTGTCCAAGTACATATTGCAATCAGAATTGCACCAAATCTAAATTGACCGGTCTTAAATTTTGAATTACATAATTAATGAAATTATTATGCTGCTTACATGGAAATTGATTCGATAAGTTTCTTTGTCCAAGTACATATTGCAATCAGAATTGCACCAAATCTAAATTGACCGGTCTTACATTTTGAATTAATTAATGAAATTATTATGCTGCTTATATAGAAATTAATTTTATAAAGTTCTTTAGCCAAGCCCATATTGCAATAAAAATTGTACGAAATCTAAATAGTCTTGTTACTTTTATCAGTCTTGTCGTTTCATCGCTTCCAGTGCTCGGTAGTTTTTGTATTAAGCTAGCCATTCCTGTACCCAAAGTGGAAATAAGGTCGGGAGCTCGAAAATTTATATTGTTCAGAGTCCCGCACGTCATAGATTTTCGGGTTCCCGACCCGAACTCGAATTTCCTGGTACCCAGCTATCAAAAACGTTAGTTAGAGTCCTGACCCGACTCGACCCGAGACTAGAGCACCCAAAATGTTCTATTACCCGCCCACCCCTAACTACCAGCCATGCAAGTTGTTTCGCAGCGTTCCATCCACGGGAAGAAGGAAAACGATCTCCTCGTTTCGCTGCTCCGCGAGGATCGAACGCGACCGCGGTGTACAAGCAAGTCGCGTGGGCGAACTTCTTGTGACGCCGTATATTACGGGTTTTACGTCACGAGAAAACTATATATAGTTTTCGACGCATGCACGTATTCGCGACGCCTATGTATTTCCCGTTCACCCACGCCGGTGTAATTCGGTCGAGCCGGCCGAGACTTCGCGTCCGCAAATAATAATGACAATCCCCGAGTCCGTGAACCCTCCTGCAATTCTCCAAGGGTTTTCTTCCGACGAAACCACGATGGGTCGATTCACGAGTGAAAGCGAGTTCGAGCAAGCCCGCGGAAAGCTTTCGATTAGCGGCACATTTCTACCGCGATAGCGATTAGTAGCGGGAAACGGCATTCGGTTCTCCTTGCTACTTTAATTGGAACAAACGGAATTTGTTCGACGAACCGAATAAGGTTCGCGTTCGAAGCCGCTGTATGCCGAAGGAAAACGATGACTCGAAGCGTCGATTCGAAGAATCAAAGGTATCTCTGTACGTGATCTCTCGACCGTTTGTCGTTACCGAACGTTCGGCTTTATGATGGATTCCTTAGAACAGTGGACGGCAAACTAAGGCTCGCGAGCCGCATGCTCGAGTGAACTCACTGTTTGCGTATGAAATTGGAGTGGACAGAAAGTTCGTAGCGTTAGTAAATTGAGAATAGAAAATAGAAAATTAAGGTATTTATTCATGCGATTATTCGATAAGGCGAGAAGTTACCTCGAGAATGGGAAAAAGTAACAGAATGGAGAATACGTTATTGAATATACACTGGGTGTACAAAGTGTACGTACACCTTTTAAAATAGAATAACTTTTTTATAATTGTACCAAACGATAAAAGATTAAAAAAGATGGTACCTGCGTCAAAAGATTTCAATGAAATTTCCAGTAAGTATAACGTAAAAAATTTGCATAACTACCATAGATCTACAAAATATAAATTTTAAATGTTTTCTCCTGCGTCAAAAGATTTCGACGAAATTTTCAGCATGTGTGTAACTATCATAGATTTACAGAACATAAATTTTCATTAAGGGCCCTAATAAAATTACAATAACTTCCCTATGAATCGGAAAGTTACAAATTAAAAGAAATGCTTTTTTCATTTGTGCACGTAACCTTGTAAATAATAATTTTTCGGAAAATCTTCTTTGCATATCGTATCATAAACCAATGTTTCTAATTAATTATAAAAAATCAGATGCTTTGGTACAATTATAAAAAAGTTATTCCATTTTAAAAAAATGTACGAACACTTTGAACACCCACTGTATATTCAACAACGTATTTTCCATTCTGTTCTATTACATTTTTCATTTTAATCTACAAAACGCTACGAACATTCGTTCCAATCGAACGGTACGTATTCAGCCGAATCGTTTGCCTCTCTTAGCGCTGCCGTAAGTAGCAGAAACTGCATCGACGATGACGACGTCGACAAAGACGATGAATCGAACCGAAAAGATGTCGAGCGAGTTGGTTATGGTCGCGGCGTGTATTTTTGGTGGCGCGATCGAAACGCGACAGAGTACGATCCAAGGAGAAACCGAGTCGAGCGGCAGGAAAAAATTCATCGGAGCGGTTGCGAACAGCCGTGAACCGAACGAACTGGGTGAATGTCAGCCGGGCATCTTCCGGCGAAACGAACAGATCCTCGGGGAAACTGTGTCACGGCCTTTGGAATCGGGCCTGCGACGGACGACCGTTGTTTCTTCGTTTCCTTATTTCTCGCGTCGAACCATATCTTGTCGGATTCGAGAATAACATCCTAAGCCCGGATCCCAATGGCGTTTCGCTTCCGTCCCCGTCCTATTAGATCGCTGGGAGACGAATGGGGGACACCCACGCGCGATATCGGTCGTCTCGAAGCGTGATCGCGAGACCGCAATCATTTACTAGAAACCGGTTTCTTTTTCTCGCGAAACCGAACAAGCGATTAGATCACTCGCAAAAATATCGCCTTATCATCCGCCGAGATGCGCTCCAACGTGCGCGGCAACGAGGAACCGCGGCGATTCTTATTTCCCTTTTATGGTCGATTCGTACTTTCCGCGCAGACACCGAACGGATACGACCAGAAATATTCTGCTGGCATAATTAGATAGCGGATTTTATGCATTTAAAAATGAGCGTCTATAATTTAAAACGGTAAAAAGATTAGAAGAATTGAAAAATACTGTTATATTATTTTCGGAAGAAAATAAATTTCCATTTCACTCTAGTTGGTTGCAAATCAAGTAGAAAATGTTCATTTTGCGTAAAGATCCGCTGTATAATAATTATATTTGAACGATCAACGGCTGGCTTATTTCTAGAGGTATGCCACTAATTTATTTTTAGCACTTAATCCTGTAGGATTTTCGGGATAAAAGGATATTCGTCCAGTGTTCGGATGTGGCGCACCGATTCGCACGCGATGGCCACCAGATGGCGACGTCTTCAGCCTCAGTAACAAGAAAATGGGGTACCTTGAGTGCCCCACAAAATTTTAAAAACTTATTAGATACTAATCTTATCCATCTTTAGCATGGAACAGAACCTACATCATCTTTAGCAAGATACAGAACCCACTTTACTACTTACTACATATGTGACCAGGACCAGAACTAGCTTATTATTTATTATTCCGATGATATATTTACTTGTGATAGATAATTAAAGTTTTTTTATCCTGCTAAAGATGATGTAGGTTCTGTTCCATGCTAAAGATGATGTAGGAGCTGTTCCAGGCTAAACATGATGTGCAAACAAAAGTGGCACGGGCAAAACCCGGGCGTGAGCACTCTCATTTACTCTCTGTTAGTATACAGGGTGTCCCAAAATTCCTCCGAC
This sequence comes from Lasioglossum villosulum, assembly GCA_963971365.1. NCBI lineage: Eukaryota > Metazoa > Arthropoda > Insecta > Hymenoptera > Halictidae > Lasioglossum > Lasioglossum villosulum. Next base: position 23,190,603 of record OZ020503.1, on the reverse strand, counting down.
ACCCGAAAATGGGAGGTTCCTTGGGTCATTTGAAGCAACATTTTTCTTTACAAAAATGGTGTCCGCAGCTTTATTTAGGAGTTATTCACGAAAAAACACGGACCAATCAGAACGCGATCTAGATATGCGATGACACCTTCGGCCAATTGACAGTTGGCGCGTCGGGCCGACTGTCCTAACTCGCGTCTAGGTCGCGCTTTGATTGGTCCGTGTTTTTCGTTAATAACTCCTAAACAAAGACCGCGGATGCCATTTTTGTAAAGGACAATGTGATTTCAAATGACCCAAGGAACCTCCCATTTTCGGGTGTCGGAGGAATTTTGGGACACCCTGTATACATAAGAAAATGTAAAGGGTTAACCTACCCTTGAAACGTTAGCAGTTACGTTTCAAGACAGAACACACGTCTCACCGATAACACAGGTACACACCCGCCAATATAACGGTCTCAGGGCTCTGGCTGTTCTGCTACCTGAGTCTAGACACGGCACTGTTTTTACGCCATCTGGTGGCCAGCGCGTGCGAATCGGTGCACCATATCCGAACACTGTATTCGTCTACCCCTTTGGGCTAATGGCTACCTGAGTACCAAATTTCAGCTTTCTAAGACTGCTGTGTTTCGAGATATTTTTACCGGTACACGGGGCAGAGGAACTGGCAATTATACAGGGTGTCTCAAAATAAGTGTAACTCCCAGCAATGGGAGGTTCCTTGGGTCATTCGATGCGACATTTTCCTTTACAAAAATGGTGTCCGCGGCTTTGTTTAGGAGTTATTATCGAAAAACGGGGACCAATCAGAGCCCGGCTATAGCGAACGGAGTCCGACTCTGCGACAGGTTCCGCGTGGCGCGGTATCGCCATTGGTCGAGCCAGAATCAATCCGCTGTAGCCGCGCTCTGATTGGTCCGTGTTTTTCGTTAATAACTCCTAAACAAAACCGCGAACGCCATTTTTGTAAAGGAAAGTGTTGCTTGAAATGACCCAAGGAACCTCCCATTTCAGGGAGTTATACTTACTTTGGGACATCCTGTATTAGATAGATGCATTTGAATAGAACTGTTGGTGTGTGCCCGTGTGACTCAGCTGCGGTAGGAATAAACACTTGCTTTCGATTGCATTAATTGCATTAATTGCAATAATCGTCTGGTCGGGTACGTTCCGTGTCTGTGCGGATACGATGTTCTCAGAAATTGATTCAAATGTTTTCTTTAAAATTCGACAGAACTTTCCCACCACCTTAATAGTAAAGAAACATTTAGTGCTGAAGAAAGATCGATTGTTACTCTGTGATATTAGGCCACTGAAAGTTCCCTTGAAAATATATGGAATTTTCTTTTTCAATAACTAAATTTTTGCAAGTAGAACTTGTACGACCAATCGCATCGTTCTACAAGTTGTACAAACTGCAAACACAACCGCAAACGCTGCGACTGTTTTTCAGACGGAAGCGGCTTAATTTGTACGATTTGTTGTACGATAAATAGCCTCGTTGGTGGTCCGTTTTACGGACTCGCGATTCGGGCCGATCCCGACGATTCTCGAGTGTATCGGTGAACATCTGTCGTGCAATTCGAGTGGAAAACATGAAAAAACAACGAAGACGGATCGCATGGCGCGGCATGGCGTCGCATCGAGCCTAATACGGCTAAACGGACGGAACAAAGCTCGCGATTATGTTACCTTCGTCGATTCTTTTTCTCTTTTCCTCGAGAGAGGCGAGCGAGCGATCGAGGAGGGGAGCGGCGCAACGTATATCCTCCGCGGTGAGGGTTGCCGAGGAGAAACGTCTTGGTTAGTTTATTATTAGCGTCAACAAAACGCTTCTGTTTTGGAGGAACGCACCTCCCCGTTCGCGGAGAAGAACGCTCGGAGTACAGCATTCGTTCCTCCAGAGATTTTTCAAAACTTTTATCCTCCAAGAACAATCCGATTTTCCGGGTGAAAGCGCGGACAAAACTTTTCGTGGCTGTTGCTCGGACTCGCGTGCTCCGTGCTAACGAAAAACACGTCACTCCTCGCAAGTTCTATTTCTATCTTCCACGCGATCTCGCGATCGAACGGGAGACCAGAAAAGAAAAGTCGAACGGCTCTTTCTGTTTTTTGGAAACCGACGACGACGGAGGTCCGTGTAAATATATATATATATATATATATATATATATATATATATATATATATATATATTTGTATAATATATATATGTATATTTGTTAATGTTCTGTTATATGTTTCTATATATATATAGAAACATATAACAGAACATTAACAAATTGTTGAAAGAAGTACAGTAAATGTTTGCGCAAGGGTAAACTTTAATCCCTACAGAACCTTGCAATATATATATACAGGGTGTCCCAGTTTTTTCCGGCCAAACTTTGCCAGTGTGTTCTACACGCAAAAGTAAGAAAAATACGTTATATGAACATATGCTCTTAAATGTAAACACAAACAGAGATATTCATAATACGTTCGTGCGCTGTGTCGACGAAATGCCAGTTCATTATCATTTTGTATTATTAGTTATAACTCCTTAATAAAACATTTAAGAGCATATGTTCATATAACATATATTTCTTACTTTTGCGTGTAGAACACACTGGCAAAGTTTGGCCGGAAAAAACTGGGACACCCTGTATATATATTGCAAGGTTCTGTAGGGATTAAAGTTTACCCTTGCGCAAACATTTACTGTACTTCTTTCAACAATTTGTTAATGTTCTGTTAATGTTCCTCTAAAAGTTTCTCTGAATGTCCGCTCTCTGCTCGACGATACAGCGGGTGTATCAAAGTATTTGTACAACATGTAAAAACTTTTTACAATAGATTTTTACAATGCGTTTAACAGTATACAACAAGTACAAGTTATTTATTTACATGCACGAAGAAGTTCCATGTTGTTCTAAGATATAATTCATTGAAAATTCCAAGATCTTTACATCTTACGTCAAACGAAAATCTTTTTTGCAGATCACTTAGTAAATCAATGCTTTTAATTAATGATAAAAAAAATCAGGTCGTGTGGTAGAATTATAAAAAAGTTGTTCTATTTTAAAAAGTGTACTTTGTAGTGTATATAACTGGCTTAGATTTATGAAAAATTTAAAAATCGTGACTTTTTTCTTCGCGATTGCGACCAATAATTTACCAGGTCCGATTTTGGCAAAGTTGTTCTGTTTTATAAAGATGTACGAATAATCTGTACACCCACTGAATATGTTAGACACTTGGTATAGATTGCCTTATTATGCAGTAGACTCTCGTATAACGCGGTGAAAAAATTGTTTAAAATTACCGTGTATCTATATCTAGTGTAGCAGTAACTGTACAGTGGTCTTACGCAATGTTTTGTGCATGTCTACTGCAATGGCAAAACTGCATTTATTTAGATTCCGCACCGGTTTTGTTTAACCCTATGTCACAACATTTTCTTTACAGTTACGTCCATTAAAACGTCTTCATCCCCAAAAACGTCGTAGAAGAATGCTCAAGTATTCATTGCAAACGAATTAAATTTATTTAGTCCCAAAAAAACGCGTAACGTTCAAACTCTGTTAAAATCTTCACAAGGAATCCGACTCGTTAAAATATACGACAAAGAGGTTAAATATCTATAAAGATATTCTGTATGTATAAAGAAGTACACTAAATAATTTTGTTATTTCTAACCTAAATCAGAAGCAGACGACTCTAACTAATCCGGTAGTACTAGCATTAAATACAAAAAAGTTTTTAATAATTTAATGTTGGTTGGCTGCAAAAGGGTTAAAAAATTGTTCAACGAAGACGTCCATTGCATTATCCGAATTAAGGGATGAATCGGTAGAGGAACGAATATGTTTTTAGAAAGAAAATTCGAGAAGCTGAAGCACACGTAGAGTCCACGAACCTGCGAAAGGAGCGCGAACGATTAGCCCGTTGCTCGCAATCTCGAAGGATCTGGAACAGTCTCGGCGAGAATGACTGTATCGACTCGTCGCGTGATTCGCGCCTCGTCGTCGGTGTTTGCTGTAATTTCGCGGGGGCGTTGCGAGCGCTGTCGTGAACCGCGAACCGTCAACCGCGGCGAGTTGTCTAAAGGTTTATTTATACTGAAATATATCCGACGGAATGAATTCGATCGGACAAATATTCTTCGATGCACTTTAATGGAAGTATGTAGAGCTACGGTAGGTGTACGTGCCTCCATTAAAGTGCATTTAAGAATATTCGTCCGATCGAATTCGTTCCGTCGGATATATTTAAGTACAAACGGACCTTCGTGTGCGCGTCCGGAGCACGATCCGATCCGATGTCGTCAGCGGAATAAAACGAAAATCGAGAGCGGTTCGATGGCGCGCGAAACAACGGTCGTTTCTCTTTAAATTTGAAACGAGAAGAAAAAGAAACGTTGACGTGACTTACGGGGAACGGCCGGTCCAAATCGATCGGTTCTCCGAATTCGGATGCTTTGTCCAGGACGACTGGAGAGTCCATTTTCTGGACTCGGTTCGATACGTGGCCGCCTTCTCGGCTTTCCTCGCACGTTCGCGAGAGGTTAGGCGCGCCGCGGCTGCGGTTTGCGGCTGCGATGTGCGCGCGTGCCGTGCCGTCCCGCACTCGTTAGCACTTTTAGCAGTTGTTTGCAGCGGGTTAAGCTTTTCTCTACTTTATTCGGTTCAACAAAATCAGCCAACAAGCTCGCTAAACAATGACATGTGGTTAACAAAAACGCGTTTGAAAACGAACTTTTTAGAGTTACGTGGTGGATGGTACTGCCGACACACTCTCTCGGCTCTCTAATAATCTGTCAATGATTACCGGAAGATACGACAATGTCGTTTCGGACGAACGTCTCTTCTCCTAGGCGAACTTTCTTCTCCGTGTTATCGTACACGTATCTTCTCGAACTCCAACCGTTTCCGTTACGCAAGAACGAGGCAACGACGCAAGAGCCTGACCACTTGTAGTTCGCTTTTATATCTGCCTCCTTTTTTCCGTTGTCCCTCTTTCTCTCTATCTCTCTCGCTTTTCCACTCGTCATGCACTCGCACGAACCGATCCAGTCGGTCCAAGCCGAAAGAAAAACGTACGCGATGGAACACCGAAAAACACGCGCGCTCCTTCGAAACTCGCTGACAAAACTGTCACCGCGCCGCCGGAGCGACTTAAATATATTTGTGTGGGTCGTTTCGCGAGCCACGTGACTCCACGCCCGAGCGACGGCGAACTATGCCGAGCTCCGCCGAACGAACACGCCAGACCCTACTAGAACGTTCCTCCTCTCTGGTCGGCTCTTTCGAGAAACCGTCCACGCGTTTTCGATATGTACATCGCGCCGGAGCTGTCATTCAGAGCCGAATCAAAACAAATTTCGTTAGCGTAGAAATCGATCGGTCGAAATATCGTCGGTCTCGCATGGAAATTGCACAAGCGAATAAATATAACGCGAAAACATAAAGCGAATTTCACAGGAGTCGAAAAATATGATTTAACGATACTGTCTTGTTTCGCACGGAGATTTGTTCAATGTTTATATTTAGACGTTAATCACAGCCGTTAAGAAGAAAGTCAACCTTAAATCGTAGAAATTGAAGTAATTCGAGTAGCTAACAAGGCGAAGCTGGAAAATTAATTTTTATAAAAATTGACTCGGACAGTTTTCGTACGAGGTATGCTTTTCATGCAAAGCGAGGCTGTGTACAAAATTTTTGCCGATTCGAATTTGACCGATTTGCTTCCGTTATTCGAAATCGCCGCCTTCGTGATTTTCTTACATTCTAATCGAGCCCTACAGAGACTGGTTTAACTATGGACTCTTACGGAATAGTAAGTTCGACTTCCTTTTTCGTGTTCGTATTCGAAAAGTTGGTCACGACTCCGTAACTTTCTCTTTCGCACGCATCGCGCTATGTAGATGTCTACCAATCCTACATGCAAGTCCTGCAAGTGGAAACGTTAAACGCTACACGTCTCCTTCGTCGTTTATTTGAAATAGGAAAATGGATGTTGCTCCTCATATGGTGGAATCATATCGCTTGTAAAACATGAATGTCGTAACGTGACGACATCGAATAAATTTTATAAATAAATAACTGCTAAAATTTATTTGAAATCGTCACGTTACGTGACACACCCTGTACATATAGTGAGTATACAAAGTGTTCGTACACCTTTTAAAAATAGTCCCAACCACTTGAGTTTTTTTTAAACGTTAGAGGGGATTAGTGTAGTAGCTAATATGAAAATAATTTTTTTTAATTGCTTGTTTGCGCTTGTTATTCGTTTTCTATTTCATTTCATTCCACTTTCTTAAAATTTGTCTACAAAAACGGGGAAATGCGTAAACATCCGCAGTCCAATTATTATATTCCATATTGATTTGTCAGTTTTCTTGTTTATGGATATATGAAAGCGTTGGATATATAAATTGTTAAATAACGCTTGTTATTTCAAAATTATATGGAATTCAAATATCTCAAAAAAAGAAATACACATATATATATATATATATATATATATATATATATATATATATATTGACTTTATATTTATATAAACCAATCCTTCCAACGTCTCAAAAAAACTCAATCGGTTGGATCCAATTTCGAATAAGTAATTCGTTTTTAAAAGGTGTACGGAAACATTGTGCTATATAAACACGGTCAAACAACCGCAATTAATAATAGTCGCACGGTTCATCTGTCGAACAGAGTTCGGGGAAACGTCGGCCGCGTTTCCAACGGAATAACTCGGCGTGCGCGCGCTGATTCCTCGCTGTATGTACATATTTAAGTATTTACGAGAGTGAAGTACGAACTCCGCCAGTAAATATTAGTCATACGATCGGATCTTGGCCCGGGTCCAGCCTGTTCCGTCGTTCCGTCGCCGTGAAAATATGCCTGGGCCAGGTAGACCGGCGCGTTTCGCGATCGAGAAATGACGTTTCCTTCTTCGCTCTCGTTTCGTTTCGTTCCGTTCCGTTGACGAACGTTGCGATCAACGAATACAACGAAAAATGGTTCCGATCGCATTCCTAGCGATTGTAAACGATACGGTAGCACTGCGCACGCTGTACGAGCTTAGTTATGTCATGCAGGTGTAATTAATAAGATACGGTAACTGTCAGATGATGATCCGTGACTGGACGAACGCCAAGTTCACCGAGGACAAGGTTTCGTAATCTAATGGGACGATTTCGAATCGTTCCCTTCGAAACGCATCTTCTTCCTGAATGACCAGAACGCGATTCGGAAGATCGACGGATCGATACTCTAGCAGCATTTATGGTTGGGATGTGTTTGGTGGTTTTGTCAACAAATCCACAATATAGGGCCCGCGTAGAAAATTGATGACAATTTGCCAACTAATATCCAACGTTCGGGCTACAATTGTTATAATTGATTAATTAACAAGAAATTTACGTATGATGATACTACATTGGCTCGAGCTTTGTTTACCAACATTTAAATGTCGTAAGACTTACAGGCGGGAGAAACACTGCTACAACTGAACTTCTTCATTATTATTAGACTGCGGATCTTATTCGTTTATGGCTTATGAATATTTTCGAAAAAGTCTAGAATATAAAATTTGATACAATTTTGTAAAATTTTGATTCGTTTTCAATCTACAAAGGCTGTTCTCGTTAAAAATAGAATTTTACTTAATTCCACTTTTTTAAAATTTATCTACAAAAATTTGAAAATAAACATTCGCAGACTAATTATAATATTCCAAATTGATTTGTCTGTTCCTTTTCTGTACATACACAATAAAGTGCCCATCAAATTTTAAATGTAATTTTTACGATATTGTCAAAAATAAATCATTATTTATTTATCGAATTCGTTTAGTGTTAATATTCCTTTTCTTTAAATATCTCAAAAAAAGAAGTATACGATTTATAGTGACTCCTATTAATATTAGGACGCTCTAAAAAAACGATAACTGTTTTAATATTGACCTGTACAATTTTTATTTTGTCGGTAAGCTAGAGCAAATAATTTGCTACAGGATGTAAAAAAAAGTATTTTTCAAAAATTGTAATAGATCGGAATTGTAGAAAAAATACTAAATTTGCATTTTACAACTTTTTTGTAAAATCTGATGAATTGCAATTTTTGAAAAAATTTCTTTTCACATCCTGTAGCGAACTAATTGCTCGAACTTCCCAAAAAACTTCAAATCGTACAGTACATTATCAAAAAAGTTATCGCATTTTTAAGACTGTCCAAATATTAGTGGGAGTCACTGTATACAGACCACGTTCACGGTTATGGTCACATATATTCGCAATTTGTTACCGTCGCGCAATGGTTGGCGGGAACGAATTGCTATCGGTAAGCTGGATAGATAAAATTGTTGATCGATCTCAAAGGTACGCAGCACACGCGACAACGAATCGGAAGTTGGAACGCATTTGATCGAGCACCGAACGGTAATCGAGATTACGTAACGAGAACGTATCGATAAACCGACATCCGTGGCTTGTAGCGAGATGGTACAAGCTCGTTACAACTTGTATGATCCGCGAAACAGGAAATCGTATTGAGGTACATAGTAAGAATTAAATCCAATCGTGAACAGTGAATGGTCCAGATTTACGCTCGCAATCTCTCGTCTCGGATCTCTCTGGTTCTAGTTTCGTGGATGTTTCCGATCATCCGCTCGGGATAACCGTTCATAGATTCCGATGCGGTTAGAACACGACGGAAAATGGTTTACGGTTTTCCAGCGCTCGATACGAACGCGCAAGGCGCACAGCAATCTTAGATGATTCGAGGTTATCCGAGCTAAAACGCAAGGCGCAAACGCAACGCGACACCACGGGACGCGTTAACTGTACAGGGTGTCCCAAAATTCCTTCAACATCCGCTCCTGAGATCATTTGAATCCACATTTTCATTTGCAAAAATAACGTCCAGGGGAAAATTACTAGATTTTGGGTCGAAACATGAGTTTATAATCAACCATTTTTTGTCCTCGTACGAGCATATTTTGAACTGAGCTCATTTTAAGGAGAAAGGTTAAATACAGCCCGCTCTGGTCATAATTTAGCGAGCTTGTGTTTATATCCAACAATACGAGTGTCCAAAGTAGGATGAGAAAAGCGAGAATAATTCCGCAGATTCCAATGTATTTTTCTTTCACAAAAATACTTTAGTTACTAATATAATTACCCGAGCGGGCTGTGAAGAACCTTCCTCTATCAAATGAATCTTTGAGCAGCTCAAAATATGCTCGTATGAGGACGTAAAACGTTTCCGCCTGATTGCATTCAATTTCCCCATATTCCGTTCGTGAAGGCAGAGTCTAGAACAAGTCTAGAGCCAATTTTAGTTCAGCTAGTTAGACGAGATGGAGCCTAGTTAGGATCGTCAACATGGAGTCGTAACAACAAAAATATAAAGGGCTTGAATCCACTCGGATCCATTAATAGCAATAAAGATATTAATAAAAAGGGAAAAAACGTATAATCGTAGAAAAAATTAAGCGTTAGATTGATACAAACGTATGTTTATCAGTGTTACCACAAAAAACTTTTTTTCTGCATACAAGGGTTGACATAAGTGCCCTAGAAAAAGGGGTTCCCTACCCTTGGCGTTTCCGTTGGCCGAGCCAGAATCAATCCGCTGTAGCCGCGCTCTGATTGGTCAGTGTTTTCCGTTAATAACTTCTAAACAAAGCCGCGGACGCCATTTTTCAAAGGAAAATGTCGCTTGAAATGATCTCATGGACATTCCATTTCCGGATGTTGAAGGAATTTTGAGACATCCTGTATAGATAGTTATCAGCGATTTCTGTAACGATTACGAACATCCGAGAATTCTAAGAAACAGTTATGAAAGTCGCCGAGGAATCGCGTAAGACGAACGTACGATTTTTCAATGTTCTAGTTGCGAAAGATTGAAAATCAAACTATAATGTACCGTATGTACGCAGTATCGGCCGTCGGTTCAGAAGAGCGATTTCTTTCGGTTACACAGCTAATCGAGATACCAAAGGTACACTTACGGAGAGCCGAATCGAGTTCCGTTCTCGTTGACTCCTTCGCACAAGATTGAAACCCGAGTGTAGTGGAAAAATATTGTTCTATTGGGTGGGCGCATTGAATTACATAGCTTGTTAGCTCATAGCCGAGATGAAGAGACGGCCGCAAGCCAACCGCTGCGCTGCTGGCTGGAGCCGTGTTGCCATCTAACGGTAAAACGAGGAAATTGATGTGTTTGTTTAAGCTTAGGCGATATCTGCGTGTTATCGCAATAAAATAATCCGACTCGATACCGACGAAACGTAAATAATCGCTTAAAATTGGGAATAAACGCATAGAATTATACAATTCTGAAACGATTACGCGGGTCCTCATTAATTATTTAAATTTGACGTTATCGTCAACGAATTCGATCACGTTTCTTCCCAATCACGGTGACTTTCCACAGTGATTCGTGATCGTCGCGATCGCTTCTGATTGGCAGAAAGCGCAACTGTTCTCCGCGCAAGACATAGAACCATAACCTGACAAAATTGCGAGTTACATCGCATTTTAATGAAATTTATTATTTATTTATTATTTTCTACAATTGCGAAACAGTACATCGATATTTTGTAAAACTTTATACCTATATAGCATAGGTATACGTACATAAAAGAAGTTGTCTGCGCTTTTATAATATTTGAATAAACGATTTCGAAATCGAATGGAAAAATTGACTTATTTGTTTTTGGAACACTGAAATAAAGTACCGTGAACAAAATTGAATATTTTAATTACTAAATGAAGCAGATTTACGTTATATACAGAAAAAGTAACTTAATCTTAAATTTACGTTATACGCAGACATTTTTATGCCAGCTGATAGACGCATTTAAAAAGAGAACTAATTCAATCGAAATGAAGAATTAGGACAACAGTGTGCACATTCACTCTAGATTTAAAAAACCACGATCATGGCTTGAATAAAGTTGAAATTAGGACCGTGATCGTGATTCTGTAATCACTATGATAAATCACGGTTAAATAACAATTTTACGCGTCGCGAAGGAAAACGATATCAATCGATCGATCGATCGATCGTAGATCACGTTTCCCCGTGAACTGTATCTACATACAGTGAATCTATGTATGTAAAATGCGGTATAATACGAGAGTATTCGAGTTCTCGGCGATCCCGGGCCCCGAATTTCGATCTCGCTTCTCGATCGCTCGCACGATCATCGATAATGACGATCGATGATCTACGGTGATCGATAGCGTAGTCAGGAGCTCATGAGACTCGAGGAAGTCGACCGACCACCACTCAACGAACGCAGCAAGCGTACCGTGACGTCATCGGGCCTATGGTAGACGCCACGATCCTCGATCCACGAATCCCACGATCCTGTGCGGCAACAACGATGGGAGGAGAGATTAGTGATGGGCACTATCGATTACTTACAATTATTCAGTCGCGATATACTATCGACTACATAGTCGATAGTTTTCAGTCACCTGAGTTGCTTATTTAGAGGTTATATTTGAAGCTTAGCTTTTGTATTTGTTTAGTATTGTTAGGTTCTATACATATAAGACATACACTCGCTTAGGTTCCGACATATTCGCAAAAACTGTCGGTACTACACACTTAATTGAATTCGATTGAATTCTTAATTGAATTTGAAAAATAAGACATTTTGTTCAACTCGTCCTTCCTCCCAAAATTACATTCTGGGTGCGCCACAGTAATGGTATTTTTGAGTTATTTAAATTGAAATATCTCGTGAACTACTAACTTTTCAACATACATAGGTTAGTACTTTTCTATAACGAATGTCCAGCTGCATCGGTTGATGTATTAAAAAATACCTCATTCCATTTAGAAAAATGGAGGTGACCTTCAAAAGTCCGAAGTACCTCCACCTGCAAAAAAACTATTATAGCCACCGAATGAACTCCTTCGTACTGTGCAATTTTATTTCAGCAAATATTTCTGTGAAACTTATAGTTCCGAAGATATCTGAGGTGCTAATAGTTATTGCCCCACCCTGTATAATATAATTAATACGCATTATTCATATTTCCGGAGAGTATTTGTAATAATTAATATTTAGTAATGGAACAATTGAGTATACATATAGTAATACTCCACCACTGCAGAATTCAATCGATAGTAAAACTATTCGACCGGAAACAGTAACAGCTGCTATCGATTTGTTCGATAGTTTTTAGTCGTAGACCTCTTCGTACTGTGCAATTTTATTTGAGCAAATATTTCTGTGAAACTTATAGTTTCGAAGATATCTGAGGTGCTAATAGTTATTGCCCCACCCTGTATAATATAATTAATACGCATTATTCATATTTTCGGAGAGTATTTGTAATAATTAATATTTAGTAATGGAACAATTGAGTATACATATAGTAATACTCCACCACTGCAGAATTCAATCGATAGTAAAACTATTCGGCCGGAAACAGTAACCAGCTGCTATCCACTTGTTCGATAGTTTTTAGTCGTAGGTGCCCATCACTAGGAGAAATCGAAAACGAAATTGCTGCGCGTACTCCTGGCACACTTCACGCTGGGGTCTCGCAATTAATAAAAACGACGATCAACACGAATTACGACAGCGTTACGATCGATGTAATCGATATTCGCAACTGGGTGTGGTGCGTTAAAAGGTAAAAGTTAAAAGCTACAAGCGGGGTCGAATAGAGGTGCGAAAGGTCAAGGTATCCACCGAAGCGATGTATCAGTGCCGGAACAAGGGCGCGACTCCGTATCCGCGTATTCGAGGGCATATTCGACGAAATTACCGAGCAATAAATCTAATGAACACATCACCGATCGGTGATTATTGTTGCTCTCATTTCTCTTCGTTCTTGGAGACATACGTTGCCCGAGTTCCTAATTACATACCCTACCCTTCCTCTTTGTTCTCGGTGTCTGACACAGTCAGTCATGAGTCGACATTCGGACATTCCTATCTCATTCGTGTGCTGTTCCACGAATCCAATCGAAGGGAAAGGGCGCGAGCTCTTGCCGTTCGTTCCCTCGTCGCAACAGATCCTCGATGATTCCGCGAGTCCAACCAGAATGCGAAGAAAAATACATAGGCATTCTCGTAGATAATTTTTGCTCTTCTTTAGAAACTTTAACAAACAACCTATCACCACCGGATATAATTACCGTCCCAGATTTTCTATTTTACAATTATTGAAATAGTAAAAATGATTTCACATGAAATCAATCTTGTCGTTTTCATGAGGGAACTTGTACCAATTATTTTTCAGGCTCGGTAGGTTTAATGTTAATCAAGATTCCACCGCGTTTGCTAATTATTGTCCTTATTGAAAATAAGGAATTATTTTTAATGAACATGTACGTCTACGTACTTTTCGTTTGTACTTTCTCCTCTCGAAGCATTTCAACGATCCCTTTGATTGATCTCGCGCCATCGATCGAACCCTTTGTTCGAACTTGAAGCAAATTGAGCCTGATCCGTTTCTGTTTTGTCCTTTGTCAAAATGCCTCGTTGTACGATAGTTGATCATACGATTATCGATCGTACAATTATTTGTAGATAAATAAAACACCTGTACGCGCAGTACGCAGTGTCGGTACCTCTCGGAGCGTTTAAGCGGGACGGGATCTATTTTTAATCCGTTTGGCCGTAGAATTGGGTTCAATGGTAAAAAAAATGGTCAAACGAACGACTCGAAGGATATCGCGAGTCACCGTGGGCGCCCTCGTTCTCTCCGTTACGATTTAACGCGTTTGCAACGAGCATAGCTGACGTGGCAAGGTCGTTCGATCGATCGATCGAAGGATCTTCTTGTTTCGTGACTTTACGTACGGTAAGTAACGAGTTTTAAATTTCATTTGACAAGGACTCCGCGTACGACTGCTTTGGTTCTCGTCTCGTCTCTTCCCGTTATCGATCGTCAACGTTAATCAATGATCGCAGCTCAAAGATTTACGGAAAACAGTGAAATTGCACAATACCGGCAAGATACGAGACGCTGCTCGTCGAGCTAGACGTTATCGATCTCGTTCGAATCCCTGAACCAGGACGCTGTTACCCTCTTTCGTTCGAATGGGGCGTTTAATGGAACCGGGTCTCAGAGTGGGGATGGGGTTGGGGTTGGGTTCTAACGCACCCTGTCCTGTTAGTTCGCAAATTCGAAGATATTTATAGATATTTTGTATACATAATTTATGGATATACAGTGACTCGCACTAATATTCGGACACTTGTAAAAAGACATTTTTAATATTGGATCACACAATTTGAATTTTTTTTTGTAAGTTAGAAAAATATGTTTGCTGTACAACGTGACTAAAATTTCTTCAAAAACTACAATGGAATTGCAGGGAAAATACTAAAAGTTGCATTTACAACTTTTTTATGTAAGCCTTTATTGGAAAATTAAATAATACATTCTGTAGATCTGTGTTAATTACATGCACCGTGAAAGTTTCATCGAAACCGTTTTACCTTAGATTTATTGCAGTTGTAGCCCGAAAATCGTGAAAATCCGCAATTTTTACCATCTTCAAACGTTTGTAGCTCTCTGCACCGACCATTTTTACGAAATTTTTAGAATATATTTAATTGACCCAGATCTATAAAACATATTCTTTAAATTTTCAATATAGGCCCACATAAAAAAGTTATAAAATTCAACTTTTAGTATTTTTCTAAAATTCCGATCAATTGCAATTTTTGAACTAATTTTAGTCACGTTGTGCACAAACTAATTGCTTTAGCTTCCCAAAAAAGTTCAAATCGTATAGTACAATATTTAAGAAAGTTATCGTATTTTTAAGAGTGTGCGAATATTAGTGGGAGTCACTGTAACTCATTTCGAAAATCATAACTTACTAGATAAAAACAAACAAGAAGAACCGGAGCGCAGAGCAGCGACAGAAAAATGAAATACACCGTAGAACCTGTAGCGTAAACATAGATTGTAGAAGAACGTAATTATCATAGTCGGTGTTGACGGTTGCTCATTTTTCTTATCGTTGTCTCTCGTGGTAAGAATTTTAACGATATCCGAGCAAGCACCGGCCGTGTCTTCGAACATGTAGGAATGTTTTCGACGACGTTGCCGACGCCGACGCCGACGCCGACGCCGACGCCGAGGGACCTCTCAAAATAGCCGCCATTGATACTCTTCCATTCCGGAGCAAGAACATCGATCCAGAACGATCCATCCCGTTGATCCGACCAATGACATTCTCACTTCCCTCGGTCGAATAATATTTCGGGGGTAGTGCCGGCGAAAGCAATTTAAAAATCCATAGCTCTCGCTCGTTTCGTTCGAAAAGCGTCTGGAGAGCGTTTATGTCAATATTTGCTCGCGAAAAAGAGGAAGAGCGACGCTGCTCGACTTCTTCCATTCGAATCTTGGGTAACTGTACCGATTACTGCGGTATCATGCTTTGATCGTACTTCATTTTGAAGATGTTTTGGAGGTATATAAAAACGCAACAAAATTTTTGAAAACTTGACAAAATATAATTCTTACTAAATGTATGCAATTACCAAAGTTTGAGTTGAGAATTACAGCTACTTAATGTTTGCACATTTTAACACGTCTTCTTATGGAGAGTTCATAAAATTCTACTTCAAACCCTATTTAATCCTCGAACAAAAAAACGCAACAAGAAAGTCCAGTTTTTTTTATACATAGTAAAAATTATACAGTGTTAAAAAACGTCAAATTTATCGTGTTGTCATCTCAGTAACGATAATTTTATGCAAATTTCACATGTTAATTTTCAATAATAACCATGAATATTGCTTTCCGAAGTATCTTTAATTTATTTAAATATTTATTTTCAACTTTTTATTGCGTAATTATATATACTGAATATCACAAATTTATACGACATAAATTGTTGGAAATTTAATTTTCTGCAAAAAAAGGTCTCTTGATATTTCGCCATATTTCGCATAGTTACCGAGATGTTTGCAGATTTATAAAAATAACAGGAAATCTACTTTACCGGTAAAACCAGGTCGATCTGACACCATGTTATGTACACATTTTTTTCTTGAAGTAACCCCGAGAACACAAATATAACTTCAAACCGAGGGGCGACGGAAATCGAACTATCCCCAAGAAATGTGTTATGAATACAAAAAAATTTGACTGCCCTCAAAATCTAATACAAAATACGAAAATATTCATCTTTCGTGCACTTCACTTTATTTTATTTTTTATATTGTGTTACTGTTTGTTTTCATTAATTTCTGCAATATCTCCTTAATTTTTTTATTAAAAAGACAAGAGGACTATGCAATTTGAAGCAATATAAACAACGTACAATTACGCGAAGAGAACAGTCGTTCCATTTATCTTTACCGTTTATGAAGAATGTTTTTCAAATCCTAAGATTATTGAGAATTGCACAAATTTGTTCAGAGCAAAATATCTGTTTTCACGTGCTTTAATCTCATTCGGAAAAAAACACCGCAGCGAAACGTACACCCGCAGTAATAAGTACATTTACGCTATCGATATATTCGACCGTCGCGTCGCGACGGCAAGCGACGCAAGATCAATTGGCGAAATATCGTGAAAGATGGCGCCGCACGTACGTTAACAAAGCTTGTTTACAACAAGGTAGATAGATGCGTAAGAAGGTCAGCAGAAAAGGTTCGAGTCGAGCAACGAATCGGATCGAATTGGTTCGCGTGCCGAATTTGTCATTACACGTTCGTCCGAGCTTTTGAGGTCAACGAATTACGATAGGCTCGTCGGGAGGATGTCAATTGAATGGTATCGATGCGTCCCGAACAACAGGTGAAAATCAACTATGAAACACGATCGCTACTTTACAAGTACGAATACGGGTACGTCAAGTACGAGGGCGAGTTAAATTGTTTTGCTCTCCGTGCCCGGAACGTATCGAGATTGCGACGAGAATAACCGGTAGCCAGAGAAAACTAAATACACGCGTGTGGAAATTGGGCCATTCTATAAATATTCAATTTTTGTATAATCGTAATTACGCCGTTCGCGGTCCTTTTTCTTTTACAAAGAAAGAAAGAAGAAAGATCGCAATCGGCTTTGACAGATTTTTACAGAACGTTCTCGATTCTGTCCGTCGGCAACGAGGTAATGTGTAAAAATTATGTTGCTGTATTATATTTAAGTATTTTACTTTACTTTTGAATGCGGAATGGGTTTGACTCACTCTTGGGAAAGCCGTTTGTCGATCGAACGGGTCTCGTGCTGCGGATCTGCCGCCACCGGTCGGCTCGAAGAACGATTTGCTGTCCTCGTCGAATTGTTGCTTCATCTCTTGCAGAAGTTCGTCCCCCAGTCTGCCGCCGAATTTCAGCTTGTCATTAAAATAGAAAGACATCTTGTCGAGCACGCGCGCACAACTATTTCATGCACGCTTCGAGTACTTCACTTGCCGGTTTTTACGATCAGTCGGACACGGACTGTAATGTTTCGCTCGGAAGAGCGATCGACAACATCGAACACGTGTCTACACCCAACCCGGTCAAAGTACCGCGCACGACTGAACTGTTGAAGACTAAAAGCCGCGCCGAACCGCGGCGAGAGCATCGATCACCGCGCGTGCGTCGCCGCGGTACGCGCTGATTGGCCCGTTCTCGATCCTTGACCAATCACAACGCCGCTACGTTCGCCGATTTATCTCGAACCATCGCAGAATCTTGATACAAGACTCCGAATGTGCCGATGCGCGCAATGGTCGACTTCTTACGATCTAAATTTAATCGACGGCTATTTAAGTTTTGCATTTTTTTTTATTTATACACCTGCACCGAACGTCCCATGTAATACTTTCGTTTGTTGCAACTAGCGACTACGTGCGAAATCACTATCCGCGATTTATCACAACGATCGCAGAATCACGATTCGTTTTAATCCTTCGGCTCGATTTTTGTTATTTTTTTTTAATACATTCATCAGCTTGCATAAAAATATCTGCACGTAACGTAAATTTACTTCGTTTAATGATAGAGATAAAAAATATTCTAGTTTCTTCTCCGCGCCTTATTTCGTCTCGATTTCAAAATCGTAATATTTCTATAAAATTATTCATCCTTTGTTACATTAAAAGCAACATTGGAATATTCTTGAATTTTTAAAATCTTTTACTGGTTTATAGTTGACTCAACCAGTGTCTTTGTAAATACATAAGTATTCGCAGTCTACTAATAAAGACAAAAATGTGTTTTGCGATGCAACTCAAAAAAACGTGAAAAATCGCCGTGATTGGGAACGTACGTGGCCGAATCACGAGTGATCAAAAAGTAGTTCACTCATCCCTAGTTGCAACACGATCGAGCCTCGCTGCGAACGAATTACGCTATGACTTATGTAACGATCTAGAAATTAACGATGCAATCCATTTGAATAGCCTTTGAAAATATCATTGTTTCACGTTTGTCTGCTAATTGTTGCCGGAATGTATGCACGTTTAGTTCCTTGGTAAGCACGCTAAAAATAAAATGTCTACGTTTTCTTTTCATATAAGAAAAAAAAACATACTACACATTAATTTATTCTAATTTACTGTATCTATGTACAATACACAAGAATGTAAGATGTAATGCATTTTTATAAACATGCATTTTCTACCAAATAAATTGTACATCTAATAACGATCGTTCCAGTTTAATTACAATACGCTTGTAGAGTGGTGGGTAGCTATCAAGAGCATGTAATTAGAGAATCTTTTAGTTCGCAAGGCTTACTTACATTTAATCTCTTGATTCGATAGAAAAATTACAAGTAGAAGTCATGAAAAATAAATGAAGTTAAGAACGATTCAAGGATAATATGTTAACGAAACGCTGCACGCAGTATTTATATATACATGCGGCTGTTAAGGCACGTTTACTTCAATTAATAACAATCCATAGAATTCACATCTCCCTGTTTATACATCGTCAGTATGTCGTCTAATATAGATTCGAAGCTTGTAGTGTACGTAGTCAACCATCTTTGTTTCTCTTCAATGATAGCTTCTACGTTTGAATTAAAAATCGTTTGAAGGAAAGATTGCCTAGACACGCAAGAAATAAATTGAAATGTTTTCTCCACTTCCGTAATTTGCGGTTCTTGATTTTCATCCATTTTCATCGAATTATTGTAAATAGACGCCAGAAGATTTGCATCGTTCTCGTCCACTATTCCTTCAATTACATCAGCAGAATTATGAAATCTCTTCTCAGAATCTGCATTTGCAACCTTGTTTTCTTCGTGTTTCACATAAGAGGAATCTAATATAGCACAGTCTTTAGGAGGAAGCAATTCTGGTAAAGGTTCGTTAAGTTTGTACTTTAAAAGGAACTCCTTCAATTTATTTATTATAGCTGCCGACGTTTTGCATACTTCGAAATCACTGTCATCTTCTAGAGCAACCAGTAGAACCTGAAATTTCCAATAAAAAAATATTATTCACCGGCTGCAGAGTTTGTTGGATGTCGAGTAGACAGATCTTTATGCAAAATAAACATTTCTGTCTGAATTGCAGCGAACTGAAGTGAATATAGGAATTTATTTTCTTTGTTAATATGTTTGATAGTATTTTTAAATTTTTTAAATGTTTTTACTGTTTTAAATTACACCTACCCCTAAGCAATTCTGCTTGGCTAATTCGTCTAATGCTTTGTTGAGTCTTCGCTTTATTTCAATATCGTTCAACGACACAATTTTTCGGTGTTCTTTGGAGAATGTTACTGTTGGAAAATGACCATCGAGCACTCCTTGATCGGACATGTGTGACTTTATGAATTGTCCCCAGAAATGAAGGGCGCACGTTTTCACTTCCCAATGGAGATCGAAGACAGCAGCTGCAGACATTGATCGTGTCATAGAATCGACGATATCTTTCCTAAACGAACAGAAATTTCATTTTCTATTATATTTTCGAAGCAACGATCATCTACTTTGTGGAGTCGTACTTACGGCCATTTATAGTTGACATATAATTCCTTAATTAATATCACAGCTTCCTTTCGAACTATAGCTTCGCTCTCATTGTTAAGCAAATGTATCGCGTGCTCCTGAAACATTAAGAAAAACATATATCCCATTGTTACAATTATGTATGTTATTAGTAGACTGCGGATCTTTAAAAATTGTAGAAAAATTTATTAAATTATCGATGTATATATATGATTTTTCATCTATTAAAATTATTGGTAGAAATAAAAGTAATAAAAGATCCGCAGTCTAGTAATTGGTAATCGTACCAGCAGATTCATCTGTGATAACTGTTTTTCCCATAATTTATGTATCCTAACGGTGGTCGAAATGAACGATAAAGCAGACGCTCGAACATAACTTTCACCGTCCGTCTTAGCAATCTCAAGTCCCACTTGTAGGAAATTATTCGTTAATAAAAAGTCTTGGAATGCAGGATATTCTGTAAACACGTGTTACAATTATACTGCACGATAGTGTACGCTATCACAACTACACATACGTACTGTCTTCCGAAATTGCAGCAATAGTGTTTAAAACCTCTAACACGCTGTCCCTTACTTCCCAATTAACATCGTGTAATCTTTTATAAAGAGTTGGTCCTATTTCGTTCATGTGGCTGTCTCCTTCGACGAGTAGTACTAAATTAGGCGGCATAAAGTTTTGAATTGCCAGTTTGCACACTTTCAAAGCTTTCACAGAAATCTAAAACCAAAGATTTACAGTGTGGAAAATTTTAAAAGATTTAAAAGATTTACAATTTGTATAAAATACATACCACGGTTGTAATACCTGAGTGGTTTAAAATTTCTTGGCCGAGGGACAATAAGCATATAGTTTCCACGCACTCTCGCCATTTCAACTTAAATTTCTCCGTCATCACTGCCAAACCGTCGAGAAGCGACGCTAACAACGTAGGATGTTCAACTACAGGATTCCCTTCCAAAGGAGACATAAGTGTGGTTCTCTTTGATCCATTTTGTGCATTTGCCATACCGTTTGCCTCTGCATCATTTAATTCATTGCAAATATTTGGTACAAAGTTCTTGAGCACATGACACAGTGTTTGAAACGTAATTACCGCGATATCCTGTTGTGAGATCGGTTACAATTGTAAACGACTAGATTAAAATTAATGTATATAATTTATAATGTAAAACGTGCATACCCTGTCCATGGTATCCATCATTTCCAGTATTATGTCGATAGATACTTTACAAATATGTGGCAAAGGTAGCTCATTTTTATATATAGTGTCTCTAACATTGTATGCTAGCCTTTGCACCGCTGTGCACGTCACATCGCACATTTTATTTATGAACATGTCGAACATATCGTGAGTTAAGTATGTCTGCTTCACGCATACAGCCAAGGGTATAATCTGTTAACCCAAAATGTACATAGAAATTATTTGCTAACAATTATGTAAGAAGATGCTTACCATTATGCTTATGCACTGATGTTCAAACTTGTGCTGTTGCTGCGGTAGAGCAAATTCACGAAGCGATTGAAGTTTCTTCCAGTACGTCAATAAAAACTTGTTTGTTTTTACGATCTCTATTATATACTTTTTTGATAGCAGCATCATAGATATGTAACACATATCGTAACAAAAGTTCTGCGATATCTCAGCGTCAATGTTTTCCTGTCCTTCTCTAAGAGCGCGTTTCAATGGAATGAACAAACACAGAACTAACAGCTTATGCACGTGAAGCAAAAATTTGGTGCTGATACATGCTTCGAACAGGGCTTTTACTCTGGTGTCTAAATTAATAACATCCTGACATAGTTCGGGTATAGTGTTCTCCATGTTCAAGAATAACGTATTTTCAATTAGATTTGCTAATAAATCCAACGTCGTACACAACAATTTGTTCTGCTCTAAATAGTTGTCTTCCAAGTTGTGACACACTTGAGATTCAAAATTGTTGGTCATTAAAGGTGCTGCGATCGCTAAGATAACATCTTTACAGAAGCTGATGTTGTGTTGTTCGTTTACAAGTAAAAAACACAGAAATTTTTGACTTTCCCGTGTGACGTACATAGTGTGATTCCAATGTGCGTATTTTAGAACATCTTTCCAAACTCCTATAAAGTGGATATGATTGATTATTAATTGATTACTATTAACATTATTATTACTTGGTTGACATGTTTATCAGAGACTCGTTTTCAGGATTACAAGGGTGCGAGATGCGTCTTCTCACTTCTCGATAATGCAAAGATGGGGTTTTTCAGTAGTCAAAAGCGCAAGATAAAAAATCAATCTGAGCCAGTGGTTTCCATAATATCTACAAATAAATAAAACTTAACAATTTTTAAAGCGTGTCTACATTATTATATCTATTACAAATATAAAAGGTAGGGAAGCACAGAAAGAAAACTTTTTTCAGGGAGTCATAGTAGCATAAAGGTAGGAAACCACTGATGTAGGCCAAAGTCTCTCTCAAAAATCCTACTTTTACATTTACAAGGCGTAATTTGCATTATTTGGAAACACAATCCCGAATAATGCAAATTTCGTGGGCTCTTGTGGTCTAAATTGATCTTTTGTCTAGCTCTTTTGAGAAATGAGAAACGAGTCTACCTCCTTAAAGTTGTATATTCACCAGAATCTATAACCCATTGTCTGCCACTTCGATGTTGGATTAAATCTAGCAGCATTGTAGTGTAAGCCATCTTTATAGAAGACGCTACGTTGTCTTCTCGAAATTTGAAAATATCGCGTAGCCTACTATATACATTCTGGTACTGCCAATAATGGAAATGTATCTCGTTACGAGATATAAGTCCCACAAGTTTCAAAGTAAACACGCTTATAGACTGAGATGGTTTTTCATTCGAGCTCCAACTATTTAGCGCTTTCAAAACCCATTCTCGAAACAATACACAATGTTCATCTGTGTCGGCTAAAATTAAAGATCTTATTAAAGCATACTATAAAAATGGTATATTCCAAACTTGTAAAGAAAGAGAAGAGAATAGATTAGAAAACATACGATATACATTTGATATTGTTTACTTACGTTCTTTTATATACTCAGAAATATGGGTTAGCAGGAGATCAAGATAAGTAGTAGATACAATATTATAGTTAGGCAATAGGAACAACTCCAAAACTTCGGCTAACTTTTCTCTTGGCTTTGACGATGCCATTCTATTTTCATATGAGAAATTTCAATAATTGTGCAAGAATACGGAGTTGTCTCTTTATTTTCTTTACATTAGTCTACATATCTCTTCCATGGTTGATAACATAGAGCAATGATAATGTAAGTAAGACTATGTAAGTAACTACATAGGTATACCTAGTAAATATGTAGCGGTAAAAATTATTTGAGTGCTGCAGTACTGCGCAATGCTAGAAACTTAAGCGCATGGACCTAAAGAGCAGTGCATAAACTAATTATTGGAACGGGGGAGGGGATAAGCAAAAGATGGAAACGGAAGTCGACCTCTATTACGTCCTTCATTTCAAACCTGGTGCTGTCATCTATATTACGCCACGATAAAATTCAAAATTGCACGAGTACATTACATTTTATATCTGTAAATTGTAGACTGACTTTGTAAATGTTGTAATTCGACTGCGGACCTTCATGCAAAACAAAAGTTATCATATATTTACACCTTCAACATTTGAAATTTTCGTTATAAACGAACGTCGTTACGAACAAAATTAAAAAACAGATATTTTGTACATATGAATATCCTAATTAAGACGTAGCAAACAATAAATAAATAAAACAAAATAAATTCATGATAATTTGCGTGGGTGTCTCTACAATATTGGTACGTTACTGCTTTCGGACGCGCATGCGCAAAAATACCGTCTATCACTGCTTACAAGTACGCCCTTATCAGTGTATCAGTATATCAACTGTCTGCTATGCACGGTCCTTTAGGTTCACGTTGAAGCGTCCTCTCTTCGTGAACAACGATCGCTCAAAGAACTAGGAAGTGTTTACTACGTATGTATATAGTTTGAAATGTTTTCCGTGGGTGGCGGGGCGGAGTAGATTTTTCGTAATCCATTTGCACACATACATACACATTACACATGTAATTCATTGTTGTGTGGTTCCGTGCGCGTCGTGTACCATCACGTACCATGAATTAAAAACACCACAATTATATGTATAGTTGAGTAGTAATGTTTGATATTGATTCGGCGAAATTTCATAAAGAATAATATGATTGAGTAAAGTGAGTGCGTGTACTTGTCAAATTACATGGTGCTAAAGTAAGTCTAAAACATAATTGATACTTTTAGTTTAGAGTGTCAGCAGTTCGTGACATCGAAAAACATTTGTTCGATCGTGACTTGATTTTTTTCAAACAATCAATTCTTTTATCCAATCATCTTTGACACCACGTGAGAGATCGATCAGTGGTTGTCACAATATGTAAATATACGAATCCGTTAGGAAACGTTTTAATCAAATTTAGAAAGTAAAGGTGTTTATATATGGTTCCATGTATACGTAGTTCGTTCATTCGTTCGTACTGTAGCTTATGAGTCACTTTGTAACATTTATTTGCTTCTGGAAACGTGTTTATCGAACAATGGTATTTTAAAAATGTTAGAATTAATCAGTATAGCGAACATCGAACTATGACGCGTCTCTGCAGTCATCCACCCATGTCCACTCCCCCTTTTTAATGCACTGTATATGAACAGAAGTAAGCATAAGTACTTGGAGACGTATAGCAGTGTATTCCTGAATCGTTAAAACTGGAATTATAATTTTAAACTCCAGATCACTGTAACTTTTAAGTAATCAATTTCTTTGCTTTCTATAGAGTCTTCTAATTATTTAAGCATGGCATGGACACCTTATCAATGCCAACTGGCTGTACTTATGGTCGTTGTTGGGTCACTTAATACCTTAATTGTCAAGTGAGTACTACAGTGTAATTAATAAAAAGAATTAACCCTTAGCACTCGAGTGGTAGCTCTAAGGCGCATCTTTCTTCAATTATAATGTCTACTAATCAAATTACTAAATATTTAAGTATTGTAACAAGTATTATATCAATTTAATTTCTAGATCGGAAGAAATGTTTAATTTCTCAATAAAAACAGCTCTGTGTGCAAAGGGTTAAATGTAAATATTTTTCTGAATCATTACATCTTCCTGTCTATTAGATACGCGGACCGACAAGTGGTGGAAGGCGAAGATGGCCAGCCTAGGCACTTCAATCATCCATTTATGCAAACCTCCGTAATGTTCATAGGAGAAATGCTATGCTTTCTTGTATTTAAAATAATATATAATTATTATAAACGCAGAGACGTGAGTATAGATATTTTATCCCATTATATGTGCAAGTTTCTAAATGTTTTGTTATCAAATGTTTCTTATTACAGAATGGTTCTATAGATAGCAATCCTTTGACTAAAGGCACGCGCGTCTTCAATCCCTTTATTTTGCTAATCCCTGCACTGTGCGACACGTGTGCCAGCTCTATCATGTACATCAGCTTGAATATGACATATGCGAGCAGTTTTCAAATGTTGCGTGGTTCTGTCATAATATTTACAGCTATACTATCTATGGGTTTTCTCGATAGGAAACTCGTAAATCGAGAATGGGCTGGCATAGGTATGGTGATAGTTGGTTTAGTTCTTGTTGGACTCAGTGACGTAATAACTATGGAAGATACGGATATGAGCACCAACTCTATCTTGACTGGAGATTTGCTCATTATATGTGCACAGGTAAAATTACGAATAACGAATATAATTATGAATAGACTGTGGAATTTCATGCATTTATACAATGAAATTAACTGGGTGAAATATAAAACAA
This sequence comes from Lasioglossum villosulum, assembly GCA_963971365.1. Taxonomy (NCBI): domain Eukaryota; kingdom Metazoa; phylum Arthropoda; class Insecta; order Hymenoptera; family Halictidae; genus Lasioglossum; species Lasioglossum villosulum. The sequence goes on along the minus strand of OZ020503.1, from coordinate 23,164,852 downwards.
TAAAATATATAAAAAATCAACGTAAAAAGACTATTAAGGGATAAATTGAATTTTTGTTTAATTACTGCTTCCCACGATAAACGCAGAATATCCGCAGTCTATGGATATGCTTTTAACAATTTTGTAATTTCTGCGATTACAGGTGATAACAGCTATTCAAATGGTAGTCGAAGAGAAACTTGTTTCCGGTCAGAACATACCGGCGTTACAAGCGGTCGGATGGGAGGGTACGTTTAAACAATTTGTTTCTCAAGTATACAGCATTTGAATGCGTACATGTTTCCAGGTATTTTTGGATTCGCCACCATGTGTTTGCTAATGATACCACTGAATTTTATATACGCTCCACCTCCGTTCGCTGATAATTCTCGAGGTACACTCGAAGCAACTAAAGATGCGTTTATTCAGATTGGAAACAGTGGACGTTTGCTGACAGCGATGCTCGGTCAGCATTTAGTTGCGACGTACCTTGTACATAACATCGTTAAAATAATCGAGATATTAACGTTTGGTATTATCTTTCTGTACAGGTATCGCTTTCAGCATGGCATTCTTTAATTTCGCGGGTGTCAGCGTTACCAAAGAAATAAGTGCTACGACGAGAATGATTTTAGATAGTGTTCGAACTTTCGTTATTTGGGCTTTCTCTTTGGCACTTAGGTGGCAGAAGTTTCATTATTTGCAAGTAAGTTATTCATTGTCCACTGTCTACGGTTTATTTTCACTTTTATTACATGTACATACACTTCTTTTTTTCAGCTTATTGGCTTCACAATTCTGCTCATTGGAATGTCGTACTATAATAATGTCATTGTGCCACAACTAGTAAGGAAATGTATACATCGGTTAGATCGTCACAGACCACCACCACAAAGCGAGAGAATTATTAATATAGCTGCCGATGACATTCTAGAAACTTAATAAAGTGAAAGTTTCTTTATTCTTGAATGTCGACTACTCCGTGGAATGCGAAGATCTATTATGTCTCGTTTCTCTAAAGAACGGTAAAGCCTGTGATCTTAACGATAGACGAAATTTGTTCGCTTCTCTTTATAATAAACTCGATCATGATATGAAAGCGCTAAACGGTTCGATTAGAGATCTAGACTGTTCGAACTTGTGAATATTTTTATCAATGTAAATACTAACCGTGTTATTTGAATTAAGGGCTTGTCACCCGAAACAAGTATTTTTCGAACGTTTATCTTTACGAGAGCTCATTACCAATTTATTATTCGTTTCGCAACGTTTACATGTTGCCTAAAAAGTCGTGTTTTTTTTAATTTCTTTAATTTTTTTTTACCGATGTAGGTACTTTTAACCCTAATCGATGTATGAATATTTTCCAATCGTTACGGGATTTAATAAAAATCGAAAGACACTACTACCATGGTTTGACATACTCCTTGCCTGCGTTTACTTTCGAAAATACTACAGCTTTTATTTAGCAAAAATATTATTGCACAGGGTAATCATTTTTATACGCTATTTGTAATTATAATAACAATTCATTCACGAATTTCAATGGGACTAAGTAAAAAATCGACGATACCACTTAAATGTTGGACATATTTTATTTTGCCTTTTATTTAGCCGTGAAAGAGAACCTACTTTGCGCAACAAATTGTTGCTGTAGTATCGTGCACATATATAATATGTGCATATTAGGACATTTTGGTACACGCGTGTATAAATAAAAGCATTCGTGTATGCACGTATATACAAAATGCTGCAAATATACTTTTTAATACAAAGCTTCTCAAATACGTAAATATTTGTATTCTCATTAAATCGGGGGGAGAAAAACATAATCCGGGCTGGCACCGATAAATATCATTCATAATAGTTAACATGCTAGTGTAGATTATTTAACAATCAATTATCAGATTTTCCAATTCAAGTCCCACCTTTTAACTAGATTAAAAAAAACAAAAAGGAAAATGCTCCGCTGGAATGTTCTTCTTGAATTACGCGAATTAACATTTACTATTTCACGGGTTCATTCAAGTTTTTCTTTTTCAAGTAAAACACCGACGGATTTGTCGTTTTCAATAAATCCGTCTTATATAATATAATAATAATGTGTATAGAAATTTTCCGTTCGCAACATCGTCGAATACAACTTCGATTCGTAAGAATGGATAGAGTTACGGTGGACTATACAACAACTCTGAATTACCTGTATCTAAGTAAATTAACATGTCTTTACGGCTATGAGCAAGCACGGACCGACATCATGATCGTTACAGCTATCGAAACCTTAAATGAACTCGTAACATTATGCGTTTACGATAGACAATGCAAATGGAAGATGAACTCAATTGTATTGTTCGGGCAATACGTAAGAAATATCATCCCACGGATGTCGGTACAGACCTTGTTTCAACCTCTTCTGGTCCATATAGTGACCTGAAGCGATAAAATCTTGCGTTAGGTTTGCGGGCAATACGATATGTGTTAGGTTGGAGGGAAAGTCCGTCGTATTTTAGATTAGAAAGATTGCAACAAGTTGTTACAAATAATGGAAATTATACCATTGAATAATATTAAACATATATTAGACGATTGTAGAAAATCTTCTAACTGTAGAAAAGTTCTCTTTAAAATACGACACAGCTTTCCCTCCAACTTAATAATACAATGTGAAAAAAAAGGTACGTACCAATAAAACCTATGCTCCTACCAAGAACGAACAAACTGTTTATAGCACCAATCTCGATATACTCTTGTGCTTCTTCTCTAGTGAAACTACCACTTTTCCTCAACATATCCACGAAGGCACATGCAATAATACCATCCACGTTCAAAATTAAATTAGGTTTCTTGCTTGTTGTTATCTTTTCGACTTCCAATGCATATTCGACCAGAGGCTTGGCAGGGAAATTCTCCATCACGAATTCTTTGATAAGTTTCACTCGCATGTCCGGATTATTTATGGACTTTATACGATGACCAATACCCATAATCAGCTTGCCCTTTTTACGTGTATTGTTTACGAATTCTTGCGGATGCAACCCGGCATCGTAGGCCTCGGAGAACATTCGAGCCGCACCGTCCAGTGCACCACCAAAACGATCACCCTGTTATAATTAAAAAATTAGTAAATACCATTTTTATTTCATAATATATACAGTGGGTGTACAAAGTGTTCGTACACTTTTTAAAATGGAATAACTTTTTTATAATTGTACCAAAAGATCTGACTTTTTATAATTAATTAGAAGCATTGGTTTATGAAACGATATGCTAAAAAGATTTTCCAAAAAATTATTATTTACAAGGTTGCATGCAAAAATAAAAAAAGCATCTTTTAATTTTTTTATTAGGGCCCTTGATGAAAATGTATGTCTTGTAAATCTATGGTAGTTACATAAATTGAAGTTAAGTAAATTGTAATTTGTTTTTTGTCTGCATCCAAATTTGAATAAGTGTTCGGTGTAAGAGTTTACTTACGATAGTTAATAGGCCGGAAACCAACGAGCTAACCAGATCTTTGCCAGCTCGAGCGCATACGATGGTGTTGTGCGCTCCTGAAACAGCAGGGCCGTGGTCAGCCGTCAACATCAAAGACATTTCCAGGAATTTACAATACATGGCCGGCAAGCACCGTTGGAACCATAAAAGTGAAACTACGCCGCCAATTCCCACGTTTTGCTTTAGTACTTCGGTGACGGGCATTCCAGCGTACAATAGTTCTTGTCCGCGTTCATCGCAGATGGACGTCATGAACGAGGCCGGTTTTCGTATTAGGCCGAGTTCCTATTACAAACGATTAGAAATGAATTCTATGCAATCATATTTGATTGAATGAGACAACTATCGAGTATTATATACGTTACCCTGGCCCAATTGTAATCCATAGGAACGGTTGGTGGCGGAAGTTCCGGCTCAGGAACAATCGCTCCTTCTTTGACAAGTTTCTCATAAACAGAGTGCATCAGTTCTCCAAGCGTGTCGAAACTGTCGGGCACGTACGCGCCGGCAGCTTTCAACGCAGCGTTCTTAGCGGAAGCTGTTTCCAAGTTACTGTGCGCTATTGATCCGGCATGGCCGAATTGAACCTCGGAATTGAACATGCTGGCACAGGTGCCTATACACCAGGCGATCAATGGCTTCGTAATTCTCTTGGTCTTTAGTGCTTCGCATACTTCGTACTCTTCCACACCGCCAACTTCGCCCAACAGAACTATCAGCTTTACTTCTGGATTTTCTTGATAGCGCATTATATGATTCATAAATGTAGTTCCTGGGTAACGGTCTCCTCCGATCGCCACACCCTCCAGCACTCCGTTCGATGCTTTGGAAATAATATTGTTCAATTCGTTCGACATACCACCGGAACGTGAAACGTACGCCACGCTACCAGGTCTGTAGAGTTTACTATGAAGAATATTGTCCATCATTCCTCCGGTATTACCGATCTTGAAGCAACCAGGCTTCACACCACCTACGGTAGCAGGACCGATAATGTTAACACCTTTTTGTTGTGCCATTAGAATTAGTTTTCTCGTCATGTTTTCGGGTATGCCTTCGGCGATAATAGCGATCGTTCTGATTTGAGGGAATTGCATAGTTTCGACCGCGCTGTCGTAAGCGGATCTTAAAGACGCGAACGTGACCATAACATCGGCGTCCGTGTGTTTAGTCATCGCGTCTTTCATCTGCTTGTAAACTGGGATCAACACCTGTATTCAACATTCGCAAAACGACACGATTTAGTGGTTACTCACTAGTATGAAATTAACGATCGATTAAGACAGAAGTCGACAAGAAGTGCTCTTTTTGTCTTCAAGATTTAAAATTTTTCATTTGTTACTTATTTAGTAGTTTTCCAGATAGCTTAAATCACCGATGTGTTTGGTTATAAACTTCTCTGTATTTCTTGAAATATTCGTAATATGATGAATGAATATCAAGAAATACAGAGAAATTACAAGATTTAAACAATTGGGGAAGGAGGCATATTCCTTGAAAATTGGCCACTTCTTGCCGATCTCTGATTTAAGACGATAAAGTAAGCAAGTACCTCTTTGTGGCCCCAGTAAAATTTTTGCTTATGATCACCCGTGAACGGATACACGATAGCGGCTACAGACGGTTCAGATCTACGACAGACAAAGTCGAAGTCTAGCATACTTTGAACGGCTCTGGTTTGCATCCCCCAAATGATGGCCCTAGTTTTACTACTGAAAAGTTGTTTGTTCGCGGATCCGTCAACGGAGTCGCTCGCTTTTAATTTCGGTTGTTTGGTAGGTGAACAAGAAGTACTTTTCGAAGGAGCTGCGGGCCCGACGTCCTGTCCAGAGGGTAGCAAAAAGTTTGCGGTGGAAAATTCTTGAGTCTCCGGATCGGGGATCGGCTTCTTGCCTAATGCCATTGCACATATAGCCGTCATGTGAGTTTCAGGTCCGAATACGTAAACAGGAATACATAGTCTTCTACCAACTTCCCGTATAATTCTGAAATTCGTGAACGGTCAGTAAGTGAACACAGTTTTTAATAATACTACGTGTCGTACCTTAGTCCTTCTTGATAATTAGGTCCTGCTCTTCGCACGAATATCTGAATATTGTGTTCCACAAGCTTCGGCTGATACTCTTGCAATGCCTTAACGATTCCCTTGAAGGTCGCGGCTACGTTCGTAAAGTTTGCAATACCGCCACCGATTATCAATACTTTGCCCTCTTTGCGCTTCTCTTTCGTCATCAAACTCAATATAGTTTTCGCGTAATCGTAAGTTTGCTGCTCGCTGGGTGCACCAGAGTATTCACCGTAATTAGCAAGCTCGGTTGAAGCTCCCAAATCACAAATCGTGTCTGAATAAATGACGGACGCTCCTGGAAAAAGAATATGTTGTAAATAGAAGATAGACAGGTGTCGGATCAGTCCCATGAAAGAAGCATCGACTTGACAATCACAATTCGGTTAGAATGAACCAGATTAATCACGTAAATGATACTGCTGTGCGCTTCTACTGACCACCGCCAGCAACCATTGTCCATATCCGACCAGCTGGATTAAGAATAGTTAGTTTTAAACTAGCTCCGGATTTCGCGTCTAGATCAGCGATATAGGCTTCTTCTGTGTAGGCATCTCGTCCAAACGGTGGCGGATAATCGATTTCTCCCCAATCTGGTCTGCACACAAAGTCAGCAGTCGTGTCCAGCTTCGCAGCAAGATCCAGTATGTAAATTCCATCGTCCGTTACTACCAATGGATTGATTTCCAAGTATGTGAAGTACAAATTAACGTAGAGCTTGTACAGAGATTCTATAAATTTGGCAATAGTTCTGAAAAGAAAATAATCGCTTAATTTATATGCTCCAAATTTATGATGCAACAGTAGCTTTTAGAACCTACTCTTTTTTATCATTTGCTACGTGCGTTAACAACTTCTTCATTAATGTAGCCTGATCCGGTAACCCTTCTCCGACAGGTACTTCTAGTTTCAAAGCTTTCGCGTCGACATCTCCAATATCAACTCCACCTTCATGATGGAACAGAATAGTATCGGCTTTTCGGTGAGAGTAGATACAAACGTAAGCTTCCTCTTCCTATGGTTCACAGTAGATCACGATTAACTTCCATATCCTGTGTTACAATGTCACAGTAACGACAAGATGTTACCTGTTTGTGCGGAACAAAAGGTTCGATGATAAACGTTCGAAGTTTTCCAGTTGTCTTGCCAACTTGTTGGTCCTTGTTCATTCTCTCCGCGATCCATTGCTTCGCCGTAGTCCAGTCTACGTTTACTTTAATCAAACCGAGCTTGCCGCGTCGTTTGATCAATTGATCAGGCTTCACAACCAACTTCTCTGACTTTAGCCATGGATTGCTGTTTAACACATCTGACCAATTTGTGTCTTCTGTGATCGTCACGAATCTACATTGTACCGCATTGGTGCCAGAAGGAAGTTTACGATTAATTAGGTCCTTCCCTGTTGCCTCGCGAATCGCTTTCGCAGACATTTTTTAAATTCCTGAAAATAAATGTTTACGATTATTCTTCAAATTTTTAAAAAATTTCACAATATATCCTTTGACAAAATTTAGTCAAATTTATATATTTTAGATCTACAAAGACTGCTACCACTGAAAACAATATTTCATGTGGTTCCCCCTTCTTAAAAATTGCAAATTGCATAAACTTCTGCACTCTACTGATTAGATACCAACATATTTAATAATGTAAACAATATTTTAAATAATAGTCCAGCAATTGTTAAAGTGCCGAGGGCTAATTTAGAAACACAAATGTTGCGAAAAATTTCCGTACGAGATCGAGAAAATTACGTCTATTGTTCGTTTGCGTGGTTGTTTAAAATTAACGAAATATAAAAAAGAAAAAGCTGGTGTCGGCTTCGAAAATCCTCGGGATTACAGTGAACTGTTTCAAGTAAAAGTTGACCGACCGCATTCCAGCGTCGAACGGACACAACAACCGAACCGACCGAAATTCAAATAAATAACAGAGTTAAGCCAGCTCCATTCACCGAATCGTGTCTAAGTATTCGACTCGATAACATTTCTAGATCCGCGAACGCCAACGAATAAATCCTGTTCGAACGTCGATAGAATTTGTTGAATGATTTAACCTGTTTTTGTTCTTTCCCTAAATCATGCGTCGTACAAAATTATTCTATACTTGACATTATTTGCCATTTGAATAGCACATGCATTTTTCTGGGAGTTATACAACCGCTGTGCATACGATTTGCAACACATGCGCATTCATACATTTGCATCTAAATGTAAATGATTCGTGGTAAAGTGAACTTTAAATTCTAACATTAAATTCTTGATAAATACAGATTATCGATCGACGTTCGTGCCGGTAAAAAATAAAATCATTGCTAGTTCTCGAGGTTTCTCTACTGTAACTTTACGACGATTGACCAGTTAAATCACAATTTACCGTGGACTCTCGTTGTAACAAACAGTTTGGAAACGTACGTACAGAATCTACCAAGAATTTGACTGGCAATTGAAATATTCAGTCAGTGTCAATCGGGAAGTGACACTGAAATTATAATTCAAAATGAAATTCTGTACGTCAGACGCAAGAATGTCAATTGAAACAGAAAATTACAAGATGTCGCGTCATAGAATTTCTTTCAGTCGTTCGGAAGAGAAATTTATGACGCTTGCGAAGCGAACATGTACTTTCACTCGAACTCCGCTATCTACTTTGCAACGTGGTCGTTCACGTAATCCTGTTTGACTTTTGTTCGTTATTTCCTATTTACTGGGCATCGATCAAATGTATAGAAACTTTCCTGAATAGAATAGATACGTATACATACATGCATAGATATACATATGTAAGTAGAAAAGTGAAGGGAATAGTTTCGGTTTTTGGAATCTCGGACACGCGCGAACAATTTGCTTGGTACACGAGAAATTAGAAATACGAGCCGATATTCGAAACGAGAACACAATCACTCACTGGACAAAATCCGATAATTCGATAGTAAAATTGAATGATACGATACAAGAGGGGACGACCTTAACCTTCACACGGGTATATTTCCTAACCTACGAGACTTGTAGTGGAACAGGAAATACCGGGAAACGTCCGCCCGACACTGCTGCTAGCGGTTAACTGAACGTTCAAAGTGACACCATGCGCATAAGTATGTATTGCCAAGAGCTCACGATATCTCGAGATATCGTACGATTCTACAATTTTTTTTTCTCACGGTCGGTTATTTTAACCTATTTTCATTATTCTACTCACGAACTACGCGTTCCGTTCGTTTACACGTGAAAAATTTCGATACGAAAAACGCACGTTGTTTTTAACGTTTCTAAGATTTTCGATCGTTTCAATCTGGTACGATTTGAAATAATCAACGTACATTGCTAATTGCATATTTTGACTTTTCCATTTTACCGAATTCTCCTGTAATATGTTCACAGCCTTCTACTGTTGGATTGGCAAGAAAGTAATTTTGATATTTCAAGGTGAAACGGAACCAATTTTTTTATCCTAGCAATGAACTTCAATATATTTTATATTTTTTCATTATTCTTCCCACAAACTACGCGTTCCGTTCGTTTACATTTGAAAAGTTTCGGTACGAAAAACGCACATTGTTTTTAACGTTTCTAAGATTTTCGATCGTTTCGATTTCGTACGATTTGAAATGAACAACGTACATTTTCTAATTGCGTATTTCAACTTTTCGATTTTATCGAATTCTCCTGTAATACAGGGCGTTCAAAAATAAGTGTAACTCCCGGAAATGGGAGGTTCCTTGGGTCATTTGAAGCGACATTTTCTTTTACAAAAATGGCGTCCACGGCTTTGTTTAGGAGTTATTAACGAAAAACACGGACCAATCAGAGCCCGGCTACAGCGGATTGATTCTGGTTCGGCCAATAGCGACACCACGTTAAGCGGGACCTGTCGCCGAGTCGGACTCCGTTCGCTATAGGCGCGCTCTGATTGGTCCGTGTTTTTCGTTAATAACTCCTAAACAAAGCCGCGGACGCCATTTTTATATAGGAAAATATCGCTTCAAATGACCCAAGGAACCTAATATTTCCGGGAGTTACACTTATTTTGGAACGCCCTGTATCTTCACAATCTCTTTCGAGGAAACTGTCCTATATTACATGGATTGGCAAAAAAGTAATTTCAGTGTTTCAAGGTGAAATAGAACCCAATTTTTTTTATCCAAGCAATGAACTTCAATACATTTTATATTTTCCAGTTTGTTCAATGATCTCTTGCCATTTTTTTGATAGCTTCACAATTCCAAGCAATGAATTTCAATACATATTTTCCATTTTGTTCGATGATCTTTTGCCATTTTTCTGATCGCTTTACAACTCCGTGCTCGTAAAACTTCTGGTCGATATCGACCAAAAACAGATCCAAGTGCGACACAGGTTATAATTATTTCACCTTAAATAACGTTTCGAATCTTTTCAATTCCGTAGGGTTCGTATAATTAGAAATGAACGACCTGCATTCATACATTCTGCATATTCGACTATTCGATTTTAACGATTTCTTCTGTAATATATTCGCGGCCATGCATATGTGTATGAGTATGGAAGAAAGTTTCACACTACGCTGATAATTATGAGACGTAACGATATTTCGCACACATATACAATATACATATATATATATGTACATAGATACATCATATAATAATATTCGCCAGGCGTTTATAGATAGCACGAACAGGTTCGTTCAATTTATTCCGATTATTGATATCGAACGACATCGTACAAGTTTAGAGGATCGAACGAGGATAGCGATCACGTGACTATAATACGATCTTCGCCTAACACGTGGACAGAGTAAAGGTTTTCAAACTCTTTCGTTATTGATTATGTTATCGGATAAATTACGACGCCCAACTATATTCTAGTCCGAATATCTCGGTGACATAGTCGAATCTGTATAAAATAGGTAATACGATCGAACATTTAAATAGAAAATATCTTGTATTTTGTAAAACATTTTGTGATGTTTTTTTAAACAGGACACTAACAGGTGTAGCCGTGTAGTATACTATCGTATAAGTATAAACGGTCAATTCACGACACTTTGCCATCGTTACGATTCTGAACGGTAGCTATAACGCAGCGCTTCTCAAAGCGATTAGCGTCAATTAACTCGTTAAATAATTCAATAAACTGTACCATTGTATTTCTTTATTGTGCGATGAAATTAGTATTTAATGAAAATGATTTTTGAACTCGACAGGAATTAGCTCAAATTAGGCAACAATAGCTTCATGGAAAATCTCCACTTATCTATCCACTTCTTGTAAGCATCTTCTTCGTTCAAGTGCAACCTTGACCTTTTTCAACGGAAGAGCTCTGGGTACGAATTCTCTAATAACATCTTCGCGAACGCTGCGGTTTAGAAAACGCGAAATTTACGTAACAATCGAAATTTTTACGTTTACTATTTCGATGTGTTCGACCGAAATTTATCAGTTACAGATATTTGGTACGCGTTTTCTCAGGACTTGACCCGAACTTTGATCCGACAAAGATATGCATAAATTATGTAAAGAGACTAATTATTGACCTTTTTTTCATCCTGATAAATTTTTGCCGCGTTTTTCAAGTCGTCTAAATATGTAAGAAAGGTAGGATGAGATGGGATTTATTGCGCAAAGAATTAGCATTTGCTATGTCACGATAGAGTATGTAAATAGTAGAATTCTCGTGTACTTTGTCTTCCGGCTTTGCATTGATGCACTTAGAAAAAGAACCGCAGATGATTGCATTTATTACTTGATCCGTGATACAAGCATTCCCGTTCAAATACGATATCGTGTTATACGAATTTTTGCACACAAAAGAAGAAAGCACAGTCGAGTATCATTTTCTCACGGTTAGATCGAAGTAAGCGTTATTAATAATTGATAATCCTGATAGCACGCAACATGTAAGTGATGCAATAGACAGCGTCAAAGAAATATCACGTGACGTATACCTATAATACACATGTTTACTCGTTAAACAGAATTCCTTGAGGTTAAGGAATATTTTTTGAAATTTAGTGGTCGAGGTTAAGTTTGTCTAATACTTATGTATCGATACGATGGCTCTCTCTCTCTCTCTCTCTCTCTCTCTCTCTCTCTGCTATATCATTCATACATATGTATATACGTGTGTATATGTACATATATATATATATATATATTTAGTCATATATGTATGTATAATTCGTTGCATTAATTGTTTCGCATGTGTGAAACGAATAATGTGAAATAATAAGGTCCTAGTTGAACTATTATTTAAAGATGGAAAGAAAAAAAATATACATATATATTTATGAGGGAAAAAAATTCTCGAAACCAATAAGGTTAGCTTGTTGCTTGTGTTGATAAGCAATATGTACATAAATATTAAAGATAACGACTTACGATTCGTATGGTCTGTATGCTGCGTTGATACGAGAATGCAATATTTCGTGAGATACTATTATATGTATCTCCAGTGTACGTCCGAACAGGAAAGAAGTGGAGGACTACGACTAAGTACTCAGAGAAAAAACTACTTTACATTCTTAGGTTGAAAAACATTCACCGGAGTGAAGTGCGGCTTAAAGATTACCGATGCATTTTCAACACTTAAAATCATTCTACCTGCGGTAAATATGATTTGAGCGATCAAATTCTTGTAAAGCGGCGCAATAATGAGTGTTTATCGTAAAATAGTTAGGTATAGCAGGTATAGTTTGCGAAATGCGTTCGGGCGTCATCGGACCATCGCGATGTATTATTACGTGACGTATCGTTATACGTCACATCGTACGATTCTTGCAACCGTTACCTGCACGTGAATTTTCGTTCAAATGTATTCGTTCGATTCATGAAAATTCTGTAGATAAAGATAAAAATTGTTTGTATCGATTGCAAGAACTAGAAACTAAATTGAATGTTATTAGCAGAAATCATATATATCGAGATATCCAATTTTTCAAATTTGTCAACAATTTTGAATTTCATCTACTCAATTTTCTTATAAATGCATAAAGATACATGTAAAGATGCGTAAAGACAAGTACCAAAAATGATACATTTACAGATTTGAACATATTGCTACCAAACATGAAAAAATGATCATAGTACGTCTTTTTATAAATGTTAATTCAAAAGGCGGACATAAAGTGAAACATATTTTATTCAATACTTTTGTATATTGCGAGTTACGCGATTAAAATACTTTTCACAATATCTACACTTCCAACAGTATCGATAAAAAGATTGTTCCATATTTGAAATTCATTTCAATGCTGGAAATATTAAACGTCCATGGAAAATCCATATACGAGAGTTTATTATTGTAAATATTTTCTTCCTATCCGTTCCAAACGATATTTTGAAATAATGTAACTATTTTGAGTGTTTGGTAAAAAATCTACCAACATATATTATTGCATTTATAATACTATGCGACTTGCGCTTTTCACTGTAATGGACATTTGAAAGAAGTATAAAAAATTGTCTATATCTAATTTTTAGAACAATAAACAGTTATATTATTGTTCCCAATACAGTTATGCTCTATTCTCCAGCTTAGCGATAAGATCGTGGACACTTTCTATAACGCTGTATATGTAAGGACGTTCCATTGGGTTCACCTTCAACATCGATAAAATTAGATTTTGCAAGTCCTGTAAAATTTTCAATTCGAACATTAGATTGGATAGTCAAGTTTAGTTACACGAGTAGAAAAAAATACGTTTTGCTTATGAACCTCGTGATAGGGAGCATCCTCTGGGAATGTAATATTTGCGCTCATCACTGCAAGTGCCACGCTATCTCCTCTTTCATAAACAGCGTCGAAGGGTGATTTGAAGTAGCATAGAGCGTAAAGTATACAGCCTAGAGACTGGAGGAGCATGTTACAAAGTTTAGTAAAAAGAAATTAGATAAATCCAACAAACTCTATTGATAAAAAGTACCCAAATATCCGTTCGTTCGTCTACCATACAATAACTCTCCACATTAAATAATTCTGGTGCTCTGTATGGCATCGAACATCTTTCGGCTGCAATATCTTGCAATGTTTGAGCTGCTTGCGATCCAGAAACTATTACTCTGGCTGGTGCTACAGAACCTGGAACAAAGTTTATCATTAAGCGATACAAAACAAGCGAAACAATTAACCTTCAGTTACTCGCATGGAGTCAAAAAATGTTAACAGAGACCTAACTTATATTAGGATGCTACAAAACCTCATGCAAGCAATTTTGCATAAATCCAGGTGCGAGTAACTAAAGTTTGAGATTTTTTACCCAGATCCATTATAATCGGTGTACTTCCATCGCCGAGAACTATATTCGCAGTTTTTAGATCCCTGTGTGCAAGAGGATCTGGTTTCGCTTCGTGAAACGCTTTCACTCCTTCGCATATTTGTAAAAAAATATTTAAAATGTCCAGTGAACTCATGTAATCCTTATTTTTCATTCGTCTTTCCAACTCGTTTCCAAGTGTACCCCTCTGAACAAAAATGAAAATAAACAGTAGAAAAATCGTGCAAAAATATTGGTGCAAGCAATTTATAAAATATAAAACGTACATGATAATAGGGTAACACGATTAATACTTCACTGGTAGAATTAATAACTGGATCCGCGATCCCTTTGTAAGTAGAATCTATACATTCTATTACATTCGGATGTTTCACAAGATTATGGTATTCTATCTCTTTTGCGGCAAGTCTTTGATCCTCCAGACCATGGCAGATGATCTTTTTAATAGCATACTTTTTATGAGTTTCTGTATCCTCGGCTAAAAGTACAGTACTGAATCCACTGCAAGTAGATGAAATTTTAATTAACGGTGAGATCTAATTGTATGTGTAACTCGTCAACATTACCATACAAAAGGAACGGATTAGGTTAATTGGGATCGTACTAAAACTTATCTCGTTAATAGCCGAAAAGGCGTACTACGAAATATACGATCCAGTTAAAGAATAATTTTCAAAATGAACTCAACGATTACTATTATTATAATCGGTGAAAATGTCATGTGAAACTTGCCCTTCTCCAAGATGTTCACGAACCGTATAATTTCTTGAATTCACCTTAACAGTTTCTTTCGAGCATATACAGCCCATTTTTAAAATTAAACTTAAACCAAGACTATTCATTTTCAGTCACGCATAATAAAAAGAAATAAATTAACAATAACAGCGAGGCGTTTTTCTCTCTATCGTCGTGCAAACATTTCTATACACGTCACGGACACACATATGTCACCATGAAACTCAGATCAAGTTAGATACATATACGGCTATCAGCTGTTTGCTGTTGTTTGCAAAACAATCTTGTCGAAGATGTTGCACAAATTAATTCAGCTAAATTCTTGATATAACTGAACAATGTACAACTAGGAGGCCAACATTTAGATTAACGCTGCAAGACTACTTTAAATTATGCAAGAGTAAATTGAATAATAACATTTTTATTAAATTCAAGCTGACAGCCGTTACTTGTGATCATGGGCAAACAAGATATTTTCAAAGTAATACATCCATCTTTATTGGAAGAGATTGTTGTTCTCGTGTTATTCCGGAAAATTTACTTTATCCGTTATTCTTGTTATGCTAGACATTGTACTTTATTGCATGGATGTGTTTTGCAAGCTATTACTACTGGGGAGCGCAAGAGGAGACCGTAACAGATCCTATCGACGAATCAGGCTGGGTACCCGATGGGGCATATATAAGTAGAGCTGTGGCAGCAGGACTAGTAGGAGAACCGGAAGGCTAGGAATTTCTAATGTCCACCTCCAAACCGACAAACATTGTGTACAACTTTCATGAAATGTTTTGTAGAATTTCTTGTTTGAAGCTGACGGTATACATCGTAGAAAAGTAAAGGTTTTGCAAACATCATGTGTACATGTTTTTCTTACTAAATCTATTTCATAAAAAAGTTCAGCTTTTCTTATGAAATATTTCGTTTATTCTGAAAAATATTAATGCAAAACATGCTAGTCTTTAATTGGGATCGTAAGACTAATTACTATCACATTTTTATTCTTATAGGTACAAGTGAAGAAAATAAAAACTAAACAGAACGATATTACTCCGTTCTAAAAATTCACAATTTGTTTTTCATGAATAAGTAATTATTCATAACGCAACAAGGGTAGATTCTTGTTGTTCTCTAGAAACACGTACACGCTTTCTCTTATTGAAAAAAAATACGTTAACAAATGAAATTTCTGTTTCCTCTTTCTCTCAAGGTGTCTAAGATGTTGATACACCGGGCTCTGGTTGAGCGCCGCCATTCGACGAGCCGGCAACATCTTGATCGTTTTGTAATTGCGCGTGCCACATGGAATGATACATTCCATTGTGAGAAATAAGCTCCTCGTGTTTGCCTCTTTCTACGATCTCTCCGTCCTTCAAGACAAGGATTTCGTCAACGTGTATAATCGTTGACAATCTATGCGCTATGATGATGGTTGTTCGATTCGCGCACACTTTACTCAACGCCGCTTGAATGTTACGTTCTGTATGAGTATCGAGTGCGCTCGTTGCTTCGTCTAAAAGTACAATTACTGGTTCTTTCAATATTGTTCGCGCGATAGCGATGCGTTGTTTCTCTCCGCCGCTCAAGCGAAGACCCCTTTCGCCAACCTAAGCATTCCGAATGAAACAGTGTCGTTCAACAATTGAAAATAATCTCAGAATCGAATACAGACACGGCTCAACAAAAAGTAACACATACCTGCGTCTCGTAACCATTTGGAAACGAGAGAATCCGTTCGTGGATATCTGCACTATGAGCTGCCGCGACTATGTCTGCGGTTACAGCCTCGATACGACCGTATTGAATATTATATTTTATAGTGTTGTTGAATAATACTGTGTCTTGAGGCACGACACCTATCGCGCGTCTCAACGAATCCTGCTTAACCGTTTTGATATTCTGACCATCGATCAGAATCGCACCTTGTTCTACATCGTAGAACCTGAATAGCAATCGTATTATAGTCGATTTTCCAGCTCCGGATGGTCCAACTAGAGCTACACTTTTCCCTGGTGGAACAATGAAGCTAACATTCTTTAAAATCATTTTATCGGGACTATAACCAAATGCCACGTTCGAAAATTCCACTTGACCACTCTCCACTATTAATGGTCCAGCACCTGGTGCATCGATTACTTCCTGCTCTTCCCGTAGAAGGTCAAACATATTCTCCATGTCGATGAAGTTCTTTTGTATCGCACTGTAACAGATAAATCACTTTCAAGTGAACAGTACGAGAGAATTCAACGAGAGATTGAATCGATGTTTACCGGTAATATGTCCCAAACCAATTTAACGGCATGTAAAGTTGAATGATGTAACTCGCAAACAAAACGTAATCACCGACTGTTAAACCTTGTTTGGTTACAATCTGAAAACATTCTTGTTCTTTAATCTTAGTCAAATTGAAATGAGGAATACGGAAAGCACTTTGCGTGTTCTGACCATGTGTAAACAAAGTAGAGATCCAGCTAGCAGACCGCTGCAAACAACTACATTTTGCAATGTATTTAAAATGTTTAACGTAACCAACGACTTCCATTCTTCTGCCTGGAACGTTACTATCGTTTCCCTGAAGCTATCCACTTCGTACATTTCTGCTCCATAGTACTTGACCGTCTCAAAATTAAGTAGACTGTCAACGCTTTGAGCTCTCTGTGCGTTGTCTGCCAAGTTCATTCGCCTTTGGAACTTTGTACGCCACTCGGTAACCATGATTGTTGCGGCTAGCGAAGATATATTCAAGCGTACAAACACTTTGTACAACCACTGTGTATAGTACACTACATATAATGATGTGCTTACCTATATAGAGGGCCATAGTCACAAATACGATTAATCCGAACCATTGATTGAACGCACTTATGAAAAATACAACGGCCACGATAATGTCGACAATTGTCGGTATAATGGAAAAGAGAACGTAATTCAGAAGATTGTTTATAGAGTCGGTACCACGATCCATAGCTTTCAATACTTCTCCCGTTTTCCTTCCAAGGTGCCAGCGTAAACTCAAACTATGTAAATGTCTATAAAAACATACTTTCTATAAGAATACAATGCAAACGTGACTTGGATCGAGTAGATTTGAGAGAAGGATGTTCCGCGATTACCTGAACAACTCCACTTCAATTTCTCTGGTAGTATACTGTTGTATTCGAATCCATAAGAACGATCTAGCATTATTCAATACTCCCATGCCACCTGTACCTCCTCCTTGTAAGAATTTGAATGCCACGTATATTAATACGAGGTCCCATCTATTACGAAGATTAAATAATTTATGAATGCAATTTCCTTGTACATTTGAAGGATTTATCGAAAGACGTTATGCACCTAAACGTTTCAGAATCACCAGTAAGGCTGTCCACGATCTTCTTATTATAAATTGGAACATAGAGATTTATCAAACGTCCAGATATAAGTAACGCAAAACAAAAAGTAACCCTCAGTTGAAGCATCAAGCTCTTCTTAGGCCATAAAAATGGCGCTAAAACTTTCACCTTATACCAGGCATTTTTCCATGCCGAGCTATTATCGTCGGGCCTCTGAAAAATCATCATATTATTATATACTCCATTATTAGGTAGTGGATTTTATGCATTTATGACAAAAATTAGTAGTTATAATTCAAAATAGAAAAAACATTAGAAGAATTTTAAAACACTGTTATATTACTTTCAATCTATTAAACATATTAAGAAAGAAAATTAATTTCTATTTCACTCCAGTTCGTTACAAATCAGACAGAAAATTTTGATTTTGCATGAAGATCTGTTGTTCATTTATTATATTTAGTACTAAATATTACTGTGACTTACACCTTGATAATATCTTGACCGCGTAGTTGGACCATCTGGTAAAGTATGATAATCTGACTCCAAATTACTTGTTAGCCCTGGGGCTTTCAGTCCCAAGGCAAAGATAGCCAGGCTACTGACATAACGCAGAACAAACAGAGCCATCTCGATTTGGTCGGTCAATCTGTAAATAGCATGAGTGTATACATAGAAAATATACTAGTATGTGTAATGCTCGAGTAAACAGTGTACTCCTGTTTCAGCGTCGTTCAGTAAAACATACGTATTTAGATGAAACCACCATTCGAGTTTTTCAATGTTAACAAAAACGAGGTTTTCAACAACAAATGCCAAGGTCCAAAAGCCCAATAGGACGATTCCATGACCTCGTGGTGGCACGCCAGGTAGCAGTTTGTGCCTCTCTATCTTTAATATGTAGACGGAGTATGGATAGATGATTATAGTTAAAACTGTTGTGAGGATCTAAAAGCATTAGGATTATGGAGCATTTAACGATTAAGAGGATAGACTATTACTTATAATATCTACATGTACATGTGCTATGTATAGTTTACTTACCATATAACCATAAACTTTTTTATCATCTAAAATTGTACCTTGGAAGATTATCCTCAGTATGTTAAGTATTGGAACAAAGTATAAAAGTATTTTCTGTAGAGTGTACAGTTTATTTCTAGGAAACAAGGACATAGGAGTTTCTGTTCCATATTTACGGTACATCCAAAGTTGTATTGTACCAAAAATCAACAGATACAACGAGATCACGATAGTATTAACCGTGTCCATGAAACATTTTGACATTCCATGATCCACCCAGATTTCAGTGAACGTTATGTTCGGAGGACAATAAGTCAATGTGGTATTCATTTTGAATTCTCTGTTTCTTGCTCTTCGATTAGAATGCGCAACTATCTTTTCGTTATTTTCCTCATCAGTCTACTAGCATTGTTATATCATGTTAAACTTCGTCAACTGAAAATTTATACAGAACTTATTATTTAGTTATCCTACAAAATTTCTGTGTGTCATTATAATTATAATCAAACATTTAGATCACACCAAACCTTATCTCTACCATGGCATTGTATCTTACATCTTATCACGATATTATATAAGCTATGTTGGAATTTATATTATTATTATTTATTATATATTTATATATTAATATTATTATTACGTTGTATCATTGTTATTATACAGTGTACTCCTCCCTTCGAATAAATAAAATGGTTCTGCAGTGAAATATCGGAAACATTTGCTGAGAAAACATTAATGCTGACACGGTAATTTTTTTCGAACAGGAAAAAATCAAAACGTTCGATATTTTTAGCGGCTACTGGTAAAAATTGTACTATTGTCATGCCACATATAAATATGTAATTGGATTGACGTGTTTACAATACCGAAACACCGCAAACATGTTTGAATTATTATTCTAACCTTGTAGCGTAGAATGATTTGACAAAAATACCGAACAAGATACATTTAGTTTATTTGTACGAACAAATATTGTAACACGCGTTCACAAATTATGTGTGTTCCCTATTTTTTCAAATATAAGAAATTATTCATTATTACCTACTTATTTAGGTATGTCACTGTTCAGGAGACTCAGGCTTATTATGATTTCTAAACAGCATAGCATGACAGCTCAGTAGAGACTTTCTGCTCTTGCACACATGACATCTGACGATCTACACCGCGTGGGTATAACTGGTGGGTACATAACCTTACTTCTATGAAGACTTACAACCACTTACAACTGCTTACAACTGAGGAGCCCATAAATGTATACAGTACACACAGTATGTATTTCATTATTATTGTAACATAAGTCGCGCATGTTCTATGTGTACCGTTGGGTATTTTATTACGAAATTATAAGAAAAACTCGTACGATTCGTAAATAATGTAAATATTTACATGTTTGGTTTAACCTAATACTTTGTACAGGAAATCACAGTACCACATATATGTATTTCATTATGTATTATTGTAACTTAAGTCGCGCATGTTCTAGGCGTACCGTTGGGTATTTTATTACGAAATTATAAGAAAAACTCGTACGATTCGTAAATAAGTACATATTTACATGTTTGGTTTAACCTAATATTTTGCAGGAGATCACTTTGATGTAAACCATGGGCAAGGGCCACAAGCATTTAAAACACTTAAAGTCTGAAAAGGCGAAAGTAAAATTGAAAGCGAAGAAAGCGAAGCAGTTACCGAAAGGATTAAATGTTACGGATGCTACGTTCAAAGTTAAGAAGATTGTGATAAGAGAACAGTTAAAGCAACGCGATGACACAGAGATTCTTAGTAAAAGAAAGCTTAATGTTAAGGTAATATATGAAACATTATTAGACAGCTGACTTTTATGTAACGCGTTTAATAGGTTGAAAGTAATATAATAGTATTTTTAAATTCTTCCACTATTTTTACTATTTCAAAATGCACCCACTCATTTTTCTCATAAATGCATCAAATCTGCTGTCTATGTATTATTTATTGTTTTAAACAAATAGATTTCTTTAAGAGAACATTATCATATCATTTAGGATTTGCTGTCGCGTCTTCAACACCATAATTCAACGGTTCGACAGGAAGCCATAAGGGAACTGAAAGACATCGTATCCAAACATTCTTTGGATTTGTTAAATTTACAATTTGGGTCTCTGTTGCAAGGCATCTGCGCATTATCTCTTGACAAACAAAGAAGCATAAGGCATGACTCGTTCAAAGTCTTAAGTTTGATTCTTGGTCCAGTGTCCAATAGTCAACTGAATCCTTACTGTGATGTTCTGATTTCATATTTGAGATGCGCCATGACGCATATAGATCCTCGCATTAAGGAAGACGCTTTGCTTCTTTTAGACATACTTGTTCAAAACTGTAGTATCGTCTTGGCAAAGAATAGTAAAAAGGTGTTACCGAATTTTTTGGACATGATCTGTAGATTACATACTGAAATGAAGCCTGGGAGGCAGTTGACAACAACATTGAATACAAAGAACACTAATGTAAAGTGGAGGATAAAGGTGTTGGAAAGACTGGCTACAATGTTCAGTTCCATCGTTAGTTTTTATAAATCGCAACAAACTGTCAGCTCGAACGCGGCCGCGCGAGTCGTGCATGTAAATAAGCATACTAGATATCTTCCCGTTTATGTAAATACATTTTTCGAGAATTGCGAAATTGATTTCGAACAGCGAGACAATTTAAA
The DNA here is from genome assembly GCA_963971365.1 of Lasioglossum villosulum. Taxonomy (NCBI): domain Eukaryota; kingdom Metazoa; phylum Arthropoda; class Insecta; order Hymenoptera; family Halictidae; genus Lasioglossum; species Lasioglossum villosulum. The sequence continues at coordinate 23,143,284 of OZ020503.1, read as the reverse complement.
GGAAAGCTCTGTTGAAAAAGCTTTGGACGCAGAGGAACTTATGAAGTACGTCGAAGCGTTAATGCCTCTTATATACGACAGCTGGATCGAAGTGTGTCCGGACGATAAGAACATGGACAGTTCGTCGCATCTGATAAGTGCAGAGGCATTAGAATTATTGAAAAGCGCCGTAGAAATCATGCAATTGATAATCGAGTGTATAGACATATTGAACGTCGAATGCGACGTGAACATGAAATATTGGTTCAAAAGTAATTTCGAGGATGTTTATGTAAAAAATTTTCTCTCCAAATTTCCTTACAACAAATCAGGTACATCCGGTATTTCTCTTGCTTCCATAAGGAACAAAAAACGTCAGGAAGACTTCTCTGCCGACGAATCGATCGACCCTTGTCTGTCACATAATTTAGGACTTTGCCAGATTTACATATGGTTTACAGCTATACACAGTGACGATAAGATTCTACCTAAATTAAGCAAAACTTATTCTACGTCTGTCCTCAAATACTTAAACGGTGAGTTCACAATTGTAATTTAATTCACACGTAGACTCTATCTCTATTTCCGTCTTTTTATACAGAGAAACTGGAGAACTGGTCAAGTACACATAATATTGTGTTACCTCAGTTGATAAAGTTGCTGAGAACATTGTTTTTAAAAGCGAGTAAAATTTGGTACGAAAATAATCTCGATCTTAGCGAGACTCTACAAACAGTTGTAGACGCATGTTACAGTCAATCGAAGAAAGAGATGCAATTACAACTGTTCTCTGCTATTAGCGATATCATGTTAGATCATACTTTACACGAGCTGCACAGGTAATTGTTTGTACAATTTGTAGTGTTAAGAAGTTTATTTTTAGCGTGGTTCTTTGACAACTCTTCTAAACTCAAATAATGCATTGCAGAGAACGCGTGTTCAAGGAAATCATTTCAACTCTACCTAGCCTTCTTTTGAAGCCTAGGATACACGACAGTACGATACGAATAATAAATAAGGTCGTACTTCGCTACAGAGATTGGATTGAAAAAGAACTCGTGGCCAATCAGAATGACATTATAGGTGAATATAATTTCAAATATGTGTGCTCGTAATTGTGAAAGTGTTCTAAGTAAATATTTAAAAAAAATGTTCACATCACATTATTTTAAACTATATCAATTCAATATAATTTGTACTATACATTAATATCCTGTTCATTGAAATATCTCTCAACAAGAAATATATGACTTAGACCACTTTCGTAATTATCTCTCGAATACAGTCATGCGGAAATTAACGCGTCTATTGTTTCCATTACAGAAAACGCTAAGAAGATCGAAATTATTGGCTCGGAAGATGAAAAACAATCTCGTCTCATGGTCTGTAATTTGTTTTATTTCTTGGACGCTCAAATTTTCTATTAAATAGGAAACATATTTCCTGTAATAAATAAAGATATTCTCATATACGTTTGATAGTTGAAATACTCGGAAGAAACAACACGTTGCCTCGTCGATAGACTAATACGTTCTTGCATTAGGGAAAATTCAAAGAACCTTTTAGCAGAATGCAATCGTCAAGATAGTCGAATCGTTTCGATAGTAACGAACAAAGTATGTTGCGTTTGCTCGTCGAAAAGCAGGCGCAAAGCAATCAGAAATGTTCGTTTCGTAGTAAAAATTGTTGTCTCATAATTATTTCAATAATACTTGTGTAGAAATACTGGTGTAATCTCGTTCCGCTGTCCGACGTCGATACTTAATTGATAAAAGTCCTGACTCAAAATCTAGTTACCATGTTTGCGTTCCGCGGCGATTCGTCGTTAACGAACGCGGAATTGTCGAACCCGTGTAAACCTTTTCTGTCGTTGTTCGACTCGATGGTGCGATACCGTTCTTTAGCATTCAAAATCTTTTCGTTCACGTTCTCGGTGCCGTTTGTGTAACGCTGCTCTTGCATGTACGACACGTTGATAATATTTTCTACGCTCGGCGTTAACGGTAAAACGGGCAGATCTCTGTCGAGTTTCGGCCAACTCGAGTCACGTTGTAACTCGTGATCTACCCTCAAGTACTCTTTCTTCGATTTCTCAGGCCTGTAGAACTTCGACTTTAATTTCATCTCTATCATGTGCTCTATTAAAAACATTTCTACGAAAATGCAAACTACAAAGTTCACTAATGCAAGAGCCAAAATAATGATTTTCCAGTCGTAGGTCGGAGATACGCGTAACTCTAATAAATTCACTATCCAGTCGGCAGGATAGACGGTGATGTATGTACAGATCATGGTCAGTAGAATAAGGGAAATTATGAACGTGATATTCGTATAAATAGCTTTCCGATACGGTTTCCCGCGAGAAAATATCACTGCCATAGTTATGTATTGGAACATGGAGACGCAAAAGACGGAATAGTTCTCGTAGCACGCGTACGACTTGCCTGTGTAAACGAACGGAGTGAACCATGAAAAAGTACGCACCGCGTGATAAGCTGACGCTTGAAAAATGATCATAATCAACATATGTACAATCAGAGAGAAGATCGTGGTGAAACTTAAAAGACTAGTCATCGGAGGTTTCGTCACCAATTTTCTCTCGTACGCCCGCGTTTTCCCGAAGAACGAGGCGAAATTCACGACCAAACAAATGTCGATGAACAAGAACTCTAGATCCGTTAGATTCGAGTCGATGGAGTAGAGGATTATCACGGACAGAAACTCCGTCAGAGAATAGATCACCATGAACTTGAAGATCCCGAACGATGTCACCAAAGCGGCACGACCTTCCCTGATTACCTTTGGAACGCAAGTAATGTCGGGTACCTTCGACGTGAATGGACTAGCAACGCTACAGAACAAACAAAACAAAAGGAAAAATAAATACCGACCGGAGATTACGTTCGCGACTATCCCTCTCGACGATCAGGGTCGTTTAATAATTGGAACGAAATAGAAAGTGATCAGAGTCGGCAACGATTCTGCCACTGTGCATATCGAATACGCATACGATAAGTATGAATCTATGAATTAATAAACTGTAGGTCCCGTCGCTAATGACTAGACAGCGGATCTTGATGAAAAATAATTATCGGTAATTCTTTAGAAGTTTGCTCTCCTCACAGATTTCGATGATCTTCAAATATGTTGTCAAGGTCATAATTTGTTACTATATAATACAATAGTTTTTTGTGAATATCTTGAAAACTAAAATCGGTAATATGTAAAGGGAAAAGAGAAATTGAAAAAGTTGTTAAAATTTAAATTTCATCAAAATCGGAGAGGAGGGCAGACTTTTAAACAATTACCAAATTTTCTACTTGAATTACAAAAAACTGGAGTGAAACAGTTCATTTTCTTTCTTGATATGTTTAATAGGTTGAATAGAATATAATAATAATTTAAAATTCTACTCATTTTTACTGTTTTAAATTACATCTACTCATTTAAATGTAAATGCATAAAATCCGCTGTCTACTAATGACCAGAACAGTTGACGCGATGTAAAATACACGGTGTAAGCACGGTGAGAGTGTAGCTGGTAACGCGATGCCCTCTGCGCTAGATTGACCTGGACACGTGTACGCGCGTAATCTGCCTTCCGTCGCAGCGGAAAGGAAAATGAACTTGTAATTGCAGAGCGTAAGAGTTACGCGCGACACGTAGCCTTGAATGGTTCGACACTGGTTGAACTTGATTGGACCGTAACGCGGGAGAGCGCAGCAACTCGGAGTCTCTTCGTTTCTGCTTGATATACAATCCCGTCCATAAGTCACTTATTCAAATTTTGATGCCGATGATCTTTTGTTATTAAATGATATCTATATCATGACATAAAAATTGGACTTATTAATTTTTCTAATGCAGAGAACACGTAACTCGAATCTGACCAAAATATCCTATATCTTGTGCATTTTAATCATCATTCTTATATTTTCATAATCATCCTACAATTTCTCAATCTCTTTTTGCCAACATTCGAATAGTATAAATATTATCGTTTAATAGTTACATCAAATCAAAATGAAACAATCAAATCAAGCTGGGAGCTTGTATTCTTTAATTACCATTTCGTTGAATAATTTATGGACGGGAGTGGATTTTGTATGTACTCAATTTTTTGTATACAGTGGTTGTACAAAGGATTTGAGTTACCTAGATTCTGCCTCGGACAAGGATACGCCAGCGTGCGCCGCTCGCAGAGCCCCGCAATCGTTCGCACCATCCCCGCACATAGCTGGAACGTTTACGAAACATGAACATCGGTTTCGAGGTACCAGTCAGTCTTTCTATGTACATAGTAATAATTAAGAAGCGTAGACATGTCGCGTGTCCACGGTTCGACGCATACCAACGTAATATCCGAGTTGCATCAGCTCCGACACCAATTGCTGCTTTTGATCGCTGGACATCCTAGCGAATATTGCGCCGCGTACACAAATTCTCGGCACAATGTCCGGATAATGTTCGCGCAACAACTGCCACGACTGGCCTGACAACGCGAAACGATAATTACTACCGCTTACAGATTGTTCTATGTCCCGTAACTCGGTTATCCTAAGTTTCTTATCGCGAGGATTCTGCAAAAATATGAACAAATAATAAATCAACAGACCCGCTTATTTCGTTTCCACTGACAACGTTACTATAGCGTGTACGTACAGTGGTTGTACACAGTGTTTTTACACCTTCTAAATTAGAACGACCTGACTTATTTGCATGTAAAAATAAAGGAAGCATTTCTTCTAATTTCTTTATTAGGGCCCTTAATTACAATAATCCTGTAAATAATAATTTGTTGGAAAATCTATTTTGCCTATCATTTCATAAACTAATGCTTCTAATTAATTATAAAAAATCAGGTCGTTTGGTACAATTATGAAAAAGTTATTCTATTTTAAAAGGTGTACGAACACTTTGTACACCCACTGTATATATTTTGGATAACGATCGGATGCGATCAAACAGTATTACCAGTTTAGGAGGGAATTCCTGAGCATTAAAATAAATCTCTGGTTGCATCTTGTTTTCTTTCATAACTACAGTGACGTCTATCACAGTCTCTTGCGGCGACAAAATGCCACATTCTTTTGCAACGCTCACAGCAGTTTGGATATTATCCCCTGGAATAACTTGTTTTATTACGATGCATGCAACAGGCAAATCGGTCATTTCACTTTCTACTATAATATACATATGTATACACACAAGTGTATAGAAATAGTATTCCATGATAGTATAGGATAATAAACGATTGCCGCGGCCTCATTTACCAGTGATCATTAGAATGTGCATGTCGGCTGACCTCAGTTCCTCGATGACTGATTTCGTTGGTGTTTTCAATCTGTTCTCCATGATGACCAAACCCAGAAACTCGAGGTTCTGTTCGACCACGTCGCGGGGCAGCTTCGTTATCTATCCAGAGACGGAAATCGTTTAGTACTATTTTCTATAATACAATCACGATTCAAGAGTGCGGATTTTATGCATTTATGACAAAAATAGGTGCATACAATTTAAAGCAGTGAACATATTAAACAAAAAAATGTTGTACAATTTTTTGTTGTTTTAGATCTACAATCCAATCAATTACATAATTCCACTTTCTTAAAACTTGTCTACAAAAATTGGGAAATGCATAAACATCCGGTGTCTAATAATAATTAACGAGTAACGAATAATAAAATTGCCGCGTCGTTTACCTTGGCGCTATCTTCGGCGAATTCTGTGCGACCCATAGCTATAACGCGGTAACCTTGTTCCGTGTACCGTCTCAAGCTGAACAAGATATCTTTCGGGACGGTTTCCGGTTTGCTCAGACTGAGAATCATTTCGGGCGAGCCCTTTGTGTAAGCTCTGTAAACGTTGGAGCCCGATTCGCGCGCTATCACGGACATTCGTTGCAGAGAACTCGAGAATTGATACTGTTGCACTATTCCGAGTGCCGACGGATCAGTTTCGTTCTTGCCCGACTTTATGATCGTCGACGTTACGAGATCGGGATCGAATTTGCTCGAGCGGCCGGCGTCTGGTTCCTCCAGTTTCCATCCGGTGCTCTCGAACATCTACGAGTATCAAGAAATAGAAAGGAGAAAGGCGTTCATCGAAGATCGGTGCTGGAGATGTTGTACGTTTCCGGTTCGTTCCGAAATACCTTGACATCCAGAGGATCTCCGCCAAGTTGCTCGTCTATCAGAGTCAAACTGTGACAAACCAGCATGCCCTCGAAAAGAGGATGATCTTTCAGCTTGGGAACGCTTCTCTCCGATTCGCCGAGAACGCCGTTCGTGCAGGGCACGATTCCCCACATGTCCAAGCCATCCTCCGTCAAGGTCCCCGTCTACGAAGCACGCAAATCGTCCGATTTACGAAGAGAACATAATCCAACGGGGGTGACTTACCTTGTCGAAGCAGACGCAATTTATACTGCCAGATACGTTGATAACCCTGTTGTTGATGCAATAGATATGTGCTCTTTTCAGACGCGACTGAGCGTACAGTTTTCCTACCGTCATTGCCGCGGGAAGCGCTGGCGGGACCACTATCGTTATTATGTCCAACGCCTTTATGGCAATGTCGCCGACTGTAATTCCTCTGGAAGCCTGTGGGTGAAGGAACGTCAATGATTAATGAGAAGACTAACCAGAGATTTCAGGCTTTCACGGCTAAGCCGTGTCCTAGAGGAAGAAATTTCGCAACGTTTCGCAAGCATTGCAGCTATATTTACATGCATCTTCCCACCACCATCCAGACCAAAAGAGTTCGATTATCAGTGGCCCGCTTTGACTGAGACACCCTGTATAAATGGAGCTCAAATCCGACACACACCAGTATCAGTGTGTCGTTCGATCCCCCGATGAAGCTAGCTGCAATTCTTGTGAAACGTTGGGAAATTTCTTCCTCTAGGACACAGATTACACCCGAAAGCCTCAACCGAAGTAACTGTAGTGGAGACTAACGATTAACAATGACAATGACAATTGAAAGCCGCATACCTTGGTCAAGATGGTGTAAATGAAACCGCAGCTGGCGATGAAGGCGAGGATGCCGATGAATTTGTAAGAGTCTTGATCGAACTTGAAGTCCGCCGGCGGTGGATACAAAATAGCTGCAACCAGGCCTCCCTTGTTCGTGTGGAAACCCGTTCGAATGACTCGCGCAAGGACTGGACCACTCCCGTGACATCTATCAAGGCAGTAACCAAATTTTCGAATGGAACGGTTCAATGAGAGTCGAGTTGTTCGTAGAATTTATACAGGTTTTCTCAACATTCCCTCGACATCCGGAAATGGGAGGTTCTTGAAAATGTTGCTTCAAATGATCTCAGGAACCTCCCATTTCCAGATGTTGAAGGAATTTTGAGACACCCTGTAGAGACTCGCGTCGGTGAACGTGTTCGGTAGAGTACAGTAATCCCTCGAGTGGTGTCCAACAGGCGAACTCTGGGCAGACAATGTTTGCACCCAAGACTTGTTTTTCTGATTTATGATGGTATCTTATACAAGCATGTTGCGAGCTGTGCGAGGGCTCATTCTACAGAAGAAGGTTGAATGTTTATATTTAATAATATGAGCGTCCAAAGTAGGGGAAAAGATCAAGACGACCACCCTTACGTCCCCATGTATTTTTCTAATACAAAACGGGTTTTTTTACTGAAATCAGGACCAGAGCGAAGCGCGATCAACCTTCCTGTTTGCAATGTGCCCTCACACAGCTCATAACGTGCTTGTATAAGGACAAAAAGTCGTTTCCCGCGAACACTGTTTTCACTTGTTTTTCTAGTAATATTGTGGCGTTCACACGGATATACCCGAGCCCACAACAATCGTCGTTGACAGGCAGTGGATCGAGTAAGCCCAGACAACGTTTGGGATCTCGAGCTCGGACAGTATTTGGGCCTTTACTGTACCTGGTTTGAATGATGCTGGTGCCGTTGAATATCGTGTGATGAGAGCATTCTTTCGGCTCGTAAAGAACGTGTTGCGATGGTAGTGGAGTTTTCGTGACTGGTACCGACTCCCCTGAAATTTATACAGATCGGTTTTAGAATCGGTGATTCGAAAGATAGACGTCGAAGCGAAGGATATCGCGAAACTCGATGGCTCACCGGTCAGCATGGATTCGTTTAATATACATTGGCCGGTTAACAATACTGCGTCGCATACCACGGTGGCCCGATGAGTGGGCAACTCTATGATATCACCGGGGACCAAGTCGCTGCACGGTACGGTTTCCGACTTCGAAGGGCCTCTCCGTACGCGAATCGTTTCCGTTGACGCGACCGTGCTTCGCAGATTTACTTGATTCTAAAAAGAGAAATCGGTTTCAAGCGTGATGCGCAAAAATACGGTTAACGTTAAACCTACCACTGCCGGTCAAACGATCGGTTTTATACTTTTCATCTTATGATAAATTTATTTATCCGAGCACACACCGTAATAAAAAATGTACACAAAACCGAAATTAATAGAGCCTTGTCGGTTCTCTAAGCTACAACATTTTAATCGCTTTTAGGGCTCGGTAGGTTTATCGTTAAGGGGGTGGACTCTCTCGTTTTTTCAGGATTGCAAGGGTGCGGGATGCGCTTTCTCATTTCTCGATAATTTTGCAGCAAGTTTCTTTTGCAAATGACCACCGATTCAGAGGGGTGACTATTACTTTTTATACATCCTGTACATGCTGCCGAATAATGAAAATTACGTAAAAGTAGGAATTTCTGAGGCGATCGCGGCCTGAATTGATTTATGTAGCGCTTTCGACTATTGAAAAACGCGAAACTACCCCCAACGCAACGATCTCGTTTCTCTACCTTGCGCGTTTGTATTATGGAACTGGTGATTCCAAAGAACGACATGCATATGATTGCCGCAGTGTAGTACAGGTAATCCTCTGCGAGCCAAACGCATAGCGTGAACGCTTGGAAAATATAAAACGGATTCAGAACTTCCAGTAGCAGTAGTACGCCGATACTTTGAACGGGTACAACGATCTCATTGTTTCCGTAGACTAGCCGCCTGAAACAACCAACGTAAATAATTTCCCTAGTTCGTTAGGTATACAGTGGGTGTACACAGTGTTCTTACATCTTTTAAATTAGAATAACTCTTTTATAATTGTACCAAAAATGAAATCATTTCTTTTAATTTTTTTATTAAGGTCTTATGTTTGTTACACATGCTGCAAATTTCATCGAAATCGATTGCAAATAGAATCTTTTACATAAAATGATATTAGATCTACAAAACATAATTTAAAATCTTCATTACGGACCCAAATAAGAGTTAAAAAAAATTTTTTTTTATTTTTGCATGTGACCTTGTAAATATTAATTTTTTGGAAAATTTTCTTTGCATATCATTTCATAAACCAATGCTTCTAATGAATTTTAAAAAACCAGGTCGTTTGGTACAATTATAAAAAAAGTTATTCCATTTTCAAAAGTGTACGAACACTTTATACACCCACTGTATATAGAATCGGGAACCAACAACAGTGTGCTTACCTGAGGCATTGTTCTTCCTTCGAGAGACCTTGATTGCTGCACAAATGTAGGTCCGAACACAACGTGTATTTGTCCAGACCGATCAATCTGGAGAACGTGCTTTGCTGCGTGTCCCAGACGTAACATTGCTTTTTACACCAGAACGCTCTGTACTCGAACATCTCGCGTTGCGTGCCATTCTCCAAACGAATCTGCAGCTTTTTGCATTTGATCTTCTCGACGAGATGCTTGTCATTGTTACCGAAAACTCTCGACAATTCTTGCGAGCTGTCGAACAGAAAGGACAATATCGAAAACGTGAAACCTGGTCGGAAAACGTAGCTCGAACTAACCTGAGGTTCCTCGCAGAAACGGTCTTCACTTCCTTCACAAAGTAGGACTTGTACTTTCCTTGATAATTATCCTAACAGGTAATCGCATCGATAATCATTATTAGACGTTCGCTCTTATCGCAGTAACAACAACAACAACAACAATAAGAACTGTAAGTCTTAATTTCCTTACGGTTACGAGCAATTTCGTAGCACGATTCAAGGGGCACTTCTTGTGAGTCGCATAGACATGCAAATGAGGATACCAGTGGAAGAACAGTCTGATCAAACCGACGGTCAATACGTAAGATACGAAAGTCAGAATACGTTTCAGGTTGCTCCTCTCGAATCCATAAATGCGCTGAAATCATCTCGGTTCAACAATGTATTCTACGGAAGGAGAAACAGTGCTGTGCGAAATTAGCTTACCATATCCTCGTCTTGGCCAGTATGAATCCTTTGCCATTGAATTTCCGACGTTTGGTCATCCTTCACCCCTGCATGATCGAAAAACGTGTTATACTTCGCACGGACCTGAACATTCGCCGAATTTCCGTCGAACGACGAACCGTTGATTCGTTTCTTAAATTAAAGCTGCAATATTGCAGAATATGAGGAAAATGTAGAGATACAGTACGAACGTTTTTTAACTTTGAAAATCTGTGACAAAAATTTAGAATTACAAGAAAATTGTGGTTCGGTAATTTTTTCCTCGACATGCTATCATTTCTCGCACATTTTGTCACCCTGATTTCAAATCCGATCGCAAAATTTATTTACAGTTACTCTTACTAATATTCGGACACTCTTAAAAAGACGATAATATTAAAAATAATATAAAAATAATTAAAAAACTATAATATTAAAAATATTATCGTCTTAATATTAAGATATAATATAATCTACAATTCTGATCAATTGCAATTTTTGACAAAATTTTTTTTAGCATTGTGGCAAACTAATTGCTCTAGCTTCCCAAAATATTCAAATCGCATAGTACAATATTAAAAATATTATCGTCTTAATATTAAGATATAATATAATCTACAATTCTGATCAATTGCAATTTTTGACAAAATTTTTTTTCGCATTGTGGCAAACTAATTGCTCTAGCTTCCCAAAATATTCAAATCGCATAGTACAATATTAAAAATATTATCGTCTTAATATTAATAAGATATAATATAATCTACAATTCTGATCAATTGCAATTTTTGACAACATTTTTTTTCGCATTGTGGCAAACTAATTGCTCTCGCTTCCCAAAATATTCAAATCGCATAGTACAATATTTAAAATATTATCGTCTTAATATTAAGATATAATATAATCTACAATTCTGATCAATTACAATTTTTGACAAAATTTTTTTTCGCATTGTGGCAAACTAATTGCTCTAGCTTCCCAAAATATTCAAATCGCATAGTACAATATTAAAAATATTATCGTCTTTTTAAGAGCGTTCGAATATTAGTAAGAGTCACTGTAAATAAATTTTGCAAAAAATCGAATCTTGTAGAAAAAACTGACGAAATCATTTTTCCATCTTTAAGACGTTTTCGAGATGTCTCTAAAACAACTTGAAACCGACGCTCGCAGTCGGGGAAATCTTAAAGACGCCCAATTTAGGTCGTAAGTCGTTCAGATTCAAAATGAACATAAAACGAGCGTCCTCGCCGTTCGTCGTTCGGCGAAATGTTCAGGTCTGTATGGAGCTTAAGAAAAAAAGCGCGAGAGGTAGCGTTTGAGAGCGGAGATTGATCGGATATCGCTCACAGCTTTACTTGAAAAGCAATCAGCGATATCGAATAGAGCGTGTGTTCCGTACATGGTTTTTTAAAATTGTGCCACTCGGTCTCGTTATCGATCGTGATTCAAGCGAATCACATCACCGGACACACTCGTGCCAGTGATATTTTATTGTCTAATCGTCGGAGGAAATCTACTAAGTCACGTGACAATAATCTGATCGCGATCGCGATAGCGTCTCGATGGTTTGTTATCGGGTCATCGACAGACCCGAGGCGTGATTCTATCTGGCGCGAAAAAAAATATAGAAATTGGTTTGTGCTCGGTTGGAAGTTCACCGAAGAACACGATAACTGTGGAATGCGTAAGACCGATCTTCCTTATCTGCGTATAAATAAAAGTTGTTCGCCGTATCCCCGACCGACATACGCGACATGTACTTGAATAATCGAGAGCTCGGTCGACTCCAGATGCAACTTGCAAACATGTGGAGACGCGTACTTTCGCGTGGTCCCGTGTTTCCCGTTCCGCGTTCCGATGGGAAACGGCTACGAAAAGAAAAGGAGGAAAATTGAAAAGATTCGCGAGACGGCTCACCATCGGATGTTGTCATAACTCTAGGGTTTGGCTGCTGAAATTGTACAGATGCCCTTGAATATCCTTCGACAACGCGGATGGTAGTCGAGCAGGCGTGTTTCGGTCGATCCACCAACGTTTACTTCTGCGACCGATGATTGGCGGGTGGTGGGTAACGATCCGGTGGTTGGTGGCTCGTTCGCCGAAACCGAATCCTTCGCTCGTCTTCGAGGAAGGAGCACGTGCGCAGAGTTCACCTTTAATCGGCCCTCTAGAACGCTAATCAAGGAAGAACGGCCGATTAGATTTCTCGGACGGAATTAAACGACTCGGAGAAAAGAATACTAACGAGCCCATCCCGTGAAACAAGATACGCGGGGTCGGGATAGACGCGGACGCGTCCAATATGTACTTGGACAATGAACGCGATCACGGTGACCGTGCTCTTGAATTAGACAGTGGACACAGAATAGATTGGCCACCGACTATGCTAGGCCAGACGACTGGTTAGGCGAAATCATCGGCGCGACGCGATGCAACGTACCATGTGCTCTCGATCCTACGGATCTCCGCGATCCCAGTCGAACTTTTCGATCGTCGCACAGTGTGTCGAGTATATGGGAATTCGGGAAAAAAGTCGTAACTCTTAAACTATGCAATTTTCGAGTAAAGTACCTTAATACTTTTTGAAATAAAATGCAAAACCGAATCGAATGATGTAAAAAAAAATTTTTTTTTAATTATTTAAACAAAAATTTTATTTTTTAGTTGCGATGATCTTGTTTTTTATGACTTTTTATTGAATAAAAAGTGGTTTCCAATTTTAACGAAAATTTTTTAAAAAAGTACTATACTATATACATTGTTTATCTAATTGTAAATCTTCACAACGAGGAATTACAACTTAAGAGTCCTTAAGAATTCCGTTTGTTTACCTAGAAAGAAGTCTAATGTGCTTTAAATTAATATAATACAAAATCTCAAAGGAACCTTTTGGTACTTTCTGTAATACTGAATTGGAAGATTGTAAATATTTAAACAATTTTAAAACTAAATATATAATTTATAAGTCTTTATATGGTTTTTTATTATTTTCTCCCCTTGAGCAAATGTGAGCAGATTTAAACCAACGCGAAATTAAAGTTTAATATGCCACCAATTACTGTAAAAAAATTTACGGATGTACTTTGATGTACTTTTTTTAAAACTCTAATCGAAGTTGATAAATGTTAAACATAAAAAATCAGGACAAATTGCGATTATTTTAAAAAAATTTTCTGGGAGATTGAAGGTCTTATAATGCTAAACACACCCTCTAAAAATCAAATTAAAAAACCAAATAGCTTGCGAGGGACGCATGTTTAAAATAATGCACGGAATTTGACAGTAAAGTTTCAGCCTCAATTATAGTAACAAATTGATTTATTCAGTTAAAATTTAATGCAGTTTCAGAAACTACGTTTTGTTACGAACATTTTAGCATACATAAATTTTTTGGTCTTACACTTTGATTTCCGGACTTTTTTCCATTGGACGACACACTGTGCGTCGCCCCAACGATTCCACCCTTAGCGCTTCCTCGAGGACACCGTTGATCTACGCGCGCGATCGAGCACTGTATTTCGCGAAGCCTTCTTCGGAAGAAATGTTCGGAAGAAACTTCCAAAATAAAGCAGATCAACTACCTATACTAACTGAAATACCGATGTCTTTATATCGCATTATCGCATTATCGTGTTATAGATTACGAACGCGGGTAAGGTTGTTTGCCGAATAATGGGATGAACAATTGAACAGGAAACGATTATCTTCCCTCACTTCTTTCCCGACCATTAATCTAATTATTCTAGCGTGAACAGGTTGAAGAATACGATAAGCCGAGAATTGTAGAGATGTTATCGTCGCAGAATTTTTCCGCTTGTTCGCGGTGAAATGAAATGGAACGATTCTCTGCCCCCTGTTTCTCCCCGATCATTGTTCTAATTATTCTAGCTCGAGGCGGCCGAGGAATACACCGAGAATCGCGAAGGTATTTCCGTCGCAATACTCGTCGCGTTATATCGTACACTTATTTTGCGATAATTGCAACGTTCCATTGTCCAACGATAATTAGATCTATCGGCGACGTGACGCAAGACTGTCATCTTCGTACGCAGCACAGTGGTGCTCGTCGAGTTGTCGGCCCTCTGTTACGATTCCCTTTATCGACAAAGAAAAAGAGATCACGGAAACTACGCTGCGATCGTAACTATGCATAATTACAAATGGAACGACACGCGACCGACACTGGTCGATCGGAAATAATGTGAAGCTGTGCCTCGTCGAAAGAGTCTCCTTGACGGCGGCGAGAGCGAGAAAGAGAACGCGTGTGCGTTGCGGTGGTGCGGCTAGATCGGTATTTTCCAAGTCGATCGAATCACCGTTCGCAGAAAAGAAAAAACAAAAAAAGAAACTGGTTCACCTTTTTCTAGATAGAATGCAAGACACCGGCGGCAGTCCTTCGTTATATAAGAAACGAATCGACGATAGCCACCATCGTTTAGTCTACAAAGGTTTTTCCCGATGCGACGCGCGACACGGTTGTACACCGTTCAGAAAATCGTCCGGTTAGATCTTGGTACGATTCTTGCCCGATAACACCGTAAATAGAGACGGCAGTGTTTGCGCAATTTCAATTCCGTTGTGAAATATGTGTCACGGAACCTCGGAGATCGAGTCGAAGGTGTACGTTGCGTCTGTCGTTCTCGGTGTCGCGGTGTCGCTAGAAATGCAACTCGCGTTTCCATACTTTTAGGTAAAGGCCGTTGCGTAACGAGACACCCGGTGCAACTTCGAAACGGTCGGAACTCGTTTGTTTCGTAAAGACCGCAAATCTCTGCTGGAAAGAACGGAACGCGATAAGAGACGCGCGAGAATCGCGGATGAACGATTGGAGCCACGGTCAAAAGCAACCGGTCCGTTTACCTGTCGTTATTGTGCGTGCGTATGGTTTCGAGAGGTTGCACCACCGCCTTGCGATTAGGGGAAAGTCGAGGAAGAATCGCTGCGAACGCGACGCGCGGACTCGCGAGCCGCGTCACGCCTCACGGTGGGCCAGAACTACGAATTAGCTGTTCACGTCTTATTTCAGCATTGTTTGTTTACAAAAATTCGTCCTGGTGTCGACTATTACTTTATTGAATAAAATGTATACGGAGTGTCACAAACTTATTCGCTTACTGTTAAACAGAAAATTTTTTAATATTGTACTGTACGATTTGAATTTATTTGGGAAGCTAGATTAGTTTGCTACAGGAGGTGAAAAAAATTTTTGGCAAAGATTGCAATTAGTCGGAATTGCAGAAAAAATACTAAAATTTGCATTTTACTTCTACAATACGTTTAAAAAATACGTTTTTTAGATCTGTGTCAGTTATATGCACTGGTAAAGTTTCATCGAAATCGATTGATGCGGGAAAAAAAGACGGGCATTGAAAGATGTAAGAATTCTTAGATTTACTGTAGTTGAAGGCCGAAAATTGTGAAAATCTGTAATTTTTATCATCTTCAAACGTCTGTAACTCATTGCAACGTACACCGTTTTTGACGAAATATTCAGAATATGCTTAATTGACACAGGTCTATAAAACGTATTTTTAAAATTTTCAATATAACATAAAAAAGTTGTAAAATGCAACTTTTAGTATTTTTTCTACAATTCCGATCAATTGGAACCTTTGACAAAATTTGTATCACATCCTGCAGCAAACTAATTGCTCCAGCTTCTAAAGAAAGTTCAAATCGTGTAGTACGATATTTACAAAGTAATCGCCTTTTTAGAAGTGAGCGAATAATTTTTTGACTCACTGTACAATGTTATTAAATAAAATATATATATAGTGATATATTTAAAAAAGTTCTACGTTCTTTAGTTCTTTATATTGGGGTTTGTAGAGGATTGAGTACTGATTGCTGTTTGTAGAAAATATTTCTTTGTTACAACACCGGAAATGACTTGATCTTTGAACGTTCGTTGTAACGAGTTTTTAATAACTTTAATTAATATTTCCGTTCCCGAATGTAATGGACATGCGTTCAAAATCTAGCCTACTGTACGCCTGACTGAAAGCAAACTCCGAAACGAGGAGTCTTCGAATTAGAACTCTGAATGTTAATGGATTAAGACGCGATTCTCGAACTGTCCGCAATTCCACGCGACTGTGCACCGAACCGTCAAGGCTCGTTTCGAGCACTCGTCTCGTACGCGAAAGAAGGTTTTTTCACCTGAAATCCATGTTTTTACGATTAGATCGTCGAACAAAGTCGTTAAGCTGATTGCACACACTGATTACAGAATTATCATCATTATAATTGTCGGTATTATTATTGCTGTGCGGTTACTATCATTATCGTTATTATCTCGGAAATCTCGTATCTCCGATGCGCTGCCTCTTTTCCCATTTTTCTAAGTCCCACACACGGTCAACTCCCATGGATTTTGTTTTTAACACGTTGGCGTATCTGAACCGGTCGGGATGTAGATTTTAACAAAGTCTAACAAATTGAATGTTACGCGTACAATTGAATAGTCGAAATTCAAAATCGTTGAAAAATTGTTTAAATTAATTTAGCTCAATTCAATTAATTAGTTCAATTGAAGCTGTCAATATATGATTTCTCTTTCAATTTGGTTTCTATTTTCTGCGATCGATGCGGACAAATCAATTCTCATTTTGTATAAAGATCCGCGGTCTAGTAATCAAGATGCAAGCATTCGAATAACCCATAAAGAAAATGTAAATGTTCCCTTCTAAGACATTTGTCGGGATAAAGACGTTCAAATCATTGTAAGTGAACATGTTACGGCGACGGGTCAAACGGATATCGGTACGGAAACGGACGATAATGAGAGAAGTGAGTTTTCACGTACCGGAAGGATTCTCCTCTAAAGAGAACGCGGAGATTTCGAAAGTGATTCGTTGCGATCGGATGTTGCGAAGGTTAGTGAAATGAGTTCCACGAAATTGTAGAGACACTCGTGCAGCCGGAATGTCGGTGCGAAGACGAGGAAACTATTCGTCGCGATTTCTCTCGTACTTACCCTCGGTCTCGATGCGCCTATTAGCGTGTCCTGTTTCCACTCCGGCGTTGAGTTCTCTGCACGAATTCGTGCATTCCCAGCGAGCTTCCGGTACCGTGGAATTTTCGACTGTCCACCGGACAACCTCGTAGGACTCCGCGACGACGAGGAAAGCGAAACCGATCTCGATTCGCCGTGATACGCGTCTCGATTTTCCGTTCGAGATGATCGCGAGCCGCTGCAAGCTGGTGGGAGAACGATCGAAAATTACCGACTCAAGGTAAAGACCACGGCAAAGGAACTGGCAATCGCTCGACCGTGTCCAAACTAGTCGTGGAAAATAGCGAAATTAAAAGAGAACGTCATAGTCGAGAACGCGAGGTGGCCGAAAGTCAATTTCAATTTGATCGCGTTGCGGAGCGTGTCGTGCGAAACAAGGCCTCGATGCGACGGGTCGAATCGAAAGTTCGGGTCCGATCGAACGGACCGAGAATATTAAATCGGCTACGGAAACCTCGGCAGATGGATCGGAAATTTTCTTGTTCACCGTTCGCGAATCGAACCGTAAACCGTCCTATCATTTCCCAGTGCACTATCACCTGTTTCGCGCCGCGCACCGGCCAACACTGCACCATTCCGTATCGTTCCTGGACTCTGATGCACGAATTCCTCCCCTCCCCTTGTCTGGTCCCCGCCGCTACCCTAATCATCTGTCGAGAATTGCTTGTTTTTCCCTACGCGGTCGCAGGTGCCAGTTACCGATAGATCGCCATCGATATTTAATCGAAATCCTAACTTCGATACGATTTAGAGGATGCTACTAGAGATCCCTGTTTCACGTGTACGTACATACACGTGGTACGCGAACCGTGTAGTAAGAATAGGGTGTAGACTCGTTTGTCCTGGATTGCAAGGATCCGGGATGCGTCTTCTCATTCCTCGATAATGCAAACATGGGGTTTTTCTGCGGCCTGCATTGAACTTTTATCTGGCGCTATCGACTACTGGGAAACCTCGTCTTTGCATTTTTGGGAAACGAGAACGCATATTCAGCAATCTTGCAATCCTGAAAACAGAGTTAAAAAAATGTTTATTACCTTATTTTTTTGTAGATTATATTATATAAATTGGTGCCTTAATAAACATAAGGAAAAATAACCAATGGAAACGAGTCTACTCCATTAAGGATCCGTGAACACCGAATCGCGATTACGGATCCGTTCGGCACGTTTGAGTCCAACAACCGATGCGTTATTGTTTTTCGATCGAATCGTTTTTCTAACGTGCGGTACCGGAATTGCGGTCTGAAATATTATGGATTCGATTAGGCAGATTTGTTTGAACCGTAGTTGCGGCGCCGCAATGCAATGTTAACGCACGGTCGCCGCACGTTAGAAAAATGGATGTGTGCAGCGGGCCTTAAATTCGCACTACACGGTTCACGTACCACGTGTACACGTGTATTTTAGTACACGTACAAAAAATAGTGATCTATAATATTTGCACACCTCCTTGTTGCGCCGAAACATTACGGACGTCAGTTTCACCGATTCTTCATCGCATAGGTCCGATTCGAGAATACCGGTATCGTTTCGAACGGTTTCGGTTCTTCTACCTGTACCCGTACCTGTACCTCTATAAATATAGAAAGTGAATACCCGTGTCCGTACCCCGGCGTACACAATGCTTTCTTCCTCACGGACGCGAACCTTACCGCCGCCTCCATTGTCAAAAGTCAGACTTCTCCCCTCGAACCGGTAAACTATCGAAAACAAGATCAAGATGTTATTTACCGATAGACGAAATGCAACAAGATTACATATTTTCAGATCAGGTGCAGATTCGCCCAAGACTGTCGGGTAAAAATGTACCTAAACCATTGTTCGTTTGTTGTTCCGTTGTTGACGTATGTCCGCCGCACGCTCCTCGTTTCGCGACGTTCCCGGTAAAGGTCGAATTACGATTTGCAAATTACGTGATTCGCATGTTCTCGTATCTTCTACCGACGAGCGTTGCGACAGAAATTAGCGTCCGATCGTTAATGAACATTTCGCTGTATTCGTTCTCGCGCGACGCAAACTGTTCCACGTTTTCTCAAAACATTGATTGCGCTCGGTGAGTTACCTACGTTATCGAGAGCCTGCAACGTCACAGCGACCCGATTTCAGAAACAAATCTTTTCGGAACAATTAAACGTGACGATTACACGTGCAAATTCCACGCGTGGTTCGCCGAACGATTCGCGATCCTCGCGCTCGAAACTATTTTCCGAAAACGTTGGATTAGTTTGACACGCGCAACGTGGTGGCGCATTAATAAAAGCTTGTTGGTTCACGTTGACACGTGCATATCGAATTTGATCGATTGCTATTCATCAAAGTATCCGTTGTCATATCAATTGACATATTTGTCTCTCGTAATTCAGACTTTCCTAGGATAACGGTGACGATATTATTAAGCCTAACGTTATTATAAGATTATCGTTTGCTATACCTCGAATTTCTGCAGACCGGTTACGACATCGCGTAGACATTGCCAATTGTTTATGCGAGCGATGCAATTTTTCGCGAAAAATCGAAAATCTTTTCAGTTCTCGCGGCTGGTTGCGAATTCGTGAAATCGTTTCGACCCGAGTAAACGTTCAAAGAACTTGAGCAAACGGAGTCTAGACTCGCCCAAAATCCTCTCGTCGTTGGCAAATAAGATGGAACGTCGCGTCGTAACGTTTCACCTGTTAGCAGAAAATATATTACAATGTTAAATGGCTCTTTTGACATTAATCGCGCAATTTGCATGATTGCCCGTATCGATTTCTACCAGCAATTCGAATGCAATTATTACCATCGGTTTCGGTTGCAAACGTCGAAACACATCGATTACTTTGTACATATATATTTGTTGTTCATATATAAATATATTTGTTATTCATATATATATATATATATATATATATATGTGTGTGTGTGTGTGTGTGTGTGTGTGTGTGTGTGTGTGTGTGTGTACAGATAAGTATGCACGTGTATCTGTATTGTAATCTTTGGTATTAATTGTGTAGCGATGCGTACGCGATTAACAAAGGAGATGCGCGAAAAGATCATGAAAATGTCCGATAACATATTATTACATACTGGTACTCGCACGTGTTTTGATCGTGAGTATTCACCTAAGAATTCTCACGTTTTTCTTATCTCGAGACGTACGGTACATATGACAGTGTTGTTGTACCCGTAGAACTCAATATGAAATCGATTATTATTCCTGCGGAGGGATAGTTTCCTATACTGCGAGCCGTAGCGACGCGCAACGTCCATTAGCGCGCGTTTGTCAATTGTCGCGAAATCGTTTCTGATACAATCGATCGAACCATCAGGAGTATGTGTATGTAGGTTTTTAGTCACTGGTTTTCGCTCTAGAAACTTGAATTACCTAAACCAGGGGTTCCCAACCGTTTTCCTGCGTCGACCCCTTTTAAAAGAATGATTTTCTTCGTCGACCACCTCACATGTTTCTCTACAATGCACATGAAGCACTTACAGATAACAATTTTACTAAGAATATGAACAAAAAATTAGAGGAAAGTGGTTTATTAAATTTATGTTTCATTGTTTTGGTACTATTTCGTTTAATTTTACAGGTGTAAACGAGATTTCAGAAGCACAGATTGCATGCGAATCTATATTATATTTATACATGTCAGAAGGGATATTGCTATCTAATAATCACATTCCTCAAAAATTCAATAAAATTTTAAAACAGAAAAATTTATCATCGACCCCTGAACCTCGTTGGGAACTCCTGACCTACTCCTGATCAACTTTCAACAAATATTTGCGAACGTATGCACAGGTGTAAGTATTGTTCATGAAATGAAATGGAATGAAATTTTCTTTCCCGACGTCTACAGCGTTTTTCTTGCTGTTGTAATTTATTCTTAGAGAAATTGTTGATGTGCACGTATCAGTGCAAAAAGAGTAAAAATGTCAAGATGTTTACCCGGTTGTTTCATCATCGATTATCGGTGTCCCTAGCCGGAGGCTATAAGAATCCCTCGAATCACGATCGGAGATTTAGATTCCGATTTACCTGTTTTCACACGCATTCCCACATATTGTTCAATTTAATCGTAACGCCGATGTCTCTGTCTCACGTAACTAATGTGAGTAAATTGCACTTCATAATCGCACGATCATTCGCCTAGATGTATCATCGCATATCAGGGTACATCAAGGTTGATCTAATAGATCCGCATTGGCGTATACGCGGCCCACTCGGCAGCGAATTCATCGACGAATTCGGGATCATTAATCCTGCGTTCATGATCGACGGGGGTTGATATTCAGGCTAATGTCAGCAAAATTGAGATCGTTGCCGACACGAGTCCCTGTCTTCGAGTGTCCTCGAAATATTTGATTCTCTTATGATTCTCCTCTTCGATTTCATTATTTTCCATTTTCTTTCTTTTCTACCAAACGTTTCGTGAATAACTGCACGACTCCATTACTATAAATAGTATCGTTTGCATAATTTCTTGTCCTCGAAAAAGAAATACGTAGTGTATGTACAGGAATATATGTAGATATGTATGCACCTAAGCACGTTATAATTAAAACGCGTTCGTTGCGATAGTATTATCTTAAGTAGTTCATCCTAGTTTGCTAGTAATTCATCTATACTAATTATATGTATATACGAGTTTCAACAAAAACGAGTCTTGAAAAAATTATATTTATTTGTATTTATGTTTCGTACAAATATAAAAATTATATGACGAATATATAGTACACAAATGTTCTATTTTCACGTAATATCACGACAGTTCATGAAAATTTATTCTCTCAGATTCACGCAATTTTCGAACATCATCCGTTTCGTTTGCATTCATTATACATCACGGTCCTCGTCGAACGAGAATTTTTATTGTTCTACCAGTTAAGCGTTACTGAATATGGTGTCCATGTCCATTTGAGACAACATTTCGTCGTCGGAATCATTTTCAGTAGTGCACAGAATACCGAATTCTGAATCTTTCTTAATTGACTTGTTCTCTTGACCCGTATCATTCTCAGTATTTACGCTCGACGAACCTGTCGACTCGGAAGTTCGACAAGGTGTTAACGCGTCCGTGTTTTGAAATTGCTTTAATTTTGATCGTACCGACAGCTTGCTGTTCCCCGTGCTAGATACATGTAATTTCGTTTTCTCAGACTCCGTCTCTACCGAACGTGTATTTACATTATCCTCTTCGACATCCATCTCTTCAGAGTAGCTGTTGTCGCGGGACATTCTCGATTCCTTCTCGTCGACATTCGTTCTCGAAATTGTTGGATTACGAGACAATTTTTTCACGGCACCCACGTTTGGAGAAAACCTTTTCAAAGCGTTTAACAAGTCTCCTGCGTTTTGCCTCGGCTCCTTTTGCGTTTTCTTCTTTTCGCTTGTGATCGCTTGCTTGGAACTTGCCTGTTTCTGGACATTTTCTTTCTCCGTTGGGCTAACAAAATTTTTTCCACTCTGCGAATTCGTGATTTCGCTGGAAGAAAATGAAAATGAGAAATCGTTTACGAGATCAAAGTTTAGCGATTCGTTTTCAGACCCGTTCAATTCTGTAGAACTGTTTCTGCTAGTGTGAACCATTATCTTTTGCAATTGTTCCTCTACGACTCTTGAAAATACTTCGTCTTCTTCCGTCAGTTTTTGATTCTGTTTCATCTTTTCATTCGAAACATTTCCTACAACCGATCCTGTAGAAGTTGTACAGTCGATTTTGCCTTTGTTGGAGTAAATGGCTACTAAGCTCGAAGGTGAAATTAGAATATGATATTTATTGGAAGTAAAGGATCCAGAGGTCTTCAATAAACCGACATCGCGTAATAACATAACAACGTTCGATTCCAGTAAGCCAGGATACTTAAGTGGTATATCTCTATGTACAATTCCTCTAATGGTATCTGTAAAATCTTTTAAAACGATCGGCGGATTATCGTGACTGTGATCTATACATTCGACTATTCCTGCTAGAAAGTCAACCTTAGAGCAGCTATGTCCATTCGCGCTCGCCAGTTGCTTAACAGTGGCGATTTCGCTACCTTTCAGAAAACCATCTGGTAAATCGTCTAACATCGATTGCCAGGCACCTTCTGTGAATAGATTCTTCGTATTCTGCGAGCAATATTCTGGCAAATCGGTCTCATTTGATTCTTTTGAGTTATCGCTTTCGTCTAAACTACTCAAATACGATACAGGAACATTAATGTCTATGTCATCTGGCAGTAAACCGGCTGGCCCTGGAAATCTTCTAATCAGTGCCATTTTTTTATTTCCTTGGGCTTGAGGAATTTTAAAGCTGGATTTGTTTTTCATTTCTAACAACTTTTTCCTAGAATTGTCGGGTGGATTTCTTCGAAAAATATCATTGTTTGAAGTACTTTGCTGTTGCATACAACCGCTGTTGTCTCCCTCTATTTTTCGTGAATCCAAATTTTTTGTGTTGTTCTCTACAACTTTATCTTCCGTGTTTCTTTTCTTCAGTATTTCAAGCACAACATTTCTTCTAGTTGATTGAGTATAATCGCAACTACGCGTGCCACTCGATTGGGATATTATCGAATTTGTTTGATCGACATTGTTTTCAGGTAACTTACCGTCCGACACCTTTTTATTAAACATGCCAAGTATCAGGTTTTTCCTTGACATTTTATCATTTTCTTGCGATACAGTTTTGTTAACAGACTTCTCCTGGCACTGGTTAACATTGTTATTAGGTGAACAAATAGGATTGTTTGGAACCTCTATTTTACGTCTTTTCGGTTTCACCTCATCGTTATCTGTTGTACAATAAATATTACTCGATCTGCTGTCCACGTCGTTTAAGAAATCCTAAAAACAATCCAGTCTTATTCACACTTCGTTACGAATACAAAAATATTTATATTATAATTAGAGACAATATTTATTTTGACTTTACCTGGTCCAAGTCCCAATCATCGCTTTCAAACATTTTCTGTTTAGATATTGAATGTAAATTACAAATTTCAGCCTCAGGATATTCAGGTTTTCCAAAGGATAAACACCACGATTGCAAAATAGTATAGTAAATATTTACAGGTTCTGTAAGAACATATATATGTAGTACAACACATAAGTACACGTGTATGTACTATCTGCAATGAATGTACACAATTCATAAAGTGTCAAATACAATATACGAGTGACCATGAACGATATAAACAAGAAAGATGGTACTTTCGAAAGATATTTCGCCCAGTGATGGGATCAGGGGCGCTTTTTCGCGCATGCGCGATAATTCTAGCCTCAATCAAGTGTGAAGATCGGCTGAAATTGGGTACCTTGGCCGCCCTGCTAATTTCGCAAAATTCATTATTTACCTGAAATTCTCGCAGCCCGCTCTTCTTTCGCATCTCATGCTGGATTCTGCTACACGTTCCCGTTAATAATAGTCCCCCACAAACTTCGAACGTAGATACATTACTGCCGAAACTCGCGCATGCGCGAACAAAGCGCCCCTGATCCCATCAATGATTTCGCCACGAAGGTCGGCCATATTGAAAGGTGAGCGGGCGATTTAAATTTCAACGGACAACATTTCTAAGAGTCATTCGTGTGCTCGTAAAAAATTCATGGAAATCAATAAAGACGTGTCAATGTTTATTATTAATTAATGTAATAATTTATTTCTTAAATAGAATGTATTATAGGCACATCCTTTTAGGAACACTTTTACTCTGTATACAACATTCCCTTCGCTACTTGGTCTGCAGCATCTTTATCGAGTAACTTTTCCACAATTGCCAGGCCGAAAGCAAATGCGGTTGCCGGGCCTCTGCTAGTAATGAGATTCCCTATAAAATATAAATACGTATATTGTCATTATACGTTTAAAATATGATAGATCGTATAGATTATATGTGTACCATCGGTGACAACTTTAGATTCCAAATATTGATAGGTATCTGCTAATTTATCTTTCATCGATGGGTAAGAGGTCAGCTGCTTTCCTTTCGCGATATTGTGTGCTTTCAATGCGACTGGTGCTGCGCAAATTGCTGCGATGATTCTACCTTCCTTTTCTTGTTCTTTCAGAAGGTTTCCTACTTCTTGTGACTGGAATACATAAATATAAATTCATTTTGTTTGGTTGTAACTATTTTTCGTAAATACAAGTTCATTTACCGATGCAAAAGCTTCCGAGCCTCCTAGACCACCAGGTAATATCACGACATCGTACTTCTGTTGAGCTGCATCTTTAAGAGACGAGTCAACGCAAATTTTAACGTCCCGGCTGCATTTTATGCAATTACTTTCCGGTAGACCAGCCACTGTCACGTTGATCTAAAAATGTTATAATCATTTATAACGTCATAATGAAGTAGATTTAAGGTTATGACCCGGAAAGAACGTACTCCGGCTCGACGTAAGACGTCTGTCGTGATTACTGCTTCCATTTCTTCCGAACCGTCAGCAATCAATAAAATCGCAGTCTTTTTCGCCATATCTGTGGTATATCCTGCGTTCAATCGAGAAAATGAAATTTTAGAAATCGACTGTGCAAAATGTGCAAATTTACGGCTCAACATATGTAAATATATCTATGTAAATACATAGGCATGAATAGTATAGATGTACATGATGAAGAGGTAAGAGATCATATATGAATACAGCAGAAGATGCCGATATCAGCCGCGGTATGCAGTCAATTGCGAGCGCAGTTTAAATTATTTGCCGCTTCTCTTGAACGAGCAAGTCCAAGATAAAGTGAAACAGAAGAACCGATATAAGAAAATTTTTCCTAAAAATCGGAGTGGAAACAGGCCGCAGGAATTTTTGCATGAAAGTCACCAAACCTTTAGTCTTTTTCCCTGTATTCACCTGCGCGTAAATGCATACGGATAAATAGGTATATGTATTGTGCGTATGTATGCGCGTTTAAAAAGATGTTACCAACTTTGAAAAAGTGAGATCAATAAATTTTCTATTGTACTTTTTTTCGAAAGTTGAGTATCGAACGATAAAAGAAAAGGTTGAACGGGATCGAACGCGAGCATGAAATTTCGAATTTTCGAAATTCGAATCGCCACCAAAAAGCCGTCGATGGAAAAGAAACGTGGGAACGCTTGGAATCGGAACGCACCCCCACAATAGAAAAACGAAACAAAATGCAGTACAAGATGGCTGCGTTTGGGTGTTGTGGCTACTGATTTGTGCAAGATATAATCCTATGATACTCGATGGTTAATTTGTAGTGAATCGTTCAGTTTCTATATCGGTTGTTCGTCAGCGTAAACGGGTGGTAGCGTATGTAGCGTATACATGCGGAAGTGAGTCGTGTTGGGAGGAACAATGCGAGCACATCGTTGAAACATTTATCACGGGTGAGTTTGCCTTGAAATTTTATGGCTTTCCACTTAATTTTAACGACTCTCCGGAATTCTGCCAAGGCGAAGCGCGATGCGACGACAAAATTCGAACGGTACTGTCCGCGAGGCAGCGTCGAATGATTCGATATACTTGCTCGCTGTTCGCAATTCCGCACACGGACACATTTCATTCGAGTTGTTCTGCGTACATGACGAAATTGTGTAAATAGATGTTCTTTTTTTTTTCTTACTTGTATCGTCGCATTGTACGTCGATGAGTCAATCAAAAAAATTTTTTTATCACCTCCGTCGCATCTTGGCACGCTTCGATTGCGTTACAGTGGCGATAAAGCGTTTCGATTTAAATATGCCTGATTTATACCGTTTACCGCTTTCACCGTGACTCAAGACCACTTCAGGAAAGTCAAAATATGTATCAGCGAGTGTATTTAAATGGGTTATTACGACAACATTCGGTTTACTTAATGAATTGTAACAGTATGCAAGGTCGGACAACTGTATTTCCTTTCTCTTTTTTGCTTTTTGGAGGGTGAGGGGGAAGGGGAGAAATTCTGAAATTCTTTTCGAATGTCTACAGCCTTTATTTTTTCTTTTGATAATTCGAGGGAAAAGAATACTTTACCGCAAGACCTTTCTTGTCTTATATGGTATACAGTTAATATAGTATATAAGATGCAAAGAATTTAACGTGTTCGTGTTGACACTGTTTCGTGTGTGCGACCGATTAGTACATAAACTAATGTCATAATAACTGACATCATTGTTGAAAAAAGGGGTCATTAAAGAAAGAAGCATGTTAGCAGTACTTCTTTTTCTAAAATTATTACAAATGTACTGATAGAATAACTATACAGTTCAGGGGGTGGATGATAGGAATTTACTGAAAGTCCAAGATAGAAGCCACTCGAAACACTGGAGAAAGACGGTGGAGCTTCGGAGGAGGGGGAGATGTCTGCCGGCACCCAGGGCGAGATTCGGGTTGGCCCTTCGCACCAGGTTTGCCATATACCTTGAAAACCTTTTTGCTACTTAGCTATATTGCACAATGTACCTAACTCAAGGCTTGTTCTCCTAAGACATATATTTTGAGTGTAATAGATTAAGGCGGAGATACGATCACAGAAGCATCGGGTAACTGTGACTTAACATTGTCGGGTTACCTAACATGTTCCATGGTAATTACATTAAACTTTCATAGTTTTTCTTTCGAATTTTATCAAAATTGGGAGGATAAAGTAATCGAGTGAGTTACACACGTTGTTCCAAATTTTGTTTGGGTATGCATACGTACCGTCTCGCAGATTCAAACAATTTTGCGTATCTCAATGTATGCAAAATTGTTTACCATCATCAAAACATTTGCTGTATTATTTTGGTTTCGGTCAATGTCATAACTCTTCGATGAAAATGGCAATAACGATGTTCCAAACGTAGATATCCCATTAGTTTCGAGGATTATTGAAAATATGCATGGCGTGTGCTTAGTTACAGGTTTAGAGCAATTCAGATATCGGTGTTTGTTTACCGCTTGAAGTACACATTCATAGAATATGTTTTCTCATTGTCTGATCGAAACCGTGATATCTGCCTGTATTTGTACACGTCGAGAAAGGAGTTTTAAATTTAAATAGCAAAAAGAGAGCAGGTACCTATTCGTTATGCAGTCTCGTTGTACGCCGATGGTTCAAATAACAATGATAGTTATTCTTTAAGTCTGCACGATAATGATTCTTATTTATTCGACAGTATGATCGCAGAGCCGAAGTACCATGCCTCAGACGATATTACTACTCGAAAGACCCTGAATATGATGCAAGTTATTATGATGAAATATTTTATTATGATACATAGGGCGATAACATGCGACGTAAGATTATTTTCACGTTCATAGTGGTATTCAGTCACGGTGAAATGACAGAAACACCATTGCTACAAACATAGAACTTACTCTGTTTACATGATAACCCATTGGTTACTTGAACCATCTATGAGTATATAATGTATCGTATAAGTATATAATCTTTGCGACTGAAGTACTGGAACTACAATACCAACACGTAGAGAAATACGAAGAAATCTATCTATCTATCTATTTATCTCTTTATCTATGTATCTATCTGTCTGTCTATCTATCTATTCGTTTATATTACCCTTTCCATAAATGTGTTTCGTTTTCATCGTGTAAATACCATGTTATTTGTTTGTTTGTTTGTGAATTACCACGAATTTTTGTCCCCCCATTGTTCGAGAATTTTCACCGTTTCCGTTGATCGATTCACCAAAGAGTATACGTGAATGTGCTTTCGTTCGCTACATTAACTCGATATAGCTTTTATCGTGAACGTGAACATAACTAATGTTATTAAATGTAAAGCCGATAATAACATGTGTATAATAATCATACATTACTTGAATTCTCGTTTTTCATGCTTATATTTATGATCATTAGTTTGTACACAAACATAAAGTACTCACGCTACTTCTCGTACCAGTAATGTAACAAAAGGAACAGAATGGAAAAAAAAAGTTATACTGGCTCGTGTAGATTTCTCGAAAAGCAAGCCGGAGTATAGGTGCGTACAACTAACTCGCTTTGGCATTGGTGCTAACCACGCACAACCCCGAATTTTGGGTACAGGAGTTGGTTTCTTGTCAGGCCCGTTTGCCTGAGTATCGGCCGGGTATACCTCCTGGAGAGCTGCTTCCTGATCCAGAGTTTTCTAAAGAACGAGAAGAGCTAAGATGGATTCCAGCTATGGCATTAGACGGGGATCTTCTGATGTACTTGAGAGCAGCTCGATCTATGGCTGCATTTGCTGGCATGTGTGATGGAGGATCCCCGGACGACGGTTGTGTGGCTGCATCCCGAGACGACACGACTATCAATGCTCTGGACATCTTGCACGATTCTGGCTATGATCCAGGAAGAGCGTTGCAGGCTCTCGTTAAATGTCCTGTACCTAAAGGCATCGATAAAAAATGGTCAGAGGAGGAAACTGTAAGTTGAAACGATCGACTGAGAAACCGTTTGCGAGCGTTTCTTCTTTTCTCTATTCTATCCTATTTTAACCTGTGCTATGCTATATCATATACCATGTACTGTCGCTGTCTCATAACGTGGGACCTGGAACAGCACAGGGAGCAACTGTCATGCGATGCGATACACCTGAAGTAGTAGTGGTAACTTCTCAGAGAATAGCGAAATGCGTATGACTCGACTGTATGTGCCTGACCAATCAGATGGTTTCTTCGGCATATTTCTTCCGAGTATCACGTTATGAAACAGCTGCGATACCATGTACCATGTACCATATATCATACTCAGTGATCGTGATGATTTTCTAATTAAGGAAACGTTAGAGAAAAGACACAAGTTTTGCGATTAATTGGTGGTCATGTTCTGCCTCGTAGAAACGCTTCGTCAAAGGACTCCGTCAGTTTGGAAAGAACTTTTCGAGAATCAGAAAGGATCTCTTGCCCCATAAAGACACGGTAGCGATCAACATTTGCATTTGCATTTGTATTTGCATAGACAAGTAGCTTAGATGTACACCAGGAACACAAGAGAAACAAAACAATCTTGACGCGGAACGTTTTTGTATTTTTAGCCGGAATTGGTCGAGTTCTATTACCTGTGGAAGAAAACGCCCGGTGCAAATAATAATCGACCTCATCGAAGACGGCGACAAGGCTCGCTCCGAAGGATTCGGAACACTCGCAACTCGAGAGCCGGTACGCCCAAAGAAGAGGTCCCAACGCCACCAAAGGACACACCACCGGCCAACGTTAGTCAGAAGGAGCCGATTTCAGAGCCCGAGACAGTGCCGGTTGGAACGCCTGCTAGCAACAATCCCGGCGGGGAGATTAGTTCTGTGACAGAGGACGATAATTCGGAGGAGGACAGCGACTCCAGAGACACCAACACCAACGGAGCAACGCACTCTTGTCAGCATTGCTTCTCGACCAATTCGAAGGACTATCAGGTAGCCGGCAAGGACAGATTATTGCTTTGTACGGAATGCAGAATACATTTGAAGAAAACCGGAGAACTACCGCCAGCCCCTCCATATCTGTTCCGCCCTGTGCCCGCGGAATCACCAGATAGCCCAGGGAGAATGCGTACAAGAAACAAGGCCAAGGAAACGCCTAGACCCGCAAGACCTCGACGTACAGGTGGAACGGATACTCCTGATCAAGAGAAGCAACAGCAACATCATCAGCAGCAACAACAGCAACAGCAACAGCAGCAACAACAAACGCCAGACAAGAGTAAGAAAAAATCGTCCGGTGGTGGTAAACCAGAGACACCGAAGAAAGGTCAGAAACGACCTCAAACGGACGAAGTCGACGAGGACAAGGAATCTCAAAAACGAAAACGCGGCGAACGTCCTGAGAGTCCATCCGAATCGCTGACGACCGATAGTAACTCTCTCATGGATGAGCCTGAAAGGGAAGGAGAAGGCGATACGAACGAAAATCAACCCACTGCGGTTACAGTGCCGACCGAGGAGCCTGTCAGTCCAGCTGTGACCACTCCCGAAGAACCTTCCGAACCGACGCCGGTGTCCACCCCTGTACCAGCACCTATACAAACCCTGCCGATATCCGTTCCCGTTATTCACGCTTTGGAGAAGAAGCCGCTGCTGGAAGATCCGGTGGAAAGCAAGGATCATCCGATAGAAGATGTACCTTTAGCTATGAATCAGCCGTTAAAGTTAGAACCTCTGCCCATAGAGTCAGCCATGTCGCCTTGCAACGAAGATACCAAGGAACCCGAACAGCAGCAACAACAACAACAACAGCAGCAGCCGCAACAACTCAACTTGAGCACATCGCAACCGTTGAACATGAACGACATGAGCCAGAACATGCCACGGAATTTATCACAAACGATTCAGAGCGGTGGCATTTGTGCGTCGACCGGTCCACAGGGGATACAGAACGCGCAGATCATGTCTCCGACGCAACAACCACTGCCGTTGAACATGCAGTACGCGTCCAACGTTCCTCCAGTTCAAAATGTTCCGCAAAACTTGTCGCAGAGCATGCAGATGCCGCAGAATATGTCGAGCGCGCAGAACATGGGACCAACGCAGAACCTTCGAGCTCACGGGGAAAGCATGTCGAACGGGCAGAATCTGGGTCAGAACATGGGCCAGACCATGTCCCAAAATATGCCTGGACCACCGTTGAACTTGAACATTTCACAAAGTATACCGACGAACATGTCTCAGATGCCGCAAATGCCGAGTTCGCCGCAGCCTCTAGGCTTAACGGTGATGTCGTCTGAGAGCAGACTGTCCGAACGAATTTCCGACGATAGACTCGGCCAGGAACGAATGCGAGACAGCAGGATATCGGACAGGATGCCCGATCGAATGCCTGATAGGATACCCGACAGGATACCAGACAGGATGCCTGACAGGATACCAGAGAGAATTCCGGATCGATCGATTCCGGAGAACAGTGAGTCCGAGAGAAACGAGCCGAGCAATCTGTTCCAGCCGATTCAACCGAGTGGGATGCTGCCGATGGAGAAGCCGTCGTCGATGTACAATTTGGCTGGTACGCCGCCCATGGAGCCGCAAAACTTGAAGATCAAACAGGAGATCATCCCTCCGGAACCGGATCCGCTGCAGAGCTTGAAAGAAGTGAAAGTTCCCGGGTTTCAATCCGGGTTTCCTGGTCCGAGTTTGGAAAACATCAAGAAGGATCCGGACAGTTCGAGCAAACCTCCGACGCCGAGCAAGCATTCGATGGCCAGCAATCAATCTGTCCCTCAAATTCAGTCAGTAGCCGCGTCTCCGACTCCGACGCTTCCGCCGCCGCCCACGTCGATTCCTCAACCAGTGATGCATCCCGCGCAACAGCCTAGCCCACACATGGCCCATCCCTTCCATCCTCATCATCCTCTGATGCATCATTCTCTGTTTACACCTATGCACCCGTACCATCCGCACGCGTACCCGGGGTACGCTGCCGTCGGAGGATACCCTTCGTTCCCGCCGTATCCGTACGGACCAGTGCCGCACGCGATACCACCGCCATCGCCGCAGAGGAGTCAGGAGAGCACCACCATGATGACGGCACACCATTCGAGCACCAGTTCGAGTGTGACCACTAGAGAGGAAGGGGAGAATCTGATCGCCACGCATCATCATTCGTCCAGCATGCACCAGGCGACGGCGCTTCACCACGACAAACTGTTGACCATCTCGTCGCACAGTTCTCACAGTCACTCGTCGTCGCATAGTTCGCACAGTTCGCACAACACACAACGGAAGCCGTCGTTGGTCTCGGCGACGTGTTTGACGTCGAGCAGTTCGGCGCACCATCATCACAGGGCGCCGCAACCGCAACCGCAGCCGCCGGTTGTTCCGGAGCCGAAGATCGAGCCGGATCTGGTCGAGCAGGAGCAAGAGGAGCCACCGAGTCCTCGGGGTCCTTCCCCGGAACCGAGGATCGAGGATTCGGAATGTCACAGATCGCAGTCGGCC
This sequence comes from Lasioglossum villosulum, assembly GCA_963971365.1. Lineage (NCBI taxonomy): Eukaryota > Metazoa > Arthropoda > Insecta > Hymenoptera > Halictidae > Lasioglossum > Lasioglossum villosulum. The sequence continues at coordinate 23,110,216 of OZ020503.1, read as the reverse complement.
ATTTTCCTGCGGCATTGGAACCGGGGCGAGAACAATTCGTGCACAAGGACGGATTTGATGTTCAAGCCGGTGCCGGACTCGAAGCTGGCTAGAAAACGAGAGGAAAGATCTCGCAAGCAGGCCGAAAGGGAAAGAGAGGAACGGGATAGAGCCGCCGCCCAGCAAGCCAGGAAGATGACCACACCGGAAAAACAGCCGGAAGTCTGCAAACCGCCGAGCAGAGGACCCCTCGAGCCGGTGGTCTCGCCGTACGACAGGTACGCGGCTGCGGCAGCCGCCGCGGCCGCCAGGCCCGGCTCTTACGCCGACACTCCCGCGCTCAGACAGTTGTCGGAGTACGCGCGACCGCACGCCGCGTTCTCCCCGGCCAGGCATCCGGCCCCACCGGACCCGATGCTGCACTACATGTACGGAGGAGCTGCGACGAGGGAACGCCTCGAGTTGGAGCACTTGGAGCGCGAGAAGAGGGAACGCGAGATCCGGGAGCTCCGTGAAAGGGAACTGAACGACCGGCTCAAGGAGGAACTGTTAAAAGGAACGCCGAGACCGATGCCAGGACCGGTCGACCCGCACTGGCTCGAGATCCATCGTCGTTACGCCGCAGCGGGCCTAGCGCCGGGCCCCTCAGGACCCCCTCAAGCTCTACACCAGTTCGGCCTCTACGGTGCACCGCCCGGTCCGAGTCAACTGGAAAGAGAACGTTTAGAAAGACTAGGTAACTCTTACTGTCCTTCGAACCCGCCTTGCACACACACTCTCCTCCCAGCCCCGCCCTCACCCCCTCAACACCCAACACCCAACCCCTTCGAGTACGCATATCTTTCTTCTCGCATCGTGGAATCATCAAGTATAATGGCCATGATTTCGAATTCTAAACGATACGATCCAAGCTTAGGTTTTTGCCACGATACGGACAGAGCGAGGTGATGATGATGTTAGCGATAGCGATAGTGGTCGTTTCCGAGTGTTCGTTGTGTTCGCTGGAATAATTAAATCACTGTTAAACCAATCGTAATAATCGACGAGATAAAAACGAGATAAACTGAGTACATGTATTCGAGATGCAGCCAGCAGTCGGAAACTACCTGTGAAACGCCTGTGAAACGTCCGAGCGACGAAACCGTGTTGCACAAACGTTGTTGCAACCGAGCGACAAAAATCGTTTGAAAAGGAGAAAGATATAGTTATTGTTGTTGGCTAGCGTTAAGAGGACGATTAGAGAGAACAGTATGTTTGATCGAGGCGCTGTCGGGTTTAGGGATACCGACTGCAGCCGGCGGGGGGCCAGCGGGTGCGGGGGCTGGCCATCCCGTGGCGGCTCATCACCACGGCCAGCTGGACGAGCGACTGGCTCTAGCTGCTGACCCGATGGTCCGGTTGCAGATGGCTGGCATTTCGCCCGAGTATCATGCTCACACTCACGCGCATACGCATGCGCATACGCACTTGCACTTACATCCGGGACAGCAGCAGGCCCAGCAACAGGCTCAGCAACAGCAGGAAGCGGCTGCGGCTGCGGCTGCAGCTGGATTCCCCCTGCCTGGTAGGTCCTACAAATCAGGATATCTGATTCGAGTACGCTCCTACACGAAGATCGTCCCTTTCACCGCGATCGCCTATCACAATCTTTGCCGTCAGAATCGTCTAAAGTCGAAACCCTAGTCGAAGCTCGTCGAAATTCGTCGGAATCGAGAATCTAAGCGCGTTTTTTCCTCTCGCTCCTCTCGCTCCTCTCGCCAGACATACACACAGTTTGCTCTCTCGTCAACGAGGAACGGACGCAACGTTTTCCGTCGCGCGACCATCGGAAAGAAAAACAAACGTAACTCGTTGCGAACGATACCGTTGTTTCAAACTTCGACAGCATACGTACGCGCTCACGATGGTTCGCTCGCTTCGCTCTTACTATCTTGCTATCTTACTATCTCGTTCCTTACTACTTCGTCCGTTTCGTTCGAACACCGGTAAAGGTCGATCGCGTGTGAGCGTACCGAAACGTGCTTCTCGTCCGAATCCAATTTCTAACGCGCGTCTCGGAGCTCGTCTCGAAAGACACAATCCTGAACTAGAACAGAGAAAGACGCAATCGAACGCAAGCGTTTCTTTTGCGGCGCAACCTACTGTGTTGTTTTTTTTGCATTTTTCTCTCTCGCTTTTCTCGCCATGCCATTGTGACTGGGCATCGAGCCTCTTTCGGTGAAGGTACGAGCGAACAAACAGATTCCACGAACCGGTTTCCAATATCGCTTCGACGTTATCATGTAGAACGAATATACTTATAATACAATCGTGTAAGGTGCAAGTGCGCGCGAGTGTTGCGAGAGTCGGTCGTTTGCGTGTACACGCGTGGATGGATGGAATGAAACGATGCGCATAGAGTACGAATCATTTTCCAAAGAGTTTGCACATCGTACTCGCCTAGCCTGATCGTTCGTCGATAAAGAACGAAGCGATTGTCCGAGAACGCGCGCGACCATCATCGTCGTCCCTTTATCGTCGTCGCAGAGCATAATTTCTTGGTTCTTTTGAATTTTGCACGATCATCGTTCGATCCCGTTCACTGTATAAATTGTTTTCGCGGATTCCTTGTGAGCGCGCACCCACCCACACGCATACAGAAATCGAAACAGATCCACATACGACACCACGACAACCACGACACACGACGCACCGAAAGGGCCGAAACCATTCTCTCACGCTCTGTCATGCATGCTAATTTGTCCATTGGTCCGAGAGCTTGATAGCTTCCAAGTACTTGGGATCGTTGGTAGCGGTTCGTTAACGTTTCCTATTTGTACAGCCGCAGCCGGCGCGAATTACCCTCGGCCAGGATTGATGCCGCGTGATCCAGGATTGGCGCTTCATCCGGCGGAACTTCTCGGAAGACCGTACGCGGATATGGCAGCTCACCACGAGCAATTACAGCGTCACCTGATGATGGAACGCGACCGATATCAGCCTCACGCGTCACTCGTCGCCCATCACGAGGAATATCTAAGGTTCGTCCTTTCAAATCTGTAAGAAACTCTCTGTATCTCATTACTAGACTGCGAATTTTATGCATGTATGACGAAAATGGATGCGTACAATGTAAAGCAGTGGTCATATTAAAAATACTTAAGGTCATCAATGTATTAGTTTCAGCTTAATAGGTTAATTAAAAGAAGAATACAATTTCTTATTTGGTTCCTGTGTCCCCCGCAATCAATGCAAACATCTTTTCTTTCGCATAAAAATCCACAGTGCACTAATTACTATACCGTGGATCTTCATCCGAAATAAAAATATTTCGCATTGACTGTGGGAAGCAGGAATAACGTAACAATTGATTTCACCCATTAACGACTGTGTTCCATTAGAAGCAACATTACAGATTCTTGAATTTTGAAAATCTTTTACCGTTTTACATTTCACTCAACCAATTTCTTCATAAATGCATAAAGATCCGCAGTTTACTAATACCGTATGCTCTTTATGCTCGAGACTAGTCGTAACGAACAACCACTGTATCGGACTAACGAACGGTGTTTTTTAGACAACAACGCGAGCGTGAGCTTAAAGTTCGCGCACTGGAAGAAGCTGCACGTGGATCACGCCCTTAAGTGTAATTTTATTTATATTATCCTAACGATTTTCTTTCGTAGCTAGGATCGCGAACAATTCGTTCTCGTTCGAATCTCGTTCGACGAGAATTACACGCGAGACTCGAGTACGAAAGGAAACGAAAAAAAAACAGAAAAATCTATAAATGGTGGAAGGAACGCGTTCACGGCGAGAGTGGAAGAGAGCGAGAGAGAGAAAGTGAGAGAGAGATATCACTGACCTTACATTTAGGATCAGAAAATATTTTTACGGTTTCTTAGAGCTATATATAGCTATATATATAGCAAACACAAGGTAAAAAAACGTATGGATCGTTGCATTACGTATTAGTGTAAATACGACAAGCGATATGAATTATTGAAAATATAATAATGCTGGCGTTGATTCGGCGCGGTCAGGAACGAAATTTCTACACACGGATAACAGGAACACAAATGCTGACGCATACATACATCTAAATGTAACAACACCCGCTTGACATGTAAATTTGTTTGAAATCTCTAGGTATGTATTATAATATTATTACATCACCGATCCACGTATCAGTTGTAAACTCGGATATTGATTCGCCCCATTTGATTTGAATTCTTGTGAGCGGTGATAATACCAAAGTGTTCAGACGAGAAATGGGTCACCGCGGTTCTGGTTTTCCTTTTTATTGTAGTTCTATGCTCATACGAGAGATTATAGATCGTTCTATCCTTTGGTTCTCATTTTTCGAATGTCCGTTAGGTCGACAAAACGCGCGCGAGTTATGTCCTCGCAGCGTACGATAATTTTATGATTTGTAGATTAACTTCCAAACATATTAGACAGAAACCGACAGAGTTGGTGAGAGGGGGAGGGGGAAGAGAGGAAAAGCTGTCCGTTCTTTTTTCGTAAGAACATCAGCGGACGGCGGAGCCGATCTTCCGTGTTCTAGTACATATAAAATGCATAGTATAAGAATGTAACTAAAGTTTTAATATTATTGTAATTCTTCTGTGTCGAACGATTTGTATATTTTCTATATGTATCCTTTGAAGATTTTACCCTTAACGACCACGAGCGTTTGATACTGGTTGGATCGAGCGGCTGATTAGTATTAAAGAGAAAACTTTGTAAGAAAGTGACCAAAGTTTAGAAAATGAAAAAAAGTTTATAGAAAAATAAAACAGTACGCCGAGAACGCATAATCTTCCATGGTCATGCGCTCCGCAGTATTTTACAGAGAAAACACACACACGCGCGAGAATCACGGTCCTGTTGGTGCAGGCGCTGGATATTGATGCGTGAACGTTTATATTGACGGAACAAGAACAGCAAAACACTTTTATTCTGGTGACCATTCGAACAAAAGTGTACATTTTTCGCTATACAATTCATTCGATGTAATCTAGTTATTTAACTAAGTAAATATTTCATAGAAACGTCCAGTTTTTCGTCGCATATCGTTTCTTTTTACGTTTTACTTTTCCATTCCGAGTCTCCTGTTAATTCAACGAGCGTGTGCCAGCGTTCGGTCGAACTCCGATGCGAACCGATCTGGAGTCGCCGGGAATGGATGCGTACCATCGTTTGTCGTCTACTTTACTCGTTGTATGCTGAAAATAAGGAACAAGAACATTTTCTGTAATCGGAACGTTCGAACATCGAATCAATGTATAATTTCGTGCCACCAGTTTGCCTGTCACCGAATTCCCTGGACACTAAATAAATAAGTGTCTTTTGAAAGACTATCTTTTCGTGTCATCTTACCGCGCGTACGTCGTCGAGTTTTCCAGCATCATAGGTGACCGTTCCAACTGTATGGAACTTGTGTTCCTCGCCTCGCCCGCCTGTTGCCCTCTGCCTCCAGCCTTCTGCCTTCCTGGCTTCCTGCCTCGTCGCTCCTCTTCGCTTCGCGCCGCGTTTTTGTTGACCGTAATGTGAAACCCAGCTGGACTTGCCAGCCACTTTACGTGGGAGTATGCTGGATCGCCGTTGAGCGTTGCGTGAAACGATTCGCGCTTTATTATTACTTGTTATTACGTACACGATTATCCTGGAAAAATCGTTGCGTTCTTTACTCTGTTTCGCGTTTATCAATTTTCTTTTTCCATCGTCGACGCCTCGCCACCAAATTGTTCGCGCGGTTCTTCCCTCTGCTGTTATTGTCATCAATTCGTCCCCTTTTTTTTACCGTAACGACGCTTTTACAGTGCAAGTGCTCCGTTGAACCGTGATCGGATGCACGTGCAGCTCACATGTGTATTCGGGAAACGGGGGCGGAGCGGAGAGCAGGTCTGTTTACGAAGGGGGAGGGGGACGAAACAAGAGCGTAAAGGAGCGTGAAAGAACGTGAAAAAGGGAATCCCAGAGGAAACGGAGAAAGCCGCGAAGCTTAGTCATTCATGAGCGAGCTGTTGGCGCGGCGAAACAGGAATTCTCGCACGGTGGTTCGGCGTCGATCGAGCTGCAGGACGATTTGTCATCGGTAACGGCGCGGCATGGCTGCACGGAGAAACGAGGAGTCCTCGAAACAACGTTATCAAGCAAATGCGCGCGAAAGGGATCGCACTCACAGGTGAACATTACTTTTCTTTCTTCGATCAATCTTTCCCCGTAGCGGCTGCTGTGGAAATCCGCGACGGTGCGAATAAGTAAACTAACCGCGACGATTTCCAAGCGGCGAACCTACGCGATACTGGGAAGAAAAAAAAAGTTGTAAATATCCTTTTGGAATGTGTAAGGAGCGCGAACAATGCGAACAACACTGAAGAAAAGCAATCTTCCCTGTGCAGTGTGAACACGGCGTTCAGTGCGTTGAGAACGTTGATACCGACGGAACCGGCGGATAGGAAATTATCAAAAATCGAGACTTTGCGATTAGCCAGCAGTTACATCAGCCACCTGGGGGCCGTCCTCGTTGCAGGGCCCATCAACCAACAACCTTGTTTACGTGTCGGTGAGGACGGCAACGGTGTTTACGGGGCGAACCACTGGCCCGATTCGCAAACGAGGCCGCAGCTTTGCACTTTTTGCCTGGCCATGCACAAGAAATACGTAAGTCCAACTAGGAGGAACCGGGATCGATCGATCATCCGATAATCGCATCAATGAAAATTACTATCATTATCGTTGTTGTCGTTATTACTACTACTATTATCATTATGAGTCACGTGTGTTGTTTGTTTACCGTTTCGCAAATCCCTGTCATCGCATATTCATTCTTGCTTTTCAGAACTTGAACGTTGCCTCGAAAGTCATTTCGGATTACCAGAGTCCCGAGGGATTGTCGTACGGTGTTCCTGCTACGAATTCGATCTCGTCGACGTATATCGATTTCGCCGATATATAATATCGTTCTCTTGTTGTATATATATATATATAGTTTCTCGTGAATTTATTGTACATTTTACACACACATATATATATCTAAATATACAGAGTTTAATAAATGTTACATCGGTACGTATTTATCGACGGTGCAATCGCCGCCGCGTGTCGTTTGCCTTTTGTTATTTTTCTGATAACATTCGAACATCGAAACCTGTGAAACAGATGCGAGCATCCTGTGCACCGTGCTGGAAAACAACGACGGCACGTCGCTGTCTCCTCGAACGTGTTATCCGCGATCGAAGGAAAAAAAGGAAAACGAAATCTTGTGAATTATCGATGGCATTTATCGAGGGGATTCCGAGTCGATAAGAAAGATCGGTTTGACGCGATATCGATACGAGTTACTGTTACGGACGCGGTGCAGCGATCAGTGTAGTGCGGCGGTGAACGTTTCAGTCTTTCGAAGTCAACAATGCTGTGAGGAAGCCCGTTTTCGTTTTTCCCCCCTGTTCTCGTTACTCGTTAGAATTTCAGTGTTTTTGTTCTGGTCGTTTGGTTATCCGATTATTCGTCGCGCGACCGTAACAGCCCCTCCGGAATATAGAATCGATATAGCCTCGGCGAAAATGCTCGAAGAGATTCTCGGAAAGTTATCGCAACCGGAACTATAGGTAAGCTCTAAACAGAGAAACAAAAAAAACGAAATTCACATTTTCCGCGCGAGCCATAGTAACCGCGGCCAATCAACGCCATTACGGCGAAACCGAATTCAAGATTCCACCAACACCGTTTACGCGTATGTATCTTTCGATCGTGTTCTCGCGGATCTCTCAAGATGAATAGAATCAAACAAACATAGTTCGCTATCCGATACTTTTCCATGAGCCGGATCGAGAGTACGACATCGACGCATCGCACAGGTAAACGTTTAGAAAATAGGAAGCCGATTCGAGCCTGTAGATTTCGGTATTTTCCGGGAGCACGGGTAAATCTTATCGAAACTTGTGGATACCGTGTCGATCGTGGACGTACATCGGGGAGGAACGTTCGAACGTCGTTCCGCGCGTCGGGAAAGTTCAATGTTACCAATGTTTCTGTTATCGTTTCTGTTTCGTTTAAAACGTTCAATCTCGATAAGACTCGCGCTCGGATTGTCGTGCTTGTTTTCCGTCACGCGACGGAAAAAGCTCTCCCGCGGTCGGTTTTCCCTGCGAGGTAAAAGCGTTTCACACGATCCGTTCCGTCGGTTTCGCTTAGTCGAAAGCGTGCGTTCGCGGAACACGGCGGATCGAAAATTTCAAATCGGGAAAATTAGCGCCCTGAACGGCGGCTATCACCGCCATCTTGTAAAAGTGTCTCTGTAGTGTTTGGAGGTTTAGCGAGAAGGAACAGCAGCTTCGCCGGAGGCTGGAAGTCCTTTTGAAGTGGTCGCAACGGTCCTTGGCAGTCCCTGGGCACCCAGGTGACCTCGTGCGAGGCCAGGGTACCTTCAAGCTGCTAGGACAACCTCACGGCCAGCTAACACGTTCACACGCCCGACTCTCGCGAAGATGGTGAGCACTCTTTTCGCTAACAACCAACGTTTCCATCGTATATAACCCTCGAGTCAATCGTTCTTTTTTTCACTCGGCGATCGCTCGCTCGTGTTGACAAGAGCATCCCTACGAACGATATCGACCTACCGACACACGTTGTCCGAACGAAACAACCTCCGCAAACATTTAACCTGCATTTACCGTCGATGCTCCGAATATTCCTATCGAACAGACAGCTCGCAACTGTCAATATTTTCGTTGGACTCGCGAATACGCGACCGATCTCGCGCTATTCGCCAGAGACAACACCGACCATTACACGTTTCGACGAGACATTTCATCGTCGATTGAATACAATATTTCCACCGTGTATTCGACGTTTAGTCGTAGAAACGATTCAGCTTTTAATTACGAAACGTGATACACCGAGTAACAAGTAAATAGTGCACGCGTGACAACCAATACATTAGGAACGTTTTTAATCTAGCGAATCTTTCGTTCGGATCTTATTTCTTCCAGAGTTCAGCATCGACGGGTGGAACCGAGGGGTCTAGTCCAGCCTCTAGCCCTGCCTCGGCTACGAGTCTCACGATGGCTGCGCCAAAGTACGGTACACTGGTGCCTAATCGCATCTTCGTCGGAGGCATTTCTGCCAATACCAGCCCCGAAGAACTAACTCAATTGTTTTCCTCTTATGGCAATGTGAAAGCTACGAAGATCATCGCAGACCGTGCTGGAGTGTCGAAAGGTTATGGATTTGTCACATTCGAAACCGAAGAGGAAGCTAAGAGGCTTCAACGAGAGGTACGAACCGTGTACCATGCTCGAAGTAAACAACCGTGTTACTAATTGTGAACTGTTGGGATTGTAGCCCGATTGCATCGTTTTGAGGGAAAGGAAACTAAATATCGCGCCGGCGATCAAGAAGCAACCCTTCAACAGGTCTTTTGACGGTGGTTCTGGATCTCCGCCTTCCGTGCCTACTAACACGTACTATTACCCGAACGGTTGGTAGAAATTGATTTTAAAAATTGGTATTTGGTGGTATCGGTTGAGTACGTGGAATCTGCATTGTGTTTTCTGTTCAGGTATGGGGTTGTATCAGAACGGCATGTATTGTAACACAATGGCGCCAGCGCCAACGACACCGATCGCTCCCCCAACAGATCCAGCTACCATCTATCAAACCACGGGAGTGTTTGGTAAGTTAAATTGAATGAAACGGTCGTAGCTTTTTTATTAGGTAATAATTAGTGATCCGAGAGTGGTTCTAAAAATAAAAATCCGAACGGTTAGGACCTCAAGCCGCTGGTCATCAAACTTTCGCGCCTGTGATGTATCCATGTCCCGCACCGTCTCTCTTTATGCCACAGCAGTATCCGTATTCGCCTATGCCGGTGAGTAAAGTGCACACGAAAACTATGGATTCTAAGGATCTCTTTCTACGATATTCCCGATAATTTAATTCTTGGGTCCTATGTACATCCATACGTACCATATCAATTGTCTATGTCTATGGGTATAGCTTTGTATTTTTTATTAAACTGTAACTCGGTTGCGGTTTGACAGACAAATGGTTTGATGGGAGAAGCCATACCACCAGCGTTTCTACCCAACCCTCAGCAAATGCCTACTTACGTCCTTCTCGACGCTATACAGTATTGAGGTCTAAAGGTACATGGTCTATGCTAAACGACTAGCATGCAGCGACTAGCATTCATCCCTGTGCGTTTTCTTTCTCAATCTTTTGCATGGCCTATCGACTATGATGCATGCACACTCGATTCTCTTTCACGATTCATTGTTATTGTTATTACCGTTGTTATTATTATTATCATCATTATTATTGTTATTATTACAATTATAATTAATATATTATACTACATTATATTATATATTATATTACGTTACGTTTACGTTACATTATATTGTATCGTATTATATTTCACGTATGTGTTTTTACGCACAACTTCTTCCATATTTTACACGATTCGTTTATTCGTCGAGCACGCGTCTGTTATGCTTGCCTCGACTACGAAAATTCGATTACCGAATGCTTTACACTTATACAGAGATTATTGTCGTAGATAGTTTACTTTCTTTTGACTCGTTGGTGCGTCGTATCACGGTCCGCAGCGTTCGCGTTTCCTTCTCGTACTCTCTTCATGCTCTGTCGTCTCTCGCGTCGCCGTTTCTGTGTGATTAACGCGCAACCGATGCAAAGTAGCGTATTCGTTGCAGAGGTAGCGGTCGATGTTCCCGGATATTTCGCGAGAATCGATGGCTCTGCGTGAGATTAGAATAGAGATTAGCGATCAAATCGCCGGTGAAGTATCGAAGCGTGTCTCTGTCACAGAGCTTCGTCGGCGTCGGAAGAATTTTCATGACATGTACATCGACCTTGGTACACTCGAGAACGAGAACGAGAATGAGAACGAGATCTCGATTTCCTTTGAATTTTCGGATTTTCGAAGGAACGAGAGAGAAATAGAGATAGAGGAAAAGGATATATTTTCGCCTGTACTTGTATACTTGTACTCGTAAAGTAAAATAGAGACCGATCAAATGTTACACGCTTCGTTTCACGAATTACGATACCCATTACGACGGTATTGTAGGGTCGTGTGAGAACGAAAGGCTGATGGTCAAATGTTTGCTTTTTTCTGTGCAGTACGAGACGTATTATCCAGGGGCGGCCGCAGCCGGAGCATCTCCGTACTTGTACCCTAGTAGCAACTCGCAGAGTAACGCGAACGCTGGCAACAACAATTCCGGGAATGGGAACAACGGGACGGCGGGGGCAACCAGTCCCCCGACAGGACCTCCGCCAGCGCCGCTGCCTTCTCTGCCTCCTCCAGCAGCCGCGCACTTTTACCCCGCTGCCCCGCCACCACATCATCATCATCCTTCGGTGCCCGCTGGCCCGCCTCAGTCGCAGGTCGATCATCTTTACTATCCGTTCGCAGCCGGAGCCCATCCTCCGCCGCCTCCGCACGCGGCCATGGGACTCGCCGACCAGCAGATGCTGCTCTACCCCACGGATACATCGTGCCAGCAAACGTCTTCGTCCGATGGCCAAGCTGCTCCACAAGAGGTAAGTCGCGTCAACTCAACGTTCTATATTTCTGCCTAACGAAACGAGGCGGTAAACGTAAACATTAGGGGTGCGCGAGAATTTCGGGATTCTCGAAAACGTTCGAATTTCTCGCAAGCAACAAATTTCTCGTTGTTCTAAAGCGGTCCCAAAACGGTCGGTCGGAATGACATACCAATTTGTATAATGTACGAAAAAATAAGCTAATATACATTTCTTCAAGGACAAAAAGAACGATATCCAAGTCGAAGATTGACATTCTGATCGATCGTGTAAGGTTAATACCGACGGAATTCAGTGTGGAAAGTCTGACTTTTTAATCAGACTGTCATTCCTGATTGACCGTGTAGAGTCGGCTTTAAAGCGAGTCTTATAACGGCATTCGGTACTGAAAACCCTGAAATTTTCGAGAATCCGAAAACCGTCAATTTCGTCACCATCTCGGAAAAAGTTCTCGTCTCTCGACCAGACTCGATATTTACGGGTTTCTCGCACACTTTTAACAGCAACTCGAGTGCGACAGAGTCGAAGTTGCCTGGCACTTTACAGCCTCGTCTCGTTGAACGGACCATAGTTGCGATTGTTAGTATCGAACCCGATCTATCGCGTTGTTTTTCGCTGTTTCCGCTACGTTTCGCTCTGATGATCGAAAACCGTACCGCAGTGTCCGGATATCGAGATCGAGATCGCAAATCGAAAACGACTCGAGCCGAGTCTAGTCGTTCGTTAATCGAAAAACATCGAAGGCTACGAAAAGCCATCTCGTTGCAACGCTACCATATCTGTGAACTGAACCGTAGGACTCTCGTTCGACGTCGAGCCACTCGGAGCAACCGCACAGCGAAACAACGCAAGCTGCTGCGGGTTCGTCCGCACCCATGGTGTCCTTGATGCCCGTGAAATTCCCCGTGTCTGGTCGTTACCCGAATTACCATTCGATCGCGATACACAGCGCGAACTTGTACAATTCTCAGTCGTGCTTGAACGAAGCGGAGGATTGCGCCGGCAATCGGATGCACTGTAGGACGATCGTCTATCATCCGGCGACAGTATACATTCCTCACGCGCACACGACAGCCCCGTTCCCGAATGCTTCGGTGGTCGCGGCCGGTGCTAGTTTGTTGCCGACACCGGGCACGGCTACAGCCCCGAGCTCGTCCGTGTCTCAGCAGATTTTCGAATCGTCGGCGAAACCTCAGAGTTACCTGAATTCGAGGGAGTATTCGAAATCGGGACCGGCGAACGGACACAACAGTTACTCGAAGGGTGGACACGGGATCGCGTTGTCGCCTCATCAACCGGCATTCGCGAAACCGTCGCACCTATCGAACTCTCAGTCGTACAAGCACGCGAACGTCGACGGCGGTTACAACAAATATCCGGCATCGGCTGCGATGGGCTCGCGGTTTTCCGTGCAATGCAATCAACGAAGATCGGTATCTTCGGGAGCGTCCGCCGGCGGCTCGTCGACGGTGCAGACTTCTCCGGCTTGCTACCCAGCGCCACGTTCCGACACATACAGTCCTCAAAGATCCGGGAACATCGGTGGTTACGTGACGAACTTTCCACCCGTTCAGTCGTACAACCCCGGTTACGCGGGCACCTCGCAGTCGAAGATGTACGTCGCGTCCGGTCATGGTTTCGTGAACGAGTACGCCAACGGTCGCAGGAGCCATTCGAACGATCAGTACGCGGATCACGCGATCAAGTCGAGCACTTACTCGAGCCGCAAGAACGCGGCGAACGTCTATCGCAACAACGGGCAAACGTCCGAAGGGAATATCGCCGGTTCGAACAGTCGGTCGTCCTCGGAAAATTATAACGCGACACTCGAAGCTGACGGGACCGGTAGCAATGGTTCGCAGAGCGCGCAAAGCAGTACGCAGAGCGTACAGAACACCGCGGAGAGTAGTAGCAATTCAGAGAAACCCGTCAGCCCTCCGCCAGCCCCGTATTCGCCCATGACACGACCGCTTCCAACTTTATCACCACCCACCTCCCAGGTCCCGTTGTACGTTCCGACGCAAAACCGTTATCAGCCATCCTTAGCCCCGTCCCAACATCACCATCAGCAGCAGCAGCAACAACAGCAACAACAGTCGGGCCAACAGCAACGCCGGTACGCCATCCCTCCCGCTGCTTTGTCCGCCGCTGGACGAAAATCTACCGAGAAGTACTCGAGTTCCGGCTCGACACAGAACAACGCGATTCTCAGGCAGAGCAAGTACAAGGTGAACGGGATCATGCAGACGGGTAACAAAGTGTCCGACGACAGTCTGGGCGGCGCCGGAGATGCTCCACCGGGCATCGGCAGAATGCCCATCACCCCGCCGGGCACTCCGAGAGCACTTCCGGCCCATTCCACAGCCGCCGATCAGAATCAGCTGGGCGACACGTGCCATCAGATGCAAGCTCTGAGCCTCTGAGCCTTTCGAACCTTTGAACCGCTTTTCGGATGCGCTCTCATCCATATTTCTTCGTATTCTTTCTTTTTTTCCGCTTTCTCTCTCTCTCAAAACTTTCTTTTCTCTCTTATCTTTTTTCGCTTCATTTCTTTTCTCATCGATCTTCTTTTTTCGTCGCAGTCATCTTTCCTCGCGAATATCGGGCACGCGAACAACGCGTATGCGTGTCCGACATCCCCCCGTCCCGCGCGCCCCGTTCCCACGATTTCAAATTGTCGCCCGTTCAAAAAACGAACAAACGTCAACGCTGCATTAGCACCCGTGTAAAGAAGAGAGAAAATAGGATTCTTCTCTTGTGATCTCAATATACCGAATATATTACAAAAACAAAACAGAAAAAAAGGGAAATGACAAGTAAACTATAGACGATCGAAACTTGTAAATTATTAATTCTTCGGTAAATTATCAAACGTACTAAATTGTTAAGCATTTATAAATGAATATCTCTCTCTCTATATATATATAAATAAATAAATATATATATACGGATACACATGCGCACACATACACACTCACACATCTAAATATATATATATACATACATATATATATATATAGATAATATTTAAAGATTATTATGTTAGCTATGAAAAATTATATATATAGGCGAGATATAAATTAGTAAACGAACGGATAAGAAACGCGGGAGACTAGTTGATTACGTTATCGCTTGCAACAGTTGAATGATTACGGGACGAGAAACTATTGTATATGCATATACATATATATGTATGTACAATAAATCATATACATATATGTATACGTATGTGTGTATATGGATATATATATATATATATATAATATATGTGTGTGTATGGATATATATAATATACATGTGTGTGTATATGGATATACATAATATATATGTGTGTATATATACACATACAAAACTTTTTCTCTCTCTCTCTCTCTGTACCTATATATACATATATATTAATATTGTATATATGTATATGTATGTATATAGAGAGCAAAAACAGATATATTGTGTGTGTATGTGTGTTTGTGCGTCCTTGGTAGATACTATAGGTACGCTACATTACTTAAATCTATGTCATATGCAGTATTTGACGTTATAAGCGCGATAGGCTCGGCAAACCATGAATCTCACGAGCAAGGCTAGAGTAGGATAGATGTGGATATACAGACGAAGAATAAAAGACGACGAAGACGATGAAAAAGATTCATACAAATAATAGAACAGAGGAAGAATAGAGAAAAACCAAAACAAATAACGTTGTTATCGTACAAACGCGAGCGATTTGTTATGTGTTCAAAGATAAACAAAAAAAAACGTAAAAGAAGGAAAGAAAAAATACGCGGAAGGGTAATAAAGGAGGCAGAATGTAGTTGAGTTTCGTAAAAACGGTTGCTCAAGGCACTGCCACGTCTCTCATTTTTGATTTTCTACCTGAAACATGGTTGCGCGTCACAGTACTTATAGTTTTTCTGTTGTTGTTTTTTTTTCTTCTTGTCCCCCGCCCCCGCCCCCTCTTGATTAGAGTAACCGTGAACGATGGATATATTCTCACGCATTTCTCGAAACGGGTAGCGGTCATTTTAATTTTATCGTTTCCACTTCCCCCCCCCCCTGCCCACGTACCCTCACACACATCCTCTCTTTGTTCGTTTCTCGTGAAACAAAATTTCCGCGCAAAACATTCGAGATGATCGTAAAGTAGCTGTTAAACGTAACGTTGAACATTGAAAGAAAAAGCAAAAAAAAGAACGAGGTAGGGAGAAAACACGAAAAAAACGGATGCACCGTACCTAACGAATACGATTTAAAAGAGAAAAAAAAAGAAGAAGACAAAGAAGAAGTATATGTAATAATGAATTAAACAAAAAAAAATGTGTCGGCTGTGAGCTTCCAAGCAAATAACAATAATTAAATTATTATAATATAAAAGAAGTTAAATAATATTCTACCTAATTGTTACGATGGTGAATTTCTTTTATCTATAACGAGAAATTT
This sequence comes from Lasioglossum villosulum, assembly GCA_963971365.1. NCBI lineage: Eukaryota > Metazoa > Arthropoda > Insecta > Hymenoptera > Halictidae > Lasioglossum > Lasioglossum villosulum. The sequence goes on along the minus strand of OZ020503.1, from coordinate 23,094,244 downwards.
GTTATCTCATATCTCGCATATTGTAGCTATTATTGTCTATTTAAACCGAGGGGAGAAAAGACGACGAAAAAGACGTAAAAAGACGAAAAAGAACAGGGAAATGCGGACAGAAGCGTATGGCGGTGAGAGAACAGGCAACGAAGGTTCGCGCGGCGTCGCCGAATTAGCTGTTCTATTATTCTTCTTGAAAGCTGGCGACGTATCCGCCGAACCTGCGCGAGAAAATTCCGGAAGAATAAAAAAGGGAAAAGAAGAAAACGCGTACGAACGAGAGACGGAACGAGACAGGAAAGATATCTATAGCGACTGTGACAATGACTACACGACGACGAAGACGACGGACAAGAAAAGAAAGATTATTAGGAAGGTGAGAATAGAATTAACCGAGGGTTGATAGTATCGTAGACCACCATGGACAAAGGCCTAGAACGCGTAGGTTACCCGTTGAGTCGTCGAGACAAAGCAAAAACAAAAAACATACAAATTGATTTATCGAGATAAGGAAAAAAAGAGCAAGAGTGCCTTCTATTTGTTTTCGTGATTGTATTGTTGAACATTTGTTGCGTTACGTTCCAAGAGCCTCTAATGTTGTTATAAGAAAAAAAATGTTTGAAGAATGTTGTTCCTCTATTTATTTATTGATTTACGGGCTCCACGGCCCACCAGTACCCAGCGGATTACAAAAGCGTGTGAAAGTAAGGAAAAGCTGTTTTTCGACGAGAGAATGGTACTTCCGAATTCGAGAAGGGAGGAGATTAGTAAGTCGGGCCGAAGGAGCAAACGAATAAAAAAAAAGAAATAAAATATTGAAAACCGATAAACCGTCTCTTCCGTTCCGGTTGGGAACAATGAAACGAAAAAGTGATTCGGAGCAGCGAAAAATTCGTAGGGAGAGTCGTAAAGGTATCGGCGCGTACTTTGTACGGCACTATTCGAGTCGCGTGACCCCTTTTTCTCATTGTGATCGTTTTACAACACGATTATTATATACACCTGCGTATATATATACACGTATATATAAATATATATATACAGACATATATGTATATATATGTGTGTATGTATACGTATAAATTACCGAACTCGTTGCGCGCGTTCATCGACGAAACGGTTGAACGGAAAAATGATGGGAAGAAAGAGCAGCTCGTTTCGGCACCTATTTCTATGTATGATACACGAAAGATATATCTCTCAGCAATATACATATATACTTACATACATGCATATATACATATTATTAACGGATAGATGAACAGACGGGAAAATGTTGGAGAATATAGAAGAGAGCGAGAAGTGTAGCGAGTACGGGTATGCGCGTGTATGGAATGCGAATGCGACAAGAATCGTAGAAAAAGAAACCGAGAAAACGCGTATTTGGACGTGAGTGTGTGCGAGTGCGAATCTGGATAGGTGGCTGTGATTATTGCGTGCAAGTTGTTCAAGCAACGACAACAAAAAACCACGAAAAGAGGATAGGTTTGCGCGAATAAAACGATTCGTGCGACGCGTCCGGTGTATCGATTCTTATAGTTTCATCGAGCAACCGCGCGTGTACGCACGGATCTTTTTAATCGCGCGCATACCGATACGAAAAACATACATACTTACATATAATAAATATAATATAATACACATACACAGGCGCGCCCGCGCGTATACATGTATAAGGTAAATACATAAAATACATACATAATATATAATATACATACATCTATGCGAAAAAAAAGAAATTGCGCGATTCTATGTTCAGTTTGGTACTGGTTCGAACGAATTCTATAGACAAAGCGCGTGTTAGGAACGATCTCAAGATCACGATTATACGTTTATTAATCCATGTACTAAATTCAACGTAGAATGGTGCTGATACACGGTATAAAATATAATATAATATAAAATAATATAACGATATATATATATATATACTTCGCAAAGTATATTATATAATATAAAAAGAAAAAGGAGTCTAAGATAGATGATTAGTGGGTAAGCGTAGTTGAAAATAGAGATATAATTGATGTATATTGTACACTGTACACACACGGTGTGAAAGGTGTGCGTTTTCAACGATTGCGTGTCGTTCGCGTTTACACGTGGGATATTTTGTTCGATTTCTCGATATTCCGGAAATATCGTCTAGCTCGTTCCTCGTTAATTCGTTGATTTCTCTTGGAAATCTAAAGCGGTTGTCGCGATAAAACTCTCTGTCGAGTGAGACGCGCGATAATAATGGCCTAACAGGAGGAGAGAACCCGTAGTAGCAGCGATCGGATATAACAGGAGAATGTTATTCGTATTATTTCCGTTCCGTTTCGACCGAGATGGACGAACGACGCTCGACAGTCTGGAAAGGCATACCTTCGAGAACACTGAAATTGATGTATTGAAAAGAAAAAAACATAAATTATACACAAATGACATGTAGGTTGTACGTACAAGAAACTATCCTAGTACTCAACGATAATAAAAGCAAATATACTACGTATAAAAGAATACATATATTTAAAAGAAAATAAAATCATCTGTGCATGAACATTATATAGATGGAAAATGACATAGCAAAGAAAAGGTATATAGAGTAAAAATGAGTGTGAATCTCTCCTGCAAATATATATATACATATATGTGTATGTATATATGTGTATATATATATTCATATACATATATGTATAGTAATGATAACGATAACGATAATAATAATGATAATAAAATCTCATAAAGATATAAAATATATTATGCTCCAATACACATGTACTGTATTTGTCACTTTACCTTTCTCGTTCTGATCCGTCTTCCAACGTTTTATGCTGTAACGGGGCGGAAGTCGTGAAATGAAAACCACGCTGTTTCTCTGTTAAACAGATTGAATAATTTATTGATTCGGTATCGCCCCAGCAATGAGTCTTAACAATTACGCTTTCCATCATCGTATAATTGTTTAGTCTTTTTACTTATCGTGAAACGAACGATACGGTTTAATGTATTCGCACCGAATACATTGTATTCTCGCACGATTTACCGTAAAGCGGAAATGTAAAATACCTAACAGGTTCGACGCACCAGAGTATAGGTAAATGAAAACGGATATATATAAATGGCACAAATCCTCTACTTCTCGTGTCGCATTCGCGTGCCATTTTTCGTGAATACAATCTCGTATAAAATTCAACACTCTCGCACTAGACATCGAATACTTTGTTCTAACCGCGTATGTTATGTTTCCTAGGATCACATTATTCGTTATCGTAACTATTAATCATCACACTCGTCTCGAAAAGATATCTCCGGCGAAAGGTACACATCTCTTCGTAATACGTATAATAATATAAACAATGATAAAAAAAATCGAGTCTTGTTCTCGATATAATCGACAGTACTGTATAATACTTATTCCTAAGGTTGAAAAATCGTTGGAACTGCAGCTAAAAAGAGCTTAACAACTGATCGTAATATATGGCTCGAATAATTCTTGGCAGTTGTCGGCGCGTTTACGAATTGAACGATTCACAATTCTGTCGTCATGTGTGATGTTAGCGCTTGGACGCGAGTCGCGTTGCAACTTTTACATAGTACGTGATCGTCCAAAGGATAACAGCCGCGTCCCTCGGAGTCGGAAGACAGAACCAGACCGCAATCTTCGCACTTGTAACACTGAATATGAAAGCTACGATCGAGGGCCACGACCCGTACCGTTTCATCTTGGCCTGGTTCCGGCATGATTGGTAGTTTGCATACGCAACATCGTGGCGCGAATTTCCTGTAACACGAATGGTAAGTGAAAATTATGATGGACACGCGTTACCGCTAGAAGAAATATGAAAATATTCCGTACTTGTGAAAGCATTCTATGCAATGAATCTGATTGGTAGCGTCCACCGTGAACGGTATACTGTCCAAACTCTGACCGCAAACCACACACGTGAAGCAAGACGGATGATAAGGTTTCCCTGTGGCTCGTAATATTCTATCGAATATCGGACTGGCGCACACGCAGCATTTCTCCAAAGTGTTCAAATAATCTTTCTCGCAGTAAGGCTTGCTCTCCAGTGAAAAGAACGGCTTGTCCCGCAGGTTCACTTTACAAACGTAGCAACAAAAACAATCGATATGGAAAACCTTGTGCATCGCGGAACACCCTTTGCCTTCGACTTTGTGACCGCATTGCGCACATATTCCATATATGTCGTCGTCCTCGTCGTTGTCTACCAGTAAGTCCATCAAATCGTCCACCTGAAACGGATCAGCGGTGTAAGATGCGAATGGCAATGTGAATATTTCAGGAAGAACTTCGCATGTCACATACTTTCACTTTCGAGATACAATAAACGCTCAATATTAGTCCTGACACCACTGCTGGTGCGGCGCGGTAGACGCAGTCATAAAATATAAGTCAGGGCCACGATATAAGTCCGTGAAAAACACGGCTGTTGGACTAATAATGAGTGTATACTGTATGGCTGCTAAAGTTTTGATTTTCCTTGCAACCATAGATTTGATCGAAGAAAAAATGAAATTGATCCAAGCATACTTCTTTGACCGGTGAAACTTTCCCTTGCGGCTGGGCTGACGTAGCGGACCCGTAGCCGGAATACATGGAGTAATTACAAGATAACTGAGACGGTGGCCTCGGATTGATCGGCTCGTATATAGATTCGTACGTCGAGCTGGACTGCGAGCTTGTTCCATAAATATCGTTCGGATAATTGTCCGAAGGGAAGTCCGTCTGATAAGTGGCGCGTCTCAATTCGCTGTAGCTCGACGAAACAGGACTCGGCGGTGGTGGCAATTCTTCTGGCGGCGGAGGAAAAGAGCTACTTGGAACACAAGGGACGTACTCCGATAATTCCGGTGGAGGCGGTAAATCATCTGAAAATTAAATTCATAGGATAAGTAAACGAATGTTCTCGGCCGAAACAAACGAACAGAGAGTCGTTCTAAATGATTACACTGTCCAACACTGCAACTTTTTCTCAAAAACTGTGCTTGTATTCAGCGCAAAAAACTCTATAAGATCCACCCAACAGTTATACGGAAACATGAAAAAAGTTGAAATTTGTTTGACAGTGTTATTAATAACTGTGGATCTCTATGATTATATTCAAGATTCTAATTCTGATTACCGTGAGCAGGGGAAATATTGCAATACGTGTTTTCCGGCTTCGAGTTCCATTGAATATTGCTGTAAATTATGTCGTTCTCAGTCTTACTTCCAGTTTTATTCTGCATGCTCCCTGGAGGATCTATGTTACTGTACACGACGTTTCTCGCCGATCTCGAATGATCCTCGGCAGGAACTTGAGGAGCTGGCAGATTCCCAATGTTAGAGTAAAAATTTTTCTCGTCGTATCCATATTTGGGTTCAAACTTCTCGTTGGTTTGTCGCGCGTAGAAGTTATCATTGTTCTGATAAAGCTTGGACGTGTCTTTTCCGTTTGTGGTCGACGATACCGTAAAGTCGTTCTTCTCTATATTTATAGGCACGTACGGAGTAGGAGAGTTTGCATAGAAATTCAATGGCTTTTCAGTTGTCGTCACATTATTCAATACTGTACTATACGACGATGCTGGTCCTGCCTTTACGGTATAACTTTGCGATACCTAAAACCAAATAATGTTTCATCAGAAATGAGATCTCCAAGTAGTCCCGAACCAAATCAAGTTTTACCATAAACGTGTCCCCACGATAATGGACCAGACATGAGAAACAAACATAGAACATTATAAACTACAGAACGATTGGTCAATCTTCTGATACTTTTATTACATACTGACCTGAGGCTGTGATTTTTTTGGTTTCGGCGGTACAGCTGGCCCGACCTTTTTACCAGGCTTTGTAATTTTAATACCATCTCCATGATTAATTTGTAAATTTGCGATTTGCTGCTCCAAGCTACTACCATTGTTCGACATTTTCCTGATAACAAATGTGTTAATATCCATTATATAACTGATCAGAACGTTGTATGATAAACACTACAATTTTTATCAGGAGTAGTAGTTCTCGATTGGACAGTGCAAGTACATATCTCTACTGTAAAACTTTGTACCACCTGCTTGTGACAGGATGGAGCAGATACCATTAAAATATTCTTTACACTCACCTGGTAAGTCAGAGAAACGTAGCGTTTTATGAAAAGTGTTCCCTGGAACGTTCTTCAAATGTAAAATATTCAAAAAACGTAGCTATAAAAATGCTTTGGCAGCCGATTGTGTCAGGATCGAATGGCTGACTGATAAGCCCCCTTATCTCTGGAATTTCTAAATTCCTTCACGTTGACTTTCGGGCTCTATTGTAGCCCTGTTCCACGCCTACGATATTATACATTCGATCCACAATCGACGAACAGCGATTCACTGACTAAACCAGAAACGAAATGAATCATTGACAAACATTGGATTGCAGCATGTAAGTATGTATCTACACACATTCTACATACATACACATATACTTATGTATACCAGTATACATAGAAATCGCCCCACTCAGAATTTTGCGTTTGCGGTGCTATCACTCGACGCGGGGTTCACCATAATTCAACACAACTCAACATAGCTCAGCATGGCGCTCAATAGCTATTTGATTTGCTTGCGCTTGCGAGTGACTCAAACCCAAACCACACCCTGCTGTGACTCGTCCTTATACATTTACATGTAAATATACATATATGTGTACATAGTAAACGCATCGACCTTTCACAGAGGCGAAACTCTCGCGTCTTTTCCGAAACGAATTTTCAACGCGCATGCGTGTCCAAGTAATGACGCCATTATGGTGGTACTTTTGGAAACATTTTAGTAAAATGAATTTGAGAGGGATTTTCAATTAATAATGCAACCCTAGATCGTTTCGTAGATCAATGAATCTCGATAAAGCGAACAGGTATCTGCAATTCCCTGTACTTGTTTAAATATTCCCGGGTCCATTCAGTGATGGTTATTGCACCGACTAGATACAGGATAGACCTATCATCCAATGTATTTCGGTGGCCATTTTTGCCAGGGCCACTTGGCCCATTTTTCTTGTCATTTCCTGTATTACCAACTCGGTTTAGGGCCACGAACAGGGTCTCGTCGGTGGTGCTGGCTCTAAAATAAGCTGACAGCACAAACGAGATATAGGCATAGGATTCCTATACCTCGTTTGTGCTGACAGCTTTCTTAGTGGTAGCACAGACGAGTTACATCTCGTCGGTGGTGATCAGTGATGATAAGAATTAAAATGAAAAATAGCTGTATACATAAAATGAATACATAGAATATTGTTTTGATTAGTTAATCCTTATATTTTTAATAAATAATAAACGAATGATTGCTGTACGTACAATAAAGAATATGTTTAACTACAAAATTCGAAATGTTGTAAACAGCTAAATATTAATACATGTATTTTATAAATGTAATATATATGTAATTATATATATACTCATGTAATTACATGAATGTAATGTTTGGAACTATATTGTTATTTTATAGGATGACATAATTTAATTTGTTCCTGTTATTAATGATTAACTACGTTGCTTTGAACAATAAGAAGAGAAATAAATAAACAAGAGTATCGTTAATTAAATCATATGTGCATTATATAGCAAGTGGTTTTTATGAAAATTTTCATGAAAATTAAAATAAGACATCCAGTAAAGATGAAAGTAACACAGTCCGTAAATGACTAAAGGCCGAAAGTACTAAAAAAATATTTTTCCGAAAAATTAATTAGAAATAGTCTGAACATCATTCAAAAATATTTTTACAAAGATTTAAGAACAATCATGTGATTAAGAAAATACTTCTGATCAACGAAAAAAAAATTGACTTGACCGGGATTCGTACCTGGTCCAAAAAGTCTTCGGTGGTTCTACAGCGGAGACCATAGCAGCTGAACCAACCGGCGCCGTTGGAATCATGTTCTAACTATTCAAATATCAGTACAGAGTATTATTTTCATTTTTTGTATTACGCAAGTTTTAAAGTCTGGAAAATGTTTCTCTGAACATACGAACGTTTAATATTACATAATATATTTTTTAGCTTCAGGAAAGGTAAGTGTAACTTAGAAAAAACGCCAAAGTGTTATTAATTTTTTTTTACTATGACGCACCACTCACAGGAATTTGAAACAAATTGAGCATAATACCTACGGTAATATTTCATTGCTAAATTAAATCTGTGGGTATCAACTTAAGATTTCTATATGAAATCTGCATTTTTCCGATTTTTTTCGTGTTTTTCATTTTTTACATAGAGTTTGCAACGAAAAAATCTGAAAATGATATCTAATATGTGGCTTAATATCCGGAATGTGTCAGATTTTTTCAGAATTTTTAACTGTCAATAAATAGGGAAATTAGGGCCAAAAACTGGTTTTTCGATTTTTCTCAATAACTACCCTTACAGATGAGATATGGGATTGAAACTTGGCAGAGAGGGTTTTTTGGGTAGGCTATCGAATGGTCCAAGCACGATTAAAATCCCGCTGGGGGCGAATTTCACCACCAAACCCGGCTATAGCCATTAAAAATTGTAAATTTTTTAAATTTTGACATAAATGGACGAGAGAGAGAGAACATTTTGACGAACATTTGGGAGCGCACGAACGCGAATGGGTAGTACATACTTGCAAATCTGTTTGCAGGGCAGATAGAACATATCCTAAACATTCATAATACATAGAATTATTAAATAGGCATTTAACAAATAATATTATAAATACATGTTCTGAATTTCCTTGTGTGGTGCACACCACTGCAGCTTCTATAATTATTCGCAAGAAATTCTTGAAATAGCAAAAATCTATTCCGTTCGCTGTTCGGCGCGGCGCACTATGGGCCAAACCGATTAATTCTGTATCAAAATCAAAGAACTTTCGTTAGAAATGAGATAGAACGATGAAATTTTTAAAAAATATAATATTTAAATAACGACTGAATAGCATATTAGTTTATTTAATAAATATATTAATACATAAAATAGTACTATTTATTACATACCCTGTTTCATATTTGATAGTGATCTTTTAATTGTAGACAACTAATAAAAATGTAATTGCTAAAATACAGTGATTATTGTTTCAAATCTGATAAAAATAATGTTAAAAGATCAACAATATATTAAATCTGAATTCCTGTATGCTTTTGCGATATAATAATAAGTCAGACCAAAAATAGACAGAGTTTTATACATACTTATTATACATTTAATTATTGTTTATAATTAATATAAATTCTTGCACAGCATTTGAAAATATTTGAAAAAACAACTAATAATTGTATATTTAATATTAACGCATATAATAACAGACACGCCGGAACTTGTAACAAAACCTCGCATAACAACTTGTCATTGAAATTTTTTGTTAACTGATCTTCTAAATATTTTTCCGTCCTTTTGAAAATTGTATTTTATAGCAGAAGGTTCAAAGAAACCGACAACAGTTTATATGAATCAATTTCAAGATAAAAATACAGTAACTTCCCTATGAATCGGGAAGTTAATAATGTTAAATAGGTCATTCAATTTTCAACAACAATTATTATTTCGTTTACTATCAATAAATGACAGTTTATTTAAATCAAAAAAGCATTTATTCAGCTTTAAAATGATTATAGAAACAGGAAGCATTATATTTAAACACAGATGAAATATTCAGGTTGAATTAATCTTGTATTGACTGACTCGACCTTTTTCGTTTGCTTTTCCAGAATTATATCATATGACTGTAATGTGGAAAATAGCAGAAATACGCGCTGAGCAGTAACAGTAAATTGGCAACCATGCGACGAATATTCTCGGATGTCATTTGGCAACTACGCCTTCGATATCTGAAATTCAACATAATTCCTAAACTCGCCACTTTAAGTCGTAGAGGGCATACCAAAACCTCTGATTTTTTGAACAGTCGGTAATTCACAACATGAGACACCAAGTCCCATAAGATGATAGGTCTATCCTGTATCTAGTCGGTGGTTATTGCACCTTTTTTATCGCGCATGCGCGACGAAATGCAGGAACGTATATACGCCTTATGTTTGTGGGGAAAGTAGGAGCGGAGAGTAAATTTACTCTCTGGTAGGAGAGAACTGTTCTTAGCGGGAAACCGACGACACGACGAGACGGTCATACTACGAAATTTTGGTAAGTTATTATTATTATTATTATTAATATATAAAAAAGAAAGTTTTGCGAAACATTGCGGGGTGAACGAGGTACCCCATTTTAGCCCAACTTGGTAAATACTTTACTGACGCTAAAATCGTTGCGCATGCGCGAAAAGAGGTGCAATATATCGTCAGAATATCATCATTGGGTGCATTCGAAGAGGACGCCTCGATCAATCTCGAATTTCTAAGTCGATAAAGCAGTCGATTTTAAGCCGGGAAAATTAACAAGGTGTTAGGTCTAATGTTATGTCTCGTCTATGACTCTACGTAATCAGTGCGTTGGTCGTTAGCCGTCTCTGTCACATATTGTAATGTTAAATCATTCCAAGATCGATATTACTATCTCGGATTAATATAGAAATTGCCAGGCTTAATCTGACAATTTTTATCTAACATATTATAATAACTGATGAAAGAGAATTGTAAAATCTACTAATTACTTTAATCCTTATGTATGGCTATAGCCAACCAAAAAGTCTAGATTGTTTAAAACCTTTTGTGTGTTAGTATCTGACGTATTTCCACAAATTTTCATTTCAAGACTATAAATTAATATATTAGCGAGCAACGAATGAACACTCAATGAAATTTTTAATATTCTTAGAGGAACGTGAACATATTGATGAAAGAAATGCAGTGAATGGGTACCCGGTTGGCTACACAATAGGGTTAAATAATGTATAATTGATACATATTGATAACGACGATCACCGCAAACGCGTGTAGTATTGTAGAACAATCGTCAACTTGTCGAAAACCAACGTGTTGCCAACGACTGATAGCTATGAACGAAACAACTGACTAATTTCGTTCTAATTATAGCGCAGACAAGCCTCGTTCTTATCATGGTGATTGCCTCTTAGTCGGTTTGCTGTATTCCCAGATAGCACAGACACGTCTCAAAGATGTTCGGAAGATGCCTGCCGCAAGACATTCAGAGATCTGAAAGATGTCGCCAACGTCGGTGGGATGTCGCTGCTAGGTCGGTGGAACGTCGTTGGAAGGTCGTTGTGACTAATCTTACCATCTTAAAGATGTCTGTCGAATGTCTGTTTGGCATCTTTCCGACATCTAAACAGACATTCGATGGACGTATTTTCGGACGTCTTTATATACCGATAAATCAGGTTAATAAAAGGCGAAAAACAGGTTTAAAATAGAACAAATATATTTATTTATATATAGATAAATACAATTAATTGAAATTAAATTATTAAAAGAAAATAAGCACAATATTAAAACTAAAAAATGGCGTATTTCTTCTTTTTTTGGTCGCTGTCTCGTTCGCCTCCTTCAAATGGCAGAACTCCTAGAGAACTTCGGTCAGCGGGGTCCGCACGAGGTTGTTCTGCTTCACAAGCGTCCTCGGCACAACATCTTGGCTTGAGTGGCAACTTCTTGGCTCCTCTTTCTGCTGCCTTTTACCACACTCTCTGAATCTGTTTGGAATCAGAGATTCCTTGGTGGTGGCTGTAATTGCAAATAAAATATGTTTTATTGAAAAAAGTATACTAATTACAGTAAATTTACTGTCTGAGGGTGCTTCCTTTTGCATTTACATACCAATTTTGCTGTGACTTGTTTGCTCGTGCATCTGCTGTCTATTTTCATATTCTCTGGGACTGTTTGGAGTCATAGATTCCTTGGTGGTGGCTGTAATTGCAAATAAAATATGTTTCATTGAAAAAAGTATACTAATTACAGTAAATTTACTGTCTGAGGGTGCTTCTTTTTGCATTTACATACCAATTTTGCTGTGAATTGTTTGCTCCTATTTCTGCTGCTATCATGCGCATTCTCTGGTCTGTTTACAATCAGCAAATCGTTGCTCATGGCAGTCACTGAAAATAAAATGTTTCATTGAAAAAAGATGTACTAGTAACAGTAAATTGAGTATCGCAGTGCGCTGCTTTTTGTATTTACATACCAATCTTGTTGCAACTTCTTGGTTTCTCTGCCTGCTACTTCCTTGCATACTCTCTGGGTCTGTTCGTGAGTAGCGATAACGTCTGTTCCTCACTGGTTGTAGTCGGCAGTGACTGACAATAAAATATGTTTTGGTGAAATAAGATATACTAATTACAGTAAGAGGATGAGATATATAGCTATGAATGTAATAATTTAATGTTCTATATGTAGGGCGCTTCTTTTTGTATTTACATACCAATGTTGGTTTTCTTCTCCAAATTTGGAGGGGTGGGTAAAATTTTAGTCCCACACAATACGGGTTTCTTCTGTTTTATCTTCATCGCCGCTTGTGTATGTCCATAATCCGTTACTGCCGAGTACTTGTCGAGATTCTGCGATCCGTATATTTAGTACCGAATTTTTTTTTCCTTCGGCGATGTCCATGTTTTCACTTTATAGGGTTAGGATTTCGTGTGATTTTTCCACTTATTTAATTTAATTTATAACTTTAACAGGAATTATTCACGTACACAGGTTAAGTGAAACACTCGTAAATTGGTACGTGTAACAATGTATTTAATCAGATTTAATATGTAAAAATGAAAACTAGTAGGTATGTTTTTATGTATTTTCTGAGATACATCTTTTATACACCTAATGATTGGGCATAGATTTTTCGCGCATGCACGGCCAAAACAGGAGCGTATCTACAATGATGCAGCGGAGAGGCCAGAGTAATGACGTCCTGAGGCAGTTATATTGGCGAGAGTGTAGCAGTATTATTGTTCTCATGATTTTAGAACAATATTTTGTTCGATTTATCATTTCAATATTTCATATGTATCCACTACCAAATGTTTAAAAGTCTGCGGGGTGCTACCCGATTTCATCGAAAAGGTTTCGTTACTGAAGCTGAAATTGCCGCGCATGCGCGAAAAATTGGGGCTTCCTGATTGGCCAGATAGAGCTCCGGCTCTCACCAACGCCATCTCTATGGACTCGTCAGTACTTGTAGAGAACCTATTAACATCTTGTTTGAGACGTTCAAAAGGCATATTCCCTCATACGTCTGAAACAGGTCTTCGAAAAGACATCTGTCAGATGTTCGAACCACGTCTTTTTCAGACGTAGACATTCAGACATAAAACAGACGTAAAACCGACATCTCTAAGATGTTGTGTGCTATCTGGGTTGTCTGATGACGAATAGGTTATCCGTTACCCTTCCGTGCCTTTTGTTTCTCGTCGAACCAAATTTATTGTCAGATTCCACGAGACACGTTTCATGGCCGAGAATCAGTTTTTCCAACAATTAGTCAGTATAGCATGCGTAAAGTACGCTCGTAAATTCCAAAGTAGCCTTTTTTCAAATAAATCGTTTCCACATTCCACGAACGGAAGTAGAGGGTACGCAGTGTGTCCTGTTTTTCTGGCGACGCCGATAATTTACCCTTCCCGAGTAAAATTAGTGTGTCAAGGAAAATCTGTATAATGAATGCGCTTTTCCCGAGAGTTTCTTTAATGTCCGAAGGACCGAATGGTGAACGCCTGAACAATTAACAAATGACAAATGAAGAGCGTTCTTCCCTTATTTACCTTGTTTACTTATTTATCGTGCATCGTATCATCACGTACGCGATCGTATCGATTAGAGTTCGAAATCGTAACATTGTGATCGATATCAAACTCGATATCGTTAGGTATTTATATGTATAATACGTGGACCGTATTAATTATTTTCATTGGAAAAATGTTTTATTGGAATTTCCAAGAATCTGGTGCAATGTTCATATAACTCTTTATTTGTTCCCCTCAGGGTTTCAAATACATTATCATCTTCATCCTTTACACGTCTCATCCTCCGTTCTTATACTATATACCTTATAACTAATATTTCTTAACCTATCTCAATCTATCGCTTATTCTATATTCTTACAACTAATATCTTACGTCTACTTAGACCTGAACCTAACTCTATATATACATTTATTTACAGTTTATTTACGTAAGAATCTGGTACAATAATATGTGAATATAAGCTTCCCTTTTTCTTAGCTGGTCGCAGAACAGATACGAACGCTTTAGTATTTTTTCTAAATAACTCATGGGTCACGATTCGTTCCGACCGTTTCGCAATCTTCTGTGCGACACTTGAAAAACATTCACGTAGAAAAATGAAGAGGCTATTCAGAATTTTCCTTGTACGATGGAATTACCGCTACGACTACGGTGATTCACAGTGGTCGTTAGTGTTGGACTGTGTTGGACCCAGCATACGCATCGTGCAATTCACTTCGTATGTGCGTATATGCAGAGAGGATATCTCTGTTATTGAAATAGTGGATGATTCTGGAAACTGAGACAAGTTACTGCTCTTTTTTAAGTAGCCCAATTTTTACAAATATCATATTTCTAAGGAAAAACGGATATTGATGTAACGACAAAAATTAATACTGCAAAAGACTTCGGTAATACAACATCCAAAAGCCATATGTTTACAACAACAACTTCTTTTTTTATCCTCTTGTAAAGATTAGGGAAACCAATAAAACTGAATTCGGTTTCATTTCAGGTTTATTATATTGCATATAGGTATTACAAAATTTTTGAAGATGAATTACAATTTTCTACAAAGATTATTTCTTACTAACGTCTTTTGTTCATAACATAACGTAAACAAGTTGCGCTATGAACTGATGTACTATTTGATCTTCCTAAAATTCGCTTACAGATTCGCTTGTAATTAATTTTCTACGGAATTTTTTTTCAAAAAATGATTTATTTGTAAATTTTGACGTAGTATGAACACAGTTTTAAATCGATATGAAGCAGTGACTTTTTCGATTTTTGTCCATGGTTCGGCACACTGTACGTTAGCTCAACTGGCCTGGGTTTTTCCTTTCCTTCGTTACAGTCGTTCAGTGAGTCGAGATTGAAGAGGCTGAGTGAACACTTCTACAAAGTAGATTTCAAAACACATTCTTATTTTAACATCTTGCTTCCATGAAAACCAACACAGATTTATTAACAAAATTGAGTACACGGATAACCAGAAGTTCACGACCGATGCGTTTATCGCGGACGCTCGTTTCAATCTATCTTCTTTTTTGAAATCTGCCGTTGGCGATCAAAAAGCCGTAAGGAAAAACGGATTTATTAACAAAATTGCGCTACTTAAAAAGGAGCAGTATCTTGTCCCAGTTTTCAGAATCACACTGTATATATATATATCTTTATGTATAATCGCTAATACTCCCACGGAATTGATGAATCGATTAATCTGAAGACACGATTCCTGAAATAAATTGTATATGTATGATGAAAATGATATCTCTTCGTGAATAACAGAGTAACGTTTATCTCGAGCTAATAGTAAATTGATAAGAAATTGTGCCATTCTTGATATTCGACTATTCATGTATATGTATACAAGGTGTCTTAGCCAAAGCAGGCCACCTAAATATCTCCTTTATTTTTGATGACACGAAAAATATTTACGGCATAATTTAAATGGTATCGAAGGAGGAATCTCATAGAAGAATAATTTTGTCATCGTTATTTAAAAAAAAAAATACATTTGAACATGCTTAAGTCATTACTTTCAGGTGACCTTGAGTCCAAAACAATGTGATAAAATTGCAGGTACAACGTGTGCACTTATAACTTATAATGTTATAACACAAACAGTAAGTTCAAATGTAATCCTAATACTATCCTGCAATTTTATCACATTTTTTGGAGTCAAGGTCACGTGAAGGTAACGACTTAAGCATATTCAAATGTATTTTTCAGCCGCTACAAGATGGAATACAAAAAAACAAGATTCCTGATAAAAAAAAATAACAATGACCTTGAAAAACTATGAAAAAATAACCGGACAAAAAAATTGTTCTATGATATTCATCCATCGATACCATTTAAATTATGCCATAAATATTTTTTGTGTCTTTGGTTGAGACACCCTGTCTTTATACATAAATGTACTCGTATTTGTAACTATCTATACGTATATGTATACGTACGTATACACGCGCACAAAATTGTATACGTAGATAAGCAATTTGCACGTGTCAAAAATAACATAACACGAAGTTATTGCTTCCTGTTCGGTTGCTTCAACATTTTTCTAAAACTGTCAAAGTCCGTTAAAAAATTTTACGTGCTTTCGTGTACAAGCACAGATATCGATAACCGCATACGTAGATCCTATCTAATCGCATATAGTCGATTAAACTCTTGATATTAGGATACGTGAAATCAATCGAAAAAGTTAATCAAGTCTTTATCATATGTTACAACTGAATGGTATCTGTGAAGTAAACTATCTGTTCTAATAAGTATCGGTGTTGCCGTCCCATTTAAATTATTCTTCCGTGGGATAGGGTAGAGATTCCTCTAACCAAGTAAGTAGTCTAAGTGTCGATCATTGTCATTTTGTAATTATGAATCGTAAGATCAATTTCAACTCGTTTGGACCCGAATGTCGCGTACTCTGCAGATCATTTTCGTAGAAATAAATGTCGGGAACGGAAAGAGTTCGTTTCAACTTGCTTAGCTATTATTCATTTTATCATAGCAACAGTCATTACCATGTAACGGCAGTCGTAACCGTAAAGTATGCGTAGTTGTAAAAATTGCATAATTTTTTTTAAATTGGTCCAAAAGACTTGAATTTTTAAAAAGTTATGCGATTTCTCCAATTGTATCTATACACAGTGGGTGTACGAAGTGTTCGTACACTTATTAAAATGAAATAACTTGTTTATAATTGTACCAAACAACCTGATTTTTTATAATTAATTAGAAGCATTGGTTTATAAAATGACGAGCAAAAAAGATTTTCCAAAAAATTATTATTTACAAGGTTGCATGGAAAAATAAAAAAAGGAATTTTTTAAAACTTTTTTATATTTAGGCCTTTAATGAAAATTTAAAATTTATGTTTATTACAAACATGCTGAAAATTTCATCGAAATCGATTAACGCACGAGTTGCAAACAGTTAAAAATGATGAAGATCGTAGTTTTACACGATTTTCGATCCAAAAGATTTCCATGAAATTTTCATTATGTGTTTAACTACCATAGATTTACAAAAGGTAAATTTTAAATTTTCATTACGGGCCCAAATAAAAAAGTTTTAACAAATGTCTCTTTTATATTTGCATGTAACCTTGTAAGTAATAATTTTTGGGAACATCTTTTCTTCATATCATTTTTTAAACCAATACTTCTAATTAATTATAAAAAATCAAGTCGTTTGGTTCATTTATAAAAAAGTTATTCCATTTTGAGTTTTAACAAATGTCTCTTTCATATTTGCATGTAACCTTGTAAGTAATAATTTTTGGGAACATCTGTTTTTCATATCATTTTTTAAACCAATACTTCTAATTAATTATAAAAAATCAAGTCGTTTGGTTCATTTATAAAAAAGTTATTCCATTTTGAGTTTTAACAAATGTCTCTTTCATATTTGCATGTAACCTTGTAAGTAATAATGTTTGGGAACATCTTTTTTTCATATCATTTTTTAAACCAATACTTCTAATTAATTATAAAAAATCAAGTCGTTTGGTTCATTTATAAAAAAGTTATTCCATTTTGAAAAGTGTACCAACACTTTGTACACTCGCTGTATATGTATAGACGGGGAATTCCTCGAGTAGTCGTGTCTATCACGCGTCGTTACACCATACGACCAAATACGTAGAAGTTGCATGAATATTATGCGTTCATTAGATTCGAACAATAATCCAGAAACGCCCCCACTTCGAATTCGGGAATTGGTTGTTGTGGAGGGGTGAAGGGGATTTTAGCAGATGGCAGTGGCAGCATCAGTTCTCTGCCTATCAGTGTGTTTGCTCAACTGCCTCAGCTCAGTCTGCTGTTGTATGTAGGTTCGTTGATCGTTGCCTGTGTTGTTAGATTGTCGGAGTTTGTGGAGTGATACCAAGTGATAGTACTTGGTTGCATACGGTCGATGTCGTTTCATTGTTCGCGATCGTTTGTGTTTGATTTCGTTCTTCCAGTTCTCTTTGGGTTATGTTTCTCTTCCAATTTCATTGAGCTCTAACGTTCTTGTTTACGGTAACTCAATGTTCAGTTAACATTTACGTTTCGAAGATACTGCCTGTCGTTTTATAAAATAGATGACTCATGTTTCTGCTACGTTTTCGATCAGCACGTTGACACGTTGCTCAACTAACATAACATTGGTAGATCTCGATTACCTTGATCGTTAAATGTATAAGTACTTAAACCGATGATTCCCATTTAGACACGTCTCATCAATATACCATGCAGAACGGCCACGTTATCGAAAACGGCAATGAATCAACGATCGCAACAGTGCCTCAACAAATACGTGAAACGCAGAATAATGACAAAGCGACGGAAAGCACATCTTTATCACCCAACAATAATCAAACATACTTTGCTGATGAAAAGGTTCCTATACCGGACGTAGACAGTGTAACGTATCTAAGATTATTCGTTTCGTTCTACTCTTGAAAACGCACAGTTTCATTAAGTTGTTGCATATGAAGTATCCGATTTGTATGCTTATTGATCTGACTGTTAATGGATTACAAGTGTCATAATCGTATTACGCTGGATATTGAATTTTTTAGTCATTCGATTGGTTTATTCACAAGACTGCCATCTCTATTTTGTAGTTTTCTTTACTATCAAAGAATAGGGCATTGATTGACTACATATCACGTAATACTATCGATAACAAAAGAAAACAGAGCTTTATTAAAATTATATATCGAAGATAAATGAAATTGAAAACTAGACCTTAAGGATCAGTTACTAAAATTGGTCACTTCATACGCAACAACGAAATAGTTATAATCGTCGAGCGTCACTAATGTTGAATGAACCTTTTATAGGGTGCCTTCAGTTTCAGAAAATTATGGGCGTTTACGGGTCCTGGATTTTTAATGTCCATAGCTTATCTGGATCCTGGGAATATAGAGTCTGATTTACAGTCTGGAGTCACAGCCAAATACAAGGTATATTTTCCAAGCTTGTTCCTTGGTTCGATAGAGCAGTTAGCGGAACCAAATATTTTCTTTTCTATCGTGTCTACGTTTCTTTTTTGTTTTACAGTTATTATGGGTACTATTAAGCGCGACGATTCTAGGCCTTATTATGCAAAGGTTGAGCGCCAGACTTGGCGTTGTAACGGGTTTACATTTAGCTGAAATGTGTTATAGGCAATATAAGAAAGTACCTAGATTAATATTATGGATAATGATAGAGATAGCCATTATTGGTAGCGACATGCAAGAAGTAATAGGAACTGCCATTGCCCTATCTTTATTGACGAACGGAGCGTAATGTCACTTCAGTTTCTAATTTTTTTTTGTCGTGTACATTCGATCGACTTACATAGATTCATCAAATCATTTTTTATACATTTTAGAATACCCATATGGGGCGGCGTGCTCATCACAGTGATCGACACTTTCACGTTTTTATTGTTAGATAAATATGGTTTGAGGAAATTGGAGCTCTTCTTTGGATTCCTAATCGCTGTAATGGCTGTGACTTTTGGTTACGAGGTAAGTTGTATTCAAAATCATATAAGGATTCATACAACTAGTTCTTTCTCTTCACTATATCTTTGTTTTTTTTCTGTTTGTTAGTATGTTGTCTCAGCGCCTCCGCAAGGCGAGGTAATAGAAGGCATGTTCGTGCCCTGGTACAAGGACTATGACAGGCAAATGTTGCTACAGGCTGTGGGCATTGTCGGCGCAGTTATAATGCCGCACAATTTATATCTTCACAGCGCATTAGTGAAAGTAAGGAAACTTAAAAGGGATACAAGTAATACTGTTTTTCTAAAGGCAAAATCAAAATTTTACTTTAACACGCCCGTTTATAATTTTTAGTCGAGAGACATCGATCGTAGAGAACCAAAAAAAGTGAAGGAAGCAAATATGTATTATTTCATCGAAGCTTGCATTGCGTTGTTGGTCTCTTTTATCATAAACGTATTTGTCGTAGCAGTCTTTGCATTTGGACTTCATGATAAAACTAATATAGAAGTTGTGAGTATAGAAAATGTAATGTCGACTGTAAAATACTCATGGTTTTATATTTATATACATATACATTTCATTACAGCGTGAAGTATGCGAGGCTCATAATAACACTATGTGGACCAACACATTTCCGGTGAGTAATTTAATCGTACCGCTATTTATGTATATTAAGATTAATGTATTAGTTAAGATATTAATGTATTAGTATCAGCTTAATAGGGTAATAAAATGAAGAATACAATTTTTATTAGGCTCCTGTGTGCTGCGATCAATGTAAACATTTTTTTTATTTTGCATAAAGATCAGCAGTGTAGTAATCAGCATTTATTAATCACTTCTTAAAGTCAAATTTCACACTTCAAAATTGATTTTCTCAATTGCAGGCTAATAACGAAACCGTTTCTGTAGACCTGAACAAAGGTGGCGTGTTTCTCGGTTGCGCGTTTGGTGCCGCGGCATTGTACATTTGGGCCGTGGGTATTTTTGCCGCTGGCCAATCATCTACGATGACAGGCACGTACGCGGGACAATTCGCAATGGAAGGATTTCTGAATCTTCAATGGGCTCGATGGAAACGAGTTCTTTTTACTCGAATGATCGCTATCGTTCCTACTTTCCTTGTAGCAATGTTTAGCAATGTAGACAAGTTAACTACCATGAACGACATCTTGAACGCCATTATGACGCTGCAATTACCTTTTGCAACCTTGCCAACCATAGCATTTACAAGCAGCTCTCAAATAATGGGCGAATTTCGAAATGGACTGTACGTAATTGTATACTATTCATCCAGCAAATATTCTATGTCTGTCGAACTGTTTAAATTCGAAAGTTCATTCTTCCAAATTTTCAGAGCAAACAAAATTGTTGCGACAGCACTGTCTGCGTTAGTGATAACTATAAATATATATTTTGTTGTAAATACGGTCGAAGAGGATTTACCACATCATTGGGCAGTGATATTAGCAATTGCGATATACTCCATCTTGTATCTATTATTTTGTCTTTACCTGGTCATTCATATGGCTATTAGCATGGGTGCAACTTCTATTGCCGATAATTGGGTACGTTCAAACGAGTATCGTTGGCATTATCTGTATCGTTGTATCGTTCAAAATTTACCACTTCATTTGTTTCTGTTGCAGTTTGTAAGAAAATATATAGGTAGTCCTGTAACTACGACGCTTGGATTATCCAATCCAACTATATACGCAAGGTGAGATTGTATTTTGTCTATCCTTCTATTTTTAACGATATTTATTAGTCGATTTATTTATGTGTTTTTATATTGTTTTAATATGCAAATGAAAATATTATTTTACACGTGCTTGTAAATTGTATACGATTACAGTTAAGCAGTAATTTAGCCATTTCAAAGATCTTACATGTTTTTCATAAACGATTTTTATGTTTGTATCTTGTGCAAAGGTTTATCGGGTATTTGTGGTGTCTGTTTTTTAGCCGAATGTTGTTGTATGCATGTGTGTGTTTACTATTGTTATATTAGTTGGATTAATGTCGTGTAACATCATAAATGTACTAATCGTTACTATACAATCCTCCAAGATAACGATTTTTTAAATTTAATCAGGATTAATATGAACGCTTGTCTGTGCGTGCGTGTATGCTCAATGTTGTATATTTAATGGATCACGTAGCCTTGCAAGGATCACGTAAATATCTACTGCATGTAGAAACAATTTACTTTGTCCTGCATTCTTATCCAGAAATACCAGAGTTGTTTAGGTGATTCTCCGGTATTTCTGTCCTCCACCTTGTATACATTGAATTCAATTTAGATGAATTCAGAGCAATATGTCCGAAGGTGAACAATTTCTTTGTGGGTATACAATGTATATACACGCTTTATTAACCATGTATACGTTTTTTAATAAATACTAACGTACAAAGTATGGACAACCGATTGTGTTGCTTTCTATTACTTACATTTAGCAGTTCATTCAGGAAAGGTAAATGCGTTGTGTGTGATAGATGTCAATCGATTTACGCTTGAAACATTAAAAGGATAGTTTTGTTTCCAGGATTGCAAGGGTGCGTGATGGGTCTTCTCATTCCTCTATAATGAGACTATGGGGTTTTCCTGTAGCAGAAAGCGCTAGATAAAAGATCAACCCACTGTAGCTATTTTTGTAAAGCTGCTACAGCTACATGCTGCCAAATAATGCAAATTACGCCTCGTAAACGTGAAAATAGAAAATTCGGGGGCGACTGTGTCCTAGATTGATGTTTTGTTTAGCGCTTTTGACTACTGAAAAACACCGTCTTTGCATTAGAAAGAAATGAAAAGGCACATTCCGCACCCTTGCAATCCTGAAAACGAGAATACTCCCTTAAGCAAGGAGGATAATATTAATATTAAGTAGGAGCATGTATTATACGTATATTTTGCCGGTATATTAGCATTTAAGTATCTAATAGACATTAAACATCAAACGAATCAAGCCTATAGTTAAAAGTTCGAATGATCCCTTTTTCATTCATAGTTTCTTCAATGTGTCAGAAACATCATTAAGTACGTAAATGAGTTTGACTTGTGATATACTATTTTAAACAAGACGTCTTCTCCCAAGTACAGAACAATATGTCTGTTTTCAAACTGTTGCAAGATTATCCAATTTCAACACATCATCGCATCATCGCATATGGTATGTAATGTCATCTGGCAATGTTTTTTAATCATTTTCCTTTTTTTTCAATAACACGCGCACACAATAATATGACACCATGCAAGTTGAAATTGTGGTTTCTTAGACATTGCTTAGTGTACCTATTACAATTATTGATAGTACACTTATTTGTCAGTTGCTGTGTCTGTCATAAGTGATTTTTGATCGCCATAGTCCCCGTAACAGTTTAACGATACTCCTTAAATTGTTAACTAAATACATTTTCATTGCATGCGCATTTTTAACCAAATGAAGGGTCAACAGTCAAACTCTTACTTGATTTTTGAAACGTTCCCAAGAAAGGTAAGTTCTCTCCCTGGATTATAAGTAGACCGCGGGATCTTTATGCGTTTATGCCATCTGAAACTTTTCAAAAAGTGCTGGAATATAAAATTCGATAGAATTTTAATTATTCATTCTTTTTAAATCCGATTCAACATTTTTTATATTTTATTTATTCCATATCTGAAAAGAACTATTATCACTGAAAATAAGATTTTATTTAATTTTGAAAATGGTATAAACATCCACAGTCTAATTATAAGAAATAAGTTGCTTTCAAGTCTACAGTCAACCTCGATCGAGACACACAATTAATCGACAATAATATTTCAGATCAAATCCAGCTTTCAATATTCAAGAAAACGGAAATGGCAACTTTAGCACGATACCAGACTATTGATAAAAGATTGGCATCACATGTAAATATATGTATACATACGTGACGTAAATAGGTAGGATCTAATACATATATACTCACGATTCATATTTTTTTACGGATTTCAACGTTGTACAGAATAGAAAACATTTGTACTTAAAACTTTCAATTGTGTACATAGACATATCTCTACTTACTCTTATTTGTATACTATTTAATTTTAAAACAAATGGACGTTATATTGTTATAAAATGATGTTGAAGAAAAGTATCAATTGTGTTTTACTTAATTTCACGGAAGTTCAACGAAATTAACGTTTTATTAAACAATCGAACTATGTATTATGTATAAATATGATTGTCCGTAGACAGAAGAACAAAGACTTCGAAATATGAACAATGTGCAACTCGAAGCTGCCGTATATTCTGTCTATTACTGTTGAGTGCTGCTGGTTCTGCGAACACGCGTGAACAGGTAACTTCTTTAATTTTCTTACTATTAAATAGGAAAGAATAACATTGTTTTCGTCTGTAGTATATCGTTTATTCACGCTCAAATGTCACAAAAATATTTCGAGTTCTATATTCGTATATATGTATATTTGTACACCGATTATTATGTCGAGCAACGGGAAATACGTAATAATATTGTGGTCCATTTCAAGAAAATGTTCAAGCTAACGACACTTTTTAAGTAAAATATCATTTCTCTATCTCCAATTGTACATATTGTCTCTTTACACATACATGTATATCAATCTATCCGCGTTTAAACAATAGTCCAGTACAGCGTAGCAGCGAAATGGCTAGGAATATCCTTTCTCGCTAAAGAACAACCTTTAACTTTCCTGTAGGTAACTTAAAACATTATGACTAGACTCTCGCCGGCATATCGCAGACAAACACGGTTCTCGCGGTTCTTACGTTTCGTTAAAAAAATTTCAGTATTATCTTGATATCACAAGTATGTAAAACTAATCATATCGTAACAATCAAATCGTATTTTAAATTCATTAATTCTGTCGCCTTCATTTCGTAAACTGTTTCATCCTGCATCACAGATCATTTTTCTCGCACGTTCATCAAAATCAATTTAAGTAACATAGCACTTGACAATCATAAAAACTGTTAAAAGTCTAACGCGTTCTTTTTCCCCTGTTAAGGGCTAGTAAAAATCATTATAAAATTCCTCTTAAAAGACAGCCTTGTTTTCAACAGTTACTTCGCGATACTATAGTATAGTATATTACAGGTATCAGTTTTTCTTTTTTAGGACAGAATCGTCCTGCCCCTTCGTTTGTGTGATTGTAAACGAAAATAGTTACATCGTCGATAGAAAAGTACAAATGTCTTTTGCGTTTTTTGAAGTGCTGAATACAATGGGCGTTGAAATACCTTTACTTGTCGATGTATGCAAAAGGAAATACGAGTTTAGCATTTGCTTTGACATTTCTAATCGCTCGATTACAAAGATACCGTCTGTAGAATATGTTTTCAGTTCGAACAACACTATACATATATTCGTTATTATATAGGATCCGTTGTTAACCGAAGGTAATACTGATTGTGTTCTCGTTTGTAATGCCAATAAATAAAACCAATTATAGATAAAATTAATAAAACTAGCATCAGTATAGAAGATGTCAAAGTGGCTGAAATCAAAATAAACAATTATGAGTCACGTGTACGATCAAGTATTTCTTTGCATATAAGAGAGTGAATTGCTTACCGATGACTGTAGTTGTGTTTATGTTGTATCCAAATTTATCTCGATCCATTGCACATGCTTTTTCCCAATTCAAAGGTATAACATCTTTAGTTAGCACGATCAATTCGTTTAAAGGACATAATGCAGTACAACCAGGAAGGGTTAAAAGAATTGGTTCATCACTAGAATTTTTATACGAAACCTGCAAATTGTTTACACAATCAGAGAATTTCCATCCATAAGATTTCAGATGCCCCGAACACTTACCGTTACGAAATACTTTTCTTTCGAGTTTGTTCTCAATTCTATAAGAATCATAGCAGCGAACGGTGGACAGTGTAAATCGAATACATTCAAAGTCATCAACATGTTGGCTATAGTTTCATCATGGGCACTGTACATCCATACTTTTCTATCCGGTTGCAGTGTATTTCTCGACTTTTTCTCCATGTGATCTATCATTTCTCCCAATAGCGACCCTGCAATATATATACACATACATTGTTTTATTTGCCAGCTTTTTCTCATGTGATTTCTATTTACCTGACTTCAAACTTTGCAGTATCTTATTGTGGGCATTGATCGTAAAACTTTTGGCCGCAATAGGTTTTAGTTTATCAGGAAATACAGACTTTGTCCATTCTGGTAGTGTTTTGTTGTAGAAATTCTGAACAAAGTATAGCAGATTTATTTGGTGACGATCCACAAAAAATATATTGGGTTAACAAGAAAGTAATTTTGGTATTTTAAAGTGAAATGAAACCAAATTTTTTGATTCGAGCAATTAATTTAATTTAATCAATAAAGTATTTTCCATTTTGTTTAATCAGTTTTTTGAAGTATTTTTAGAATCATGAAAGTACCAGAAAGATAGCAAAAGATTACATTCTTGATCCAATCATGTGTGAATCCTACCTCAATAAATAAAGTGTCGTAAAGTTGGTCCAAGGTTCTGAGAGAG
This sequence comes from Lasioglossum villosulum, assembly GCA_963971365.1. Lineage (NCBI taxonomy): Eukaryota > Metazoa > Arthropoda > Insecta > Hymenoptera > Halictidae > Lasioglossum > Lasioglossum villosulum. The sequence goes on along the minus strand of OZ020503.1, from coordinate 23,068,117 downwards.
GAAATATTGTTCCCTGATTTTTCTGTTAAATATGCGTATAATTTTTGATTTTTTTTATTGATACGTTTGATTTCTGCAGAATTAAGAAGCTTTTTAAATTCGTAATCGTATCTGGGGCAGTATTTCTTGGCAGCCAACACATAGTCCTCGTTTTCAGGAATAGTATGTACTGGAATAGGCATCCATGGAATACTGTCCCATTGTTGATCACCGTGTGGTGGGTATAGGCCAGCAAGATGCGATTCTGCTGACATTAGAGTACGATCTACGTCGGTACTTTGAACATAAATGTCATTTGGAGAATAGAAGTCGCTCAGAAGATGGGTGTAGCGTTTGCGGAGCCAACGGCCCAGCATTAAATGCTGATGTTTTCCAAGCTATTCATTATACAATAAACATATTAGTCATATTCATTTTCTGTTACAACAGAGACTTAAAGGGATCTTAATGTATTGCAAAGATGTTTGCTTAAAAATTAGATAAGATTAATTTTCTTCCAACAATTCACAAAAAGAAGAAGGCACTAAAAACTAAGTGTACTATTCGTTATTGTTAGAACATATGTGCAATGATTAACTACTTACATTTGTTAACTGACCATATGGTACAGGCCAAAGGCTCTCATTATTATAAGGATCATTTAAATAAGGTCGTATAGGTGTCCTTGCTCCGTGTCTGTACAGCTATAAAATAAATACATTGTAAAATAAAAGTACACAAATTAAAAAATTGTATTACACGTTAGCTAAAGGATACGTGCGTTTATATTCGATGCTATATAAACGAATGATTTTTCAAACTTACAATATTGGCGAAAACAATGGTCCCTGCTTCTTCGTCTTCCGCGTTTGATAAACTCAAGATCGACAATGCCAGGATGTCGATCAACAGATTCCGATTCATGTTTGATATTTCTCGTTAATTTCCCTGACACTTTCAAAACCTCTGGGAAGAGGTTTCACGTGGAAATTCAATTACACATCGATCTATTGATTGCCACAACCTGTGGAATACTGCAACAATCCTAACATTTTCTGGTTTACATGTATGTATATAAATACGTTCCGCTCGACAAAAATGTGTTGGAGATTACGTACATACACGGCATCATGCACGAAACACAAACACGCGGCGTTTAAAAAACCTTATCGTTGCGAAATTTGTTTCGATGCTTTGTTGTCTCCGATATCGGTTGCCTACCATTATCATGGTGTCCGGGGTCCGGGGTAGGGTTATTCACTGTACAGTGGTACTCATCTCGAAAATCTTTTTTCAAATTTACAATAAGTTCTCTGAATAAGTATATATACTCAAATTATGCTGCACTTATACGTACACACATTTTGTTTATATATACATATACATCCATGTTTACATTCGATTTTCGATTGCTGCAAATTATCGCGCAATGCTAAGCAGATAAAAATATATACGCAATTAACGTATCAAATCGTTACCAATTAATAATATCGGTATCGTAATTACATGAAACGGTTTATTAACTCATATAACAACGTGAGATAAAGCAGCCTCGAAATTCGTCCTCGATAATGTTATTTATTAAGATTATTCGAGTACAGGGTCAGAGTGATTATTCGAGCTATAAAAAGCATGTACATACAATAAAGATTAGATGCGTTTAAACAATTTATTGCAATAGTACAAAAATTAAGAAACATACGAAGTGTATTGTATGGGACAATCGTCGTTGTAATTATTGAATGGCACTGGTCGATCGATTGATTGTTGTGATGATGGTCATGATTAAAACATATAATTAAAAGTTGTATATTTTTATACAATGTCTGTACATAAATTTCACAAAACAACTAGTGTATCTTAAACTTTAATATTACATGATAGTACAATTGAGAAAAGAAAAAAGAAGAGAGGATTTCCATTGTATAATAAAGAACGGTAATATCGAATCGTTTCTTACGAATTACAGTTCCGTTTGTTTTCATTATTTTTTTTGTTTTCCGTAAGATTGCACATTTTAATAAATATCCTACTTTTATACCTTTAACCTGAACTCACAATATAAAATTTGTATATAATCTTCTCATCTATATTACAATATGCGAATACATATATTTATTTATCGTATATATATATATGTATATATAAGTCACCTTAGGTACCAGATTAATTTTCCTGTTTCGAATATATAAACATACTCAAAGGCTAACTAACTTCCCCATTCCCCCCCGCCCACCCCCCAACTATAGATTTTTAAAATAAATAAATCTTTCTGTACAGATTATTGCTACGCATAGAAACATATATGCGAGCAATTTATGGAATTCGAAAAATTTTACACGAACAGTTTTACTTTACTAAAATGGTTTTCTACACGATATATAAAGGGATCACTTTGTTATCGATTCTCGCATGGTACACGAACGAACCACGAGAAATTCATTCTCGAATTGCAAGTTCCTTAGAAAATGTTTCTATACATCCGTACCTACGATCTTCGTGTTGTTTGCGTTTGATGTTACTTAATAGTAAGCAATGAAATAGGTTTCGAACAAAACAACATTTCGATCACAGTCTCCGTTGGCGGTAGCGTTGCGTGTAAACAATCAAAAACTGTGCTACAAACGGCCATAAAATTAGTATAGTGAACATTCGCGGGGAACATTCCGGTAAAGGCCACCACTTCGAGTACGAAGCTGTTGTAGGCTGTCTCTGAAATGCAATATGTCGTTAAAGAATTAGATAATCGAAAACGATAATATCGAATGTTTAAATTAGAACTTGGACATTGGATATAATCTTACGGTTTTCGGCGCCAACGCTTGCAACGCTTGGCCTTCTAAGCTACGCACTCTAGCTGTTATTCTATCCAAGTCTCTTTGTAAATTTTGCATAGTCGCGGCGATTTGATTAAAAAAGTCAACATTTGATTTCTCATCTCTCTTCCTTTGTCGACCTCTGTCTTGTTTACTGTCTACTACCGCCGTTTCCGTGTAACCATTTATATTGGCATATCCATTAGTTAATTCTGAAGGATTCTCTTTTACAGCAACCGTCTCGCTGATTGCGTCGTTGCTAACATTTACACCATTTAATACTTTCTGGCTGGAAGTAGAAGTTTTCATTGTGTCCTTTTGTGATCGTTCCGGAGCAGTCTGAGCGTGAAAGAGTATCCATTGTATCAGTTCAAAATAAAACAAACTATTAGCTTCGATATCGTGTACTTTCACTAATATCAACGACTTACTTCGACGGTGTCTATAAATTCCTCCTCCTCGCCGTCGCTATCCGGTGGCAATGGACTGGCACTGTTACTACTGGCTGGACTAGTTTCTAAACTACTCGCGATGTGTCTGGTCATATTGCAAACTCTGTGCGGTGATGTTTCTCTGGATGCTGTGTAACATTTGTTTATTATGGATTTGGAATGTAGTCCACTTGAATATCTTGGTTATTTCAAACAATGCGAGAAAATGTTACTTACAGATGCTGTAGGATTTAAGAAACTACATAATATTTGAGGATATGTTCACTACGTCGAATGTAAATCGAATACGTTCCATAATGAAAGAATACGACAATCTATTGAAATCAAGCATACAAATTTCTACATTCCATACTACGTCGAATGTAAATCGAATACATTCCATAATGAAAGAATACGACAATCTATTGAAATCAAGCATACAAATTTCTACATTCCATTTAAAAAGACAAAGGTGACCTCTATATCGTCTGTACCCCTCCACTTACAAGAATACCATTTATACTGTATTATGTAGTTTCTTAAACTCTACAACTTCTGTAAGTAACCATTTTCTCGCATTGTTCGAAATAACCAAGATATTCAAGTGGACAGAGTTTGTGGAACACACTGTATGTTCTACATATATGACGTAGCATCCATTTGATGCTTATCAATGTTTTTGTAAATACCAACCCAAAGGTGAACCAGATATCGGTGAACCAGGTTGTGAACGCATCCGCTCTAAAACAGGGCCAACAAGTAGTTCCAAGTCCTCTTGTGGGACACTCTCATAAAATGTATCCAAACTTCCCAGAAAATTAGCCACTTTGTCCGTATAAGACATGGTTTCCACAATCTAATGTAAATATAAATTGGCATCAAAGAATGTTGGTAAATTATAAAATTAAACTATAGCACGATTATATTGTAAAATGCGTATATACGTATACATATTCTTTTTAGATCAACCTTTTTCAATTCTTCTACATAATTATTCATAGCTTCTGTTGTACTCATATTACCCAGTCGAGTCCAAGCATCCCACTTAGCTTTTTTGACTAAATCCCAGAAAGCAGGCTTTGGTTGTTGGCACGGTCCTTCTGTTGCTTGTTTATAGTATGCGTAAAAGCGTAGCATAACTTCATTGCTAGGTTGATACGCTCCTGCAATACAATAAGAAAAAGAGAATGTAAGTAATCAAACTACTTTTTTTTCGATATTCCATTACGTTTGGTATTTATCAGTTAACGATGGGTGTTTACAAATGTTTTAACAAACTGCACGGTAACTTTGATAAAAAGATTTTACTGATTGACCTTTGCCCAAACAATAAGTATGTATCAAGATAAAATTTGATGTATTTCTCACTGCAGAATATGAAAGTCTACAGAAATATTAAAAGAATGTTAAAAAGAATAGAGTACAATTGCACCTGATGGATGCATCAGTGTATATCCACATAAAATACAAGGTCATAGGGAGTTAGGACTCTTTCATTTTTCTCTACTTTTACTTAAAAAAGTGCAGCAACTCGTCCCAATTTCCAGAATCACCCTATATTATTTGTGATCACTGAAGAAGAACATCATCGTTTTCAACACAAAGTACAGTTCACCCAGTCCTGTCTGGCTAGAAAGTGAAATGAGAGTATTCGTGGAATATTTCCACTGACAACAAGTGGAAAGTACATTTCCACGCCTATGAATTTAATAACAGTTGGCGAATGTGTTTTCCCTGATGTTATGCGAAACAATGAAATTATTCGATAGAAAAGAATTCTGTTGTGGGAACACCTGCGATGCATACGTTTAGTAGCACAGAGTGGAAAGAAAATAGAAATAAATATCTAGAGTCTAATAACTAACAATGACATACGTGGTAATTTCTTTTTGTCATTATCATATTCATTTGCAATTTATTACAGCTGTATGCATGTAAAGTGTGTATTGTATGCACGTCACAAAACGACCGCGTCATTATTAAAGATCGGTCCGAGCAAAACACGTTCTGTCGCGACAACGAATTTAAATAAAAAGATACAGATAAATATTTTGTCAAGTCAGGCGTGAACTTTGTACGATAACTCGGCGTTACGAGAGCTGTTCGTCTGTGTGCAAAGCAAGCAATCTCGCATGCGTTTTCCGTATAACAAATTGACAGGACAAAGAAACTAGTCGAACGGGTCTGGTTGTGAGTACATAAAAAATGCTTCCGCGAACAGGGAAAAAAAGTGAGGTAACGAACTTGCGTGCACGATAGGCGATCGTGTCTCTCGTAACAAGTGTGTGTTTTGCATTCTGTGCACGAAGGAATCGTAGCGGACGGAGAGACTAAAATCGTCGAAGGAAAACAGAATGCACGATAGACGTTCACACGGCGAGACGTTCGATTGAAAAATGATTCAGGACCGTGGATGGAAAGTTTACCATTTTTTGGCAGACTCCTGATCACATTAACAGCCGCGTGAAACTTCTCCTCTGTCGTCATGGTAAAATCTGCAGTTTTTTTAACAGATAGATACACAGACCTGCTTCGCCTCGACGTTTCCTCGGATTTTTGTTTATATCGATCGTTTCGAATCGAGTTAGCCGGCGTTATATCGAACGGAAATGATTTTGAAAAGTCATCGATCGATCCACTTTCGAAACGCGAGCAGCCAAAGATACGCGTAAACAGGACAACAAGCAAATGACAGATCACCGATTGATGACTGGCGATCGTCCGTCCGGTAATCACAGATTCACGACGGCGCATGCGCGCTAAGTGATCGGACGTTTAACCCCTTCTTTGTTGCAAAATTTACATGTATACAAGGTGTACGACGTACGACTATATACCATCTGCCGTTAATTGCATTATTGCATATGCACACGGCGTATCAGATCGGAGTCGTCGAAAATGGACGACGGTTATTACTGTCAATTGCAGCAAGAACAATGTACATCTTTTGTGTATATTTTCTATAGTATTGCTTATACCGAGCACCAACGCAAAACTATTCTAGGAAATTCAAATTTCGGAATCCTCAAACGATTCCTAGGCTTGGAGAAAGCGTTACCGTTTCTTTTCGCATATTTCCTTCGCTATAGACCTCTGAATAAACAAGGAAGGAGATACCGTGTGTCGGACGAATCGAAAAATTTTGAAAGCGCGGCAATATTCGAACGCTATATACACGGTGGTCCACGCAACTTGCACACTTATAATAACTCCCGGAGTATGCGTTGCACGAAAAAGTTTTGTATACAGAAGTTGCATGGTCTGAAGGGATACATTGTGTAGTGTATTTATTTTTTCTACAGGTGGAAGCGTTTCGGAGATTCGAAGGTACCCTTACCCTTAGCCCATCTTCAGTTTGTTACTTCGAAGTACTTGTCGAGTCAGCGAACATGACAATTACGAGTTCTAATTTTCCAAGTGTTCAAATAGAAATTTTCACAAGATTCTCTTTGAAAAATTTTCACATCTTGTTCGAAATTGGCATTCCTCCGATCGGAGCTCCCTCAGGGGCTCACTCACGGGTGGGGCCGTTTATTAAACGTTTGTTAATGTTTGGTCCTCGAGGATGTTCAAAGAGGTATTTTTTTCAAAAATATACGTGTCGGACGATGGGAGAACATTTCTTTTTAATATTACTCGGACCAATCTACCGGTGAATCCTTCTGAAGGATTCCTTCAAAATTCTAGTAATAGTTTTCAATCGATTCTGCCAGAAATTAATTAACCATTATTCGTACATCGTTAATAACAAAAACATTGCTTGCAAACGGGGGATTGTACCAATTTATCTATGAAAAATGAAAAATATTGGATATTCATCGTAGCAGCGAATGATTCGTGCCACTTTCCCACAAGACGCGATGTTAATTCCGGCACGAATTATCTGCTCTTCCTAAAAGTCCGTGCAGCGGCAAAACGCTCAAACCGTTCGCCAAATTTAGTTCCGAATCTGCTGCTAGATGGTGATGTACGGACTGCTTGTGGCGGATGTAGATACGAAGATAATGTAGATCTCTGTTAATGTTAATTGTATCGATTAATTTGTTTATATTTTGTCGTTAACATTTATTTCGTGTTTGATTTCCTACCAACAAATGTATCGATATTATAAAATTACAACGAATTCAAATAAATATTCAAAGAAGTAACACCTCCATAATTTGGAAAATGAACAACAACTTAAAACTTATTCTGGGCCAAAAGAAAATAAGATTTGTAGATTTAATATTTAAAAAAAATCAATGTGTAATTTCAAAATATTTTATAATCGAAAATTGTACGCAAATTTTTGAAGAATCGATTTTACTATAAAACATTAGAACGGCAAAAGGTTTATTATAAAGATCGAACAGCTGGAATCGATAAATTTATCATAGTATTATATTGAATAAATTAATGCGAATGTTTATGGTTTAAAAGTTATTCTGTACCTCGAGTTCTATCGCCTATTTTTACTAAAAAGTTACATTGGCAGATGGTCAAGGGAGTGCTGATTCAGATCGTTAGCAAAAGGAATTGTTATAAACATCGAACAGCCAGAAATAATAAACTTTTCTGTGAATTCAATCGAATAAATGAATGCTTGTAAATGTTCATGTTTTAAAAGTTATTCCATATCTCGAAATCTATTGCCTATTTTTACTAAAAAATTAGACGGTAAGATGGTCAAGGGAGTGGTTGTGGACATCGTTGGCGAAAGGAATTGTTATAAACATTGAACAGCCAGAAATAACAAATTTATCAATAATTATTAATTCGGCGATCGAAATCGGCCGATGGTAGCTGGAGCGGGGGGGAGAGGCCACGCGGGAGCGCTCAGTCAGTCACTCAGTCAGTCTTCGCGGCGGAGTCGTCTGAAGCGCACGGTGCAGCACGGTGTGCGGCACCAGGAGTGCTCCAGTGAGTATTAATTCGAAAATTCCTTAACACTTGCTTCTAATTTTTATTTCTACTATTTTAATTGGAATTTCCATCGAAGAAGAAACTCTTCAGTGTTCCATTAATTTGTATTTCTGATTTCGATTTGATTTACGCTTAATCTACTGAGCATCGAAAGCGATTCAAATGCTTTAACTTATGAGAAAGACAAGGTGTTAATATTTAAATATTTATTATTAAATATTATTAAATATTATTAAATATTTAAATATTTAAATATTTAAATATTTAAATATTTAAATATTTAAATATTAACACCTTGTCTTTCTCATAAGTTAAAGCATTTTAATCGCTTTCGATGCTCAGTAGATTAAGCGTAAATCAAATCGAAATTTATAATATTTAAATTTTAAATATTTAAATATTTAAATATTTAAATATTTAAATATTCAAATATTCAAATATTTAAATATTCAAATATTCAAATATTCAAATATTTAAATATTCAAATATTCAAAAATTCAAATATTTAAATATTTAAATATTCAAATATTCAAATATTCAAATATTTAAATATTTAAATATTTAAATATTAACACCTTGTCTTTCTCATAAGTTAAAGCATTTTAATCGCTTTCGATGCTCAGTAGATTAAGCGTAAATCAAATCGAAATTTATAATATTTAAATATTTAAATATTCAAATATTCAAATATTCAAATATTCAAATATTCAAATATTTAAATATTCAAATATTCAAATATTCAAATATTTAAATATTTAAATATTAACACCTTGTCTTTCTCATAAGTTAAAGCATTTTAATCGCTTTCGATGCTCAGTAGATTAAGCGTAAATCAAATCGAAATTTATAATATTTAAATTTTAAATATTTAAATATTTAAATATTTAAATATTTAAATATTTAAATATTTAAATATTCAAATATTCAAATATTTAAATATTCAAATATTCAAATATTCAAATATTCAAATATTCAAATATTTAAATATTCAAATATTCAAAAATTCAAATATTTAAATATTTAAATATTCAAATATTCAAATATTCAAATATTTAAATATTTAAATATTAACACCTTGTCTTTCTCATAAGTTAAAGCATTTTAATCGCTTTCGATGCTCAGTAGATTAAGCGTAAATCAAATCGAAATTTATAATATTTAAATATTCAAATATTCAAATATTCAAATATTCAAATATTCAAATATTCAAATATTCAAATATTCAAATATTCAAATATTCAAATATTCAAATATTCAAATATTCAAAAATTCAAATATTTAAATATTTAAATATTTAAATATTCAAATATTCAAATATTCAAATATTTAAATATTTAAATATTAACACCTTGTCTTTCTCATAAGTTAAAGCATTTTAATCGCTTTCGATGCTCAGTAGATTAAGCGTAAATCAAATCGAAATTTATAATATTTAAATTTTAAATATTTAAATATTTAAATTTTAAATATTTAAATATTTAAATATTTAAATATTTAAATATTCAAATATTCAAATATTTAAATATTCAAATATTCAAATATTCAAATATTCAAATATTCAAATATTTAAATATTCAAATATTCAAATATTCAAAAATTCAAATATTTAAATATTCAAATATTCAAATATTCAAATATTTAAATATTTAAATATTAACACCTTGTCTTTCTCATAAGTTAAAGCATTTTAATCGCTTTCGATGCTCAGTAGGTTAAGCGTAAATCAAATCGAAATTTATAATATTTAAATATTTAAATATTCAAATATTCAAATATTCAAATATTCAAATATTTAAATATTCAAATATTCAAATATTCAAATATTTAAATATTTAAATATTAACACCTTGTCTTTCTCATAAGTTAAAGCATTTTAATCGCTTTCGATGTTCAGTAGATTAAGCGTAAATCAAATCGAAATTTATAGTATTATAATATTTAAATATTTAAATATTTATTTCGGTGTCGTGCAATTTTTATTGCGATACGTTCTTCGATGAAGAAATTTATCGAATCATTTGCCATGCAAGTGAAACCATAATTTCAATAATTACAAAATTGAAAACATAAGACCGGCCATTCAACTGGTTTCGTGTTAACATCGCTCACGGATGGTGTCCACCTTCGCTCAACTATCACCATCATTTATTATTTTGAATATTCTACTTGGGATATCCATCGGAAAAGAAACTTTTGGTCTTCGGAGTTCTGAAAATATTCCGATACAAAATCACTCCCGGATGAGGCCGTGAGGGTGCCATTGCGTCCACTTTTAACTAGATTCAAGTTGGGCTTATGTTCTTTCACCTGCTACTGTTGTTGAGATATCTAATTCCTGGATTTGGTTTGAAATTCGTATTCCTCCGATCGGAGATCCCTCAGGGGCTCGCTCACGGGTTGGGCCGTGAGCGAGTACGGGGACTGGCGTCCCCGGGGCTACCCGAGTCGCCTATAGTTGATCATGTTGCACTTATGTTCGGGGTTAGTTCGGTTCTCTTGAACCGATGTTAGATTTGCACTCGTGTGCGGGATTACTTTGGCTCTCGCGAGCTAGTTAAATTCTCACTCATGTGTGGGGTTGATTTGGTTCTGGTACATCGGTGTTACGTTTGCTCCCGCGAGCAGGTTTAGGTTTGCACTCGTGTGCGGGATTATGTTTTGTGTTTAATTATTATTAGTCTGTTTCAGATAGAATACACCAGGCAGAGAACACACTACGAAGACTGAAGATCAGAAGACTGCGGCGTATAATTAAGTTGCGTTAGTTACTAAGTTATTAAGATATTGTATCGTCGTTGTAAATACGTCGAGTAAATATCGGAAAACTTCACTTTGCTCGTTTCTTAGTGTTTTACTCCGACATAGTCTTCAACTATGTCGGACGCTTTGCTCGTAAGTAGTATGTGCCAGATTGATTGGTACGGGAGTTCGCGATAAATTGTTTTAATGGGGGGGTCGAGACGCGTTGATTCGCTCTTTACCACGCTCCCGTAAAAATTTTCCCATCCATGTCCGTCTCTGGCGGCAGGTGGTTGGAGTTGTTGGTATCGGTGTCGAACTCCTCTCGACCATCGCGTTATTACCTTAATTGTTCTCTTTGAAAGAATCAGAGCCTTCTGCCTGATTCGCCTTTGGTGAATCGGAGACTTCTTCTCCGATTCACACCTTTTGCTCTGCGATAATTACTCGTCGTACCTGCATGAGTTAGTATATTAGTTCGTCGTTGTAAGAAAGGGAGCCAGAAGGAATATTGCATTCGTTCTGACTCCCTTTCCGGGTCTCTTGTGCAGCAACCTCCTCGTGGTGAGACCTGGGCAATCGACATTATTCTTTATTCATAAGAACTTACAATATTCTTACGCATAAAGGATAATGTCGAGCTAATAGCTGCACATTTGTGATTGTCGAATAACTTTATGAATTTTACTTTACTTTCAGCTAGCTTGCATCCGGCCATCGGTACATCGCTGCTGGCTTCGTTTACCCTTGGCCCATCTTCGGTTTGTTACTTCGCAGTACTTGGTAAGTCAGCGAACATGACAATTACGAGTTCTAATTTTCCAAGTGTTCAAATAGATACTTTCGCAAGATTCTCCTTGAAAAATTTTCACATCTTGTTCGAAATTGGCATTCCTCCGATCGGAGGTCCCTCAGGGGCTCACTCACGGGTGGGGCCGTGAGTGAGTACGGGGACTGGCGTCCCTGGGGCTACCCGAATCGCCAATACGTCATATTTCACTCGTGTGCGGGATTAGTTTCGTTCTCGTGAACTGGTTTTAGGTTTGCACTCGTGTGTGGGATTTGTTTCGTTCTCGTGAACTGGTTTTAGGTTTGCACTCGTGTGCGGGATTAGTTTCGTTCTCGTGAACTGGTTTTAGGTTTGCACTCGTGTGCGGGATTATGTTTTGTGTCTAATTACTATTAGTCTGTTTCAGATAGAATACACCAAGAAGAGGACACATCAAGAAGAAGATTGCGGCGTATAATTAAGTTGCGCTAGTCTATAAGTTTCTAAGATGTTGTATCGTCGTTGTAAATACGTCGAGTAAATATCGAAAAACTTCACTTTGCTCGTTTCATAGTGTTTTACTCCGACATAGTCTTCAACTATGTCGGATGATTTGCTCGTACGTAGTATGTACCAGATTGATTGGTACGGGAGTTCGCGATAAATTGTTGTAATGGGGGGGTCGAGACGCGTTGATTCGCTCTTTACCACGCTCCCGTAAAATTTTCCCATCCATGTCCGTCTCTGGCGGCAGGTGGTTGGAGTTGTTGGTATCGGTGTCGAACTCCTCTCGACCATCGCGTTATTACCATAATTGTTCTCTTTGAAAGAATCAGAGCCTTCCGCCTGATTCGCCTTTGGTCTCTGTGGATTTTGCTCTGCGATAATTACTCGTCGTACCTGCATAAGTTAGTATGTTAGTTCGTCGTTGTAAGAAAGGGAGCCAGAAGGAATATCGCATTCGTTCTGACTCCCTTTCCGGGTCTCTCGTGCAGCAACCTCCTCGTGGTGAGACCTGGGCAATCGACATTATCCTTTATTCGTAAGAACTTACAATATTCTAACGAATAAAGGATAATGTCGAGCTAATAGCTGCACATTTGTGATTTACGAATAATTTTTTGAATTTTACTTTACCTTCAGCTAGCTTGCATCCGGCCATCGGTACATCGCTGCTGGCTTCGTTTACCCTTGGCCCATCTTCGGTTTGTTACTTCGAAGTACTTGGTGAGTCAGCGAACATGACAATTACGAGTTCTAATTTTCCAAGTGTTCAAATAGAAATTTTCACAAGATTCTCTTTGAAAAATTTTCACATCTTGTTCGAAATTGGCATTCTTCCGTTCGGTGGTCCCTCAGGGGCTCACTCACGGGTGGGGCCGTGAGTGAGTACGGGGACTGGCGTCCCTGGGGCTACCCGAATCGCCAATGCGTTAGATTTCATTCGTGTGCGGGATTAGTTTCGTTCTCGTGAGCTAGTTAGATTCTCACTCGTGTGTGGGGTTGATTTGGTTCTCGTACATCGGTGTTACGTTTGCTCCCGCGAGCAGGTTTAGGTTTGCACTCGTGTGCGGGATTATGTTTTGTGTTTAATTATTATTAGTCTGTTTCAGATAGAATACACCAAGAAGAGGACACATCAAGAAGAAGATTGCGGCGTATTATTAAGTTGCGTTAGTTACTAAGTTATTAAGATATTGTATCGTCGTTGTAAATACGTCGAGTAACTATCGCCTTGATATCACTTTGCTCGTTTCTTTAGTGTTTTACTCCGACATAGTCATCAACTATGTCGGAAGCTTTGCTCGCACGTAGTATGTACCACATTGATTGGTACGGGAGTTCTCGGTAGATTTTTTTTAATGGGGGGGTCGAGATGCGTTGTTTCGCTCTTTACCACGCTCTCGTAAAAATTTTCCATCCATGTCCGTCTCTGGCGGCAGGTGGTTGGAGTTGTTGGTATCGGTGTCGAACTCCTCTCGACCATCGCGTTATTACCTTAATTGTTCTCTTTGAAAGAATCAGAGCCTTCTGCCTGATTCGCCTTTGCTCCCCGTGGATCGGAGACTTCTTCTCCGATTCACACCTTTTGCTCCGCGATAATTACTCGACGTACCTGCGTAGGTTAGTATATAAGTTCGTCGTTGTAAGAAAGGGAGCCAGAAGGAATATTGCATTCGTTCTGACTCCCTTTCCGGGTCTCTTGTGCAGCAACCTCCTCGTGGTGAGACCTGGGCAATCGGCATTATTCTTTATTCGGAAGAACTTCTAGTATCTTACGAATAAAGGATAATGTCGAGCTAATAGCTGCACACTTTGAATTTTCGTTAATATTGCATACTAGAGTGTAAATTAATATCCACGATTATTTCAACCCTATTCCTTTCCTTAACATTTTGCAATGTCACGTTGCCTTAGAACAACATGTATTATTCTATCTTGTTCATTTGATGTTTGTTACAATGCGAATAATATTGCTTTGAGCCTCGAGCTCTTATAATTCTATTACTTTCCCCAATGTTTATGTACTTATCGTGTGTTAATTGTGTTCTTTTTTGTTTCTAGCACTTCAGTACGTAGTAAGTTACACTCGTCTCGCATGAAAATTGCACGAGAATTACGCAGATTACAATAAAAAATGGCTGCCGCTGTTTCGGGAGCAATTCGTATTCGCATGGATATTTGTACCCTCGTCACCGCAATCCTGCTAGACACCTTAATTCCACCCCGTCAAGATACACATTTAATACTGTAATCTTTTGGTGATAAATAAAGAATATTAGTTACAACAATGAATGTGTTCTTTCTTCCCTACCCTGTATATGTATATAAGCGATAGTAGAATTAGATTTACATCTTCGAAAATTTTAAGTATAGTTAGATAATTTAAGTGCGACAAAACTTGGTAGTTTACGATTTTCAAAAAAAATTTTGGCCTTCTGTCTCGACGATGAGTTGCACTACTGAAATTTCGTAATCTTTCGGGCGGCCGGCTTGACGTTGACTTGTACTACTGAATTTCGGATACCTCCTTCGATATCATATTCTCCTAATACAAAGTTTAATTTTCGATGTTTTCGAAAAAATTTCGGAAATTTTAGACCGTCTGACTAGTCTTTGAGTTGTACTACTAAATTTTCGAAAATTTTCGGCAGTCTGACTTATCGTTGACTTGTACTACTGAAACTCAATTTTCTAAATTTTCGGCAATTTTTGGGTTTCAGTAGTGTAAGTCAACGACAAGTAAAACGCTCAAAAATTCAGTAGTATAACCTAACGACAAGTCAGACGGTCGAAAATTTTCAAAAAATTTCGAAATGCTCGAAAATTGAACTTTGTATTAGGAGAACATGATGTCGAAGGAGGTATCCGGATTTTCAGTAGTATAAGTCAACGTCGAGTCAGACGCTCGAAAAATTTCGAAAATTCAGTAGTACAACTCAACAACAAGTCAGACGGTCGAAAATTTCCGGAAATTTTCAAAAACATCGAAAATTAAACTTTGTATTAGGAGAACATGATGTCGAAGGAGGTATCCGGATTTTCAGTAGTATAAGTCAACGTCGAGTCAGACGCTCGAAAAATTTCGAAAATTCAGTAGTACAACTCAACGACAAGTCAGACGGTCGAAAATTGACCGAAAACCTCGAAAATCGACTTTTATATTAGGAGAACATGATATCGAAAGAAGTGGCACGGAAATTCAGTAGTACAGCTTAGCGTCGAGCGATACATTAGGAAAGAATAGGTATATAGTGCAATAAATAATATACGGTTCTTTATGATATATCATATTTATTTATTATGTTTTCATATATAAAATGTTAATATTGTTTGGCAGTATTATGAAACTATTCTCGTCGGTGGTGGAACTTTTAGCGATGTGGTATTTCAGATCACTGTAAGTTCCACCTTATCCACGTGTCGCTTACGTATGTCGCTGAATAGCACAAGGGGTGGTAGTATCGTCGGTGTTTGTGGCAAGAAGATTATTGCATAAACTATAGTTTAACTCGTACCCCTTCTACTTTCCAAGAAAATAAAAAATATATGATTGGAATTTTCCAGTCAGTCACGTAATTTAATAAATTAAAAATTGAAAGATATTTATGCTCAGAAAGAAATTATCTGTAAGTGATAAATATAATTATTGAAAAAATATGTGCTAATATGTGACTAATACATAATTGAAATATCTAATTACATTTTAAATTTCAATATAGATATATATATATATATATATATATATATATATATTCCTCTTTCTCGATTATAGATTGTTTTCCAGACTTATTTTAATTTAAGAGTTTACGTAGCCTATTCCGCGGGATTGCAAACCCTATTCGTGATGCAATACTTTTGAAACGCTGTGTAACTAATTTAAAGAAAGGTGAATGTGCCCATGATGCTCGTGCATAATAATCGCGGATAAGAGTGAAGTCATAATAATGTCAATTGTATAATTTTAACTGTCCAACAAAGTAAAAATACAACGATACAACATTTGTTTTCAAAAACACTTTATTGTCCACTCCGTACAGCGCACGAAGAATAAAATGTTTACTGCGCAGCTGCAGTCGATGGCGCAGAAGTTGTGGCTTTAGCTTGTTCTTCACGGATGCGATCCTTCTTGAGTTGACCCATGAAAGAAGCTTTGTCAGCAGCAGTCTGGAAGCGACCGTGTCCAAATTTGGAGCTGGTATCGATGAATTTAAGATTGATCTTCTCCAACGCAGATCGTTTGGTGTGCACCAACAGGGACTATAAAAATAAATATTCGTTATGTTATAAATCGTATTGAAACGTAACGTATTGGAATTCTCTCGTACGTGTCAGTCCTATCATTAAATATCATTGCAGATTCATATACTGTAAATATTTGGCTCTTTACAGATTCATCACAGTGAACTATAAACTACAGAGAGAATTCTTCAAGAAAAATTGTAATCGCGATAGGTTACCTTGCGGAGAGTGATCACGCGTTTCTTTGGTCCCATGCAACATCCTTTGATCATAACGAAGTCGTTGTTCACTTCACCGTAATGGGGAAAACCACCCATGGGAGTGATAGTCTTTTCCGTACGATCGTACTCCGTGGATGCGTTGTTCTTCACGATCTAAAACGAGGAAGTAAAATGTTATTTAAAAATCGGCTAAGTAACAGTATAACCGTAAAACAGTGTAATCGGTTAAGTAAAAAAATGTAAAGTGTCGTATGCTTTGGGAGACCTAAAGCGTAAGAGGTATACGTCTTCAGGCACTATGACTACATAGAACATTTCTATACGCCTCATATGAAATTGTTAATCTTCACAAAGAAGAGTAACGTAGGGACGAGGCGAGTTCGAAGAATTCTTAGACCATATATACCTATAGATCCGGCATAGATATAGTATGTGTATAGGGAAACAGAGTTCAGCTCAGCAAAAGCAAGGTACAGTGTGACGTCACAAGATAAGTCTAAAAATTACATTGGTCTAAGGAAGAATTAAATCGACATATACCTTGCCGTCCTTGGTGTGGATGCCTTGACCGATTCTATAGATCTTCTTGTTCATCTCGGTACGATGGTGGTATCCTTTTTGACCAGCACGCGCAACAGTGAATGACACACGGCTCGGATGCCAAGCACCGATACACGCAACTTTCCTCAATCCCTTATGCGTCTTACGTGGCAATTTCTTTGTGTGCCAACGCGACGTAACACCTGAAATTATATAGATATACGTTTGAAATATATATCGCGTAGTAAACAGAAGAAGTATTACTCTTGTAGAAGTTAATAAATGTATTCATAGCAAAGGACTTCAGTAGGAAGGCAGCACGAATATTATCTTCAATCGAATCAGATAGATACACATTTCGCGTTCTCATCATACAGTCCGGAACTATGGTTACTAGACAGCGGATCTTTATGCGAAATAAAAATATTCTACTTCAATTGCAATAAACTGGAGCGAAAAAGAAATCTATTTTCCTCCTTAATATATTTAATAGATCGAAAACAATGTGACAGAATATTTTGAAATTCTTCTATCGTTTTCATTGTTCGAAATTACGCATCTCCATTTTTATAAATGCATCAAATCCGCGGCCTAATGATTACAAGATATCTGAACAAATAATCAATTGATTCCAACCTTTGTATCCTTTTCCTTTCGTGACACCGATCACGTCGATCATTTCATCCGGAGCAAAGACATTGTTAATCGGCACAGGTTTTTCCAGATGTTCGCGAGCCCATTGAACCTTCTCTTCGATGGTTCCACCGTTCAGTTGAATCTCCATAATGTGAGCTTTCTTCTGGCGTTGTTTCAACAATCTCATCTATTCACAGACAGAGAACACACGTTTAATTTCAACATGTACGTAACACCGAGAGTAATCCTTAATTTTGAAAATTACCTGTGTGTGAGCGATAATTCGTACAACTTTGCAGTATTTCCTGATCTTGCTCAAGTCGTTCTCAATTGATTTACGACCAAGATTATCCTGCCATTTCTTTGAAGCCTTTGTAAATGCCTTCTTCTTGCTCTTATACCTGTAGAAAAGTAACCGTAATGGCTGTCTCTTTCTCTGTACACCGAAATGCAAGTAGCCATCTGAAACGTGCCAGTCTCATCGTAGACCGAGCGGAGACTGAACACAGTTCTTAGATCAACCATTCAAAAGAGTTCAACCCTTTGTGGTTAAATCCAAAAGTTTGCTCTCATCGAAACGAGCGGAGAGCTGATTTCAGATTACTTTAGTAACGTTGTACAATGGCATTACAGTGAAATCTTGAACACATAGTAAGACTGAAAACAATTTCTTACCAGTTCTTGTAGAACCTTCTACGACAACCTTCGGAAAGATGCTCAGCCCAAACCGTGGTGAGAGCACGTAGACCGTGAGGAGTTTCTATGTAACCCACTACACCGACCACAATCATAGGCGGTGTCTCGAGGACTGTGACTGCTTCTACGATTTCCTTTTTGTTCACCTCTGCAAAACAGATACGATGTTTAGAATTACGTTATAAATTCGAAGATGATTTATTTAGAAATAGTAGAAAACTGTGCCAAGCATGGTTTATCTCGAGGATCATCACCCAATGGGCTCCCAAGAGTTTATGGAATATGCCGTGCCTCCTTGCTCGCTGCTTGCGCAGGGCATAGAGTTATTTTCCGACGCTGTGGTAAAGATCTTACTGCACAATATCAAGCAGCTCTTGAACCACGACCAAAGTCGACCGACGCATTTCTGCGTCTATCGGACTAAGGTTATAGCGTCGGTTATGGTACTCGTGCATAAGAGGTAGTACACCTCACCGATTTCGATAATTTTCTAATTAGTCCTTGGGGCGAAGATTCTTAATAATTTTTTTCTATACGTATAATCATCGCTAGGCCTTAAGGGGTTACGGTACCCACGTGAAATTACTAAAATACAGTATTTTATCGGTATATGTCCCAAATATCTAGCACCTAAATGTCCCGGAAGCTCCAAAGTAGATATTAAAACTAACCCGTACATCCTTGAAATTAAAATTGAAGTACAAAAGGAAGTTAGTACAATTTGTTGATAAATAATGATCATAACAGCTTTATTTCTCGGTCGCCGAGAAACAGAACACCATGCGGCTCTGGTAAATCAGCGAGACCACACTAATCGCAAAATTCTTCTTCATTTTTTAATGGGACTTTTATGACCATATTCGTGGCATTTTTCTAATAAAAATTTGATCGAAAGTTGAAAGTTCATTCAAACTAGCAAAATTGCTTCAATGTTTATAATTGATCGAACCGTTGCGCCAAGAACATTATTGTATTTTTTGTTTGTAACGATCTTACGATCGAGATAACCGGGATTACAGTTATCGTAATCGCACGAAATGATAACTCACTCGATCCAGGACGATCGGCTTCCCTGACCACGTGGGTCATACCAGCCTTATATCCAACGAACGCGGTCAAATGCACTGGTTTGCTGGGATCATCTTTGGGGAAGGCCTTTACTTTGCCACGATGACGCTGAGACCTCTTCTTCGGGTAGAATCCCATAGACCCATGGCGGGGTGCACTGAACTTCCTGTGCGACTAGAATCAAACGAAATCTTCCATTAAATTCGCGAAACGAATGCAACGAATGAAATATTCGAGCTATTTAGGAATCAGACCGCCCTAGAATTTTCCTCATGGATGTTCAGGTAAAACCATAAACTGTACACATCTAGAATCATCATTGTGAACGAGGAACACGTGGTCTCAATCTATTACTTGCACAAATACTACTCCATTCTAGGATCAATTCGATAGAAATTCAAAACAAATCTCGCGGTAACAGTTACGTTGTGGAATATTTAACGGAATTATAGCATTGAAGAAATTGAGACTCGAATAATAATCTGTTCAACGCGCGTTGAATTTCGGACGATACGTGTAACGTACTTACCATGATGCTCGCAACGAAGAAAATGGAGGATCACTTCCGTTAACATCGCTTTTATAGCTTCGGGGCTTGGCCAGGTTCCCAATGCAACGACAAAAAAGTCCCTAGGTTCAGGAGAAAATCAGGAGAAAATCGAAAATTGATATCAAATTGTTATACAGATTTGCACATTTTATTTGCACAATTTTTATGTAATTCAAACATGTTATTTTTTAGACATTGTTTGCTGCTTATGAACATTATTTCATAAGGGAGTAGAGGACCCCTTCTCTAGGGCATTTGTCAGTGTACTCAACCCTTTCGTAGAAAAAAAGGTTTTTTGTGGTAACACTGATAAACATACATTTGTATCAATTTGTATCAGACCATATCAGACTAACGCTTCAGTTTTGCTATGACTATACGTTTTTTTTTATTTATTGCTGGATCCAAGTGGATTCAAGCCCTTTATATTTTTGTTGTTAGGATTCCACGTTGACAGTCCCCTTGACTAGGCGCCATCTCGTCTAACTAGCTAAACTAAAATTGGCTCTAGACTTGCTCTATACTCTGCCTTCATGAACGGAATCTGGACAAATTGAATCCAATCAGAATCGACCACTTTTTGACCTCATACGAGCATATTTTGAGCTGCACAAAGGTTCATTTGATAGAGGAAGGTTCATCACAGTCCGCTTTGGTCATTATATTAGTCAAAATACTCTTTTTGTGAAAGAAAAATACATAAAAATCTGCGGGATTTTTCTCGATTGTTTCTTCTCTTTAGACTGAGACCTCTCCCAGCTCAAAATATGCTCGGATGAGGACAAAAAACGGTAGATTCTAAACCATTCTAAACCCATGTTTCGGCCCAAAATCTAGTAATTTTCTTGTAATATCACGTCGGTACCTTCTCCCGCTAATAAGAAAGAGAACTAAATAGTCACCAGATAACAGATGTTTATTCAACTAATTTTTATGAACTAAATAGTTCATAGAAATAGAGATGTATTTGATCAAAATCGATTTATTCGATTGAAAAATTCCTTCGAATTTCAAATGAAATGTGCCCGATAATCATCTTGATTTTTTCTAACAGGTCTAACGTGTGGTGTTCGGAACAACCAATCCAGTGAATCAGGCCTTTTTTAAAGTGCCTGTTAGGCAGTCCTTGGACTAAGGGTTCTGTGATTGTAACAAGTCTTTTCAGGCGAATTTCATTGTTCTCTTGGTTCTTTGTATTTGATTGATCGTAACGAAATGGACGATAATCCAAATGCGTTCAGCCGATTTATAAGAACCTTGATTTACATAGTAGATGCGCCATGCACCTTTGTCCGAGGTATTATCTAATCAGACATTTGGTTATGTTATTATTATAACAAGTACAGAAAGAATTAATAACTAAATAAACCTCTTATGTTTACTAGAAAAAATTGTCGTGCCAAATCAGAAGAAGTATCCATGGTACCATCAGCAATTCCGTCGAGTTCCAACAATTGATATGTGTCATGAACGAGATTTAGCTTGTTACGTTGAAGCAAATTATCAATTTCTACGTGATAAGTAATATCAGTTTTCCTAACGTCCAAATGGAAACCAATATACAGTTCTTTCAGAATTACGAATCAACAAAGGAAGATTCCTGGTCAGGAATAATGTATTGTTTTCTTCTACAATTGTTTAAGAGGGTAGTCTCATGTACAGGATTCCAAGGGTGCGGAATGCACCTTCTCAAGTCACCATAATGCATGCGATGGTGTTATTCCAAAAAGTCCTATTTTTACATTTACGAGCTGTAATTTTCATTATTCTGCAATTGGATGTGCAGCTTTATGCTTCGCATAATTAATCCAGGCTGCAGTCGACCCCAAATTTCATATTTTTACGTTTACAAAGTTAAGTAATGCAAATAACGCTTTGTAAACCTAAAAATAGGACTTTTGAAAGAGACTGCTGCCCAGATTGATGTTTTATCCAGCCTTTTTTACTACTTACAAACCCCATCTCTGCATTACCAAGAATTGAGAAGGTGCATCTTGCACTCTTGCAATCCTGGAAACAAGACTACCGTCTTCAACATTCAAAAAATAGACGGGGAATCTTTCGTTACAAGTAAAGAACTATACATAACCAGACACACTATGAATATATAAAATGCAGTCTGTACGGTAAAATTTTATTTTAGAATGGTCGATGAAGAGATCTTGACTATACTAAGAGATCGATATGAACATTGTGGATGGGAGAACTTTGAGGATAAAGAAGTTTGCGCTCATTTAAGGAAATATTACGAAGATGCTGCCACAAACTATTTTATAAAGTGTAAGGTTTTATAATTAAAGATAACGTAAAAAGCGATCGTGCGTACGATTTAATACAAGATGTATCTTGAAAAATACAGATGGAGACCTTGGTTTCAACTGTAATGTGCGTTCCGCTTTCATGAAGCAAAAGCATCGTATGGTTTGGGAAAGACGGCACGGACCTGTTGGAAGCGGTATGAAAGAGGAAATCCAAGCCACTTAATAATATTAAGTTTTGTAGATAATTAATCGATGTAACACGTATAGCGCATTTGAAGAGAAAATCTGCGTTTACATTGTTGTATAGCGACTCGATAAAACGAGCCAAATAAATTAATTTATAAAGTATACAAACCTACACTTTTTCGTGTCTTTTACAACCAATATTTCTCGTAGTTTATTGTTCCACACGTGTTCTGGTAATTTTTTTTTATTCGTTTCCTATTTCAACGGCATATAAAAACATCGATATTTATTGTACATGTATAACAAATTATTTTATTAAATACTTGTTCAGAAGATTCCATTGATTCCATCGAAGATTTCACTTTACAATTTTGTTTACGTTCGTTATTACAATAAAACTTTCCGATACAATTGTTTCCTTACAATGCTTCATGTATTTCATCAACATTTTCTGCATATGGACCAATTGAATTTTCTATTAGTCGGAATGTTATTACCGAGTACACACACAAAGCAATAGATGTACTTACAGAAACGTAAGTTAAGTGGGGGGTAATATTACAAATTTAAAAGAATAAATTAAAAGTATATAAAAAAACATACCTTACACGACTAATAGAAAATCGTAATTGTATCAGATTCATTCGATTTAAAAGAAAAAAAAACAGAAGAAAAAGCGAAATAAAAATAATCACTAGTTTTGCATAAATATAAAATACAATAGAATCGATTCTTACGTAATAAATATAACACGTAACAAAAGTATTTCATATAATTCGTATAAATTAATAGATACCGATTAATGATCGCAGGATACCGGGAAGTCTCGTAAAAATACTAATACATGATTGTCGATCAACGAATCGTAAATTTTTAATATTATGAAATTGATTGATATATCGCATCGTTACTCTTTTTTTCCTTTTTATTTTCTTTTCTCATTTTCAAGCAATGTAACCGCTCCGAATTACGATGACATAGTGGCAATTTCCGTGTCTCTCGGTTACGGTAAATACACGATTTTGGACTTCCTTACGACTGCGAAACTGTACACATACTTTATTTTCAATCGAACAAATCCCTTAATAATTAAAATAAAATATGAGATCAACAAGATCATTTTTACGTGTAACTCGTAGAGAGCAATCTTTCCTGTTACCATCACGCGTTATGTCTTTAAATCTACCAATAATTCATCGTTACAGCATATCGAATGCCATTACTATTACTTTTTCTCTCTCTCCAATTGTTCTCATTCGAAACTGAAAACACAAAATATTCTAATAAAATAGTACCGACGTGTTAAAAGTGAATGCTCTGCGATCCGATCGATACAATTCAATTCTACAGAGTCTTACATTTTTGTCTTATTCTCGATAAAACATTTTTTTTTCTCCTTTAGTTGTCACAGCATTACAATCATTTTTCGAGAAATTAGTCTCAATTTGTTTTCATAAAAGTCTGATTTCTTGTGCCGATCTTTTTCATTTTTTTTGCGACTTTTAAGCTTTCCTGGCAATGACTATACGAGCATTCATATTTCATATTCGTTTTAAAATTACTTTCGCGTACACAACGAGCCAGTGTGACGTTTCAAAGTATTATACAAGGTCCTCCAATTATCATTAAAACATTCAAAATACGTTCACTTGTAATACAATTTTAAAAGATCATTTGTGCTATATAAAAACAAACCGATAATAATGAAGGGAATTCACTGACACAAATAGTTTTATAGTTGGTAACGATACTATATCTAGACACGACAATTTCATTAATATGTTTCGACTCTTTTTTAATGCAAATTATTCTTCAGGACAATAATTTACAATGAATAATAGGTTCGGGCCATTGGTATTCTCGTCGTGATAGTTTTGTTAATTAGAGACAAACAAAATTGTATCCAGTATCTCGCATATACATACATGTATAATATTTGCGTGTAGATGTACATTAATTTTTAGCGATGTATGTTAGTTTCTTTACACAGAATATTTTCAGGACGGTTGCCGATTGCCGATTATCAATTATCAATTCAGAAATGAATTAGAACAGTACAGTTCAGTTGGCCCAAACCTATGATATATGCAGAATTATTGCCAATTTCAAGTTTACCCTCATGTATTTATATATCGTTTGCACTCTCCCTTTCTATTCTATATCACAGTATGAAAAATGCTACATGAATTTTTTTACACAGTATAATCGATACACATCACTCGGTACAAACGCCGCACACGTATTCACATTTTTCAAATCGGAAATCATAGCTACTTAGTACATAGGTATTATTATCGTGTGGAGATGTATAGTACATACATACGTACATCCATACATAGATACATACAAAGATACATACATAGATCCATGCACACATCCATACATACACCCATACATACAGCATACATACGTACATACATATATACATACATACAGAGATACATACATACATATTCTTTTTTCACACTCTTTGAAAATAAATTCTGCTCTTTTTGTCGCGTATGTATCAAATCCGTATATACATACATATACACACATATATATATATAGATATATGTACATATGTAAATATATGTATATACTACTAGCATTATATTTGAAATATAAATAAGGAGGGGTACCTACCAGTCAGGAAACGGTGTATAGGTATTGAGCCCGCTATGTAACAGCCTACCGAGATGCTAGAAATCCCTTCTTTATTAATTCCGAGTGACACGCATTTGAAGAAATACGTGTTAGCGATGCTTGTGTGATGCGTGCGCGCGCGCGTGTGTGTGCTTCGATGCCAGAGTCTCATCGCTTTCAGCGTACACGACGACGTTTGTACATTATCAAACTCTCTCTCAATCTCTCTTTCCCTCTCTGTATATATATATGTATATATATATGTATATATGTATATATATATATACATATGTACCATTCTTTAGGATTCGATGGGTTGATTGAACTGAGCAGCTAA
Source organism: Lasioglossum villosulum (assembly GCA_963971365.1). Taxonomy (NCBI): domain Eukaryota; kingdom Metazoa; phylum Arthropoda; class Insecta; order Hymenoptera; family Halictidae; genus Lasioglossum; species Lasioglossum villosulum. The sequence goes on along the minus strand of OZ020503.1, from coordinate 23,042,618 downwards.
ACGACGTTTTCCCGTAAACACTGCAAAAGACGAACGTTAACATATAAACAAGCATCTGCAGGGTCAAATAACTCGTAAGTGATTCGTCGTACGAAAAAAAATTCCATGATTTTTTGGTGGACATACCGTGGTCTAAATCTGTTCTTTATTACTTTGCTTTTTTTATCGAAACACGTGGGTCACCTTCACTTTTTCAAATGGAATGTCTACTATTTTTTCTCAAATTCGGATAAATGATGAAATTATGTGAACGAAAGTATTATACAAAGTGGGATTTAAAGTGAATAATTATACTGAGATATTTTTGAAACAAGTGCTGTCCATTGCAGTCAATGCATTTGCTTAATCGATTTAACAGTGAGCGAAGAATTTGTACAGTGTTCCTGTAGTTATAGAACCACATGCACTATAATAATACGACCTCATATCTCAATAAAAAAACAGATTAGAGCACAGTATATCTCCCAGGAAACCATGTAACATTTCTTCGAAACAATTTCTTCGTACAACAAATATCTCACGAGTTATTTGAGATCGTCACGTTACTACAGAATAACTACAGAATGCTATGACCGACTACTTACATTGCTTGGTGGGAGTGTTTTGTTTCTCGTGTTCAGTATCGGCAACCACGATACTGCTATCGTTGTCAGTGTTGTTAGAATCAATTTCGTCCGTTGATTTACTGGCCCGTTTCTCTCGTTTGTCCGCAACGAATTGGGTGCTTGTAATGCTCTCCGTGAGCCCACTTTTCTTCGGAGTCAACGATAGCGAAGGGAGCGGTAGCTCGGAAGGATGAGGAGCCACGACCAAGTTACGTTTCGAGGAAAAGTAAGGAGACGTGCGCGGATTTAAAGGATTCGCAGCTGCTGGCAGCAGATTTCTTGTCGGTGACAGCAAGTTGGATACGCTGTCGCCGGACAGGATTTGACTCCAAGAAAGAGGTAGAGTTAGCGGAGGAACCTGTACAAAACAAAGTCGATAGTCAAGTCAAATAAATCACGTAATTCCAGTACCGTCAAAGAAAAAGCTATTCGCTCACCTGTACATTGGTATGCTCATCATGCGGATACATGAACTTGGTGGGAGTCGTCCAAACTGAAGATTCCCACTGATCTTTGTTTTCCTAGAGTTAGATTTACCAATGAAATCATTTGAAAAATACCGCCGTACAAACGGAAGAATGATGAAATACTTGAAAAATACCTCGGGTGGAGAATCTGGTTTCGGCGGTGGTGGTGGAAAAGCAGGTGGTATGATCGGAGTGCGCATCAAGCTCTTAAGGAAGCTCTCGCTTCCACTCTCCTGCAACGACCAATTAATCAATTGATCTTTCGACGTCGACGTCTTCCAGTGCGCATCAGATTCCTTGGACCAAAGAGTAGTCTCGTTGGATTGCTTCCAGGATATCTGGCTTTCGGTGGCATGTCCTGTCCATTTCGATGAACACGACGACGGATTAATTGAAACATTGACACGGTAGGACGAATCGCTTTCGAATGATTCGTTGCTGGAGTCCGTATCGCGGTGCGACGACGCCGACGTGGAAGCGGGTGGCAATGGTATGCCAACGGCTGTTTCGGAAGAAGAGGACATCAATTATTAAAATGTAAACGATTGTGGGGATAAACAATTTCACAAATCGGTTACGTACCAGCAAGTTTCTTATTCAGGTGTATAATTGTCTTTTTACGTTGCGTCAGCTGCATCGTGACTGTACAGGGCAAGGCTTGCAAAAGTGCGAACACTGTTGAAAATCCATATTTCGCAGGTTTACAGACAGTACCTACAGTTGACAGGTATGCAGTCTCGAATTGTGGGAGTCTCAATGATCCACCGTAATTCATCATCACGCGATACAAGCTGCAAGCGAAGCTGTGCAATGGGCTGAGCTCTATGTACTCCTCGTTGCCCACCGTTGTAAACTAAAAAGATCGTCGTTTCGCTTGTGTAAAAAAATCATTCGGAAAATTCATTGTAACACCACTCGTTTCGTGACTTACCTTAACAACGTTCGACTGATTTTGTTTCAGTTCATCCATGTTGCATTGTTTCGAATAATACTGGTTGTACAATTGTTGGAACTGCTTAAGCGTAGTTTTGTGATCAGGTTTGTCCATCAATACTCGACGGCATTGTAATGTTAACTGTTGCATATGAGACTTATCGATCATCGCGACTACTGGACCAGTCGCCAAATAAAGTATCTGAAAATTCAAGTGTCGTTAGTTAACGTAAGCTGAAAGCGAATACGAGTTTTCGATGTTGATCATTGAAGTTGAGACTACCTTTACTGTATCTCCAAGCTTCTGCATAAGTTGCAGGATAGACGCACAATCGAACAGTTCTGGTTTCAGAGCGTAACCAAACTGTCGCAGAAAACTCTGTGGGATGCTAGAGATGCTGAGACTACCTTTCGACCGCCCGATTAATTTTGATATCTGTTCGGAAAGTACGCGGACACCTTCCTTTTCTGTTAGGGAGATCTGTCGTTCTCCTGAATTGTTATCCTCGATCTTGACCACGTCCGGTATGGCCTCAAACAGCTCGATCAATTTGGTGAAACCATAATCGGATACTCGACATTGATGACCAAAATGATGATGATACGAAGGCACGAATTTATTAAACTGCATTCTACATTGAGGTGCGTGTCGTAGCAATTCCACAACCTGTGCGCGAAGGGATCATTTGTAGTTTCATTAAAATATAGCGTGAGTCTCGTAACAAGTTGTTACAAATAATGGAAATTCTATCATTGAATAATATTAAACATCTATTTTTATAAATTGATTCAATGTTTTCTTTAAAATACGATAGAATTATCTCCACAACATCTGTTTACTATATTTTACCTCTACAGCAAATTGTTTCGTTCTCTCGATCTCTTCCACAGTTTGTTCCCGTTTCGGTATTGCTATCAATTTGTCTCCGTCGTTGATAGTTGTGACGACAACGGTGTTTTCGGACACTTCGCCAAGGATGTCTTCGATCTCGCAAACGCCGTAATCCACGATGTCCCATGGTTTTGCTGTGGATAGTACTCCGATTACTTATCTGATCTCAATACAATACGATATCGCAATATAATTGTTTGAACAAATGAAAAAGAAACGTTTAGCTACCGATTACTCTGACATAAACACTTGGGAACTCTGATAACGCCACTTGTTTGCTGGCTTTCGATTTTAAAACTCTTAACAGGTCTGATGTAAAACGACGCACTTGAGCTCGGTGAGACAATGTTACCACTCGATTGTTTCCCTCACCCATCACCTGAAACGACGAGTAGTGTAATTCATATTTCTTCTTCTCAACCCTTTGCACTCCGAATTGTTTTTAAATTTACTTGCCAACAACTCTCTACTACTTTAAGTGTTTTATTTGAAATTTTCTTCAAAGGACAGTTTGTTGACTGCTATTTGTTTTAAACAATTTTGTGTACTAATTATATTAAATATAGCTCTCAAGCTTTGTTGTAATTTGTATTTGCGGAGCTTGTATTTATTTTCATTTAGAAACAGTTTCATTTACATTTTTTACATTTTCCTTTCTCCGATGTCGAGTTACACTCGACAGGAAGGAGTGCAAAGGGTTAAATTCAATCTCTTGCAAACTAGAGACGACGAAGAAAACCGTATAATTTTTTCCTCGATTTACCTGCACAGTGTGAGTCAGCGCTTCCAATAGGTCGATAAGTTTAGTGAATCCGTAATCGGCGACTCTGCATTGTCGTCCAAAGTGATGATGATATGCTGGTATAAATCGATTAAACGGCAATTGACAGTGAGGAGCAGTTTTCAAAAGATCGACCAACTCGCGACTGAAGAGTGCTAGTTGATTCGCAAGTGGCGGACTTACACACTTGCTTTCTGGAGAAGAATGCGGTACGTCGGTTTATCGTTAAAGAACAAGAAAACGATACTGTACGTACGTAGATTCCAAACGAATAGATCTTACCTTCGTGATTATGATCTTGAGTTTGATCCCCTGTCCAAATAAGATATTTAACGCTGCCCATACCTTGCTTCAATTCTACGCAAGACAAACAGGATACCAAATGCTCCAAAGGTACCCCACTATCAATCACCTTTAGTTTTTCTTTGAATTCGGCCTCATAACAATTTGGCAAACTGAAACGATTAATCGTGGGTAGATTTGAGGAAGTAATAGTGGAATAGCAATTACGATATACAGTGGGTGTATGAAGTGTTCGTACACGTTTTAAAATGGTATAACTTTTTTAATCACCCACTGTACATCAATTTTCATTCAGTGAAATAATTACTTCAATGTAAAAAAGATTATGCTTCAAACACTATATTTAAAGTTTTGAGATTGTAAATGCTGTATGCGAGTAATTAAAAATTAATAATATCGTAAATGATATACCTAGGCAGTGGTAAACTTCCGTTGTGTGTGGTTAATAATTGATGTATACGCGCATCAAGAACTTTTAAAGAAATTGTTACATTAGGAAGCGACGCTACTTTCTGTTCGGCCCATCCTTTGTCCGACCATGGTTTTATCATATGAATGGTACAGTATGGTAGTTCCACTTGCTCCTCCTAAAAATGAGACATTTCCCTTTGATCTAGTGTACCCGAAGCGTTCGATAGAAGCAAGCTAATTTATTATTTCAGAAACTATTAATCGCTTGGAGCTGTCGTCACGGCTCTTCGACGGTAAAAGGAACAATGGTGTAGCTCTACTGTTACTGGAAAAGCTCGAACTCGGCTTCTTTTGCATCATACTTGGTTCGTTGATTATATCAAATTATTGCACGAGTTCTTTTCTAATTGTGGAAAATAATGGTAACTATATAATTGATCAATACAGCTGTATTCTTCAAAATTTAAACACTAAATTTTATTTTCAAATTCGGGCACGAACTTATGCAATCATCTGATAATTTGAAACGCTCGATAATGCTAGAGAATTAAACGACACACACCTGAGCCGTTGTATTTAGACAAGGCGATGGGGTATTCCTATGATCTGGATTCAGAGATACCATCCTACCACCAGGATTCTCGGTGACGATACAAACATCCTTCATCTTGTACAGCTCCGAAACGCTGATGGAAATCATGAAACGACTCTCGTACATTTCACGGAATTTAAAAAGCGGAAGCTTGTGCCCTGGTACTTCTTGCAACAACATCACAATCTGCGCGCGAACAACCTGGGGACTTGCTCTACCGCTATGGGCGTACGCTATTAGAATACGTTTATAGCCAACTTTGCGTCGATGTAATTGGGAAATCGCATATTGAGCGTCCGACAGAGAAGGTACTTTGACGCTGGCAGCAAAATTACCATCGGACTGTGTAAAAATTGAGACGTTTAATACCTGAGAAAAGTACAAGTGCAGTGAGTATTTCAGTTGGTCATTCGTTATCCCAATAGAAATATTAAATGTCAATACCATTACGTGTTCCAGAAAAATCGAGGCAAGCATGTGCCTCATCTTTTTTGGATTAATACTTTGGTCTAGATTTGTTACTTGCAATTCGATAGGCGTGCAAGTTTCGTTGTTCATTGAACTTCCATTGTGGCTATTTATTGGATTGAAGAATTTCTGAAACGACAGAAAGATCCTCTATGTAATAATTGTCTAGAGAACGCGAGGAATTGCTATTAAAATAGATAAAAACAATAAAACACCTCTACTTCTTCGTTCTCTGCATCGCTCGGTTGATAAGGAGACGTACGACTGTTCTGATGACTGGTTAATTGTACGGAATTTTCGAACGGTGACGGTGTCCTTGCGTTACACGCAGGGGTAGGTTGTTGATTCTTCGAAAATAAAGAGACGAACAATGAAAATACATAGATGTATGGAAATTGATTCATCGACAATGTGTACATGCTACGATATATTCCGTACCAGTCCATTCCACTGATTTCGTTCTCGCGGTTGCAGATCGCACATTGGAGACGGACTACGACGTTTGAACGCATTCAACTGAGAGTGTCCGTTTCCATTGAAATTCGCTGAAACATTTAACTGAGAATGTTGTTGCCGTGATCCAGTCCACTCTGGAGGTTGAACAAAAGAATTATGTGTTCCTCGGATACGCCTCAAACCCTCTGGAGTTCGAGAAGATACATTATTCGTGGCTGTATTATCCCGAGCCTGCGGGACATGAATTCTTCTACTAAGTAATTTTTTCTCCACCTTGAAAATATTCGTAAAAATCGATTACCACAAACATTGTAAACGTTTACATCCCTGAAAATAATATGAACCTTTTCTACATACTTTATACTGCTCCTCCCACATATGACCAAATTGTGGTGAACCAGAGATTTGCCAAAATAATGGAGATTGGACCCTTGCAAGTTCATTATAGGCTCTATTAAAAGATACATTATTGTTACTCGAGTATGGTCTTCCAACGAAAATTGACGGTTGTTGAATCATTCTGTAAAGGGAAAATATAACAGATGAAAGAGAAATATTTCCATTAGTTGTATCGTAATCTTTTGCAACGACAAATCAGATAAGATCAAAGTTCAAACCCTCATTGCCTGAATCAGCAAGGACAATAGTAATCATCTACTTGCGACTCGAAGGCTCTGATCTCGGATTTCATCATTTGCGAAAGATTATTTGTTACTAAACTGTGGAAGTTTATGCAATTTGCAATTGTCAAATCTGAAATACATTGAAATTTGACTAAACTCTGCGAAGGATATATCTGGTATTTTTTGAAACTTCTCAGAAGCCATTAATGTGTAAAGCTCCGCAGTCTACTTATTAATAAATACATATATTATTAACTACTGGAAACTTGTTACTAAATTTTGTTACTCTCATTCGCTTAATGATTTCCAAAAATAAGAAAGAAGTAAGCTGGTAATATATGCCATTTGAAATAATTTGTTGGCTTACAAATAAAATTGATAAGGCAAGTAAAACGTTGGATGCGGTGCATAGAATTACCCTGGTGGAGCAGAGACAGGAGCGCAATGAGCAGTCCACGCTGAAGCGTATGTTCCAAGAACTGGTGACGCCGACTGATAATGTGGAATTTGAAGGGTTCTTCCACCCGAAACCGAAGTACTCGCACTATACATTTGTTTTGACGAACTAATTGCAATTTCTGATTCACTCACTGCACGATTTCTGTCTGTAAAGTTTCCTGCGATTATAAATCATTATGTTATTAACATGTATCATATATATCAACCTAGAGATATAATACTGGAATAAATTACCTTGAAATTTTTGAAAATAAGTCTCGCTTTTACTCAGCAATTTTACCGAAATTTCCGAACCAAGGACAATTTTTCTATTCATATGTTTCAGAGCCCTAACAAAAAAAGCCACGTTGTTATTGAGCAATGCTAAGTAACTGTAATTACAAGGTTCCACTACAGAAGATAATCAAATTTGTCTATAAATGACCTTTGGAGGACGCAGAACATGTTATATTTATCGTATAATAGATATTTGATATAATAGATGTAATAAATATTTGATATGATAGATGTTTGAATATTTGAATGAATTCTCTTGTGTGTGTATGTAGTCACTTTAAAATACATAATTTTGTTCTTTTAATATATGTACATATACGCTAACGACTTACCTTGTACATAAATAAAATCATTGGATCGAGTCAACATTGTAACACATAAAATAAAACGATAAATAATAACGGTATATCGGATAATAAGTTTCAATGGTAACAGCACAATGTACATAAATGAAACAAATACGTTGTACAAGTCTAAATTATAATCTCTCTACAGTACCACTATGTTCGTTACATTGCTGTTCACAGTTTGAAATCCATCTTATTTATGTGTTTGTCCCTACTACTCGGAAAGTAGGTGTTTTCTTAACAGCCGACAGTCCAATGGAATATCGGTAATTACTAATGGGTGATTGGATCTACAAAGGGCGGCCTCTTTAAACCCGACACGTACTACCGATGTTATTATCGCGTTGCGATACAATGAAAGAAACAGTAAGAAACTCACAGAATGGTACTGCACGTATATGTATAAAGCAACGTTTAATATTGTTTAACATATAAAAAATATATACCTTTTCGCTAAGATTCGCGAAGTGAAACATACAACTGCATTACTCGATTGGACTTTTATTACACGTCCACCACAGTTTTCTGATAATTGTTTAAGGCGACGTTTAATGGACGAAACATCTTGATCTTTAGGAAGATTATAAACTAGAAGATAAGAAAATGCAGTAACCTGTAAGGAACACGAATTTTACAAAATACTAAAAAGTTGAGAATCTCTGGAGAACTGATACTTTCGTTCAGCATGCAGAAGACACATGTGTTAGTAGCAACAGAAATGTTAATGAAGACAAACGAATCGACAGAGAGACAAGCACAATGTTCAAAATTTCAAAAAAAAAAAAATTCAGAAAGCGTAAAACTTATGAAAAGTAGTTTATTGTATAATGAAAAAAATTTATAGGCCCTTATTACCGACTGGTAGGACCTAGCATATATTATTGAACCTTTTACCTCTAGAGTATTGGACGGCAGTGATTCCATAAGTTCTGAAAATTCATAATGCTCATTGGCACAGAGTATTAACGCATCGGAAGTATCTTTCATATGTATAAGTATCACATGGATTTTCTTTCTGTAACGTAAATCACTGAGATCAGCGGCGAAATCGATATCGCTAGATATCAAAATCACAGCTGCTGGACTTCCGTGTATGTCCGCGAACCTCCTTATGGATTGTTTTAGCTTTTCGTCCGCAGCGTTCTTACAGCTTCCAGAAACGTGTATTAAATTAACCTAATGCGAAAATTTCTGTAGAATAGACAATACGAATACTTTAAAAATATGTTTGATTAGTTTACCTGAGCATCGTTTAATTCTTTCACAACCTGACTAGTTTCCTTCCGGACATCACAAACAACAATAAATTCTGCTTCTTTGTAACCGCTAAAAAATTTATCTCTAATTACTTGTGTCGCTGCTATAGCAGATCGTCCTTTAGGAACCTGAAACATACATGAATATTTTAGCTAATCGATCGATCGTTCGTCTGTGATGCGATACGAACATGACAATTTTCTATGTCCCAAAATACTCCGATAGGTGGTAGATATGCTGGTAAAGTTGGCAAATTGATCGGACTCTCATGATGTAAAAGGGAACAATCGTGTTTGCGCTGGCTGAACAACGGCCAACTAGACGCTTTTGTTTCATATCTAAAGCTACCATTATTGGTATTGGTGTCGCTCAACGTATGCAACGTGTCGTTTCCAACATTTTGCGACGAAACTTTTTGTGCAGATAGTAACTGTAACAATCTCTCGTTAAGACCTTCAATTTCGTCTTTATCACTTGCACAGAGTGCATGATAATCTGTATCGTCTTGGTCTGCCATGTGTTTTATGAGGTATCATTTAGCATCCCGAGCGTATAACCTGGAAATAATAGAATGATATAATACAATTTCGAAAACGTACAAAAGAAGAAAAAGAATAGCACTAGAGTCTAAGAAATGTTATCAAATGATAAACTCGGTACAATAATCTGATAACTGGACTGCAGATTTATCTGCGAGTACAGATGCTTTTATTGTTATTTCAAACTTAGGATTACATAAAATTTTGTTTCTTTTGTGAATGAATTTGAGAAGTTTAAAATTAAGCGAATCTTACTGAAGCATTTATTCTGTTGCATTCATCGTACTTCTACACGCTATAAACGCAGTAAATACGCAGCCGAACGAACAAACACACGTACAATTATATCTAATCTTAAGAATGTTATGCAAAATTAATACCAACAACATTCACAGCGTAATACAGTGTAGAAAGATTCGATACGTTACTTAAAACATTAACTCATTATAGTCGGAAAAGTGTCTGTGCAAGAGACGCAGATAAACAGGACCGTTGTCAAACGTTGGATAGATTGCAACTTTCTCAATACGTTTTAAAGAATACACGAAATATTACACGACTACAGAAATTCATACCACGTACAGGAAGCAAACACCGAGTAAGTAAACGAACATGCAACTACTATGTATCAATGTATCCGATTTACTATCTCTCCCGCTTCTCGCGTACCGTGAAATGTGAAAACGCACGCATCTTATACAGGGAGACTGCTGGAGACTGCAGGGAGACTGAAGAATATTGTTCGCAACAGTTCGCAAGTATAATATTACTAGTCGAAAAATGACTAAATTTTGCTCAAACCTCAAACACAAAAGAAATTTCAATCTATCGCAAAGAGATTACAGATATTTGTTAGTTTATACTAATTAAAATTCTATCAAAATAAAATATTAGAATCTCTGAAAATACACTTGAAATTTCTGAAAAATTCGAATAGGATAAAACTGGCGACGGAAAAGACTCCGAACGTGAGCACTCTCATATCCTCTCTGTTAGTGGTGGTCGGCGTCGGTCTGCCGTGTCAGCCATTTTGAAATTATCTAACTATCTTGTGACTCAGTTTGTGATATCTATGCCGTGTCTATAAGTATATATGGTCTAAGGTTTTCCTATACACATACTATACCTATGCCGTGTTTATAAGTATACAGGGTGTCCCAAAATAAGTGTAACTCCCGGAAATGGGAGGTTCATCTGGTCATTTGAAGCAGTATTTTCCTTTACAAAAATGGTGTCCGCGGCTTTGTTCAGGAGTTATTATCGGAAAACACGGACCAATCAGAGCCCGGCTATAGCGAACGGAGTCCGACTCGGCGATAGGTCCCGCTTAACGTGGTGTCGCTATTGGCCGAACCAGAATCAATCCGCTGTAGCTGCGCTCTGATTGGTCCGTGTTTTTCGTTAATAACTCCTAAACAAAGCCGCGGACGCCATTTTTGTAAAGGAAAACGTCGCTTCAAATGACCCAAGGAACCTTCCATTTCCGGGAGTTACACTTATTTTGGAACAGCCTGTATATCAGTGATAGATATAGATATATAAATATACATGATAACCGGACTCCCGCGCTGTTGCCATTTTACCACTTCAGCACGGCTAGTAGTAGAGTCGGCTGTGGCCGGATCCACCGGGTCCAGGGCAGTCCAGAGCAGTCCAGAGTCTACTCAAGTTTACTATTATGCCACTATGAACTCTGTGGATTCCATGATTGTTGCTGCGCGGTGAGTTGTGAGTTGTTCGAGTTCGAGTTATGGTCACTTCAAAAATTTCGGTAACATGGCATCATTAGAGGACGAGTCATTTCGCGAAGTTGATAGACATTTCGAGGATACTATGCAAAAGACAGAATGGATTCCTTTGTCTCTTACTTTAATCGAGTATCCCCAGGGCAAGTACCTTTCAATATTCTAACAAAATTAATATAAATTTCGATTACTTTCAGTAAATGCATAAATCTCAATGAGTAACACTTTTATTTTTCTTTCTTTAGAAGAACTATTTACTTGAATGGTATTCCTAACATATTCTCATTTAGAACTTAGCTTATATTTCACAGCTTGTACGTTAACCACAAAATTAGCTTTTTTATCACTGACATTTGCACATACACGACGTTTAACTATCAATTTAAAATATAGTTGAAAAGACACTTATCGAAAAGATGCAGCTATAAATTTTCAACTGTTGACGAACGTTATAGTTTGTTGGAACAATGTTATGTATTTTTGTCTAATTTTTCACCTACTTTCTCTAATGTAATTATTATCTTTTCAGGTGACCTATTTGGAAAATTTTTAGCCCTGATAAGTTTAGCGCCGTTTGCTATTATAGCTGGTTTTATAACATTGATCTTATTTAGAAGAGACTTGCAAACGGTGAGTAAGGATCTTGTAATACTGACAATTTACAAGTGAAATAACATTGCTATTTTTCTGTTTGTAGATCACATTCTTCAGCGGTATTATAATAAACGATTTCATCAATTTTGTATTGAAACATACAATTCGCGAAGCAAGACCGATGAGACGTGATACTGTTTTCGTTGAATATGGTATGCCATCGATGCACGCACAGTTTATGTGGTTTTTCGCTGCATATACAACACTTTTTATATGCATCAGGTAAAATTCATATTTTTTTCTAATGAATATTTAGAAAAAACTATTCCTTAATGTTTTCCTATTTCTAGGCTGCATCATAACAATAATAGCAGCGTTTCGGAAAGATTCTGGAGAATTGCTACTATAGCTGCCTGTATAATTGTTTCTCTTTTAGTGACGTACAGTAGGGTTTATTTATTATACCATTCTGTTTCTCAAGTTCTATATGGTACGCTCATAGGAATCATATTGGGCGTAATATGGTTTCTAATAATGCATGTAGTATTTATACCAATTTTTCCTTATATTGTTTCATGGTATGTAACAATGTCGATAATGAAAATTTTATACAATTTACGTTACAAAGACTATAATATCATAATGTAATTTTAGGCGGATATCAGAGTACCTACTGATACGTGATACAACATCAATTCCTAATATTCTCTGGTTCGAGTATACGAATATTCGCACGGAAGCTCGAGCACGTGCACGTAAACTTGTATCAATGAAATCGCAATGACGTCTAATGTCTAGCCACAGGCTGAAAACAAATAGGAAATAAATGACTGAATAATATACATATATATTATATATTTAATATACTTAATATATATGTGTATACATACATATATATTGTATATTAAAGAAACAAGTGATATCATTCCTTCGGTCAGACGAAATTAAACAAATCCAAAAGTTCGTTTGGTTCAGAGAAACGTCTTCGAATAACGAGTGGCAGTCTTTCGCCATTAGTAATATTTCGAAACGCATAAGGTACTAGTACAAAATTTCACAATTTACATGGTTTGAACCTGTACGTTTCAATAATTTAAGTTATTATAATTTTTTCATAAATTATTTATACGTCATACTTAACGAGCAATATTTATATGTATATCTTTTATCTATTTACTTTCGTAACTAAGTAATGTACATACATTATGCGAATAATATATGTAAATCTTTCAGTTTTGTAAAGAAAAATATTCTTTATTGTAGAATATTGTAGAACCAGATATACACGCGACATTAACTAGCAATATGGAATGATAATTTATTGAACAGTTTTACCGTTCATCTTTACAGGACTGGTAAAATACATAAAATCTTGGCTATGATTTGTTATTAAATTGTTAACAGTTTGTAAGTTTTAGATGAGTTTTAAACGTTGTACATATAATTCCTTCGTTTATTGCTGAACAGCTGTACGATAATTATTATTAAAATTCGTACATGTACCTCGTATCAAAAGACTCGAAAGAAATGCAAACAGACTGAGCAAACAGTTGAAACAGAATTTTCAGATGAAATGCGAAAAACAAACATTGGATCAAGTGTTTGATTGAAATCGTCTGACTGTACTGATTTGTAACTTTTTAAACGGTATAGCATTATTTTATCAAAGTAATTTACATTTACCGCATAACGCTATTCATCGTATCGAATTACACTTTTAACCATTCATTTTGTTATATACATATATATACGTAACATAAACCACCATATATTATGTTGCTCAATTATAAGTACTATCGCTGTAGCAATCGCATAAAATTTGTTATGCATTCGTGCAAAAATTACTGCGATGTAAATATGCAATAAAATTTTATAAATAAATTACAGACTTTTTTTCTATATTCCTGTACCTTACTATATTATTTCTAACAATCATTGCGTAAAGTGTTAACAATAAAAATAAATAAATATCAAACGTACGTATTTATCTATAATTCGAATAGAACTTTTGTTGTTTAACAAATTCCGTACCTATCGGCCTGTTATGTATATCGATTCCTGGATACGTGACTCAACGATACGAGGAATCGAGATTCAAGTTTGACAAGATGTCGAAAAATTGAGAAACCCTGATAAGAATTCAAAATCAAATTGAACCAATGTAATTATTTATTAAATCTTCGTTGTCATACATAAAGTTGAGACTGTAGATTAATTCGTAAGTGAAACTGGTAAGTTTAGCCGAGAGTACCTATCGATGGAATCTTTATTGATGTTCAGTTAAACAAGTAGATGTCAATTCGCGTCGCAACATGAAATCGAGCTACTTCTGACAATATTTCATTCTCACTCGATACATGAAATGTTTCACTATTTTCTTTTAAGAAAAATATTCATTGAAACCCGATCTTTGTGAAGAATTAAACATAATTTCTTCGCTGAGGTTACCTTCTATTCTTTTTCAGTTATACATGTATTTATCAATTATCCTACTGAATAAGTCGTAAACATACGTAAATTGAATAAACGGTAAGACGATAATTGGTAATGTATTGTATATTATTGTTACGCCATAACGTGAGAACTATACATTGCAAGTATTTAGTATCAACGAAAATTATTCATTGTATATTAATTATTGCATTGATACCGAATACATTCAATGATACGTTTTTCTCGTGGTTCGATTAAACGATCAGTGTGTGTATTTGTTTCAGAATTATAGTAAATTCTTTGAATCACAGCTGAGCTGTTTTCTTTTCCTCAATGAACCCTGTTCTGACATGTCTTACACTGAATTGGAACATGGTTATCAGGTAAGCGAAAATGCTGCTTGTTTAGAAGGTAGACAATTATTTTACTCTACAATTATTTATTCGCAGGGTCTACGGAATGCCAGTCGACCGATTTTCTATGTAGGGGACTTAAATACGGTTCAACCAACCCTTGTGGGTCCTGTCGCTTCTTCTATATATCGTTCATCGAAAAGAGTAAGCTTTATTTTATCTAACTAAACATGCTGCCTGTGTAAATAACCATTCTCAATCAACTAAACTGTATTTCTTTCAACAAGGAGTAGGTAATGTTGCACATACTAGAACACAAATAGTTTTTTAATGTACACACACGTATATAGCACGTTTCTATTTAGATAATTTTGTTAAAAATTATGCTATGAATGTTGGATGATTTATCAAAGAATAGTGTACTGCTCACTGTCACAAGATTGATAATGAATCGAGAGTCTATGTTATCTATATAGATGTTTAACAGGAATCAATTTTTTATCAGAAAGACGATGATAGTTAAGGGAAAATATTTACATGAATACACCTACACATGGTATATATATAAGCAAGTTATTCCGTTTCACTTGTGACCATATTTGTTTTCATTAAGATTGCACGTTTATGTAACACTTCTCAATCACTTTATCTTCTTCTTTAGAAAAGAAAAAAAAAGGTGAACACCTATCATAACTAAATGCTACGATACTTTTATTGGTGCTTAATTGATCTACTTTTTCGATTACTCGCGAACAATCTGGTAATTTATAAAACGAGAAATACTTGTTAGCTGTTGCTAGTCTAAAAATAGAATTGGCCTATAAATAAAGCCTATGCCAGATGCATTTTGGATTCTTCTTTAAAAGCATGTATAATACGTAATTATCACATTCTTTACACAATGTCAATGTTTTTCTATACACGTTGTAACCTTAATCGGTGAATATTTGTTATCGACGATACTTGAGAAAGATTAGTGAACGAACGTACAATTAATGTGCTCTGTGTGTTTATTGTATAATCATTGTGAATCAAAATAGAAGGTCATTGTTTTTGTGATCTAAATTTATTGTACACTTATGAAATCTCTGACTATTATAGATTTAAAATAAATAAAATATACTTTTTTTAATATTGTTCTTCGTAGGCGCATTCTTGAAGACCAATGTTTTCAAGTGTATTGTCATTTTCTTTTGAGCGATGCACTCTAGTAGTTGTTGTTCGTACGTGTACTATGTTTTAGTAACATTATTTAAATAAGAACATTCGTTTCTATTTGTATACACATGCATATCTACGTAATTGTGAACAATTCGAGCCGGGATCAATAATGGAAAATACAAATTCTCCTTTGTCTACTACGGTTCCCGATGTTTACTTCTTTGATAGCGATAATGAAGCAGAACCATATTGGCAAATGATGGTAGAGTTGCTATTTTTCATTTTCCTTTCTATTAAATGTTTCTTACACCGCTTTTCATCACTTATGCTTATTTATCACTAATATATTGTGAATATATTTAAACATAGGAGAGAACTACAGGATTTTAAAAAATTTATTCTCTAACTTATTGTAGAAAATCAAATTTATACTATATCGTACAAAACATTCGAGCGATGCAATTTTATGGTAACGTAAACTGTGTAAAATAGGATTTATTAACGACACAATTCTTCCTTTATCTTTAAGCAAAGAGTTTTCAGTTTGTTTGCTCGTACTTGTTCTCGATTAAGCATACGATTATCCGACTAGTGATCTTTCACGACTAGAACAACTACAAAGTAGTTTAACATAGAGTCATGTTCATTTTAATAGATATTATAAATTGATAAATCATCGAATATTTCAAATAAACTATTAGAAGTGATATATATTTTTTTTTCACGATTTTCTCCTATTAATTTTATCGTCGAACGGATATTATATTTTCTTGAAAGTATAATCTTTAGATTCCATTTATGTTTCCCTTTTTACATAGGGAATAATGCTTCTGGTTGGTCTATAACTTTTACATCTAATTGCATGGAAAGTAAAGTACATAACACATACATAATATAATGAATAGCGAGTCAAGACTGCATGAGAATTACACAGAAAACACTCTAGACAGACCTGGTTTTTTATCCTGTTTGAAAGCATATTGGGTGAGCAGTATTTAACACAATGATTAACATAAATTTTCATAAAGTTCATAGATTCCGAATTTACATAGAGAATAGTAACGCAAGTTACATTCTCTAGTTTTCATAAACATATTTGTAAATTTAATATCGTGGATACTAACAAAGACGATTTCGTTGCTCTAACAAATTCGTTGTTATAAGATTTTTCAAATGTATAAAAAAGAAATGAAGGAATAGTATGGATGATGTAACAGCAAATAATACGAATTATGTGATGAAAATTCAATATTTAGGCCGAACTGTCGGACGGGTGCAGCAATGATGATGGATGCATGGGTGGCAGTGATTTGGAAGGAGAAGGGAAGCAAGTGTTGGTTGGAGTCTGTGCGATGGCGAAGAAGTCGCAAAGTAAACCGATGAAAGAGATTTTGACGAGACTAGAAGAATTTGAATATATTAAAATAGTGGTATTCCCCGAAGAAGTAATCTTGAAGGTAAGAGAAACGATAAACGAAAGATTAGACGATTCGTTTCTACATGAAATTCTGTACACACAGGAATCTGTAGAAGACTGGCCGATCGTCGACTGCTTAATAAGCTTCCACAGTAAAGGTTTTCCTCTCGACAAAGCTATAAGTTATGCTAATCTTAGAAATCCTTTCATCATCAATAATCTGCCAATGCAGTATGATATTCAAGTAAGTAAATCATTTCGTAAGTAAGTTTATAGGTAAGTAAATTCACTTGTAATTTGATGTTGCAGGATCGCAGGAGAGTTTATGCTATTCTAAGTAGCGAAGGTATCGAGATTCCAAGATATGCCGTACTAGATAGAGATTCGTCTGATCCGAAACGTATGTGAGAGGCTTTTTCGCTTTGTTTAGATTCATTTTATACAACAAAGAATTTGTTTAGATCACGAGTTGGTAGAGTCGGAAGATCATGTGGAGGTCAACGGTGTTACATTCAACAAACCGTTCGTGGAAAAGCCAGTATCTGCCGAAGATCATAACATCTATATCTATTATCCTACATCTGCGGGTGGAGGCAGCCAGAGACTATTCAGAAAGGTAGCTGTTCTGCAGGTTCTCACTGTCCAGAGACCATAATTATTCAATTTCGTGGTTGTTTCACAGATTGGAAGTCGCAGTAGCGTGTATTCGCCAGAATCTCGAGTACGTAAAACGGGTTCTTACATTTACGAAGATTTTATGCCCACCGACGGGACAGATGTTAAAGTTTACACAGTGGGGCCCGACTATGCGCACGCGGAGGCCCGGAAAAGTCCTGCGTTGGATGGAAAAGTGGAAAGAGACTCGGAAGGGAAAGAAATTCGGTATCCTGTTATACTAAGCAATGCCGAGAAGCTGATAAGTAGAAAAGTGTGTTTAGCTTTCAAGCAAACGGTTTGCGGTTTTGATCTGCTTAGGTGAGTAGAAACAGAGACGGAAAGTCTTTAACAACCGACCGAAAGTGTACCGCGATAATTAATTTTCCCTCTTTGATTCAGAGCAAACGGTCAGTCGTTCGTCTGCGACGTGAATGGCTTCAGTTTCGTAAAAAATTCGAACAAATACTACGACGACTGCGCAAAGATTTTAGGGAACATGATTCTGAGGGAGTTAGCGCCCACTTTACACATTCCATGGAGCGTTCCGTTTCAACTGGACGACCCGCCAATCGTACCCACGACATTTGGAAAGATGTTAGTACATTTTTACAATACAATTTGAACGTTTAATAACATCTCTGTTTCCCCACAGGATGGAATTACGTTGCGTTGTCGCTGTGATAAGACACGGTGACAGAACTCCGAAGCAAAAAATGAAAGTGGAAGTTCGTCATCCAAAGTAAGTTCTGGCAAATAAATACACGTGGATGCAAAAAATTTTTCGAAAATACTGTGATTCGCTTTTTTTACTTTTCGGGATAGATTCTTCGAGATATTTGCGAAGTACGATGGTTATAAGCACGGCCACATTAAATTGAAGCGACCCAAACAACTGCAGGAGATATTGGACACTGCTAGGAGTTTACTGGCCGAGATACAGCACAGGGCTGCAGGCCCAGAATTGGAAGAGAAGCAAGGAAAACTCGAACAATTGAAAAGCGTTTTAGAAATGTAGGTATATTTCATGCTGAAAGAAAAGAAAGAAAAAGATATTGGTTCAACTTGAGACAATGAACGTTTGGTTACAGGTACGGTCACTTTTCAGGGATAAATCGTAAAGTACAAATGAAGTATCAGCCAAGAGGACGACCGAGAGGAAGTTCCTCGGATGATGGTACAAAAAGTAACACATTCTTTTCACGTTATCAAATTGGATATCGACCAGACAATACGTATCTTGTTGATTGGTTTTAGATCGGCTGGGGGAACCGTCACTTGTACTTATTTTGAAATGGGGCGGAGAATTAACACCCGCTGGTCGGATTCAAGCGGAGGAACTAGGAAGAATATTTCGCTGCATGTACCCCGGTGGTCAAGGTAGACACCTTAGTGGTTCGTATCTTATGTTCATACGCTTGTCATAATCATTTCTTAAGTTATTTCATACGCCACAAAGAATTTATTTCCTTTAATAAGTTTTTTACAAGTTGGCCAAAATGCATAAGGTTGCTGTAACTTGCATAGCGTACGCGTAAAATATTGTGTGTTGAGATCCAGCTGAATTGATCCAGGTGAAAAAGCACTTTTTATCTTTAAACTGCTGAGAAAGCTGTCGAAAGTGCGACAAGTTTGTAATTTAATGTAACTTGTACGTTGTAATTGTCTTAGATGAAAAGGGTAGTAGAAAATATATCTGTATTGTTTCATTTTTATCGAAGAAATCTTTGAAATTCACGAACAATTTCAAATATTATTTCAGAGGAAGACTCAGAGATGTTACCAAACCACGGTAACTGTTTATTCTGAATCAACGCTTGTTCCGTAGTTGTCTGTAGATTGTGTCATAATGCATAGACATAGTGATAGCGCGTTCGATTACGATCATCATAACGTTCTAGCAGCATTCAGAATGTATCTGTGCTGACTGTATGTGCACTCTTCAACATTCCAATGAATCGTTGCATAATTTGATGGTAGATGCTTGTG
Source organism: Lasioglossum villosulum (assembly GCA_963971365.1). Lineage (NCBI taxonomy): Eukaryota > Metazoa > Arthropoda > Insecta > Hymenoptera > Halictidae > Lasioglossum > Lasioglossum villosulum. Next base: position 23,022,863 of record OZ020503.1, on the reverse strand, counting down.
TACATTTTCTGTAGCATTAATTGTATCTTATCTTATTCTGAAATAAGTCTGTTCTCTAGTAGTGTCTCACTGCCCATTTATCATGCAAAGTTGCACACATCTACACACTTATCTATGCTTTCCCAAACAGTTTTCTTAAACAGGGCACTTTCTTTTGTTTCAACAGACAACAGATACAAGAATTCATTGCAAAATATTAATAAAGACTATGTACAAACTATTCATACAAGTCAATCGACGACAGAATAATCACCAATGTGTTTACCGGTTCAAGACAGTCATCGACATATCATGGATAATAATGATTAGCTACGATCTTCTTACCAGAACATAGATCACTCGCAGAATCATACTCGTACTCTATGTTTGTTAAGGTTCAAAGAGACTTTTCAATTCCATTATGTCATTGCAATGTGTTTTAAAACGTTTCCTTCTACGAACATAGGTGATTATGCCGGTGCTCAAGGTTTGGGTCTGCTACGACTTCATTCAACCTTTCGTCACGATTTGAAGATCTACGCGAGCGACGAAGGAAGAGTACAGATGACCGCAGCAGCATTCGCGAAAGGTTTACTCGCTTTGGAGGGCGAACTGACTCCGATATTGGTGCAAATGGTCAAGAGCGCTAACACCAATGGTCTTCTGGACAACGATTGCGACAGTAGCAAATACCAGAACATGTACGTACCAAATGCGAAGATACCTACTGTACAGGGGGTGTAAAAAGTATTCGTATACCCACTGTAAATATGTGTACTATGGGAATGAATGGGAATGACGAGTTCAATTTTACAGGGTGAAGACAAAGCTCCACGAGTTGTTGCAACAAGATCGAGACTTCACTCGCGAGGACAGAGAACAAATAAATCCTGGGAACGCGTTGAGTATCAATGCAGCCATGGATTTTGTGAAAAATCCGGTTCGCTGTTGTCAGCATGTACATATATTGATTCAGAAACTGATGGACATTGTGAGGATTAAGAAGGATGATTCGAAAACGAAAGGTGTTGTATAAAATATAGAATCGCGTTATTTCCAATGCGAACATCTTTTGGAAGTTCACGCGACATCTATTGTTTAGATGCAATTCTGTATCACGGCGAGACATGGGAGTTAATGGGTCGCCGTTGGGGAAAGATCGAAAAGGATTTTTGTACTAAGAACAAGAGATTCGATATATCAAAGATACCTGATATTTACGACTGCATCAAGTACGATTTGCAACACAACAACCATACGTTGCAATTCGAGCACGCGGAGGAATTGTACATTTATTCGAAATATTTGGCAGATATAGTTATACCACAGGCAAGATTTTCAGTGGCATTTTCTTCTCTTAACATTATTCGCCCGCTAATACTCCGATTCTTTGTTATTTACAATAGGAGTACGGATTAACGGTACAAGAGAAATTAACTATAGGACAAGGTATTTGTACGCCTCTTTTGAAGAAAATCAGAGCAGATCTGCAAAGAAATATCGAAGAATCTGGAGAAGAAACAGTGAATCGACTCAATCCAAGGTAAACAATTGCTGACATAAGAAAATGTTTTAATCAGGTACTTTTTAGCAAATATAATATTTTTACGCCGATTTGTTAGTTTATACTCGATAAAAACATTTTTGATCGGACTGCTAATAACAGAGTAATTTCTACTGGTCACGATTCGTGGTTCACCCTGTAGATAACATACTTTGCTTCGCTTTGAAATTTTGATTTAATGGGACAAAAATATTCTAGATATTCTCACGGCGTTTCGAGTCCTGGCCGACACGTGCGCACAAGATTGTATTTCACCAGCGAGAGTCACGTGCATTCTTTGTTGACGGTGTTACGTTACGGCGGCTTGCTCGATGTAAGTAACAGTGGCCAATGTTTGCGTTCTCTATTTGTTTGAAACGTTGTAGATAGTAAAAGACGAGCAATGGCGACGAGCTATGGAGTACGTTAGCATGGTGTCCGAATTGAACTACATGTCGCAAATTGTAGTCATGTTGTACGAAGATCCAACTAAGGATCCCAGCAGCGAAGAACGTTTCCATGTTGAGTTGCATTTCAGTCCTGGCGTAAACTGTTGCGTACAAAAAAATTTACCGCCAGGGCCAGGGTTCAGACCTCATTCGCGAAATGAGAGTAGCCACAATATCGTAAGTTCGCTGAAATGATTAAAGTAAAGTCGCGATCTAGCTCTCATCGCCTGTTCCGAGCAGGGACAGAGATCGTGTAGGGAAACTATTTTTTATGACTGCGTCGAACGTGCCGAAAATACAAAGGATGTCGAACGTAGAAAAGGACAGCATGTAAACACGACATGGACGAGGCAAGCGAAGGGACAGTGATCGTGGAGATCTTCAGAGAGCTAGATTTCGACTTTACTGTACCTCGAAGGGAAACATTGAAAACCGATACGATTTATATCTTCAGGGTGAAAGTGGTGGTGGATCCACGCAAGACACTATTTCCCAGTGCAGCGCACGGATAGAAGAGGAAGACGTTGAATTGGCAATTTCGGACGACGATTTCATGAATCCACCGATGCAATCTGTACGCGCTCGTTCATTTTTGTTACCAAACTTCTTTGAAACGCTGTCGAAGACCTATCGGCAGAAGCTTTTCGAATGACTCGCCCTTATCGTGAATCGAATAATTATGATCGGTATTAGAATGTATTAGTTAAATATTAATCTAATATTTATTGCAATTTAAAGGACACACCCCCGCTGGTGATGGAAACCGATGCGGGAAACTCGATACTGGATAGTCCAACAACGAGCAGAGCCGTCGATATGATGGACTTGGATCCAAACATGATGGATGAACCATTCGACAGTGGATTCTTGCAGAGTTCCGCGCCCATTCCGATAAGGTGGGCGCAACCGTACAACAATAGAATAGAATCTACAGCGATTTCGACGAAATACTTTTTAGTGCTAGAACAGTGGCGGGTCACGAAGCAGCTAGACTGGGTAGCCAGTTGGCTGCCAGTCAGCGGCAACGACGTGACGCGGAAAGAAGCGGAATCGTGGAGCCACGTGCACGCAGTTACGATCATCAAAGACAAGACAAGCCTGAGAAAGGTAAGAGCGTTTCGACGTTGATCGGTAGTGTATATATTTTTCTCCAAGCAATAATGTGGATCGATGCTAATTTCTTTGGACATGCATGATAGATATGTATCTACAAGCACTTCACATTTTTACTATAACAAAGATCAAGGACCTGTGTAAATAGATGTCGCATACATTTTGGGTCGAGTATTGCTAGAACCAATTAGCGAAACTTTCTGCTCGAAGCAAAACTAACTTTTTTGGGGGGGAGCGGAATGGAATGGGATGGGGCTGGGATTTACCGGTCGACGGGAATTCACGATTCGATTTTTTTATGACAAAGTCTGGTGTTTTTTCATGTCTTTTTATAGCTGCAGACAAGCTGCAGTATCAGAGCTTGGACGCGGTCAACAAGGAAGGTATGTCATTCAGACTTCCTGCTATGGTGCTATAACAGGACAATGTTGAAAAGAATGTGCTAGCGTTTTTTGTTATTTTTCTTTCTTTCCCATTCTAGTCAATGATCGTTGCAGGATTTCTGTGAAATCGATGTCTGTATAATCTGAGAAGACTCGATATTCTTCGTATCTTTCCAGATCAGCAATTCTTTACGTTTTTCTTACGATTCTCTTCGTACAATAAGCATCTAGATCGTTAGAAAAATAATTGATCTTTGCTTGGTCGATAGCAATCTTTAGTTGCAACGTAGACTGCTGCAATTTCCGTTCTCTACCTACCGTTCCTGTTATCGATGTAGCATCTTCGCATACTTAATCGGTGCTCCGATATCTTTTTTATTAAGCATCCATCCTACTAGTAAAACCGTAGTAACCATAGAACGATATACACAACCGTATATACTAGTGGTTTCCCTTTAGTGTCACATCGAATCCTTGATATTGCAATGTTCTTTTTTTTTCTCCCCGTATTATAAGTGCCACTTTCCGTTTAATCACACTGATTTTTTTCTGTATTGTAGCATACGATTGACACTTGTTTTTGATTTTTCAAGTGTTTCGATACCAAGCCAATCACGTTATTGGAGTTGAAATTGAAATTAGTTGTTCGGTTAAAGCATAATAGTTTACGAGCCAGAGCTTGAACAACGTAATCGATCGCATACGAAAGAGGAAGATCACGAGCATAAGCTGATAAAAAGGAAAATTCAGTTGAAATAACTCTTTGCTCAGCGATAGTTGTGCGCGTGGAAGCCAACTAATTTATGTCGGCGACTGTTTGAGTTACACACAAACAATTGTATTTGTCGCGTGACTCATTCAGTTGTCCTCCTGATTATATTCCTTCATTCCTGAGCTCACTGTTCCATCAGGATTTGCAATTAACCGAGCTTAGTTGTTTTTCGAGGATCGTGTCCGCTTGTTTCTTTTACACGTAAACCGTTAACACATCAGTCTCATTGTATAATCATTCGTTCATCATTCGTTTTCATCCTGTCCGATTTTGTCGAACTTTCTCATCCGAAACTTTTCAAACGATTTTCCGGTTAGTTTGCCACTAGTGTGTTTCCGTTGACGATTCGTGTTTGTGTTCTGTACGTGTAGTTACATTTTTCGTGTGTGAAGTCACGTTTTCTTTACCGGTGTGATAAACAACGCAACGCGAAATCTGCATCGAGTTTTGTGTTCGTAGATTGTCGATGGCGATCGAAGTCTCCGAATACTTTCTATTCCGGAGTCTTTGATCGTCGTCGACCCTCATAATTAGACTGCGGATGTTTACGCAATTGTCGTAATTAAATTCGAAGGAAGTGGAATTAAATAAAATCTTACTTTCAGTGGTATTACCCTTGGCATCGTAGTTCTGGAATAAATAAAAATCGTACGAAATTCTATCGAATTTTACATTCCAGGATTTTTCGAAAATTTTCAGATCCCACGAATGCGTAAAGATCCGCGGTCTGCTAGTAATCAACGATTCATAATCATCGTTTCTCTCCATTAATAATATCGATGTTGTCTATAGTTGGCTACTGGTTGCATGGCTATCGTGTGCCACGGGTGTCTAACACTAACTAAAGTTGTGCCTTTTAATCGCAAGCGGATGAAACTACAAGTCACATTTATCTCCTCTGTATTTCAGTTAGCTCGTTCCGCCATTGGTTTTGAATCATTTCCTTTGGAGCGTCGTTGCAAGTTGTAAAAATAATCACGTTCCGCTAAACGGTTTAACGGCGAAAAAAAAAAAAGAAAAATTTCATTAGAGAGACTTGTGTCATCGACGTAGCGCCAAAGGTTTCTTGCCAATGATTACTTTTTATTTCTTCTACGATGGGTTAATTTAATACTCTGTTTCTCTTCTTTTCTTTTCTTTTCCCTCCTCTGTGCCCTGTCCCGCGCTGCTAAATTGCCATTATTTTCATTCTAACTGCATTCGTTTCATTTCACGCATCTGCATGCACACGAACACACAATGCGCGACAAAACATACGTACACACACACGCTCGAACGCAAATGTAAATGTATTACGAACAGAAAAGGGGCAGCATGCGACGACAAAGTCCCGGATAGAGACGTCTAGCCAGGCTTTGCTGCACGTGCCTACGGGGAAGGTGGTTTTGCCGCACTCCTTCAGCTCACCGGAGTTACCTGTTCCTCCAATCGAAACCTCCACTTCGACACCTTTGGTGACTTTACACAATACCCCTCTAGTTTCGCCGAACAGCAGAGCCTCGGATATCACGGATATCGTGGTCCCAGTCCCCACGGTTCGTCTCTCGACATGCCTCGATACCAATCCCGAAGAGGCCGACCCTCGTCTACGTTTTCAAAGTAAGAAATACGGACGTTCCCATACAGATACGATTCTCCCTTGTATCGCGCGTGACTCGTCGTCGACAGCTAGATCGAGTTCGATCAGATCTGGTTTACGGAGCAATCCGTGGACAACAATGTCTTCCCGTTTGTTATCCTATCGCGACAAACTCCCAGAGACAGCGAGAGGCCCGTCTCAGCTCGGTAAACGGTCCCGTTCGTTGTCGCCCTATTTACCCAGGTGTCTCTGTTATAATTGTAACGTGTCGGAGCTAATCCTACGAAGCAGGGATCTGCCGCCCGTGGAACGGTCCAACTTCGACACCTACTTTGCCCGTTCGTTGTCTCACAAGTTCTTTAATTGTTCTTGTTATCTAAGCCTCTATCAGGACGAGTCGAACCGCTCCTCTTGCAGCGTTTCCTCCACCGACAGCTCTGGATACGAGAGAGCGAAAGATAGCACGCAGTCGGTTAGCTTCGATCCGGAGGTTGTTGGTTCGTCCACCGAATCTCGACACGGACGATGTCCAAGGTCGCTCGGTTGTTCCTTGTTAGGATCCGGTGAAACTTCGATGGGTGAATGGTATCCGGTGTCCAAGGGAAGGCGGAAGTGGAGGTTCGACAAGGAAGCCGTTCGAAGGACGTGCGGCGGTGGTTCTGCTTTCGAGAGTGTTCGTCGACCAACTGGAACAATGTCGTGTCCGAATTTACATAACTTTTTGCTCGGCGATTCGGTTTGTTCGACGGAGAACTTCTCAGCGGGTTGTTCGTTGGTACGGAGATGTTGGTCTTGCACAAATGTGACCCTCCAGTGGCACGGTAGACTGGTAGATGATGTACCCGATCGTGTTAGTATGCTTTACCATTCGTCCTCTGTGCACGGTAATGATGCTCACGGCGATCATGACATCCCCACGCGCGAGTCTAACCATAGGTCCAAGTGTCCACGTGCACCGTTCTCCCGACTCCAGCCTCAGAGATCCTTCTCATCTCCAGACACACGACCTTCGATCATTCAACCTGACCCTACCTGCACAGCAAGGCGCCACCGTCACAGTATCTCCGGACAGATGAGTTATTTCAAGCTGTTGGGCTACAACATCAACAAGAAGCTGACCGGGTCAGCCAACAGTCTGTTCAGCACCGCGGTTATCAGTGGATCATCCAGTGCTCCTAATTTGAAGGACATGGTTCCTCCTCACGCATCCGCTGTCGCTGGTGAGTCTCCACGCTTGGAACCGTTCGAAACCCTGACACAGGGGTGGCCCTTTTTTCGCGTACGAGTTTAGATGCGCCATACAACTCTATGTAGGGCAGAGGCGGATTAAGCCAGCGCAGAGCCTGTAGCAAATGTCTCCAGGAGGCCCTAAGTTTTGTGCGATTATGCTGAGAAAAGAACAGGAGTGAGATTCGAGGCTTCAACGGCCCGGCAGAGTACAGTCGCTTCTGTTGAAGCTCTCGGGTGTAAGCCGTGTCCTACAAAGGGTCTTGCAGACTAAGAATGATGAATCGGCCCCACCCTGGATTTTTATTGAAATTGTGTGGGAAACATTGGTTTTAGGTTGAAAGATAATCCCCCAAAATTTCAATTCGCTAACCCTTCATATAAGGATTATATTTTTTTCACAATTGTGATCAAATTATTGAGGGTAGAAAAAAATTTAATAATTTTTGGGGGATAACTAAATCGCGCAACTAAATTCATTAATTCACGCCAGTTCAAAAGACACGTTTACTGGAGCACCAATCTGCAATAGTGAAAAATGATCTCTTGGACGAGAGTGAACTGTTGGAAAATTGCAACGAACTGATCAGCAAGAAGACTGTATGATCTGAGAGCACTCAGGTGTTGAAAACATGAATGATGAATACTTCAAAAGAATAAGTAGGCGCAAAGATGCAATGCGCCACTCGTGGCCACCCCTGCTCAAAAAGAAACGTATACGTATAATAAGGTATACAAGGTGGGGCGTTATGAAGATAGAAGAAAATGCATGAAACCAAACTTATTTGGTACCGAGGCGTTTATAATCTGATGTTACTAATTTTTAGTTGACCTTCATAACTCCCTCAAGCGTCTCCACCTATAAAAATATTAGTAACGTCACCAACTAAGTTTGGTCTGGTGCATTTTCTTCTATCTTCAAAAGCAAGCGAGTTATTCAGGTGATCTGTTCATAACACCCCACCTTGTACATGTATACATTATGTATTTACATACTACTCGATTTTATCCCAATCAGCGATAGAAGGATTCGGTGGTGTGCCACCTATCAGGCCACTGGAAACGCTCCACAATGCCTTGTCTCTCCGCCAGTTGGACTCCTTTTTGGAAATGATGACTACAGCTCCCCTGTTTCGTACACCTGCCTCGTCACCTCCAAAGTATCCGTCGCCTGGAGGATCCACTCATGAATCCGTTAATCCCAATCTCAGTGTCGGAGGGATCAGTTGCGAGTACCACTCTTCCGATTTGGAAGCTGTCAGGTACCGTAAGAAAAAATTAAATAAACCACCTTTGTGAGTATTAGGACTTTTTATCCAATTTTTTTTCACGACGTTACATTTCTGGCTGTGTAGTTTTCACCGAACTCAGTTTATACGTACGGTTGATACGTCTGTTTTTACGTTAAAATTAATTTTCCTCAGATACATCACCCCGACTCCAATACAATACAAGTCTTCGAACGATGGGGAACCGTGCGATATAAGGAACCAACTGTCGCCAACCAGTCCGAACAGTGAGTATATCCTAGCTGGATACGCTCGAGTTCCTTGTTCGTCACACGATTGCGCTTACTCAGGTACTGGCTGGAGTAGCGAGCCACAATCGTTTATATCATCCGAACCGTCGTCTCCTGCTCCAACTTCCACTGGGGAGTGCAGTATGTCTATAAGTTTAATCAGCAACGAAGGGTAAGCATCTGAACGATACTTGATCCTTATGTGGGCAATCAGGTATCGAGCTAGATGAAAGATTAATCCAGGCCGCAATCGTCCTCACAAGGGGTAGCCACGTTTCACAAGAATCAACCTTTAAGCGTGATAATTGTTCCGACATTTTGATTGCCTGCACAAGGGTTAGCGATGGGGAGAGACAAAGAGAACGCAATGATATTTCTTGTAGGGCGCAATCTTTCAGCACGGGCCCTAAATGTCCGACCACTCCTTGTCTGGACGTCGACTTCAACGACTTCTGCATGAACATCGATCAAGAGCATAGAGAAAGTCGTGGCAGCGTGTCGTACACGGATTATTACAGCAACGAGGACGGACAGATTCGAAAGTGTACATTTGGAACGAATTTTGGTAGCAATCTACAAAAAATCATACGCACCGATGATCTGCCTCTCGATAACATGGACGACGACGAGGACCGTACGATAACGTTGAAGCAAATCGAGGAGCAAAGGAAGCAGGACGTTAAGCGGATATTCGAGCAACAGGAAAAATCGAGGAAGCCTAGCACCAGCTGCAAAAAGATCGGAAGGTGGGTATCGTTTACGAAATACAGTGGGTGTAGAAAGTGTTCGTACACTTTTTAAAATGGAATAATTTTTTTATAATTGTGCCACACGACCACTGTATATGTACAGTGGTATACGAATACTTTGTACACCCCGCGAAAATGTTACACTGCGCGTTTCTCTCTAGATTCCTCGTCGAGAGCATGGACATAGTGGACGAAGATGTTAGGATCAAAGAGGACGTCTTCGATAAAATGAAAGTATCTACCTCGCAAAGAGCTGAATCCTCGAACGCAGAGAAAGGTCAGAGAAACAGAGACAGCGGCGCGGAAAAGACTCATTCGTTGAACAGCTACAAGAGGAAGAATTTCTCCCGGTCGCAGAGCGTTTCCACTCCGAAGGTAGCCGTTCCGAAGGCTGAAACGAATTTGAGTTACAAATGCGCGTCGAAATTGAGCTCGTTGTCGAACATGTCGGACAAGGATTTGGAAGATTGGAAGCAGATCTTGGTCGACGCGAAGCCGCCTGCTTCGCCTTTAGCGAGCGAGCAAGAGCCCATACTAACTGTGGCAGCCAGTGTGACGAACAGCTCCAGCGTAACCATAGGTTTCAACGTCCACGAGAACGAAGAGAATAAAGAGAAGGAAGAGTAACTATATAGTATTACCTCGTTCGAAACGGGTGTATCGGATATTAGAACACTATTTTTTAGTAGACGATCGACCGTAGATGTAATTTTTGCATACACGGTTGATGCTTACAAGCACAGAGTGAGTCCGCAGGGATAAATGAGAATTTCTATTACGCGTCTAACGGGTAAACAACGATTTAGATGCGACGCAGCTTGTGCATTTTATTCGAAGAGGACGACATCGATTTTTCTTTAGCGTTCCTAGACGAATTTGATTACCTCATTTCTTAACCGAGTTCCTTTAACTCTAGTTTCGTGGATAAGAATACGTATGTATGTCCCGTCGATGGCTTGAAACAATAGTACTCCGTTGGGATTGATTTTTTTGACTGAGAAGGAAGTATTCGATAACAATTGAGTCAATAGCAAAAGTAACATTCCTACTACCGATGGTTTAACCTTGTACTTATATGAATGTATTATATCGAAAGGAATTGATTTTCTTTCGACTCACGCTTGTTTATATTACGATTGTATTTTTGTAGATAGTACAGGCAGAATGTGTTTACGCTTCGTCGAGAGATAAGAGATGATGCGAGGTTGATCGACGAAAAGAACTACTTAAATTCACGAGTGATCAACAAGCTCTCGTTACTTACCAAACACAAAGAATAGGAGAAGCCACTCACAGTATTTTATTGATCGTTACAACTTAATATTCATTTTTTTAATTAATTTTGTATATTAAACTAAATTCAAGTGTATTCTGCATAGATTCTCGTGAATGTACAAAGGCTAATAAGTACAAAGTGTTGTGTAATCGCTCTGTAACAATCTAATATTCGTTTCAGTGTAAATAGAAGATATATACATATGCTATTTTTCTTACGAATGTATCGAACAAGCTTGTTGTCAGAGGAGATACGATGGTTGAAAGTTGCAGAGATATAATTGATTGTTATCCTGACGTGGTGCTGCGTAAATTCACCTGATTATATTCGTAACTGGCCTTCGCCTATTTTCGGCAATAAAACAAATGCATGTGCGTTTACAGGTTGCTTCAATTGATTTCAGTGAGATCGGCGGAAGAAGATCAAGGATGTTTTCGATAGAAGAATTAAAATGAAGCATCCTACGCGTTTGTAATTAAGCGACAAGGAATTGAGATTGTTCTTTTACTTCATCGATGAGAGACTACCGATTGGATTCACTCTGTGAATCGTGCTCGAACGAAGCATCTTTTTCGATCAGAACTTTGAACGAGGTTATTTTCGTCTATTTTTCAATAACAATTGATTTTACGTTTATAAACGAACACCGCAAAAAATCGTAAATCCTATGGAAACGGGCCTGGAGCTTTTAGTATTACGATTGTAGTTGACAAATTCAATGTTCGACAGTGTTACAAAGCATCGTTCAACGTTCTGATGTTAGACAACTTTTTAGAAATTGACAAGCAATATTTCGGTTCTTCGCAAGCACATGCAATTAATTTAGAAATTAATGTTGCATACGTACGTACTATGTTTTGATCAAATTCTAATGTAACGAATTGCGTGTAGAAGATGTTTAGAGTACATACGTGGTCAGTGTAAAATAAATAAAATAACGAAAAAGAAATAACATTGTTTTAATTTACTGGTTCGATCACTGTTTACTCCGTCCTCGCAGATTTTCAACTAATTTGAACGTTTGTCGCAGAAATTCTATAATACCTCTGCCATTAGAGAAATGGAAGGATTTCGAAATTCGTTGCTGGATGAGCAGCAGATCGGTTGTTGTAACGGATCAGGTTTGCGGCGGAGGTTTCCCTGACGCAGGGAGATTCCGTGACAAATTTGCGTAACAAGCTACGAACCATTGAAAAAGGTGGAAACCCCTGTGACGAAATCGCCTAACTCCTGTCAGTGGCGTGACCCCGTTGCGGAATTAGGGGCTCGTTCATTGTTAGGAACGCATCAGAATTAGATCGGATGAACACGTGCACCCGGAGGGGAGCAAGGATCATCGCTGTTCTGTTCTGTCTTGTTTCGTTCAGATTTCGAATGTTCTTCGCAAAGGGATGTCGCGCGTTGCATCATTTTTGTGGAATCGAATGGGCAATTCGATCACTTCGATAACAGTGTCCAACAAATTTCAACTTTTCTCATGTTTCCAAATAACTGTTGGGTGGATCTTATAGAGGTTTTTGCGCTGATTCCGAATCTGCCATTAATTTTTTTCCTACACACACAGTTTTTGAGAAATATGACTTTCTACGGGATACGGCGCACTTTTGATAGAAATGAGATAGAGCGATGAAATTTTGTTTAAATTAAAGCTAAAACTTTGCAGAATATGGGATAATTATAGAATGAAACGTCCACGTTGGAAAGTTGAAAGGGTGGTTTCTCAAGATAAAAATCTGCTCTATCGCGTGGTGCAGTTTGATTTTCCGCTGGTCCCTTATTTCTGGATATACAGTGGGCGTACAAACGATCTATTTTTTGATTATCAATTAGAAGCGGTTTACTAAATGATCTGAAAAATAATTTTCCAAAAATTACAATTTACAATGTTGCATGTAAAAATAGAAAAAAGCATTTCTTTTAAATTTGTTATTAGGGCCCTTTTTTTGTAGATCTATGTTTGTTACACGTGTTAGATCTGTGCTTGTGTTCTGCGTCAATTATAAGTAGACAGCAGGTTTGATGCATTTATGACAACGATGAGTAGGTGCAATTTAAAACGGTAAAAACATTTTCAACATATTCTAACGTGTTTAATATTAAAATTTTGTCATAAATGCATGGAACCCGCTGCCTACTTATAATCGACGTAAAAAATGTTCTTCTAAGAAAGAAACTAAATTTCTATCTCACTCCGCAGTCTATCCGGGTAGAAAATGTTTACTTTTCATAAAGATCCGCTATCGAATTAATTATAAGCAGCAGGGGATCAAGAAAAAATATGTTTATATTTTTCATAATTTCGTTAAATTGAAAATGTAACGAGAATCTTCTATTCTCTCATCTTCGCTGTTCTGTATTTCACATGTTCGCCATTTTTCGCATAAATCCTTCACGTAACATTTTCTGTACGAAATTACATTTTTCATACGATAGTTTCGACTTTGATTATAAAAGTAAACGAGGCTTCCGGTATCGTTATTTTGACGGAACGAATATCTCTCGTTCTAGGAAAGCGTCGAAATTCCGTGATGAAACATTTCAGCGCCGACGCTCGAGGCATCGATCCGAAGCGTCAGCTTGCAGTTATGGATATAGTGCATATTACTAGCCTCGAATTAAAGATCCGCCGACGCGTTTAGCGGATACAAACCTACGGAATACGTACCGCGTGTTCAATTAATACGACACTATTTACAATAACAACCGTGGATCGATGAAAATAACTTTCTACTCGGTTCTCGTGTCGAGTCGTTCGTATTATTTCGATTTGAAATGGAAAGACTTCGAAAAATATAGAAGAACTCGACTGAGAAAATCTTGCGAATGTCAGACAGGAAGGTTCTCTCTATGAGAATTCAGAGCGTGTCAACGATACGCTAAAACAGTGGTCGGCAAAGTGCGTCTCCAGAGCTGCATGTGGCTCTTTAGCTCCTTAAGTGCGGCTCTGGCACAAATATCCACGAAAGGCGCAATAATATTTTCATTAAAAAAAACTTGGTAAGAAAAGAATTACATCTTATTTTGATAAATTAAAATTCTTCTATAAATCTTGAACACGTATGAAATTCAGTTTTATTTAGTGTACTACTTATTTAGTGTAATAAAAATTTACCAATCAAGCAGATTTGGCTCCCAATTTTTTAAAAAATTGTTATAATGTTCATATTTGGCTCTTTGGCTAATAAGTTTGCCGACCACTGCGCTAAACGATCGTGCGTTGCAATAACAGAAGAGGGGAATGACAAGAAGAGGGATGATCCCGTTAAAATGACTTCTCGTGGCCGAATATTAATAAGTTTACGCACCCCCGCCTCTCCAAGCGGACACAATAGGATTCGACACGTTGATATTCCGCGCGATGTTTAGACGCGTTCGAAGGGAAAAGACTCTCGCGTCAAGTGAATCGGCTAATATCTATTTAATTAATTTTAGGGGAGACCACCCTCCGTCCAACAATATGCTACCCTTCCGACAGTTAGTCCGTTACAACCTTTTGAACGATCCTGCTACTACGATTCTGGGGCTCGATTTATGAATCAATTTGTCTCGAAATGGACAGTACGAGTCGGTCAAAAACCAGAAGAAAGAAGAACACCTGCAACAACGATGAGAGTATTAGTACGAAGAACTATTAGAGGAGCGATAGGTGTTGCTCCTGTAAATAATAAAAATGATATCATTGACTTTTTAAGTTGATTAAAATGTAATATACATTTTCATTTAACTTCTGTTGCTTACGATTATCTCTGTAACACACTGTGAAAGCGGTGTACGAGAAACCACAGAGATCTACTCTGTGAAAATCCTCGAAGGCTCATGGGGATTGAACAACTTGAAGAACAACTTGAAAATTCATATTTATAGAAACTATAAGAATTAGAACCTTATCCTCGAAATGAGATTTACCAGAGTGAAAGGATATACCTGTTCCTTATCAATTCCTCTTAGAAAGGAGCGCAACGAAACCTCGTACTTGTCGACAAATTGTTCCTAGTATGTAAAAGCGCAACAACAATTACCGAAAGTGTATAAAAGAACACCAATGAAACTGAACGAAAAATTCATTCTAACGAGTTAATGAGAGCTTCGGGGTGCACATCTATGCAAATGCGAGATTTTATATAATAATTTTTAGAAATGTACAAGGTAATAATAGAAATAACGATGGAATCCGAGAGATATAGAAAAAATTCGTAAAAATATCAAAAGGGATGCCAAAGGGTGGTTTGTCCATCTTTAAAATACCACGGTCGATAATCCCGATATTGCAGTGGAACCCCTGCCGCGAAACAGGAGACAAGTAACGTGACGAGGGGTTCCCTCAGGCTCCGCCTGTTCCCTGTTTCCAGGCTCGTTCGCCAATGGTTGATCGTTTCCAGAATCTACGAAGGGATGAGTTCGTCGAATGAGAACGCGGGACCGTCACGCAAGCGTCCGAGAATGGTGAATAAACGTGGCTGCAGAGGGTGGTATCAGAAAGGGGCGGGTTCTAAAGTTTAGGAGCCTGATACGCTCTGGTCAAAGGTTGCCTCGACATCCTCAGATCGAAGGTGACACTTGTCCTGGTGACGGACAATTATTTCAAAGAGAATCCGTCCGCGACGTCGAACCTTTTTTCATTTTTTTTTCATCAACAACACGGTGCTCCTGAGCTCGCTCGCCGCTGGATAGAACGCGGGATATGAGCTACACCGAACCGCTGTGGGAGATCAATGGAAACCAAGCACCAGTGAGTAGTAGAAAACGATTTTTCTCCGCCGGGCTGGTGACAATTTACTTGGATTAATCGTCCTCTAATCGGTCCTTTATACAGTGGGTGTACAAAGTGTTCGTACACTTTTTACAATGGAATAACTTTTTTATAATTGCACCAAACGACCTGATTTCTTATAATTAATTAGAAGCATTGGTTTATGAAATGATATGCAAACAAGATTCTCCAAAAAATTATTATTTACAAGGTTACATGCAAAAATAAGAGGCATTTTTTTAAATTTTTGTGTAGCAAACATATATTTCAAATTTTCGTTAAGGGCTATAATAAAAAATTAATAGAAATGCTTTTCTTATTATTTTTACACGCAACCTTGTAAATTGTAATTTTTGGAAAATTATGGTTTGGTATAATTATCAAAAGTAAAAGGTGTACGAACACTTCCGAGTTCTAGTCTGAATCCCGTCCGATCCAGATTGATCTCGCTTGATCCTGCAGTCGGAAGTCACTAATCTATTACATCGTCGCAGATTTAAAAGATAAACAATTAATTGGTTGAAGCGTTTCGTATACACTGGAACCCCGGAGCCAGAGAATGCAGATTTTATCTTTAAAAGAGAGCGAATCAAAATGGCGGAGACCTTGTAACTTTATCGAACCGGTTTATGGTTACCGCTACTGGAAAATGTATCGTTTTCTATTATGTAGGTATACAATTTATACCTACATAATTTAAACAATTTAATTATAGCTACACGACTCCAAACAAGGGAACCATATTTTATTCGCTGGCTCCGGGGTACGCAAATGAATTCGGTCAAACGAGTACACACAATTTCGATTTCGACCGGTTTTTGACGCGAGTCGACAATCTCGGCCGTGAATGAGAATAAATATGAGTAAATGGAGTAAATGAAATAGGTGATTACAGCGGACATGTCGCAATACGTGAGTGGCGAACTCGGAAGCTACCCTATGTGGGATAGTTCTGTTTTGTATCAAGCACCACCGCCATCGCACTCCCATGTGAACGATCACGGATTGTATAGGCAACCGTGTGCATTGCTGCATCAAAGGTAATAGCAATGATAACGTAGACTACGGATTCAATGCATTCAGTACAAAAATGAGTTGGCGCGATTTCAAGTAGTGGACAGATGGAAAGAAATTAAGTTTCGAATTTTAATTAGAATTTTTAGCGTAGATCGGTGTAACTAGTGTTCCTGATTTCTCAACATTTTTCATTTCTCGAGAAATGAGAAACAGGGGTAATTGTATAGAAAAGGTCTGCCTACTCCGATTTTGACGAAATTTTAATATGTTATAGATTTCGACATTTTGAACAACTTTTTCCTGTTCCAATATACGGGGTCACTTTTAGTTTTCGAGATATTCGCAAAAAACTATTGCTAATACTGTATTGAATTTTCGGTATTCTTGCACGGCGCTTCGTCTGTTCACTTTTGTTTTGTAAACACGTTGTGGGGATGAGAGAAAAAACAGGGTCTCTATATAGAATGACACATACATATAGGGTAAGCTTTCAATTTGGAAAGACTACTCCTGGATTTTCGCACCCTCCGCGACCTAATCACAACTCATTCTGATCGCACGATATTTCTATTACTAGTTCAAATTCTAGATAACAGCTACAATGCAAAGATTATGCGAATAGAATGAGTTAAGAGGACCATGCATACGAAAATCCAGGAGTATTTTCACAGCGTTTATTAAAAAAAAGTAAACAGACGCGGATTAGCGTTACGTTGTCACGGAGCGTACATATCTCGAAAACTAAAAGCAACCCCCCATATAGGAAAAGGAAAAAGTTGTTCAGAATGTGTTGCTGCATGACATTATAATTTCATCAAAATCGGAATAGGCTTTTCTATATAATTACCGAAATAAGACTATATTTCTCGAGAATTCTCTAGAATTTTGAATAAAATAAAAAAATATTGGAAAACTTATGATATTTGGAATATAGTTGATGATATTTATCGAAAGCGCGACAAATTTTACCTACACTCAAGAAGGAACACTAGGTGTAACGGAAAAATCGAAGCTGCTCGAGTGCTTTTCAAATTCTTACTAAAGTCGATTCGATTTCAGTCGATACTCGTCGAACGGAAGATCTCCGAATCTTCCATCGTCTACCACGAAGAAACCAAGGCGTCGGGTGGCAACTGTTTCCCAGAGGAGAGCCGC
Organism: Lasioglossum villosulum; assembly: GCA_963971365.1. Taxonomy (NCBI): domain Eukaryota; kingdom Metazoa; phylum Arthropoda; class Insecta; order Hymenoptera; family Halictidae; genus Lasioglossum; species Lasioglossum villosulum. The sequence goes on along the minus strand of OZ020503.1, from coordinate 23,005,352 downwards.
GAATATTCGCGAAAGGCGAAGAATGTTCAATTTGAACGAAGCGTTCGACAAACTCCGCCGAAAGGTGAGTTTCTGTTTCCGTGGATCAAGTCCGACCAAACTGATCGAGCGCCACGTATGTGGAAGCTCTTGTCGCCGTCTCTTTCCTTCAAACTCGAATCACGAATCCGATCATTCGTTAGAAACCTTGTTCGTCTAGAATTTCATTTCGGAAATCGTAATTCGGTAATTTCATTTCGGAAATCGTAATTCGGTAATTTCATTTCGTAACTCGGCTTTCTCTACAGGTGCCGACATTCGCATACGAAAAACGACTATCAAGAATCGAAACTCTACGTTTGGCAATTACCTACATCGCCTTCATGGGGGAACTACTTGGAATCGAGCCGAGCAGTCCCAAGCCGGAATACATTCCACGAGAGTATTACTTGCCGAATTGAATCGACATAGCGGACATCGATCACTCCAGCCATTCGATCGATCGACATTTTTTAAAACACCCGAGGAATATTCGCGAGGAAATATAAAAAGTAATGGACATCCGTCGTAGGGGTGAATCTACACCTCTGGATCGTTGAACATTTGCAAAAGAAACTCGTCGAAGAATTGTTTATAACAAAGAAAATTGTTGTTGAAGTTTGTTTCTACATCAATACGATGAGACAGAACGTGATCACGTGCTTGCTTCGAGGCCAAAGAAGTTTAAAGGGACATTCGTTGCTAGGCCCGTACCGAATGATAATCCTGCCCATTCGGATCATTTAGTAGCAAAATATGAAAGAATACATTACATCCATTTTTATACATAAAAATATTAATCCTGAGTTATAAAATACTAATGTCAAGTTTAGGTACTTACAATTCTTTTAGAATCTTCTGTTCCTCCGTCGAATCAACAGGACACTGCCATTTGCGCGGAACAACACATATTCCAAAATTGTCACAACAAACAGGACGAAGTTACTCCGACCACGGTCAAAATAGTACTGCGGTTGTCACCTCGGATTTTCTTGAATGGTTATGGTTGGGGAAATGTTGTGTCTGTTAATTGGACGGGGATGTGTCGGAAGGATTTTGGGTTGAGAAGCGCGGAAACTGTAAAAGAAATTTTGTTATTATTTTCGGTAGTAAATGACGCGCTTTATGAGGGTATGTCCGCTCAACGCTTCGATGGGCCAGTCGCACGTGTTGTCCATCTGTTGGGGTCAGAGCACGGTGGTTGTAAATTGAAAAACAATCGGCCGGCTCGGAGCCGATTCGCATGCGGTTTTTGGCTTGCCATAACGTCCTTTACAGGTATATTACCTAATTCTAATGTAGGATTAATAATATGGTAATTATTTACTTTAGGGGCCTCCCACCGATTTTGATGACCTTGACAACATATTTCAAGGTCATCAAAATCGGTGAGGAGGCCCCTAAAGTAAAATACCCTATATCCATTCTTCTAAGAATATTATTGGTAATTATTTTTTGAAATATGTTGCCAAGGTCATCAAAATCGGTGAGGAGGCCCCTAAAGTAAAATACCCTATATCCATTCTTATAAGAATATTATTGGTAATTATTTCTTGAAATATGTTGTCAAGGTCATCAAAATCGGCGAGGAGGCCCCTAAAGTAAATAATTACCAATAATATTCTTATAAGAATGGATATAGGGTACTCTTTCATATTTTACAACTTCAAATTTATGATCTGAATGTGCAGGGGACAATGACGTCTACGGGCCTAATGACGAATGACCCTTTGAACTTTAAATTTTGTTCGTCTCACGGCACGCACACGATTATATTCTGTCTCATCGACACGATCGGGTGGTTTGTGTAGTAGACTTTTGTCTGTACGTATAACTCCACACAATCAAATTTTGCAAAACCTTTAACAGCTTATATCTCAATAACTATTTGTTTGCGACATGTGGCTTCCTTCAAACTTTTTCTCTTTTGGATGAGTGGTGTTGATGTAAAAAACCAACAATTTTCTTTGTTTTCAATTTCGCGGCAAGTTTCTGTTACAAATGTTCACCGATCCAGAGGTGTGGATTCACATCTAGAACGGACGACCATTACTTTTTATACACCCTGTATGTCGATAAGCACCTCACGAGAGAAATGCAACTGTAGGACGCGTGCTAATACACGACGACGTCGACGACTCGACGATGTATTTAAACTTAAACGTATGTACGCGCAATACCGCGTTAAGAACAGTTAAGAACTCTTCCATGACAAAGAAAACATTAAACGACACTTAATGTTTATGTGATTTTACGATGTAAGATAACAAATCCGTGTCTTCCATAACTTATGCAAATTTGCGCATTATATACATATTATATTGTCATTATATTTAAATATATTTAAACACGTATACAATGAGAATTTTCTATTCATTCGTGTCCCTTGGGAACCCAGAAATTCTGAAATAGGAACTTTTTGTTTGGATTGATAATTGAAAAGAGCGGCTGAAGTGGGCCGAGATAGGCCAGCAATTGAGCGACGGACGCGGAGAAATTAAGAAGCTCCTGGACGAGGTTAGAGTAATCCTTGAATCCTTGAATCTCTCTCCTACAGGGCTGTGACAGAGTGGGAGATGTGTCACAGAAGTAATATTATATTATATCTTTCTGTTTGCCCTCTTTGCTATCGATTCGAGCAGCTGTGACGTGACTGTGACTCGCAAACAATGTTCCGATTGAGTGTCCAATTTTGTCGCGCATGCGCGACGAAATGCAGGAACGTATGTACGTCTTATGTTTGTGGGGAAAGTAGGGGGGAACTGTTATTAGCGGAAAACCGACGACACGACGAGACGACCATACTACGAAATTTTGGAAAGTTATTATTAATGTATTCTATTGCATAATGGCAGCTACTAATGCTACTATTTATTTTATCGTATATTTGGTTTGAAGTTATTTTAGTATCCTTCCCTATATACCTAACATAAAGGAAAAGAGTAAGTATATTATAAATATATACACAACTACAATATGTTTATATATTATATGTACATATATATATCAAATTTTAATATAACGTACCCATGTTAAACATTCATATTTGAAAATCGAAAAAAAAGTTTTGCGAAACTATGCGGGGTGGTCAAGGTACCCCATTTTAGCCCAACTTGGTACTTTACTGACGCTAATATCGTCGCGCATGCGCGAAAAAAACGTGCAATATATCATCACTGACTTCAAGCCAGTGAAAAATAACCGGCTCCAAAGAGTTTGGATCAAATGCAACCAAATGTCACTTATCTCACGCAAGCCAATCTTTGGATTGTTTATGTTTTTTTGTTTCACGAGAAACATTAGTGCCCAAACTTACAGAAACATGAGTAGTTTTGCAGGTGTTAATTCTGTGGCCTATGTTACCGTTCCATCGCAAGAAGTTGCGAAAAAATTAGCACAGTAAGCATTTAAAAAAAACAACCTGCAAATGTATGTTGGTATATATTAAATAATTTCTTTTCATTTAATAGTGGTTTGGTGCAAAATAAGTTGGCCGCGTGTGTTAATATTATTCCCGGAATCATATCTGTGTAAGTATTACGTCGTTATGTATAGATTCGCACTACCTTCAATAATGTTGGGTCGTATAATAAAAATGTAAACATTAAACGTTTTCAGATACGAATGGAAGAATGAAATAAACGAAGATAGTGAATTACTAATGGTACGAATGTACAAAGTCAATAAGGAATGTTGAGGCAAAGCCAACCTATGCAAGCTTGTTATTTATATTTTATTCTGATTACAGATGATAAAGACAAGAACCGATACTGTAGACGCTATGACCAAATACGTTAAGTAAGTGCAACCTCTTCTATTTCAGAATGATATTACTACAATTAATTTAAAACTTTTTTTACACACAGAGCTAATCATCCATATGAAGTGTGCGAAGTAATTTCTTTACCGGTAAGTAATATTATAGTATCTATAATTTCTATAAATATCGTCTAACTCCATGAAATATTTTGCAGATTGAGAATGGAAACGAAGATTACCTTCGATGGGTCAGTAATATAAACGATAAGAAAACTTCTACCAATTAATTAACGATAAGCAAAAGCTTGTAACAAAAAGATTTATTTGCTATATACCATCACATTTCTCATCATTTTTCTCCAGTAATAAGACGTACAAGTGTGTATAATATGTATAGATAACTTAATGGTAATTTAATCAATATATAAAAACTATACTGTATAGAAACAGAATTATATAAACCAATGATTAATATAAAGATAAGTACTACGATTATTAGCTGTTTTTTCATTCTTTGGAAATTCGTATTTTCCCAATGAAAAAAGTTTATTCTAATTCTTTTATTACTATGATCAGTCAATTCCTCAGTACGATGTACATTCATAATAAAATGAATTATCCATGAAACTAGATATGAAAGGTGTAAAAAAGATGATGAGAGGGACAGAGGGAGGAGTAGAGATGGAGGGGTAAGAAATATAGGTGTAACTAGAGTGTCGGTAGAAACGTACGTGAGCGATATGAGAATGAGTGAGAAACTAATTAAATTGTAAACCAAGTTGATTTCTGGGCTCTGAAGCCGAAATAAATATAGTAATAATATAAAATTAATCATGATTATTTTGATAGATTATGATTATGTAAACATTCTTTTTTGTACCAGCCAAATTTAAAACGCGTTATTCGCCTTATTCCTGCATGAGACTATGTATATATTATAATGAATCTCTTGTAGTCCAGTACAGTTCATTACGAATATAGAATTTTAACTAGAAAAATATTTAATATAGTCTAAGCGCACTTCAATCCGTACGTACTTCAAAAATAATAGTGGTATTCTTCTAAATTAATGCTATCTGCCACCCTCGTAGCCTGGATAAAGTAATAGCAAGGCAGACGACAACGACTGATTAACTTCCATCTTATAATTTTTGTCTAGTACATGTCGGCACGATGGGCAGCAATGTACGCCAGACGAAAAGCTACGCTTCAAACAATTAAGGCAAATATTATGAGTACAAGATGTTGTTACCGGATTGAACACCAATTCCAAACAGCAGGGACACGTAAATCTGTAATGGTATAATTAGATCAGAGATTGAGATCAAAGAGTACCAGAAAACCGTATATCGATAATAATCTACAATACCTTTCCGATATTTGTCTCAAAAACGCAGCTTTCCCGTCTGACAGAACTCGACGACATTCGTCCCACAATTTATTATTTCCTTGATCTTCTTCGATAAATTTCAGTATTTCTGTCTCTATTTCATAAATTTCGCGCTTCTGCTTTTTCTTTGGCGGTTCTTGCTTCGGTGAAAGAAGCAACTTGTCTATCCCCTCTGCCGCTTCGTTTCGTTTCTTGCCAGTCTTCTTTTTTGCCATTGCCTCCAAGTACCCATCCGGATACATCGGTTTGAAACCAAGCGCTGCTATTTTTTCTTTACCTTGTTTGGTCCACGGGGCAGGTGCTGGATCGTCCCTTCTCAACAAATACCTCCATACTCGGAAACCACTTTTACCTGTGTCTGGATAATACTTGACTACCTTATAAATGCCATCGTACCTAAGACAGAATGATATCGTATTATGCAAAACGATCATGCACTTGGACGAAGTACAAGTAGCGTTTCTGTACCTATTTCCCTCTTCGGGCGCGTACTTGCTGTGTTTAGCAAGCTTAAAATTTCGAACTACTCTTACAGGTATACCACCCTTCCAGTCTTCGGCTGTAGCACCAATCGTTGCATTCAACTTGGCATTGCAGTTTATAGCTAATGCTTTATTCATTCTAGTCAATGTTTGATCGCAACTTTGTTCAGCCGTCCTTTTGTTCCCTTAGAGGATATCGCATAATTCATTAGGATTAAGAAAACGAATCAAAATATACGAATAAGTAACTTACCTGATAAATCCCTTCCTCCAGAACCGGTGTACATAAACTCGTCACCATTATCTATATCGTCCTCGTATCCACCAGACAGCACAATAGAATACGCACAATCTGTTTCTCGTCCGTGAATTCCCGCTATATGCGGTCTGTGGATTCCAACTTCAGATACCTAGAAATTAGGTTGAATTTATAGAAACATAGAACACAATTTTATGGTTGTAAGGAAATACGCGCATGTCATGATTTCAAAAAATTAGAGTTTATACATTATTTATCAGAAAAAAAGTCATGAAATCAAACACGATGGGCTCAGCAAATAATGCAATTTAACCAATGTCCTATGACGTCCTATGTTAAAGAATTAATAATCAAAACTTTAAATGGCAATATCTCGAAAATGGAAGTATGCGACATGCGGCGTTCTTCATTACAACCACAGAATTATCGCTGACATTCGACAGTACTTCGAATTTTGAATTACCTGTACTCTGTACATCCAACACATTCCAACTTCCACACCTGGAACGGGTCCACGGTGATTAGGAGGAACAATACTACATTCCTTTGTTCTTCCTACACACGCCATTCCTGTACCCCAGTCTCGTTTACTATTACTATTTTCATTTGTCTTCCTTTTCGTTTTCTTCAGTTTATCGCCTGCCTTTAAAAAGTTATTATTTATACGATCACGAACAATTCTACAAAACGAAAATATACTATGCAATGAATAACCTTCACAATCTCGTTCTCGTCATTTTTACATTCTGGGCAATACCAATAGTCCTCTTCTGGTATAGAAGTTAAGGGAGGAGTCAAACATCCTAGATGAAACGCAAAGTTGCATTCGTCGCACAATAGAAGATTGTGTTCATCTTCTTTTCCAGCACAGATTCTGCAACCGCATTCCCTACACTTTTTACTAGGATTATCCGCACATGCATGACAGTTAGCTTGCAGACGTCTTCGTTTACCATTGCTAATCATATGTTGCTCATCTTCGGGTGTTCTTTCTTTAAGAAGTTTTGGCTCCTCTATTGAAAAAATCTCACCTCTGGGATTAACTTTACGATTTTCAATTGGTTGATTCCTGTTGAAATAGAACCCAATTATATATTGAAATGAATGATGTATCGATAAAGAGTAACAAAAATTTACCTTCCAATGTGTAACGTCCCGATAAGCGTTTGTGCTTTCCTTTTCTTCTCTACTTTTGATATTGAAAAATCGTACCACAATCCTGTTGCTTTAGGATCATCCACGTTGTGATTAATCATTACTTTCTGACCTATTTTTACAGTATTAAAGTCTAAAAGGTGCCTAGCACGTGGTCTTATCAATGTTTCAGGTACATTAAAAGGTGGACTTTTTTCGTCGAACTCCCATTGTACGTTGTGAAATATCTTGTCTTCTTTTTTGAAAATTTTCAATATTATCGCCTCAAACCAAGCTCCATTAGTTTGATCTAGGCAATCTACAGCGTCTCCAATTTTATAATATAAACTTTCAGCTTCGACAAGTCCTTCATCTTCGCCAGAATTATCTACAACTTCTTCAGCATCCGATCTGGCAGTGTTACTAGAGGTAGGTTTCAGTTCCACATCGACATTTACTTTCACCATCAACTGAATCACATCGTTCAAGTTCACATTGTAATCGTAAAGCTTGTAACCATTTTCTAATTGTTTACCGCGAAAGAATAATCTCTGTAAATCAGCTTTCACATCCAATTCCTTTTCTATCTTGTACTGAAACGATATTTTACAATGTAGTGCGAACACATATGTGAAACTATTTCTAGAATGTTATACTGTAGTGTAAACAATAAGATTGCTTACGTTCCGCATGCACGTTATATTATTAGATATAGGCGTGTAATATGTTAGAGCTTGATAATGTACAATGTACTGATTTAAATTTTAATGCCTTTCTATTTATGTGCATAAGACAAACAATACCTTCAAATCTTCCACCTCCGTCAATTTTGAGATAGTCAATATTGCCTCCTGTTTACCATCGATTGTTCTTACTTTAACATACATTTCCGATGCGTTTCTTCAGAATTAAATAATTACAGAAAAACAAAATGTTCATCTAATAAATACGAAACTACAGGAGTTGTACGCCACGGGACCGCACAGCACAGGGCATATGCACACCAGGTAAACTGTAACGGCTCCAAACGGCTCAGAGCCAATTGTCGCTGTCACCGCTAGTCTCGCCACTTGTTGGCGTCTGGCGAAAATGGAATTTGGCGGGAAGAAACTGTGAACAGTGAAGGCCCGTAGCAGAAGAATAGAGATATGAAACTGGAATGACGTTAGGTACGTTTTCCTACGTTTTCATTGGCGGATTTACTTGCGGACTTGAGTAACAGACCATTCACGAACTTCCTATGATAAAGCTGTTTTATTCGAAGGCAGCCGTACTCATTACTATATATATAAGTATATAAGTGTGGTGTGTGTGTATATATATATGAATACGCAACTCTTACTCTAAAATAGTTATAAATGAATGCACGGAGTACATATATTATTTTCTTTAATTTTAGACATCCCTTTATTACATTCTCGTTTTCTACATTTTTCGAAATCGGAGTATAAATTGTATAAAAATGTTAGAAATTTATGTATAAACATTTACGGAATTTTTATACCCGACAATCGATCATCTTGCGATCTCCCGCTCTTTTCGTATTCATACTTTGAATAATTTCATCGAATCGATCGATTAATAATTCTTGCGAGATGTACACTGCCTTCGAAAATGATTTATACAGGAACGAAATGGATCGAATTTAATAAAGATGTAACGATTTAGGAACTGTCCACATTTTTAGCTTAAAAAATTATATATCACAACAATTCCTTGTGCGAATCTATTATAATTCATCAAGACAATTTATCGAAGTTCTGATATGATCGAAATAAAGATCACCGAAAATATAATTATGCATTTATGATAGGAATATGTACTGTCGTTGTTAATATTGTTACTGCCTGGTCTGCAGAATATTTCAATGATTACTGCACAGTTATACACAATATACGTACAACTTATACATACAATTATATTAAAACGCGATTAATACATACCATTCTGAGCAGAACTTTAAAGTTGCTAATTTGTTTCTTTTTTTAGATTATACTGTAAGATAAAATTACAATTTATACAAATGTATAATAATATGTAAATATATATTAAAATGTATTTATACATACATAACTGCATTTATACTAATTCTATTTGAGATGCATTATCCTGAAAGAAATTACTATATATCGTCGACTTGCGTAATTATATATGAAAATATATAATTCAGATTAACTCATTTATGACTATGATTACAATAGAATCAACGTATATAGCGATTAAGCGGAACTTTAAAGTTGCTACTATTTTTACAAAACTAATATGCTTTATCTGTATAATTACATATTAACAAGTAATTCGCATAACTTATAAACACGATGATAATACGAAGCATTTATAAACTTAAACTCATAGTTTCTGCTCTCTTAACTTATACGATAATCGCAACTTATATAATTACGTTATTAATATATAGTTTAGCGTGATTCATGTATAATTACAATCGTAATGTGGTTAACAGTTCCATTGTTAAATAGAATATTTTAGTAGAAAATGTTGCTCCATCCGTGGCACAACCTATGGCTAAGCAGCACAATATGTACCGGTACAAAAGTATGCGTAAAACAGAGAAGTAGTTTTCTAACTCGTAACCGAATGGTGTCGATAAGTGATCGTGTAATTCTTTCAATATCGCTCTTTTGACTAGAGAAATTAAAAGACGTTATTGACTTCGATAAAGAGATGTTTCGTGAGTTACATTAACAAGTGTAATTACGACTAAAAATTATAGACAGAAAATGTCGTTATCTCATTCTGTTTCGAATATATTTTATCTAAATTATTCACGCTTCGATATAGAAACATAAAAAGTTGTATTTAACAATACTGTATTTTTCGATATGTTCACCGAAGAAATCATTCTTGAGAAAACAATCATTTGGTACGCATTGCACAAAATGTATCACTGTAAAAAATTTACACTCTAATTTACTCTAATTACTTTCGACTAACTGGAGTGTGTGTTAGAAGTGATTTTTTTTCAAATGCTTTCTAAACTCGGGCAATTTTACAAAATATAGGTAACCGAGGTCTATGTACCGGTACATAGGAAAACTGCTAATGTAAACCTAAATTGTCAATACAGAATTCTCCAAGTCAACTTCATTGCTCGTTACACTCGGGAAGACTTCCGTTAAATCTCCTGATTGTCTTCTCCAGTCTCATTGTCTACGAACTCGACGTGCGTGAATGGGAAATGACCAATTTTGCCGTGCAGTTCACCTTCCCACTGGCCGTTCATATTAGTCTTTGTTACTTTTATCACATCTCCGACTTCCAGTTTTAGGGCCGTTTTATCGTACGCATTCGGTACCCTCGCTTGTTTAACTTTCGCAAACGCGGGTAATGTTCGCTGAATATTTGATCTGCGTGTGGTCCCTTGTCCGCTTTCCAGGTAAGGCATTTGTGAACCGGTAACTTGTACAGAATTCGAATTCACCGTTGAACTTCCTCCACTTTCCGGACGTGAATTATTTTCCATTACCGAGTGATTATCTTCATCGTATTTCTGAACATATGGAACTGGAACCGATCCAGTTTGACCAAGACTGTTCTTGGCAGTCCACCATTGCTCTTCATCTTTTGAAATTATCGTGAGAATTTCACCTGTAATAAATCATACGTATTCGTTAGCGAATTACCTACATCAATCGTTAAAAAATTAAGTAAAGAAGGAAGCAAACCTTTCCTAAATGGCAAGTCGTCAGAATCGTTGCCTTCGAAGTCATATTTTGCTATTACCCTCTGTGTTTTCTTGGGAGCAGGCCTGATCAATGGCGTTGTGTCCAAGTAATGTAATTTATAAAAAGCCAAAAGGTTGGGAATATCGGGAAACATTTGATCTCCGATCCTATAACGTATTTGATCACCCTGCTGAAGTTTATTTATTATATAATGGCTAACTTTGCTGTCTTCTCGTACACACAATACAAAATCCCCTTGTATCGACGTGCTGTCACGTACTAAAAACACACCACCTTCTTTTTCACCCATGAGTAAATCCGAGGCATCTTGACGTGACATTGCGCCGAAGTACCAGCTAAAAAACAGTACAATTATAAATACTCCATTCCAATATTTCATGAAATGATCGTTCGAACAAATATCAGCGAGGAATTAAAATGAAAATACTAGATGTACGACGAATCATCTTCGTACAGATAATATTTTCTGAATCGTATATTTTGAAAAATATTCTATATCGCGAAGGTTAATTGAACATGAAACCTCGCGAAAAGTTATGCGATTGGCGTAATGTAGATTTACAGGTTAACAGTCGATACAAACGTCTATTATACGAAGTCACGTCGAGAATCAAATTGATAGACAAAAATTAGACGGAAAAGTGAAAATGCATGGTTATTTACCTGGACCTGTCATATTGATCGAACGTAGCAGCCATTGTTTTGCAAGCAATCGGTATTGAATCCGTCAAGATCGGTGATGTTGAATTTGTACTTGTTGATCAATATATCGTGGGAGCGCCTCTTCTATGTGTGCGTGAAAAGGACCCGGAAAAAGTAAAAAACGCAATAGGGCCTGGATCGCGCGGCGAATAGCGCCCTTCTCTGGGACGGAGGGAGGCCCGGGTTCGAATCCCGAATCGAATCCCTCTTTTTTTCCACAGATCCTGTAATATCAAAGAGCACTGTTCTCGAAGTGGCTTTATTAAACGTCTGCATAGCAAAATTATAAACAGTCCTCCCCGAAGAGTTTCTGTCGTTGCACTCACTCGGTGCAACGCGTTTTAAGACACCGCCTTCGAACGAAAACCAAATAAATACATTCGAGAACCTTTCGGTCAACGAGATCGAATCAATTTTTTTTGAAATTCACTTGTCAAAGAGTGTCTCGCCTGAAGTTGCGTATTCGATTGGAACGATCGCAAACATGTTCGAAACAAGTGCTTACTTCCTTTTTTGATAGATTTCTCCCTCACATCGAATACGTTGCACTAATTCTCCATTCTTTTGTTTTCTCTAATTGCACAAAGGATAAGAATTCTTATTGTTAATTACATACGAACGGGAACGTTTTTTCGAGTTGTACTTTTTCGAAAATGGTAACCAGCATTATCTACCTACGACATAAAAACAACAGCCAATGAGTCGTTCAAGCTCAAGCTCTGCCAGATTCTGCTAACGTGCTAACGACAGAGGATAATAACAACAGAGGCGAAACTCTCGCCGGAAATTTTGGTGTTCATAATCTTGAAATTGTTCATCTACATACGGACAGTATTGCCGTCTCTGCAAGTTGATACGTCTGTCCTTTCTAATAGCCTCCTGGATGAAACAGGACGAAAAGGCTGAATGCGAGAAATTGGAAACGGTGCAAAGCGCGGCGATATTTGAACCGCGTAACGTGATAGAAAACGACGTTTCCTTTCGATTTCTAGTACATAGCATAAAATGCATTCTTTCAACCACAGGCGAGGTATAATAGTGCACCAAACACTCAATGTATTTTTTTGTCTCACGTCCGGACTTTATTTAGACTATTTTACACTCTAAAGCGCCCTTACCATTTCTATGTCATGTCCTACCGTATCGGTCGGAACTAATCAGAATTAATAAAGATTGGGACCAATTGGGACTGACTACAGTCATCTAGAACCACCCTGGCCCACTTTCAACCAGCTGACGATTGACCAAAAGTCCTTTAATACTGGTCTACAGTTCTAGTCCATGCTAATGAGGAATAAATTGAGTTCTGGTCTGCTTGATGTATATAATTAATAATTTTTGAAGACTGGAATTAAATGAAATCCTATTTTTAATGGAAACAGTCTTTGTAGATTAAAAACAAATAAAAATTATATAAAATTCTATCGAATTTCATATTAGATTTTTATAAGTCATAAATGCATGAAGATATATGAATAATCATGAATAGACTGTGATCTTTATGCAAAATAAAAAATGTTTGCATTGATTGCAAGACACAGGAACGAAATAATAATTTCTTTCTTCTTTTAATTATCTGATTAAGCTGAAACCGATAAGCTGATGTCTTTAAATCTCTGTAATATGTTCACTGCTTTAAATTGTGCTTACCCATTTTTGTCATAAACGCATAAAATCCGCAGTCTAGTAATGAATTTTGGAAACAATCTTGAAATATGAGGAACAGGTTTAAGAAAACAGTTGCTTAACCGTTCACAGATTTATTTGATCTTTTCTTGCTAGCGCGTGAATTCTCTGTAGAATTGATATTGATTTTTTCGTCCTAACACGACCCCATTATCCTAAAAACTGCATGGTATGTGTTGTAATTAAACCAAGAAACACATGGGTTTTACTTAAACGGAATTCGGAAAAACGATGACTCATATGTCTGTAGCAAACTCATCGGGCTAATTGTGTGATTAACGCTGCACACATTTCGAAGAATTCCATCGTATGGTGACCAGTCATTTGCGGCGGTGGAAGTGTCGGATCTATAATAAGAATTGTTATTAGAGAAACTAGGAAACGAAAATTTGTATTATTTATGATACTTTACCACGTCCTATTTCTTCTCCTTCCTCGCTAGACAAAGACTTGAAGTCCAACAAGTAACTTTTACTATCGACTTGGTAAAGCTGTAACGACATTTTGCTAAATCTATCGGTTATTTTATTTTTCTGACGCACTCGAACACTGTAGGCATTTATGATCTTCCATTCCTGAAAAGAAAAGGTGGACAGTTTTAAATTGTTGAACCAAATTAGTAATTTTCATGATGTACAAATAGAATTGCTTACAAAGTTAAGAGCTTTCATAGCACGATAAACTTCGTTCATGATGTCGTTGGGTTTCGACTGCGAGCGTATTCCTAAGTGCCACTTAGCCCGCTTTACCGGAGTGCCACGATTACCTTGTGTTTGCGACGACGTGCTTCCTTGAGAACTTTGTCGTTCTCGCAACGCTACGATTATACAATATAAATAATAAATATGTCACAGTTAATAATTTTTTATAGTTTGACCCAATACTTGTTACAACAAACATACGTGCTATTCTTTCCGGATGCGGTCTCAGAGGGCTGTTATTGGAATCGCTGGGACTAAAAGCTACAGGAGGAGGGCTAGAAGCCACATAGAAATCTTTCAATTCTGCTTTAGCAGCCTCGTCGGCGATTAATTTATTGTCTATTATCAAATGGTAGGCGATCGCTAGTTGATCGTGCGGATCTCCACCCAACAACGCAGAGTGAACTTCTGCTTCCTTTACATTGAATTTGTCGCAAACTTCATTTACCGCGTCTATATTGATTACAGAAGAATCCTGTTCGACAGGAGATGGGAACAAATATGTGGGTAAATCCTTTTGGAACCATTCGTGCTTCCTAAAACAAAATCGTCGTTTAACTAAAGTATCGTTACGTTTCAAAGTAATAATTAATTGTATAGAATTTTCTGTACTTGATATCTTCGATGGTTGCCCTTTTCATTGGATCCACTTGCAACATGTGACACAAAAGACTCACAACGGTTTTATTCAGGTACTCCGGAATGGGAAAAACTCCAGCTGAAATGAATATATTTCAGTTTTCGTATAAAGAATCGATAAGAATAATAATTACATAAGTACTACTGACATTTAATTTTACGGAAAAGTGTTGGTACATGTTCATCATCGAATGGTAATGTTCCGCAAAGGAGTGCATATAATATTATTCCGCATGACCAGATATCAACCTCGGGACCAGCATACAGCTTTCCTGAAATTACTTCCGGTGCTGCATAATTCGGTGAACCACAGGAAGTGCGTAAAAATTCTCCATCCATCATCATGTTCGATAACCCTGAAGTTATATAAAATTCGACATAAGCGAAACTCATTTACTCCATGATAGGTACAAGACATTAATTCATAGTTATTCAAGAAGTGAAATAAATTGAATAGATTCCATAAAGGTTTCTAAATGTCTTGTACTTTGTCACAGCTTTTGCTCAATATATAATAAAGTCCCATCTCTATCCAAATACCGAAGTCTGCTATTTTTACATGTAGATTCTGATCTAAAAGAAGATTTTCAGGTTTCAAATCACGGTGAACTATCATGTGCCTATGACAGTAATCAACTCCTGAAATAATCTGCTGGAAAAATCTTCGTGCCTCGTATTCCTTCAGCTTTCCATGTTTCACAATGTAGTCGAATAATTCCCCACCAGACACATACTCCATTATCATAAATATATCTGTAGGTGTGCTTATCACTTGGTACCTAATCAAAAATGTAAATTTGATTAACCGTTATTTTATACATTTCAACGTAGAGAATCAATA
Organism: Lasioglossum villosulum; assembly: GCA_963971365.1. Taxonomy (NCBI): domain Eukaryota; kingdom Metazoa; phylum Arthropoda; class Insecta; order Hymenoptera; family Halictidae; genus Lasioglossum; species Lasioglossum villosulum. Next base: position 22,990,037 of record OZ020503.1, on the reverse strand, counting down.
ACGTACAATTTAATGATGTGAGGGTGTCTGAAGAGTTTCAGATTTTGTATTTCTCTTCTAATCTTTCCAACCACATCGAGGCTTTTGATTTTCTGGCGATTCAGAATCTTCACTGCGACTTTATGTTTCGTCAGAACATGTTCTCCAACTGCGGAATAGGTGTGAGTTATAAATTTGACAATTATACATTTTCTGAAAAACATGCACGAAACAACTTACTTACTTTTTACTTTACCAAATGTTCCGACACCCAACGTTTGTCCAAGTGTATAGTGACCTATCTTAACGATAGGTTGTGGTTGATTAGACGGAATCTTTTCAGACATTTTGAATATTTCTGCAATAAAGAATTAGAAGAATTGTTGAGAGCTACTTGAAACTGTTGAATACGAGTGTATTTTAACATTTAGAGACTTGTCATAATATTAAAGACAAACCGTTGTAAACACCTTTCAACGCAATTAATTACTGTCATCACACGTACGCGATAAATTTACAGCAGATTACAGCAAGGTCGAACAGAATAAAAAATTAGTTGCACTCAGTGATTTCGCTTCTTTTTTTCTCAATAAAATAACGATTGTTACATCGAAGAATATAAAAGCCCGTAAAGTTAAAAGAATACTTATTTTCGCGAAATCGTAAATCAGATTGCAAATGATTTCAATTACCTGACACTATTTACATGTTCTTTGACACTTATTATCTTGAAGACACTATTGCACAGCCATTCGATGCAATGTTTCAATCATTTATCATGTAGCATAAAGAATAGGAAGCCGCTGATCAATTTTCTGTCCGTAGATAGAAATACATCTGTGTTTTTGATTTTTCGAAAGCTAGAACTGTTCATTATTGAAATGTTTCACACTCTAAGTGTACTCTATATACGCAGCACTTGTCTTAAACTGGGATGGCGGCACGTATGAAATTATCTTTTCATATTTTCGAGAAAACGATCTTCGAAAATTGTATTGAAAATTGAATGTACAATTAATATTATTAATGAATCTTATGTTTCTCCGATTTAATTTCATTTAAAGGAATGTATTACGCACTTGTATGTATCTCTGAACCGTACAATTTGGAAAGTTTATAACATTACACGTCTCTTAATTCTTAATTCCTTCCAGGTCCTAAAACAAATTAGTGTGTAATTGCTTCGTTGTTGTACAGCTTGTCAATTATATTTGTAAATAATTAATAATGGAAACCGAATGCACCCACTACGTCCGAACTTTGTACTGCAAGTTCCTTCGGTAAAAGGAATAAGAAAGCTTGTAATTGAATCTGACTGCTGAACTGTTGAAGTTATTAATGTTCCTGTTAGTTTCATACTAATCAGAGCAACGTCGAAATGTCGGAGAAAGAAAGCCCGATTAAATATTTTTTAAGCGGAGGATTTGGTGGAATATGCACCGTAATCGCAGGACATCCTTTAGATACGATAAAAGTAAGGTTACACAAAATTAGATACCGTTACAGAAAAGACTCTTAATTAATTATTATAAAATTAAATTAAAATAAACAATAATAAATTGGTAAACGAAGCTAACACACTTTTACTATTTACTTACATTTATTTATTTATCAAGTTCCTTTTAAATTAAGCACAAGTATTTCCTCCACCAATATAAATATTGTAAAAGGAAAAATGACTGTTAACAGGTTCGTCTTCAAACTATGCCTGTGCCAGGTGTAAATGAAATAGCTCTCTATAATGGAACGCTAGATTGCGCTAAGAAAACAATAGCAAGAGAAGGAGTGCGTGGTTTATATAAAGGTACAAAGCAGATCGTTGATTCTCAAAATCTATTAGAAATTCTAAGCAAAAAACGCGTAACAGTTTATTTATTAAATCATTTACAACACGTACTTGTTCTTTTAGGTATGGGTGCACCTTTGTGTGGCGTAGCTCCAATATTCGCTATAAGCTTCTACGGCTTTGGTCTTGGGAAGCAACTTTTAAGAAAGACCGACAATGAACAATTGACCTCGACACAATTATTTGCTGCTGGTGCATTCAGTGGCATTTTTACAACATTTATAATGGCACCTGGTGAAAGAATAAAATGTCTTCTACAGATACAACAAGGAGATGCAAAACCAAAATACAAGGGGCCTGTCGATTGTGCAAAGCAACTGTACAAAGAGGGAGGAATACGAAGTATATATAAAGGTACCTGTGCTACCCTTCTCAGAGGTATGTGAAATATCAATTTATCATTTCTTTTCTTTTTCCATTTATTTTCACAGTGACACAGTACTAACATACTTTTTCACCACGCTCCATTGTGTTTTACTATTTTCATTAGAAACTTTTTGTTTTTGTATGTAATCTATTCCTACTTATACACAAGTTTATACTACAGATTCAGTTACATCGTGTTTGATCATGCAAATATACTAAAAACGATATATTTAAAACAAATTTGTAAAAGCTGAAAATTAAGAATTTTTCTACATTCGAATTTTGCTGTTTTTATACAAACATTAATTACTTGTGAATTGTCTAACTGATGATGTTATTGTCTTCGTAAGAGCTCCTTCCGAAGGAAGATTTTTTTAAATGTCTTCTTCTTAGACTCCTGCATTGCAGACCACCTTTTCGTAGTGCATAGAAAACGCCCCAGTTTCGCAATCCTTTCGGAGTCCAGCAACGCGGTGCTGTTTCTCGTAATCTATTTACCTATTTCCGGCAAAAGTACAATGTTTTTATTAATATGCTTTAAAGCAATTATTGTTTAAAGAGCACCTCATTTTGTCTTTACCAATTGAGGATTCCATGTGGTCATGGAACAAGTGCAGTCCCATGGATTACCGTCTAATCTTATGGTTGATATTTGCTGTTGTTGTTTATTTGGTCCACGCAGCATCTTGAAAAAGTCTAGAGGTAGTGTGGTCAATTTATTCTTGGTGAGAACGATTTCTTTCAGTTCTTGTTGTTGTTGTAATCCAAAGAGACCTGGTGGAATGAATTCTAACTCGTTGTTAGATAAATCTATGCGCTGAACGTGCTGCAATCCGTAAAATGCATCCATAGAAACTTTACGAATGTGACAATAACTCAGGTCGATATCCTGCAGTTTGATTAAATCCACGAATGCATCAAATTCTATGCTTGTAATGTTTCCACGTGCTTTTAATTGTAATAGCTCTGGCATTCCTTGGAATACAAAACGTTCCAATAAATGCACTTCCAGATTGTATATATGCAAAACTTGAAGTCGATGTAATCCCAAAAATGAGTTCTTCTGTAGATACAGTTTCGAGTATTCCCCTCCCAAGTATAACTGTATCGTTGTGTTCATAATTTCGAAGGTACTAGAAGCAAAAGATACGTCTTTAGTGTTTATCGGCGATGTACATTGAATTAGAAACTGTAGAAGTTACCTTGGAAATACCGAGTCTAAAGGGTTTTCACGAAAATCTGCTATCTTCAGCATCGGAAAAGGAGGCAGAGATAATTCTGATAAGAAAGTTAAATTATTTCCTCTTAAATCAAGATTTTCAAGCATCAGCAAGCCTGCCAAGTCAACGCTTTTAAGCGTTAACAACTGGTTACTTGCGAGTGAAAGCACTTTTACATTAGGTGTACCATAAAAACAAAATTCTGGAATAAATTTTAGATTGTTCTTCTCCAACGAAAGATGAACAAGACTGTTCAGGCCATCGAACATATGCCACGATATATCCTGCAAATCACAGTCGTAAACTCTTAAGTGAGTTAAGCTTCCTAAACCAGTAAAAAGCCCAACAGTTTCTCTGTAGCCTTCCATTTCTTGCTTGTAGATATCGTAAGGTAGTATTTCCTTGTCGTTACTGTCATCGCTATTTTGTTGACTTAGAAATATCAATCTATGCCCTGTATTTAGCAATTGCATGTTTCTATTCTCCTCCTCAGTTGTGTTCATCGGCTTCACTACCAAGTTGGCTTTGTTCCTTTTCGTTGGACTCAGACTTGTTAGCTTCACTCGTTCCAAATTCAAATAAAGAAGATTCAAGCCCAGTGGAAACAAAGAATCGACAGATAAAATGATTCCGCCGTGATTTTGGTATTTATTGTTCGAATCCTTCTGTCCAGGTTCATTGAAATCTATGCCTTGTATATCTAAAGATATTAATTCTGTGAAACGCTGAAATGTTGTAGATTGCAGGAGAATCTCAAAATCTCTGCCACCGGATTCGAGTATTGTAAAAATCTGAAAAATTTTCAAAGAATACACATATATGAACATACACGACTTCTCTGACAAATAACGAAATGTTTGTAATATCTTGTATTATATTCACTTGTATATCCGAAGGAAGTTTTTCTAAAAGTTCTTCGTAATCTTCTGCCACAACACAGATTGCTACCTTCAAGAATTCGCTGATCATAGAATGATCCATATTCAAACCAAGTTCTAACTCGACATCACTGGATAAAGTCTGTTGAAAAGAATTCGATTAAATTATGAAAGAAGAAAGAACGAATTATCGTTATACCTGATCTTGACTCGTTCGAATCCAACGCTGCAGAGGCAGATCAGCAAATCGTTGTACCTCGCAAGAACATCCTTGTGGACATTTCACTTCCCAGACACCGCCGATGTCGATTATTTGGCCGAAGCACTCGTTCTAAATGATATGTGTTGCATTATTATTCGATCAACAGCATGCTGTTTCGAGGAGAACTCGTATTTTAAGAACATAGATATAAAAATAATTGTAACTAAGAAATAACATCGAATTTAGTACGGATAAAAAAATATTCTCGAAACGAGTAAAGCTTGTTTTAATTAGGAGGAAAGATTCTGTACCAGCAGAGTGATCAGAAGAATTAAAATAACCGTCATTATCCGTTTAGAACTAGAGGAACGAAGAAAAAGTGGATCTTAAAACCAGTAATGGTACGCTGGTTCGAAGGAAACTGAATTTTGTTAACTGTTATCTATCTGCCTCGATGTCCCCTATCAAACAGGATGTTTCCTATCTAGCAGCCTACACACACTATTCTCGCTTTGTAATTATAAATAACGTTTCCACAAGATGCTTGGATTATGTAGATCCAGGTGGAACTTAATCTACTTTCCATGTTATTATTAGAACTAGTTTTCATTGTGTTACCATATTCTTTTTCTTTACGAAATATTTCGAACGAATAGTTCTTTCTCCTCCTTGTTTCCTCCATGTGAAATTCCATTGTCAAAACTTTCAGATATTCCTGCCAGTGGAATGTATTTTATGACATACGAATGTCTGAAAAATTGGTTGACTCCAAAAGATGGAAGCCTTGGACTATTTCCTACAATATTTGCTGGTGGTTGTGCTGGTATTGCCAATTGGATCGTTGGGATGCCTCCTGATGTATTGAAAAGTCGTCTACAAAGTGGTACATACATTTTAATTATTACTATTTCTCTTAGAAATGTGCCATATTATTACACAAATTTTTACAGCCCCAGAAGGTACTTACAAAAACGGAATTCGAGACGTCTTTGTAGCTTTAATGAAGAAAGAGGGGCCAACAGCTTTATACAAGGGATGCGCACCTGTGATGCTCCGTGCTTTCCCAGCGAATGCAGCATGCTTCCTCGGTTTTGAAATATGCATGAATTTCCTAAACCTGGTGTTGCCTGCTTTATAAAGTACATTATACACTGAATAATCTAATTGCACATATCGTAACTACCAATATATTTTTGATATGAAGCATAACTGAGAACTGTATATGTAATAGCATCGTCATTAACTCACGTCTATTCGAATAACTTTTAGTTATGAATGCTATTACATTAGCTGTTTCTGAAATTATAGTTTATAAGCAATTGGATTGTTATACAATATTGTTTTCTTTGTGGAATCTCTATTTTGTTAATTTGTGATACGAATATTTTGTAATTGCAAACGAGAAATAAAATCTGGAAACATTTTCCCGATTTTAACCTGTACTCTATTTCTTCACGTCGAGACAACAATGCGATATATAGCTACAGTCGATCTAATAGAAATTTTCCAATAATTCTCTTGCTTCGTGTAGTTTTATTAAACCATGATTTACTGTAATTCATTCATTGAACATTTCTTTAAGATTTTGATATGTCAGGACATCCGATTTCTTATCTTATCCTGTTCGCTGAATTGGAATTTATGAAATAAAAATTTTTAAGTGTTCCTAAACCTACCGACTACCGATATATCGCTTTTTATCGTCGTGGCAAGTTTACCCTTTGTGACAGCAACGAAATTTGTAAAACATAAAAATGATATTGAAAGCTGTCATATTAATAGGAGGCCCTTCAAAAGGTTTGTTTTTTTACGATTTCATTTAGTCTGCTATAGATTTCATACATAAAAATAATATAACCTCGAACCCAAATGTAAATATTGGAACATTCGTTCCAGTACGTCAGTCATTACATGGTAAAAATGTTTATGCAAAATAACAAGAACAATATACTTTACAGGAACCCGATTTAGACCCCTTTCCTTGGATATACCGAAACCATTGTTTCCTGTCGCTGGATTACCAGTGATACAACACCACATAGAAGCATGCTCAAAGGTCGAAAATCTTGGCGAAATATTAATAATTGGATCGTACCTTGCAAGCGATTTGGCACAATTTATTAATGAGATGACAGCTACGTACAATATAGTTATTAGATACCTTCAGGAGTTTACTATGTTGGGAACTGCCGGAGGAATGTATCATTTTCGTGATCAAATACGATCCGGTTCTCCTACACACTTTTTCGTGATGAACGGTGACGTATGTGCCGATTTTCCTTTGCAAGAGATAGTTGCATTCCATATGGAAAAGCAAGCGTTACTTACAATTATGGCAACAGAAGCGACTAAACAACAGTCAATAAATTATGGATGTATGGTTCTCGGTAAAGACGGGGAAGTTGCACATTATGTTGAGAAACCATCGACGTTCGTCTCAACGTTGATAAACTGTGGAGTTTATGTCGCTTCTCCAGACATTTTTCAAATTATGGCGGACGCCTTTTATGCTGGACAGAATCAAGAAACTTTTACGTAGGATATTTCAGTGCTAAATACGCATCCTTTTTTCCAAAGCGCCCAAAAACAACTCACAATGGTACTATAGTTTTAATAGATACTCTGTTTCCAGGCAATTGAATGGAAACGGTAGAGATCCTGCTCATATATCTTTAGAACAAGACGTATTAACTCGATTAGCTGGAACTGGTCGCTTATTCGCACTACCTGTACTAAGATGGTGGTCACAAGTGAAAACAGCAGGTTCTGCGATATACGCTAATCGTCATTATTTAGCTTTGTATAAAGAGAATCGCTCGGATCGTCTTGCATTCACAACTAATGGGCCTTGTAAAATTATCGGTGATGTTTATATTCATCCGTCAGCTACTGTTCACTCAACAGCAGTGGTAAATACATTGTTAAACTTTTTTTGTATCTGGCACAGTTGTTAAAGAACCCATTAATAGGCTTCCAGTAGATAAAACGTTCAATATAGATTGATTCGTGTTGTACTACTCCTTTTACAGTTGGGTCCAAACGTAAGCATAGGTCCAAACGCTATTATCGCACCAGGTGTTAGAATAAGAGAATCGATTATATTAGCTAATGCTCACATTCTAGCACACTCAATCGTTCTCCATAGTATAGTAGGCAAGAACAGCTATGTAGGAGAATGGGCACGTATAGAAGGAACGCCGTGCGATCCTAATCCTGATAAACCGTTCGCGAAAATGGAGAACTTGCCATTGTTCAACACAAATGGGAAACTTAATCCTTCTATTACAATTCTCGGTAATTAATTTCTCATTCAAGACGTTCTTTGTGAGTGAAACAATTATTTTCTACCATTTACGTTTTAGGCACAAGCGTACACTTGGCGGCTGAAAAGATCTTATTGAATTCCATTGTCTTGCCGCACAAAGAGCTCACGAGAAATTTTAAGAATGAAATTATCCTTTAAACATATGAGGTGGTTGAGCCACCTACAAGAAGACATCCTCGTGGAATGATTTATCTATTTTTACATTAAGATTTTAGAATCAGTGATTCATGCAATCGTTAACGAAGCACAAATGTCAGTTGCCTAATGAAAGCCAGAGAGTAATGCACAACGCATAGATTGGTCAATTATTTCTAGTGACGTAATGTTTTTTGTATACGAGTTTTCTGTAAATAATTAATATTGACTAAAGTATAGTGTATATATAGTAATATATATAAGGTTTGTAAACATTTGTATCATTTGTATCAATGTATTTGTATTAACAGGACTGTTTTAAATATTTTTGTTGTATATGAGAATTTTCTTTTAATGTTGTTCAAAGAACTGCTGATTTATACACCACCAAGATAATTTGTGACACATTTTCGATGTATTGTAATATTGCTGACGAATACGATAAAGGAACTGAACTATTTTAACTACTGTAAAAAAACAAAAAAATATTTATATTTCCCTTATTGAATAAATATCATTGATCCAAATAATCCACATGTTTACGTAACTGTTCCTCTTGTGGAAGCACACAAATAAAATGAAACCTATGGCATAAAATTAGCTTTTCTGATTTGTAAATTGTATATTTTCTAATAAAATACAGTTGAAAGAGTCAATAATTTATTTAAAAAGGCATATAAAATGCATAGAATAGTAAATTCGTATAAAAATCTGTATACTTAATATCTAACGATCAATTACGTAAATAAACGTACCTGGGTATCCAACTCGGATTAAGTTTGTACAAAGATGAGTACTTTCTGCCATCCTTTACATTCTACATGGGACAAATGTATTGCCGCCATTAGGTTGGAATTATACTTTTCGAAGTCTCAAACTGGAAATAGCGCAGTGCGGGACATCTCTCGCGCGATGCAAAAAGTAGGAATAGTGTCGTATAAAAATACAGTCTTCTTTTTATCTGAACTTTTCGATCAGCTATTATACAATCTCTGAAGATATACTACTAAAAATATAACTTCAGAGTTTCGTTTCGTGCTTAACCCTGTTTCTGAAAAGCTGATTCGGTCGTTGTACTCCTTGCGAATTATTTAAATAAGAATTTCCAGAGATCACGACAGCTGCCGTAGAATCCGAATTGGAATGCAAGAATTCATTCTGACCGTTCGCTTCGAACACGTATCGCTGTTGCTGATGTTGTTGATGCTCCTCTTCGCCAATGTAATTATTATGACCGTAGCCGTTTTTCACACGGAATTGCACTTCGGAATCTGTCTCGTCTTCGTTGTCTGCACTATCTACATCTCCTGTTAACATGTTCAAATTAAAGATAATCCATCGAAATATTAACAAGGCAGATTTTACTTGATTCGTACCGTCGGAACTGTTGGTGGAAGGCAAATAGAAACGCGTTGCTGTAACCTTACTGCTTCCTACACGTCGTTCTCGTTCTCTCGCAGTATTATTTGAATGATTATATTTAAATTCACGAGGAAGCGTGTAACTTCGAGGTAACGATACTTGGCTGCCCTCCATATCGCTCATTTCTCCTTCCATTTCTCCTTCGCCCTTCGAGCTTTCTTCTCCTCCGTTCTGACTCGAACGCAATCTAAAATTTATTTATACAGGATGCTCTAATTTTACAAAGTAGGGGTAGTTTTGTTTCCTACTTTTTACAGCTATTTAAACGAAACTGCCCCTTTAACTCTTAAGTATTCAGTCGTGCGTTTACCTATGATTAACGTGAGCAGATGGTGCCCAATGCGAATAATGATGAGGAAGACATCGTGGTGCCAGTAAAATTTCTGGTGTGTCCGCTCTCTCCCTCTGCGTTGTCCTCCACGAATTCGAAGGATGAACGTTCGGGTAATAAGAGGAAGATGGTGGGGGATGTAAAAGGCAGTGCATTTTCACCGGTGGCCACGAAGACAACGTGACTCCTCCGTTTTGATCAGCTACGGAGGGAGCAGATGTGAACAAGGGCGAGCTAGGAGAGGTATGTAATTTCGTGTTAGGCGGTGGCTGCTGATTCGATGCAGCCGACGACGAGAACGAGGACGCCGATGCCGACGGTGGAGGGAACAATTTTCCTTCTTTTATTTCTTCTTGTATAGCGCGCAGTTCTCGTAGCTGTTGCTGTTTTTTCTCTTGGAGCTTTTCCCTGATTAGATTTACGCTCAGAGAACCTCCAGATCCAGCATCTGCTCCGATCTTTTGCTCGTCCGAGTGATCATTCTGCCTCAAATAAGAAATTACTGAATGTAAGTTGAAAGAAACGATTGTCTTTATGAATTTCGAAAAGGTATTGATACATAGAGCGACGTAAAATATTTCGCTACCTGTAATACACCTGAAGACGTCACGGATCTTTTCCAAAATGGAATTAATTGACGCGAATTACTGTTCATACCCAGCCACTGCTTCGCGTCTCCTACACCATTCATAGAAGCCGCAACAGCTCCTGTCTGAGACTGCGATGGCGGAGGAACAAATGTGGTTGGTTTCTTCTTCTTTCGATTCGGATTTACTACAGTCGGATTGGCGAAACGGCAGTTAAATACTCCAGGTATTCCACCGTTGCTCAACTTGACTCGTCTCATTCCCATGTTCGTATTTACTTTCTTATCTTCCGTATAGTCTATTTGTTTCTCTTCCAAATTGTCCTGCAAACATTATTCTTTAACTAATCTTTCTCATGATATATTTTTTATTCTTTTAATGAAGTTATTCGCGTATACCTGGTTCGGCAATGTTGCAAGGTTCGAAGCAGTCATTCTACCACCAGCCTCATACCTCAATCTTCTTACGTGAAAAAATCTAAATGTAGAATTCACGATTGAAAAACATATTCCATAAAAATGAAGAGACTATACTAGACGTTTTCATAATTACCTGTAATAAAGACCCATGAAAAACATACCACCGAAAAATAAAGCTAACAGCGTGAGTACTAGAGTTACAGGATTCGGGTGATGTTGATGCGGAAGGAGATCGCTTCTATTAACGCCTACTATCCATACACCGATAAGCAGACTGTTCTCCAAAAACATTACTGTATAAAATATCACCTGCACAAATACATTTGGAATTATCAACACGAATGTTATTATTATCAACATTATTACATGAATATTCGTTCACTTACCATCTTTTGGCGATGATTCGTTTCATGCAAATTTACATAAGCAAATATATAAACGAACGCCAGAAGAGAGGCCAGAGAAGTTTTCTTTAAAATAGGCAAATGTTCGCCACCGTGAAAAAGACCATCTGGAGTAAGCAGCAGCCACATCAACATCGATAGCCAGTGGAGAGCCATGACAATTAACAACCACTGTCCACCATAGAGCGAAGCATAAGCTACCAATACTCCTACTCTAGCACTTACAGTTCCTAGCCTCCATGCCAGTTGTGCCAGCACACCTAGCCAGGTCAGTACCAAACGCTCCAAATTACGCAGTCGAGCTGCACCTTTGCTAAAACTAGCTACCGCCCAGCATACGCTCCATAAAGAAAGTCCAGCAGATACTGCAGTCAATTTTGCTAGTTTCACACTATCTCTGGGTTCAGGTTCTTTCCCTTTCCCTACATCTGTGTTTGAGTCGTTGTTAACTCCAATGGATAACAGGTATAATTGCAAGAGCAACATTGGAGCAGCTTCGCAGAACGCATGAATAAGTCGAAGTACACAAAGCTCCCTCACCTATTAAAACACAAAGCAATACTATGAATTTGTACATTACTTTATACAGAGTGAGTTCATAATCTTCCTTTACGAAATAATGTTTACCTCGTGTTTAACATAAGTTAAATTAACTGGTATAAATAATTTGAAGTATCTCCACAATACTCCAACTTGAGTTGAATGAAGCAATAGAACACACCATATCGCCCAATTCCCATTTTCTTTCTTTTCACTGATATTGCAATCGGTAATAGTTTTACCAGTTAATCTTCCTCTGGCACCCCACAAGTACCAACGTACGCTGACGATCTGAAATCAATGAAATCATTACGTAAATTGATCTAGATGTAAATAAAAATAAGAAATTTGTATAATAATTTAGAAAACTACCTGAGAAATAATTAACGACGTCGCGATAAGAACAATGCTCAAAGGAAAAAGGATCGGTGGAGCAACGGAATGATGCGCTAGGGCATACACCATTGCGAAATCGAAAACAACGTCGCAGAAGTATGAAGCAAGGGAAATTATGTTAAATAGTACATCACACAACGGTAAGAATTCGTGCTGATGCTGTGTCTGTAGATGCTGGGCCATAATGGGCTTTTGTTATCCATTTGGATTATCCAGCACCTTTTCCTTTCATCAACCTATGCCACACATTCCACGGTAGGAAAATTCGTCTGAAAAACAAAACGATTAATATGAAAAAACAGAAATAGTTCAATCTCACAGTTGTCAAAGAAAATTGAATTTTTTTCCAAACAAATTCAAATAAGATAATCGATTTTTTAACGAGAAACATTTTTAAGTTTCTTGTGAAGTTGGCGTTTAATTAACGAGTGGTCGTAATCGACAGATACGAATTCAAATTGACCGATTCTTATCAGCTCTTCTCCGTGTGTTACAGATCTTTGAACTTGTCCTCACGTTTGATATATACAAATAGCGAGAAATTCTGTAAATAATCTGCTGATAGAATAAACTATCCGAACGCTTCTAGATTCAGTCGAAAATATAGTGGAAAAGTATCGGAGGAAAATTTTCTTCCTTGCATTTCTCGTCAGCCGAACGTGTCGGCATTTCAACGAGAGAATTAGAAGTCGAAAATCCTTCTAACTTTAATCGTAAAAATGCTGCGTACCATAGACACGCAACAAAAGAGAAAAGAAAAGTTCGCGAAGCGTAGGAGGAAGCGAATTTTCTTACCACATTCCTCAGATGTCACCGAATGAGTAATCAGAAAAGTTACATTCTCATCTAGATGCTGCCTCCTGAGAACCTGGACCAACGTTGGAATGTCAGGAATTTGTCCGTATAGTTGGTGGACGCTTTCGAAAATAGAAGTTTTTTCATCGACTGACCGTACCTTGGTTTCCTATTTGACCGTGGCGGTGCATTTTTTACGGGTTCACGTTCAAAGGAAACCGCTTTATTCAATTTCGGGGAAACTCTGCGAAAGATACCTGTTGATTCGAAGGATAACTATACAGCACGGTACAACGTATAACATTGCACTTATCGTTGCTCCACTGACTCTAAAATGTGAGATTGTCGACCAAGTAGTCAGGAATTCCAAACAGTGGTTCTCAGTTGCATCTATGCAGAAAAACGATTCAATCTTTCGCATTCTTCGCCAGCGGTGCTCAACAGTAATCGCAGAAACATTTGTATTGTAGTCTGCGAAATATAAATTTTCTCGACAAGCCGTACAGACTATCATTTTACAAATTTATATGTACATTTTTACATGTTGATGCATGTTGTATTAATCTTCCGAGAATATACTTACATTTTCAATTTGGTCCAGCATGTTACCGTACGAACGAGTTATAATTAATGATTTATTGAGGAATGTTGATAGTAAAATGAACTATATTTATATAGCTTTCTTTTTATAATCGTGCCTAGTTTTCATTTCAGTTGTACACGTACATTGTTTTACTATATATTTTGCGTAGATAGAAAATTGGATAAAATACTTGTTCATTTGAGAATCGGGTATACTTACATCGCTATAAATTACCAGCTATTATAGTATAATTATAATCTTTCGTACGATGTGTAAAAAATGAATGACACCATTTTATTTTTCTTCAAATACCATTTACAAACATCCGAATGCACAATGAAATGAAAAATATAATTCCTTCCTTAAAATTTTACTAGATTTAAGAATAGAGTTACGAATGTCACCTTTCTGTAATAAATAATGAAATCGTTCGAACGCGTGCATTCTTCGCTACTTCCTTAATATTAATTATAGTTTGTATAAAGATATAAAAGGCTTCCTAGATCTGGTAAAATTTTAAGGTCAATAGCATAAATATGTGCTTATATAGTGCAATTTGGCTGTCATAAGAATGTCACTGTGATCACAAGTCTTACAAGTGTTCGTTTAGTGTCTGAAATAATGAACTGAATGAAAAAGATTCTTTACACATCCCTTAATTTACAGTTAAACAGTATAACAAACGTTGCTTACACAGGAGCAGGATTTTTTATACTATAAAACTATTCGATTATAACTAACATATAAAAAAAAGACATTCATACGCAAATGAAATGCCGATCTGTAAAATCAGTCTTACATTTCCGAAATCAGATGTGTTTGTTCCGTGCTTGTAACAATGTATAAGACCTGGAATACATTTAAGTACATTGATGTTAAAACAAAATAAAACAAACAAACAAAGAGCAACGGCAATATGAAACGGCAGGGATAAACCTAATGTGTACCGTTGACTATGACTATACGCTTGTTTTTTCCAAGTACACAACACAATATATCGAAGCGAGTAATTCATACGCTTATATTTTCGTGGTGGCGAAAAATCTCGGATAACTCGCGCAACCGAGTTTGCACTGTTATGAAAACGATAATTCCAGGAGAGGGCCCTGCTTACTAAACACCACTTAAATAGTAGTTTGTCAAAATTACGTTAATAAATATTTTCTTCATCAAAATATCCATCCGTTCGATGAAACATCGAATGTTTAGAATATACGCTTACACAATTTATGCATACAGTGCGTCTCATCTCTAATATCATCTCACGCAATAAATAATATCACCAATTTCTTTAAAAACAACCCGTAATACTATGACGGTAGAAAATAAAATATTTCTGAATTAAAGTGCTGTTCAAGTACCGGCCACGTTATATCTAAATGAAAAAATGCTTACCGAAATTCTTTCCTAATCAACTTCGAACTTAGATCTTTGATCAACGCTACTTATTCAAGTTCCAAAACTTAACGAGAAGAACAAGTAGATAACATGAACCTCGTCCGCTTTTTATCGTTATTCGATAAAACCTGTATGATATGGATGAGTATTTTAATTTTAATACTATAACCGCACAATGAGATTCTAATGAAAGGCGCTAATGACTTTATGCTTAAATCATCGGAGATAGCTGTGACATTTTTTGCGATTCAAGGAATCTTTTTTTTTCGTTTCGAGAACGAGCAATACACGTTATAAAGGAAATCCCCTCCCCCTTTCATCGGTTTAGTCCGTCGGTAAGTCTCATTTCTTGGAGTCATGTTTTCGATTCGTTTCTTTAGTCTTGAACACCTCAGGAACAACGCAGTATGTCTGAAAAGCTCGATAGCAAAATAGTCTTCGCGAAGAGTATTTCGAGCTTGTTCAAAATCCTGGGTGGTTTCCCCATTCGATATACAATGAAAAGAACAATTCAATCGATCCGACCAAAAGCTGGAACGATATCTTTCCCTATCCAGACGTCGCAGTTCGGATAATCTGGTTCGGGAAGCGTGTCTTGTCCGACAATCAGAACTCGTTTCACGCCTTTCGAATCTGCCTGGGGCACTTCGCCGTGCCATACGTAGTAATTGAACAACTGTTGCATTGCAGAGACATGCCTTTTTTCCGCGGGTGTACGCGCAGCGAACGATCCAAGTATCGCGGCGGCATCGCTGTCGGGGTCTGCGAATTGGCCACGCGGTTGCGTCGCCACATAGAACGGAATGGTAGTCCGCATTCGGGCTACCGTCAGCAGCGGGCAGATCACACGTATGTCGGAGATCATGCTCAGCAAACCTTTCAACGTTGCGTTGTAGCGTCTGAAAAGTGAAGCGTGAACGGTTCAATGAAATGGTTCGAAATTTTCCAGCGGAACAAGTGCGTCAACCATTCGGACCTTCTCGATATACTTACTTGAGAGCTTCGTCGGCTAAGCCTGATGTCCCCAGCAAAGATTCCCTTACCAATTTCTCGACTTGCGTGGAGTTTAGAGTCGTATTCGAGTTCAGATATTTCAATGGAGCTCCCGCGTGCGCTGTAGTGCCCATCACGATCTTAACTGGGAGCTCTTCGCGCGTCCAGGTTCGACCGACAGGCTCTTGAAGAATAGCGCGATCCACAACGAGCCATTCGTGTCTTCTGTCTCTCAAAGTTACTTCCCTGGCCTCAGGAAGTCCGCCGTTCCCCGTGTACCACGTATCCGGGACAGAGTCCATCAGTTCCTCGACGCTTTTGTTTCTGAGGCACGCGGCGTCTTTGCATTTTATAGAATTCAAGAACTGCTCGTTCAACCTCTCAGACTCCTCCAACTCTCTACCCGGGAATATCGCGCTTCCGCTGGATATCCAAACTCTAGAAAACAAATCCTTGGTACGACGAATCCCGACGAGCGTGGAGACGAGGGTTCCTCCCGCTCGGTGTCCCCACAGGATTACGGATTGCTTGTTACCACCGAAATTCTCGATATTCAGTTGAACCCATTGCAGCGCTGCTATGATGTCCGATAGTCCATAGTTTCCAGACGTGGGCGGATGGGTTGCTCTCGAGAGCGGTTCGGTGGCCAAGAAACCAAAGATGCCCAACCGGAAGTTTGGTCTGACGAAGACCATGTCGCGGACACGCGCTAGCTTTGCGGAAGGCTGCATAACACCCGGCGATCCTCCGGTAAGAGTCTCCGCACCAATCATAACGACAACGGGCAGAGGTGAGTCGTATCTAAGTTCAGGCGTGAACACGTCCAGATGCAAGCAATTCTCGGATCCGATCGTGCCACCCGAAGCATCTCGTTGCACACAGACTTCCGAAGCGTTGTGCGCGAGATAAGTATCTGTCCAACAACGTTCTATTCTTCGCAACGGTTCCGCGGGCTGCCAGCGACGATTTCCCAACGGTGGAACCGCGTATGGGATCCCTCTGAATGCAAATGCACCGTCTTCCGATACACCTTGCACCGGACCGCAAGATGTAACAGCTTCCACGTAGTTCCCATCTTTTATCGGCTGTGTGCTTGCCTTTCTTGGCCCGACACAGGCAACGCAAACTATTATGACCACCGATAGCAGGATGCAGAGCGTGGCCACTATTAGAGAATATAATATTATTATGGTTATATGTACTTTTTTTTAGAGGACCAAAAATCTTTAAACCTCATACCTAATACAAATAAATTTCTCCTGGCAGCGGCTATGCAAGTGATAAGAAAATGTTGCTTAGGAGAGTCGATAGCATCTGGCGCGTCCCCATCCAGCCGAACAGTTTCCATTCCGTCTTCGGACCCCACAGGGTTCTTGTCTCCTGCTCCATCGTCCAGAGTCTCGACGCTAGCTAATCCTGCGGCTCCGGTCGTTCCTAGTTCCGCTTCTCCTTCCTAAACGATCAGAAACATTTTCCATGTAACATTGAAGAGAAGGAGAAGAAAAGTCTTTCTACCATGCTGAGATTCGTTCTGTTCTACGATGCGTTAGGGTGCGACCGATGTAGACGCAAGAAGAGGTTGAACGTGGGTCGATCGATTAAAGTATACTTCAAAGAAAAGCCTGTACGTGCTCGAGTGCCCCGCGTTACTTACTCGAGTCTTAAGGTTTCAATGGGTTTCGCTTGATAAATTGTACAATCGAGCAATCGATTGTTCCGTTTTATAAACGTAAGACAAAGTTACAAAATCGATCCCCAAGCCTCACCTTATTCTTTTTCCGAGGAAAAACAGAGACTAAGGGTAACTTTATGGCGTCAAGGAATCCCTTCCGTCCCTCTTTTTCTTTTGCATCTTTGCTCGGCGTGTTCGCCGCCTTCTCCGAAGACACGTTCTGCTCGTTTTCTTTGGCATTTTTCTCTGTTACCTCGGCATCGCCCGAGTCGGCTGGTTTGCTCTCGTCGTCCTAAATAAAAAGAAAAGCCGGATAAGATGGGCAAAAGTGATCGGAAAAAATTATGTTTTGTCACATCATTCGTTAGGTCCCCAAAAGAATGACACACTATGCATTTTCTCAGAGTGGTTGCAGTAGCGATTTTTTAAAAAATTCCAGAAACTTGGATGTTTAACAAAAAATTGAAAATCTCGCGGGAACAAAACGAATCGTTTCCACGCATATTGATACTGGATGCGTCACGATCGCTGTCGTTATCATTATCATACTCGACGTCCGTCATTTAAAGGGGCGCCTGATCAATAATGCCAGGTGTACTGTTCGACTGACGTCATCCATTGGTTTAATGTTGGAAAAAAGAAATCGTTACGGGGCTATGGTCACCCCTCGTAAACACGCTATGGTGCCTGGGGAACTTGTGCTCTTTCAGCAGTATCGGTTTGTCGTAAACAGATGTTAATCGAGCAAAAGGAAGCGACGCGGTGGTTTCGAGCAGTCCTTGTCTCGGGTCGCATCCGTTCAGACCGACAATTTTCGGCGCGATACGCGTAACGATACCATTCGGCGTGCTGAATTCAATAAGTAAACCACGAAATGTGCAATCAAACCACAAACGTTTGTCACGCACAACGAACGGATAATGGGCGCACTTCATTTTACTCTAATAAAAGAATGTTGGCCCAATAAGTACAAACGCATAAACATTGCCCGATGTTCCTCAATGTAGAAAACCAATTAACAGGGGTGGGCGAAAATTTTTATTGTTCAAAGACCTGAACGTCGTAGATTTTCGGGTAACCCCTATCAATTAATTCCAAGGGCAACATACAATAGTTTAGGCTTATGCAAATAAGACGTTCCATTTAATTTTCGCGCAGGCAACTTCAACAACGTTTCTATCGTTTACCACTAGACTGCAGATCTTAATACAAAATAAAAATGTTGTGCATCACTCTTGCACGACACAGAGAAGCTGCATTTGATTTCTTCGCTTAATAATTATAATGAAGAACGCATGCGTCGAATGATTATTACTTTGCAAGGTTCCTTGCTCTTTGTTCGACAAAAGCCGGGCATCTTAATACCGCCGATAGGTATTTTCTTCTTGGGCTTCTGTTCTTCGGATTCCGAGTCCGGCGCGGTCGATGATACCGTGTGCTTCGTGTTCTCGGCGTTCAGCATTTTCTCTCTCTCCTCCTCCGCGATTTCCTTCTTGTCCATGCTCTTCTCCTGATCTCCCTGGCTCATGATCCGCTAAAAATATACCAAATAAGTGCGATTACATTTTTACCGTTCGATAAGTCTCGCTACAGGTTCGTCAAAGAACGTTCGAAGAATCTGAACTCTCACACCAGAACCATACCGTTCTCGCTATTCTTTCAGGTGTGTGAACCGCCCCTTTAACTAATTTGATCCCTTCGGAGCAGTGGTGCTCAAACTCACTGCCTTCCACCTACGACGCGAAATTTGTAATTCACATCTAACTGTGAAGGCTCATTCTTTGCTTTATATTCTGCAATTATTTTCGGTGTCGCTGCGCCCAGAGAGCGCTTTGAGAACCACTGCTGTAGAGACGGAATTATAAAAGAAAAACTTTCCCGTTTGTACCTGATACAGGTAATTCTAGCGGGCGTCGGTTTCCAAAAATCCTACAATCTAACAAACGAAAATATGCTTCGTCGAAAGATGCGAGAAATCGCAGCGAAAACGCGCGGAAACCGCAATGTGAATCGTCCTGTATCTATAAGCGTTGCAGCTGGCGTCGGGACGCCCAGACGTAAACCGATCGATCGGATGGCATTGCTCTCTGAGCCTATTGCCTTCAGGAGTCTAGCCATACATAGTTACCTGGCTTGCATTTTTCAAGAGTCGGGGAAGGTTAGATATTTACAAGATAACAATTCAACGGACGGACGAACGTGCACAATCCTATTGTAAACATACGGAAACAGTATAACAATGTTATTATTTTATTATTGTTATTTTTTCTTGTAAACGGACTGACGTCCTTTTACAAGTATAACAATGTTATTATTTTATTATTGTTATTTTTTATTGTAAACGGACTGACGTCCTTTTACAAGTATAACAATGTTATTATTTTATTATTGTTATTTTTTATTGTAAACGGACTGACGTCCTTTTTTTTCCTCGTTGATTTATATTCTAGAATCGAAAAGGTGTGCGATCGTTTTCAAAATATTGGCCGTTAGAAGCCGAAATAATAGGGCGCGCATGCATTAGCGACCCTTCCCACTCGACAATGTCCAGGAAACATAAAACATTCAAACGCAGCAGGTGAGGGTGGCAAGCCGGCTAATACTGATTCGCCGAAAAAATTCGACGACCCGAAATGTACAACGGGTATTCGTTTTGGTTTGTCGGCCTCCTCTACGGATTTCGTTCCTATTACACGCTCTTACGAATCAAGCACTGCGATATTACATGCCTCAAAAACAGATCGACTTTCTCTTTCATAAATCACCACTCCTACATGGCGTACGCGTCCTTCTCTTTACACTTAGCATCCATCTTTTTATTTAAAAACTTCCCCGTGAAAACCATCGCGATTTTATCGCGGTACATACATATCTGTATAATGGTACGAATTAAGTCCTTTTTCTATGAATTGTGGGGTAAATCGTCTTATACATCTTTAATGTTCATGGTCGAAAAATTACCTCGGTTAATAGGCTGGAAAACTCGAAAGTGTTATAAATAATACAGTTTTAATGCTTCTCCTCTCTCTTCAACCCCTTCCCCTCGTTCTTTCTCGATTTATTTAATTTATTTAATTAATGGTATAAAACTCTACTATATGTATTGCGTTCACGGTATATACCCCCCTCCCCCCATTTAATATGTACATTGTTATGTGTCCACAGCCATTTGTTTCACTTTTATCTGATAAGTAACAAACTCATTCACGATTCTGTTCACCGAGTTCATTTGTTACACGAATCGTGCGGGTTGCGTTCGTTGAGAGACAACGGATAAAAATGAACATGTAAACACTCACGCTTTTCGAAGGGTACGTCGAGGAAGGACGCCACTGAATTTTCAGGAGGAATGCCTACATTCACGTGATCGAAACCTTCCGAATGGCCAGCCGGTTACTAGGAC
Source organism: Lasioglossum villosulum (assembly GCA_963971365.1). Classification (NCBI taxonomy): domain Eukaryota; kingdom Metazoa; phylum Arthropoda; class Insecta; order Hymenoptera; family Halictidae; genus Lasioglossum; species Lasioglossum villosulum. The sequence continues at coordinate 22,969,143 of OZ020503.1, read as the reverse complement.
GAACACGTTCACGTTGCCGTTTCAAAACAATTACTTAGTCAGTCGCTGATAGGACGCGTAAAGAGATCTCGGTGGTTTACAGGGAAACGTTTGAACGAGCGCAAATGTCAACGAGGATGACGCCAAGCGCGTGCCTGCCTCGACTGTCGTTCCACGATTCCGCTACGAGACTCTCCACCACCACGGTTTAAATGCGACGCGACGCCTCTATTGGCTGGTTTCAACCGTGCGCGGTCATTTTCTTTTGAACGAGTGCAATGCAACAATAGCCTCGACACGGAATACCGTCAGACATTTTCTTTACAACTGTAAACACAATTTACAATTACTCTTCCGACGTCCTTGCTCTTCGAAATAGAAAATAAATAAACACTGAAATACAATTTTCAATTACTCTTCCCTTCCGTTGTCCTTGCTCTTCGAAATAGAAAATAAATAAACACCGAAATACAATTTACAATTACTCTTCCCTAACGACGTCCTTACTCTGCGAAATAGAAAATAAATAAACAGATCGTTTCCAGTATAATAGGAGAACAAGACAAAATATATTTCTTGTTTCACTAAATAAATGAATATAATATGTTGAAATAACAAGCACTATCCAACAGCACATTTTTCACAATATCGTAACGATTACATACATTGAATCAATTTAGTTTAAAATAATGTGACGTGTGAAATATAACGGTTGAACTAAATTTTTTAAACTTTGACTTAGAACACTTTTTCAAAACATGGATGAAGGATGTTCTGGATGTACAATGAGAGATAAAAGTACAAGAAATTCAAAGAAAAAAATAGATTAATTTAAAAAGCTTTCGTTGAATTAGTGAATTTCATGTTATATTTATTTTTTAATCAAGTTGTATTTATATTAGAAAAAATTGTGATTTTTGCAAATAATTGTACCCTCTGATTTGAACTTCAAGAAAATAAATTTGTGTCTGTAGTCAAGTTTTCAAAAATTTTGTTGCGTTTTTATATACCTCCGAAACAATAAGTATTTCAATAGGTTTGAATTGTGTACGGAAAGCGTTGCGTCGCGAGAATACAGTTCCTTTCTCGCCGTCGATGAATACAGAACAAAGAAACTAAAACGGTACATTACAAGTTCACACAAGGAATAAATATATTCTCGCGTAACTAATGCGTGAACATTTTTAAACAAAACCCGTGAAAATCGCTCGGCATTACGTGGACGAAAATAAAATCGCCGGTAATTGTTTCGAGCAGCGTACTCGTGTAGTTCGCGCTGAATCGAAAAACGCGCATGCGAACTCAGGTTGAAGTGGATCCGCGTCGTCGCTGTGGTGGTGTCGTATTTGCGTTGTGCCTCGTTTCACGGTACGTGGCGTGCGTTGTCGTTCGGTCGTATATACTCGTCTATCTTTTGACAGTTGGATTGGATCTTAACGCGCGGGTACAGCGATCGTTCGATCGGTTGACGTTGACAGGCGAATTGCTCTTTGGGTGAAACGTTTAATCGGGAACAGAAGCTTGTTTCTCGTTTGATATGTTCTGGACGAAGTTCCGGAAGTCGTTTTGTGAAAAAGCGCGCTCGTATCTGGACGCATTAGACACGTAAAGTGTCCGCGATGAGCCAGAAAGCCGAGTCTGCGTCTACGTGCCTGAGGATGAGATTCCTGCGTTTCCTCTGGACGTCGCGGGGTTAGAGTCTCGTCTCGACTCGACACAACAAATAGCTAGACAGATAGATTAGTTAGATAGCGAACGAAGAGGATCGTGGGGCGAGACACCGGAACATCAGCGGCGTGGGAGAAAAATCGAGGAGTGTGTTCTGTTTGACAGAGAGTTTACAATTTGAAAATCGCCAAAAAAAAAGACGGCCGATCGATGTCTTATTTGTGATGGGAGTGCCTGCGCGGGGAGCACTCGCGGCGATCGTCGCCATAAGCGCTTTCGTCGTCTATCTGAACAGCTTGAATTGCGGCTTCGTTTTCGATGACATTTCTGCGATCAAGGATAATCGGGACTTAAGGCCTCACACACCCCTGAAAAATGTGTTTTACAATGATTTCTGGGGCACTCCTATGCACAAGGTGGGTTGGTTGACAGGATGGAGGCGCTTTCCCCTTCTCCTTCCCCCTCCCCCCGTCACTCTTGTCTACCTTCTTGTGTATTGATCCGTTGAACTCTTCTCCTCCTTTCCTACCTTTCGATTCAATTCGATCCGATTCGGGTTCGATTTGGTTCGATTCGAATCGGTTCGATCCGATCCGATCTTATTAAATTTAAATCGATCTCGTACCGATCCGATTTCCTTAACTTCTTTACGCGCTGGCCGGCCGGTATTTTTACTTGGAAAAAAATATTATTTTGATGTTTCTTTTGTACAGGAGCAATCGCACAAATCTTACAGGCCACTGTGCGTTCTCACATTTAGATGGAATTACTTGATTCATCAATTGGATCCTATGGGATACCATTTACTTAATGTGATCCTACACGTTGGAGTATGCTTATTATATTTTAGGTATGTTCGCTTTAATGTATATTGATCGTTAACTGGATAAGTCAAAAATCACTTTAAAAACCAATGTCAATCTATGTTGCAGGACTTGTTTGATGTTTCTGTCTGATTCCGCGACATTCGTGTCTTCTCTCCTATTCGCGGTGCATCCTATACATACAGAGGCAGTAAGTTGGACAAATTTGTATTGATTTCGATCGAATCGATCGACGTTACCTTGAATTTATGTATGAGAATATGATTCGATCGTTATTTCTAGTCGTTGTTCCTCTCTTTGGTGACAATCTTTCAATACTGTATCCAAATTCAAAGGGTCGATGTCGAGCGATCGATCGCTTCGTAGTTCCTAGATCGCATGCAAATACATTATCAGTGGATAATCGTATATTAAAGGTTACAGGAGTGGTGGGAAGAGCAGAGACACTGTCTTCTTTATTTTACCTGGCAGCTTTAATCACGTATACTAAATGTTGCAGGAGTAAAAGATCAACAGGTGAAGATGGCTCTCTTATACTTCCGTTAAGTTACCATACCTTTTACTTTAAATGGTACGACTTACATCTACATTTTTTATAGAATGGAAGTCCTTGATATTATCTATGTTGTTTGTTTGTACTGCCATGTTGTGCAAAGAACAAGGAATAACAGCTACCGCTGTTTGCGTATTGTACGAGATTTTCGTTGTACAAAAGGTAAATATACATACATAACAGGTTGATTAACGTTATGATAGTTTTGTTAAATTTGTGATATATTGTTTTACACAGGTTAGAGCAATGGATATTTTCCTGACATTAAAGGCAGCTTTCGGTGGGAAAAAAATAGCCCTTGCTTGGTCCAGTGAAGGTACAAAACGTTTGACTGCCCTTACACTTGTTACATTTAGTTTACTCATACTTCGACTACATGTAATGGGCTCAAAGTTACCTGTATTTACCAGGTACCCGCAAAAAATTCCATACGCCTTGTACATAGAATATTTGAGGTGGCTCACAGATTGCACCATATGATTCTTCTCGATTATGTTTCAGATTCGACAATCCTGCATCCGTGGCACCAACGCCAGTAAGGCAGCTTACATACAATTACCTCGCAGCAGTCAATTTAAGGCTGTTATTTCTTCCAAACGATTTATGCTGTGATTGGACTATGGGAACGATACCATTGATAGAAAGTTTTACAGACCTTCGGAATCTCGCTACTATAGCAACACACACGACGGTGTTAGGACTATCGGCAACAGCAATTTTAACACCCAATAGGCAGACCTCTGTCGTTCTTATAATGGTTAGCATCGAATACGTTTATTGTGGAAAATTCAATGTAACACATGGCTGGTGTATATATATGATATGTAATAGCTTCTTTCGAAATCTTTATGTCATCATCGTTTGAACAGAGTTTGGCCATGATGATACTCCCATTTTTACCTGCCTCGAATCTCTTTTTCCCGGTTGGATTCGTCATCGCTGAAAGAGTATTGTACGCACCGTCTATGGGGTTCTGCATGCTTGTCGGATACGGATGGAGTATTTTGTGCGATAAAAAGTAAATCTATCGTATTCTCGCTCGTTCGGGAAACCTGCTTATCATTAATGTGTATCTTCTCATTTGTAGATTCAAGAAACTCACACTATTTTTACTAATTACACTTCTGGCCGCCCACTCGACGAAAACTTTTATCAGAAATTACGATTGGTTGGACGAATATTCCATATTCATGTCAGGATTGAAAGTGAATAATCGCAACGCCAAATTGTTGAATAATGTCGGACACGCATTGGAAAGTCAAGGACAATTTAAAGAAGCATTGAACTTTTTTAATATGGCCGTGCAAATTCAAGGTGACGATATTGGCGCACACATTAATGTAGGCAGAACTTACAATCATCTGAAAATGTTCAAAGAGGCCGAAGACGCGTATTTGAAAGTAAGTTGTATTTGCAAAACACCAAGCGGTTTGTATCTATTAACTTTTCTATACTCGTTGTTACATCTGTTTCTTGTAGGCAAAATCGTTATTGCCGAAAGCAAAACCTGGAGAGTCTTACCAAGCGCGAATAGCACCGAATCATTTGAATGTGTTTGTGAATTTAGCGAACTTAATAGCAAAGAATGCAACTAGGTTAGAAGAGGCCGATTTGCTTTATAGACAGGCGATTAGTATGCGCGCTGATTACACGCAAGCATATATTAATCGAGGCGACGTCTTAATTAAACTAAATCGTACCAAAGAAGCCCAAGAAGTTTACGAGCGAGCTCTTTTCTACGACAGTAATAATCCAGATATCTATTACAATGTAAGTATTTGGAGAGATTTGATTAGAAGAGATGCACGGCAGGAATGTCAGAATTTACAGAATTGTTACTTCTTAAGCTTGGAGTTGTATTCTTGGAACAAGGAAAAGCATCCCAAGCTTTGGCATATTTGGATAAAGCGTTAGAATTTGATCCGGAACACGAACAAGCTTTGCTGAACTCGGCCATTTTACTTCAAGAACTGGGACGCGCAGAGCTGCGAAAAGTAGCTCGAGAAAGACTTTTGAAACTTTTGAGAAAGGTACTTTCTATTCCTCGTTGTGTATTATTAAATTTGTAAAAGGTAATCTGACAAAATTCGCGTATACTTTTAGGATTCGAATAATGAGCGAGTACATTTCAATCTCGGAATGTTGGCCATGGATGATCACGATAGCGGAAGCGCCGAACGATGGTTCCGAAACGCGGTTGCTCTAAAAGAAGACTTCCGGTCTGCCCTGTTCAATTTGGCTTTGTTATTGGCAGACGAGCAACGTCCTCTCGAAGCAGCGCCGTTCTTGAACCAGCTAGTTAGATTTCACCCGGACCACGTTAAAGGATTAATTCTTTTAGGAGATATCTACATAAACAATATAAAAGACTTGGATGCTGCCGAGAACTGTTACCGTCGTATACTACAATTGGATCCAACGAATATCCAAGGTCTACACAATTTGTGCGTGGTGATGGTGGAGCGTGGTAAGTTGGGCTTGGCTGCTCAATGTTTGGAGAGGGCAGCGGCTTTGGCACCCCAACAAGACTACGTGCACAGACACCTCGCCATCGTGAAGGCTCGCATCAACAGGCTACCTTCGGAACAACGCGACACAGAGGTCTTCGACGATTCGTTTTGGCAGACCACTCCGAAGGAGAGAAATTTCAATATGGGAGATATTTCGACTGGCAGTAATGCCGGTGGCTCGTCTGTCGCGGGAGGACCTGGGAACATGGTTAATAGCGGTAACCAATTCTTGGGCAACACAGATTCTGTTTTCTCGAATCACCACAATCATATAGCGGGTAAACAAAGTAGCACAGACTCGCTGAATAATAATATAATACACCTGACGAGTCCGTCGAAACCAGGAATTGTTCCGTTGAACGAGGCGAAAGCAGACGCATTGGATACGCATAATGACATGGATAAACCCACGAGCCCGAGCCCAAGTTCAAGTTCGAACGACATACAGGAACATCCGTCTGAAAGAGGTTTCAGCGGGGACGCGACGGAATTGACAATCGACCGGGAACGTGCAGGCAAAACGATGAATTCCGAGCAATTTGATCAAGTCGCGCCGATCTTCCCGGCTGGCGGAAATCACGTAGACACCACACGTCAAACAAAGGACACCGCATTCTCATAACAATGACGTTACGATCCGCCGAATGTTGTATAAAGTTATATTCTATGTATAACGAAAGAATATGGTGGTACAGCCGTATAGAGCTAATGTGTGAATATAAAATGAATACAGAGTATTGTTTTATATGCTGTACGAATAGAATGTTTTGTAAAATATATTTAAAAAATGTGTATCTCTTTTCTTCTTTTTTATAGATGTCCCGCGCCATTGGAATTCGTCCTTATTCGTTCGTAGCATCCTTTTTACGATTTATTCAACGTGATACATATGTAGTAACATACTTTGATTTAACAATTTCTTTATTATTTCATTGTTTTGCAATATTTCGCAACTTGAAACTTTCAGGTAAGTTTCGCTATTAATTAGTTAACATTTTTCACAGTTGATGGGCCACGTGTACCGACAAAGCATAGGCAACGAGATGTCACATTAGCCTTGTATCGTCGGATGTTTAATAATGAAAGAAAGATGACATATGCGTAACGTGTTTAATGAACACGTCCTGATCGTTCAGTATTACTAAAGATGCGTCTGCAGCTTTATAAGGAACTCGGTAACCATTTTCAGTGACATAATTTTCTCACCCGTCCTCAGCGTATGATCACCTTTCCTGGGACCGGTAAGTGTTTGTACTATAACGCGCATTAACAACTCCAGGCTCATCTTAATTTGCTTATCCTAATAACACTGAAATTCATTTGTTTGTGCTTTTAGAGTTTAGGAGAATAACAGCCGTGTAAAATCCATGCTCGTTGTCGGTTTTATTAATTTGGGAAGGAATTGCACGCCAATTGGATATTCGTTGTTAGCAAGTTCTGTCGTTAATTCGAATTACTTCGGGCGACAAACGAAACGTATGAATAAATGACGATGGAACGGAATGCTTACCATATTAACGCGTTTAGCAATATTAGTATTAAGCATCAATAATAGATAACGAAGTAGTGCGATAATGTCGGGAATACGACCGCGGCAGTGAAAAAAAGGAAAGAACCGAGTAAAGTTGGAGTAAGTACGTCGACTGTTCGCACATTTACTTTCTGCGATTGATACCGAGGAGGGAGCGGCGAAGCACGTATTTTACAAGTTGCCATAATTTTAAACAGGACAGAACGGTTACAGTCGCTGAAGGATCTAGTGTGTCGAACACGTGCTTTCTCGAGCCTATTTTCATTTCTGTCCCTGAATCGAAAGTGTTGAAAGTGTGCATGCAGTGTATTATACCTACGGAAAAGTAAATTTGCAACTCGCCCGTGAGAAAATGATTTCACAATTTCGAGGATAGAAAACTTTTAGTTGCGCCGATAGATATCAAATGAAATGAAGACAAACAAGAGGAAAAAAGAACAATGCATTGCCACGAGTCTCCTTAGTTTTCCATGTTCTAGTAACTTTCATTGCGGATGTTTAAACAATTTTCCCGTGATAATAGAACATTAGATTCGCCCTGGGGAAATCGATCATTTCATCGTGATTATCGGCAAGAAGATTCTTTAATAGTTTTAACGCGATTCACATTCAAGAGGAAATCTTAGGATTAATTGAACGTCACAATTCGCAAAACAAAAAAAGAACGTTTCCGATAAAGGGAGAAAGAGAAAAAGAATCCAGACGTTCCAGCCTGCAAAGGAGTTCTTATAATCGTTGTTATTAATTTATCAAGGAGCGACATGTCTATGATCGAATAGTTATATATACATACGTACAGTTGCGCAAAATAGGAATATATATATTTCTCATCGTTCAAGCGTAACTTGTCCTATCGTTCACGTTATTAATTTCGTTTTATCGGTGTATTTACGACTCTCTTATCTGCTTTAATGCATTTGTTTTCAATTCTGGTATACAATTTATAATTTTTATCAAAATAGGAGGCATATGAAAATCAATATTTGCAATACTTTGCCAGTGCTCTGCTACGCTTGTCTCGATTATCAAGCAGTTTGTTAGCCAGTGTTTACTCATCGTTTTATTTTGAAAATTAGACTACCTGGAATGTTGTTCCTTGATTAATATAAAAGATTAATACAAAGAAAAGAGAGAAAAGTAAAGTACCAGACTGTGATACCACTTCGTGATATACTTATATGTATATGCATATGAATACCGAATACATATATAATACAAACACATGCACGCACATATATATATATTATACATATGTATACACATAGATATATGTACATATCTCCCTGTTTTATCGATTCGTACTAATAATAAGTAAGTAGTTATTTTATTTATATATATTTTTTAGTTTTATTATAAACGTTTCTCCTATCTGATAAATGGATCTTACAACGTTATGTTGCGTTTCAAGGGATCGTGTTTGGCTTAGCCCTGCCTATATAAAATCAAGGAAATACTTGTTCAATAATGCCCATATTAGCAGACGAAGTTATATTAAGATTATATGCTATCGGGGCTCGTGAATCATGCAGTGGAATTAACATTATAAAGTCGAGTGTATCGTCGGTATGGGTTTTTTCACCTAGATCTCTATTTATAAATTCACACGAAAAAGAATCGACTACTGGCGCCGACGAGAATAAACATTTGTTTTTCTTCTTTAGCAACGCTTATTGATGCAAAGGTGAAGTTTAATAAGGAAAATAAAATTAATTAATGAAAGGAAAGAATGCTGCTTTCTAGATGTTTGAGATTTTGGTGCATAAGATCGGTTGCCATCGTTAAAATATTTCTAACGCCCCTATAAATCATTTCGAATCTTCTTTTACGTGGGCTATGGTGCAGCTATATTATATTTGCAGGAATGCTATCTAAAAATAAGTTGGTCTCGTCAAGCGGTACGCGACAGCATGAGGTATCGTTGTTGATAAGTCTCGATAAAGATTCATCAATTATAATACAATCGATTGCTATTGATTTAGAGCGTGTAGAAATTTTCAAAACGATACATTAGTTTCAAGAACGTCGACAGATGCCGCATTACTTTGATCGTTCGAATTCAGGCGCCATTATTAAATTTCCCGCTAATTTCATACATACATGGTTTCCTTACATTTACAACGCGGCTCTCGCAGATCGATTTATTTATAATTAAAGAGCGTTACTTGAATTTCAGATGTTCGCATACCGATTACTTGTGCTCGTGAGTTTGATACTCGTGGTAACGATCTTAACATCCGAAGCGGAACACGCGAATTCGGATCTATTCAAATACAGACGAAATCGGCAAGCTAAGCACGAAGTGCGACAATATTGTGGTCGAAAACTTTCGAGCACTGTACAAATAATCTGCGGGAGCGTTTACAATACCCGATTCAAGGATAGTACCCAAGGTATTGCAAAATTCATTCAGTACTTATAACTCGTAAAATATCGGCAGCGTTCCTCAATCGTTTTGCCGTGCGAGCTAACACAACATCTTTGTAATGATAGCACGTCTCAAATATGGATGGCTTATTGAGTTGAGGAACGCTGCACCTTTTTTCTGATTTTTCTTGCCTTGTCTAATACGTAAAAGACCTGCTTTTTCTAGAAACAGACCCCTACAAGACCGTGGAAAACGCGATGAACATATTGAGAACTCGAAGAACTCCACGGGGTATTTACGAGGAGTGTTGTCTAAAATCGTGCACCACGGAGGAACTGAGAAGTTACTGCGCCAATCCGTAATGAACGGTTTCCACAACTGTCTCTATCCATTTAGATCCTAGATTCTAGGACCTAGAAAATGAGCCGGATCGTCATTTATTTCGGTAGATGTTACGGGGGAGGCATCTCGGATGACTTTGACCTTGACATATGTTGTCAAGAACGTCATTCTGAGTAACCCCCAAGAAGTTTTAGCCGGCGCTCGTTGTTTATTAAAAAGTTATGAACAAAAGAAGTTTTGGTAATTATTTAGAAAGAGGTACTCCTCTCTGATTTTCATGAAATTTATATATATGTTATATTTCGACATTTTTAACAACTTCTTCCTTTCCACATATGAGGGGGTCTCTTTTAGTTTTCCCGCGGTTTACTGTTTTTGTAAACACGTCGTGTTTACGATTCTGGTTATATATAAGATGAGCTTTCAATTTTGAGAGACTACTCCGGATTTTGTTATGCGTGGCGGATGGTCGGGCCGACCCTTTCCATGACCTAACCACAGCTCACTCTGTTCGCATTATCTTTCCATTGTAGATTGTAAATCTCATTCAGAATTTGCAGATTGTTCCGTTTATTTAGTTCGTTGTGTGTACGTGAAAATTTTATCTCATTTGCATTTAATCAATATTATATTAAACATATACTGCGTAAGAAACCGAATTTTCTATGCATAAGTACATACTACGATACTTTGTGTCTTACAAATATGGAAAGAATTGCAACTGATATAGGTTAGTCGTGCAACTATTTATCTCGTAAATAAATAGTAAATATTTAGAAACGTATGTTATGTAAATTATTTAGTATACTCTCTTGTGTATGCATACATTCGCGGGAAAGTAAAAAATTTTCATAGAGAGAATCATACGTTTTCAATATATCTTCGGGAGATTGTGTTTTTGTTATTTGTATTCTCGTTGAATCCAGTCCAAAACACTGTTACATCGAGAATTGGAAGTACGAAATAATTTTCAGAAAGATTTTTATATCTATCTGTTATAAAATGCGTGAAATCTTATACAAACAAATTGAATGTTTATATTCGATAATCAACAGGTTACAATGTAAACACTGAATATTTATTCTTAAGTAATGATATTATTTGAAACAATTCTATTTTAAGAGCAGTAAACAAAAGCAAAGATTCATGAACAATTGTATAACGTGAAAGCTTTACGAACAATGGACACAGAAGAAGTTTATAGTCTCGCAATCACTCCACCAGTTATATCAAGGTTTGCAGTTCAATGGTCCGACGACAATCATATATCAGTTCTTACCGAGAAAGGAGTCCATGTATTTGTAAGTGAAATGTAACATATTTTTTTTAGTTGTTTTATAAAAAGATTTGTGAGACAAAACGAATACATTCTACATTATTATTTTATACAGGAACTAATACCTAGTCCAATGTCCCCACACTCAACCATAAAGTTTTCAAGATCCTTCATTTACGCACCATCAATTTTTCCCACGGAAGCTATAATGGATAAAATAGAATCAACAATTTGGGATTTGCCTCGCGAAGAGATTTATTTATCCTTAATGGAAGAAAGTATGACCCCCAAGATATCCAATTTTAAGGAAATGATTCCAAAGATAGTGGATTTGACCTGGTCACCGCAGAATCTAATATATCCGAACAATTGTGTTCTCACGATTTTAACTTCTACAGGGGCTGTTTTAATCATTCACAAAATTCTCACTGATTGGTACCCCTTGCACGATTTAAGTACTATACGTTACAAAGATATGAAAAATGAAATTACCGAAAAGCTGAAAGTTCTTAAAAGCGATCCTACTTTCCTTCCAACGCTAAAGAATTTTATAAAAGCGTTACAAGCTTCTTGTATGACTTGGAGCATGCTTTTTGTAGATTTTGCATATCTTACTGTCGCTTACCAGAATGGAGATATAATTATTTATAAAGTTCCAAGGGTGTCATGTCATAGTGAAACCCCAGACATCAAAATTGTGGGTACAATACACTTGGATAGCTGTGTCAAAATAAATGCTATATATTGGACTAGCGTTGATATAAAAAAACATATAATTATTATCGCATATCTCGATGGACGTATTCATGGTCTGACAATTGAAGAACATGGACAGACAATTGAACTTAGAGCATCAAGAAAATATTACGATTACGTGGACCGCATACCTATTGGTGTTATCAGTTCTCTCCCTCGATTGGATGGAACTGTGAGAGTTCTTATTCCAAAAGGTAGTTTTCTTTTCTTGTTGCACTTAGCAACAAATGGAACATTAAAAAGTATACAACACATCCAGTTAGAAGGATTTATGATTTCAGGTATAAAAAGACAATATTATTCTTGAATAGATTGTAGTTTATAACAGGTCTTTTCTTTTACATTTTAATGGAATTCAATATTTTTAGGATTGACTTATGCTAACATGGACTGTGCACTAGTTACAACAGAGAATAACTTGATGTATGCGATTGATATGAACAAAGATAATTTTTCAAAAACTCAATTAGAGATCGCGTGGCAACAAGGTCGTCCACGATATTCAGGTCTTGCTCATTCCTTGAACTACATGATGTTTGTGAACGTAACATCTCCGAGTTGTATATATGATCATTTAGTGACGAAAGAACCCAGTAAATTCCATGTCTTTACTTTAAAGCACGAGAATTGGGATCCATTGGTCGCTTTAAAAAAGAACAAAGATAAAAGATTGGAACGTATGTGGGACTGCTTAGAAGTAATTAGAATGAAAGCGACCAAAGTGGAAGATGTTGGAGCTGTATTGCCGAAGACGCCAAAGAATTTAGAATCGTTGCCATTGAACGAGCTACGGATAGCGATGTGGACATCCGTAATCATGGAAATTTGCGAGAAGAAAAAAGTGATTCATGGTATAGGAAGCATCGCTGGAGAAGTATCAGAAGCGCAGCCTTTAATTTTTATCCATACAATTTGCAATTATCTCGAACGGTTAGATAATCGTTCTTCTTTAAGCCAAGAACAGCAGCTTTCTATATACTTTCTAAAAATGTACTTGGAAGTTTATCTAGCAGGAGAAGAGAACGAAGAAACGACTATGGTTGCCAAGCTCGCTAGAAAAGTTCTAGAAAAGATATCTGATTTTGATATGAATAAAGTGGAGACATGCAATTTGTGCGGCAAAGTAATAAAGGATCTGTCTTGGAAAATTACTAAATGTCCGCAGGGTCATGTATTGCCTCGGTGTGCTGTTACACTCTTGCAAATAACTGATATGCAATACAAGACATGTCGAATATGCGGTTTAATGTTTCATCCTTGTTTGGACCAAGTGTTTGGAGAAACGAGTTGCCTCTTTTGCGACATGCCTGCGCATCAAGAAAACCGAATCCTAGGCTCGAAGATTATTCCGTCGCATGAAAAGAGTTTATCTAGGCCAGGAAACTATGTTTCGGTTTTGGATGATCGAGAAACTGAGGCGGTTCCCGATGAAACTTAAGCTATTATTATAGCTGTAAATAGCATTTCCTGTAAATAATATTTCAGTAATTTATATGTTAAATAACTTCGAAGCTACGCTCCGGCCTGCTCAAGGCAAGATCAGCTCAATTTCTGGCATAGCGTCTGTAAGCGTAGATGTGACTTATTCTGCTGGCAGCTGGACCCAGCTGGACCTGGCTGGACCCTGAACCTGCCTTTGTTCAAGAGGGCAGCATGCTCGCACTGCCGCGTCGTACTGATGTGATTGGTGAATGTCGTTTTACAGGGCAGCACCGTCGGTGAGGGTAGGTCGCACTAATGTGGCCGATGTCAGCGAAGTAAATTTCATCCATTTTACTGACAATTCGAAATACCGATTTTTGAATGCAGAATTTTATTTTGCGCACATGCAAATTTTACTTATTCTCATATTTATGTTATTTTTCTTAGACTGCGGATCTTTATGCGAAATAAAAATTGTCTGCATCGATTGCAAGAGATAGAAACTCAAAATTGCATAGCCGTACCATTTTCTTTCATCTCACTGCCCTGTAAAGTGGCATTCGCTACATCTGTGCGACCGTGCTGCTTTCTTTAACCAAAGGCAGGTTCAGAGTCCAGCTGCCAGCAGAACAAGTCACATCTGCTCTTACAGACGCTCGGCAGAAATGAAAGTTTTGGTTGTCAAGGTTATAAATATGCAACTACTGTATATTTCCTTTGTATTTTGTAGTACATATATATGTATATTGAGAATACATATTGCTTTTATAGAAAAATTAAAAATAATTCGTCTTCAGTTAAATGTTCGAACAATAATACACGCAGAAAATATTGCCATGCGTATAATTTTCTGATTGTTCAGCTAAATACTCAATATTTATTTTAGGCGCTTCGTCGTCAGAGAGCGATACTTGTGAATAATTATCGAATAACTATCGATAGCCATCGATAGTGAGAACTATCGATAGTACTATCTATTATAGCCTTAGACCAGGGACAATGGGTACCCATTGGTACCCATGTATATATATGGCATATATAGTCTAAGATTGCAGCTGATTGCAGCAGAGCCCTGACGCCCTGAGGCGATTATATTGACGGGAGTGTACCGGTATTATTGTTCTCGTGATTTTAGAACAATATTTTATTCGATTTAATATTTCAATTTTTCACATTGTATACTAACTATTTTTTAAAAATCTGTGTGGTGCCAAGATACCACATTTTATTGAAAAGGTTACCAGTTACGTTACTGAGGCCGAAATCGTCGCGCTTGCGCATAAAACTGTGGTTGTAAACGGAACACTGCTGTGCATTGCTATGCATAAAGTCTATTCTATGGTGAGAGAAGGAAACAGAAGGAAACGACTTTTTAGCTGGCTTTTTTCTGCTTTTACCTCCTTCTACTGAGCGGCTAAGCGAAGATTACTTTAATTCTGCATGCTTTCTTCTCGGACTTGTGATTCGTTCGACGTACGTATGTCAGTTAATTTGCGATACAATAATCGTAAACAATGAAAGTATTCTTGGAATACCAGGTAACAATTTAACGTAAGCAAAAGTACTACAAGGAATTTCTTTCCATTTCCACTTTCAACTTTTTACGAATGTGTTATTTATCAGCATATCAAACTTATGAAACAACTTCAAAATGAACAATCCGCACAGCGAAAACCTAATCTGCATCGCTGCAAACAGGAAAACTATAAAAATAATATTAGTCGCCGTAATATCAACAAGAATTCTTAAGTAAAAATAAAATCCGGTATATACAAGATATTTTTCGAAAGATTCATTATATAGATTTCAGGAGTGTTCTATTTTTATTTCGAAATTGACAACCCCATTAATATTCAATGTACAACTGACGACAGAGCTGACAATTGAAATTGGTTAAATACTTCAGCGAAATTTCGATGTATGTCAGTCTAATATTTGTCAACATCAACGTAGAATCGATATAATTATATTTGAAAGAGTACATTTTATGATATTTGCAATACTTCGATAGGGTTCACTATCTGGAAATATTAATATTTAATTTATTAAACGGTATTTGTTATATTTGTTATAGATAACTTTCAAAATATTAAATTAGACACAACCATTAATGGCACAAACAATAGTATGGTAAGTGTAATTTTAGTTATACAAAGAATATTAACAAGAATTATGGTTTATTATATAACTAAGAAGTTATTTCAATAATCTGTTTAAGTGGAAACTATATACATATCTGTTTACAAGGAAATGTTACTTTCAGACTATTATACACTATAATGTAAATTCTATTGAATTAGGCTTTTAAAGCCAAAAAGCGAACGTATTCTATATTTAATTAAAAAGCGACACATTCAGAACATTTGTGCTGCCACCATGTCATCTTCTTCCGAGTAAGTAATTTTCAAAACTACATTACACATGCTAGTTTAGAAGAAGTATTGAAAAAGAGATTCGTATATTCAATAAGAACCAAGGATACGTTTCATTATATGCAAAGGGTACGCTCGAAGAAAAAATAAAAATTAAGAAATATATATACGTTCAATATATAATTCTAGTTCCAGCGAAGACAGTGGTCGTTTAAAATCGCAAAAGGCTAATTCAAAAGTTTCATATAAAAAAGTTAAAAAGCATTTAAGGCAAAAAAGTATAGAATCAAAATACGATAGAAATAAGAAAAATAGTTTGGCAGAAAACGTGAAAAAATCAATTTTAAATGATAACACGGAATTGCAAAAGACCAAAATGCCTAGTCAAAAATCTAAAGGACCCAAGACAAGATCTTTGAGATCTAATAAGCATAAAAATGACACCATGGACAACCCATCAAGTACCAACTTGAAAAAAAGGAAAGATAGAACCGAAGAGTCGGAATGTTGTAGCAACTCTGAGGCAGAAATACCTAAGAAACATGTTGAAAGAACAATGAGAAAACGTGCTACATCAAAATCATTGCAGCCGGATGTTGTTGATTTACGTAACAAGGAAGCTGATTCGAGTTCTGGTAAGGAATTTCAGAAATCGAAAATCTCTTTGGACAGTTCCAAGTTGATAAAAAAGCTTTCCCGTGCCAGAGACGATTGTACGTCGAGTCCATCAAGTACCGAAAAACAAGCAGACAAGACTCGGATTAGTAAAGACCAAAGTTTGTATTTCAAATCGAAAGTGATCAAGATTATAAACAGATTCAAGAAAGTTTGCTCTGAATATGAATTACAAATGGAACGCGTCAAATGGAAACATTTCAAAAAAGAATTGACGTATCAAGAATCTGCGAACAACGTGATACAGAGATCAAAGAATGTGATCAACAAACTGATAATGGAACTGGACGATCAAGAAAACAAATTAATGACTTTCGCAAAAGAATGGAACAAAAAGTGTTGTGCACAAAACTCTGATTGCAACGACAGTTCCTTGAGCAGTAGGGAATCATTGGAAATGCCAGAGGGAGAAGACAAATCTAATCCAACAGAGAGCAAAATATATTCTACTACTAGTTCGGACAACGAAAGCATAGTCTCAGGATGTGACAACAAAACAATATTTTCTGAAAATGAAAGTAGCGAAACAGATATCTGCAAGAAAAAGAAGAAGAAATCATTGTCAATCGATGAAACAACAGACAAAGAAGAGGATGATAATAATAAAAATGCCAAATCTTCGTCGGCGAACAAAGTTGTGTCTCCTATCTTAGGTAATGGCACAAAGATGTTACAATCCGACAACTCAAACGCAAACGACAAATTAAAAATAATTGATAAATCTAAAGAATCTTCCGA
This sequence comes from Lasioglossum villosulum, assembly GCA_963971365.1. Lineage (NCBI taxonomy): Eukaryota > Metazoa > Arthropoda > Insecta > Hymenoptera > Halictidae > Lasioglossum > Lasioglossum villosulum. Next base: position 22,952,132 of record OZ020503.1, on the reverse strand, counting down.
CAATTGCCAAGACAATAAAATGAACGATTCTCTAAAAGATATATTCGAAGAATCAACAGTTGAAAACGACATGGTCAAAAATACTTCGAAAGAAGAGGAGATGGATCTCGAGGAACAGGAGACTTTTATAGTAAAAGAAAAAAGCAAAGAAACACAGGCAAACGTAGATCTGAACGATGATGATAATTCATCAAAAGGAAATGAATTAAATCAAGAACTTGATATTATGGACTCAGAGGTAAACGAAGAAGGAACTGTAGTGCTGGAACTGGCTCTTTCTCGAGAAACAATCTGTACAAAAGGCGATGACACAGAATCGGTAGAAACAGTCAGAATTGAGAATGATACAACAAAACATTCTTCTTTGGATGAACTTGATGACGAAGAAGAGCAAGCCAAGAGGGCATTGTTGGAATCAGATTCAGAAATGATTTCAAATGATGAATCCGTTTCTGAAAAGTCTGTTACTGTTTCTACCAAACCTGTTTCGACAGAAGAAAAGCAAGTTGAAAAATCAAAGTCTACAAGGAGAGGCAGGAGAAAGAAAACTGGAGATAGTTCCGTAAAAGTGAATCCTTTGTCGTGCAAAGACAATGACATTACCGAACTTTCTGCTAAATGTGCCCTTCTCGATTCCAATTCAGACGACTCTTCTACAAAAGGAATGTCTGAGAAAGTACACGAATCTGACGACAATAGTAAGAATAAACGAGCAAAGGCATTGCTATTAAATTCATCGAATAGTGAAAGCTCGAGTTCTGACGATGGTAATAGTCTGCAATTTCCAGAATTAGGTCAGAGTACGTCTTTGGAGAAGCAGAAAACTGAAGACAAACAGGAATCTTTGCGAGGCGAAAGTGTGGAGAATATTGGAAGCGTGGTTAGCAAAAGAAACAAGAAAAGACGACAAAAAATAAATAATAAATCCGATTTCGAAAATGATAAAAAGCTGGAAATGCAATGTTGCGTTGTTCTTAAAAGATTACCGAAAGAAATTCTTGTAAAACATGCCGGTGCTTTGGAAAAATCGCGTCAACATTTGGATTCTAAACAAATTAAAAGGTTTCAATTCAATTCGAATTATTTTTATCGAGTGTTTCCTTCTTATCGTTTATCCATAATATTTTCATTTTCTTTTTTAGTCTTATTAATTTGGATAGACTTCGACGGAACACCAAGAAAGTGACCGATTCGGCGCAAAGTTCTACGTTTAAGAAGTCGAAACCAATCACAGAAGCAGAAGACACGCTTTTGGATCATTTGAAGAAAGTAGAAAATGGGGAATTGGCCGAGAACACTGTAGAAGACGCCGCCGCGGAGACTGAAAATATATCTACGAAACCAACATGCGATATACAAACTAACGAAGAATTAATGGCGGAAGCTGATAAAGTTACGAAAAATCTACTTCTAAATTCCGACGACTCAGACATTGGTATATCGTCAAACTTCTTTTGAAGAGTATCGGAAATTAAATGAAACTTGAATCGTTTATTCTTGTTTTTCAGAAAATCAGGACAAAGTGGCTTCGTTGAATGGCAGTAGCGATGAAGAGAAAGAAACTAAGAAAAGTAAATCTGGAAGCGCTACGACAACGCCATCACAAAAAACAGAGAAAAAAGGTTCCGCTAACAACGAGGTAAGAAAAATACATTTTCGTGTAAGAAAGCATTTTTGCTCTTCAGCTAATGAGCTTTTAAAATTAAATTAGGACGCCCAGGATAAACGAGACAAAAGTCAATGGAGACGGAACAAATTATTGACAGAGAACTTTTCGACTTCAGACTCTGAAGTTGAAAATGCAAAGTGGAAAACAAAGCAAGAGAAACTGAAGAAAAAAGCGGAAGAAAGTAAAACGTGGGTAATATTTAGCATGGTTTCTAATTCGCTCGAGAACTGCTGTATTTTATGAAAAAATGTTCTATATAGAGAAAATTCGGATGTCGAAGACACAGTTAAACGTAAGAGGAGACCTCGTAGAAAAATTCTGGATTCTGATTCGGACATACAGTTGGTGGATTCTGACTCGAACTCCTCGAAATCTGTAACGTTGGGATCTGGTCAATCTTCGAACTCTGGCTCGGACGAAGAGAAGAAGCCAAAGAAGTCGCTTAAGCGGAAGACGCGTAAATCTTCTGACACGGATTCGTCTCTTGGAGAGAAAAAGTACATTTTTATTGTTACTTATTAACGATGTGTATGCTAATTACAATTTACAATTTCAGAGTGAAGCCAAAAAGGAAACGCATAAAAAAGGTGGCTAGTGATAGCGACGATGACTCTGATGAAGACCTTGCAAATTCGCAAGGAACGCCTGGCAAGAAAGGTCGCAAGAATATTCGGAAAGTGCTGAAAGATAAGCAGGTTGCAGATGACACGAAACTAGCTGCAAGAGAAGAGGAAGAGAGGCTTAAACGGATCGAGGACCGTCAAAAATTAGTATGTACTTATTGTGCGATATATCTTTATTACGTTCGATTGATTTATTTCCCGATTTTTCCACACACAGTACAATGAGATGTACGAAGCAAGATTGGCCAACGAAGAGAAAGTGGATAAATTGGTGTTAGATTTCGATCCGGATACGAAAGAAGATCTTGTAAGCGTTCATCCGGATATAGTGAAGCGTTTGAAACCGCATCAAGCTAAGGGAATCAAATTCATGTGGGATGCCTGCTTTGAATCCCTGGAAAGGATAAAATCGACTTCGGGTACTGGATGCATAATCGCGCACTGTATGGGCCTTGGGAAAAGTCTTCAAGTAATTGCTTTATCGCACACGCTCTTAAACCACGAAGAAACCGGTATCAAAACGATTATGATCGTTTGTCCCTTGAGCACGGTACTTAATTGGTACAATGAGTTCAATTTGTGGTTGAAAGATGTCAACAACAGCGATATCGAAGTCTATGAATTAACAAAGTAAGTTATCACTGTAAAATCGTATGTGTCGAACAGCTAAAAATCGTGAATTTCGAATTGATCACAGGTTAAAGAAGTGTATCGAGAGGAAGTTCCAGTTACAAAGTTGGCACAGAACCGGCGGTGTCCTTCTCATCGGCTACGAAATGTTCAGAAACCTCAGCGGCACGAATAATAAAATGCGAAAGTCTATGAAGGAAGAGGTGCTACGCTATTTGATAGATCCTGGTCCTGACCTAATAGTTTGCGACGAGGGTCATTTATTAAAAAACGAGGACACTGCTCTCAGCAAATCTATGAGACGAATTAAAACATTAAGAAGAATCATACTCACTGGAACGCCCCTACAAAATAATTTAATAGAATGTGAGTATCGATTATGATCAAACAATACATATAATAAATCTTTGTGTATTTAACTGGTGTTGATTCCCTGCAGATCATTGCATGGTGCAATTTGTAAAACCAAGTCTCCTCGGAACCAGGAAAGAATTCTTAAATAGATTTGCGAATCCAATAAACAACGGCCAATACGACGACTCTACCGAGTACGATGTTAAATTAATGAAGAAACGCGCTTACGTTTTACACAAGATGTTGAAAGGTTGCGTGCAAAGATTCGATTATTCCGTGTTGACGCCATTTCTACCGCCGAAACAGGAATACGTAATTTTCGTGACACTATCAGAAGTACAAATCAAAATGTATCGTTACTATCTGGAGAACTTGGCTAGGTACGCATAGTAAAACTGTTAATGTTATTTCGTTAAAACAAATTTAATAGAAACTTGTTTCCATTCCTTATACATTTTGCGTAGACGTCAGCGTTCTGCAAACGGATCCCTTTTCTCAGATTTTCAAACGTTGCAGAGGATATGGACGCATCCTGTAGTGATGCGTCTAAATTCAGAAAAGGTAGAGAAAATGAACGAAAAGAAATTTTCAAGCGACTCGGAAGGTTCTCTGAAGGACTTTATTGACGATAGCGAGCAATCCAACTCCGACTCTACTACAAGCAGTAGCGACGAAAATGATAGTGGACAATCGAATCCTGCACCAAAGAACTCGAGATGTACTAGAAATAACCAGCCTGGTGCGATTGTTAATTATTCATTCGTTGCCAAATGCTGGCTATGTTGCGCAATATAATTTGAAGTATATTCGTGTTTAGATATCGAACCAATCTCTAAGCCCGAAGAACCCGAAAAGAAAGAAGAAGATTGGTGGGTGCAGTTCACCGAAGCCGATCATTTCGAAGATATGAGTATTTCCTCGAAATTAGTGCTTCTTTTCGGCATTCTAAAAGAATGCGAGCAAATCGGTGATAAAGTGTACGTATTCCGAGTTGGCTCTTAAAATTTCGAACAGCAGCATTGAATTTGTAAAACTTATTTTAGGTTGGTATTCTCGCAGTCGTTGTATTCGTTGACTTTAATTGAGAAATTTTTGGCAAAAATCGACGACGAGACGCAAAAAGGTGACGATACACATTATATGGGATATAGAAGCAGTTGGTCGTTGGGCTTGGATTATTTCCGATTGGATGGACAAACTTCTGCTGAGAACAGAAGTATATGGTGTAAAATATTTAATAGTCCAAAGAATACGAGGGCAAGGCTGTTTTTAATATCGACGCGAGCAGGTGGTTTAGGAATTAATTTAACTGCTGCCAATCGAGTAATTATATTTGACGCCAGTTGGAACCCCTCCTACGATGTACAAAGTATATTTCGTGTATATAGGTATGTTATATCGGAAAACAATGTGTTTTTTGAAAGCACAATCGCTCTCATGATTTAAATAATCAAGTATAAAATTGATGTATCCAGGTTCGGACAGAAAAAACCATGCTATGTTTATCGATTTTTGGCGTTTGGAACGATGGAGGAGAAAATTTATAATCGACAGGTGACGAAACTGTCCCTTTCTTGCAGAGTTGTTGACGAACAACAAATAGAACGTCACTACAGAAACAACGATTTAAACGAATTGTATACTTTTGAGTGCAATACAGACGGAGAAAAACCAACGTTGAATTTACCAAAAGATAGACTATTAGCGGAAATATTTTTGAAGTATAAAGATTACGTTGAAAATTATCATGAACACGATTCCCTTCTGGAGAACAAGGTACATCGAAATAAATAGTGGACTTTGATAATCCATGCTGCTGGTATTATATCGATTTTTTCTAGGCTGAGGAAGAATTGAACGAAGAAGAAAGGAAGCAAGCCTGGTTAGAGTACGAAGAGGAAAAGAAAGGAAAACCACCACAAGTGCTTATGTACCAAGGTGGAGCAGTTGGAGGAGTGAGTTATCCAAACAATGGAATGGTGAATCAGTTCAACAACGTATCGCCGTGGTTGAATGTTAACAACGATTACGAGAAACTCCAAGAACTCATACGCAAAGACGTGAGTATAAAAATGATCTATCTATGGACTTTCTCTGTTTATGTGAAACAATCTAATTGTGAAACTTGTATTGCAGTATCCGAATGCAACGCCTGAATATCAGAAAATGATGACGGCTAGAGTCTTGACAGATATGTACAGCTATTGGGAGAAACAAGCTTTCCGTGGAACATCCGATACGGTATCTTGAACAGTACAAATTATACTTATAGACTATATGTAGAATCTCTTGTGTGAATACGTTAGACCTTCGGTAATCTCCTGGTATAGTCAACCCTCCTATTACAGTAATGCCGCGATCTTAGCCAATTCTTGGTTCTGTTCTGGACAGAGATCGAAAAACCACTAAATACAGTATAATTATATCGTGTTTAGTGTCATTTTAATCAAAAAAATTCCACAAATAACTTGGTGAAAGTCCTATAAAAAAAATAAAGAAAGTAGTTCCAGTTTTTTGGCCCCTCGCGGGGCATGCTCGCACCTCCCTTCCAAGGGGTAGGGGAACTAGATCGCGGAATCACTGTATAACGTGATCAATTAGTATCCCGTTACAGGAAATTCGGAATCAGTACAAATCAGATCAAATTAATTGATACAAACTTAGAGTGGAATATGTAGATAGAATAAGATTGCTATATTTATCAATAAAGACTTCATTTGTACAGTTTATTAATTCGTTGAAACTTTCTAAACGACAGATGAGAATGACACAGGTGCCGAATATTGTTCGAATGACTAATGTGGTCAGGAATGTTAACCACACAAGTGGGCAAAATACGAGAACCGATATTCCATTTTCCATTGTGGATAGTAGGACTGCTAACCCGAAATTCGGGGATGACGATGACATTGTTGAGGTAATTATAATGTTCACATTCATTTCAAATGATTGGAAATACTTTAAATTTACTACGATAACAGAATACCGTGTTACCAATGTTTATAATAGGTCACTCCGACTACTCCAACGACTGGTAAAAATAAAAATCAAGAAGAATGAGCTCTTTAGGAAACTAAAGCATAGTTAATTGGGAAATAACGGTCCAAACTTTGCATCGTTCTACCTACGATGGTAATTTTAACACGTTCGCTACCATTATTCGGTCGAGGTAAATATCGTATAAAACATGTGTGACGCTCGTGCGCAAATGAAATGTTCATACTATAGACTATAAACATATCATACGCATATGTGGCGCATGACTGGCGAACGTATTGGTGTTATGTCACTAGTTGCAGCCGAACGTATATTCATTGTACGATTTTTTATGTTTTATATATGCATCACAAGTCTAATTATGAGTAATTTACACAAATCATTATTACTAGAGGAAGTAATACCTTGTATCTTACGTACTATACATTAGTATCAGTATTAATATAATATAATGCTATTATATAATCTTTCTTGATATAATAATAATAATGATAATAATATTGTTACTATTAATAGATACGATAGTAAAGGTTCGATCTAAGCTAAACCTTCGGTAAGACAATGCTTAGTGTCATTTTAATATGAAAAATGCCACAAATAAGTTGCTAAAAGTCGCATAAAAAAATCATTACACTGCTCCACAGTGGAGGGGATTGGTGGTTTGCTTAGATCAAACCTTTACTGTACTTGCTTAATAAAAAATATATATATGTTTAGAAAATGTAGATTCGATAATTAAAGACTGTAGAAATTAAAAGTCCATCTTTCCAGGCAAAGCGAACCTCCAGCCTCGTTTCAATAATGTTCGCAAAGTCTCTTTTAATTTGTGGTATCTTCGAAAGACTACTAAATTTTTATTTTCATTTTTGTCGATTTCATGGTCGTACAATTCTTCCGCGATAAGTAGATTCCAATTTGGTACTCTCGTTTGAGGATTAAATTTCAGCCAGGCTGTGTAACGATATTTATCTGTCCTTAAAGTGTATCCCATAGCTTTTATTTGCTTCAAACGAGGTTCGTCGCTGTTTGGATTCATCGAAGGTTTGATGCTTGGTCTAGGATACTGTCCAAAAGCTGCTTTTTTCCATGAAAGCGACTGCAATTTTTTTAATACGAATATATTATACATGATTCCGACTGTTTAATTTTAGTTACCTCTTGTTTCGTAGCGGCTGTTATAAGCGGTACAAGAGAAACTCCTTCGCTGCAAACGAGTTCTGAACGCGTAGCATCTCTTCTTTCGTTCTCATTGTGGCAGATTGGAATTGGAACATTTGCTAAATCAGCGATAGTCGGAAAAATGTCTACCAACTCTACCAGGGAATTTATGACCAACTGTTTTTTAAGTAAATTAAGCGCAGTATCTCCTATGCCTGAGGTCGATATTATTAAAGGTACTCTCAGAGCAACGTCGTAATTACTGTATTTTGCCCATATCGCATGTTCGCCTAGCGACCATCCTATTTTCACGAATTCATTTTCAAATTAACAAAATACTTTGTCGTATTATAATCTTAACTCACCATGATCCGATGTGAGTATTATGGTAGTATTATTTCGGATCGATAGAACGTCTAATTGATCTATTAATTTACCAATTAGGTCATCGATATAAGACACAGATGCGTAGTAAGATTGCATAATCAATTTGCCAAAGCCCTCTGCAAATCGAACAGCAGTAAAGACAAAGATATAATTAGCGATAAGAACTTTTGAATCGTACTTGGTATTCTTTCCCATGGAAAATTCAGATTCAAACTTTCAATATCCTTCCTCTTTCTTAAATCGATCCAAGGATTGTACGCGATGCTACTGACATTTTCCGGCCACTCGTATGGATCAGGTAGTTCGAATTTACGGAGTGGATGGTGTTCTGAAAGTATTCTTTCTAAATATTTTTAACAATGTGGAAAACAATTTTCCATAAATGGTAATATTAATAAAGTTTACTTAAATATCTTTTCGGATACTTGAACGGTATATGGGGCTTCTGAAATCCGACTGCCAAGAAGAAAGGAGTCGGATCGTTCGCATGAGTTTGCAGAAAATGTTTCGCTTCTTTTAGTGTTTCCATGTCCGGCAGAGTTTTGTTTGGCATCGATGAAACTTTCACAGGACATACCTGAAAACACGAGATCTTGAGATCGTGTTAGCTACGAATTGTTCAGAGAAACGATATTGACGAGATTCTGTGCAGGAGGTATATGAAAATTAGTTTGGCAAACTGGAAGATCTTTGTATCTCTCCGTGTATGGGTGGAACGGTACTTCCGTCCACGAATAAGGACTATCATCAGAATGATTTGAACTAATCCCTGTGAAAAATTTCGTATAAAATCTTCAGGTACAGTATAATACGTTTTACATGATTTATAAGTGAAAGACCTGGATGAAAAACTTTTCCTATAGACTTGGTAACATATCCGCTATTTTTTAAATGTTGGGGCAACGTTGTAAAATTGCCAACATCTTTCCTCCAATAGCTATAAAAATCATAAAGCTGTAGCGTATCCGGTCTCCTACTTGTTAGAAAAGAATTCCTGCTTGGTGCACACAAGGCTTGCTGAAATCAAATCCATTCTGTTTTATTGTTTCCTCTGGAACAATGTGCTCTAAAGATACTAACCTGAGCAAACGCTTGTGAAAAGATCGCAGCGTTCTTTGCCAAGCGATTTATGTTCGGCGTATAAGCGTTTTCATCGCCGTAACATTCTAAAGCTGGCCTTAAGTCGTCAATAATTATTAGAAGAAAATTGTGTTGCTGCGCTACACACCAAACGATTGAAATCATTAAATATAATATTATAAACATTATGAACTATTATGAGAAACGCAATTGAAGCGAAGAGCAACGAACTCCTTTTCCAGGTGGAGCTGCAAAGAATGGGAGTACATATGTATTTATGTTACGCGGTTACAGAAGATAATCGAGCGGCCTATTTCTGGAGTAATCTAATCAATTCCAGGAGCTGTTTCTTAGCATTCTGTTTTAGCTCACTATTGCACTTTATTTTTCAACGTACAGACATACAAATAAAAATGCTACGTAATACTTACAGTCCTACTATATCTAATATAATAACTACAATGACATGTGTGTAATATAAATTACATTAAAATAATACAATAATATAAAATAGTAAAAATCATTATGGAAAGTCAAGAATTTTACGCAACGTGCGCGCACAAACGTTGCAGCAAGTTCATCCTGTTCTTTGCACTGTATTTTTAAGATTGCCACGCCAGGGCTTATCGATCTACGAAATTGTATTTATGGTTCGATTCGTTCATTGACTGTTCAATCGAGAATTAACATTTTTCCCATCTGTCTGAGTTGTTTTTCACATTCATTGTATAATTACGAACAATTTGACGCAGTACATTTTTCGTTTGCCTTTGATAGCAATATTTTATTTTTAATAGACACCGTTACGTGAAAGGCAGGTGTCGAGTTTGCTAAAACTTTTAAATACAAGATATAGAAAAAACAACGGTAATACTTTTCTTCAGGTAATGTACCAAGTTAGAAAGTCGCTATGTATTACGTATAGCCTTCGTTTATATTTGGATGATTAGAAGTCATCGAAAAACGACTCAGAAGTGTCCTCTCTATTCCGAATCTCTAGTATTCGGGAGTAGGATGATAAAAACGTGAGTATCGAACAAGGGTCGTTGCACTCTAAATGGTAATATAAAAGCGTAACAAAGAATGACTAGCCAAAGGGATAAAAAGTATTAAAAAAATCAAAAAACGAGCAGGAGAGCTCGTAAAAAGAAAAGGAACAACGATGTTTCTTAAATCGAATGCTTACGGCCCTAGTCGAATACTCTATAATTTATACCGCTACAATTATTTATCTTCACGATTAAAGACCGATATTAGTCCATCTCGAATCAATCCCGGGATTCCTTTTTAACAATCGACGATAATCTTTGTTCATCGGCATTTTTCGCACAGTCATTTACATTAATATTATGCTTTGCCTTAAAGTCAGTCTTAAAATTTACTTGGGGGCTGGTAGTATCATCTTTGAACATTTCAGTGTAATGAAAACTACTCCCATTTCCAGTCTTTGTATTTGTGCTAGCATTATTGCCAGAACCATTCGAGTGCACTTCACTGAAGTGTTTGTACAGCATTACAGTTGTACTGAATTCTGTTTCGCATCCTGGAATCTTGCATCTAAAATGCACCACTGGTTAAAACACTCCAGATCAAAACACTAGTAGTAGGTACATAATGATAAAGTGAACTTACCGAAATACTTCGTTATTCTTAGTTCCTTGTACTACTGGCAGTTTCGAATTAGCATGATTGTCCTGGTAATGCTTCCATAAACCAGTTACATTGCTCACTTGCGCTCCACAGCCAGGAATCTTGCATCTGATCAGCGCACAATAAATTAGTAACCATGCGTTGCAATTAGACTGCAGATCTTTAAGATTTAAAGATTAGATTTTTATGCATTTATTGCTTACAAAAATTTTCAAAAAATGCTGTAGCATTAAATTCAATAGAATTTAGAACGATTTTTATTTATCGTGGATATACAAACGGTATTACCAATGAAAATCGAATTTCATTTGGTACCACTTTCTGAAAATTTATCTACAAAAATTGAAAATTCCATAAACATCCGCAGTCTAGTTATAATATTTCTAATCATGAAAATGTTTGTGAACTTACAAGAAAAAACTGACTGTAGAGGCTTTCCCTTGTTTTAGTTTCACTATCGATTTGCTAGAATTTGAACTAATTGTATTGGCTACTAGTTTATGGCTGTCCTGATGATGACGATAATGGGATATATATTTATATTTTCTCGCACAGCCGTTGCTGGCACAGTTGTAGATCTCTTGTTTGTATCTAGACATACGTTGTTTCTTTGGAGTGTATTCTTCGTCGTCGGAACAATTGCTGTTCGATTCTATGGTATTCTCCTCGTTTTTCGAAGCATCTCGATTCAAATCGTTTCTAAAGATTCGTTCGAGATTATCCAATTCTATTCTGTGCTCTTGATTCCTCGAGCTCATTGTGCAAACCTCGTTCTTCGAATTTTTGGTAATCGTGATGTCTCCGTTTACATAGACTACGTTATTCTTCTCTTGGGAATGTTCTACTTGAAGTTCTGAACACTTATTCGTATTGCCCTCGTACTTGCATAGGAAATTCTCAGTACTTAACATTAGATTCTCGGCAAGGGGAAAGCCACTGGCTTCGTTCAACGACTCGCCGGTAGAAGGGTAATCATCTTTGTTCGAGCTATCATTTGGTGGATTTTGTTCGTGGGGAAGTTCTTTCTTTTGCTGTTGCATATTGTCGTTTCTATGAATACCTTGTTCGTTATTATCGTCGTATTGGTGTGGTTTTATTGCAAAAGTTTCGCTCTGTCTCTTCTCGTAGCAATCCTCGGTGCTCTGTACAATTTCTTCGTCCATTGCATTTTCCAGATCCTCGAAGCATATTACTTCTGGTTCGGTTGGCAGTGTTGGCGGCTGTCTATGACAGCTTTCGATATGTTCTTCTAAATTACTACTGGTTGTGTGTAAAGACCCGCAATTTGTGTATGGACATATAAATACATTTGTTTCGTTATTATGCCATTCTTGGTAATGACGCCACATACTTCCAGGATCGGACAACTCTTCCCCGCATCCTGGCTCCCGGCAGCTGTGTACCATATCGACGTATTATACATATGCACATCGGACAATAAAACTGAATCAACTTACATAAATCTAATCTTCAAAGCCTCTAGGGCTTCGTGTGTTTTGTATTCATCTTGGTTTGTAAATATTTTCCCGCAACCTCGTTGTTTGCACGTATAAATTTCCTAAAAATAAAAGAAAATGATCAAGTGGATGACAGTAGAACGAATCGAGGAAACGAGTGCGATAAACACTGGAAAGATTCGACTGGATAAACGTTAAAACGCAGCGGCGATTTGTTTTGAGTTAGGGGTCGTTGAACCCGTGAAATGGCTCCGGCGGTTTTACCTTTTTCGGGGCTATTTCCTCGATGGTGCGATTCCTCGATACGAATCTGATGACGCTGACTTCGGTGGGCCTGTCGGTGCAAGCGTCCGTGCCCTGGCCCATCCTGGCCGGTGTCCGCGGAAAAACGGCTGTGAACGACGCGTTTCGTGGCCTCACATAACCTGCGCTCATCGAGACGGGTGGTTCGGTAAGGAATTTTTCCTACACCTTGAATGAAACTCCCAGACCCGCGGTCATATCCACGAACGGGATGGTTTGTCGGGCTACTTACCAACAAACTGCGCTCCCGTTCGCGCCGGTTTATCTTTCCTCTTGCACCTCACATTATACCGTCGTTAATAATATCAATCACTTGTTGTCATTTCAGTGCAACCGGGCTACCATTGCTTTCCCGTCCACCATTTATCGCTCCCCGCCGCGCCGCGCAACTAAATACAATTGAGAACCACTGTCAGAGAATGCGCCGCGCCGTTAGAACCAAAGAGCATCCCTACTCTTTGGTTAGAAAACCATGTTAGAACATAAATAATCCAATGCTGGCTTGGTTTTTTCGGCTAGCAAACCTGCCGGATTCATTTATCCTTGCAAATAGTCTCACTCGGTTACGTCTGCAACGTTCGACAAAATTCAATGTTTATTTCTCATCTTTCATTGTTACGGAAAATGTTTTCCCTACCAAAGACGCCCTTCCCTTCCCTTCCCTGGTCTCCATCTTCATCTTCATCTTCGGCGAGTGCGTAGATTGGTAAGCGTCAGAAGATTGTACGGACGGTGGCGTCAGTTTTGAAAGTACCACTTCGGAAATCAATCTTTTATATATATAATCTTTATCTCAGTTTACTTCGTTTAACATTCATTATTTCAGAATCGAAATGTTTACGGAATATGCCATGCAAGAATGAACTTGCACTACACATGTATGTATATGTATATACAATATACGGCTATGAACAAAATTATAAGACACCCAGAAAATTATTTGTTTAGGTACTTGATAATACAGTTATATTAAAATACATATTATATTTATATCTCTTTAAAAATTAAAAATAGCGTTCTTTTAAACTAATTTTTACAAACAGTTTTTTCAGTATTGTAAGAGGTATTTTGAACTTGGCCGTATTTTGTTTGTTCTCACTACTTTTCACGGCCATAGAGAACTTGACTCCTGTTTACAGGATATTTCTGTTAGGATTTCATCAATTTTTGTTGAGTATATTATTTCGGTTGAGCCTTGTTTAAAAAATTTTTTTGACTTCAAAAGACTACATACACCGTGTGGTTGGGCTTTGGGTTAAGCCTATTGAAAATTTCATTATTTTTGCGTAGGAAGCACCTTTCACGAGATACAGCCATTTTTGAAGCTCGACCATCCCCACCACTTAGGTTACGCTTTTTTAAGGTATACAACTTCAAAGTTAATTTTTTCAAACTTTGTTTTTACAAGTTTTCTAATTCGTACTAGAGTCCATGATTGAATTCAATTTAAAAAGAAAAAAAAATTTTTTTTTAATTTAAAAAGTAAAATTTCAAACTTTGAAGACTAGCTCGGCTGACCATCCCCACCACTTAGGTTACGCTTTTTTAAGGTATACAACTTCAAAGTTAATTTTTTCAAACTTTGTTTTTACAAGTTTTCTAATTCGTACAAGAGTCCATGATTGAATTCAGTTTAAAAAGAAAAAAAAATTTTGTTTTTAATTTAAAAAGTAAAATTTCAAACTTTGAAGACTAGCTCGGCTGACCATCCCCACCACTTAGGTTACGTTTTTTAAAGGTATACAACTTCAAAGTTAATTTTTTCAAACTTTGTTTTTACAAGTTTTCTAATTCGTACAAGAGTCCATGATGGAATTCAATTTAAAAAGAAAAAAAAATTTTGTTTTTAATTTAAAAAGTAAAATTTCAAACTTTGATAATTATTCCTTTGATGGTTTGTTAAGGTGGATCCATGTACCAAATTTCAAGCTTGCAGGTCAATGGGAAGTATCCAAAAGGTTTTGATGATCTGTCAGTAAGTCAGCCAGTCAGTCAGTCAGTGCTATCAACAATCTCCCGTTAGTGTTAGAGGGTGTGAACGCGTGAACCGTTTGCGCGTGGATGTCAGACGGGTCACTGTTAGTCAGGATGCGAGCAAACACGTCAGTATCGATTTACCTTGGCACCTGGTCTGTCGTACCGCTGCCCAGGTCTCAATCAATTTGTCATCGGGCTCGGTTCAAGTTTAGTTAACGAAAATTGATGTAGTTGAATTTTCAATCGGAGGATGCAGCCTGATCGTGTGCTGTTGATCGTTTCGGCAGTATGGTCCCTATGCTGCAGCCGCTACGCTGGCGGTCAAGGTCGGCGTTATCTTAGATTCGATCGCTCGCGTTCGAGTATCTTCTTCACGCTGTTTCATTATTAGACTGCGGATCGTTACGCTAAATATGTTCGCTAAAGAATGTTCGTTAAATATGCTAAATAGAAAATGGTGTTCCTCCTTTAATTATCTTATTAAGCGGAAGCTAATACATTGATGTCCTTTTACCTATTTTTAACATGTCCACTGCCTTAAATTGTAGTTGCTGATTTTTGTCATGAATGTAGAAAATCCGTGGTCTATTTATTCATTATCCTTTCATTATTCTTGTATGTTCGCAGATGAGTTTGCGGAGACGATGAACAACACGGATAGACCTACGATACCGTCGCACATAGTCGTCACGTCCTGGAATGTACGCCTCGCGACTTTAAACTTTTAAACGAACTAATTACACGAACTAAAACTACAATTCTATCTCAATACGTAGATCAGTTTCGACTGATCACGAAGCGGTGGTTTGTCATTTGAAAAAATTCGATCCAGCGACTGTGAATAATTTGTATTTGTCGCAGGACATGCCGTTCTCTGGAATCGCGGAGGAGAACGGAAAATTGGTTGGCAGAGGATACGCGTTCTATATCTTCGATTTGGTCAGCGCGAAGCTAAATTTCACGTACAGCATTGTCCCGCCAAACGAACACATCCTCGGGGACGAGAACAACGGAGTTCTCGGACTGCTTTACGAAAAGGTGCACCATATTTTATGTTAATGTTAATGTAAGTGATAGGATTGGGTAATTACTGAGAGATAATTACTCATCCTGATCATAGCTTATCTTTGAGCACGATCAAAAGTATTGTTTTTCGTTTGAAACAGAAAGTGGACATGGCTGTTGCGTTTCTTCCGGTTCTGCCGGAAATGGGGCGGTTCTGCGAATTCAGCATCTACTTGGACGAGACCAGATTGACTGCTGTAATGAAGAGGCCGAAGGAGTCGGCCAGCGGTTCCGGTCTCCTCGCACCGTTCGAGAGAACAGTTTGGTTCCTAGTTCTGGCATCTTTGATCTTTATGGGACCGATTATTTATCTCTTCGCCAGCATCAGGTCAGAAAAATCTTCGTACACAATTTAATGTACAATCACTTTTTTATAAGTGTGTCAAATTTTGATTTTTTAATGAATATAAATAAATTTTAAATAAATAAAAAATGATTTATCATAATCAATTAGAAGCATTGGTTTACGAAATGACATGCAAAAAAGATTTTCCAAAAATTACAATTTACAAGGTTGCATGCAAAAATAAGGAATGCTTTCTTTATTTTTGCATGCAACCTTGTAAATTGTAATTTTTGGAAAATCTGTTTTGCACATTAAACCATCAGGTTGTTTGGTACAATTATAAAAAAGTTATTCCCTTTTAAAAGCTGTACGAACACTTTATGCACTCACTGTATATGCATATTGTTACAGGGCGAAATTATGGCACGACTCGAAACACGAAGGATTTGGCTTATCCTCTTGTGCCTGGTTCGCTTACAGTTCTCTCTTGAAACAAGGAACGAGCATCGTTGCTAAGACAGGTGAAATATTCGACCATGTCTCGAGAACGATCCCGAGCAGCATATTCCTTTTTACATTGAATCGTAATTTCTTCGACTGCAGATTCGACGCGAATGCTTTTCGCCACATGGTGGATTTTCATATTGATATTGACGTCGTTCTACACCGCGAATCTCACGGCGTTCCTCACGAAACCGCAATTCACTTTGTCCATCAGCTCTCTGCAGGACATCGTCCAGAAAGGATACAGTTGGGTCACCTACAAAGGCCGTCTCGTTGACTTTCTTCTTTCCCAGGTGATACTTTATTTTTCTACTCCGTTTAAAGGATTTATATTCACGAGAGAAACTATCTTTTGCAGGGGGACGTCAACGATTTGAGTTTACTGAATGTTAGCAGATTGCAAGGAAAGGGTGAGTTCAAGTTTTACGAGCCGTCGAAAGCCATACTGAATTCCGTGAGCACAAGTACGTGGTACTCTATCTAGTCTTATGTTTCTCATTAAATCGCGCGTTCGTATTAAAGAGTTGTTTATTGGTTCTTTTAGAGAAACTGTTCCTCGCAGAAGCTCATTACCTGCAAACGCTAATATTCGAGGATTATGTGAGCAAAACTCGCAACCAAACGGACCACAACTTGCGATGCACCTACGTAATAATGCCTGGAAGCATTATGGACACTAATCGAGCATTCGGTTTTTCCCATGGTTCAACCGCTCGAAAGCCATTGAATCAAATGCAAGTGTCGCGCGAAAATTGATCTACGAAAGAAAGGAACGTTCGTTAATTACTTGATTGCAGGTTGATCAGATTGGTGGAGTCAGGCATTGTGCAACAAACGCAACAGGAAGATCTTCCACTGGCTGAAATTTGCCCTGTGGATCTTCGCTCGACCGAAAGACAGCTCCGCAACACCGATCTTCTTCTGACATATAAAGTTGTCATAGCTGGATACACGATTGCAGCGATCTTCTTTCTGATAGAAATCATTTACGCGTTTCTGGCAGGCTGGGTAAAACGTAGAAAGCGACAGAACCTGCGTAATTCTCAATTAGCAGCAGCGAGGGCGACGAAACCTTTCGTTAAACCTCTCCCATCCCCTAAACAAGTGCATTTCTTAAATGAAATGCCGCAAATGAATCATGAAAACTCCCAACACGTATTGATGCAGGTAAAACAAGAAGTAATTAACGGGAGAAATTACTACGTAGTTGTAGACCGAGGAGGAGATAGAAGATTAATACCGATTAGGACACCTTCTGCCTTTCTGTTTCAATATACCGTTTAAATGTGTTTAGCAATTGTAACGATAACACAGATTATAATGTCAATATTAAACATGCATTTTACTAGATTTTGTTTCATTTACGAGAATAACTTGTCGAACGAATAAACAAATTGTAATTTTTCGAAAATCTTTATCGCAGATCATTTAGTAAACCAATGTTTCTAATTGGCGATATAAAAATCAGGTCGTTTGGTACAGTTATAAAAAAGTTATTCTATCTTAAATAGTGTACGAACACTTTGTACACCCACTGTATATTTTTTAATTTAATTACGACAAACGATATCGACCGGGTGGTCATCAACTTTCATGAATTGCCACGGATGCCGCCCCTAGTTAAAAACAGCGATCAGGAGAAAATTTCATTCGATGAAATTTTCAGTACAACTATCATGGATTTACAATATACAGATTTTTATTAAGGACCCAAATAAAAAGTTAAAAAAAAACCCCTTTTATTGTTGCATGTGACCTTGCGAATAATAATTTTTTGGAAAATCTTTTCTCATATCATTTCATAAACCAATGATTCTAATTAATAATAAAAAATCAGATCGTTTGGTACAATTATAAAAATGTTATTCCACTTTGAAAAGTGTACGAACGCTTTGTACATCCACTGTACACACGTATTATACACGTAGAATACATAAGAATAACAAGAAGTTATATTGACCATTTTATTTATTCGTCTCTCATTGGATACAGAGTAATTTCAGTATAGAATTTTAATTACAATATCCGACATTATTTTATAAAAGTAAATACAATTATATCGTTAACAATAATAATGCGCGTAAATCGGTTAACACACGCTCCGAACATTGGCTAAAGCGTTCACGATTCACCGTAGTAGGAATAAATTTTACAGATATACGCTCACTTATGGTTAATTCGTGTTTAATTACAAACGAAGCCGATCGCGAACGGTTCTTCATCCCGGGGCTTATTTACAAGTAGAACTCGAACCGAATTGATTCGTCTTTCGTGAAACGATTCGTGGTCGCGAGCTCGACGATCGCAGAGAGGAGATCGTTATTTCTTTCCTTCTTTTTCCCCGGCTACTCAATCTGGATTCTGCATACTCCACCCTAGATCATGGATCGCAGATCCTCGAACAGTGTTTCATGGATGTTACAAGAGATCGGAGTCGGTTTCAAGCCATTGCTAGAAACGATACCAACTCGAAGACGTTCGGTATGATTTGCAACGAGCTACGAGGGTGAAATGACCTAGATGAAAAAGTTGCGAGGATGAACGTCTGGAGTTTATCGATGGAAACGAATATTCAGGATCTACGCGCGTTCGAAGCTGATTGTAACTCGATTGGCAGAGAGTCGGCACCGTTGTGTGGATCCTCAAGCTTCAGAACGAAGCTCTGGGAACGAACGAGCTTTAACACGATCTTCAAAACCCGATCTGTTGTTACGCAACGCGAGAACAGCGAGATCCAACGAAGATCTACCGAGGCACGCGTGACCCGTACCCCCAACCATTTTCTCAACGGAGAACGATCTCCGGTAGCTCCGTGAACGAATCAAACTTGAGATTTGCTTTATAACTTCGTCGGGTTGCAAACTATAACCGTAGAACTCTAGAAACACCGAGTGATCGACACCCCTGCCAATCCGAGGACGCGATGGACGATCAAAGGATCTAGAGACGCTCGACGAATGTTCGATACCGATAACAGTGGAACCCCGACAGTTGGCTCGATCGCGAGTCGCTCTCCGTAATCGTTAATCGTTGCTGGTCTAAAAGTGCGATCGAGGTAATTACAGTGAGTTGTAATTAACGAATGCAGAGGGTAACTTTGCGATCGAGTCGACGCCCGATGAACGAGACTTGTTTCTCCGTTGGTTCGTCCGGGTGAACGTCTCGTCGCGAGACGAACGATTCTTCGTTCGCTACCGGGTTCCATTCAGTTCCGTTCTATGCCGGATGCTTCC
Source organism: Lasioglossum villosulum (assembly GCA_963971365.1). Lineage (NCBI taxonomy): Eukaryota > Metazoa > Arthropoda > Insecta > Hymenoptera > Halictidae > Lasioglossum > Lasioglossum villosulum. The sequence goes on along the minus strand of OZ020503.1, from coordinate 22,932,759 downwards.
GCGGAAACTCGCGCGCGCGATCTGTCGTTAAGGCACTTTGAGAATCTGCGTCGCAAATACACGCGGCCGGGGGGCTGATCGCGGACGTCGAACGGTCCCCCGAGTTCGGCAACCAAAGAGAACGCGTTCGTGCTGAGATCACGCGATTCGGAGCTCTCGATCCAAGGTGAACCGTGAATGGTCGTGATCGACGGAAGACCGGTCACCCGACTATTCCCCGTGTATCTGCCGTTCCAGCGAACCGGTTGCAAGGTTGCAATGAAAGACCGAGTTGTCAACGAAAAGAACGGTAGCAGTCTATCGTCGATCGATTCTAGACCAGAAGCGATTCCGTCCCGATAGGTGGAGAAATTAACCCGTTGCACTCGGAGCTATTTTCACAGGACAATTAAACGTTTCTTCCGATCTAGAATATTTCCATTCCGTATGATTTTTGAAATACAGTAATTTCTGAATCGTACTCCTCGGTCGCCTCTTCAATCGTAGTCCAGTGCCTACCCATTCCACCACCTGTCAACGCTGCGCCGCACAGTGGGCTAGAATAGCTCGGTAGCTGTTCACGCCTATTTCACCATTATTTCAAAACTTAAAGGCCACAATAAATAGGTCGTTGGATTCGTCTTGACGTCAGCTATAATGTTATTAAATAAAAAATATATCGTGATAAATAAATAATCAACGCGACCTCAATTTTTTATTTAAAAAAAAAATTCTTTAAATTTTTTATATTGGAATTTGTAGAAAACTAACTACTGATTACTTTTTGTACGAAACATTTTTTTGTCACACCACCGGAAATGTCTGAAAAATCGTGTGAATAATAAATAATAATTGAAAACTGGCTGTTCAGGCCTATTTCACCATTATTTCAAAACTTAAAGGCCACAATAAATAGGTCGTTGGATTCGTCTTGACGTCAGCTATAATGTTATTAAATAAAAAATATATCGTGATAAATAAATAATCAACGCGACCTCAATTTTTTATTTAAAAAAAAAAATTCTTTAAATTTTTTGTATTGAGATTTGTAGAGTACAGATTACTGATTATTTTCTGTAGGAAACATTTTTTTGTCACACCACCGTACTCCTTCGTATTTTGGCCACGATTTCGATCGAACTCATCACTGAGCGCGTGTCACGCGACGCTTCAAACCGTCATAATTTCCGGGGTGGGCCGAGGGGGGACGTGAATTTTACGGGATCTTTTAGAGGAAACTTTGCTGAAAATGCTCCACTTTGTTAGAGCACCAAATTCTTCCAAACTTTTAACTTATTCCTTGTCAAAGGTGAAAGACTATGACAATTTTCCTTAGCTGACTAAACATTTTTTTAAATAATAAATTATGAACATTAACGTTTAGTTCCTGGGGCGTTCTCAACATAGATATACATTATTCATAAAAAAAAAATGTTGGCACTTAATCCTCAGTAGGTTTTCCAGGACATCGTCATGAACAAACGGAATTTTTTCGGTGATAAATCGTATCTGAAAAAGTTTGATCTTTGAACGCTTATTATAACAAGAGTTTTTAATAACTTTAATTAATATTATCGTTTTCGAATGTAATGGACATTTAAGAATCACTGTGCATTGGTTAAAAATCGATATGAGGACTTTCATTTTTTAGCTCATGAACAGCTACCGAGCCGATCTGGCCCACTGTGCGCCGGGCAGCAGGACGACGATGCTTGATGTCGGCTCGGGTATATCGGTGTGAACACCACTACATTGACTCGAGTGAATCGAATTTTCAAACTACTTAATTTTCATTATTTTTTTTATGAGATTTTACTGGCTTATTCCTGGCATTTTTCTGATTAAAATCATACCAAACACGATATAATTTGGCCAATATTTAGTGCTTTAATCGACGATGAAAGTTTTACTTACAAGAAGGACAGCGTGTTTGATCTATGCCGGCGACGGCGACTCTTCGCGTCTCTTTCTTTCCAATACGCTCTTCTTCGTTGCGTTCGAAACTTTCATCGTCGATTAAACCACTAAATATTGGCCAAATTATATCGTGTTTGGTATGATTTTAATCAGAGAAATGCCACGAATATGTTGGTGAAAGTTCCATAATGATATCATCGAAAATAAAGAAGTTCAGGTCTTGGTGTTTTATTGTGATGACGCACGGGCCTTTAAACTGTGCCGGCGACGGGGACACGCTTCGGCCACGCGATCCTATTTCATTCTGTCCTTCTCTACGTTCGGCTTGTCGTTTGAAGTCTCGGCGCGGTAGGGTAGACGCAGTCATAAATCAAAAAATAGCCACCCTACTTCATCGTAGTCCGTTCAAAACACGGGTGTTGGGACTACGATTCAGAAATTACTGTATTATGAACACGAAATCGGTGCGATACCTCGTGCAATACCTAAAACGATTCGATTATTATATTTATAAAATTATTCGATATAAATAAATATATTATTATAAAAGTATTCCATTAAATACCGATGTATTTAATAATGTAAACGATACTTTGACTAATGGTGCAGTAATCTTTCGTGGTGCCTCGTAGGGGACAACAGAGTGCAAAGGGTTAATTACTTCGTAAATCGAATCAGCCCGAGCAGAACTCCGTGAGAACTTGAACGCACAGGCCGAGTTTTTCCGGTGCGGCATAGCGGCTATTTCGTCGGAAACCCGATCGAGGTAGCTATCCGATCGAGCTTACGAGCTGCTTTCTGTCGAACCAGCGAATCGGTTGCAAAGGCGGTTAATCGGATAAGACGATATAATCGGGTACGCCGTTGGAACACGACGAGACCGGTCGAATCGGTGATCACGATCGATAGAAGGCTTCCGTCGCCAAAAGAACAATTGCATCAAGCGCGGCGAGCACGCGCGCGAGCTTCGTTCGACCCTTCTTGTTCTCTAGTCTGACTTCTAGTCTGACCCAGTCTTGCCCAATGTGACCCGATCTGACTTTTCGTTAGTCCGAGAGATCGAGGGGCCAACAGGTCCCAGAACTTTTCGGCGAACCGGTTAGAAGAACAATCGCTTCTCTCGCTTATCACTAGACTGCGGATGTAATGGAAAACGTATAGGCGACGCACAGAACTGTGAACAAATTTAAGAACGTTATCACGTCGTTTTCGACTTGTTTGAATCGTTGAAAGAAATTTCATTCCTTATAATTGACTTGGAAAGTTCTCATTCCGCAGTCTACTCATCGCGCGCGATAAGCCGACGAATTCTCAATTGTCCAAAGCGCGCCGATTCTTCGTTTGCTATTCTATCACCCTCTCTCATTCTATCGCTCTCTTTCTCTCTCTATCTATCTATCTACCTATCTCTCGCTCTCTGCGATCGTCACCTGAATTAGCGAACCCCGCACCTCCATTCATATCTGTGCAATTATAATTATAGCTAGTTTGAAGAGATAAAAAAACTCGCTTCTTAATATTTTTTATCGAAATAGATAGTGAGGGCGTGTATCGGTGCGTGTGTACGTGCGCGCCCGCGAGCGGGTGCGCATGAGATGTGTGTGTGTGTGTGTGTTTGTGTGTGTATGTGCGTAGTGAGTGCGTGTATACTGTGTGTACGTGTACGTGTGTCTGTGTGTTCTCGTTTACATTCGTTCACGTATTTAATGTACAAGCGATTTATATAAACAGGAACGATAACGCTAGAGGTATTATTATTGTTGATTTTTCACTCTTTTTTTTTGTTGTTGTTTATCGATATCGTCAGAATTACCATTATCGTTAGTATTATCAATATTAATGTTATTATTATAACTATTATTGTTGTTAATACTATTATCATTATTATTATTATTATTATTATTACTATTATTATCATTATTATTCTTGTCGTTTTAGAATATTAGCGAGGATACAAGGTCACTGACTGAGATGATGACAGGCCGAACAAAAACATAACGATACGACGAAAGGAAAGAAACGAAAGAACGATCGGCTCCGAAATGATTAAATCGTGGATCGAACCGGCGAATATTGCTACGCAATTGTTATTAAATACTTGTTCGTCCGATCGCCTATATCCCTTTTTCTTTGTGTTCACCCCATTCACTCTTCGTCTGTTTCTTTCTCTTTCTTTCGCTCCCTCTCTTTCTCTCTCGCTCTTTCTCTCGAACACTCTCTCGTTTCATCGTTCACACTTTTCCTCTCTTTCTCTATTTCTCTCTCTCTCCCTCTCTCTCTCTCGCGCGCGCTCTTCGATAGACCCTAAGTGATTAAGGAAGGATAGACTTGACAATTGTGTATAGACGCCGGGGCCATTCTGAATCGGCCATGACGTTTTTGCTTGTTGTTCCGTTTCTTTTTTGTCTCCTTGTTTTCCCTTGTTTCCTCTTCAATGTTTTCGTCTTCGTGTTGTCGACGCATTATTATTATTATTATTATTATTATTGTTATTATTATTATTATTATTATTACTATAATCGTTATCATCGTCGTTAGCTCGTTAAGTTAGTCGTTATTACATTATACTTTATTATCGGTATCGTTATTGTTATACCTTTATTATCATACAATAAACTGAGTGGTACTCGTAAAACGCAATCCTTGAGCTCGTTGAAGGCTTTCAGGAGATCTGCACGCGTGCTCTCTCGCGCTTTCTTTCTCCGAAGAAAATTGTTCACGTTCTCGCGATTCACTTTCTCTCAATCGCTCTCGCACTTGCTCTTGCTCTTTCTTTTAGAAAAACGAAGTAGTAGTAAATGCTAGTAATACATGGTAGTAGCGATAGTAGTAGTGCTATTAGTGGTAGAAGTACTAGTAGTAATAGTAGTAGTAGTAAAAGTAGTAGTAATAGTATTAGTAGTAGTAATAACTGGTAGCGATGATAGTAGTAGTAATAGTAGTGGTAGTAGTAATAATTGGTAGCAATAGTAGTAGTAGCAGTAGTGGTAATAGTAGTAGTAGTAGTATTAATAGTAGTAAAAGTAATAGTAGTAGTGGTAGTAATAGTGGTAATAATAGTAGTAGCAGTAGTAGTGGTAGTAGTTGTAGTAGTAAGAGTAGTAGTAGTAATAGTAATCGTAGCAGTAGTTGTAATAGTAATAGTAGTGGTAAGTAGTGATAGTAAATAGTAGTAGCAATAGTAATAATAGTAATAGTCGTGGTGGTAGTATTAATAGAAGAAGAAGAAGATAGAGGAAGTGGAGGAAGAAGAAGTTGAAGGAGAAGAAAAAGAACTAGAAGACGATGAAGTAGAAGTGGGAGAAGAAGAAGAAGAAGAAGAAGAAGAAGAAGAAGAAGAAGAAGAAGAAGAAGAAAAGTCCCTTAAATATACTAGAAATACGGTGGCTTAAACTTCATTTAAACATTACTTTGGACGCAATTAGTTTCTTATTACTCTTTTTTTTTAGTTTTCTGCTAAAGCGAATGGCGGAATATCGGTTATATCTCGCTTCTCCCTCTTTCTCTCGTTCTCTCTCCTGTACGCGCGCGCGCACACACACGTTCTCACACGCACAACACGCACACAGAGCATACAGGCGCGCCCAAACACACGTACATACGTACACACGCGTTCCACAAGACCGGGCATTTTTTCATCGGGTTTTTGGATCATCGATCGAATCGGTTCTCCCGTTTTCTCTTCGCGGACAGTTTTCTTTGGACGACACGCGAACGATCTGGACGTTACCCCGTTACTTTCTCTCCCTTCCGTCCACGATTTTGTCTCGCTGTTTACTTCGCCCTCGATACCTTCTCTTTTCACGTTCTCGCTTTGATCGCTCGCTCACACATTTTTCTCGCTTGTTCTTTCTCTCTTTTGTCTCTTCCGCTCGTTTAAGTAGTCTTACGTTTTTATCGTTATTTCGCTAGTTAAATTTAGTAGTAACGCGATAATATTTTAATAAGGCCCAGTAAGGCTGCGTGGGTCAACGAACTATCCCACAGAAATTTAATATACATTTCTCGCTTTTGCTTAAAAATCACACGGTTCCTCTACGGTCGCTTCACGTTGCGTCGCGTCGCGACGTGTTTAGTCCGTGACAGGCGTCGCCGTCGAGCGAACCTGACACATCGAACCGCCACACTTTTGTTTTTTATTTTTACGTTCGACGCGACGACTCTCTTGGGTCCCCCTTGGGTGGCCCTATCGGCCCTAAACCTTTTAGGCGTCGCTAGTAAAGTCGGTTAAGCTCGCTCGATCGACGCCACCACCCCCTCGTTCCGCAACGAAACTTAGACGATCAAACCAACACGGAAAAAGAAGGAAATTGTCGGCCCGATCGCTTCGAAGCCTTTACCCAAAAAGACCACCGATCGATTATTGTCACGTTGTATTGTTCGTTATACGGACTATCCACGATCCGATCGCGGAAAACCTTCGCGTCAATATTGTTCCTGTCCGTGTATCCGACGAGTTCGAGGGGGCCAAATCTATCTGCGATTCGCGGAGCATACGCGGCGCGGCGCACAGTGGTCCCGATTGAGAAATTCCGTGACATTTTGTCGATAAACGAACTTCCTCGTATTGACATGTACAAAGTTTGTATTGCTTCCTAAATATCCATCTACCTCGAAAATAAAAAAATTAATAAAATTGTAATCGTATCGAACACTTAAATTTGGGCATCATGAAAATGGTTTGTTTTGCAACAGAAAGACACCTGTTTTAAAATTGATGAGAATTCCTTCACGATAAGAATTTACACTGACAATTAAAAATTGATTTAAATAATGTATTAAAATAATAATGCACAGTGAAGGCACGGAAATTGTCAAAATTCATTTTTAATTAGGAATATCTTTTGTCCAGTATACTTTTCTTTATATTGTCATGTACGATTTACTACCAACATCGTCCATCCACGCAAGTTATTAATGTTTAAAGCGTATCATTGGTTTAAGTAAATCACCCAATAAAGTAAAATGTTAATAAAAATAATTAAACAAACACAACAAGCGATTATCTTTTCATATTATTCGGTAAACTTTTCATCCCTATCACTTTTACTAAAGTTATGAAAAAATGTCACTGAATTTGTAAACATTATAAATTATTTTTAAAAATGTAGTTTGTAAACTTCTACTTAAACAATCTTATTTTTAATAGAAAAATATCAATGATAATTAATGAAAAAATATTGTTCAACAAATGTAAAATACATTTAATTACCTATAGTCAAAAATGACCATTTTTTAAAATATTTCTAGTGAAACTTTCATTGCTGTATCTCGAATGGTTCGAAAATTCCAACAAAATGTCACTGAATTTCTCCATCCGGACCACTGTGCGACGTGTCTCGAATCGTTCTCCCGCTATACTGTCGAATTCGTAACGATTCCTGTTCCTGTTCGTCCGTGTTGTACGTATACGTGCGAGCGTCAAACAACTTGAGACTTCGATGTCGAAACACTTACATAAACGAAGCACAAATCACGGAATGCCCCTAAGACTATTGTCACCGCGTCGGCGCACGCGTCCACGCGGTTTCCGGTAACAACGAATCGAAACAATTAGACTCGGGAGATATGGTACAGGAAGATACGAGGTACAAGTTGCGTACGTTACGTTTACGTTACGTAGAAGAAGCGAAAAAGGAAAACTTGATTCGGAGAGACTGTCGTAACGGCCGCCTATACGCTCGATAAAAAACAAATGTATATCGTTTGCTCGCAGTTTGACCGTGTATTGCGTGTACGTGTGTGTTCGTGTCCCGTGTCTCGCCACGGTCGACAGACAACACGGTGAAGTCTTCGAGATACACGTGTACGCGCGTGTATAATCATTTAATAATAATAATAATAGTAATTTCTCGCCTCCATTTTTGAACTGTTGAATACTCGGCCATCTTGTCCGCCCCCGACCCCGTCGCTTTTCAAAAGTATTCTCCGATTCCTCGCAAATATATATATATATTTTTATATATATATATATATTTAAATTTTATTTGTATTTATATTCGTATTTATAAACACACATACATACACACACACGCGCGCACACACACTCCGCACGTATTCATATGTATATACGTGTATGTGCATGCATGTATGTGGAGCATTTAATAGTACTTCTTTTTTGTCATTTTGCTAAATCGCTTACTTCGACACTTTCATACGTTTCGCATAAAAAACAAGGCAATCAGATTGAGTGTTTGTTTTCTCTTTTTTTTTTTGTTCTTTATATCGTTTACATCCTTAAACTTTAACCGCCCGTGCTCAGTATTTATACTCGCGCTGAATCACCTCGCGTGTTCTCTGTATCGTCGTGTATATGTAGAGAGTATTATATACATACATATAGTAAATGCGAAATCACTTTCCCTTTGTTTCGTTACTTTCATTGTATCTTTGACTTTCATCGAATCAACACCGTACTCCGTGGCCGCGCGCAAACTAATTAAGAAAAGACTAATATCTCGTCGAGTTAAGAATCTCGCTTGGCTCTTTGCGCGCACCTTCCCTTCCCTTCCCTTTCCATGCTTTCCATCTCCTCCGTTTCCCACCCTTCTAATATATATATATATATATATACCTATTTTGTAATATATTATATCTCGTAAAAGATGCTTGTTCCTAGATCGATCGAGGTTTCCCATTGATCCCCTCCGTGTCTCGACCTTACGTTTTTTCGGCGTTCCATTCCTTCCGTTCCTCCATCACCCCACTTTTCTGCACGTTCTAGAGCAGACTTGGGGAACGATGGGTCGAAAAACACACGATGCTGCTTTTCTCCTTTGCCAGCTCGAGCAAGGCACAAGCCCTACGATACCACGGGTCTGGAGATCCCGTTTTCGTGGGCAAAATTCAATTTTTCTACTTTAATATATTGAACAAAATTTTTCCCTATAAAGTAACAACCCTTCAAAGCTCTCAAATTATTATTCATTTTAGATAATTACATGACGAGGTACAGCGTTCTCAAGCAAAGTCAAAAAATTCAGAGTGAAATAATATTTAAAATATTTAATCCTTTCCAATGGATGTCTCAATCATTTTTTAACAGCAGCAAACTTAAAGTATAAGTGTTTGTTTGTACCGTTTCTAACATTCTTGTGTTTTTGTTGTATTATTGATGTTTCTTCAGTGTCCTGTTCTGTTTTGTGGTTTTTGCATTCTGTACTGTATGTATTGTATTCTATGTATTGCATTACAATTCTGTTGAAATAAATCTCATATGAGATTTTCTACAATGAAAAGAAAAATTTAATCCACTTTTAAGTGTTGTTTAGTCCTTACACGAATAGCGTAAATTAATAGCATTTCAAGCTTTGCAAAGAATTATACAAAGATATTATATTTAGAGATTATATTTATAATAGCAAGTTATTTGAAAATTTTCTTGCTGAACGTAATCAAGTCAGTCACAACTAAAGCCAACATAACTGAAATAATAAATAAAGCACTCTGAAGCGTAGAAGGCTGCACTGCCTAGGAAAATTTAACTAAGAAAATCCCTGATAAAACATCAGGTCCTGACCTGTTAAAAAAAAGGTGGGGACTATCTTGTTGCTTATTTCCCCATCCTCACTACTGATGCTGCTATGAATATAACAAAATTTATAATAGCAAGTTATTTGAAAATTTTCTTGCTGAACGTATTCAAGTCAATCACAACTAAAGCCAACATAAATGAAATAATAAATAAAACACTCTGAATTGTAGAAGGCTGCACTGCCTAGGAAACTTGAACTAAGAAAATCCCTGATAAAACACCAGGTCCTGACCTGTTAAAAAAAGGTGAGGACTATCTTGCTGTTTATTTCCCCATCCTCACTACTGATGCTGCTATGAATATAGCAAAATACATAATAGCAAGTTATTTGAAAATTTTCTTGCTGAACGTATTCAAGTCAGTCACAACTAAAGCCAACATAACTGAAATAATAAATAAAGCACTCTGAAGCGTAGAAGGCTGCACTGCCTAGGAACATTTAACTAAGAAAATCCCTGATAAAACACCAGGTCCTGACCCGTTTAAAAAAATAGAAGATGGAAACTGCCTTGTCGAGCTGGCGTAGGAGAAAAGCAGCACCATGTGTTTTTCGGCCCATCGTCGCCCAGGTCTGTTCCAGAGAGTCGACGCTCTAGTGTAATTCAATTTTGTTATACTAGCTAGAGACCTCGTTCGGGAATCTCTATCCTGGCAGTCCGAGCGTACCTCGTTCACTCAAATTCTCTCTCAATCTCTCAAACGCAGTCATCACGCTCACTCGCACGAACATTGTCTCTATTCACGACTTCGCTACCAATCGCGAGCACGACCGTCGGCCCATCTAGCTGCCCCTAAAACCGACGATCGGCACGGTTGGTTGCCGGCGTTTCGTTCGCGATCAATCGCAGAGGGATCCTTTGGGACCCCGTGACCGCTAGGAGATCCCGAGCTCTCTCTCTAATTGTAAGAGAAATCGTTTGGACCTGGTTCGAGGACGCTCGGGGATATATCTCTCTCTCTCTGGCCGTGTTTCCGATCGGTTCTCGGACGAACTCGGAACGCGTCCGTAAAGCTACAAACGAATCTAAGATCCGGACCGCGTCCAGGCTCATCTGGAACGTGTCCAACGTCACGCTAGACGGACTTTGATCGAAAAGATCGCCGTCTACGCCCGCTTCCCCTACCTTGTTCTCTCCCCTTCTCTCTTCTCGCGTCCGCTACCCGTTTCTCTTCGTCTTTCTAAATCGTTTCTAACAGATTCGTTTCGGTTTCGACCAAAATCCCAACGGAGATCGGTTCGAGATCGGAACCGCGCCTTTGTCCGTTCGAGCCGATCCTTGATCATTCTGTACACTCTATCCGGACGGAAGTAGCGACGACGCGGGAACACACGATCGTCTACGTCTACGGACATCCACACTCGTCGACCACCATCTTGGGCAGGTCTCTCTTGATGATGTTCGAATCCGGACCGTAGTAGATCAACGACATCGGCGAGAACTTTAGGGGAGCGCAGCACGGCTGCATACCCGCCAGCCGATCCATCTTTCGGTACTCCTCGATCACGTGGGTGTAGTAGTTGAGGAAGGTGTCCGGTGTTCTGTGCCCGGCAGCGCAGTCTCCTCTGCAGTAGTTCGCGTAGTACCTGCAACCATTCGAACAGCGTCGTTTCATTCGATTACCTCGCCCGATCGAAACCGCACTACAGTAAAGTCGCGATTCTTCTCAAAACGGCACACAGTGGTGCGAAATCGCCAAAAAGCGGAAAACGATCTATAAATACCAAACTATCCAACAAATCTGCTTGGAAATTTTTGGAAAGCATGCCGCAGGTACAACGGTCATGTTAAATGGAAAGAACAGGCGTGGACTGAGGGGCACATGGGCGACCCTGAGTATGCGAAAAACGGGTCCTCGGTACGCTAAAATGTACCAAAAAGAGAAAGATAAGGTAAAGATAAGAAAGATAAGATAAACTATTTATAACATCTAATAATCCCAGTTCCGGGAGTTGTCTATCTCAAGGAAAAAAAAAGGTACAACGGTTATGTGGCAACTATTAAAAAGGAATGTTATTAATTAATAATTAAGTGCCATTTTTTACGTAATTGCTATTTTCTTAATTTTTTGCACGTTATTTATAATTGTTTATACTTTTTCTCGATCGCAATATTAGATAATTAGAATTTTTCGCGGCGCCTAGGTTCGATCATTATTCGTTTTGTACTTGCTCTACTTGTAGCAAATACGTAAGAATTATCATAAGTGTGGTATATAAATATATAAACAAAATAGTCTCGGTGCCAAGTTTGCAGGAGTTTGCAGCTGATACCTGATTGATATGTACTTTAAAGTGTGCTGCTTAATTAGCAACTAGTTTTATCTTGGCGATTTTTGGCGAAAACAAGTCAAGTCAAATTAAACTTTAATTCTACTATCAAAAATACCTCTTTTTCAATTTGTGTTTTAGATAAATAAATTACACTTGTATTAATTAATGCTAGGTTAAATAAATCATCTATTATAAACATAATCAAATTATAATATTGTTCAAGTGTTTTAAAATCACAGGTTTCCTGTTACCAAACTTTCGTGTCATATCGTTCCTACAAATAAGTGATATTCAGAAAAAATTTTTATTGGTTTAAATACTCGAACTATCTAGTAAACGAAATTGCAATGAAAAATTTATGTACCTAACATTCGCAAAATTGATTTTTTTCCTCGTTCGAACCACTGTGCGGCGTACTTAGACAACCATTGACATCTAGACTTGCTTTTTAATCGACTTCGAAAAAGGAAGAGGTTACTCAATTCGACCTGTATGTGCCTTTTTTCGCTTCATTTTTTTCTATGTCATGGATTTTGAGCAAAAATTGAAGAAATTGACCAAAAGTCGCGACGAACTATGATTTTCGCCACATTTAACCACTTGTAGCCCATGAGTATGTGAATCGGTTTCGATTTCGATGTTCAGCGTGTGATACATAAATAAAAATCCATTGTATTATTTTTCTTTCTCCGATGTCGAGTCACTGTGACTCGAGTGCAAACAATCTACATTTTGGTTGGCTATATAAGGGTTAATCGGATCACCGTTGTCGTCTACGCGCAGACAGGGACGCGCGAGTAGTCGGGAAGGAAGAGGTGTCTGCAAACTGCGGAATAATCTCCTTCGGCCGACTCGGTTCACGCGCTTCACGCGGGACGATTCTGTTTCCCGAAATTGCTGGTAACATGTGGGTTTAGGCCGTTGCACTTGTGAGCGACACACTCTGATTTCACGGGATACCATACGAGTGAAGTTCGAGTTGTCGGTTACCGGTTGTCGGGCCGAGGATTGACTCTCTCTCTCTTTCTTTCTCTCTCTCTCTCCGCGCCAATAAAGCATCGTCTGGCGTGCTAGCGTCACGCAGTGGAGCAAAGCGATGAATTTTTTGTCAAAATCAAAGAACTTTCGGTAGGAACAAGATAGAGCGACGATTTCTTTTTCAAAATTATTTTTACAAAAATTGTGACTCCGTATAAATCGATTTTGCACAAAATCCTGAAGTGGTAGACTTTCAAGACCAGATTTGCAATCAGCGTGACAAAGTCTACGGGAAATGACGTATAAAAGAAGTTTAGTGCGACCTATTCATACATGAAAATGATTTGAATGACCTTTTTTTTTGTTTTAGCAAATCTGTTTACGGTAGCCAGGGCTGTGCGCCCTTGTCCGTTCATGTTGCGGCCCTGTAGGGAAACATTTTTTTTGTTTTGGATAAATCACAATTTTCTTGTGATACTTCAAGTTTAATACAGATTTTCAAAGTTCTTACCATAATACAGATAAAGAAAAAGTGATTTCGGCGCAAAGGTTCGATCAAATAAACAAATAAAGCAATTTTACAAATAAATTTACACTTTCTACGCTTCAATCCTAATTTGGATCATTTTCACGAAAGCGGAAATTTGATTTATTTGTTTAATTGATTTAACCTTTGTGCCGAAATCACTTTTTCTTTATCTGTTTTAACAATCTTACGATCGATAACTTTAACAACATTTTCTCACCATTATCTCTCTACTTTTCCCATATACCGTAATATTTCAGCTTCAATTTAAAAAAATCATCGTTCCGTCTTTTTTCCATCGAAAGTTCTTTGATTTTCACAGAGAACTCATTACTTTTCTTCGTCCAACGCTCCTCGTTCCGGTTCGCGAGACTCGGATAATATTATCTTACGCGATTATCGAGCGATACCGATTCCGTCGCTTACCCCTGAGGCGCGATTATCCAGTCGTCCCAGCCAAGTTGTGAGAAGTTCACGTAGAACCTCTGCTTGCAGCACTGGCCCTTGATCGCGCCGCTGCATTCCACCGCTCGTCTTCGGACGCGTTTCACCGCCGCCGGATCCGTGCGAACCACCAGGAAAGGCCTGTCCGGATCTTGAGCACCTGGAACAGCATCGGCGAGTTCTAGAATCGGGGAAACTCGACAACGAAGAAATAAACGGAATCAAGGAGATGTTCGTGGCGGATACCTTTCGCGTTCAAGGACGACTCGATCACGTGCGCAGAGTGTCCGTCGAACGTCGACACGTAAACGTGGGAGCCGCATCCGGTGCAATCGACCAGCAACGTCAACTTGTCCCTCGCCGAATCTCCGCTCGCCGTGTACCAGCTGTTCACGACCCTGGTCACGTCGAATTTCAACCACCCGAGTTGTCCGATGTTCACCCCCAGTGATGTCACCATTTCCAGGTGTTGCCCGAGTTCCTGAGAAACCAACCCGGTTCTTTTGTACCGTTCTTATTCTTCCCTCTTTTCCCTTGTCTCTCACTGTTATTTTTTCACCTAGACGCGCCAGCTTAGATACTATTCGAAGCTTCCCGATCGGCTGAAACCCGTCAACCGTAGCCGGTTATATTGGACAAATTGTTGGTAAGGCGGCTTAAGATCGCGGTACGTTTTAACGCGATTAAATTTATATAAATCGGATGAAAGCGCGAAAGTCCCTCCCGCCCCCTCCCTTTTCGCTATCCGTGTTGAAATTCGATCTCTGTCTTTCGACTTAAACCGACGCGGGGCGGCGCAGGACAGGGGCGGAGGGAAGTACCCGAAACTTTCGATCGATTAGCCCCCGCGAAGCGGCTGCGGAGCGGAGAGCGGGTGTCGAGTAGTCGAGTAAGTCGAGTAATCGAGTAGTCGAACATTGTCTGGGGGTCGAGAGGTTTCAGCGACGGCTATCCCGTTGCGTTACGGGTAGGTTGGCCCCGTAGAGCAAATCGGTAAAGGAGGAGCAGGCGAGGAATTACCTTTCCACGCAGGTGCGTCGAGTTGCCGCAACGTACCCTGAATACCCATAGCGTGATGTTTCTTTGGTTGGTCTGGCCCGTACGGTGACGTTGATAATGATGGGCGTGCCTGAACTCGACTCTCGCCCAGAGGGTGGCTCGTTTGATCCTGAGAGGTTCCAAGGCCGGTTCCCCGCTGGACATCGGGAATTCCAGCAACGGTTGACCGTTCAGCGTTCGTCCTGCGTGCAGAACAACAGAGGGAAATGTACTCGATTCGTTCGATTCGGTCGACGGACGAGGAGCGAAGCGGAGGAACGGAGAGGGAGTGGAGCGAGAACGAGAGGAAGCGATGAACAGGGAGAGACAAAGAAAGGCGAAGAGGCGTACAGGCGAAAACGCGCGACGCGTAAAATCGCGGCAACCCGTTGTCCGCACGGTTTTCGTTTTCGTTTTTCTTCGTTCCACGGCGGCTGCGGAACTTATCGATTTTTTGAATGCGTTCCGCAAACCACACCCCCGCGACCCATACCCTCGGCATCGGGTTGAACGTGGTTCGCGCGTGTACAGCGTGTACTGCGTGTGACCGCGTGTTCCTCCGTTTTCCCTCCGGTCGACTTCGTGCCGTCGATAAATCTATCGCGATCGTAACTTCCGACTCGGTGAAGTTCGAGCTGCGAGCGCGCGTTACTCGACGGGGTTGCGAGACAAAGTCTTCCCTTAGCTTCCGTAAATCCGAGGTCCTCCGCCGAGGCGACGCGACCAGGCGACGAGAGAGAGGGAGCAAGAGAGACATAGAGAGAGAGAGAGAGGGAGAGAGAGAGGGATCGTTCTATCTCGTAGAGACCACCCCCTCGAGATAGATATACGATCTATTTGGGAAATTACTCGATGGGATCGACGGCTTGGGGAGCTGGAGAAGGGTTACCGGGACGCGACCTGCTCGCAAAAATTTCGAAAGACCGCCTCCCGTTGTCCGTACATCGTTCTAATCGTCGATCGACCGGCGGTCGATAAAGCGAAAAAGCGGACAGGAAAAAAGGAGAGACGAAGCGGAAGAACCACGGAGGGACCGGGCGGCGATCGTAGCGGTCAGAGGGTGGATTTTTCTGTAGGCGAAGTCCTTCTTTTTGCTCCCGTTGTCTCTTGTCCGCGCCCACCCCTTTGCAACCTCCGTAGTCGTCGTCGTCTCAGCGTGGTAGAGACCGCGAGAAAGAGCACGAGCGACCGAATGGTTGTAATGCAGCGAGCGTTACACACAACGGTAACAATGCGCGAATAGATGCATGCGAGCATGCTGCACGCGTACGCGCGTGCTTGCGTGCGTGCGTGCGTGTGAACGCGTGAACATAGATCCGGGGGAGTAGAGGGGTGATGTCCGCCTGTATTATGTGTAGATGCGCCGAGGAGAGGGTGGCGGAATACACCGATCCCCGATGAAACACAACACGCGAGAGAAGGTAGATTTCTCTCTCTCCGTCGCTCTACCTCCCTTTGTTTCTCTCTCGTACGGGAGCGTAACAAGAGATACATCGCGGCTATCGAGCAACGACGATGGCCAAGCGGGAATGCGTGTATTCGCGCGCGCGCGCCGCGCGTGTGAGTGCGCGTGTGTGCCGCGGGGGCATCCGGGGAAGAACGTGCGCGCGCGCGCGCGTACAAGCCGATCTATTCGCGAATGTCTTTGCGGTGGTACGCGCCTGTGTGTTACATTGAAAGCAGGGCGGCTTCATCCCTTAACGGTTTGGTGAGTCACGGACCGGGAGTCGTCGGAGGGGCGGGGATAAGCATGGGGTGTCTGCCGCCCGTCTGCCTTCCGCCTTTCACCCCTGCTCGCCCTCTTCTCCTTCGCCGTTCTCTCTCTCTCTCTGCCCCTCTCCTTTTCTCTCCGTTTCCCTCTCGCCCTTTGCCTCGTCCCGCCCCGCTCCCTTCCTTCTTTTCTCTTGTGCAGCCAGCCTGCAAGCACCACCGGCACCGACACCGACATCGACACCGGCACTGCCGCCGACACCGACACCGACATCGACACCGCCGGAGGCTCCCCTACGAGAGTCAACGACGCCCACACCCCCGCTCGCGCTCGTCCGCTTCCGCGCGGCGCGCACGAGTCTCCTCGCCTAGCCGCGACGTGGACCGCCGCGACGCGACGCGACGCGACGCCAGCCGCGGAGAAATTCAACCCACCGGCCTCCCGGCAACGCGCTTAACCTTTTAAGTGCGGACCGACCGATATACACCGCCGCTCAAAAGTCGGGGATGCGTCCGATCCAACCGGAGACGTTACTCGCTGCTCTCGGACCTCGAGACATCGAGGCTTCCTCCGAAGCTGGATGCACTGCGAGAACCCAGCGACGACGGTCAATCGAGGTCCTTTGTCCCTTTTCTCTGATCCACGACGTTGTAGTCGACGCGGAATTTCCTCGAGATCGAGGCATCTCTCCGAAGAACGGCATGATTCGACGACGATGCGTGCACACCGCAACTCGATGGCCGGTTCGAGCGGGTGAAGGATTTCGGCGAAACGAGAGGAGGAACCACGCCGCAGGGTGGAATTTCTCGGGTCCAGTTTCGGCGACCTCGACCCGGTTGCTTTTTCGAGGCGCAACGATGCAAAATAAAACGACGCTCGGGTTGCCAAAACTCGTCGGAACGAGGGGAGACTGGTTCTTTTGAGAGAAGAACCCGTCGAACAGGGGTTGGTTTCGCGACTTTTGAGCGTCGGTGTAGATGGACGAGACTTTTGCGACGCGTCGCGCTCGTCGCTCGCCTTCGCACCCTCTTCTCGGGGCTCTTCCGTGGCCTCTCGTGTTCACCTATCACCGTATTCACACCTCGTTCGTCGTTTTGCATCCGAGAGTCGCTCGCAGCATGGCTGCGAGCGTCGTCTCGCGCCCCCTTTCGTTACCAACGGTCTCGCGAACTCGTTGAAAACGTTGGGTGTTCGTCGCGCACACGTCTCTTCTTTCACGCGACGGTGGCTTCGAACGGTCCGTCATCGTCTTTTGTCGTCTTTGTCGTCGTGGTCGTCGCCGGAACAAATCGTTCGAGCGACTCCAACCCGGAGGATTCTCCGTTGCTCGGTAGCTCGGTCTCGGGAGAGCGTGTGATCGATACGGGATCGTCCATCACGCGCCGCTCGCGGCGAGATTTTGGCTCGCGGATCAGGGAGAGCTGCCACGAGACTGGTCTCGGGGCCGCGGCGCTCGTTTCTCCGTGGCTCCGTGTTTCAATAAGACCGTCGCGTTCCAGCCGGGCATTATAAGTTACCGAATTACGGCGGAATAACGAGCCCGACGAGTTTCCTCTAGAAGAAACAACGTCTCTCTCTTGCTTTCCCTTCGCCGTACTTCTCCTGGAGACGATCGATCGGTTCGATCCTCCGAAGCGGATCTCCTACGAGCTTCACTCCCTTTTTCCCTTTTCGAAAGGACCGGCGAGCTTCTGGAAACGTTGGAACACCGGCGATAGAAGAAAGCCGAACGTAGCTGGGTTTCTTCGGGTTCTTGGCGATGCACAGTGTGTCGAGTATATGGGAATTCGGGAAAAAAGTCGTAACTCTTAAACTATGCAATTTTCGAGTAAAGTACCTTAATACTTTTTGAAATAAAATGCAAAACCGAATCGAATGATGTAAAAAAAAATTTTTTTTTAATTATTTAAACAAAAATTTTATTTTTTAGTTGCGATGATCTTGTTTTTTATGACTTTTTATTGAATAAAAAGTGGTTTACAATTTTAACGAAAATTTTTTAAAAAAGTACTATACTATATACATTGTTTATCTAATTGTAAATCTTCACAACGAGGAATTACAACTTAAGAGTCCTTAAGAATTCCGTTTGTTTACCTAGAAAGAAGTCTAATGTGCTTTAAATTAATATAATACAAAATCTCAAAGGAACCTTTTGGTACTTTCTGTAATACTGAATTGGAAGATTGTAAATATTTAAACAATTTTAAAATTAAATATATAATTTATAAGTCTTTATATGGTTTTTTATTATTTTCTCCCCTTGAGCAAATGTGAGCAGATTTAAACCAACGCGAAATTAAAGTTTAATATGCCACCAATTACTGTAAAAAAATTTACGGATGTACTTTGATGTACTTTTTTTTAAACTCTAATCAAAGTTGATAAATGTTAAACATAAAAGATTAGGACAAATTGCGATTATTTTAAAAAAATTTTCTGGGAGATTGAAGGTCTTATAATGCTAAACACACCCTCTAAAAATCAAATTGAAAAACCAAATAGCTTGCGAGGGACGCATGTTTAAAATAATGCACGGAATTTGACAGTAAAGTTTCAGCCTCAATTTTAATAATAAATTGATTTATTCAGTTAAAATTTAATGCAGTTTCAGAAACTACGTTTTGTTACGAACATTTTAGCATACATAAATTTTTTGGTCTTACACTTTGATTTCCGGACTTTTTTCCATTGGACGACACACTGTGCGATGTACAGGGTGTCAAGAAATGTTTGGTTCTGGCTGCCATCGGCGTATTCTAAAAGTTGCCGCGAAATTGTCCTTCACCTTCAATTTCAAGGGCAAATTTTTGTGTTATTGCATCGTATTCTACGAAATCATGTGGACAAAAAGTGTCAAGGGAACCATGGGTGAGTTGAGTTTTGACTCATGGTTCCCTTCACACTTCTTGTCTTCATGATGCGTAGAATACAATGCGCTAACAAAAAATTTGCCCTTGGAATTCAAGATGAAGGACAATTTCGTGGCAACTTTTTTTCACAGATGTTCACCGATCCGGAGATGTAGAATACGCCTATGGTAGCCAGGACCGAACATTTCTTTACACCCTGTACAGATAACGCGCGCGGCGCCCGACGCGCTTCAGCAATTCTCTTTTTCTGCCGACTTCGAAGTCGGTCGCGATTCCTTGGAACTCGGACCTCGACCGCTAACGAGACGACGGTTCTATCCTGGTGGATACGATCCTCGATGAAATTCGGACGCGGATCAGTCGAAACGTAATCGCGGATGTCGCGTTCGTTGCGACACTCGATCCCCCTTCCAGAGTGTAGGTGACTGGAGGGGGGCCGGAACTCGAAAGGAAACGATCGTCGGAGTTCGCGAGTAGTAGAAACGAGCGGTAGAGTCCGGCCAGTGGTACGGCCGGAGAGTGTAAGCGCCAGTAAATATTAAAGATCGCGGGATTTATCGGGCCGAAGAGGCGGAGGCTGGGGGAGACGCGACGAACGCGGACCGGGCAAGCACCGTCTGTCGGTGCGGATTTCGACGACCGATACATAAAATAGCTCCGCGAGGAGATACCCTCGATTTCGATGCTTCGGGAACGAACGCACCGTAAAAAACAGGATCGATGGGACATTAATGCCGCACGGTTATGTCGTTCCACATGGCGAACTCTCGAATAACTGTACCACGGGCGCTGTTCGAATCGCGCCCCCTGCGAATTCATCTTCTCGCGGCGAAGATACATTCGGCCACCCCTTCCCCTCGTTCTCCCACCGCACAGTGGGCCAGAAACCCATCTTTTTCGACAAAAATCTGCCGACAACTCGGTTTTTCATCGATTCCATTGGAATTTGTTTTTTAATGCGCGTGAAATACTTCGACGCCGTCTGCGCGAAAATCGTTTACTGTCTCAATGAAGAATGCTTATCTACAAAGACCAATAACTTCGATACTTCAGCCGCCTATATCATTAAGCATGTTCCAACTGAATTGCCGACACTTCTCAACCCTAAACCCTAAACATGTGTTCGACCAGTCCTTCAATACCTTCACAGTTTCCAAGCCAAAAGTCTTTGACATGGACGCAAAAAATCCTATGTTTGTTCTGTTAGTTTTGCCATCCATTGTAAATGGTATTCCTATTATCGATCTATGATTGTTGAAACAAATGATGTACTAATAATCTCGGTGCAACGGTTCGATTTTTACTTGAACGTACCAGCATAGAGTCAACCACGTTGTATTTTTAATTTTCCACACAGCAAACGCAATTTTGAAAATGGACCATATAAATAATATAATAAATTCCAAAATTGCTTGTTTTAACAATTGATCGAACCTGTGCGCCGAAAACATCACGCAATTTCTACGAAACATTTTATGCGTATGACTTTCGTATGCTGAAACATTTCGTGTGGGGTGTTCTCAATTTCGAAAAAAATGGTTTTTCTACTGTGTATCTGTATCTTCTGTGATAGTGAACGTATATTCGTCTTACGCAATGTTTTGTACTGTACATTATTAAACAAATTTCAAGTCGCGTTATACGGGAGTCTACTGCAGACCAATATAGGGAAGCGTTGCGTAAAGATTTCTAATTATTGAATGATTAAATTTCTATTTTGATGTATGCCGACTCTTTAGGGTGCCGGCTGGTGCGGTCGCTTTTCTGTATCATAGCACTGATTCCCACGATGAATTGATTGGAGATGGTGATTGAAAATAAACCAAAAAACTGAATTTTTAGAATATGATGCGTGTATTATAAAACTCGGAAGGACGTCTTTACCAGTAGAAGGCTAGAGAAGAAGTGAAGTGAAAAGCTGTAGCAGAAAACTGTTTTCCACTCACGACAAAGGACCACTGTATCCTATCGCATCACTTGGGTCCTATCGCATCTGGTTTATTGCCTTAAGCCAGAGGCTCTCTCGAAACGAATTCATTTTTGCCTGTTGCTGGCACATTGGTTCCAGACATCCAACAGAATTTGAACAGAATTAGTCTTCGATTGCACCGGGGCCCCGCGATCGAGGGGGCCCCAAGATGATCAAGAAACAAAAATAACGTACTCTTGCAACAAACAAGTTAGGGCCCGAAATGGTTTCTTGCAGCCAGGCCCCTTTATGGAGAAGGCCGTTTCCGGACGCGAACCGGTGTCAGACAACAACTTAACGGCGACGATCACCGCCGCTGTAACAGCCGAATAAAATTGAAAAGCGTTCCAGCGACGGTGGAAACGGGGGCGGGGATGAGAACCTTTGTCTTGCCCGTGGCATGGCGCGGCGTCGTGTATATGGAACATATGTGGACATCCACAATGGAGGAGGGTATAAAGCGTGGCTCCGGAAAGCTTTTCGTCCTTGGCACGTGATCGACAAAAAGTAATTCGGATTTTTAGCGGTGAAATATCTGTGGCACAATTGCGACTAGAAGACGATGAAATCACCGCTTGCGGCGACATCTCGCGCGAGCATTTATCTTTTCGGGAATATCGCGCGCGGTATTCCGTGCTCCTTTTCCCCCCGTCACACTCCCACCCCCAGGGGGTATCCTCTCGGACTCATTCCATCGCTGTTCTCTACGTCCATTGCCGTCTCTCCGCACCGTTTTCCTGTTTCGTTAAGTACTGGAAAAGGAACGGTTGATTCGTGAAAACGTAAAACTACCGTGGCACGCTGGCGGCTAAACCAATACCGGTATCTCAACAATTTAATAACGACGTACCGGGTCTCTCCTCTGTCCTCGAGAGAGGCCTCTCGCGCCGAGAATCCGTCGGCAAACACTCTTTTCGGGTCGAGATCTTGTCGTTGAGACAGGCCGGGATGCGGTAAACAAACCGAAGAAATAATTACCGGGACAGACCGAGCTCCGCTGCCCCCGACTAGGGCCGCGGCCGCGTTCGAGTTGCTCCCAATTAATCTGTTGCTTTCTCCTCTCGACGAAACAGCTTCTCCCTTTCTCGCTTAACATTTTCTCGGTCGTCGAATCTTGCCAATGAAGAAACTCCGCCTCGGACTTTGTCGGTCAGACTAATCTGTCTTATCGCGCGTACGCACGATCAATTATCGTATCCGGTAGAATATTTCTGGACAAGCTGATCAGACAGACGTTGTCCTGTTCAAATTTCTACATATTTGTTTGTAATCGATAAATCAATTCCCATTTAAATATCGATTGAAATCTGCGACGTTCGCTGTTTTGTTGTATTGAAATATTACTCGAAAAGCACTTTTAGTTTTCCCGAATTTTCCAATTTTTTCTTTCCTAAAATCTTATTAAAAAAAAAAACAAATTAGCCAAATCGATCCAGTCGATCTCAAGTGATGCGCTTATCAACGAACAGCATTTGATTTTTATTTGCAGTGAGTCAACAAAAATTCAAGACCGCTCTAAAGAGGCGATAACTTTTTAAATATCGTACTATACGATTCGAACTTTTTTTAGAAGCTAGAGCAATTAGTTTGCTGCGGGGTGTGAACAAAAATTTTGTCAAAAATTGCAATTGATCGAAATTGTAGAAAAAATAGTAAAAGTTGCATTTTACTTTTTTATGTGGGCCTATATTGAAAGTTTATATACGTTTTGTGGATCTGTGTCAATGATATGCAATGGTAAAGTTTCGTCGAAATCGGTTGATGCGGAAAAAAACGACAGGCAACGAAATATGTAAGAATCATTAGATTTACTACAGCGTCGACCGATTTTGACGAAATCTTCAGAATATGTTTAATCGCTGCTCAAGAAGAAGATGCTCAAGCGCTTCACGACAACGTGGTAAACGTAAACACCCTTTCGCGAGCATCTTTCTCAACAAAGACATTTTCTAAAAATATCTCGAGATCAACTAATTGTTGGTACTAATCATTTTTTAAGTAGAAAGAACAAAAAAATCGATCTGTGTAAAAAAGAAAATGCATTTCTATTTAAAAAAAATGATGCAATTGTGAATTGCACATGCACTGCTGCGTCTAAAAAAAATTAAAGGCCTCCAGATGTAGTGCTCTTCGAACCATGTATCCTTCTGCTTTAATTAATTTAATAAAGGAGTCATAACTTGAAACAATTGCGTGGACCACCCTGTATAAGCATTGCAAACCCAAATCTATTTTTTGTTTTAAACCTGCATAATTAAACACGAAATTCCGTAACAACAATTATTCTGTCATTGCTTTCAAAGCGTGTTCGAGGTAGGGTAACTGCACCAGTGAATGAACGGGCACCAGTAAATAAACGCTTTTGTATATTTCAACAAATTTTAACCCGGACGGCATACTAGCGATAAAATTGTGATTAAAGAGTTAAATAAATAGGAGAATATTGTTTAGTAATTTTGTTCATTGATTGGACTAGCATTATTCAATTACTAGACTGTAGTGTTCATTGACTGGTATTTTTCATATTTTTGATTTAACGTTTAATAAAGAAGAATAATAATAATTTCATTGTATTTGTGTTCATTTATTTTTGACAAATGAAGTATAGGGAGCTATTTGGCATATATGAGATTCCTTTAATTCACATAGCTTTTTTAAAAATAAAATATTTTCCTGAACAATTTCTTAAATGTTCATTCACTGGTGCAGTTACCCTAACGTCCAAACGCAAGGAGTATCGGGCAGCAGGCGTTGGGCATCGGGCACCGGAGCGTAAAGGGGCGTCGTTCGACTTTGGTCCGGCCTCGTTCGAGACTCGAGAGCAACCCGTGCACCGTA
This sequence comes from Lasioglossum villosulum, assembly GCA_963971365.1. NCBI lineage: Eukaryota > Metazoa > Arthropoda > Insecta > Hymenoptera > Halictidae > Lasioglossum > Lasioglossum villosulum. The sequence goes on along the minus strand of OZ020503.1, from coordinate 22,908,680 downwards.
CTTTTCGAGGTCGGTACGCAGCGCAGCGCGTAGCATCGCGTAGCATCGCGTAGGATCGCGTAGCATCGGGTACTTTTGCCCCTTCGCGCCGCAATGCGACACCACCGGATCTGCCATCCCCTGTCTTCTCTCCTGTCTCGTGTCTCTTGTCGGGACAACATCATTTGGAAGGGTTGTTAGCGTCGTCGACGGGCTTCGAGCTTCGAGCGGACACTCTTAGTCCTATTTGGGTGTAGAACACCGCTGCGACACGGGAGCTGTCTCTTTTTTTCTGGGGATCATCGCGCCCCTCCCGCCGGGATTCTAGATCTTCAGAGGGGATCGCATCCCCTTGCAGCTCGTTCGCCGACAGATTTACACGACCGGCCATGACCACGCGTCCCGACGTCGTCAGCTGACAGCGTTCTCGTTAGCTCCATCGGAAACTACTGTCCACTTTTTTCATTTAATTGGACGATCGTCCCAATTTCCAACAATATCGTAATTGCTGTCTTAAACTAAAACACGATGGAACCTGTGTCGGTCGGCGTGTACGACACGCTGCACATGGCAAGCTTCCCGCATCTTGTACGGACCGAATTAAAAGGCTACAACGCAGGATCCTGGGTAACGAGCGAAGTAAAATGATAACGAGAGACTTGCACCAGAAAAGGACCGCAGTAGCTTCATTATTTTTCTGGAATACGAGATTTCTGGAATGCATCCTTCAGCGAAATTTTCCGGTTTTAACCTTAGATGAATGGGATCGTTTGCGGCCGGTCAACCCTCATTTTCTCCTCAAAAATAGCTGCAGAGACTAGGATAACGATTCACCCATTTTTATTTGACACGTTAGATCAATACATTGTGTTTCATTTACAGCGCCACGTTAAAGGAATACATCTCACGACGTAGACACGAAAAGGTGAATTTTCACCCTGAGGAACGTACGAGGGTTAAGGGGGTAGACTCGTTTTTAGGAATCCAGGGGTCTCAGTAGTACAAAAGTAGTTAAAAGATTAATTTCATCTGTGGTTAGCTTCGAAAGTCCTATTTTTACGTTTACGATGCGTAATTTCCAATATTTTTCAGCACGTAGCTGTTGCAGCTTTATGAAAATGGCTCCGTTCGCAGTTTTATGCTTTCGAATAATGCAGATTATGCTGCCAAATGATGCGAATTACGCCTCGTAAACGTATAAATAGGATTTTTGAGGGCGATTGTGGTCTAGATTGGTCTCTCATCTAGCGCTTTTGATTACTGAGGAACCCCATCTTTGCATTATCGAGAAATGAAATGGCGCATCTCGCACCGTTGCAATTCTGCAAACAAGAGTCTTATTTCACAACAATCAAAATTATTCAGCTACTTCCAGGAGAAATGTTTCAATAAATTTCTTTATTGCAGCACATGCTATGATAAAAATGGTACACTATCCAAGTAAATGCTTTGTAGTAAATTACTTGTGTACCGGTTTTATCATAATACAGGCTTGTATTGTGATAAACTGACGAGACTCGGACGTTCGTTTTTATTCATTGCATTTGTTTATCGTTGGTAACAAACAGTTGGTATTCGATATGTTCGATATCAAGAATATATCGGGTGGCCGTAACAGCTTACATAAGGTAAGATTTTAATCGATTTCAGTGCTTCATAGGTTTAGTGTTAGACTTTCATAGATTTTCTCGAAAGGGTAGTCGAAATCTGACCAGCCTGGGAAGCGACCCTCTCGATTCGTTAGCGGTCGAGCGTCCTTGATCGACGAGGGAAATTGAGTTCTGATCAGACAAGAGACTCTTGGGCCGCGAAATTCACGCCAACTTTTTGCCGGATTCGAAGTCTAGCACCATTTTCGGTGGAATCGTTTCTCTGGTCAAGTGGTCTGTCTCGAGATCCGCTGAAGATCTCTGCTTTCTTCGAACCATCTCTCAACCGGATTGCCAATATCAAATTATTCGACGCTTACACGGAAGGTTACCCAATCGTAACACCTCGATCTTATTGAAATCGTTGTATAATATACAGGGTGTCCCAAAATAAGTGTAACTCCCGGAAATGGGAGGTTCCTTGGGTCATTTGAAGCGACATTTTCCTTTACAAAAATGGTGTCCGTGGCTTTGTTTAGGAGTTATTATCAAAAAACACGGACCAATCAGAGCCCGGCTATAGCGAACGGAGTCCGACTCGGCGACAGGTCCCGCTCAGCGTGGCGTCGCCGTTGGCCGAACCAGAATCAATCCGCTGTAGCCGCGCTCTGATTGGTCCGTGTTTTTTGATAATAACTCCTAAACAAAGCCACGGACACCATTTTTGTAAAGGAAAATGTTGCTTCAACTGACCCAAGGAACCTTCCATTTCCGGGAGTTACACTTATTTTGGGACACCCTGTATAACTCGATAAAAAATCTGGATTTCAACATTTTCGCTCGTTGTTTTAATTACGTTTAATCATACTTCTCGATCACTCTTACGCCGTCTAATAACATCTATTTCGATCTCCATATTCTTAACCACCAGCCGTATTTTAACGAGTCAGACTCGCGATGAAGATTTCGACAAAGTCTAACAAGTACGAATGTTGCTTTTTATGTAAAATACAAATTGATTCGTTTGTAATCAATATCTAAGCATCAAGATCAATGTAGCCATACAGGAAATATAAATTGTCTTTTTAGAGACGTTTCAATCGCTGTGGAGAGAATGTTGATCATTTTCTGAAGGCGTCGTGAACATATCATCGTACAATTTTGAGATTTTGATCCTGTCTTTATGAAGTCGTCTACAATGTGGAGCGTTTTCGGTTTTCAAGAAAATGTCTTTTCGATCCAGTCTATGGGGTAACCTCCCATGTTATTTCTCGAGAGCTTTCCTTACTGTCGCACCAGTGCGGTGTCCAAGTTCAGGCCGCTTTTGCACTGCTTTCGGTGCATCTTTGATGGCAGGACAGTCGTTTTCGCAGAACTCGAACGTTTCGCCGGCGTTGCAGCGTAGCGTTAGCCGGCTGACCAATTATAATCTGTGGTCGGTGTCTATCGATCCGGAATACGAGCAGGGCACACTTTAATAGAGAGTCCCCACGCGACACGCAACAGTCCCGGCGCGTCGCTCGACCCGTCGCACAGTGGTCTAAACGGGCTATTTAGCTGGACAAAATGATTCTAGTATTGTTTCAAGACTCGAAGCCCTAGTTAACTAGGTCATTGGATTCGTACTTGACATCAGCTGCAACAATCTATATATATAAAAAATGGATGTTTGTATATATATATATATATATGATTAATAGACTTTGAAACTGTTTGACCGATCAACATGAAACTTGGCACATATATGTATTTTTTCATGGAGAAGGTTTTTACGCTACCCATTTTTTTTTGTAACTCGCCGCTGTAGATGGTGCTGCAATATGACTTCTATGATTTATCGCCGAAAATCGTGAAAATCTGCAATTTTTACCAGCTTTAAACGTTTTTAGCTCATTGCAACGTCGACCGATTTTGAAGAAATTTTCAGGATATGTTTAATTGACACATATCTAAAAACGTATTTTTGAAATTTTCAATATAGGCCCGCATAAAATAGTTGAAAAATCAACTTTTAGTATTTTTTCAACAATTCCAATCAATTGTAATTTTTGAAAAAATTTCTTTTCACATCCTTCAGTAAACTAATTGCTCTAGCTTCCCAAAAAAGTTCAAATCGTATAGTACAATATTAAAAAAGTTATCGTCTTCTTTAAAGCGGTGTTAAACTTTTGTCCGCTACTGTATACAGGGTGTTCGACTACAGGTGGGAGAAAATTTAAGGGTTGGTTCTTAACGATGATATAAGACGAAAATGAAGAATAAAAAAATAGTATCAAGTGACAGATGCATGCATAACTTGGTTCTCATTTGGGGCCCCAGCGAGGTGAAAATGTTTAACAAATCGTTGGACAACATTGAACTCTTTGACGTACGCAACGTACACTTTTGTTACACGCGTTGTTGATTTTTAATTGTTAACAGTTAAATAACGAAGCCGAAATCGCAATTTTTTTATTCTTCATTTTCGTCTTATATCATCGTTAAGAACCACCCTTAAATTTTCTCCCACCTGTAGTCGAACACCCTGTATAGAATAGGGGGCTTAAGTATCGTTTACCGAAGCGGGAAATTTTCTGAGGGATTTCCAGGTTTTGAGATTTGTCCAGTTAAATGGCTCGTTTAGACCACTGTGCGCCGACGGGGACAGCCGCAACCCTAGCCGGAACCTTGGAATAATTTAGAGGGGATGGACACGGCTCGTCGACGAAACGGCCTCGAGCATCCAACGAGCCTAAAGTCCGTGTACGTACACCTAATCTCGAGCACCGATTTGTTCGACGGTTGGTTTCTCGGACCTCCATCGCGCGTTTAGCGTTTCGATCGATATTCTAATGTGGTATTTGGGACACCGGCAGCGTCGTCTTTCCCATCGTAATTCGTGCGTATTCGACCCGGGGTGGAACGCCGGCCTTCGTTTTTGGGTCAGGTCCCGAAGCAGCGCGACGCGACGCGGTGCGCGCGTTTTAATCTTCCACGGTTTAATCTGTCGAAGAGTTCGCCGTTCGCCAGCCCGGCGACGTGCGTCGTCCTCCACGACGCGGCGGCGTGTACGCGAGACGACATCGAGTCGGGGAATTGGCGGATCGGCCCAGCTACATGGCCAAGATGGCGAGAATCGGCTTGACAATTTACAAGCGACGAGAACCGAGGCAGCTAACCGGCCAGCTCGTCCGTAACGACGCGATGCGCAAGAATTATTATCGTGGAAGCGGAATCGTTTCCATATCGTTTGCGAATCGACGTCCGGAATGTTCGATCGCTACGCGTGCTCATCGAACGCTATTCGAACGAGACGCGTTCACGGAGAACCGCTCTATCGACATCAATTTTTCAGCGACGCCAATCGTTAACGTGCCTCGTTGGCGGAATTTCGAGCTTCCGCTCGACGAGTCGTTACCGAGCGACGCGTATTCGATTGCAGGAAAAAATGGCGGAATGAAGAAAAGGCGTGGAGAAGAATTTCCCGATCGATTTCGAGCAAAGAGCGCGAGAGGACGACCTCCTTCGCCACGGTCCGGTCCTGGATCTCTCGCCGCGCACTCTATTTCATCCCGATGTGTATTTTCCAGGGACGATATTTCGACGAAACGAAAGCTTCCGTAGCGGCCCTTGTTCCTTTTTCCGCGGGACCGACGAGAGGCGTGCCAAACTCTGCGAGACTGTCATCTCGTTGCCGGCGTTATCCACGCGAGATCGTCTCGTTCGTCATCCATCCATACTATGTTTAGGTTCGGCTTGCAAAAACAGATACACACCGGTTATCGTTAACGAATCCCTCTATGATTTTCGCGTCCACTCGCGGCAAATATTGACGATCAGCTGCAACTGTCCCACTACGTCCTGGTAATCCTTAAATGGTAAAAGGGAGGTTTTCCAAGTTCTAGTCCACAACATCTCGGACTACCCTTCGTAGTTCCAAAAGCTAGACTCAACATCGACAAGTATAAGACGCGATTATAAGCCAAAAACAGGTGTGGCTGTACACGAACAGGTAGAAGACAAGAACACGTGTGGAAACGCCAGTTATCCTGGGTGTTATACGGATAGTGGGTCCCCGGGGAACACATAACAGGCCATGGAAGATAGAGGGGCAACCCATTGGTTGTCCCGGGAGGTGGATGTTTTAAACTTTACCACCTTCCTTAACAAAAAAAAAGTTCGTGTATGTAAGGAGGTGGAGAAGGTCTTGTGAGACCTGGGCAGGGAGGATTTAGTCGGTATGGTGTTGGCATAAGGCCTCAGAATTCCCCTAAATTTCATCTAAAGGGGAAACCGAGCCCGACACTACCCCCCAATCTACACCTGCGGGGGTGTGCATAAGCAGCATTCCCCCACCGCCATTAAACAAAAAAAAAATTTTCGAACATGAAAATGATTTGAACGACCTTTCTATGAATTTAGCAAATCTGTTTACTGTTAATGATGTGGCGCCCCTTTGATGAAGCACAACCTGCACAATCTTTGCTGCACACCATCTTTACTTTACCTGCACAAAATATTTCTTTCTAAACAAAATCAAACGTTAAATATTGAATCATCGAAATAAATGCGTAACCATAGAAAAAATATGTTTCTCTCTTTTATAAGAATTTTGTATTCGCATATTTTCTGGAGACGCTGTATTTGTCCCGGGGATTCTCAAAGAAAGGTTTGCAGGCCCCGAAAGGTTGGGCCCATGGGAAAACCCTGTCGCAACAGGTACAGAACAGAGAAGGTATCTCGAGAATAGAATATTAATATGTAAAGAGAACATACTCTCTTTAAATGTAGCGCGTTTAACATGCTCCGCGCGCGCTTTTACGACACCTGCTAAATGTCTCGTCAAGGATTGAATGAATCGACAGCTGGGTAGTGAAAGATAGAGAGAGACGGAGAGATAGATGAATTATAAGAGAGAGAACGTGCTAGGAAAAAGAAAATTAGTTGTTATAAACAATATAGATGATTAAAGCGGGTTCCTCTGCACCCCGCTCGTCTCCTAGGAGTGGGAACTTTTATTATGTTATCAGCTAATCAGTCCGAAGTTCCAAAGTAAAAAATTGCGTTCCTTCCATTTCCCTCCACACCCCCCTTTAAGCATTCATCGACTGGACTAACAACCGGACGAGGACACTCCGCCGATAAATTTCGATTTTCAAACTTCCTCCGCCTCCGAGCGACTCTTGGTTCCCTTCGAACGTCCTTTAGTCCCGCAGACGGAGCCTATTTCTGGGGAGGTTCCACTCTCGAATGGCTCGATCGAAAGAAAACTGGTTCGGAGACGGGAAACAATTTGGCGGGTGGAGACTTGAAGAAAATCGTAGCCTCGCAATTTCGTCAAAAAGGCGGCGTCGACCGCTGTGCTGGTGTTTGGCGTCGCCCCCCGATCTAGCCGAGATAGAACGATAAACGTAGATTCGACGTGTCGTCGTCCACGTTTTCCCTCTTCTTCTCGATCGAGAGAAATCCTTTGCGAGACATCTCGTGAGGGGGGGGAGGCTGGGGGTCGGATATAGTCATGCAATACCGCTGAGTCGGGCTGGATTGAAAGGGAAAAAAATGGTAGCACGTAGAACCGGAGAGGCAAATTCGACCGATGAGACTGTTCGATGAGAAGAAGAGAAAGCTTTTACCTTCTTCGCAAACTGTTATCGCTGTATTCGTGGATGAATAACCGAGAAAGGGGGGACTGGGAAAACCTTGTTTCACCGGTCTATCGAATTGATCCCCCCTCGAGGGAGCCGGGCAACAAAGGACTCGAACAAACAAATTCTTCGGGGTCAGATTTCTTTGGTGAGATTGCGAGCAACGCGATTCTACCGAGCTCCGAAAAACAGACATCGGTCGCGGTCGTACCGCGAAAGCCTCCTGGATCCCGAAGGCTCCAGACAACGACGAAAGACATTCGCGTAAACGACAATCGCAGCCTCAAATCCAATTTTTTCTTCGCGTTTCGCAATTCGATTACGATGCTGGAATACGTCGGCCACCCTCCGACCCTTCCCACCCGTTCTCCCAGACACCCGTCGCGTGGATATCGAATGACGGTAACGTCACGCTCGCGATCTCGTCCGGTGCAAACAAGCGTATTAGAAACAGCTTAGCGGATCGTACGCGAACGGAGATATCCGAGGCTTTCGGTCGTAAACCGCGTCCTTTTTCAATCATTTTCCCAGCGTTTCGCGTGCGTATACCCCGCCGGGCATCAGCACTCTCGGTCTTCCGACCTCTGACGACTTAGGCTACGGATATACTGGCTCCGATATCGCACGATTCCACAGACGCGCCGTGGACAATTTGCCTCGAGAAGTTCGCCAAAATACGATTCTTCAAATCGTGCACGCGACGAAACGTTCTGGTTGTCTCAAAAATTTTGAAAAAATTGTAATCGTTAAGAAAACTTTCTTATTGAAACTCGTGATAAAAATTTTCAATATTTATTTTGTAGATGTACGTTAGTTATAAGCATTCTGAAAATGTCATCGGAATCGTAAGAATCTGTAAGCATGTAAGAAACTGCTCAAGAGTCGCGAGAATCTATGATTTTTACCACATTTAACCACTTGTAGTACGTGGGTATGTTAATCGATTTCGATGAGATGTGTTCAGCATTTGTATAACGACATATATTGTTTATATGTATATTATATTTACGATGTACAGTATTTTATCGATATTAGTCCTCAACACGGGTGCGCGTAGGGACAATTATACGACATTACGTGTCGGTCAAAGTTGGTGAAAATCATTGTCGGTCAAATTCGTTGTCGGTCAAAATCATTGTCGGTCAAATTCGTTGTGGGTGAAAACCGTGTCGGGGAAATTCGTGTCGTTGATTTCCATGGTACTCCGAGCTTCGTGGCCCCTCAAGGGCGTACACCCCGCAGTAGTGGAGATATCTCCGAGACATTTACGTGCTAGAAATTCGGAACATATACCGATAAAATACTGTGAAGACAACTGCGAAAGAGAAGATCAGATTAATATATCAGCGGTCCCACTTAGCCGATCGCATTATAATTTCGTTGGTCCAGCTGCATAAAAAGCCGACATTTCTAAAAGTTTGTCAACCAATATTGTTACGAATTCTGTTGAACACTTCATCTTGCAATGCCCCCTTTTATCCTTCCAGAGAAGACGATTAGCTATTCCTAATAATTTAAGTGAATGCTTCAACATTAGTAAGAACATAGCCCAAGTATTAAAATTTCTTAAATCAACAAAAATCTATGATACTCTGTAATCTTGCCGATAACTTCTTCAATACACCTATTAATGTTTATTAAAATAAGGACATAATATTGTATTCATGCACAATTTGTTATAATCTTTGTGGTCGCTAATGACCTTGTTGTTGATGCGACCTGTATAAAAAAAAAAAAAAGAAATATTGTAACGAAGGTCCAACAAAACACGAACCATGAATTTTTACTATGTATAACACCACGTTGTCGGTGAGTGACAAAAGATTCCGGCGCTCGGAGTGTTGAACAATGACGAACCGAAATCTAGAAATAACGTCGTTACCAGCCTGTTGGTTCTCCGCCTGTCGAAAGTTAGCGACGAGTGGAAGTTCCGTCGCGGGAGTCACGGGATAGAAGGTTCACGTCGCCGCGACAGTCTAACGAGGCATCGGCTTAGGGGATGATCGGGGCGAGGCGAAACGAGTGTACGGGTTAGAGGAAACTTTTATCTGGAAATCATTGGACGAGGCGTAGTGTCGCGACCGAAGTAAAAGTCGAGTGTCGGGCACGGGGGACTATCGATAAAACCGTTTAAAGTGATTACGCGACGGCTCGGGGATGGAGGTGGAACGGTGGATGGTGGATAGAAGCCGGGAGGGGTTGCGGTCGCGAGAGTGCGAGAGGTAGAACGGTTTTCTCCGACACCGTCGCGCGGTAACTCCGTCACCGTCACCGTCACCGTTATCGTCGACGAGCGACGACCGTCGAGCGTCGCCAAGCTCCATCCACGGTCGAAAGTCGAACCTCGCCGACCTCAGCGCGAATCTAATTACGCTGCGACACGTAAGCGACGTGTGACTCGATAGTGCCGCGCCATATCGCTAGTGCCACAGCCTCGCGATATATCGCATCTTATAGGGCCGAGGCTATTGACCGTAATACGGTCAGTCAAATAAGAGGGTCAGATATAGCTGGAGTGGTAACCCTGATCCAGATCTATCGCCACGTGGTCGCCTCGATGGTCGCGCATCGGCTAATCGGCCAATCGGCGCTTCACCGGTTTGCCGGTTTCCAGTGTCGCTTTCAATTCGCGATCTCGATCGGTTCTTAGAAGATCGTTCCACGGTTCACGCTCCTCGAGAACGCGCCAAGGGCTGGCTCGTCCATGTCGCCCTTTGACCGTACACGGCACGGACCGCTGCAGCTCTTTACGGTTCCTATTGCCAATGAACAGCGTGCACGCGGCCCTCCCAGAGGTACAACCTTCGAAAGGTCGACCGTGATGTAAAGGCACCAGTAATTCACCTCGTATCAGTAGTTGACCATGTTTCTTTGCGCCCGAATTAGATTTTATGTGTCCACGTGCAATAACAAATTTACATCGCGTCGGAGAAAAATGTCGAGTATGAAAGTTGTAGAGAATTGAATTTTCAATCACCAATGTGGTCTCAGATTTTTCCTAACACCTACCGTCGAAAAGCTACAGCTGTTCGGTATGCCAAAAAGTTTCAGAAAAACGCACACTTTTTGAGTCATAACTCGTGAACTGTGCAACCTATGGAATCGACTCTGTGGTCATTTGAAAGAACTGAATCCAATAGTGAGCTGAATCCAATAAACACCAGAAATTGAATATAGGTGCCACCAGCCAAAAGTTACGAGCAGAAACGTGCTCAAAAGAGGGCAAAAAAGTCGTATTAACACGTTGTACTAATACTTGCAAGTAAACGATGTCGAAATAACCACCTTTAGTGGTTCCAGGTTTACTACAAGTTACCATTGACGACACTATTGAATCTTCGCTATTGAATTTTCAAAAATATGGAACAAAAAGTTCAAACAGCGTGTTCACGCATAGTCTCTATATTTGATCAATGATAAGAGACATTATTCACTCACTCAGAGAATTTTCCCTCGTTCGTGAACTATTGGTGCTTTTACCTTAATTCAATCTATAATATAAAAATATACGTGGAACGAGACGGATGCCGCGAACGGGCAACTTTATCAATGACGGCGCGCCGGAGGAGAATTAGAAAGCCTGCGGATCTTGATTCGCGCGGCGACGATGATTTTTTCTGCTGCATATGTGTCGAGGCGACGCGGAGTCTGGTTATTACCGATACGCCTGCTTCGAGGGCCCGTAGCAATTCTCCAGAGAAGTCTCGAGTTGACGCGCGTGAAAACGTGCACACGCGGACGGGTTCTCGGGGTCCGCGTCGTCGGCGCGTCGCGAATCGATTCGTCGGTCGTTAGCGCGTTGAAAAAAAAGGAAAGAGAGAGAGAGAGGAAAAAGGGGAGGGTTGATTCACGGGAAAATCATGACGCGAATCGACTCGTTTGTTTGGGCGATAAGAAAGCAGGGAGAAGGTTACGTTCCTGGAAAAAAGCATCTAGCGTCGCGGCTCGGTCGTCGATTGTCGCGTGCCTCGTCACCATCCCCATCCTCGTTCCGTAAATATCGATGCTGTTCATTATCATAGCCGCCGTCGCGAGTACGAGTCGCACGCCATCGGCGACCATCCACCACCACAGCTCCGCTCCGATTTCATTCGGAGTTCGACCTTTTCGACGGCTATCCTAATTCCCCAGTTTCCACTGGAGAGTTCCAGAAGGAAATCCTCCACGACGCTCGACACACGTTATTCCCGGTCGTGCGAATTGAATAAAAGTATGTCGGCTTCAGCGACTACGAAAATAATAATTCAGATCGATCCTATCCCCTCTTCGCCTCGATCGAAGAAAGCCACGCGAAATTTCACGGACGTGGTCGCCCGAAATGAAAAATGTCAACGAGTATGCCGGCTCCATCGGCTACGAACATAATACTCGGCTCGATGTTACTTCCTCGAACTATGTCTGGCTAAATCGCAAAGAGAAAATCGTTCGAAATTTCACGGATGTGGTCAACGGATATGAAAAATAACAACCAGTATGTCGGCCCCATCGACTACGCAAATGATAATCGGATCGATCCTACTTCTTTCAACTAAGTCTGGCTAAATTGCATAGAGAAAATCGTTCGAAATTTCATGGACGTTACCACAGGAAATGAAAAGTAACATGTCGGCTCCATCGACTACAAAAATGATGAGCGGCTCGGTCTTACCTTCTCAAATTTAGTCTGGTTAAATTGCAAAGAGCAAACCGTTCGAAATTTCATGGACTGGTCTCCGGAAATGAAGAATAACATGTCGGCTTCGTGGACTACAAAAATTATGAGCGGCTCGATCTTACGTTCTCAAACTATGTCTGGTTAAACTGCATAGAGAAAATCGTTCGAAATTTCATGGACTTGGTCTCCGGAAATGAAGAATAACATGTCGGCTCCGTCGACTACAAAAATTATGAGCGGCTCGATCTTACCTTCTCAAACTATGTCTGGTTAAATTGCAAAGAGAAAATCGTTCGAAATTTTATGGACGTTACCACAGGAAATGAAAAGTAACATGTCGGCTCCGTCGACTACAAAAATTATGAGCGGCTCGATCTTACGTTCTCAAACTATGTCTGGTTAAATTGCAAAGAGAAAATCGTTCGAAATTTTATGGATGTTACCACAGGAAATGAAAAGTAACATGTCGGCTCCATCGACTACAAAAATTATGAGCGGCTCAATCTTACGTTCTCAAACTATGTCTGGTTAAATTGCAAAGAGCAAATCGTTCGAAATGTCATGGACTTGGTCTCCGGAAATGAAGAATAACATGTCGGCTCCGTCGACTACAAAAATTATGAGCGGCTCGGTCTTATCTTCTCAAACTATGTCTGGTTAAATTGCAAAGAGAAAATCGTTCGAAATTTCATGGACTTGGTCTCCGGAAATGAAGAATAACATGTCGGCTCCGTCGACTACAAAAATTATGAGCGGCTCGATCTTACGTTCTCAAACTATGTCTGGTTAAATTGCAAAGAGAAAATCGTTCGAAATTTTATGGACGTTACCACAGGAAATGAAGAATAACATGTCGGCTTCGTCGACTACAAAAATTATGAGCGGCTCGGTCTTACCTTCTCAAACTTAGTCTGGTTAAATTGCAAAGAGCAAACCGTTCGAAATTTCATGGACTTGGTCTCCGGAAATGAAGAATAACATGTCGGCTTCGTCGACTACAAAAATTATGAGCGGCTCGATCTTACGTTCTCAAACTATGTCTGGTTAAATTGCAAAGAGAAAATCGTTCGAAATTTTATGGACGTTACCACAGGAAATGAAAAGTAACATGTCGGCTCCATCGACTACAAAAATGATGAGCGGCTCGGTCTTACCTTCTCAAACTTAGTCTGGTTAAATTGCAAAGAGCAAACCGTTCGAAATTTCATAGACTTGGTCACCGGAAATGAAAAATAACATGTCGGCTCCATCAACTACAAAAATTATGAGCGGCTCGATCTTACGTTCTCAAACTATGTCTGGTTAAATTGCAAAGAGAAAATCGTTCGAAATTTTATGGACGTTACCACAGGAAATGAAAAGTAACATGTCGGCTCCATCGACCACAAAAACGATGAGCGGCTCGGTCTTACCTTCTCAAACTTAGTCTGGTTAAATTGCAAAGAGCAAACCGTTCGAAATTTCATTGACTTGGTCTCCGGAAATGAAGAATAACATGTCGGCTCCGTCGACTACAAAAATTATGAGCGGCTCGATCTTACGTTCTCAAACTATGTCTGGTTAAATTGCAAAGAGAAAATCGTTCGAAATTTCATGGATGTTACCACAGGTAATGAAAAGTAACATGTCGGCTCCGTCGACTACAAAAATTATGAGCGGCTCGGTCTTACCTTCTCAAATTTAGTCTGGTTAAATTGCAAAGAGCAAACCGTTCGAAATTTCATAGACTTGGTCACCGGAAACGAAAAATAACGGGTATGTCGGCTACAACGACTACGATAATAATAGTCGGCTCGATCTTACTTCGAACTAAGTCTGGCTAAATTGCTTAGAGCAAAACCTTCGAAGTTTCATGGACGTTACCACCGGAAATGAAAAATAACGAGTATGTCTGCTCCATCGGCTGCGAAAATGCTAATTGACTCCGTTTAGGACTTGATCCTGGCCCCGATCGAATCTATTCTCTGCCCTCCTCGTTCGATCTTACTTCTTCGAGTCTGGTTAAATCGTGACGAGAAAGCAGTTCGAAATTTCACGGACGTGGTCACCCGAAATGAGAAGTAACAAGCCCGCACGCGGTAAGGAACGGGAATAAGCGCGCCGATAGTGGGAGACATAAAATTACATTCCAGAGGCGGAGGGTAGTTTTAGCACTGGATCACCGATCGGACCCCACGCGTGTTTCTTTGATTTTTCTGGACGGAAGATTCGAACGAAGCACCGATCGTTCCACGCCTCGGGTGTTTCTTTTTTCTAAAGACGTTGACAACGATCCGATTGTTCCGTGCCGCGGAATGCGCAACGCTGGGAGTTGCGCAACGGCGGCGAGCCCTCTCATTTCGAAAAATGAAAACGCTGTCGTTTTAAGTCGTAGAGTTGATCGATTGACTTTGCGGGAAATATGAGACGTATCCGAGGCGAGAGCATCGGCTAGAGAGCGGGGCGTTTCCCGAGCCAAAGCGTCACTCTCTTTCTCTTCTTCCCCTTTGCCCCACTCTTTCCGCGAGGCGAGCAATTACACGAATCATACTCTTTTGTTAAAGGATGATTCCGAACGCTCTTTGTGCCCTAGACATTCCACAGGAAAGGAATCTCGATGCTTTCATTCCGGGCTAGTATCGCGATCATTAATTTATCCGGATAAACCCTCTAAGAACGTTCTTTTTGTACAGGCTAATATCGAACCGACTGACCAACCAACCGATCGGCTAAAACTATGCACCGCGGTGATGAATGATCCTCGTGACGCCGAACGATCCTATGTATTTCAATTTTCTTTTCTTTCGCCTTTTTTTCTTCAGCTTCGAGGGGATCAGGCCACAAGAGGAGAGGAGAGAGAGAGAGGTCTCTCGCGCAAGCGCAACCCCGCCAATCTCGTATTACGGCGATTAAATGAATTGGGTACACGGGGTTGGTGAACCGGAAAACCCACGCAGTTTTCGCGTCGCTGGAACGCGGCGATTCGTATTCCGATTCTTTTTTTTCCCTCTTGCTCTCCTCCTAGCTGTAAAGGCGGATCCGCGGAGAAACGGGACGGAGTTCGCGGACTTAAGAGCGAAGAGCGGAGAAATCGGAAGAGAAATGAGGGAATTAGAAAAAGGAGAAGAAACGCGGTAGAGATGTACGACAGCCGCGTGCGGCCGCGGAGGAATTCGTGAGAGGGTAAAGGCTGGCGGGATAAGAGGAGAGAGCACGGCGGAAAAGGAAGCAGAGGAGACGGCGAGAGGAGGGAGAAACACACCCTCGATTTCTATCCTAGAGCAGAGTACTGTAGCGGCAGGACGAGGAGAGTCAAGAGGGAATAAAGGGAGTGTAGGAGATGTACGAAGAGCGGCGCCCAGCTGGAGCCACGTGCATCGATCTGACTACAGGCGCCAGCCGTCCTATCCGTCGGCTCGTTCGTCCATGAGTTCGACCCTGTCCCACTCCAACGCATCTCTCGAACCGTTCCATCCCATCCTGAACATCCCGTCAACCTCTCCGTTCCACCTCTTTCTCCTTTCTCTCTCTCTCTCTCTCTCCTCTCCACGCCGTATTCTCTCTTCTGGTTCTCCTCGGGCTTCTCGGGCTTTCTCGGGCTTCTCTGGCTCCTCGGACTCTCCTCCGACTTCTCCGCCGCTTCCCGTACCCACCCTCGGATATCGTTCCTGCCCTCCCGCTGCCGATATTTCCCGCGATAGCGGAGAAGAGACGGGGGAACAAAGGGTGGAATCCCCCATTTTTTTCTTCCCAGTTCGCCATCGCCTGGGAAGGTCGTGCCTTAACCCCTGCTCGCTCGCGTCCTGCCCGAGATGAGTTTGTCCCTGGGATGCTCCTTCAGGTTGAACGAACTCCGGTGGTGGCTCTCGTCCACGACTTTCTCGAACGATTCTCTCTCAATCCCCGCCCCTTTTGCTCTTTCTCGCGACCTCCTCGCAACCTACTCCCTCCTCCCCGAAGATATCGTCCGCCGACTAGAATTTCATCTTCGGCGATCGTACCGCGATTCGCGCCTAGCGATCCCTTCGATCCGAACGCCGAAGACGTGGATCCTTCGATCCAAACGCCGAAGACGTGGATCCATCGATCACGGCTTTGCTCGAACAGACCAACGCCATGCGGCTCGGACGTCTCGGTGAGACCGCCTATTCCAAACGTCCAACTTCCTTATTTTTCATTATTTTTTTATGAGACTTTGATTACCATGTTTGTGGCATTTTTCTAATGCAAATGATACCAAACATAATATAATTCCGATGATATTTACTCGCGCAATAGACAGTTAAAGTTTCGGGCGCGAGGAAGAATAGCGTTTGGGAAAGAAAGAGACGCAGAGAGTCCTAGTAGCCAGCACATTTCAAAGGCTCGCCGGCAACTGTCCTTCCTTGCGCCCGAAACTTTGACTGTCTATTACACAACTACATATCATCGGAATTATATCAAGTTTGGTATCATTTTGCATTAGAAAAATGCCACAAATATGGTAATCGCAGTCTCGTAAACAAATAATGAAAAATAATATAGGGTTGAAGTACGAATGATGTGTGTGTATTGTACGAATGAACGTGTGTGTATTAACAGACAACCCTATATATAGTTAAATTTATAAAATAGAGAATCGGAACAGAAGAATTCTAAAATTGTAATTGCCAACGAATTGTAAAAAAGAAGATCAGATCGAAACGAACGCGCCCGTGACAAACACGTCTGTCAATGATTATAATAAATACGGCTTTTCCTTACAATAAGGAAGTTGGAAATTGGGATTAGCTATGTTTACATTTCTCGACGACCAAGGCCTCTCGAGCTCGGATGTCCTTCTCTGCGTTCGACAAAACTCAAAGAATAGTGTCTCCGGCTCATAAATGTCCCTCGGCAGACCCGTACCAGGGACTTGTATCGAAAAAGTACTGTATACGATTACTCTCGCGAAGCGTATTAATCGAAGATCGAGAAGAAGTGACAAGACACGCCCAAGCAACCCACCGATCCAAGCTAACCCTATCCGCGTCGATTCGGGGGAAATCGCGAGCGAATTTCGATTCTTCCGTTTAGCATTCCCGTCGAAGGAGGGTGAAGAGTATGGACGACGCCGCGAGTGGTTCGGCAGGTACGAGAATCATCGAGAATCATCGAAATCGCTTCTTGAGACAGGTTCGATCGAGACCGTTGTGCGTCGGAGAACGTCGAAGAGAATCTCTCGACCCTGTCCCGCTTCGAACTATTCGCAACTAGTTCGTCTGGTCCAGGTTCGTCAGCCCCGACGTCGTGACCTTCCAAGACTTTCGAGCACCCTTACCTATCGTCTGCTCGCGTAAACTCCCGGTTCCCCGCGTTCGAGAGAACCACCTTTCTCTGGGCCGACCAATTCCATCGGGGAGAGACAATTGTTCCGCGCTCTTTCTCCGTGTCTACCACGTACCGTTTCGTCGATAGGAGAATCCATTAGAAACCCGATCGTAACGGGCCGTTCCCCCGATCCGTTGGATCCTCCAGTGTGCAGCCAAGGTCGAGAAGGTCTCGGTGGAGCACCTCCTTTCCACGGTTTCACGGTTTCACGATGGGCGAGGTGACGAGGGCGGCGAGGTGGCGAGGTAGCGAGGCGGCGAGGCGACCTTGAATGCGCTATTACGGCTAAGAGCGCGCGCAAACCGATGGATTTTAACGGATTACCTCGCGTCGCGACGCGTCGCCGCGGATCGTTTAATAGCCGTGTCCGTGTACGTGTTCGGTGCTCGTGTTGGATCCAGCCAGCGGTTACGCGTATCGATTATATTACCTAATCGTGGAGCGGACCTCGGGTCCGCGGCCAGTCCGCGAAAACAAGAAACGGTTTCGTTAAATGAAAATAGATCAATCGCGCTCGCCCGCAAGATTCCGAGCCTTGGCATAGTTTGTCCGGAGCTAACGAGAGACGAAGACGACAGGAGAGGGAGCAAGATTATTGTCTTCGTCCTCCGGTAAGAAGGAGAGAGAAAAACGTTCAGCTGCCGGTTCGGGTACCGACTTCTCCGTAAAGTCGCTCCGATTCCTCGGATGTTTTTGATCCTGCGAGAAACGGTTCGTTTCGGAAAAGAGAAAATCGACGCAGTTCGTCGGTGGTAAAGGTCGGATCTCCTTTGCGCGTCTCGACGCTGCGTTTTGTTATTCTAGCGGCGTTTATACTCCATTCGTCATACTTCGCATCGGAAAGGACGGGCTTGTATTGGGCAAATAGAGCTCAGGCTCTTCAACGCCATTTTTATGTACATTATATAAAGAGAAGAATAAACCATAAACCAAAGAAAAGGAAATAAAATTGATAACCCAGAATGCAGTTGCGGTCAGGGAGATGAGACCCTTAACCATGTTCTCTGGCAGTGCAATTTATATGATGCTCAAAGAATGGTGCTTTTAAAAAAACTCTATAGGTTGGGTTTTCAGTTGCCTCTGGACGTCTCTTTGTTTTTGGTTGGGCCAGATATTAGGGCTTGCCGTTGTATCGTGTCGTTTCTGAATGACTGTGATCTGCGTGTGTGAGTGTTTTCCAAAAAGAATAATGTTGATTTGTATGCCATTTTGCTTGATTTATTTTGTATTTTTGTTCATGTATTACCGCCAAAAGTTGTAATAAATCTTTTCTAAGATTTTCTTCAATAAAAAAAAAAAAGAAAAAAAAGAAAAGAGCTACGACGAATGGAGTATGGATCGCAAAACGTTGCGTCTAGACGCGCAAAGGAGATCCGCCCTTAGGCCTTCGCACGCTAGAACGCCTCGCCGCTTGATCAGCACCGCCGTTTCGGTTTTCTTCTATGTAGTTCATAGTTCTATATTGAACATCAGGCATGGGCAAATTTTTGCTCGATCGGTGGCATTTTCAAGGGATACGGCACTGTGACTGCCACGGGGAGCGAGACGCGCGGGGGCATCTCTTGAAAATGCCTCCGATCCAAAAACTTGATCAGTTAAGATGTAAATTTTTTTTTTTTTTTTAAGTCGAAAATCTCATATGAGATTTATTAGAACATAAAGCATATTACATTATAATACAAAATAAAATCAAAAACAAAAACATTAGGAAAAATACAAAACAAACAAAAAAAAAACCATTAGACACGTAAATTACAGGAGTTGATAAACGCTAAGATATAAACACACGCCTTAATATTAGGTTCGGTTATTAAACAACCTATATCTAACGGCAATTGAAATCCAGCTCTAGTAAGATTTCGAATGAATTTTATCCTCTGCTCATTATACAGGTTACACTGCCATAGAACATGATTAAGTGTTTCTTGCTCCTGATTACATTTACAATTAGGGTTATCAATAATGCCAATACGAGCAAGTGAAGCTGCCAAATGATAATGGTCAGCCCTGCATCGATTGATTGTAACAATACATAAGATGTAAATATTAACTCATCAATTGGATGAAAGAAACGTCGAAGAGTAACCGTTTGTCTAGGTATTTTATCGATTTGTTTATCACTGCGTCAATTTGACGCCGAGGGACAGATTCAGTTCGCGAAACGAGGGATAGACGAGGGTTAAAGAAAACACATTTAAGGGGCGGCATTTCGAAGACTTGCATTACGTTGAGAAAATCTACTGCACGGCCCTGATGGCGAAGGTGAGGGCGAACGCGAGGACGAGGGCGAGGGCGAGCCGCAGCCAAGTTCTTTTAAAAGAGAACAACCGTCGAGCGCGTATAATGGCCAGGCCACTACGACAGAAATCTCTCCAGAAGTCTCTACCAGAACAGCTCATCCGGCAATGACGAACATTCTACGGAATAGCGGATCTCGAGCGTGTATCGTTCGTCGCGACCGATATTCCCGTCTCTTTCCTTCCTCTTGTCTCGTTCCCGTTTGTTCTCGTTCACCTTTGGTTCGCTGAGAAGCGCAAAAAGCGTAAGCGTAAGCGTAACAAGCGGCTGATAAATAAAACACGCGTGTCTCTAACCTCGCGATCGGACTCGCCCATGCAGCAACGAAACGCTCTGGGTGGGGTGACTTGTCTTATACGCAATGTCTCAAGACACCCCTGACGGTCTGTATCTCGATCGACGTTCGACCTTCGCCATGCATGCTATGAAAACGTAAATATGTACGTCGCTAACGGAAGTAAAAATAATTATGTCCGGTTGCTTTCCGCATCTATAAAATAACGAGCTACTTGAAAATCAGTCGGCTTTGTAAAATAGAAAATTATTTTCATTCTTAACGCACTACCGACCGGTGATTATTGCATAATTTTGTGTGTAGTACGCGGCTAAACGCAATTGAACCTTCAACAGCGACAGCCATTTTCATTGTGGACTAACAAGTCACCCTCGATAACGACATCTAATACTTTCGCATCAGATTGTAACGTAAATTTCTGTTTCCTTCTGGTAGAGCACAATTATTGAAAATCCTATTAATGGGCTTCGGTGAGTAAAGTGTTAATATTTGGAAGCTGTTGTGGCCACTCGGTATATTCTTGATATCGAATATATCGAATACCAAGTGTTTGTTACCAACGATAACCAATTGTAACGAATAAAAACGAACATCTGACGAAGCGAACAGCGACGAGTCTCGTCAGGTCCGTCGTCGGAGAAAGACGTACGTTTACATAAAGTAAATTGATTCCCTCTGTCTTAATCCCGGCTATCTCTTACATATTATATGTTTAATGAATTGCAAATAATATAAAAACACGATTAAATTCCACTAATGTTTTTACTGTTTGAAATTACACTTGCTTATTTTTGCCGTAAACGTAATGTAATAATCTGTACGTGACAATATTGCACTTGCTAAGTAAACCAATCGGTTCGAAGCAATGATAAATGGAAGATGCGACGTGTATAAATAAATCAATTAAAACAGAAAAGAAAATCAGTGGAGCGATGGTTTTGCGTAGCCGGCAGGTTTCAGTCACGAGTCGTCTCTCGAGCGTCGCGACGCGCGACGGTTGATCTCGAATCGAGCATGTCGACTCACTCTCTGGGGACGAACGCGGCGGCGAAAGGTTTCGAGGCTACGGAACGCATCTCATTCGAGTCTTATCGATCGGTCTCGACGATGTCTCTCGTCGTCGACGGATTGTTTTCGCTTCGCGGAGCAATTAATGGGATTCCCGATCGGGGGTGGGCCTGTGGAAAGGGCGGGAAAAGCCACCTTGGGAGAAAGCACGGCCGAAAATCGGCCGTCCGCCTCCAGTGGGGAGAGGGTTAACGGAGGCGGATCGATTTCCTCGGTTTCAACGGCCGAGAGGATAAAATATTCAGAAGGTCGCTCGACATTAATATCCGATCGGAACTTTCGTAGAAAAGTTTCTGACGGGCGAGCGTGTCTGAGGGCAACGCGAAAGAAAACAACGGGAGAAACGGGGAGGGCAAAGGGATAGAGAGAGAAGGAGAAAGAACAAGAAGAGAAGCAGCTTTGCGGTCGAACGCCCGGAACAATCGAATACGTTCCCTGTGCTGCGGCTGCGGGCTAACCGCGAGAATTCCACGACGTACCGCGACGCGTTCCACGATATTCGATCTTCATAGACTGGTCGTTGCAGGACAAACTTTTAAAAATTTCGAGAAATTCTCTGATGATCGAGCGATTTCTTCCTCGCCAGATCGGTGCGCGTTTCGCGTACGAAAGATCGGTTGCAGTCGCGCAAAGAGGACGACATTCGACCATGTTTGGATGGAGAGTAACACAATGAATTCCACGATCTTCGATCTTCGAAGACTGGCCTGGTCGTTGCAGGGCAAACTTTTAAAAATTTGGAGAAATTCCCTGACGATCGAGCGATTTCTTCCTCGCTAGATCGGTGCGCGTTTCGCGTACGAAAGATCGGTTGCAGTCGCGCAACGAGAACTACATTCGTACATGTTCGGCTGGAGAGTAACACAATGGATTCCACGATCTTCGATCTTCGAAGACTGGCCTGGTCGTTGCAGGGCAAACTTTTAAAAATTTGGAGAAATTCCCTGACGATCGAGCGATTTCTTCCTCGCTAGATCGGTGCGCGTTTCGCGTACGAAAGATCGGTTGCAGTCGCGCAAAGAGAAGGACATTCGTTCATGTTCGGCTGGAGGGTAACACAATGGATTCCACGACCTTCGATCTTCGAAGACTGGCCTGGTCGTTGCAGGCAAACTTTTAAAAATTTGGAGAAATTCTCTGATGATCGAGCGATTTCTTCCTCGCTAGATCGGTGCGCGTTTCGCGTGCGAAAGATCGGTTGCAGTCGCGCAAAGAGAAGGACATTCGTTCATGTTCGGCTGGAGAGTAACACAATGGATTCCACGATCTTCGACTTTCATAGACTGGCTTGGTCATTGCAGGACAAACTTTTAAAAATTTCGAGAAATTCTCTGATGATCGAGCGATTTCTTCCTCGCCAGATCGGTGCGCGTTTCGCGTGCGAAAGATCGGTTGCAGTCGCGCGAAGAGAACTACATTCGTTCATGTTCGGCTGGAAAGTAACGCGATGGATTCCAAGATTTTCGATCTTCGTAGACTGGCCTGATCATTGCAGAGAAAATCTACTAAAAATTTCATGAAACCCCCTGATTATCTAGCGATTTCTTCCTCGCTAGATCGGTGCGCGTTTCGCGTACGAAAGATCGGTTGCAGTCACGCAAAGAGAACGACATTCGTTCATGTTCGGCTGGA
This sequence comes from Lasioglossum villosulum, assembly GCA_963971365.1. Classification (NCBI taxonomy): domain Eukaryota; kingdom Metazoa; phylum Arthropoda; class Insecta; order Hymenoptera; family Halictidae; genus Lasioglossum; species Lasioglossum villosulum. The sequence goes on along the minus strand of OZ020503.1, from coordinate 22,886,213 downwards.
AAGTAATGCAATGAATTCCACGATCTTCGATCTTCGAAGACTGGCCTGGTCGTTGCAGGACAAACTTTTAAAAATGTGCGATTTCTTCCTCGCTAGATCGGCGCGTGTTTTGCGTACGAAAGATCGGTTGCGGTCGCGCAAAGAGAACAACATTCGTTCATGTTCGGTTGGAAAGTAACGCGATGGATTTCACGATCTTCGATCTTCATAGACTGGCCTGATCGTTGCAGAGAAAATCTACTAAAAATTTGGACATATCCCCTGGTGATCGAACGATCTATCCTTGGGTCGACCGGTTCGCGCTTCCGTGCGACCGCGTTCACGCGAACAGAACAACGGGACTCGTCCTCGTTTGGCTGGAGGGTGAGCGCCGAGCGCGAGTCGAGCGGGTTAATTATTCCGGTAGTTAGTTGGGCGTGAAATAGTTGAGAAACCGAGCCCGTATAAAGTGGATCGGAGGCTTATCGGGGTAGGGTGAGAACAAGAGACACACGCGCGCGCTCGTCGAGGCGCGGATCTAGCTAATTAACCGGGGCGAATGATTGTTGGCAGAGCGTTGAGTCGGTTGTCGCGCGTCGCTCATTGCGCGTAGGGGTGGCTGTAGGGGTGTAGGGGAGGCCGCCAGCCGTGCGTACCAGCCTAGAGCCTGAGCCGGTCGTCTGTTTCCAGGCGCGACTGGCAATACACTGTGCAATTCCCCTTGTCACGTGTAATGGTTTCTTCTAGAACATGAAAAACTCGAGGCACAATAAACCGCTAAAATTATGACTGCAGGCGGCTTACAGCATACGCATCGGCGCATCGTTCGGGCAATGCCGATAGAATGGCTCCCGAGTCCCGAGGAGATGGCAAAGGAGCGAAGGGGCAAGGGTTCGCCACCGCCGAACGGAGGGAGCGAAAGCTTGAAAAAAAGGAGCCGGAAGGCGGAGAAAACGCCGGTAACGACCGCGTGCCTCGACTCGACTCGACTAGGCGAGCGAGTTCGACGATCACGCGGAACTCGGTGGCAATTATTGTTAGCCGCACCGTCACATTTTCCACCCTTCTCGCCCCCTCGTGTCTTCGGATCGGCTCATCATGAATCACGCGGAACGCGGCGGCAATTATTGTTAGCCGCACCGTGCCCGTTACATTTTCCACCCTTTTCGCGGTGGAAAACCCACCCTCGGGTCCTTCGATCGACTAATCCGTCGACTCGTCGAAGGTCGCCTCCCTGGAGACGAGACAGCCTCCGCTTTTCTCCGCGGTTTCCTCTCTTCCGTTCTCGGCTCGCCCGGCCTTCTCGCCTCCGTCGCGCGATCGTCGGCGTCGTGTCGTCGTCCGTGCGTCGTTATCTCCTCCGTCGTCGTCTCCGGCGTTGTCTCCGGAGATTTCATATTCGTCCTTGACGGCTGGGCGAAACGGTAAAGCGAACGGTGGCGCGCTGTCGACGACGGCTGTTGAGACGCATAAATTCTTACGGTATCTTACGTAGTCCGAGCATCCCGAAATGGCTCGCGCTTCGCTGTCGAAGGGTGGCGAGAATATAAACGTTGTTTTTACACGGTGTCATTACTCACGCGCTGTAAAACCCAACGTCCCCCTGCCGTGTTTGGCCCCCGAGGATGTCGCGCGCGCGCGCGCGCTCTATTCTCGCCGGAAACTCGCCGGTTTCCCTTCCTTCTACCTCTAACCAACGCCGTTTCCCTTATCCAAACCGCGTTGTATCGCATCGCATCGTATCGATTTCGAGTGGCGGCTACAGAGAACCGAATACGCCGCCTCCGAGGATAACCCTGTTAAACCGAAGAACATCGGCGTTTAACTTCCTCGATTACCTACAGAGAGGTCTCCGGCAGCGCACTTCCATCGTCGTCACAGTGGTCCAAACGGGCCATTTAGCTGGACAAAATCCAAAAAATGGAATTTCCGCAGAAAATTTCTCGCTGCGATGAATGAGAAGCAAGGCATCGAATAACAAGAATGTTTTTCCCTTTTTATCACCCCACAATAAATATTTTCTCACGAACAACTCATTTTTCAACTTTGTACTTCTTCATCGTCGTTCGATACCTCGATGTTCGTTAGCATATCTCGTTGTGAGTACCTAGTAGTGGAAATACTTGTCGAATTTGTCACTCTATGATGGATACCAGCATGAACCGTAAGAACAAGACCCGAATAAAACTTAAATATACTTGAAACGTGTATAGCACTTAAACTTTCACAGTCTCGCAAGAAAAAGCTTCAAGATGGAACATGTTGGAACTTCTTTACAGAAGTCTAGAGTGTCCGAAAAAATCAATTCTATTTGCTCCTACTTGCTCCTTTTAATTTGAAAAAGTTTTTAATAATCCAATGTCGATGTATCGCGAATCATCTCTATCATTCTCTTCTACGTAAGCCACAAACGACAAAAAGGTATCGAAACATGATTGGAGTAAAATTTATAGCGTAATTTTGGCCCCACAAATTTATGCAAACGATTTTGAAAATTTATAATTTTTTTTTAAATTTTGAAAATAATTTTTTTCAGAACATTTTTGTACAGATTTGTGAGCCTGAAAACATGATATCACTTTTACTCGAAACGACAAATGCCTAATTGCCACCACGATGTTTCAAACATTTCGGATAATCCAGCAAGAAAATATTTCCCACAAAAGTTAATCGATCAGTCGTCTATAAATCCCAATAAAAAAATGTCACAAAACTCTTCGGTTTTAATAAAAAAATATGATTCTGTTAATTTTTTATATACAACTAAGTATTTTTTATTACATATTGTTGTAGCTGATGTCAAGACGAATCCAATGACCTACTTAACTAGAGCTTTCAGTCTTAAAATAATACGAGAATAATTTCGTCCAGCTAAATGGACCGTTTAGACCACTGTGCCATTTCAAGTTCGAGATCGCGCTCGATCCTCTCCGAGATTAAACATCGATCGACATAACGGATCGAGGACTGCTGGATCTTCGATCCGAAGGAGCGTGAATCGCTACGGCCTCGTCTCAGAACGGAATTTATCGGGTTCCTAGATTAAATCCGATAATGCGTCTGATCTAAGACAACGACTCCGACTTCGGCCCCAAAATTTCATCATCGCGTGGCGGTGTGCCTTCTGAACTTCTCCAAGATGAAATATCGATCGAAACGGTGGATCTAGATGGCCGGCACTTCGATCCAACGGAAGGTGGATCGCTGAAGAGGGAACTTTTGAGTTTCCCATCGGCAAATTGTTTCATCTAGGCCCCATCTCCCTCCAAGGAAGATGTCCGCAAATTAATCCGGTTCCGAGGGACCCTACGAATTTCGCGGGCAACGCAGATTAGTCGTCAGCCGGACGTTTCGCCGATTCAATAAGATAATGCATCCGTCCACGGCTAGGAATCCTCCAGCCCCAAAATCGGGGGTGGAGACCATCGTCGTCTCTTCGTTCTCCCCGGTAAGGGCTGCCGGACCAGCGAAAGCTACTCGATTCGATTACCCGCCAACGAACATTGCACGTAAGAGGAACGGCACGAACAGAGAAAGGGGGAGAGAGAGGGAGAGAGAGGGAGAGAAAACCACCCCCGCGCCGAAAACGGAGAATACGAGAACGCGGTCTCGACGATCGAACGCGAAGATTCCGGGGTAACAACCCTAACCAAGGATTGCCGGATATCCGCGAGGATCAATGGCAGATCGAAAGCATCGCGTCTCGCTCCTTCGCGAAAAAGGAAGAAGGGTGGGTGGCGACGACGGCGCGGTGACAGCTCATAAAAATGTTCGCGACGGTAATTCCGAGCGCGCGGAACGTCGTTGGAATACTCGTTAACATTTTTCGCGTGCCCTCGCGGCCCAACCCGGCCCGACAATCGCGGGTCTCGCACCACGTCGGCGTACGCCGCGCCGATTACGAATCGCGCGGATTCGCGAGTTCGCCTCGTCGATGCTCAGCTATTCGACGATTCAGCGATTCCCTGGCTCGCCGATGTGTCCATGTTCGATCGAGCGCAACGACGCCAGCCCTTACGATTTTCGTAACTTACGTGGACGAAAAAAATATGGAACAAAAAGTTTCTCCCCCCGGTAGCCGCCGCGGATCGATACCGGGGAGGCGGTGGCGGTTTATAGTTTCTTTAGTTTCTTCAAAAAGGATGACGTGTTCGTTGGCTATCTATAGAGACGGCGATATTAACGTTAAAGTATCGCGGAGGGCGCATCACGGTTTACGGTGCGCCCATCGATGCGATTCCGCGGTACCGGCCGACAACAAATTTCTCTTCGCATGGTCTTTTTTTTTGTTAAGGGGGTAGGGTACCCACGTGACTCGTTGTTATCATTGTGACCAACCCCCGCGCAGAAAACAAGGAGGGTTATAGAGTTGAAGACCGAGAATATTGTAAATATTGTAAATAAATATTAGTGTAAGAGTACCTTTAGAAAAGAATAATTCCGGATATTCCAATGTATTTTTCAATCACAAAAAGTTCCGGAAATTCTAATGTATTTTTCGATCACAAAAAGGTTTCTCCTGCTAATTTAGGGACCCACGCGCGCTTCATTTAACCTTCCTCTCTCAAATAAGCCCTCACTCAGCTCAATACATAATCGTACGAGAACGTGAAGTGTGTTCCCGTTATCGCATTCAATTGTTCCCCGGATTCCGTTGATGAAGGGCAATGAAGGGCAAGTATGTAGAAGCAATTTTAGTTCAGCTACTTGGACGAGATGGCGTTTAGTCGGAAGAATTATCAGCGTAGTTTCTTAACAACGAAATTGTAAAGGGCATGAAGCCACTCGGATCCATTAATAGCAATAAAGATGATGATTAAAAGGAAAAAACCTGTAATCATAGCGAAATTGAAGCGTTAGATCGATGCAAATGTATGTTCATCACTGTTGTCAAATTGGTTTTTCGCGCGGGGGTTGGTCACAATGAAAAATACCATGGTCACGTGGGTACCCTACCATCTTAAAGTTTAAAAACAGTCCACCTCCCGGGACAGCCAATGGGCTGCCCCTCTACTACGCTGTTTCGCTTGATAGCCTTCCGGGGACCTACTTTTCGCATATACGCGCGGCGCCAACACGAATTTCCCACGCATGTTCTTGCCTTCGCTCTCTTCGCCTGGCCTATTCCCGGGAAAACCTTGAAATTTCGCAATTTTTCCGGGTCTCGCGTGGGTAACACCGCGAACCTCGAGTCGCTAACCGCGAGTGCATTGCTCCCGGTAACCATCGTCGATCGGTGGGACACGTTCGTTTCGGTAGTCTTGCGTTCCACGCGGTTTATCGGCTATCGACACAGTTACGGAGATCGATACTCGCCAAAAGCGAAGAGGCGACCAACAACGTTCGCACGCGGTTCAAACTTGTGGGAAATGTCAACGATCGATCTTGGGTCGACACCCGGTGATTGGAATTGTCGAGTCGTCTACGTGCGTCGTCGCTGAGATTTGTGATCGTTCGACGGCAGAAGGAACGTGGAAACGGTTTCGCGGTTGGGAGTCGTGGCGGCATGAATCACTCCGACGGAATGAAACCTCCTTGTCCGTTTCCGCGAGCCACGAGCCTATTGGCCAGAGGTAAAAGGTGCCGCGCAAGCTAATGATGCTTAGTCGATGATCCGGCGATCGGTTCGAGAGAGTCATGAACGATAGCTGGACCCGCAACACAGAGAGAGAGAATTATGAAACGGATTGCAACATCGGCTCGTTAACGGGGGACCAGACCCTCTGATCTGAGTATTTATCAGTGTAACCAACCTGCATGCTGAAAAACAGTTTGACAACAGTGATGAACATACATTTGCATCAATCTAACGCTTCAATTTCGCTGTCAATACAGGTTTTTCTCTTTTTATCAATATCTTTATTGCTATCAATGGATCCGAGTGGCTTCAAACCCTTTATATTTTTGTTCTTACGAGTCTACGCTGATAGTTCTCCTGTCTAAACGCCATCTCGTTCGAGTAGCTGAACTAAAATTGGTTCTACACTTGCTCTAGACTCTGTCTGTATCGCTCTGTATGAACCAAATATGGGGAAGTTGAGTAAAATCAACGGGAAACCAGTTTTTGTACTCACACGAGCATATTACGAGCTGTGTGAGGGCTCATTGTAAAGAGGAAGGTTCGTCGCAGGTCGCTCAGCTCATGATTCAAGTCGAAAAAATCATTTTGTACTAGAAAAATACATTAGAATCTGCGGAATTCTCTCTAGTTTTTCCCCCTACTTTGGTCACTCGTATTATCTATATAATAAAAATGAAATGCTGTTCGTTGGTCACGACATCACGTGAGAACGGCTGAACCGATTTGGCTAATTGTTTTTTTTTTAATGTTCGTTGTAGTCCGAATCAGGTGTTTAGGGTAAAAAAAATTGGAAAAGTCGCCCGGAAACATGAAAATTCAGGAAAAACTAAAAGTGCTTTTTAAATCATATTTCAATAGAGCAAAAAAACGAACGTTACAGCTTTTAATCAATATGTCCATAGGAATTTACATTATCCACGTCTATTTTCTATAATGATCACTGCGAAATACGTATTTTTCTCATTTTTACTTTGTTTACGCAACCAAACGTATTGAAATTTGAACAGGACAACGTCTGTCAGGTCAGCTAGTTAGATATAAACATAATCTAACGAAATCATGAGCTGAGCGACCAGAGATCAACTTTCCTCTAAGTAATGAGCCCTCGCACAGCTCGTAACATGCTTGTATAAAAGCAAAAACTGGTCTCCCGTAAACACGGTTTTCGCTTGTTTTTCTAGTAATATTCTAGTCATATCCACGGGTACGGTACCCCCTTAATTTACCGGTGCTGGCAGGAGCACGAATGCTAGATACGGATACGCGGCGTAACGTGCGGGAATAAACGCTCGCCGGTATTACCGCCTCTACCTCCGGCCGGCTCTATTACCCTTATTGTTAAACTTAGAGTTAGCGAACTACGGAGCGAACTATAGATCGCCCCGGTCCCGGCCCCGGCCCCGGCCCCGGCCGCGGCCGTTTCTCGTCGCCCGTTGCCCGTCACCCATCGCACGTCGCCCGCTTCGGAGCCGCCGCAACACCCATCGCCGAACGCCACGTGGCCGCGAGCGTGTGGCTACGCGTGCACGCGGACCAAGGTGTCATCGGTGACGTTCGCAGATTTCTTTCTTGCCGTGTGTGCTTTCCTTTCTTTCTTCCCTCTGTTCCTCTTTCCTGGTCTCGTTCTCTTCCCGCAAACGCGAACGTAAGCGTAAACGCGTACGCGGACGACGCCTCCGCAGGTTTTCGGTGTGTCGGACGTCGAACCGGTACGCGCGTACGCGCGTTCTCGAAAAAAGTAGCAAGAACGACTCGAACTCCGCGTGACAGTTACTCGAACGAAAATAAAGAACGGAAAGAGAACGGGCCGCGGAGGGAGGCACGGCAAAGGTGCGCGCGGTTTGATCCGTGCCGGTCGCGTCGGTGACGTGGCCACCCGCTGAATAATAAACTTATTTGCTCCGTAAACCGTAACAGGTGGAGAGCATTACCGCCCCCGCGGTATGCGGTCGCAATAATCATCGTAATGAGACTTCGTCGCGTAATCGTTACGGTCGCGGTCGTGCAAAGGGAAAAATAGATTTATTCGTCTCGCTAGAGGGGAGGTGGACTTTCAAATGACTTAAGGGGGTAGAGTACCCACGTGACCATGGTATTTTTCAGTGTGATCAACCCCCGCGCGAAAAACCAATTTGGCAACAGTGATGAACATACATGTGCATTGATTTGCATCTATCTAACTCTTCAATTTCGCTATAATTACAGGTTTTTTTCTTTTAAGCATTATCTTCATTGCTATTAATGGATCCGAGTGGCTTCATGCCCTTTGCACTTTTGTTGTTAAGAAACTACGCTAATAATTCTCCTGACTAAGCGCCATCTCGTCCAAGTAGCTGAACTAAAATTGCTTCTACTCACCCTTCATGAAGGGAATCTGGGAAACAATTGAATGCGATCACGGGAACACACCTCACATCCTCATACGATTTTATATTGAGCTGAGTGAGGGCTCATTTGAAAGAGGAAGGTTAAACGAAGCGCGCGTGGGTCCCTAAATAAGCAGGAAAAATCTTTTTGTGATCGAAAAATACATTAGAAAATCCGGAATTTTTCTTCATTTGTTTTCCCTACTTTGGACAGTCACATTACTGGATATAAACATAATGTAACTGAAGTTGGACCCACGCGCGCTTCGTTTATCCTTCCTCTTTAGAATGAGCCCTCACTCAGCTCAAAATATAATGATATGACGACGTGAGGTGTGTTCCCGTAAACCCCTGTTTTCACTTGTTTTCTGGTAATATTCTGGTTAGATTCTAGTAATGTCACGTGGGTACTCTACCCCCTTAACGAAGTTAAACGCGGCTCTCGCGGCTGCTAGCTCGCGTCGCGCGCCCGTTCAACGCGTTATAAGCATCAAGAATTACACCTTGCTGCTAAAGACGGGGTTTATACGTGCTCGTCTCCCCGCCTGCCTCGACAGCCTAGATACGGCATCGATGCCGTACGCTCGTCTAGCCCGACTTTACCGCGCCTTCTTCGGCCTCCGACTCTGTCCACGTGTTTTCACCGGTACTCCGTGTGTTTACCGAAAGTTTTTCGCGTGGCTAGCCTCCCGCGGGATCCATAAACCATTCACCGTCGAGACGAGCCGAGCCGAGCCGCGATAAACGCGATAAACGCGAGCAACCCTAACCCGCGGACAAAAGTTCCGCCCGCCGGAAAGTACGGAACTTCTGCGAGTCTCCTGCCGCGACTGCGTCTCCCCGACCGCGACGCCTCACAGTGGTCCGAATTAGAAAATCGTGTGACATTTTGCCGAAAAATGAACATTCTTGCATCGACATGTACAAAGTTTGCATTATTTCTTAAATATCCACCTAGCTCGAAAATAAAGAAATTAATATAATAAAATAAAAATTGTAATCGTAACGAACACTTAAACTTGGACATTTTGAAAGTAGTATGTTTCGCAGAAGAAAGATGGTTATCTTGATCTGGATGCCCTGGCTAAGGTGTTTAATATTTTTTCTCCGTTCTTCTTTTAAAATGAAGAGCATTCCTTTAAGATAAGAATTTACACTGAGAATTAAAAATTAATTTAAATAATGTATTTAAAAAATAATGCACTGTGTAGGCACAGAAGTTGTCAAAATTCCTCAGCTTTGATAAGGAATATCTTTTGAGTTCCAAATAGTACCGCATTATTACAAATTGTACTGTTTTCAGTACACTTTCCTCTATATAGTTATGCACGATTTACTTCCCACATTGTCCCTCCACGCAAGTTATTAGTGTTTAAAGCGTATCATAGGTTTAACTAAATCACCCAATAAAGTAAGTAAAATGTTAATAAAAATAATTAAACAAACACTAAACATATTAAATTATTTATCATTAACAAGTGATTATTTCTTCATATTTTTCAGTAAACATTTATTCCCTATAACTTTTACAAAAGTTATGCAGAAGTGTCACTAAATTTATTGATTCGGACCGCTAATAAAGTTTTTATTATTATAAATTATTAGAAAAAATAGTTCGTAAACTTATATTTAAACAATCTTACTTTTAATAAAAAAATATCTATGAAAATTAATTAAAAAATATTGTTTAACAAATGCACAAAATATTTAATTACCTATAGTTAAAAATTACTATTTTTTAAATATTTTCAGTGAAAATTTCATTGCTATATTTCCAATGGTTCGAAAGTTATAACAAAATGTCACTGAATTTCTCCATCCGGACCACTGTGCGCCTGGGTCCCATTCGACCCGGTTACTCCACCGAGCAGTCGACGCTCGAACGGATCGCTGTTTGACGCACGAGCAATTATTAAACAGCGAATTTAAGGGCGTACGGTTTCACGTGGATATGAGGCACAGGATATTGATCATATATTATGGCAATGCCCTATCTATGATACTCGTAGATTAAAATTTATATATAACCTAAGATTACGGGGTTTTTCTCTTCCCATGTCATGTAATGTTTTACTCCACAGACCTACGAACAGTGTATGTAAGATCTTATGTTCCTTTCTGGATAATTGCGGATTATGTATGTAATGTCACGTACTGTTAATATGTCGTTTACTGTAACGATTAATGTCATGTAATTATTACTTTAACCACACATTAGTTAATAAGATTTCTCGTAATACTGTGTATGTAATACTGATTGCAGAATAACCTCTTATTTGAGGTTCCTATTGCACAAATAAAACTAGCTGGTTATTGTTGCTCGCTCGCTTCGCGAGCTCGCGGGTAGGACTGCTCTTGCGAAAGGGTTAGTGGTACGCATTGCTAGTGGGGCATACAGCTCTTAATGGTTTTTTTATTTATTTTGTGTATGACTCTCCACGAGCCACACAAAGAACTTCCCGATTCGTCAGTTGTAAGCGGTAACATTAGCATTAGTTGCATAATTAAGAAAAAAATTTTTTTTTAAATTAAAAAAATTTTTCTTTTTTAATTAAAAAAAAATTTGTTTTAAATAAAAATGAAATATATATAATTACGTTTGTTTATTCGGTGGAAAATTTCCATCCTCTCGTATAAATTGCATTCTTGCATGAACTTCTTTCGAAAAAAACTAAAAAAACTAAAAAATCTAAAAAACTACTTGACCAATATGGACCAAAATCTAATCAGCTCTAAGTTACGACGGGGCACATCGATTGCATCATTCATCATTCTGATCGCATTGTTACTTTTTCAGAAAACGTTAACGAAAAATTTGATAACATAAAAACGGCCATACGCACACACACACACACACACACACACACACACACATACTAACAATTTGATAAAAATAGTCTAAAATGACTTCAATAACCATGAAACGTGAAGATCTGCTAAAAAATCGATTTTCGATTTTCGGGGTAATTACAGTAACTTCCCTATGAATCGGGAAGTTAAAAAAGGGTGTACGGTACCCCCGTGACATCCCTAGAATTTTACTAGAATATTACCAGATTCTGGGCCAGAACATAAGTTTACGGGAACGCGTGTCTCGCGTCCCCATACGAGAATATTTTCAGCCGAGTCAGGGCTCGTTCTAAAGAGGAAGGTTAGAAAAAGAATGGTTAGAAGGTTAGAAGAATTGAAAAAAATTGTCAGGTTATTTTCAACCTGTTAAACATATTAAAAAAGAAAGGAAATTTCTGTTTCACTCGAGTTTGTCGTAATTCCGGTAGAAAAGTTTGATCTCTCGTAGAGATTCGCTGTCTACTAATTGTTCTCCGTGCCTGACGAGAAGTCTCCTGGCAAGAATTCGAAAGGAATGCGACAGCAAGCCGTCCGATTGGTCCATTCCACGCGCATTTTCGCTTCCACCTGAATTATTGGCTAAAACGTGTGCCGACAAATCATTGGCTGCGAGCGAGGACATCGTTTGCCCCTGTGCCGTCTCGAGGGACAACTTGCGGGATACAGAGAGTACCTGGCGCGGTGCGACGACATCAGCCGACAATTTTATTACGATTTTATTGCGGCCCGAGTAATTCATTCGACGTCGTAAAGCGTTCCTCTCGCGTCGCTGCACCGCCCCGCGAGTCTAATTCTTCCAAAGAAAATCGTTCTACGTAGAATACTCTCGAAAACGGAAAGAAACAGACCAATACTGTACGGATAAGACCGTACGATCGAAGTGAACACTTCCGTGTTGATTGCACACCTGTCTGGTCCTCGCTCGCTCCTCTAAACTGGCCTCCTGCAAAATTACCCGAACTGCGTTTCACGTGGGAGCGTGACGGATCAGACTAAAGAAAATTTCACTCGAAAAAACATAGCAAATTCAACGGAGATCTTCCTTTCGACGCTGTACAGGGTGTCCCAAAACTAGTGTAGGAGCGGAAAATGGGAGGTTGCTTGGGTCATTTGAAGCAACATTTTCCTTTACAAAAATGGCGGCCTCGGCTTTGATTAGGAGTTATTAACGAAAAACACGGACCAATCAGAGCGCGAGGTAGCACAGTGGGCCCGACGCGCCAACCGTCGATTGGCCGGACGTGGTATCGCGTGTCTAGATCGCGCTCTGATTGGTCCGTGTTTTTCGTTAACAACTCCTAATCAAAGCCGCGGACGTCATTTTTGTAAAGGAAAATGTCGCTTCGAATGACCCCAGGAACTCCCATTTTCCGCTCCTACAGTAGTTTTGGGACACCCTGTATATCGTTCAGAGATCGCGATACATTCGGGCGGCGAGTGTTCCGCAGAATGTTTTCCCAATTAGAAACGAGACTCGTTTAGATGAACGTCGCGCTGATTCGAAACCGATATCGGCATGCTGTTCCGAACATTTGTCATGCACGCCCACGCGGAGCGGAGCAGCGAAGAGCAGAGCACAAGTTCATTTACGGCCGACACTCGAGCAGTTCATTCATCCCTGCGTGGAGTCGTAGTACGCGAGGCGAGGCGAGGCATGGACAAGCGTATTCTCCAGTTTGCCGGAAAAATGGGCGATCTCGAGCGCTTCGGAGAAGAACGAAGTGAGGATTGAACGCGAGAGAACGGCGGAACAGGAACGAAGAAGAAGAAGTAGAGGGAGAAGAAGAAGAATAGAGACTCACCGGGTTCGGCAAACGTGATGATCTCGGAGGTCCTCGCGTAAAAGTCGTCCATCTCTTCCTGCGCGTCTTGATCTTCGTGGTCCCCGTAACCTATTCCGGCGGTGTCCTCGGTGGAGCTCTCGGCTTGCTGGTCGAGATTCCGATACGAGTAATCGTCGTCGCCGTAGAGAAACTCGGCCGAGTACGCGTTCTCGTGTTCGTTTCGCGATTTGTCCGGATAACGAAACGTCTGCGCCTCGGCTCTGTAGAGAGTCTCGAGGGCCAGGTGTCTCGGCACCGTGGCCAGCGTCCTGTTCACATCCGGCCTGTTCCTCAGGCCGAGTTTCGTCAAGATCTGATGCTTGATCGCTTCCAGCCGGAGATCGTCCGGGGTGGGCGCGGCGGTGTCTTTCGAACCACCGCCCCGATGCGCCTCGTGCATGTGTTGATGCTGTTGCTGCTGGTGCGGGCAACCGGGGCAGGTTTGATGATGGTTGTTCTGCCTCGGCTGAACCGGCGACAGGGTCAGCCAGCAAATCGCCAGGCCTATCAGTAGCAGATTCGAGGGCAGTCGACAGGTTCCTCTGCCGACGGTGTATCTGAAAGCTGCGACTCGTGCCGTCGGGGGTCCTCGGTCTCGATCTTTGTCTCTGTCCCGATCTCGATCTTGCCGAGATCGACCGGAATCGATCGGAGGCGGATCGAACCGAGAGGTGGCTGCGATACTCTTCTCCGAGAGGCTTTCGTTTCGACCTGCGTTTGAGGTGAGTCCCGCTCTGTACGGCACCTGGTGCATCTCGGCGGCGAGTCACCTCCTCCTCCCCCACCACCTCCTCCCTCCTCTACTAGTGCTACTACTACTGCTACCGGTAGAACCGCCGCTACGGATGCGGATACCACCGAAGAGGACGGTACCGTTCGCCGGTCCGTTCGCCGGTGCGAGCAGGCCGAGCGCGGCGAGCGCGAGCCTATTTCGCAGAGAGTCGACGTGCCGGTGCCGATCCTGCTGATCTTGTTGGTGTCGGTGATGGTACCTGAGCCCGAGTTGTTCTTCTTCTTCCTGTTGTTTCTCCTCTTGTTCTTGTTCTTGCTGTTGTAGCTGCTGTTGGATGTCCGTTGCGGATGTTCTAGCTGCCTCTGACCCGCGGCACGGCGACGAACAACGGCTACGACGTCGACGACGACGACGAGAAGGACCTGTTGAGAGGGCGAGAATTGCGTAGAACGGCGACGAGAACGGCGATGACGACCACGACGACAGAGAAAAGGCATTCTCGCCAAAACCCCCCATTACCAACTACCCGGTGCCGCTGTTTCAGGATCGATCTCACCCGCAAGATGGACCGCCGTAACAACCGGGTACACCCTGCTCGTGTTTTCGGCCATTCGCGCTCCTTTTCGCTGTTGCGGCTTGCACGTCCACAGGTACGTGGCCCACCCCTTCCGACACGGCCACGATCTTTCGCTTCCCCCGCCTCTTCTTCTTCTTCTCGTTTCCCTTTCTCTCGTTCTTCCTCTCTTCCCTGTTCTTTTCCGCTTTCCGCTTTCCCGTTCCTCGCTCCTGTTACCGTTAACCCTCGTTTCCTCGATTCTTCGTGATCTCTTTCTCTCTCTCTCTCCGTCTCTCTGTCGATCCCTCGCGATCCGTCTCTCCGCTCGTTCTTCTACTTTGGTCTATCTATCTATCTATCTAGCTATCTATCTATCTATCTATCCGTCCAACTATCTATCTAACTATCTACCTATCGCTAAATATATCGGTTCTCTGGTCCTATCTTGTTCCCGTTCGCACTGTTTCACTGACGACGATCGTCACCCTCCCGATCACGTCGATCATACCTTGCCCTCGTGCCTCTCGTGCCACTCGTGACTCCCGTGTGCCTGTCGTTTCTCGCCGCGACCGGACCGAGAGATCTCGCGTTCGATTCCGATCCTGATCTCGATCCTGGTACTGTCCTCGAGAGCCTCGACTTTTACCAGAGGGAGAACCGGGTTGTTGACCCTAATTCCTCTCCGCGAACTCCGTCCACGTTCCCCGCACAACTTCCGAGAAACGAGAGAAAGAGAGAGAGAGAGACGATCGATTTCTCTTTTTCTTCGTCGTTCGATGTTCTCCCTTTGACTCCGTTTTGTTTCCTCCGATATTCGTTGGAACGGCGTGCTCGCGTTCTCCGCCCCGATGATCGACTAAGAGCCGCGACTAAGGTCTCCTCGACTTTCTCGGACACTTTCTACGCGTACCTAATGTCTCACTACGACTAAGGTCTTCGGAATGATGCACCATTTAAAAGTCTGCCGCGACCGAACGCGCAACGACAGGCATCCGAGCCGGCGCCAGAGCTCCTTTAGGAGGATCCCGTGGTGGTCCGGCCGGCGAGTAAAGCCTTCTTCACCACCTTCCGCTGGCGGCTGCCGCTTTGTTCCGGCGTGCCGGCACTCGTTCCTACTGTACGTCCGAGCGGAACCGTGATCCGATGAACCGCGTGTTCCTGACGTGCACGAGCCTCTCCGTGCATGTAGATCCCGCCTGCATCCTTCTCCGCCCTCGATCTATCCGTGGATCCGTGCGACGAACGTGTCCGATACCGCCGATACCGTTGCAACCAACGACCAACCCGACCAACGCACCGTTCTTTCACGGTTCTTCCTATTTTTACCCAATTTTCTACTATGTCCCACGATCCTCTTCTCCCGATCGTCCTTTTACTTTTCGTTCCCTCGCCTCGGTCGCGGTTCCCACGAGCCACCGATATCGTCCACGATAACGCGAGACGAAACGCCGAAGGATCCCTGTAACGACCGAAGCACGCTTGTCGGAGGCGCGCCGGACACTGAGGGGCATCCACCACCACCACCACCACTACCAATACCGATACCACCACCGCCGTACCATCACCGTCGACAGCAGCAGCAGCACCAGCACCAGCACCAGCACCAGCAGCACCAGCACCAGTATCAAGCAGTAGCACCACCGCTAGCTACCACCACCACGGACACCACCACCGACCAACGAAACACCATCCACCCACCCACGATATAGGTACTGCAACGACCGGCTAAACTCCCCGATAACTTTATATAGGTGGTCCCCTGTACACGGTGTTCCGAAAACGTTCTCGACCACGCGAAAACGACGCACCACCCGAAACTTTTTGCCCACGATTATACCTTCTTCCCTCCTCTACCTTGTTCTTCTGTTTCTTCAAAATTTCCTCTCTCGGAAATGCGACGGAGGAAAAGGTTCAAACTTATTGCACCTTCTCTCCTCCTCTTTCTTCCTCTCCCTCTTCCGATTCTAGAAAGTTTCTTTTTTCATGTGGGAAGTACGTTCGAACTCATTGCACCTTCTCTCCTTCTCTTCCTTCCCCTTCTGATTCTAGAAAATTTCTTTCTTTTATGTGGGATACGTTCGAACTTATTGTACCTTTTTTTCTCCTGTTCGTTCTTCCCCAAAGAAGTTTTTGCCGACGATTATACCTTCTTTCCCTGTTTCTTCAAAATTTCCTCTCTCGGAAATGCGACGGAGAGAAAGGTTCAAACTTATTGCACCTTCTCTCCTCCTTTCCCTTCCTCTTCTTCTGATTCCAGAAAATTTCTTTCTTTTATGTGGGATACGTTCGAACTTATTGTACCTTTTTCCTCTACCTTCTTCCCCTGTTTCTTCAAAATTTCCTCTCTTGGAAATGCGTCGGAGAAAAAGGTTCAAACTTATTGCACCTTCTCTCCTCCTCTTTCTTCCTCTCCCTCTTCCGATTCTAGAAAGTTTCTTTTTTCATGTGGGAAGTACGTTCCAACTTATTGCACCTTCTCTCCTCCTCTTCCTTCCCCTTCTACTGATTCTAGAAAATTTCTTTCTTTCATGTGGGAAGACACGTTCGAACTTATTGTACCTTTTTTTCTCCTGTTCGTTCTTCCTCAAAGAAGTTTTTGCCGACGATTATACCTGCTTCCCCTGTTTCTTCAAAATTTCCTCTCTCGGAAATGCGTCGGAGAAAAAGGTTCAAACTTATTGCACCTTCTCTCCTCCTCTTTCTTCCTCTTCTTCTTCTGATTCCAGAAAATTTCTTTCTTTCATGTGGGAAGACACGTTCGAACTTATTGTACCCTTTTTCTCCTGTCCGTTCTTCCCCAAAGAAGTTTTTGCCGACGATTATACCTTCTTCCCCTGTTTCTTCAAAATTTCCTCTCTCGGAAATGCGTCGGAGAAAAAGGTTCAAACTTATTGCATCTTCTCTCCTCCTCTTTCTTCCTCTTCTTCTGATTCCAGAAAATTTCTTTCTTTTATGTGGGATACGTTCGAACTTATTGTACCTTTTTTCTCTACCTTCTTCCTCTGTTTCTTCAAATTTTCCTCTCTTGGAAATGTGTCGGAGAAAAAGGTTCAAACTTATTGCACCTTCTCTCCTCCTCTTGCTTCCCCTTCTTCTGATTCTAGAAAAATTCTTCCTTTTATGTGGGATACGTTCGAACTTATTGCACCTTTTTTTCTCCTGTCCGTTCTTCCCCAAAGAAGTTTTTGCCGACGATTATACCTTCCTCTTCTATTTCCCGAAAGTTTCTATTACTTCTCTCGGAAACGCAGCGAACGGTTACGCTACGAGAAGAGAAACGTTGGCGAATCGAGTTTGTTCGTCGTTGGCTTCGGCGAATCGCGATCGAATCGCACGATCGGACGATGGACTTTGACGGAGACGTGTCCAATACGTATCGTCTGCACGCGAGAGCGGGTAGGTTTCCCCAGCCGCGTGAAGAGTCGCTCTCTGCCTGTCTCTGTCTGTTGGTTGACGCGTTCCAGCCTGATCCGCGTTTTCTGCCGTTCATCGGCACATCTTTTGGCACGCGTGTACAGCGCACAGGTATCGCTCGCGCGCAAGCGTTCCAGGTCCGGGGACAAGAATTGAGAGAGAAAGAGAGAGAGAGAGAGAGAGAAAGAGAGGAGAGTTAGACAGAGGGGGCGAGAATAATTTGACTTTGTTCGGCGCACGGTGCGCCGGTCGTTTCTCTTGCTCTCGAGGATCCTCCGGCTAACAGGGAAAGAGAGGGAGACGGAAAGAGGGAGGAGAACGGGAGACAAGGGTTGTTCCAACGGCCACCACGTGGCTGACGCGTGGTACCACGGCCGCTTCCGCTGTGCTCGCGAGAGACGAGGAACGGGAACGAGGTTCGACAGTTTTTTCGGTCGGACCGATCCGATAGATTGGTTCTCGTTGGATTCGTCGCCGTTCTCCTCGATTCTCCGAGAAACGAAGAAACGGAGGAGCCGTTTCGGTGTTCGGAAAGTACCGGTCTCGCAAAATCGAACATTGCCTACAGTTCCCAGGCTTCTTTTGTTCCCGTTCCCGTTTGCGTTTCTCGCGGCAGAGAATACATAGTTTGTCGTTTACGATAGCCGACTGTAATCTCTGCGGTTCTCGCGACAGTCGCTTCTTTCCATGGGCAAGCGAGGAAGGAAGGAAGGAAGGAAGGAACGGCAACGCGGCGAGGGGAAGGAAGACGCAACCGGCAAGATAGAAAGAGAAGCGAACTAGCTTTAAGCATATTGATCAGAAGACGGTAGTTGGCCGAATGCCACGTGGTGATGCTGCGAGAGGCGCCGGTCTCTTCTCCTATTATGAGCCAAGGCTCCTATCCTCCTCTCTTACTTTCTCTACGATCCTCTCTCCTCTTTCGTCGTAATCTTTCCCAAAATCCTTGCTGGTACGGTCCTCTCTTATCTCACCCTCTTTCTCCCCCTCTCGGTCCCCGGTAGTCGTCCTCGTCCCCCCTCACCCTGTCCACGTTTGCGACGTTCTTCTTTCGTTCGTTTCGGTGTACGCACCGAATTTGTGTACGTGCTGCGTACTCGTACACGACGGCGCTACGACGGGAGACTCCCTCTTTCTCCCGCTGTAATCGTATAAGTGAAATTTTCGCGAGATCCGCACGCGGAGCAGGCCGCTTCCAATCAAACCGTTTATTTCTTCCCGGTACCTCGCGGTCCCGTTCCGCGGTCCGTTTCTTCTGGCTCGCATCGATTCCCTGCGAAGACCACCTCGCAGACGACCACGACGGCGGCTTTCCAGCGGCTCTCCGGAGCTACCAAGCCCCAGCATGCGAGACAGCACGCGAGGCTGTGCCGCGCCGCCCAACCTTTCCGATTGAGACGTCGGATTAACAAGCTCGCCCGCATCGTAGAGCTCGAACTTTTACCCGGGTATATGAGATACCCGGGTACCCGAGTACCCATGAGATACCCGGATAGAGCAAAACTACCCGGGTATCTCATGAGATAGCCAAGGACCCGGGTACCCGGGTATCTTATAAGACAGCCGTGTCCTCGGATACCCGAGTATCTCATGAGGTCTCATAACTGGTTACGAGAGCTATTATTACCTGTGCCACAGCGCCATATGCTTTACTTGATTATTAAATTAGTTTATATTTTACAAAAATGATATATACGACTAAGTATTTTCAAGAATTGTCTTTATTAATTTGGTTCATCCATTAATTTAATATGAATATTTTGCATGAAGATCCGCAGTCTATTCATGAGATACCCGGGTACTCGGGTAATTTTTGTTTACCCGAATACCCGGGTATCCGGGTAATGCTTTTTACCCGAGTACCCGGGTACCCGAGTAATTTTTGTTTACCCGGGTATCTCACGGGTAACCCGGGTACCCGGGTATCTCATAAGTCACAGCTCTACCGCATCGTCGTCGCGAGGTGCAAAAGGCCGGTTTATCTTTCTTCTCCCGATGCTCCTTTTGCGCCCCTCTTTCCGCATCCTCTCTGTATCTTCTCCTCGTATCTGCTCGTCTCTCCGTTCCTCCGGCCCCGCGCGATCGCCGCCTTCCTATTCTCGTCTCTGTTTCCCTTCGCCGCGTCGCGTTCGGACAACCTTGACGAAGAGAACCAGCGAAAAAATGAAACGATGGAAGGAGGCCGCGTTAAACAGCCACGAGCAGAGAGAAAGGGAACCGCCTTCTTGGGTGGCTACCGGTTCCACGGTTAAGTTCTCACCGCCTCCCAGTCACCGGGCATACTCTTTGTCTCGTCCTCCGCCTCTTCGCCTCTCTTCTCTTCCGTTCTCGTTTTGCATCGTCCTGCGACGGTGCTCCTTCTCGTTCGTCCTTTTGCCCTATCACCGGAGGCGACCGACGTCGATAAAAATTACGAGAACGCGCCTTTACCCACCACCGGCGACGGCAATCCCTCCTGGACTACGATTCGAACGGAGCCGAACGTCTATTCGGCTTTCCGGCTTCTTCGAAAGCATTTTAATTGCAAATACTTGTACAAGCGTTCTAATTATCTCGAAGTTTCTTACCATCTTTCTCGAATAATGATCCAGCTTTTTACTTTTCCTGGATGCCGCGATAAGAACTCGTAGTACAAGAGATTCCCTCCAGCGAGTCTGAATTTAGAAATTAAAAATTATCGAACATCGGATCTATCGCGGTTCGATATATTATCGATTGTCGCCGCGAGTTTGCGTCCGTAACACGCCCATTGTAGTGGTGGCAAGACGCTCAAACTGCTAGCCAAATTTAGCGACAGCCGGTTAAGAAACTGTATGCCCTAGATGTCGCTGGCAGTACCTTCTTGGAATTAACAGTGTCGCTTTTGACTAGCAGTTTGGACGGTTTGCCATTGCAACAATTGACGCTATACAGGGAAGGTTTAACATGGAACAGAACCCACACGCACTTGTAAAATGCTGAAAATGTTCTGTTCCATGCTAAATATGCACCGTTTCGGTCTATACTGACAGCAGTGAGGAAACTTTCATTTCCGGTGTTAACACTAAACCTACCACGGTCAAATTGATCAGTTTTCTGATCCGTAGTCATTGAAATTAGAAAAACGCTTTCATAGGAAACTACTGAATTGACTTCTTTACTTAAGCACATAGTATAATGAAAACCGTACCGAGTTTAAGTAAATTCAATCCTCTCAATCGTATAAGGTGTTTCACTTTTATATGTTTCAGCTTGGTAGAATCAGTGTTAATAAACACCATGGAGTATCGCAGAACTCGCAAGGAGAGAGATCTTTTCAGACCGCAGAGATCCTAGATCTCTCTCGATCCTTCCGGGGTTAAAACCGACAGCAGTTTCTTTCATAATTCAACAAATTTTTAGAATTCGTACAATCTTCTTCAGAATTCATACTGTGGGATTGGAAGTTTCGGCAGTGAATCAGATATGTGATTAAGAACTATTTATTAAAGAAAAAACGTACAATTATGCTAAAGAACAATAAATCCACGCGGCTATTCTACGCTGACGGTATCTACGACCGTAGTTCTTCGCAGCATAAACAACACTGGTCGGTCTTTTCGGGAAAAAGCCCTTATATCGTCGACATTCATTCTTTCTCTCTCTCTCTCTCTCTCATTCACACCCCCTTAAGACTAAACTCTCGGTAGAAACAAACCAGGTGCAAGCCAGGCGTCGTGTTATTTGGCCTTCGCTTTACCTGACCAGAGGCCCTGTCATAAACAGGGACCACTTGGGTCCTACGGTGTGCACTCGCAATCCCACAATACTTCTTCTGGAATTCTTAATGACAAGAAAGTTATTCTTCTTTTACATCCTGATCAGCCATTAAAATGTCCTCCCATGTTAATGACAATTGTGCAAAGAATAGCTTTTCAGGACCCTCCTCGATTCTCCCTCGATCGAACGATAGAGGCTCGGATTGTACCAGGTCGTGGCTGATAGGAATCAAGCATTTGAATTGCACAACGCTGTACAATCTCCGGCGCGCTCACGTGACTACCAGGTAATTGACACAGCGGAAGGAAGGGAAATAAGAGAAGGAATAGAGGAAAAGAAATCGAGGAAGAGAGACGGCCAGTGTCATAATTGAAGATCAATTCGCGCGAGGACATCGTTCGAGCCACGACGACGACGCGACGCACAGAAATCGCTCGTTCGCACGTGCAAAATCCTCCGGCGAATGGTCACCGGAGCATTATGCAAGACTCCGAGAACCAACCTTGGCAATGACCACTAACTATGAGTTGCGTTGGCAACTCATACACGTCGGCCTGTGTCATTAACTCGCCGCTAGAATAATCGTCCATGGCGGATCGTGACCGTAGATCCATCGATTGTTTCCTCCTGCGCCTCATGGAAAAACCATACAACGACTTGACATCCTCTCGGATTGGCCGATGACATCGAATTTTCCACGGTCATAGACAATCCGGAGGAACTGCAACAATAGACTGCTTTAGTTATAAACAATTCGATCACACCGAATTTTTCACAGTCATCAACAATCCGGAGGAACTGCAACAATAGACAAATTTAGTTATAGACAATTCGATCACACCGAATTTTCCACGGTCATCGACAATCCGGAAAAACTGCAACAATAGACAGATTTAGTTATAGACAATTCGATCACACCGAATTTTCCACGGTCATCGACAATCCGGAAAAACTGCAACAATAGACAGATTTAATTGTAAACAATTCGATCACACCGAATTTTCCACGGTCATCAACAATCTGGAAAAACTGCAACAATAGACAGATTTAATTGTAAACAATTCGATCACACCGAATTTTCCACGGTCATCAACAATCCGGAGGAACTGCAACAATAGACAAATTTAGTTATAGAGAATTCGATCACACCGAATTTTCCACGGTCATCGACAATCCGGAAAAACTGCAACAATAGACAGATTTAGTTATAGACAATTCGATCCACCGAATTTTCCACGGTCATCAACAATCCGGAGGAACTGCAACAATAGACAGATTTAGTTATAAACAATTCGATCACACCGAATTTTCCACGGTCATCGATAATCCGGAGGAACTGCAACAATAGACAGATTTAATTGTAAGCAATTCGATCACACCGAATTTTCCACGGTCATCAACAATCCGGAGGAACTGCAACAATAGACAAATTTAGTTATAGACAATTCGATCACACCGAATTTTCCACGGTCATCGACAATCCGGAAAAACTGCAACAATAGACAAATTTAGTTATAGACAATTCGATCACACCGAATTTTCCACGGTCATCGACAATCTGGAGGAACTGCAACAATAGACAGATTTAATTGTAAACAATTCGATCACACCGAATTTTTCACGGTCATCAACAATCTGGAAAAACTGCAACAATAGACAGATTTAGTTATAGACAATTCGATCACACCGAATTTTCCACAGTCATCAACAATCTGGAAAAACTGCAACAATAGACAGCTTTAATTGTAAACAATTCGATCACACCGAATTTTTCACGGTCATCAACAATCCGGGGGAACTGCAACAATAGACAGATTTAGTTATAAACAATTCGAACACACCGAATTTTCCACGGCCATCGACAATCCGGAAAAACTGCAACAATAGACAGATTTAGTTATAGACAATTCGATCACACCGAATTTTCCACGGTCGTCAACAATCCATAGAAACCTCTGCAACAATAGGCAGTTCTGTTATCAAACAATTCAAGCATATCGAATTTTCCACGGTCGTCAACAATCCGAAGAAACCTCTACTACGATACGCAGTTCTGTTATCACACAATTCAAACACATCGAATGGGGCAATGAGAAATACCATTTCAGCCGTGTGAATAGGTGTATGCAAAAGTTTCAGTGTTTTTTCAATTCTCTTGTATTTATACTTGGTGTACGGCAGAGGTCCGCAAACTTGTTTGTCTTGTAGACCACTCGTTTGTTACAAATTCATCAAGTTTAAATGTGTTTTTGACAGCTGAGACAGTGCTACTCACTTCCATAGGTTTAACTGTACAGTGAAAAAATTAAAAAAAAAACACATATTAAGTTTTATACATTTATTGATTAGAAATCTAGTAAAATTATAACATAAAATAACTAAACAAAGAAAATAAGTGGTTTTAATGGGAACCCCATTTACATCTCATGCACCCCCAATTTTTGTTTTCGCTGACATAGACCCATTGCAGTTAGGAATCGACCCCTAGGGGTCGATATAGACCCTTTGGGAATCATTGGTGTACGGGTTACGTTATCAGTTGACGATGCAATTGGTTACTTAGACTCATTGACAGGAAATAAACAATTGCAAAAGTAGACGGAAATGCATTTTCATTTAATTTCTGTTTTTGAATATTGAATGTGGCAATTTTTATCCCGGATAAGAATCCGCGGTCTCATTACCAGTCATTATGCACGAACAATTTAGCCACCGTTTGATCGATACAACAAATCTGTATCTCATCTGTGTCACTGTTTGTGCATGGAAATGTACGTTTGCGTTGACTAACAATAACAAAAAATAAAAACGAATAAAAAGTTTGGTTCACGGGAAGATCGGCAGTGTTCGAATATCCACGTATTGTGCATGGAGAACGAGTAGTCGTCGGACGATGACTCACTGTCAGTCAAGACAAATTAGTCTGTCAAACCCTCAATTACGCTAAGCTAAAACATGAGAAGCGGAAGCGAGGCTTATCCGACGGTGATATCGATACACGACCGGTCGAACAGTCTTGTGTGCTCTCTTTTGCACAACGCAGTATCCCATTGCATGACGACACAGCAATTGTTGTTAAGCGTGCACACTCGAGAATCTACTGCAGAAACTGAAATTATAATCCTTTGAAATCTTCAGCAAACAAATCTTCGATCTTAATTAATGCAATTTTTGATTAATGAAGTAGCTTACGAGGATCACTAGGGATCTGAAACTGGATCCTCCAATAAATATATTAGGCTGAAGTGAATCATTTAAATTTATTTATAACTTGTAACATTGAAAATATAATATAATTACAAACAATTTTTTTTTAATTACAAACCACTGCAGTTTTTCGTTTCAAATTATAAGAACATCTGGAATCGTGTTCTCCTTTGAGACGCCATTTTGGAGCCTGTTCAGGGAAGTACAGGCCGAGCAATTTTTGAGTATTTTGGCTTGAAGGAAATACATTATATACTCCAAGTAAGTAGTAATAGATATATTTACGTAAAGCGGACAAAAAATTATTTTTTCTTATTTTTTCCTACCCAGAACCGAGCACCTGTGTCGGATCGCAAAACGTACCCCAACGGATGAAGTGAATTTTCCAAGGCATCGCTTAATTGAAATTGGAATTGCCTAATGGATGAAATGAATTTTCTAAAGCGTTATGGTTACATAGCGTTCGTGTTACGTCTGTCGATTACGCGGAGATGCAGAGAGGGAGATTCAGCTGTTACATATAAGTATTAACATTATCGGCGCGGCGCGAAGATCTTCTCAGTGACCGTGCTTATTATCTAATAAGTAATATAACGCAGCTCGGTAACAGATTGTTACATCACTCGCAGGTTCAATTAGCTACAGCAATATTAATTTACCGCAAGAATAACGATCGCGAGATAAAGGATCGAGGCAGCATCCTCGGATCTAACAACTTCGTAGATTTTCGAGAACCGCCGCTGACCGATTTCGCGGGATCTCGAATTACACGATCGAATTGTTCGACTCTCGTGTGACGGACAATTAAACCCGCGATTATCAGATGCTTGATTGCCAAAGTAATCCGAGTCGTTTGATCAAACGTTCTTTTTTTCACTCCTCGATTCGACGGCATGTTTATGGCATCGACGTTAATGCAAACTAAGCGCGCGAGATTAAGGATTCGCCGTGCTTTGAGCCACGGATGTGTTGTTTTTCATCGAGTCGTCGCGTCGCGATGAAACAACAAAACGATTACAGATTTTCAAGTGTTCGTGACGCAACGCATAGCGCCGCGTCCATCCGCCATTTTGGTTACGGTGTTATAATAACTATGAATCGCAATGGCCCCCTGCATCGTATCCCATTCACGGCGGAAAAACCTGCATCTTCGTCTGTTCGACACAGCGTTCTCAAGATGCTCGAAACCTGAGATTATTCTTCGGCCTCGGTGATGGTCGCCATTTTCTTGATCCGCGCGAGATCAAGACGTGATTTGCAACACCCTCTTCGATTCGAAACAAGTAAAATATCTAGATTTATAAAGAATCAGTTTAAAAATTAATTATTATGATGAATCAGAATTCTGATAAAACTGAAAGTCAACGATGATGATCCTCGGCAGTGGTCGCCATTTTCTTGATCCGCGCGAGATCAAGAGTACTTTGCAACACCCTCTTCGATTCGAAACAAGTAAAATATCTAGATTTATAAAGAATCAGTTTAAAAATGAATTATTATGATGAATCAGAATTCTGATGAAACTGAAAGTCAACGATGATGATCCTCGGCAGTGGTCGCCATTTTCTTGATCCGCGCGAGATCAAGACGTGCTTTGCAACACCCTCTTCGATTCGAAACAAGTAAAATATTTAGATTAATAAAGAATCAATTTAAAAATGAATTATTATAATCAATTAGAATTCTGATGAAACTGAAAGTCAACGATGATGATCCTCGGCAGTGGTCGCCATTTTCTTGATCCGCGCGAGATCAAGACGTGCTTTGCTACACCCTCTTCGATTCGAAACAAGTAAAATATCTAGATTTATAAAGAATCAGTTTAAAAATTAATTATTATGATGAATCAGAATTCTGATGAAACTGAAAGTCAACGATAATGATCCTCGGCAGTGGTCGCCATTTTCTTGATCCGCGCGAGATCAAGACGTGCTTTGCTACACCCTCTTCGATTCGAAACAAGCAAAATATTTAGTTTTGTAAAGAATCAATTTAAAAATTAATTATTATAATCAATTAGAATTCTGATGAAACTGAAAGTCAACGATGATGATCCTCGACAGTGGTCGCCATTTTCTTGATCCGCGCGAGATCAAGACGAGCTTTGCAATACCCTCTTCGATTCGAAACAAAGGGAATTTTATAAACAGTCACTTAAATAATTAATTATTACAATGAACCAGAATTTTTAAGAAACTTGATGTCGACGATGATAGTACTCTTCTGTCCTCGGTAGCGGACGCCATTTTCTCGTTAAGCGCGTGGAGAATAAGATTAATTTCCTTTCGAACAAAATCTAAGAATATTGGCATAAAGAATTTGTCCAGTTTCACTTTGTCTTACGTCACTCGCATTCGCGAATGCTAAAAAGTGTTAAACAGTAACATGGGAAGACGTTGAATAGCCGCAATATGGAAATTGCAGCCGATAATTTATTATTTAAAGGATCCCCAGGATTTCGTGAACAGTTCAACGACTTCGAAAGAGATTTCTATTTCGCTGGTGAGAGAGAGATTTAGAAAGCGTTCACAGCAAATGTTACACACGCTTTCATCTTCATCCTCGGTCCTCAGGATCCGTCGAAATCGCGTCTGTTCCGTTTTATCCCTAACAGATCAACGCAAACTATCCTTCTATCGTTTCGTAACAATCAGCGTCGATAGATGTAAATCAAGCGCAATCAATGTCCATATTAATCAGAAGAGAAAAACTAGAAAAAATTAGCACCGTTCGCGATTCGCAGATGATCGGTCTATGCGAGAACAATGAATCTCTGAACATTAGCATTAGTAATAACATAGATTTGTTAAAGGAAAAAAATTGAAACGAGAGAAAAAGCTTTGGATTTACGTAAGTTTATTATTATTGGCGCGTTGTTACGTTGATTGCTCGATTAATTTTTATGTTCGGAAGAAAGAAGAAATATCACAGAACTCTTTTTCAGAGTATGTACAAAATATTCACACGATTCAAAGACGATCTTATCGAATTTTTAATAGTCCTGCAGACTGATTTGCCATTAGCATTAACAACGATATAGATTTACAGGAAAATATTCGGATTTATATAAGATCGCGTATTAATTTACTATAGCGAAGTAATTGGTACTTATGTCGCTGTTGAAGACATGTAAAACGATCGAGGAAGAAGAAGAGGAATTTTAATGGCGGCTTTAATACTTACATTAAGACGGTCTAATTGATTACAATGCTATTTAATAAACCGGAAAAAAGTGAACGACGATCACAATGTTGTTAGATTAATATTTATAAATGAAAAAATCCTCGACGACTAGAAGCCACGGCGAAAAAATTCGTCAACGGATCGCATCGGTGCGCTTCGATTTGAGTTATGCCTGGATCGCGTCGTTCACCATTACGGCGCATCATCGGCGACGCTTTTTCCCCCCTCGATGATCGATCATTACCGTGCCGGGGAATTTGTATATCTTCATCCGAGAGAATTACGCTTTTGTTGGTGATTTATCCAGCAAGTAAAACAATAACGCGGTGAAATTTCATGCGAATTCAATTGCTTCACTTTTTATGTCAGAATTTTGTAACTTGACCGGGTCCCCACTCTTTTTCTAAAACCCTACGATGCTCTGCGATCATTCATTTTCTCCTCGTTGTTATGCGTTTCGTTGCATAATGCACTGAGTAGACTTTCTCTTCCACGGTGGAATCGACTATCGCTGAATTAATCCTTCCTACTATCAAACTGGAGGAAAATTTTTGTTATTATCAGACCGCGGACTTTATGCACTTTATCCACTCATGTTTGTTATAATTAAAATGCATAAAGTCCGCGGTCTGATAATAATAAAAATTTTCCTCCAGTTTGATAGTAGGAAGGATTAATAATTTAAAACAGCACGAACATTAGAAGAACGTTGTCGAATTATTGTACACAAGTGATTTTAATAGGAAGACAAGATGGAGGATCGATTAGAATTAGAATCAACAATCGCCGAATTAATCCTTCCTACTATCAAACTGGAGGAAAATTTTTATTATTATCAGACCGCGGACTTTATGCACTTTATCCACTCATGTTTGCTATAATTAAAATGCATAAAGTCCCCGGTCTGATAATAATACAAATTTTCCTCCAGTTTGATAGTAGCTAGGATTAATCATTTAAAACAGCACGAACATTAGAAGAACGTTGTCGAATTATTGTACACAAGTGATTTTAATAGGAAGACAAGATGGAGGATCGATTAGAATTAGAATCAACAATCGCCGAATTAATCCTTCCGACCATCAAACTCTAGGAAAATTTTTATTATTATCAGACCGCGGACTTTATGCATTTATGACAAACATGAGTGGGTGTAATTTAAAACAGCACGAACATTAGAAGAACGTTGTCGAATTATTATACACAAGTGATTTTAATAGAAAGACAAGATGGACGATCGATTAAAATTTCCAGGCAAGTAGAAATAACAAATGAATTCATCGCAGTCGCTGAACGATATAAATTAAGTACCTGAATGTCTAATTTTTAATTGTCTTCTGGTGTCCCAGGTGCTGAATAAAATAAAAAGAAAATTTTGAAAACCTGTTTGGTCCGCGAGGGTTTGCGATCGGCTAGATCCCTCGTCTAGATCCGCGACGGTAATTCTCGAACGAATTCAGCGACGAGATTGAAATCGGAATCAGGGAATCACGTTCCCCTTAATCCTTCTCAGTGTTTTATCCTTCTCGTTCTCGTTCGCCAGGGCTCTCCGTTTCCGCGATACACGATACCGGAAGCGCGGCCAAGTAAATTTTAATTTAACGCATATTCTCACGCGTTGCGCAATTCCTTTAACACGACCGATTAAACCGATAAGGATCGATTTATGGTGTCGAAGTCGGCAAGGTATTTAGATAAAAGCGGGAAGAAAAAACGATGCGCGTTACGAAAAAACAACAAACGATGAATCGGGAGAACGTATCGGATGCGAGAGAGAACGAGGTGGGGACCGAGCAAAAAAAATGAGTGGAAGGAATTGAAGAAGACAGAAGGAAATTCCGGAGAACGGACTACGTATCAGGTTTCGTTCGGTATTATTATGCAACCGTGATGCGCGAACGATAGAACCGCTGTGACCACCGGCAACGTTACACCGATAAGACACGTAATCACACGCAATGGCTCGCTTGATGCTCTTTTCCGAAATGATCCGCGATGTTTTACGTGCGAGTCAGAATTCAGAATACAACAAAAGCGTGACGGTGAAATTTGCCAACGACATTTTGTCGAACTGTCGTGACGTCACCAGAAACGTCTTTTGCATTTTCTGGTGTCTCCGTCCTTTTTTGAAAATGCCTGTTACAAATAACTGAGAGATATTCTGCAACAACGTCACTTTTTATTGTTGTCAAAATAATTTTCTGATGCGGTACTGTTGCATTATTGACGTCACCAGAAACGTCTTTTGCATTTTCCTATCACTCCGTCCTTTTTGAGAATACCTATTACAAATTTCCTAGAGATATTCTGCAAAAATGTCACTCTTTATTGTTGTCAAAATAATTTTCTGATACGGTATTGTTTCATTATTGACATCATCAGAAACGTCTTTTGCATTTTCTGGTCACTCCGTCCATTTTGAAAATGCCTGTTATAAATAACTTAGAGATATTCTGCAAAAACGTCACTCTTTATTGTTGTCAAAATAATTTTCTGATACGGTATTGTTTCGTTATTGACGTCACGAGAAACGTCCTTTGCATTTTCCTGTCACTCCGTCCTTTTTGAGAATACCTATTACAAATTTCCTAGAGATATTCTGCAAAAACGTCACTCTTTATTGTTGTCAAAATAATTTTCTGATGCGGTACTGTTTCATTATTGACATCATCAGAAACGTCTTTTGCATTTTCTGGTCACTCCGTCCATTTTGAAAATGCCTGTTACAAATAACTGAGAGATATTCTGCAACAACGTCACTTTTTATTGTTGTCAAAATAATTTTCTGATGCGGTACTGTTTCATTATTACAATCATCAGAAACGTCTTTTGAATTTTCTGGTCACTCCGTCCATTTTGAAAATGCCTATTACAAATAACTTAGAGATATTCTGCAACAACGTCACTCTTTATTGTTGTCAAAATAATTTTCTAATACGGTATTGTTTGCTTATTTAAAAATGTTGATCTATTAGATAGTCGTTTGCTGACTAAAGGTACGTATCTGCCAAATTAGCAATCTCAAAAATGCTGTAAAAAGATCAGAGTAATTAATTTTGTAAGACAAGTTCTCCAACATTTTTCAATTTTATAGATCTTAGATACATCGCATATATTAGCGTAAAAATTGATTTTTAAGTAAATCGTGTTCTCCGACTGACTTCTGCATGTGGAATAGCATAATTCAGGAGTATTGAAAGTTTCTTTGAAATTGCAGTCGGACGTTCCTGTGGATGTCGAAGGTATAGGCGGCAAATGAGTGAGTAATTGCGAGATGGAGTGTTAAACGGGAGCAATTTGGCCGAGTCGCGAGGAAAATCTCCGTGCTCGGTTTTCGCGGCTTGGTCTCGATCGTTAGCGGTTAAATATTGAAGCATTGTCCGTGGATAATTCGATCTAATTGGCGGTCTGCACCCACGATAAATCACGGCTCGTTAAATCACGATTCGGAATTACCGTGGATACAGATTAATTGACCCGGTCCGCGACCGCGAAGCCATCATCCATTGTTCGAATTGTTTCGTATTACATCAGTATTACGTGATACCGTTTCGCACGCGAAAGCGATCGAGCGATTTATCCTCGCGACCGCCGCGCCGTGCGGCGGATCGCTTTTCTGGATCGTGCCATCTCGATCGTGACAGTTTCGTGTGTTGCTTCGCGTTCGATCCAATCTTCGTCATTTTTAATCATTATCCCTGGCGATCAGTATTTCATCAAACTATCAAAAGTATATTACAGTAATTATTTCTTCAATGTACGCGTTAAATTGTCCAATTAACACTGGGAATACTGAACCGGTCTAAATGACGAGCATGACTGACGCCATTTCTTCGGTTCTGCCAGGCATGCAAATAACTCCTTACATTTATAATGTGAATTATATTATTTTGCGTAACTTTTTAGTTTAAATTTCCACGATCACAACGTCCTCATCTCCAAAAGTGTAAAAGAGGAAAGAAAAGTTTAATTTTCATTACTTCAACGCTGCATTATTGATTGCAAACGAATCAAATTTGATTTCATTTAATAAGAAAAACGTAACATTCATACTTGTTAGACTCTGTTTCGAATCTTCATCGCGAGCGCAGAATAAAAATGTTTAAACTAACAAAAATAAGTTTACCGATTGTTATAGTTGACTGACGGCTCCCATGCAGATTGTCAGTTGCTCAACAACGGATAAGTTATCTTGGCGCAGTTTAATCTGTTGATTGATGATCGATGTAAATCAATTAGCGTATCGAGCTTCTCGCATTTTATTTAATTAATTAATCCAACCTTATCATTGAATCGGGGAACGATATTATCTAATAGATTCGCGCGAAAAACAGAAAACTTACTGTAACAATTCCTGCTACAATGTCGGCGCGTTATTACCCAAGAGAAGCGTGAGAAGAAGATTGCTAATTTGATTTACGATACTGTTTCATTAAGCGATGCGGTAATATGTAATGAACGTGATTTATTGGTGCACTTAAGAGGCGGAACGTCGCGGTACATTTGAATGTGCGATAAACGCGTCGTTCAGCAAGCCAAACAAGCTAAACGCTTTGGAAAAACGCAAAACACTGAGAAGAATGGAGGATCGAACGTGAAAACAGAAAAACAACAAATCGTACGATTCGGATTCATTCATGATCGTCCGTTATCCATCGGTCGTTTGGTGGCCATCCAGTAGTAATTATTTTCCGATTATTTTCGACGGAGAGGAAAAAATACGGTGTAAACTCACAGGATTAATAACAAGTCGCGCACACATCCTTGATATACAGTAAGAAAAATAAAAAAAAAAGATAAGAGAGAGGAAGTCCGCTAACACACGTTATGCGGTTATTATGCAATTTTCCGTGGCTAATGAAATCGCGCGATTAAACGATCCACGCAATTAATGTAACGTAATGACGGCGTGACCGATCGACGATCGTCCGACGATTAGAATATCCTTATTTTCTGAGGATCGTTCGATCGAACGAAAAGAACCTTATCGTCCCGGCGAACGAGTTCGGCGAGCCTGTTCCATAGGGTCGATCGAAATTACTTCTTATTCTTTTTTCTCCAACAACTGACCCAGATAATGCGTGCGTTGATTTCTCGTTAAACTAATTACCCTCGGTAAACACGGCGGCGCTCGTCGATTTAGTCACCGAGAAACTAGTTTCGAGACGATTACCGATCGTTCAGCGATTTTTCTTGAACTAAATCCTGCTCTCCTGACGCAAGTCACCAGTGTGACGCGTCTGCGTTCTTTTTATTCTTGGCTCATTCAAATGTGGATTCCTGTAGAGAACCTTGTGAATTGTTAGGGAATTGTTTCCAGGAACTTGTAAGGTGAAATAATGTTAATTTCAGACAAAATTCACTCGGGTGGTCCTATCGTATCGTTTCGTTGATTCTTTCTGTATCGAATTGTTCATGCTTGCTATGATCAATACTAATAACCTCGGACTTCTAGTTTGAAAATTGTTGAAATTGGCACAAGACTCGTTTCGTGGGAAATAAATGTTTGTATGCAATCATATGCATGCTATCTGCGAAGTATAGCAGGTACAATAAATTCCCATAAATCGCGATAAAAATCATCAGAAATATATTCCTTCAAAAAGTACAGATATTTCGGTTCGGAGACCATTGAAAATCGTCGTTTATCGAGCTGGGCTATTGAAACGACGCCTGTCGAACGGTGTAAATGTAACCACGCGGTAACGAAATATTTATTAACATAAACGGCTTCAAGGTTCGCTGTTGGGGAAATCGAGTAGCTCGGCATTCGTCGAACTGATGATGTAGTTTCTCATGACCGGACGAACGAGATCATTGAAAGTACAGGCTCGACCTTTCCTTTGAGGCCTTGCCATTGATCGGCCGCGATGTGAATGAACGAAAGTCCCACTCGACTGTCTCAACCAGGAAATAAGACCAAGGACTCGATCGACTCAGGAAGCCATACTATCTCGCGACGGATAATTTTTATGCAAATTGTCAGACCGAACCCACCCCCCACCTCGCCTGCTACCTAAGACTCTTCCGTTTCCGATAACGATTGACCTTACAACGATGAGAATGCTCTACTTCTTTTTCCTCGGTACCCATCTCGCAGAAATTCGGGGAATCTCTTTCGTAAATGGTAAATCTTGTTCCGAATCTGTTGCGACAGGGTTTTTCCATGGGCCCGACCTTCTGGGACTGCAAACCTTTCGTTGAGAATCCCCGGGACAAATACAGCGTCTTCAGAAAATATTTGAATACAAAATTCTTATGAAAGAGAGAAACATATTTTTTCTATGGTTACGCATTTGCTTCGATGATTCAATATGTAACATTTGATTTTGTTTAGAAAGAAATACATGATCACATTTGTCAGATCTTGTTTAACGCTAAATCTACCACTGCCGGTCGAACCGAAGAGTTTGCTGAAGAGTTGAAAGACGATTCGCTGTGAACTTGATGAATTAGAAAAGCATTTACGAGAGATGTACGAGAAATTGGATAGCATTTATTGTAGTAAAGGTAATGATATTAGGTCCCCTCAGGGTTTCAAATCCATTTACCAGTCTGCCACTCTTCCATTCTCACTATCGCCTTATTTCAGCGGACCTACTGTTTATTACGGTGGGTTCCGAACTACCTTTAGTATTTATTGTAGAAAACATCACGATTTTGGAATAATCATGAAACTGGGTCAATTGGCAAGCGGACACCTTCGATAATCTTGTTTACGCAGAAGAAGTTGCGCCCGACACTGTTCCCACCCTCGAGCCTTGAAATCGTCGATTTATTTAAGAGGACATTCCCATTTTTTACCACACTTATATTAGCTTGCCGTGTCGATGTTGTTGTCGTTGTTGTATGCGTCAAATCTTGTCATCGAATTTTGAACCACTTCCCGATGACCTAGAGACTCGAAACTTTACAAATAGCTCAGAACTGAATGACAATGCGATATTAGAAAAACATTTTTTTAGACTGTACGTTTAGGAGATAAAAATATTGTAACGGGTCTACCGGTATACTAGTGTAACCGATCTTTGAAAAAGATCCACATAGGGATCGAAACGTTAGAAACATGCTTAAATAATTGCACATTTGTTGTTTTTCTTAAAATTTATTCATTTCATTCAATTTATTATATTACTAATTTTCGATCCAGAAGAATTTAACGTTATGAAAACGACGCTGGAACGAAACAGAGCCGAAAGCGGACGTCTTAGACGTCAAAGGCGATAAAGGCGACATAGAGAAAGAGATAAGATACCTTCCTCCGAGAATTAATACGTTACGGTTGTTAAAAGTGTGGCCATTTATTTAAGGCCTCGTACAGACTAGAACATTTCGACGAACTGCGCCGCGAACCGCGCCGCGAACCGCGCCGCGAACCGCGCATTTCGACGAACATTTCGACGAACGCTGCCGCGCTCATTTCAGCGCGTACGAACGCGAACGGGTGGCACTTACAAATCTGTTTGCAGGATAGATGGCATGTCCTAAATATTCATAATAAATCCCGAAAAAATTCACGGGAAACCCGAACACCACCGGTAATATTTTATAATATTTTCTTAAATATCAAGAGATATAGGGTTCTTATTAAAAAAGTTGGAAGCAACCCTGCTAAAAACCCGAGAATTCTCGAATCCCGATGCCGGGAACAGGATAGGCAGCCTCGTATCATGTCGGGATGGGATCACAAAAATCCTGAGTATTTCCCGAGAATATTCGGGATTCCCGGTGGTGTTCGGGTTTCCCGTGAATTTTTTCGGGATTTCTGCAGGGCTGTGCGAGATTCCCGAAAATGTTCAGAATTCCCGTAAAATATCCGGGAAAAAATGCAATGCTTTCATAGCAAGGGCCTCTTTAATAATTTGAGACAAATTATGAAGTAGAAATGTAATTTTTCCAGATAATTTAAAACACCGATGTATTTGTTTCTAAATTTCTGTCTATTTCTTGACATTTATTATGAATATTTAGGATATGCTATCTATCCTGCAAACAGATTTGTAAGTGCCACCCGTTTGCGTTCGTGCGCGCCGAAATGCGCGCGGCGGCGTTCGTGGCACCGTTCGTCGAAATGTTCGTCGAAATGTTCGTCGAAATGCGCGCGGCGGCGTTCCCAGAGCTGATGGATCGACCGTTCGCGCGAATGCGCGCCGAAATGCACGCCAAAATGTGCGCGGCGACGTTCATGGCACTGTTCGTGGCACTGTTCGTCGAAATGTTCGTCGAAATGCGCGCCGAAATGTCATAAATATCTCACAAATTCAAATCATTTAATGTCGAATCTGATGCTTCGTACAAACTTGAACATTACAACTCAATAAACTGCCAACATTTTCTGTATTTATTTCTGTAGTATACGCCGCTGCAGCTCCCATAGTTGTTCTGCAAGGAAATCTGGAAGTAGCACAAATCCGTTCCGATCGCCGTTCGTCGAAATGTTCGTCGAAATGCGCGGTTCGCGGCGCGGTTCGCGGCGCAGTTCGTCGAAATGTTCTAGTCTGTACGAGGCCTAAAGAAAGATAGACTTCGTTACAATATGTAAATGTTTCCGTCGCCACGCGACGCTCAGTAGTACATCATCGCGATAAGCGATCCCCACTCCTCGCGACAACGCTTCCTACTCCACTATGCGTTCCCACTCCGATTCACCCCCACTCCACAGACCCACTTCGCACCGAAGGAGCTCAGTGTGGTGTTCCGTTCATTCAGTTCCATTTTGGACAATTTCGAACTCTATCAAGAGATGTCGTCTCTCGGAGTCATCCTCTCATTCTATGTCGCGTATTTCCATATAGTCTTGCGTGACATACATTGCTATATATATTTATATTTAGAAAAGACTAGAAAGTAGAAAATAAAAAAATATATAGAAAACTTTTTAAAAACCACGCTTACATTAAAATGCACTAAAAAGGAGAAAATAATTTCGTTAGACATTAGTGACTATAAATAAAAGCGTGAAGCTCTAAACTATATCGACGTAATCTTCGCTCCACGCTTTTATTTATAGTCACTAATGTCTAAAAATGATTTTGTACTTTTTAGTGCATTTTAATATATGCGTGGCTTTTAAAAAGTTTTTTTAGATATTTTTTTCGATAATTCTTTCGATGGAGTGAGTCATTCAAAGATCGACTGGATACTTTCAACGACCTCGTACGTCCGATTCCTATCATAGAAACTGTATCCTGCTATTGATACACGATATTCACACCCCTGTATCTTGCACAATTTCTTGTATTGGTTTCAAGCAACTAATTAACGACTACATTGCAGTCGTGGCCATTGAAATTCCTCCCACCAATTGTTTCCATATATTTTCGGAACTACTTCTTTGAGAGCAACGTCCACGTCCTTATAAAATTGAATTGTTTCGAAGATTTGCCAAAATCAGAGTAGCTTTTCAAAAAAAAAATGGCTAGCTCGAAGATTTCCGATGAAGGATCTTCAAAGATCTTCCAGCATCCACCAGCAAGGGTTACAAAGCGAAATCGAATTTTTGAATAATTTAAAATCAGCATAGTGGGATCGCGAGGCTCGTCGAATTTGAATCGGCGTTTGAATTTCCTTTTCGAAAAGTTTCGCATACCCGATCCGTCCATAAATTGTCTACGAATCAGCTGTACCGAGGAAAATGCAAATCTCCCGTCGAGTTACGGTACCTTCGTTTGCATGTTTTATGCAAAACACCGGCTCGTAAACATCCGTCAAAGGCTTCCCAGATTTATTCGAACAAATCGAAGGATAACATTAGCTGCAAATTGTGCAATACTTTCGAATTTAATGGAATTCTCTTTGCGAGCGTGCCGGAAGAAGGCGCGCTATACCTGTTTTATGTTAAAACAGTCCTCCTCGGGAGGCCATGAGTTTTACATAAAACTCGATTGGAAAAAAAGTTCGACCTACGATTTTGATTTATTTCGCACGCTTGTTCCGCGTATCTCGCGCGTTCTTCTTTCCCTTCCGCCTGTACCGGAAGTGGAAGAAATTCTTGCAGGCACACTGCCCTGGAATCGCAAAAGCTGAACAAAATTTGTGTCTCTGTTAATTATACATTATTCACGATCGTGCAATATATTCATTACTAGTGCAATCATTGTCTTATGAAGAATGAGTACTTGACAAAATCCCATCGATCAATCCCGTCATGCCGATTTTCTTCAATTCATCTTGTAATTAATGTTTTAAGTCATGAAATCTGTAGAAAGTTCTGCGATTCAAGTATGAGTGAAGTCATCGATCGTCTCGATGTGTGAAATTAATTAATTTTATCAGTCTACTACGTGAACAACCTGAGAAATGTTGGCAAGTGGATCGTTATCTGTAGTCGAGTAATTAAATCGGCCGATTAGATCGCGTCACTGTTCACGATCTTCCACGATTACAAGAATTCCCTTAAACACGCGTGCCGATCACACCTGGCAGCCATCTTGCGATGTGCTACCACAATTCTATTCTTTTTTGTTCTCCAGAAAATCGCGAGAGCCTACGGAATTATTCGAGGAACGCAGGGAACGGAAAAATGCGCTGTGACGAAACGAATAATTGTTTTCAGGAAGAAAGGCATGTCGCGATCATTGTGAAATGAAAACCAGAGCGATCGGGACAAAAAATCGTCGGAGACAGCGATCAACGAACACGATTTATTGCTGAACCGCGAGACGACGCCTTGGCGACGCGAACATACTTCAGTCTTTCGTTCTCGCGACGTCACAGAAACGCGATTCGAAGTGTGACGGTCAATTCGAAACAGTCGATTCGACGTACAGGTGGCTGCAAAAGAAATCCTCGGCTTGCGATCGATAGATCGGGTATTCTATACGGTATATTCCACCTCCTGATACGCGCAGGCTACTAAAATATTTTTAAAAAATTAACCAATTCGCTACCAGCAAAATTACAAAAAAATATATTTTTTTTAATCAGGTAATAACCTAATCTATATAATAAAAATGAAATGCTGTTCGTTGGTCACGACATCACGTGAGAACGGCTGAACTGATTTGGCTAATTGTTTTTTTTAAATGTTCGTTGTAGTCCGAATCAGGTGTTTAGGGTAAAAAAAATTGGAAAAGTCGACCGGAAACATGAAAGTTCAGGAAAAACTAAGTGTGCTTTTTGAATCATATTTCAATATAACAAGAAAACGAACGTCGCAGCTTTTAATCAATATTTCAATAGGAATTTATATTATCCACGTCCATTTTCTATAATGATCACTGCGAAATACGTATTTTTCTCATTTTTACTTTGTTTACGCAACCAAACGTATTGAAATTTGAACAGGACAACGTCTGTCAGGTCAGCTAGTACTTAATAAATCTTTTCTAAGATTTCCTAATAAAACAAAAAATTTTTGAAATTTCGCTGATAGCAAATTTGTCAATTTTTTAATAATATTTAGTACGTATATTATTACATACAAACAAAAATAGTATATACATAGCGAG
This sequence comes from Lasioglossum villosulum, assembly GCA_963971365.1. Lineage (NCBI taxonomy): Eukaryota > Metazoa > Arthropoda > Insecta > Hymenoptera > Halictidae > Lasioglossum > Lasioglossum villosulum. The sequence continues at coordinate 22,847,333 of OZ020503.1, read as the reverse complement.
AAGTATTAACAATATAAACATAAAGGTGAACAAATTAACATTTCTCTTTCTGATATCACCTAGACACGTAAATTGCAATTGTTTTAAAAAGATATATGTTGACAAGCCCCGATAGGCAACTAAAATCTTAATTTAAGAACAACAATATATTCTCGTAATTTTAAATAACGACGTGCACAAGAATGATCCGATTTCTTATACCAGATGCAATTGACCAAGTGAAATTGTGCACAATATTTAAGAGCGTTCGGAGAATTACATTCGCAGAAATAAATTAAACGATTCCAATTCACTGTAGATATGACTGTAGAGGTAGCGCGTAAAGGACACGGGACCTCACGATACTCTAATTACACCTGGACTAATTTAAAACGTGGCGGACGCGGTTTCCGGCGCACGTAAACAAAATTACGCTCACGGTCGTTTATCTTTTACGACATCGGCCGAACAGTATGGTCGAGCGACGCGTTAATTGATTGGCAACTGGATCGAGGACCGTCTTCCAATTGACATTGGCATTCACGAGGGTTGTCGATGAACGAGTTCAATTAGCGGCGAATTTAATCGTCCGCTCTCTCTCTCGCTCTTTCTGTTTCCTTTTTTCGCGCCTCCGACTTCCGTGTCTTGATCTTCGATCGTTCTCCTTCGTGGACAAGTTCGAGACCGTCGTTTCCGCTCCTGGATCGGTTGTAGATCGCCGTGGATCGTCCGAGATCGGCTTAAATGCCCGTGCTCGTTTCCGGTGAGACATACTGTTCCGCGAACAACAGAGTCACAGGTAAATTGTTTTGTTAAGTCACTTATTGTTTCACCTGTTTACTTAACACGTTCACACTCCGTGTGCGAGGAAGCTATGATTAGCAGACTTCGAATCTGATGAATTTATGACAAAAGTGTTGAAATTACAAAACTACGAAGACGTTCGTCCTCGACTTACGAAGATTGTTAAAGGATGAACTGCATTTTCATGTATTCGGTTAAAAGCAATAATACATAAATAAATTCAGCCTCAGAATTTATTTTTTTTTATTCTATTAATGATGGAACATCAAATTGGCGAATTTCTTTAGTTTACTATTTTTGAGATTACGAAGACTTTATATTTAGGTATGTTTTCTCGAAATAATCGTGCATTGTGTACTTTGTCGAAACGTATATCGATTATTCTGTGTTACAAAATGAAATACAAGAAGACGCGATCACTAATTGTATTCCTAATGTATTTTTAGGTCGAGGAATCTTTTATTATGTATTACGTAACATACGTTCAATTTTTGCCTCACTATTGCTCTAGCGTACACGCTATTCTTTCATGTACCACTCTAACCGAGTCGTTACATAATATACTGTATAAATAGTCTGTCCCTTATTCTGAATTTTATCAAATTATCCACGCAAGCTGGATTTTATAGAGAGAGAGTTGTAATTTGATCGTGACACAAAGGCACCGTTGAAAAACTGATGGGATATAACGAGGCTCTCATCAAAAGCTACTGTAACTTATTTTATCCTAGCTCACACGGTCTATTATAAACAAAGTCATTCTTTATGCAAAATAAAAATTGTCTGCACTTGTTTCAGCAAATAAAAGGGCCCAACGAATTTTCTTTGCACTTTACATTGCCAATACTCTTTCATTCAATTGAAAAATCAATTTCCTGAAAAATTCGAAGAAGCATGATCGTATTAAAACAATCGAAGGACTCATCGAAGTGTTCAACGAATCGCATACTACATTGCATCTCCACCGAAGGATTCAAAGAAGTTCTAGTATCGTGGATCTCGGATCGATCTTCCGGCTTCGGATTTATCGTACGCGGATGCTCGTATTTACTAATAATTTATAAACGCGATGTTGCAATGATCACCGGAGATGTAAAAAAAAAATGGTCACCAGCTCATTTATGTAACTGACCGCTCGAAAATAATCGCGCACCGGAAGCGATTCTGCTGGCACGTGTTCGGTGAGACGTGGATCAACGCTATAGATCACTGCGAATTATTTTGCCAATTACGCGGTGGATCGGGATCTTTTGTTTCTTATGGTAGAGCACATTGAACGTGCATTCGATGAATCTAAATCGTTCAAAAAATCGTTGAAGTGATTCGGTGACACGTGGATCCACGTTATAGATCACTGCGAATTATTTTGCTAATTACGCGGTGTATCGGGATCTTTTGTTTCTTTTGGTAGAGTAGATTGAGCGTACATTCGATGAATCTAAATCGTTCAAAAAATTGCTAAAATGATCCGGTGACACGTGGATCCACGTTATAGATCACTGCGAATTATTTTGCCAATTACGCGGTGGATCGGGATCTTCTGTTTCTTATGGTAGAGCACATTGAACGTGCATTCGATGAATCTAAATCGTTCAAAAAATCGTTGAAGTGATTCGGTGACACGTGGATCCACGTTATAGATCACTGCGAATTATTTTGCCAATTACGCGGTGGATCTTTTGTTTCTTATGGTAGAGCACATTGAGTTCAAAAAATTGATGAATCTAAATCGTTCAAAAAATTGCTAAAATGAACAAGAGTGTACATACTAAATTTGCAAACTATGTGAATGCACTTGGTGGATGCAGCGGTGCATCCACAGAAAAAATAAGGTCATAGAAATTTGTACATATTGTGGACCTATTATTTTTTCTATTTTTGGTTAAGAAACAGCAGTGACTTGTCCCAGTTTCCAGAATCATCCTGCATACTTGATGCAATCTTTAGTTGGACAACTAAATGTAAGATCCTCGGAATTACAACACCAGCCGAATATTTCGAGAAACATTCGAGGCAACGCTGCTTATTCTCGTTTTAGCACTCATTAACATTCGCAAACCACAGGGGGTAACACTCGCGATCGAGGTCTACGGGTGTGCAATTTTTATCGACCACTCGTTACCCCTTTACGATCGTTCCTCTGGATCACGGTTACGTTATACGATCACGAGGACCTTCGGAGTCAGTTTCTGATCCAAGGCGAGAGATTCTCTCATCGTTGTTCCTTGTCAACGTGACGATTAACAGTCAAACTACAACCGAAAAGCAATTCCGACTCTTGTTTAACAACTTAATCAATTTAATGCTTCTTTTCTTCGAATTGGTCGGTTGGAATCAATCTTAGTCCGTGCAATTATTATCGATGAGTGAGTTAATACCCTGAGAGATTGCAGAAAATTGTCAAATATATTGCCTTCAATTTTTCTAATAAGGAATCATTAAAAAAATCCAGAAGAAAAAATTGTTTCTTTAAATTCAATGGAATCCTACTTCACTCGCGTATGGTCTCGCGGTTCGTAAAAAATAAAATTAATTCATATCGGACTTCTCTTTAATCATTCTAATGGATCCAGTCCACAATTTCTCTGATAATAATTCTGATTACAATATTGTGCACATATTATTTCCAAACCGACCGAATATTTCCAACACCACTGTTGATATTTCTGAATGCAGCATACGCTGTAAGTAGAAACGGTCGTTCATGACCAGACACGCCAGTCGAGTCCACTTCGCTGAATATTTGATGGTCTAAATCGGTGATGAAAGTTTAATCCGTATTACACAATGGACAAATTCTGGAATCGTTTATATTTAACCAGAAAAGCATAGATATCGAGTATCGCATTCCAATATGATTTGCGGTTTCACAATGCTGCGACTAATTTTAGCGAAGCACTCCGTCAATTGCGATGCCTTCTTCACAGGCGAAGACTTATTTAAAGAGCCGATGTTTCGCTGGGAATAAGAAAACGCGAACTGGATCGAATCGGTGATTGTATATTATAATTCACGGTCAACACACGACTCGCTTTCGTGAGTCAGGTTGCAGATGAAATGGAAACACGCCTGGTTGTGCCATGCCGGTCTGGCGACGCGAAGTCTGCTCGGCTTAATGAATGCAAATCCAGCGGCGTGTATATACACATCGAATCGGAATAAAATTAATGGAACATTGTCCCGTTTGAAATGGCGACGACTTCTTCGGATTGCTTAGCATAAACTTGATCCGTGCGCCGTTAATGGAACTGCAGACTTAGGGATCGTTACGATTCCGGCCGATCGAATCGGTTCTGTTCCATTCGTGTTGTCGGCCACATGATCGTTTACAGATTAAATCACCCGCTCGATAATGTGACGAAATCGAAACGTGTGCTAATTTGTCCGACCGCTATTTCGATCTTTATTGCCTGTGGGAAAAGCAACAAATTGATTACCATTTTTTAATTTGAATTCTAAATGAAGCTTCATTTTATGTTGCCAGAGCACGGTCGTTCATAAATTAAATCACTTATTCGCTGATACAACCACGGAAATGAATACTGATTTCTGCGACGATTATTTCGATTTTTACTTCATTCGGAAAACGATTCGACGAGGATGTGGCATTTATATTACAATTTTCTAATTCTCTTTCAACCGGCGTTCTGTGTGCATTAAATGAAGATTTTATGCGGTCAACAACACTGTCATTTATAGATTAAATCTCGGTCCGCTGATACAACGACGAGGACAAAGCACGTGATAATCTGTTCGACGGTTATCTCGATTTTTATCTTCTTTGGGAAACGATTCGACAAAGATGCTAATTTAATTTTCTAATTTAAATCCCGTGTGCATTCGATGAAGCTTTTATCTTAACAAGGCACGATCGTTGACTCGCTGATACAATAACGAAAATAAATGACGCATTAATTCGTTGGACGATTAATTAAATTTTTAGTTTATTCAGAAAATAATTAAACGAAGATGTAGCGAACTCGGTTATCTCGATTTTTATCTTCTGTGGGAAACGATTCGACAAAGATGGTAATTTAATTTTCTAATTTAAATCCTGTGTGCATTCGATGGAGCTTTTATCTTAACAAGGCACGATCGTCGACTCGCTGATACAATAACGAAAATAAATGACGCATTAATTCGTTGGACGATTAATTAAATTTTTAGTTTATTCAGAAAATAATTAAACGAAGATGTAGCGAACTCGGTTATCTCGATTTTTATCTTCTTTGGGAAACGATTCGACAAAGATGGTAATTTAATTTTCTAATTTAAATCCTGTGTGCATTCGATGAAGCTTTTATCTTAACAAGGCACGATCGTTGACTCGCTGATACAATAACGAAAATAAATGACGCATTAATTTGTTGGACGATTAATTAAATTTTTAGTTTATTCAGAAAATGATTAAACGAAGATGTAGCGAACTCTGGTTCATCGATTTGTTCGTTCAGGAAACCGCGGATCGACAGTGCGCGAATTTAAAGCCGTTCCTCGCGGAAACCGGCCGCCTGTCGCCATTCCATCGGACCGACTCAACCCCGCAACCATAACTCACGTTTCTCGTTGTAAACGTCACTTTTTTGTCGCGGACATTCTGACTGGCAATCGTGCCGGAGGTCGCGGCTTTTGTCACAGAATAATATAATGGCACCTTTTACCAGCGGATCGCTCGTATAACCGACTTATCTCCCAAGAACGCTGGACACGTGTCTGGATCAAAGGGATCCGTTGTCGCGATATCTCGATCACGGGATTCGTTATAGATCGCGAGAAAAATGGATCCCTTCATCGAGTTAACTTTTGTTGAACAAGGACGCGTCCGATAAAGTCCTTGGTCCTTCAATACAGAGGATTCTGGGAAAATCATTCTAATCTTTCGTTCTTGACCTTTTCCAGAAAACGTGAAATGGTGAATCACTGTGACCGAGGATTAATACGGTAATACGTCTTCGTCGAAAGATTATCGTTCACTATTTAATTTAAGAGATGCATAAAATTCGCAGTCCGATAATATCGTTTCAATAATTTAGATTGAAGCCTCAGAAGTTTTGTCCATTTTCTGCCAGCATGCGGATGGAGTCCTTTGGTCAGCAGAATTATGCAAGGATCGGAGGATAGATAATTTGCAATTCACTTTTCTAGAATTCTGAAACAGCTGCGGGGCTCGAAAATCCCGAAGTCATGGTGTTCTCGAGATGAAAAACGTTTCCGAGGAAATCTTCGAAAATCTCGTTTCCCGCAACAGCTGGCGCCGCTTCCGATGACTTTTCAACATCGATTATCTATATAATAAACGGTTCGCAGAAAGATGCATGGAGGTGATTGGTCAAAGAACGACAGACCATTGTCGTGTCAATTGTGCAGTCCGCGATTAAGAGTTTACTCGGAAAAACCGCGACTCGTTAAAGGTTAAGAAGCGACGGTTTAATCAGGAATCGATTTCGCATAGAGTGCACCAGACGGTTCGCGGTGAAGGTCTTTTTTTATCGTAATGCATGGTGCATGTGCGCGTTATGTTAACGTGTCCTTAAACAGAGAGAGAGGTCGTTGATAACGAGAACCGAGACGACCTAGGGACTTCGCGGACCGAGAGCAATATCCGATTGCGGATTTTTATGCAAAATTAAAATTTTAAGCATTGAACGACGCCATTTTCCCCATTACTCCCTGTAAGACACTATCGGATTCACGAAAATAGAAGTTACATTTTCATTAACGCATCAATTCTTATTCGAAACTGCGAATTGTTCACTTTTATACTTTCTCAAAATTCTAGTTGCGTGTCTCTATTTCATAGCAAATTGATACAATGCGATAATAAAACTGCGAAGTGAGAAGAGGAAGCCAAGATGGCGTCTGTATCGTCACCGTTTCTGTAAATAGGATATTCAATTTTTAGGCTTTTTGAGACTAACAATATTCAGGAGCAGTCTTTTCCTCGCAAACATTTGCAGAAAGAAAATTCAAATTTTGCAATATTTATTCAACTACATGCATACAGTAACAAATATTCAACTTCGATAAATACATCGTTCTGGTGTAAAATTGATTCTATGGATTTGCCATCTGATAGAAAAGTGACGTAATGTGCTAATAGAAATCGGATTGGCGAACAGTGGTGGGAATTTTCGAGCGAGCGTGGCTTCTTCGCTAAAACCACAGATAGAATTGATAACGCATTGTTGAATAGAAGGCAAACAGATCGAGATGGATTGGGGATCGAGGGAATTCCTCGCGGTGGCGAGCAGGGAGACTGGGAGACCTCGAGACGGCCCTGGAAGGGCGCTTCGCGACGCGGAGCGCCGTTTTCAGAAGAGAGGCGCCTTCCACGCCGCGTATAAATGCGAACGCGCCGGCGAAAATCATCTCAGTACCGAGTGCGAAAAAACTCGCGACGGACCTGGCTCTCTGCTCGTGCTACGATCAAGTCGGAACCACGTGCGCGATCCACAACCGAGATCCCGCGCGGAAAACAACGAGGATCCATCCTCAAGAACGATACTCGCAACTCGAGCGAATTTAATCCGTTTTTTAATCAAAGATTTTATCTTCTACTCCATATCCAAATTTGCCATTTTCTCTGGGATCCAGTCGGGACACCTAGATCCACTCTGTGTTCGGACAGTGATCGTGACAGCGGATCTATCGATCATTTTCGCGAACGACTTCAATTCCACTTCTTGAAAATTCTATTTTCATTGATCGAAATTTGAATAAAGACATTTGGACCCACTCTGTGCCGGGACAGTGATCGTGATAGCGGATCTATCGATCATCCCGCGAGAACACCCCCGCGCAAAGTGGTTTACGTTCCCTCTGATCCACGTGATCCTGAATGATCTCCGCGATATGGAGGACCGAGTAATCGCGGGAACTCGTGGAATTTAGGTGAAGACAATTGTTTGAAGGTAAGGGTGATTTTCTCTGGGTGCAATAGTTATGAATAGACTGCAGATTTTTATGGAAAACTAGCTGACTCGACGGACGCTGTCCCGTCCAAATTTCAATAAATTTTGTGATCGTTTTGCGTACCGTTTCAGAATTTATGATTTTTGCAATTTGTTCAAATTTTCTTACGTTCCTTTGGAATTTTTTCGAATTTTTTCCTGAAAACTTTCCCAGGGCCATAAAGAACAAAACAAAAAAACAATTACGCATATCCATGAGTTATGATCTTGAGTTCATACAAAAATCCCATTTAGAAAAGCACTTTCGCTTTTTCCCGAATTTTCCATTTTTCCGGGCAACTTTTCCAACTTTTTGTACTCTAAAAACCTTATTCGAACTATTACGAATATTAAAAAAAAATTAGTCAATTCTCAAGTGATGCACTTGCCAACGAACAGTATTTAATTTTTATTTATATAGATAAAAGTGTTCTTCACTGCTCGATCCAATTTTACCATCAATGCACGAAATCCACAGTCTGTTAATAACCCCAACAGTGTGTATTGAAATTGTGTTTCCATTGTTCTGCAATACTCTGCTTCGTTTTCTCCGATGATTGAAGTCCGCGTTTCGATGACAGGTGCAGCGCAGCATGATTCTGGATTCGCGAGTCGGCGAAAATAGCCAGGCTTTTGTAAACATGCTGCACAGCGAAAACAAACTAATTTTGTATCCTCTCGAGTTCGAATGAGAGGAGCAGCCGCGTGACTCGCGATCGACACGCGTCGATCTCGGTTTACTGACATCTCAGTTTGCGGCTTTTGATCGATCCATCCTTTGACCGCGAGCTCGTCGATCTATGATCGAAGTCGCTGAGATGTAATTCTCTTGGCGAAAAATGATGAACTTTGATTAATCATTTTTAACAGAAGTGAATTCAGTGTAAACGATTTACAACGAATTATTCTTTGCAAACACAAATTTGATGTAACAATTGCACAACAAGAAAGCTACACTGAATCTTCACCCACGCAAATAAATTTGTTTAATAATCCTCAGCTGACATAGATTTCACTTTTCGATAATTGTGTAACAAGAGAGCTAGATTGAATCATTCTCTGTACTGACAGATTTATTTTATTAATTTCTAGCGGAAGTAGATGCGATCTTTTGATTAGTATACAATGAGAGATCTAGACTGGACAGTTTGAACCGCTCTCTTCTGCATACAAAATTAACTTAATCATTTTTAGGACAAGCAGGTTAAACACGTTGATGATTGCACAACCAACTGTTTAAGACAGACCGTTTGCACCTATCCCGTAGATCTAGCGTAATAAAACCATTGTACAGACTGAAAGTGCCGTTCACTGTGGTCCCGATTGCGTTTAATGCGCGCAAAAACTGTAAACCTTTCTCGAAATGAACGTAGTTTGAGGTATTTATCTTACGGAAGCGAAAATGACAGGACTCGGTCGTTTCATAATTGTGTTTGCTGCTCTGGAGACTAATGTTTTTACCGAGTTTGTGAGGAAAGAGTGTTTGGTCATAGCGGAAGCTGTTTTCTACTTTTTCGAGCTGATGATGGTTACGAGCTTACTCGGTGCAACGAAAATTCGCGTACTGATCAATGAAGCCCATTCGAGCCACTCGGAAATCAAATTAAAATTCCCTCGAGTCAATCATTTGCTGAGTTGTCAAAAATTAAGAAGCTATTGAATATTTTCAACATGCAAGAACATTATTAGACGAAGAACAGATTTCTATCCAGCCCTTGTTCCTTGCAATTCGCGCAATTTTAATTCGGCACCGCGATGACTTGCAAAAGTAGCTGCAGTGTAAATCATTGAAACAGCTAGGTTTTAAAAATATCGATAGATTATTTCCAACTTGCAAGAATCATTGGAGAAGGAAATAAATCCGTTTCCCGCCAACTCACGCGGACAATATCGATTTTGCATATTTACGCGTCTAGCCGTAAATCATTCGGAGCCGAATGATCTCCGCGAAGATCCGTTGATCCCTGTTCCCTCGTCGACGACAATGGGAACGGATAGCGAATGCGGTAGTTAATTATCGCGTCGCGGGATCGCGCGATGAGCTAATCGCTTCTGCGGCGAATGTTGTGCAGGCAGTTCCAATTATTGTTACCTTGTATTTTTCGACAAGCCTAACCGGTCGCGCTGTGCACACGAATATTGAATAATGGCCCCGTTTAAATCATCATACGCGCGTTAGGTTCGAAAGCGCGTACCGCCGCGTGAGTCACGAGACTCTCGTGATCCTCTAACGAGCCTAGAGATCGACGCTCTCCATCAGGTTCGCACGTGAGCTGCAATTTACCTATCAACGAATTTACCCAGCCCATTAGATTTCGACATTATCTCGTCCCGTGATTAATCTGTCGGGTTGATTCACCGCTGTCACTGCGATTTTATCTGCCGCATCGGACACTCCTCGATCGAGTGCCTCCGGAGCAGAACAGAAAGCCAAATTTCCTTGTTTCAAACCTATTCGGAATTTAATCCCTGTTGGACTACTATTTCGGAGTCAACCCTCGCACGCAGGATACTTCTGACGATTCCATAACTGTGACCGAATCCTTTCAAATTTTTAAGCACCCATTATTTTATGGGTTTTTGAACCTACAGTATTTTACCGATATACGATAGTCCCCCTAAAGATTAGGCTGAAATAGACTGAAATTAGGCGATAGGGAGAAGTAGAAATAAGGGGAGATGGTAAATGGATATGAAACCATAAGGGGACCATATACGGGGTGTCCCAAAACTAGTGTAGGAGCGGGAAATGGAAGGTTCCTTGGGTCATTTGAAGCGACATTTTCCTTTACAAAAATTGTGTCCGCGGCTTTATCTGCCGCATCGGACACTCCTCGATCGAGTGCCTCCGGAGCAGAACAGAAAGCCAAATTTCCTTGTTTCAAACCTATTCGGAATTTAATCCCTGTTGGACTACTATTTCGGAGTCAACCCTCGCACGCAGGATACTTCTGATGATTCCATAACTGTGACCGAATCCGTTCAAATTTTTAAGCACCCATTTTTTTATGGGTTTTTAAACCTACAGTATTTTATCGATATACAATAGTCCCCCTAAAGATTAGGCTGAAATAGACTGAATTCGAAAAGACTGTCATGGCGCCCGGTTTTTACATTACTGCCAGTACTGCCTTATTTATCGAACTCAGTCCATACATGTTTTTGGCTGTCATGTATGTAGATTATAAATTAATCTTATAGATTATAAATTAATAAAGATTCTAAATTATAAATTAATAGTCCCCCTGAAGATTAGGCTGAAATAGACTGAAATTAGGCGATAGGGAGAAGTGGAAATAAGGGGAGATGGTAAATGGATATGAAACCATAAGGGGACCATATACGGGGTGTCCCAAAACTAGTGTAGGAGCGGGAAATGGAAGGTTCCTTGGGTCATTTGAAGCGACATTTTCCTTTACAAAAATTGTGTCCGCGGCTTTGTTTAGCAGTTATTAACGAAAAACACGGACCAATCAGAGCGCGATTAAAAAACGTATTTTTTAAATTTTCAATATACATAGATCCACATAAAAATGTTATAAAATGCAACCTTTAGTATTCTTCTACAATTCCGATCAATTGCAATTTTTGACAAAATGTTTGTTCGCATCCTGCAGCACACATCCTGCTCTAGCTTCTAAAAAAGTTCAAATCGTATAGTACAATAATAAAAAAAAGTTATCGTCTTTTTAAAAGTGAGCGAATAATTTTGTGTTTCACTGTAAGTTCTCGACACGGGTCATTCTCTGAGTTTTGCCGAACGCAGAGAAGGACAACCGAGTTCGAGAAGCCTCGGTTGCTGAGAAGTGTAAAGATAACTAATCCGAATTTTAAACTTCTTTTTTTAATTATTTTTTTATTTGATGACCATATTTGTGGCATTTTTCTAATAAAAACCATACCAACTATGATATAATTCCGACGATATTTACTTGTGTAATAGACGAGGAAGGACAGCGTATGGGAAAAGAAGAGACGCGGAGAGTCGCAGTTGCCGGAACAGTTCAAAGGCTCGCGCCCGAAAATTTAATTGTCCATTACACGAGTAAATGTGTCGGAATTATATCATATTTGGTATGATTTTTATCAGAAAAATGCCACAAATATGGTCATCGAAGTGCGATAAATAATAATCTATATAATAAAAATGAAATGCTGTTCGTTGGTCACGACATCACTTGAAAACGGCTGGACTGATTTGGCTAATTTCTCTTTTTAAATGTTTGTAATAGTCCAAATGAGGTTTTTAGGGAAAGAAAAATTGGAAAAGTTGTCCGGAAAAATGGAAAATTTGGGATAAAATGAAAGTGCTTTTTCTATGGAATTTCTATATAAACTCAAGACCATAACTCACGATTCGAACGATGGATATGCATAATTCTTTTTTTGTTTTGTTAAGTTAACAAATATTAACAAAGGAAAGTCGGAAAATTCGGACAAACTGCAGAAATCATAATCTTCGAAGCGGTACAAGTAGCAGGAAGTAACGATCGCAAACTTTATTGAAATTTAGACAGGACAACGTCTGTCGGGTCACCTAGTTAAAAATAAAGAAGTTTGAATTGACTGATGCTTCTCGAGCTTCACAGTCCCTCGAGGACATTTACGTGCTAGACATTTGGGTCATGCACCGATAAAATACTGTACTCGTCCGAGGACAACGTCTGCTCATTGAATCTAGGATAATATGGTTATTGATTCGAACTGGGAGATATAAAATGGAAGTTCGGAAGGAACGTTTGTGATCCTGGGTCGAGTTGGGCCCAGTCTCAAAAGTGGATTTAAGATCCGTTGCATCTTACGAATAAAATACTAATTAACGCAGTACAAGATTGATCCGTTCGAATATTGTGTGAAAAGGTGGAGGAGATCCAGATCTCATTCGAGCCTCGTGTCCGTTTCGAACAAAGAAGGTTTATTTATACTTTGCGGTCGAACCGAAAGCAAAATGAATCGAAAGGAGGAACCAAGCGCAGTGCAACTTTGTGGGGATCAAGAAACTTGGAGGCACGAACCTGAAATAAGCCTCGATTAAAGATAGTTGAACTTGGTGTTGACCTGTTCTAAACCTACATCTGTTCGAGATTAAATCTAGTCTTATCTAGTCTCCTAAATCAAGCTTGGATTAAACGAAGATTAAATCTCCGCGTTTACTAGACCACACCTAGTCTGTATCGAGATTAGATCTAGACTAATCTTTTACACGGAACCAAGATGAAACGTGCAGTTAACATCAACTAGTCTAACCCGGATCTATGCAAGCCTAAGATTAAACACAGCAACTAGAATAAAGCAAAACCAAGATTTAATTGAACCTGCAATTAAAAAGTCAGGACCAATTCCAAATTGACCGAATCAAGGTTAAACGTAGACTGAGAACGCGTTCTCAGTTATCTAAATTCAATTACCGATAAAGATAGTGACTTTGCTAAAAAGCAGTAACAAGACTCCCCTTGAGTAGATTACGCTGGATTCTATAAAAGTGAAAGGAGCATCACAGATCGTTTCGTTTGCAGACTTATGCTTTATTAAGTAACATTTTTCTATGCTAGATTAAACTCAAACGTGAAATCTAGATCAAGTTTAACCTAAACCTGGTTTCCACGTCGCAGAATAAGCAAAATGAACTCGCATTTGATAAATATTGACAGAATGAGCTCCATGACCTTGACCTTGCCTATGTTGTCAAGGTCAACGTTCTGAACCACGTATCTTGCGATCAACACACTTTTTATTTTGCATTCTTTGGTTAAACAATCCGTAAATTTGCATTGCGAAATCGGGCATGTTCCATGTGCAACGACCTAATCATACGTTTCGAAGATTTGTTGGGGATTTTTCCGGTGCAAATTCAAATGCAAGTCCGGCCGAACAGCGCTTGCATAAAGTCCACCTTGCCGAGCAGTGTCGTGCAGCGCTATAATTACAAAAATCGCCAGTGTTCGGACAGTCGAGTCGGGATAATGTCGATTCGTCACGCAGATTCGCGATTGTCTTCGAAATAGCGTGGCGAACAGGTGTTATTTGCGCGAGGACTCGTCGCGCAGAATTCGCGGATGACTCGAAACAAAAAGCAAAAACGAAGAATATGATAGAAGATAGATGATCTCGTGTTCGTCGAGTCGTTCGGGAAACAGATGAACGATACCGTGATTGGTTTAATCACGGATCCGTTCGCTAAAGAAACAAGAACTTTGTACCAGAACAAACAATCTATTGTTTCCTCTAATTTCGCGGTTTCATTAGGACGTCTTTGCGTAACGAGAAATTGACACAATAAGCACGACGGAAAAAACAGCTGCAAGACGTTCTGGAAAATGACAATTAATCTATTATCCGAAAATACAAAAAATAAACAGATAAGACACATCGCGACACCGTGTGTTCCGTTTCTAATTATCTCTGACGAAACAATTCTTTCACGATGTTGCAGATACCGGTTAGAGCACTTTGGATAAGATGATCACCCGAGCGAAACTATGGTGGAAACTGCTACATTCCGGCCAACATAATGGCGTAAGGGACATTATTAAACGATTACACGATCGAACAATCGATCCATTCATTATTCGCACACTTGTTCATTCATCGCGATTCAATCAAATCCGTCACTCGGACGGGGATTGACTCAGTCTGACATTTGTCATAGTCGAACCACCGAACAAAAATTTGAGAAACGCGTCGAAGAATTTCTAGCTCTCAGAACTCGTTTTTTAATCGAATACGTGTGACTCGTTTCTTAAATGTTTGCAACTATTTACGAAAATGTACAATCTATTGATCGCAACAATAGCGCTTCCTGATTTTTTCATAGACAGACTTTACGATATCGGTCAACGTGATAATCAAGTTGCCTAGCAAAACAGTACTGTACTGGATCAACATCATTAATTCGTATCTACAGAGAGCACATGATCTCATAAGATCCTCTCAGCCTACATAATTAGCTCAAACCAGGCTGCGTACTTAATTACTGCGTTTCACTTGTGTCATTGGTAATTTACATTGATCGACGAACGTAACTAGTTCTTCGACGGTGCTTATCGATCGCTATCGATCTACAGATAATTGCGAACTTAACTAGGCTGTCAAAGGGCCCCACTCCGTAGTGTGCTGTTTGACAGTGTTGCTGTTAACACTTTGACTGTCGACAGGATTGTTCCGCGAAACTTACTGCAAAGCAATTTTTATTAGAATCCACTATCTGTTTAAATCATTATTGTTTATCGTCGCCCAAATTTTATTAAAATCTACGAGTCTTTTCCGTTAAGTTAACCAATTTTTATTAGAATCTACGAGTTGCGTTCCAAAAATTGTTGTTAAGTTAAACTTCGTAATTTCCGTTAAGTTATGAGAAACTGTTAGTTGCTAGAAGGTTGCAAAGATCGTTATTACGATAAATTTAGCCTTCTCCGTTCTTGCATTACGAAACGAGTTCCTGCGTGAACATCTGTGCCAGTCAAGTGTTAACAACATCCAATTGTTGATCGAGGAAAAATGGATCGACGAATTAGTGAACCTCGATCGTCGACAGTGTCTCCAGCAAGGATCGAGGGAAACGCCACCGGTTGCATACGTTGGAAATGTGTACGCGTAACAATAATGCAGTTGAACGATTGCGATCTGTCCGGTAATTATTGCGAATCGGTCGCTATCTGCGGAAAACATCATCAGGCTGAATTTAAACGAAGCTATACGGGATCTCGGACGATCAACTGGCAAACAAACATGTCCAACAGATCGATCCAACGATCTACAGACGATCTATACACCGACAAATCTATAGACGATTTTCGAGTTGCCTTTGGATGCTTTTCCACGGTTGTATCGCCGTGTTACGACGATCGCGAGACACTCGCTTCGAGCAAAAACCTTCATGACCGTCCTCCGCGGAAAATATAACTTGTCACCGCGAGCTAAATAGAGTTAGCGAGATGATCGCCCATGGCCGTTCCTTTCATCGTCTTTTTAATAAGAAACTGCTTCAAAATTAGCCGAACTGAAAATTCCGCCAGATTTTAATTTATTAAGCTTATTAAGAACCAATTTAGCTATCTTCTCACTCGAAAGTCGAAACGACCTTGAAACGACCTTGCAAAATTTACTTTGCGCCACGAAAAGCGGGTTTCCAGACCAGTGGCGCACCCAGGTGGGGACCCAGGGGCAAGCCCCCTAGGAAAAGGGAAACAAAACACTAAAATTACTGCTTCCTCTCCGATTTCGATGATTTTTGGATATCTTATATATAAAACTTTTTTCTTATATATAAAACATTTTCAACAACTCCCTATGCATATTTTTCCTTAAAAAAAGTAATTTTGTTCAACTCGTCCAAAAAGGAAACAAAACACTAAAATTACTGCTTCCTCTCCGATTTCGATGATTTTTGGATATCTTATATATAAAACTAAACATTTTCAACAACTCCCTATGCATATTTTTCCTTAAAAAAGTCATTTTGTTCAACTCGTCCCCAAAAAGGAAACAAAACACTAAAATAACTGCTTCCTCTCCGATTTCGATGATTTTTGGATATGTTATATGTAAAACTAAACATTTTCAACAACTTTTCCCTATGCATATTTTTCCTTAAAAAAGTCATTTTGTTCAACTCGTCCCGAAAAAGAAAACAAAACGCGAGAATAACTACTTCCTCTCCGATTTCGATGATTTTTGGATATGTTATATGTAAAACTAAACATTTTCAACAACTCCCTATGCATATTTTTCATAAAAAGTCATTTTGTCCAACTCGTCCCGAAAAAGGAACAAAACACTAAAATAACAGCTTCCTCTTGGATTTCGATGATTTTTGGATATGTTATATATAAAACTAAACATTTTCAACAACTCCCTATGCATATTTTTCCTTAAAAAAGTCATTTTGTCCAACTTGTCCCGAAAAAGGAACAAAACACTAAAATAACAGCTTCCTCTTGGATTTCGATGATTTTTGGATATGTTATATGTAAAACTAAACATTTTCAACAACTCCCTATGCATATTTTTCCTTAAAAAAGTCATTTTGTTCAACTCGTCCCCAAAAAGGAAACAAAACACTAAAATAACTGCTTCCTCTCCGATTTCGATGATTTTTGGATATGTTATATGTAAAACTAAACATTTTCAACAACTTTTCCCTATGCATATTTTTCCTTAAAAAAGTCATTTTGTTCAACTCGTCCCGAAAAAGGAAACAAAACACTAAAATTACTGCTTCCTCTCCGATTTCGATGATTTTTGGATATCTTATATATAAAACAAAACATTTTCAACAACTTTTCCCTATGCATATTTTTCCTTAAAAAAAGTCATTTTGTCCAACTCGTCCCGAAAAAGGAACAAAACACTAAAATTACTGCTTCCTCTCCGATTTCGATGATTTTTGGATATGTTATATGTAAAACTAAACATTTTCAACAACTCCCTATGCATATTTTTCCTTAAAAAAAATCAATTTGTTCAACTCGTCCCGAAAAAGGAAACAAAACACTAAAATTACTGTTTCCTCTCCGATTTCGATGATTTTTGGATATCTTATATGTAAAACTAAACATTTTCAACAACTCCCTATGCATATTTTTCCTTTAAAAAAATCATTTTATTCAACTCGTCCCCTCCCCAAGATCAAATCCTGGGTGCGCCACTGTTCCAGACCATATTGCGTCGGTATACTAGAACAATCGTAGTATAATATTCTTTACTGCATTCTAATGGGATTAAGCTTCGAGTCAGATTAAAAAATGTGTCATGATCAACATTCATGAAGAAATCAGATTCAAATTCGGCTACGGATCCCTGCATTACCTTAAAAAGCGGAAGATACCACCATCTACATTATCATGCTCTATCTAGATGCAAACAACGCTCCATCCGCGGTTATGCAATTAAGAATAAAGAGGCAGCTAATGCTAATTCACACGGCTGATAAGATAAGCCAGTAAACTAGTAAACCGTGACGAGTTCATCGAGTACTCATTCAGTTGGACTTCTCCAGTCAATTTTAACGCGTTAAGTACCGACGACTGTTTCACAGATTGTAGACTTTGCGATTTGGAAAATTGAACAAATTATTCGAAAGCGGTTGTAACGTTTGTCAATGGCATCGATAGGCTTTCGGTAAACGACGCGATAAGAAATGCACGGAAGAATGATTCCCCGCAGTCTCCGACGGATCATCGGACCTTTGATCAGAGGATCGAGCAAGGTTCGTAATCGAGTCGGGACGGAAAAGAACCTAATCGAAATTCCCCGTCGACCACATCGAAATATTCCTCGCGCGGCTTGCTATTACAATCGTCCAAAGATGGCCGGTCTAGGAAGCGAAACTCATCGTTCGCCTGTGAGATTGACTTCCAAACAGGGAGCAAAGCATCGGGACCACTGTCATTCGAATAATTACAGCCTGCGAGCGCCGGTGATGTACCTATCTACGTCATCGTCGATGACGATCGCGCCAGCGTCGCTTTTCTTCGTGCGCCGATAACCGAGTGATTTGCGTCATCGCGAAAACGTTACGCTCGCGATTGTTTCGCCGACGAATCGAGCGGGGACACGCTGCCCGACTTCCAGAACAGAGAACACACGAAATTCCTCGAGTCTTCCGCAACGGGGAGCCCGGCGAAGCGATTCGTGCACGGCTTACGTGAACGTTGCGATGTTACGAACCGGTGCCATCATCGTTTCGGAACACGTACAAGGAACTCCGCATAGATTTCTCGCCACGTACCCGTGAGCCACCTAATTGGTTCAACATGGATCCACGATTTTTCGGCATAATTTATTGTCCGGGTTTGATGGGGCTCCTCGAGTGAAGACCGTTAGGGTCTTCCGGGTGGGGTTGGGATTCTTATAATCTTGGCACATGTGGACACTGTAAAAGATCGATTGGTTCAGCAATACAATTTGGTTGTACAATTGCACCTGATACGGGTGCATCGGTGTATGTACATAAAAAATAAGGTAGAAAGTTTGGAGGTACTATGACATATGATGTTTCATCTATCAATTTTTGTTATTTTTACTTAGAAAGAGTAGTAACTTGAAATGATCTTATTAGGGCGCGCTGTGGCTCAATCTCTAAATACTCTTTTTTAAGGATGAGGTGAAAAATACCTTTACGTACACCCTTGAAGGGGGTAGTGTGGGGCTCCGAGGGAACAGATCTTCGGTTCCCCAATACCCATTAAAAAATCTCTCATCCGGGACGTTAAAAGGCCCCATCCTCCTAATCCGGGTTGGTTCGAAAAGACTGTCATGGCGCCCGGTTTTTACATTACTGCCAGTACTGCCTTATTTATCGAACTCAGTCCATACATGTTTTTGGCTGTCATGTGCCATCTAAATACTGTGATGTCCCAAGGTGATTCGGAACCCACCTCAATAAACTGTAGATTATAAATTAATCTTATAGATTATAAATTATAAATTAATAGTCCCGTAAAGATTAGGCTGAAATAGACTGAAATTAGGCGATAGGAAGAAGTGGAAAAATAAGGGGAGATGGTAATTGGATATGAAACCATAAGGGGACCATATACGGGGTGTCCCAAAATAAGTGTAACTCCGGGAAATGGGAGGTTCCTTGGGTCATTTGAAGGGACATTTTTCTTTACAAGAATAGTGTCCGCGGCTTTGTTTAGGAGTTATTATAAAAAAACACGGACCAATCAGAGCCCGGCTATAGCGAACGGAGTCCTAAGGTCCCGCTTAACGTGGTGTCGCTATTGGCCGGACCAGAATCAATCAACTCGCGCTCTAATTGGTCCGTGTTTTTCGTTAATAACTCCTAAACGAAGCCGCGGACGCCATTTTGGTAAAGGAAAATGTCGCTTCAAATGGTCCAAGAATTTTGAGACATCCTGTACAGATAGTTTTCTGCGATTTCTGTAACGATTACGAACATCCGAGAATTCTAAGAAACAATTATGAAAGTCGCCGAGGAATCGCGTAAGACGCGATTATTTATATACACCCTGTATATATAAAAAAACGATATTATTTTCGTTGCAGGTATTCGCAGGACTGGCAGCCCATTCAGGTCAAATATCGGTAGGGTTGGGCCAAGGGTTCAGTGCGATTCTGATTCCTCAACTTCGACAGTCCAACTTCGCGGACATCTCAGAATGGTCATGGATAGCATCCTTAGGGGTTGTGTCCAACCCGTTGGGATCTTTGATGGCAGGACTATGCGCAGAATGGTTCGGAAGGAGATCAGCGATCGCTTTAGCTAGCTTGCCACATGCTGCAGGATGGCTGCTGATAGCACTATCAACGAACGTGCCTATGCTATACGTTGGCAGGTTCGTCAGTGGTATCGGCATGGGCATGGCGAACGGCCTCTACCTTTACGTCAGCGAGGTACTTAATTTCATATACGTACAGTGGGTGTAAAAAGTGTTCGTACACTTTTTAAATTTACTATAGCAGTAAAAAGTTGCGAGATCAAACAAAATACTGCAAAATTCATTGGCTAGAAACACCTCTCACGATACTGAATACAGCGTGTGTAAAAATTAGTTTAATAGAACGCTATTTAATTTTTAAAGAGTTACACGAAAAGCTAAATCGTTCAAAGTTGACCGCTACCTAACATCTTTTGTGACCATTGGTTTAAAATGTAACGGCCCAGTTTGAATGATTTAGCCCTCCATGCAACTCTTCAAAAATTAAATACCGTTCTTTTAAACTAATTTTTACAAACATTTTTATTTCCAAGCTAACGCCCTCGGCCATATTTCGTTTGATTTCACAAATTTTTACGGCCATAGAAACTTGGCTCCTGTTTACAAGATGTTTTGTTGGTACTCTTGCCCCAAACATTCCCATGAAGGGTTACTCCGATATTTAAACAACAAATTGGTTTGTTCAGACGGCAGCGCCGAACCAAAGGGCCTGGCTAGGAAGCTGTGGCCCGGTGCTGGTTTCTCTGGGTGTCTTGATGGTCTATACCTTGGGAGCGTTCACCACGTGGGAGAAAGCTGCTGCGATTAGCATCGGGCCAGCGATCCTCTCATTGGCACTGACTCGGTAATTACTATCCTAACAATGTCTCTGAAAAGCCAGCATTAAGCAATTCATCTGAATCTTGTTCGTTCTTCCTGTATTAGCATGATCCCGGAAACGCCAGGATGGCTGATGGCCAGGGGACGAAACGATGAAGCAAAAGAGTCCCTGCTGTGGCTTCGAGGACCTGGCTCTAGCACCGACAAAGAGTACGAAGAGCTCTGCGAGACGAACTTAAAGCGAGAGGAGAAGAAGGAGAACAGCTTGATCAAAGCTCTCCACATGCCCTGCGTTTGGAAACCGTTCCTGATCCTGCTGGTGTTCTTCGCACTTCAGCAGATGTCCGGGATCTATATAATCCTGTTCTACGCTGTGAACGTTCTGGAAGACATCGGCCTGCAAATGAACGAGTACACGGCTAGCGTTGGTATCGGCGTGATCAGATTGTTCGCCTCGATCGCCGGCGCTGGTCTGGCCAACAGCTTCGGTAGGAAAGTGCTGGCCTTCATTAGCGGCCTAGGAATGGCGGTCTCCGCCGTAGGCGTCGCTCTAACCTTCAGGTACGCATTATTATTTAATCGAGAGTTTAATTAAACGCGCAAGCTCGAAATAGCAATCGTCGATCGAGCTACCTTAAGCGAGCACAGTTCCACGAGGCAAATCGATTTCTTCCATCGTCCGTTCCAAAAGCTCCCTGAGATCCCCCAATCTCTGCGAGGATGCTTCCGTCTCGCGGCTGATCCGTATCTCCCAAGTCTACTCGACGCAGCCATGAAAGATTCCCGTAGATCGGTCAATGTCGCCCGTCTAGATAAACCGGAAGACATCGTAGACAGTAATGACTAATTCATAGACGCGAACAAAAAAGAAAATCATAATCCTGAGAAAATAGAGCCCTGATTCACAGCTCCACGGACATCCCCTATCCTGATAGATATGTAGATCAGTAGAACGTTTCCTCTCCTTGACACCCATCTAACATCTTACTAACACGATTTCCTTTGCAGGTTCAAGCTTCCGTCGATCGTTTCCTTGGTGTGCATCGGAGGCCACGTCGGATCCTCGATGTTAGGATTCCTCACGCTGCCTTGGGTGATGACCTCGGAACTGTATCCTCTCAGGTTCAGAGGACCTCTCGGAGGTATTACGACCAGCTTGGCCCAGCTGCTCACGTTCGGCACCATCAAACTGTACCCGGACCTGCGATCCCTAGCTGGTATCGAGGTTGTCATGTGGACCTTCGCTGTCACCAGCATCCTCGGGACTCTGTTCGCTGTGCTGATCCTACCGGAAACCAGAGGCCGAAGCCTGGATCAGATCGAGAGCCAGTTCTCCAGCAAACCCGAGTGGAACAACGCTGATCAGACGTTGCACACCGTGTCTACACATTCGAAGAACATCACTTTGGAGAAGTTCGCGTCCCTGTCCGAGGAGAAACATCCTAACATCGTCAGCAACGTGTACGCTTATGACAATCTGTGCTTGGACTTGTCTCCAAACGACACCGAGAAGAGTACGAAGGATTTGACCGCTGACTCGAACGCGAAGAGCGACGTGATGCACGCGATCTCGTTGCAGCATGTTTACATCTGAGAGGGAGAAGACGAAGTTGAAGATTGAGTCGAAACCAAAGCTAAAAAGTCGTAAGTATTTCTCAGGCTGGGCCACGAGGAGCAAGGACTCTTCAGGAATTACGAGTCTTAGGAAAAAGAGGATTGTGGGAGGTTGAAGAAGTTTTGCGAACACTATTCTCGTGGTCCTTGTACTTTTGTGATATTCTGATACCGATGACGTTGGGTATTCAGTTAAAGATCTCGAGCATCGGTATCACGAACATTCCTGTGCCTCTTCTATAATGTGTTCTTCATAAGCCATCAGACGAATATTGTGATGGATCTCCGTGATCCCCAAGATACTTTGAGAACGATAGAGTGCAACTATGTTGGATGACGAACAGTGATTTGATCATATTGGTGAGCACAAGAACGTTGAATATAGTCTTGTACAGAAGCTTGAACAGACTCGAAGCAATTTACAGAAACTGCTGAAACGTACGATCCGGTTATTTGTGTATATACAAACGCGTTTATATTTATAAGGACCACTATGTATTAACATATTTGTTGTTGCTGCTATGCGCGTTATCGTATCTGTGTATATAATAGCGACACAGCAAATCCTACATGATGTTGTTTGATATTGTACAATATTAAATGTATTTTTGCTAAAACGGGATTGAATTTCATTGTTACAAACGATTTTTGTAAAACACTGACTACCTCAATTAACATTCAAAATCGATTTCGCTGTTCTTGAAATATTTATCGTTAAAAATTTGAAGAGACCGCTGCACGATAATTATTATTAAGTGAAAAACGGAATTAATAATTTATACATAGTATACTGTGCTACGAACAATTGGTATAAAACGGTAATTATAATTAATCGCTGTGCTCAAAGCATTCTTACAAAAATAGCAAACGCGTTAATATCATAATTAATTAATATTATAATATTATTAATATTAATTACTAGGGGGCTACGCCCCCTACTCGCTTCGCTCGCCAACCCCTGCAGCGCCAGGCTCTCTCTCTCTGTAACGCTCTCTCCCTCCGTTTCTCACCGTTTCTCAATTTTCAGTTCCCCTACAGTAGGCAACCCGATTCTCAATTTTCAGTTCCCCTTCCGAAGGCAAACCGTTGGACAATTTTCTGTACCCCTTCGGAAGGCAACCCGCTCGACAATTTTCTATACCCCTTCGGAAGGCAACCCGCTCGACAATTTTCTATACCCCTTCAGAAGGCAACCCGCTCGACAATTTTTTGTGCCCCTTCGGAAGGCAACCCGCTCGACAATTTTCTATACCCCTTCGAAAGGCAACCCGCTCTACAATTTAAAATACCCCTTCGAAAGGCAACCCGCTCTACAATTTAAAATACCCCTGCGGTAGGCAACCCGCTCGACAATTTTCGATACCCCTTCGAAAGGCAACCCGCTCGACAATTTAAAATACCCCTTCGAAAGGCAACCCGCTCGACAATGTTCAATACCCCTGCGATAGGCAACCCGCTCTACAATTTAAAATACCCCTTCGAAAGGCAACCCGCTCGACAATTTAAAATACCCCTTCCAAAGGCAACCCGCTCGACAATTTAAAATACCCCTTCGAAAGGCAACCCGCTCGACAATGTTCAATACCCCTGCGGTAGGCAACCCGCTCGACAATTTTCGATACCCCTTCAGAAGGCAACCCGCTCGGCAATTTAAAATACCCCTTCGAAAGGCAACCCGCTCGACAATTTAAAATACCCCTTCGAAAGGCAACCCGCTCGACAATGTTCAATACCCCTGCGGTAGGCAACCCGCTCGACAATTTTCGATACCCCTTCAGAAGGCAACCCGCTCGACAATTTAAAATACCCCTTCGAAAGGCAACCCGCTCGACAATTTTCAATACCCCTTCAGAAGGCAACCCGCTCGACAATTTTTTGTACTCTTTCGGAAAGCAACTCGCTCGGCGTTTTAGCGTGACAGAACTATTTTATATAATAGGAAGATAATATTATTATTATTATAATTCGATCTCGCTGTTCTTGAAATATTTATCGTAAAAAATTGTAAGACACCGCTGCACGATAATTATTATTAAGTGAAAAACGGAATGAATAATTTATACATAGTATTGTATACTGCCAGTAGTGTGTAGTCAAACTCGTACAAGAGTAAAGTGTGCGCTGACACACCTCCTCCGCGCTCCTGCACTCCCAATGCAATGGAATAAATCCGCGAACAACGTTGCGGCTCGAACTTCTCCTTTCGTCATGCTTTTCTGATTGTCTTGCTTTGTTCTAAACCCAGTCGTATCAATGCACGTCACGACGAAGTTATGTTTCACCCCTTGTTACATCATGCTACCCTGTAATTCAATCGTCTTTTCTCGTGAACTTCCGTCATTTTAAATCGGACCCGATGTTTACCGTCTTCAGCTACGTACATTCCTGATCAGAAAACACGAATTTCGACCCTTTTCACCACGGGCTGGAAGAAAGAATTTTCGTTCGAACGTTTCTCCTTTATCGAAGCTGTCGCTTCTAACCCTTTCGTTGCCGTTGACGGAGGAGAAATGGTTGAACGGTTGACTCCTCCTCTGTAACATGGTCGCCTGATCTGAAATCATGAGTTTCGACCCTTTCGATCGTCGTCTCGAGGACACAGAAGACACTTCAAGTGAAATCGAATTGATTGATTTTCGACAATTTGCGAAAATATTTTACACTGAATCGCGTTAATAATTATAAAATGTAGAATCTGGGGTGAAAGTCTAAGAATAAGAAAACGCATGTGTAAAAATAAATCGTAACGTCGTTTATTGATTACAAATGGTCATGTAGTACAGATGCACGATACTGGCAATAGCTGTTAAATTATAGCGCGATTTCGATGTGGTACAATATTAAATTCCCCCCGGAACTCGCGTAATGTACGAATGTTTATATATATTTACACATACGTATACGTATATGTGTACACATATATACGTATATACATACATATACATATATATACATATATATATGTATAGTTTTTTTATATATTCACGGTTGATGGTATTGAAAAATATTTATCAATATGTACAGTCGATACTGCTTTCTTATCTTTCAGAGAAAAATAATGTATCTGAGTTCTCGCGCGTTTCGCATAGACTACGTACAAAATCGGAGATTGCTTCGTGTTACAGGCAACTCCTGTATAACACGGCATTTTACAACACGGTTAGAGACTTAGGGAAACCCCCGCTATAACACAGCGTTCCCACTAAAAGAAGCAAAAATAGTAGCTTCCCTGAGCACAGAATAGTCATTTTACAACAAGGAAATCTTGTTTGTTACAAAAGATATATATATATATATACAGGTTGGTCCACCAAAATGTATATTCTTCTTCCTTGTATATTCTAATTTACATTAAAAAGCATTCAGAGATAGAGTACGTGGAAGGACATCATTTTGAACACTTAAGAATAACTTGAAAAGTAAGTGACAGATGGTTTACTAACTTAATATTAGCCGTTAAGCGTCCAGACTTAACACTTCAGACTTATTAGCAGGTTCTCACTTGTCGCTACCAATGTCAGTAATATCAATAGAAATAAATATCATATCAAATTTCAATTTTAGAAGTCAGAGGTTACTTCAAGGTCATGTTATTGTACGTCTAAATGCGTTTTAACGTGAACTAGATATCCAAGGAAAAAAATATACATTTACAACAAACAAAAATATCGATGACCTTGGAAACTCCGGAAAAACCAAATTTTTAAAGCATTCACCTAGTGATACCATTTACATTGCATTAAAAACATATGTTACGTAATAAAAAATAAAGGAGATATTTAGGTGACTACATTTAGTACCACCCTGTATACATATACAAGTTTGGACAACCGCTGGACTTTTTAATAATCGCATCTCTCGTAGTTGTGGTAGCAAAAAAGCTTAGTTCCGTTTTGTTTTTGAAATCGAATACTGAACGTTTGTACTTAGTTTCCCGTGATAGTTTTAGGAACATGGCTATCGTGTTGTACGGGGGTTGCCTGTATTTAAATATATCTATCGTTCCGCCACTTTTGCTTAAGCGATTATTGCAATATCAGTATGTACAATAAAAATACATAAAGTTTGATGGATGAGAGATAAAAGCGAAACGAATAAGGACAATCGTACTATTATATCAGCGCGTCGTCATTTCTCGATAACATTCACTTAATTTGTATAAAAAGGGGACATACGGTCCCAAAAAACACGTACAAAATGTTCGGACGCGATGGACGTCGGTCGCTTATAATTACAAAATTGATTTTTATAGGCCAGTTCGACGTTCCTTACGAAAGCGATAAATTGTGAATACAATACTGCCTAGAATTGCTTATTTTGATTTTTCTAAACCTAGTTCCGATTCTCTTCATATTAGTATCGTTATTCTTTCAGAAATCGTTATTTCTCGCTCGTCAAAACCGAAGATTAATGGTACCGCTACCTACGAAGATACTAATATGAATTAGAAGAACGTTAGCTTTAGAAACTACAAACAAGCAATATTTCTTTTATCCCATCCTCATCTTCGCTATACGTTCGCATAACGGTACCGCGTGTAGAGTATTCATTGCACATGTGTGTCCGCAATGTCACGTGCCAAGTAATAAAACCAAGCTCCCGAGAGCTGGAGTTTGTAAAGATTGATGCACCACCTTTTCGCGTTAATGTTCGCTCAAGCAGTGTACTGAGTTCGAGACCCTCGGTGGCTCAAGGGTTATGACTATTGTTAGTAAAACTCCGAATCTGAACTGTGCTGCGAATCGCCGCTCCTTCCGTTTAAATATACTTCTGAGGTTTGTTGAATAGATGGCGAGTGTTGTGCGGTTTCCCAATGTTGACCTGCAATGTTCATCGATTTGTTTATAAATTTTTGTATTTGATGTGCCAAACAGAAAGTAAAAATTTTATAGAGCAGTGTTATTAAATTCGAGCTGAACATACTATGCGCGGCAAGTATGGTTGCCAAACAACGCGCCACAGCGCGATTTGGAGCGCATGCGAGTGCAGGAGTGAGGCCTTCGGCGTCCACAGCAACGACGCTTGCTCCTAATTGCAATAAACGTCTTGTCACCTGCGGAATAAAAATTTCTTCCGTTATTGGATATCCTATAAAAATAGTTTCAGAGCATCGGAATTCGTTGAATTACTTTTACAAGGCCATTCCTCGCTGCCAAATGCAACGGAGTGCTGTGCTGCTCGTTGAGCATGTTTATAACCGATATCTGTTGCTGCTGAGGCTGCGTTGCATTCTCGCTGTTCGCATTGGCATTGGCATTGTTTGTCTCTATCCACTTCAATAAAAGCGAAGCAGCCGCTGACTGGCGCCGTTGACAAGCTAAATGCAGCGCCGTGTTTTTATTGCAATCGTTTGCACTTAGATTGGCTTCCCGCTCGAGCAACAACTCTGCGTTTATCATGCAAAGAACAACGTTGATAAAAAATATTGAACTAGCTGTTTGCAGGTTCACCCCCGAATTTTGTCAATCAAACGAAACGTACCAATGACTTCACATTTACCAGCAATAGCAGCGCAATGAAGAGGCGTCCGTCCCAAGTAATCTGGTGACTCGATGCCAGCTAATTTCGGGCCAACACACTTCAAAATTAATTTCGCGCACTCCAATGCTCCGGAAGTAGCTGCTACGTGCAAAGGCAGTCGATCTCCAGGAGTGTCTCGTAGCGCGGCGACTGTTTTTCCTCCAAATTTGTTGATTAACAACTCCAAACAATCTACTGATCCCAGAAACACGGCACAATGTGCAGGGGAGAATGAATTGCCTATAATATATTCATATAAAATGATCAGAATTATTTTCTAAAAGTGTGTAACAAAAAAGAGCAATTTAAGGAGGCCGTTTCATCGTTAAAAAATTCGTTTATAATAAAGAAAATCGTTTCTCCACCCGTTTACATGAGACAGTCTCCTTAAATTTATTTGAAGATAGACATTTACCCTCCAAAGTGTCCACTACGTTTTCCTGTAGAAGATATTTTACGCAATTGTACTGTCCATTGTAACAAGCCCAATGAAGAACGGTGCAGTCTTGGTCGTCCTTTAAGGTGGCTGCTGCAGGATCTGCTCGTACCATTTCTGCCAGTGCTCTCACTCTGCGAAAACGTGAAATTCTATGTAATCAGAGGGTCAAGAAGATGTACCAGGAATTCCCGTGAACCCACCTTCCGCAAGCGGCGGCTAAATGCAACGGTGTTTTACCGTTCGTGTCTTGTACCGCCACTTTTGCACCATGCGATAACAGCAACTTGGCTAGCTGGTAGCTACGTTCGTTGATAACTGCTCGAAACAACGGCGTATGTTTGTTCACGTCCGCCAAGTTACAGTCGGCTTTGTATTTCAAAAGGGAAATAATACACTCTGTGTTCATGTTTGTCACTGCCAACGTTAGAGCAGTACGCTGCTTCGAATCGTAACAATTGACAATACTCGGGTCATCCACGTTTTTAAGAAGAAGCAACAGACAAGCAGTGTAGCCTGCCGCGGCAGCACAATGTATCGGGGTGCGCCTGCTAACGGAATCCTACAAATAATAACAAATAGTAACAGGTATACAAACAATCGGCAAATGAAGAAAGACTTTACTGAACTCGTTCATACTTGGATAGATACTAGAGCTCCGTGATTTAACAACAGTTTCACGCACTGCTGATGGCCCTTGCTCGCGGCCAAATGCAAAGGTGTTTTACCAGAGTCCTCTTTGATATTTGTATCCGAAAATAGTGGTAATAATAAACTCAGTATTTTACTGTGCCCGTAGTAAGCCTGCAAATTCACATACACATCATCAATATTTCTACTCCAATTGGTTGAGTAAATGAGAGTAAATGAAAAATCCCAACACTTGACCTGCAGGACAACTACCTACTTAAAAGTTCTTCACAATATCAATTTCTACTACATATCCACAAATTATCAACATCGGAAGGTAGGTAGTTGTTCTGCAGATTCACCAAATATCGATTGTATTAGTCATACGGCTAGGTGTAATGGTGTTAATTCCGGTGGCGGTGGGTCTGGTTCTTCCGTGTAATTGAACCCCTCCGCGGTAATTAGCGAGCAAGCCTCCAAAAGTGCTACTAAGGCTGGCTGATTTCCACCAGCTACGGCGTAATGGAATGCAGTGAAGCCACGTTTGTCCCGTAAACGTGGATCTGCTCTGTGCTTCAGTAAATACTGCACGCACCTGAAAACATCGAAGCACCGTAGAATTAAGTTTCTTCACTTAAGAATTCAGTTTCTTGTCTTTAACATCGAAAGTTCTATTCGAGCGTGAAAACACTCACTGAGCACCAGCATCGGTCGCAGTCGATGCTGCAGCTAAATGCAAAGGCGTTGCACCGTCTATGTCTCGAGCATTCGAATCGCTTCCGAAACCAACCAATGTGAAGACACAAAAATAATGTCCCTGACTAGCTGCGTAATGAAGCGCCAACCTATTGTCGTCGTCGGTTAATCGGAAATTTGCTCCGTTGGATAATAATAAATCTAGACAATCGACGAATCCTTTATATGCTGCTAAATGCAACGGTGTCCTACCGCCGACATCTTTGGTATCTATACAGTTGCTGTCGGCTTGCAACAATTTCCTACATACCTGTAATTCATCACGCAACAGTAAGATAAATCGTACAAGTCGATGAATTTTTATTTTATGACTTAACTACATCAATATTTTACCTCGATATGACCTGTCAGACAACTGAGGTGCAACGGTGTATGTAGTTCAGCGTTTTGCAGGGCAGGAGAGGCTCCGTATTCTAACAATGTTGTCGTTAAACATTCGTGGCCGAACCTATAACGAAATAAATAATTGATGTACAAATAAAGAAACGAATTATGATTGTAATTCGTATTCGCTACTAGTAATTACCAAGCGGCTATGTGAAGGGCAGTATTCCTAACATTATCCTTCGCGTCTGCTAACGCTCCGGCATCGAGTAAACTTTTCGATCGAGTAAATCTTCCATAGATCGCGGTCATGTGCAAAGGTGTGTAACCGTCTTTCGATCGGACGTTGATTTTCGCACCGGCTTGTAAAAGTACTTCTAAACATTCAACGCTGTTGGGGCTGGCGGCAGCGACGTGTAAGGGAGTTTGTCGTCGAAAGTTGACAGCCTCTGTTTTTGGACAAACGGCGATAATAGATTTAATGGGACAACATCGAATTCTACGAGAAGGTAGATCGTCTCACCAATATTTGTTCCATGGGCAATCAACTCTTTCACCGCATCTACGTGGCCGTTTAAACACGCAATGTGCAGTGTATTCCCACTCCCGTTCTTAGCTTCGACATCGGCTCCAGCTTTAATTAATACTCGCATACACGACAAACTACCAGAAGCTACAGCCGCATGTAACGGGGTATACAAATGGCGATCCTAAAAATGCAAATGCACACATGAGAAAATAGATCTTAATATTGGCAAGTATGAAATATTCTTTTGCTTTAGGTCTCTCGCATTAACACATTATCTATCGGTTGAGGATTTTTTAATAGATCCTTTGACAGCAATAGAAACTTCAATCGTAAATAAACGGGACGGGTCGGTGTTCATGCTTCTAATCAGATTGTGTTCTCTTACTTTATCCTTGACATCGGCTCCGTTGTCTATAAGTGTCTGCACGATACTATCGTGTCCCATAAATGCTGCAAAGTGCAGAGCACTGCGATTCTTTTTTCTGTCATAGGCATTTACTGAACAGCCTATTCGAATCAGATACTCCGTCATTTCAAGATGTCCGTTGTAGGCTGCGTAATGCAAGCTTGTTCTACCAGTCCTAAAGATACGAAAGAATTATTTTAGTGTACTAAGAGCTAATCGTTGTGTAAAATTAGTAAAAAGTATACAGCTACAAACCTGTCCACTATATTAACATCTCTTAAGTATGGAACCATCAGTTCTGCGCATTTCACAGCGTTATTCGCTGCTGCTACGTGTAAAGGAGTTTGCCAACTGCGGTCCCACACATTGACATTGGCTTTGTGGCGTAACAAAACATGTACTACCTCATGATTCCCTGAGCAGCAGGCCCTATGCAACGGAGTCAACCATTTCTTATCCTTGGCGTTTACAGCGGCTCCGTGCAATAGGAGTAACTCTACTATCTTAGAATCTCCCATGAATGCGGCTGCATGCAAGAGAGTCCGTTGTTTTTTGTCCTCCCAGTATGCATCTTCTTTTCTAGATAATAATGATAAAACTTCTTCTACAGCTCCAAAAAATATAGCTCGCAGTAGGGGAGGCTGTAAGAAACATTATATTAATGAACAAAAATTCGATTGATCGGTAACAGTATAAAATATTCATTGAAACCCCATAAAAACGAGCACCACTCGATTATTCGCATTTGTAAAGCTAAACATAAATGGTGGTAAGTGAAATTCTCGAAAATCTCTTCGATACGACGACTAATACGTAATGAATAAATACGATCGTTACTGTTATGTTAAAGAAAAGTAAAAAAGTCTCGCAGGATTGACACATGAGTCTAACCTCCGGCTTTTTTACAGCTTGATCAACATGCTCGGGGATTGTTTCGTGAAACGCGTTCGCTGAAAGAAATATAAACTACTCACCCCATTGTGTAATTCTTGCACGTTCATGATTAACCAGTTTCTCGATTTATACAAATACGGAAGTATTTATAAAAAACACTGTTACAGGACTGTAAAAAACTGTCATAGTAGTGTGTGAGTCATACTCGAACACGTACGGTCGGGCATGTTACTTTCATTTTGCCTGTCGACAATACCGCTCGTAAATGTATACAACATCGACCGTTGTCTCAGATAAACAACGGCATCATTTGTGTGAAAATAACTACGAAAATATGCATAATGATCCTATCCTTCTGTATAACCAGTAACAGCTACCTTTCTTTTCACGTACTCCATCTTTGTTTCTGTCAAGTTTTCAGGAGCTTGTAAACAGATGAATATAACATATATCATGCACCGCTGTCGCGCGAAAATTAAAGGGATTCCCTTAGAACACTTCCAACGTTCACGAACCTCGAAAATTATCAGTCAGTTTTCCAATCAACAGTCAATAATATTGATATCTTATTCGAGCCGAGGTTGCGGTCATTAAGGACGAGAGACCTCGAGGTAGACTTGTAATGGAATATTCGTTCCGCCATAATTTTCCAATTTTTTAGACTCAAGATTAAATTTCAAATTCAAATTGATGGAAATGAAATTCAAACAAATTTCCAGTTTCGAATTTAACACATTGACTGTCACGTGTGGGTGACGGCTCTAATCGCCTGAAGTGATAAGTTATCTTTCATCTGTTTCCTGTTTTGTTGTAAATAAATAGAACTGTTCTGTCGATTCGACGTTGTACTTCGAAATGGATAGCGGCATATTTGACCCGGTACAATGTTTGAAGCCGAGGGTAAAGGTCATGGATGATTCGAAGGACGGCTTCCTGAACGCGTCGCCGAGACATTTGAATTTCACTTTCAGTCCTAGAAACCTGAAAGCTCGGGAGAAAACACTAAAAATCACAAATTATTTCCCCAAATCATGCCCGATTCGACCTTTACCGTTGGAAACCCCTTACTTCCGGTTCGGAAGTGGTTCTCAAGTGAAAGAAATTTCTTTGTTCTTAGGACGGGTATCGCGCAGTGTATTAATTAATAAATGTTAATTTATTGCAGACGAGGTGGTTAACCCCTGGATCCGTTTACAATGTCAACGTTCAATTTATTCCCGACGAACCGAGGAATTATAACGACGTATTAAAGATCCGCTATTTTGACGACCGTATTTTGGAAGTTAAAATCACCGGAAACGTTAGGACCCATTTTTCTTTCCCTACGGATATCAATTTTGGAGATGTTCCGCTCGGTAAAGCGTAAGTTTGTCGTTAAATTATTTACGAAGTTCGTAAATGACGGGAGTAATTGTTTATTATACACATAGGGCTTGCTACGAAATTCCGATTTGTCCTCACGCGAAGGAACAATTTGCATTCGCGATTTTACCATCGAAGAAAGATCCTTGCGTCGACATCTACCCGCAATGGGGTAAACTGCCATAATCAGTGTCGGTAGATCGAATACACAATGAAAACAAAATTTCATTTGATTTTCTAGGACGTGTCAAACCGAATCAAGCTCCTGTAATGGTAATGGTGATTTATAGACCTACACAGTACATAAGCATGAATTTTCAAATCCGTATATTCATTACGGATCTATGCAAAACTCCGTACGTTATAAATTTCTCTGCTTATACACGGCCAGGACTTTTGCGGTAAGAATGATCACGGTTTCGAATTATGTTCTTGAATTAAACGATACCCTATGATACGATCAATTCAAGGGAAGTATTCGAGAAAGTTGAACCGGAAACGAAGAGCAAGAAGCAGCCATCAAAAGTCTGCACGAAATCTCGGGAAAAAACAAAAGCCACTTTGCAAGAAATAATTCCATCGAAATCGAACGCGATAAAGCCTATTGTGGAATACAAGAGCATCGAGAAATCATTATTGAAAGAATGTGGCTACTTGCCTTTGTATGCACTGCACACCGTCAATTGTATGTTAATCGCGAAACCTCGATCTTTGTGCACCGAGCATGAGCTGAAAGGTTGCAAATTTTGTCTAGAATTTTCGTAACGAGTAGAAAAGACATCAAACAGTTTTTTTTTTAATTGCGCAGGACCATTGAATCAATGTTTGTTAGACGTCTTAGAGCGAAAAGCTCGACAATTAAAAGAATTTATCACAAAAGCAAACAATTATCGCCGGGAGAACAACAGGGCAAAAATTGGTCACAAACCGAAAGTAAATAATAAAACACGAGAACTCAATGAACAACGAATAACGGAGATCAAAATTCAAAGGGAGAAAGAATGGAGCGATTACAAGAATTTATTGGAAAATTATATCCCTGAAGAAGACGTTTTTGAACGACAAAAGGCTCGAAAGATAAAGCAAAGAATTTTGAGACTTGCTCATAAGGTTCTTACATTTCTAAATTGTAAATTATCGTGTACGATTCCTCAGAAATTAATCGCATTATCAATTTATTTTTAGTTTCCCGAAACTGTGTCGTCGGCGCCTGAAGCAGAGCAACCCTTTCTACACTATTATATTATTACACCATTTGTACAGGCAGCCAGAAAGATTATTTTGCAAAATCGTTTATTAAGGGTGCTTGAGAGATTGAAGTATCTAACACCGGAGTTAATTAACAAATTCGAAGATTTTACCACGAATTAATGTTAATTAAATAATGTATTAAAGATTGTTCACATCATATTGAACCATGTATTTTTCATATCCGTATTAAGAAGCACGATAATTATGTAACGTAAATGTTGCAATTATTTTATGCAAAATGTAATTGCATGTGTGCATTCTCTGTGCAGATGGTGCTCGCGTCGAACCCGCCAAAACTTGGGAAAAATCGTCTGCTTCTTCCACTGACATGCGTTGAATTGTTGAAATGTATCGCGACGAACAAAGCAGGTATTTTTGCAGAATGCTGGAAAATGTACACTGTCTGTTAAATCTGTAATTTCAGGTATTGAAAATGTGTGTTGAGCAAATCTTTTGTTAAACGACAATCCACTCGATGATTCCTCTATACTGTACTTGCTAGTACTGTTCCAATGGATTTGTGTTCGACTTTCAATTGCAATGGTAAGGTGAACTGTAATGATTGGGAATTGAATACAGATAGCTTATTCTTGTCTGGAGAAGTGGAGAACGTGCTTTACCCACAAGATGAAAATTCGTTAGTGGATTTGGATGTGCGACTGTTCGATTGCAACGTGCCTGCATCAACAGGCATATTGGATTTGAAACATTTCATTAAATGCATGGTGTAAGAATATTTTCTTTAATTCGTTTCACAAATAATCGTATCTTCCATTGATATTCTCCGAATTCTTTTTCAGTATGCAGTTGAAGATATTGAGCAACCATGAGGCTTACAATCAGGTTTTTAATTCTGTGACAAACGATACTGACTTTTATTATATAAGACGTCTTGTTTGTGAGTTTGTTTTGTACACTAGAAGATATTTAAATAGGTGAGACAATTCATTTCTTAAAACTAGTACTAATATCATATTAAAAATGTTCCTCACGATATTACTCTTTTAGTATAAAATGGAACCTTCAATCTCTGCAAGTTATAAACGAAAACGTCGAAGAAGAATTAAATATGTTATTTATTACCGTGAAACGTTTCCTTAGTAGATTAAGAAGTATCCCAGACGCCACATTTCATTATGCACCTTCTAAATTGGGCAATCAGGTTTATACAAAAAGCATAGTAGAAAAGCTAAGATAAAAACAATAGACCTATAATACTGTTTATTGCAGTGTAAACAACCAGAATATCATATGTATCATATGCACATAGAATTGCGATGGTTTTTCATCTCGTTGGTATACACACGTTGTTTATACCATCAGTACTCCATGGAGAGTCAACTAGAAGAACTTGAAAATACCCAGACAATAATTATTAATGATCTCATTTATACATCACTGAAAATATTTGAGACGGTAAGATTATCTGCTGAAATGATATTTGCACATATAATACGTATGTGTGTTTACTATATTCTTTCATATATATTTCAGATGCCTTTAGTAAATATGCAACAGAAGACACCGTACAATTGTACTTGCATCCGTGAGCTATGGTTGATGCTCCAGATATTCATTGATAGTTTATCAGATAGAATGAAATCAAAGGTATATAATATGTAAACCACAGATTTATATAAAATATAAAATATTCATCTTTATAGACATTCTGGGACTACGTAAATGACGCTGTTAATGGACTATTAAATAGGAGAGCATCTAACAGCAAAGAAGAATCGATGTGCTACACTCTGGCACCCTGTAAAAACTCTGAATTGTTTTGTTTATGGATTATTTATAATCTTTCACTTTTATACGGATATAATGTAGATGGTATCTATTTGGGCTTCAAATGTTCAAGGGTAGATGTATTTCGAATATTTGTCTTCATGCTGTTTTAGTCTTAAAACTATTACCTATTTGTTCGTGCTTATTAAAGATTAGGCCTAATTACGAGCAACTAGAGAAGATCTTGAAGACGTATATTTCCAAAGGTGGAAAGGATGGTGACCGCGATGAAATCGATGAAGAATTGCGCATCATGATTCCCTTGTTAAATACCATAGTCACAAACTGGTGGCAGACACGAGTTTCTATAATTTCACTGCTGTGGGACTGCTTTCATAAAAGATTAGACGAGCCATTTTTGTTGCAAACGTCTGGTCCTTGGACCTTGTCGGTCGAAAAGTAAGAAAATAATTTATGTAACTATGTGTATTCTTGTTTGATCTGTTAAAGATGTTTTTAACAGGAAAACTCCTGTAGATATACTGAAGCAAGTGAGGGACAGACTAAGTAACGCGGAATATGTTAAAGAATCTAGTTACGGGATGTTTCTACATTTCCTCGGTAAATATCCTGTTTGAAAAACGATACTTCATTTAAAAACACGTTAATGTAAATAATGTATTATAGGATCCTTCCTGAAAATAAATTATAGTAGCAGCGATACGAAACATTGGAATCAAATCAAAGGCCGCATCTACTCAAAGTTTTCTAAAAGCAAAGTGGAAGAATTTTCCGTAACAGGTTTATACAACTTCATTTCTCTGTTTTTAACATTAGCAGTTACTGCGGATACTACGAACGTAGTAAGTTATTCGGGAACATTAAAATCTGTAAATTTTGATCAACTATATTTGTCATGATCTACATCTTTTTATAGTGCTCGGTGATGTTAGATCTCTTACCACCAACGAAGGAATACAATAATGAGAATAATAAAAAGTATAGCCTGGTTTGGAAGGGAAAATTGGCTATTCTTCTTTTGTACAGCGAACTTAGGCTCAATTTTACGAGCATAGCGCCTTGTTACATCGACACGGTATGTCATTAAATTTACATTTAATAACTTGTATATTTCATGCAATTAATTATCATTTTCAGGTGAATGCAATAAGTTGTCGCAGGGACGACACGTCCCGAGCGATGATGACGAACTTCGTGGATGTGTTTAGTATAATTTTATCATCCAGTACCCTCGAGCTGGAAGAACATTTGTTGCTCGATGGCTGGATAGATCGGTATTTAACAGAATGTTCGAATAAAATGGTGGGAACATTGACAAGGGTGCTCGTGAATATTTTTAAAAAATGCGTTATCTCCTTTAATTCAGGTTCGTTGTTTTCGTAATCTTTAACTCTAAGTTTAGGGAGCATTCATTTTAATTTGTACGTTTATTAGATGGAGTAGGGAAAATGTTAGACGCTTTATGGTGTTACGTTG
Source organism: Lasioglossum villosulum (assembly GCA_963971365.1). Classification (NCBI taxonomy): domain Eukaryota; kingdom Metazoa; phylum Arthropoda; class Insecta; order Hymenoptera; family Halictidae; genus Lasioglossum; species Lasioglossum villosulum. Next base: position 22,809,649 of record OZ020503.1, on the reverse strand, counting down.
CGTGTAGAGTGCGACAGCTCGTTTTTGATCCTGCACTTACGGGTGATCATTATCGGGATGTCTCACAACTTGCTGTCTCATTTACTTTGGACGCGTTGAGGAATCCAATAACGGCGAAAAAGTACAAACACTCGGCCACGTCTTTATTTCAGCATTTTGCGTCTTCCGTGATTGTTAAAGATATTAGGTATACTTGCAGTATTTAATATTTCTAATACTGAAATTACGAAATGATTTATGAAAGAAATGATTTGATTCTAGGATCATAAGACGTTACTTAGTGTTGATACTCGAAGAACAGCAGGCAGTTGAAGCTTTGAAGAAAGAAATAAAAAATTTCGACATGATACTTATACAAGTAAAATATCAAAACATAATGATAAAATAATATATGGATAAATTAATAACCTGAATGAATTTCAGGCATGGGTAAAATGCTCCATCATTGGTCACGATACAAACGGGGATGAAATTAGAATTATACAAGATTACGTACTACTGTTAAATGAAATAAAACAAATGTTTGTAACGAGTCAGGATATCCAAGAGATTCGAGACAGCAACGAGTCTATTTTAGTGTTCATCATGTACTCTATGAAGAAACGAAATATTCTAAAAGTATAGCTTACTACAATTATTGGAATAATGCTCAAGTTAATATAAAAATAAAAATAAATTGCCATTTGCAGACTGAACAAGAACGAATTCAATATGATGCAAAGTGGAGATCGTATTTTAATCATTTGGAGAAATGGGTTCTTTCTCCGATCACAGAAGAAAGTAAAGATTCGGAATTAGCTCTATGGATATATAGATGCATTGGAACATTAATACTTTGTGCCTCCACAATGCTTTATACGAAAGTAAGTAATTCTTTTAATATACAAAATGGGCTTGAGAATTCATGTACTATGTTAATCCAAATCTTTTTTAGAATCAACCGAATAACATGTTAAAAATGTTACTGAATAAAATTATTCTTTCGTCTGATCAACCGTTTTTAAAAACTTTAGGAAAGAAAACGTTTTCCATGATACTTTTGGGCATCGAGGCTCTCAATGTGAAAAGTGACTTATCACTTCAAGTACTGATAAAAGATCTTTTCGATCAATATATGCCGCTTTTAATAACTTCGATTAATAATACGAACAATTTTAAAGTGTCCGACTCGTTGTTAAAATTTTTTAAAGATGCAAAAGCGGACTTTATACACTTAGTATTTCAAATCTTGATGACAAACTTTTTTACCATATCGAGCGATAACATGTTTCATAAGCATTTTTACTTGGTAAGCATTAATTTCGTACTTTAGATTTTTATTATACAATATTTTACGATTATATATTTAATGCAGGTAATGATATTTCTGCAAAATCTGCTCAAAGGAGGAAAAGATTACGCCAGTCATGTAATAGAATATATTATTTTAATTTGTACACCTTATATTATTGGAGGCTACATAAAAGTTCACGATCATCATCCACATAAACAACACACTTTAGAGTTCGTGAGAAATATTGTCAGAAATCCGTATTACAAAGAAAGCCATACTTTACAGTCAGTATTACTATTCTTGGGTTTACAAAGATTCTGGGACTATATTTGATTAAATTAACAAATTTCAGAGAGAAGTTCAATACTGCGATATTCAGCACTGTTCAAAAATTAATTACAACAAACCAGCACAACACTTTTGAATTTTTGCAGTCAGTTTTATCGGTGAGGATCGAGATATTACAATGTTTATCGCCAAAAATTGAACGTACCTTAATTGATTTGGAGAGGAATCGTCGCCCGAACGCGGCATCATTTAGGTAATGTATATATATTCTACCGAATATAAATTTTTGCAATCATTATCTAAACATTAACGTTACAGGTATTCCTGGAATCAACTGCAGAATGCTATGAAAAAACATAAAAGCGAATCAGTAGTATAAGTTTAAAAAAATTTATTAATAAATAATCGACAGTACCATGAAGATACTTCTCCATATTAAGCTACAAATCCAGTATGTATATTTGTTGTATAAACGAATAGCTGTGTTCGTGTACATATTTTGTATGAAATTATATTTTTATAAATTATACTCACCTAAAGAATAATGTACGAACATAAAACTATGACCGAGAAAAAATGTTTTTAATGTTACATATGGTACAGATATGTTGTAATCGTCGAGCTACGAAGCGTACATAAGTATCACCGACTCATAAATGATCATATCTGTTTTTGAAGGAAAGAATTGTATTTTACAAAACATGTAAAAAACAACACAGTCACTTTTTGTTTTTTCTCTATTTTCGATGTGAGTGTCTCGAACGATGATGCTTCAGTGACGTAGTAGTTGTACTACCGGGGGGCGATCGTCATCCAATTAATTCGAGACGAGACACGGCACTGCGCACAGCATTTCTTAAAGACTGTTCGGTGTTGCCATTTAATAATGATTCTAATCTTTCGACATAACTGTCTATATTTTGTAAGGTTGCACCTTCGTGCGTACCTGAAATCAAAGAGTTACTTTCATTAGTCAAGGTGAGCCACTAATGTAATAGCTTTAGACATCTAATCTAAACTAATAGGAAGACGATGATTATGATCTTTGAGTATTTCATTCTTTTATACAGGGTCTCCCAACCTGGAAGAGGTACTGCCGCGAAGCAACCAGCTAACTGCGAACGGAGAGAGTCCAAATGACGCTGTAAAGCTTGATTTGTCGTGCGTTGTTGGTTTGTTTCAGACTCCAAACGATTTACAGCTGCATACAGACTATCCACGTGCCGTTGAAGAACAGCGTTCTGAGCCTCGTAATCCGACGTTGCTTTTCTTAATTGCCTCAGTTCCGCTTCACATGCTAGATACATAAGTAGTTCATTGTAAATATTGATTGAAGCATAAGCAAATTTGTAAACTTCTTCCTTATACGTTTTACTCACCTTTATTGTGATCTAAGAATTCTTCTGTAAAAATGGGAATATCAAAGCCTGTGAAATCATTGTCTTTCTCCTGTTGAATATCCTAAGAGAAAAAAAACGTGAAATTAGCATAAGAACAATGTGTAGAACGTTATTAAAAAGAAAAACGTGTAATACGTTTTGTTCAGAATTGACGTCAGTCCCATTCCTTTCTTTCTTATTCTCTTGCTGTTTCTCTAGAGATTGTTTCTCATTAAACAACCGGTACGCTTCTGTCTGTTTATAATCACTAAATTCGCGATTGTAACGTTCTTTGTCTTGTTCAGCTGCGTCTAAATATTGTTGCTTTAGATCAGCTGGTAATGTGCTCCATTCTGAGGCAAGAAGCTTTGTGATCTCAGCAAATGATAGAGTCGGATTGTCGTTCCGTACTTTTTCTCTTCGGTCGTTTAAGAACCTGTATCATAATCCATTAACACATATACTTTCACACTGGTCTAACGTATTGGCTACATAAATACAATACCTAAAATATCCTGTGAGCGGCTGCTTCGGAGCAGTTGCATCTCTGGGAGCTTTCTTACGTTTTTTCGATCTATTAGTTGTACTAGTGGTGTTACTTCCAATACCAGAGTTTGTATTGTTCTTCTTTACTCCATTGTCACATACAGAATCGGGTGCTTTATCTTCTGCACTCACAGGCGATTTATCTAATGGGAAAAAGATTATTTTAAATAGAGAAGCAGTAAATATATGGGTAGATTTAAAACCGAACAGATTCAAAATTACTCATATGTTCCTCGGTCTCTCCATTGAAAGTTGGTTGCTCAGGCCCACCGTTGCTTTCGGACACGTCGTTCACTGGAGCACTCTCACTCATTTTATACAATTGTATACTATTATTTTACAAGAACGTCTTATTTGGTTTCAATTCAGATTCATAACTGATCCTGTTGAGTTTTGATGCAACAGTTGTAGTATCGTTTGGAAGGTTATGCAAAATATCGTTCTCTGTTAAATACAAGCAAATTATTAGAACATCGAATACTCACTGTAAATAATGTTTGCATATTTTTCAGAAAGCTAGCGGACAGGTTGAAATTTACGTTGGTGTATTAGGTTAAGCCGTGAATATGTTAACAATAACTCCGCTGCAATTGCACGGGGACAGGACGCTGCACTAAATCATGACCGGTGTTGTACAGCGGTGTGTATTTCACGGGCGGAAATTAATTGTTCATAACAGAAATAACGTGCGGAGAAAAACACATAATCATTAAAGTTTGGTTGGCATAAACACTAAAGCCGACTCCTCATGGAGAGATCTCGGATGACGCTAATTCAAAGTTGATGATTTTACCGCTGAATTAAAACCCTAGACTCTAGGCCGCTCGCCGCGGGTAGTGCACCTTTGACGAATGAAAAGTGCCGATTTCAATTCGAGCCTCCGTTCAACAAAACCATGAGGGAACATTGTCTAAATCACGTGTGAACGCCGATTACTATTTAGCGCAATGTTCAACAGTTGTTTTGTGATGTTACAATGAAATGTTTAATTTTGTCCATTGCGAACAATAACGTCGATGCTAACGATGTAAAATGGAAGTAAATGATAATTCAATTATTCTGCAGAACAGTAGCAGGTAAATCATTTCGTACCGTTCGTTTTAATCAATGTCGTCTCGCGCGTTATTAATTTTCATTCAAGAAACAGAACATCGCGTCGCTTTGAACGACGTGAAATAAATCGAGAATATTACCTCATCTTATTTATTACATTGTTACGATACATTTGACTTCTTTCAGCATAACAGTGGCAGTTTCTGTATGGAAATTCATCAACAGCCCCATCATCGCGATCTTAAACGATTTAAAAAATGCAACTGCAGAACAAATGCTTCGATCCCTTTTAGAGTCAATATTAAATTGCTCTGCTACTTTAACCACAGTTTTAGTTCCTCCGTACACTAACGGATTGCAAAATGACGCGCTACAGTGTCAATACGCAGGTGAGGAAAGCAAGCATAACCGAGTATCGAATAGAGTTCTATCGTATTGTTTTTTCCAGCGTTTACAACTTGGCTTTTTGGCACGATGTTTTACATAGTTGGGGAGCCTCTGAGCAATGAAATTCTTGCGAACAGCATAGAAATTCAAGCCTGTATGCTTAGAATATTGTCTAGACATCACATTACAATGTTTGAAGTCATTAGCATCGAATATATGAATATTCTTCAAGAGATACTGGAGTTTTATAAGATAAGCAGTCACGGAGAGGAACTTACATTAGCCAAATTCAATGCTGACAAAGAAAGCATTGAGAATTTGGATCTACAAGCATTCCCAGTTACGATAAAGTATTCCGATGTACCTACTGTACAAATATCTATTTTAAAGATTATCGAGAAGACTGGAGTTTCAGTGTGGAATGAAAACATACTTTCAGATGCTGTGTTGAGAATACTTGTTGTCTCTGTTCCAAACGTAAAGATTATGGCACTGAATCTATGCACGAAATTAGTAGAATTTTCATTAATGAACAGACAGGAACTGGAAAGTTTGATACTCCACTTTATTGAGATTGTAAAACTGATTCCTGTATGGATGATTTCTCACGAATTACAAAGCAATCAATTACGTCAGTTTGTACAGATACTTGCACGATTTATTCAGACCTCTCCAATATTTCCGAATAGTATTGAATTATGCTTTCGAATCATTCACCTTGTGGTTCACGAACTAATCAAGCATGGAGATAATGATGAAACTATGGCAAATCTGAAAGAGACAATATGTAATAAAATTAGACAGTACTTTATCAGGGAACCAAGAGTTTCTACAGTCTCTGAGACGAGAGAATTTATTTCGTATTTCGAGCACTGCCCAGATTTCATTGTCATTTTCAACCACTGTATTCTCACAGAGATCAGGCGTAATTCTACCAGCAGTAATTTAGTTAGCGATTTCTGTGAACCATGGAAGTTAATAAGAAACGAACTGATCTCTGCAGCACAGTCAAACAAATTAGATAAATGCGTTCACATTTTGAGAGCGTCGGGTATATTACAGAGTTGGTTGAACGAGCTGAAATTACCAATGAACTTGTACGCAACTGATTTAGATGATATTTTGAAAATATTTGTGGAGAATCTAAGGTCTAAACAGTGCCAGGAGAGACAAATCATTTTCGAATGCTTTATACTTATGATGGCACATAACGAATCGAATAAGGACGTTCTCCAAAAATTATTGACACTGCCGTTTATTACACAAATTGAAATGCCTGCGGAAATCATTAATAATCATTTGAAAGAAGCAGCTGAATCTCTGGATATTGCAACAAAGTTAAAATGTCTTGAAGCTCTTTGTGAATTTGGTACTGGAATGGAAGCATTGAAAATGTTGAATACTTGCGTATCAAATGGTAGAAGCGATTTAGCAGTTGCAGCATTGGAGTAAGTACTTTTGTATCTAAAAGTTTATATATCTTTATAACAATAAAATATTTACAGGTACAGTGTGCTGCTTCTAAGAAACCGGGAAATCAAATTTGAAGATATCGCGAGGTACGTTCTTCAACCTGCGTTGCAGTTGAAAAAAGAAGAAGTTCACGAGAGACTTGTAATTGTCTTGGGTAAAACAAGTTGTTACTTGTCTGGACATGCAAATTTTGTAAGGTAATGTTTTCATCATTCTCTTCGAAGGCGCAGATTATTAAGCAAATTATTCTTTCTTTCCAGGGAATCAGGCAATACAAAATGGAAAATACAATGCAAATGTTGTAGTGATAATGTTGAAAGCGATGTAAATCCGAATGTCTATCATGTTTCAAAAGAAAACGATAATCTTTTGCGTTCATATTTTGGTTTATTATCATCAAACTTTCTTTTGGTGCGTTTACGCATTTCTGAAAATATATTATCATTTTCGAATCATATAAATTCGTTTAACGAGAATGAAATAGCTAAGGTGTGGTCTTCGTACATAGAAGACGAAGACGCCACGACTCGTTCGAATATTGCCGCAGCGATAAAAGGAATATTAAATAATAAAATAAATATAACGAAGAAGTTGGTCGTATCTTTAGAGTACGATGTACCTGCACCGTTGGAAGAATTTGTTAGTTTAATAATTAATACTATGGCGAGTGCACTTATGAAAGCTATTAGAAATTCCAATCATGCGCTTCACGAGACCTTACTTTTTACAGCTAAAAATTTTGCAAGGTATGATTAATTTAAGATAATTTAAATTTCGGTAAAATCATTTATGAACTATTTATTTTCAGTGTTCCATTGTATATAGCTGAGAGACGAATTTTAAACATATTCTTCATCTCTATATTATATTCTACATCGTCTCCAGCAGCAGTTGCGTTTGCATCAGCTGCCATTAGCGACTATGCCAAATTATTAAATGTTTCGACCAAAATGTTATATGTTAGGCATAAAAAAGATTTGCTTAAGGTGTGTACAGTTAGTCTCATAATTAACGGCATAGACTTTAAATTCATTCTTTAATAATCTGCAAATCCTGTTAATTTCAGCTCATAATGCAGTGCGCGGTGCACAATTTTTTAAAGAATTCATACAACATGGCCACCTCGATACACCGTGTTGCAAAGTGCATTGGATACGAGGGATCGCGTCAATTGCTGCGCAAAGACGGTCATTATGCAGTGTGCTTTTTAGTTTCTTTCAGTGTCGATGTACCTCACGCGAAAGCCTTGTTGCGCGATATAGCAGAGCTAGTCAGCATGGACGAGAAACAGATGTTAAAAGAATACTTTCCTTACATTTGTAGTTACGCATTTTTAAATCTGCCTCTTGCCACTGCCGCAGAATGTTTAAGATTAGTATCGAGCATCACACAGATGAATTTGTCTCTACTGACAAGACAATCATTTATGGGCATATTTGAGGAGCTAATGTTGTACTTTCATGAGTCTCCCGAGAAAGTGATTGGATTTTTGAAAATAATTTCTGATTATGACAATAGTTCGGAAAAGAATTACATTACACACAAAGGGATTGAATCCTACTTGAATTTACGTTTGCACGGTATACTGGTGAATTTTGACATAAAACTTGGCTCGAAATCGGACGAGCACACGCAGCAGTCTGCACTTGCATCTCTGGCCACACTAATGAGATGTATGGGGTCAAAATACTTAAGTCCATTAAGATACAAAATTCTAGCCACGCTGAGAACTTCTCTGGGATTCAAGAGACCAGGTTTCGGACCTCTCATATGCGATGCATGGAACGCGTTCATTCATAAGTATGTAAAAGGGAATACGAAATCACGCGATGTATCTTACAACATAATTATCCTTCTATTCATTATCCAGCATAGTTATCAAAGAACTTGGCCCACTACTACCAACCATATGCATATCGTTAATATCGTTGTTAAAAATCTATCCTGAAAAGATCATTGAAATGTTGAAATTCCTTGTCACCAAGTGTAACGAAGAAAATTCGAATCATATCGCAGAATTATTTTTCGTAGATGACGTAGATCTTCCTGACGAAATTGCAAATATAATTAAGGCACGTGTTTTGCAGGCCAGGTATGCAAAAACAGATTTTTCTGTATCTAATCTAAAATAACGAGTTGAATGATTATATTTTATTCTTTTAGACCAAAAGGTTTCGAGGCAAATTTGAAATTATGGCTGAAACGAATTACGCATGAAACTGATGAAGTGAGGTCTAGAGCTTTGACGTATTTGCAAAAATTCTTGGTGGAAAATCGGTGTCAACTGAACCAAATGATTCTGAGTGACACGGATATTCATCCACTGATAGTTGAGGTAAAACTAACTTACGAAATTATAAATATAGTGATTATATAAACGTTATCGAATAATAATATTCTTTTAGTTGTTAGACACACTGTTAATTGGATGCCAGCACAACGATGAAAACATACGCTTATTGTACGGGGAATGTTTAGGAGAATTAGGTGCCATCGAGCCGAGCCTCTTACCACGCCGAATAATCTCTAGAGGTATTAATATTAACACTAGGCTTACGGAGCACTGGAAGTCATTTAATAATTATAAATTAGAACTATTAGTCTCGTAAACCTAGTGTTGAAATACGATCAGTATTCTATAGACCTATGACAATATTTTTTAAATTATAGACGATTGTAAATTTATCTCCGATATGAACGAAGAATTCGCCTGTGCTATGCTCTTTGAACATGTGCGAGCCTTTCAAATGCAAAAGAGTAGTCAGAGTATGGATTGTTTCTCGCTTGCCATTCAGGTTTCTATTTGAATCATTTATAAACAATAGTATACTATCCACAAATTTTTAAAAATCTGTATTTTTATAGGAAATTTTAAAAGCATACGAGATCACGCCTGAAGGCAAGAACAGTGAACTGTGGAACGACCTGCCTTTGACCACCAGGCAAATCATATTTCCCTTTTTAACATCACATTACAAAATAGCCGCCGTGAGTGACGATAAAGTGTTTCCTCATCCTATTTATGGGTAAACACCGAACGCAATCTTGATTTCGCGTAAATTATATTCTATTGAAGCGTGATTCTGTTTTCACAGTTCCGAAGCAGGTTCCTCTGTCGAAAATTGGGCCTACAATTGGCTCTGTACTATGTTCAGCAATATTCAAGACGAAAGACTCAACAGTGTACTGCGCGCTTGCAAATTGGCCCTGAAAAGAGATATAAAAATATTAACATTTTGTTTGCCTCACGTTGTGTGTAAGTTGATAAAAGAATTCTTTTAGGAACCTGCTTGATAGCGTTTAATATTCTGTTTTACCAGCGTACATAATAACAAATGGCACAGAGCAAGAACACGTAAAAATACGAGAGGAAATGCTGACAATAATTGATGTTCGAAAAAAGCCTACTCTTGATCCTGAATTATCCCGTCATCGACCGCTTAGAACTGGACACAGCATTAAAGCAGATGAGACAAGAATTTCGGAGGAAACTAGACGCACTCGTTGCGCACAGGTATATCAGTTATAGCAAGACAATATTTTCACAATTCCTTAAATAATTGGTTTTCCAATGTTCGGACAGATCGTGTTTTCAGTACTAGATCATTTACAAAGATGGCTATGGGAGCAACGATTGAATCGTAATGAGAAATACAAGGCAGTAGAAAGTAAGTAATTCGTGTACTGCGGATTTTATGCATTTGTGCATTAATATTTATTAATATTTTAGACTTCTGCGAAAAATTGAATTCACTGATAGTAGCAGAAGGCTGTTACCAGTCCAGAGAATATCATAGAGCTCTAATGTATTTGGAGCAGCACATGACTTCCTCCAATAAGGGATTGTCGGAACCCATGGAAGGTGGATTGCTAGCTGTAAGTACACCTTCGATGAATATAATTCTAGAAGCATTCAATGTTATTTACCACTTCAGAAAATATATGCACAATTGGACGACCCAGATGGTATATCTGGTATACTAGCTTCCCAAGATCACACGCCGACAGTTCAACAATTAATCTTGGCCCACGAAGTTAACGGTCAGCTTCAGGTAATGTAGGACTTATCTTTGACAATATTAATATTCCTGTTTGAAAAATAATACAATTTCTAGGACGCAGCTACGTGCTACGAAAGATTAGCTCAGAAAAAGACGTTGAAGCATACGTATCTACAAGGGATGATTGAATGCTACCTTGGTCTCGATCAGCCGTTCACTGCAAAGCATATTACCGAAGGAGTTTTGAGCAGCAGGTAACTCTGTCAAATTATTAACACTTTGCACTCGGAGCTGTCTTAAGAAAATATTTTATTTTCATTTTAGACCAGAGTTGGAACCATTGATGACCGAAAACGAGCCTTTCTGGAGATTAGCTCATTTCACCAGGCTAGATGACACACCACAGAAGAACATAAAGCATAGTATTTTAGAAGATCTGAAGCAAGGCGTGAAACCAGACTTACTATCATTAAAAAAAAATTTGGTAATGCTGTTGGAGGATGCTTCGCGTCCTGGAGCTTACCAACAATGTTACTCCTACATAATGAAGCAAGTACCTTGTCAGTTACTCGTTACTAGCCAGCCGATTTTATTCATTTATAATAATTCAGGTAGAAAATTTTGATTTTGCATAGAGATCCGTTGGCTGCACATTATGAAAGATTACATTGAGAAATGTTTGTTACAATTTTTTATGATGGATAATAGGTTACACATATTAAACGAGTTCGATAAGGCAGTGTCCACAATGCTGACCGACATACACCAGCTCCCAATGCTGTTCGAAGAATGGGAGAAGCGTGGTCAGCTTGTTAGATCTTCTCGTGGAGTGGAATTTGTGTTAAGCATGCGTAGAGCTACTCTAGATTTGGCAGTTCAGTTGGATAAGCAAATTAACAACAGAGAAAATTCCGTGCTTAAACAGGAGATAGGGAAGATTTGGCTCAAGAGCGCAAAAATCGCGAGGAAGTACGAATTTTCGTTAATGAGTTAGAGTAATCCCCTTTTTATTGTGTTTTAAAATTATTTTGACTCGTTAGGAGAGGATTACACCAACAAGCATACATGTACATTCTGTCAGCTAGCGACTCCTGTCCATTGCAACAGCTCTACATAGAACAGGCTCAGTTGTATTGGCAAAAAGGTTGCCAGGAAGACGCTTTCACGACATTGAAGCGATGCTTCTCAAGCTGTTTCAAACCATCTACGTATTACAAAACTTTGTCATCGTCGGAATGCATCGAAGAAAGGAAGCAATGCGCGAAGGTTCGTACGCAACACTGTAAAGTAGTATTAAGAACCGATATTACGTGGTAATTTTTGTTTATCTATAGGCGAGACTTTTGTATGCAAAATACAACGATGAAACGGTAAACGTGGACACAGATGCTAACATTATGAATTATAAGGAGGCTATCGAGGTTTGGAGAGAATGGGAGAAAAGTTTACTGTCCTGTGCTCAATATTATGAGTCCGTCATAGATAGATTGTCTGACGAAGAAAAGGACAAGAAAGGAAGGTAGTAGCAACCTGCATTTTATGTAACAGTTTTTATATAAAAGTAACGTAATTAATGCAAAGTTATTCCAGGGATTTGCAAGTACACACTATGAATTTCTATGGGAAATCACTTCAGTATGGTTGTAAATATATACATCAGTCTATGCCAAGGATGTTGACTATATGGCTGGATTTCGCTTCTCGTGTAACGTCTCGATCTAATCATATTAGCGAAGAAGTTGGGAAGTATCGTCGCGACGCGTTATTAAAAATGACGAAAATCATGGGTGAGTGTAAACGAAGAATTTAGAAATTTACAGAAAACTACATTGATTATTTTTACAATATAGAAGTGTATCAAGAACGGCTGCCGATATTTATGTGGCTGACCGCGTTCAGCCAACTTGTGTCTAGAATATGTCATCCATCGGTAGAAGTGCAAAGTACGCTTTGTACAATTCTAGTGAAGTTAATTCATGGTTACCCTCAGCACTGTTTGTGGATGATGGCGTCAGTTATTAACGTGAGTTCGCAATAATACTAGGAACTCGAATGTATTAGGCACATAAAATGTCCCATTTTTAACAGCGACGTTAAACGAGAACTTATAACATTTTCATTTTGAAATCAGACATTTCATGTGCAACAATATATTTTTTCCAGTCTTCCTATCCTGCGCGACAGAGACGTTGCAAAGCTATTCTAAATAATTCCAAACTGAAAACAGACGAAATGTTGAAACTCGTCAAGGACTTTCATGAACTGTGGGAGAGACTAATTGAGTTATCCAATAAAAGAATACCGGATGTGAGTAACAAGTGCATTGTATCAGAACTGCTTAAGCATTATTTACTATTTTGCATTTTCACGAATTTTGCAACAGGGTATTCATACGACTACAGTCAACCAACTATCGCCAACTCTACCTCGTCTACTTTCAAAGAAAGACTTCAGTTCAATTATGATGCCAACAACTAAATTTAAGCAGCTTCATCTACCCTCCAAGGGTGTGTCACTGGAGAACCATAATCCGTTTTCATCGTAAGTGAACAAACTTATGTAAAACTATTTGGGCCATACTGTTTCGGAATTAGTTCAAATTTATTATCTAGAAATTGGGTGCATATATCTGGGATAGAGCAAGAAGTATCCGTTATGCCATCTCTTCAGAGGCCGCGTCGCATTACGTTGAAAGGATCAGATGGTAGGCAATATCTATTCATGTGCAAACCAAAGGACGATTTACGTAGAGATTTCAGATTAATGGAGTTCAACGATATAGTGAATAAATATCTACAGAACGATCCAGAGTCTCGCCAAAGAAGATTGTACATTCGAACATACGTAAGTTTCTTTTAAATATCAGGCACTAGCACCTGCTAATACGCATTTCTCTCTTCAGAGTGTTGTACCTTTAAACGAAGAATGCGGTCTAATAGAATGGGTGCCGAATCTATTAGGCTTTAGACCGGTCATAATGAGTTTGTATAAAGAACGAGGTCTCACAGTTACGAAAAGAGAATTCAAAAACATGGCATGCGGTAAGCAAAGATCTATCATCGTGCTAGTTATACTTCGACAGAATTATTGCTAACGCACGTTCAAATAAACTTACTTCATTGTTTCATTGCAGAGATTGAAGACCCTTTGGAGAAGAAGAGAAAGAAGTTTGTACAGCAACTCTTGCCACGACATCCGTCTGTTTTCGGGGATTGGTTCCGTCTTACATTCCCTGACCCATTAGGATGGTAAAATTTATAATTACTACTACAAACATTATAGTAAATTACTATTCAAGTGTGAGACAAAGTAAATTCGTGATACAGGTACGAGGCACGTACCGCGTACATTCGAACCACAGCAGTGATGTCCATGGTGGGATATATTCTTGGTCTAGGAGATCGGCATGGGGAGAACATACTATACGACTCTAAATGCGGAGATAGTGTGCACGTGGATTTCAACTGTTTATTCAACAGGGTACGCCCGATGCACGATGCTAATTAATAGACATTAGAACGAACAAATAGATGTTTACAATGTCGAATCTAATTTATCAGGGGGAACAATTCGACTGGCCAGAGCGAGTGCCATTTCGTTTAACGCACAACATGGTGGACGCTATGGGGCCATTAAAAATTGAGGGGCCATTTAGACGCGCTTGCGAAACTACTATGAGGGTTCTCCGGCAACAAAGCAGCACGTTGCTGAGTGTACTAACTCCGTTTGTTTACGATCCACTTGTCAGCTGGACTAAAAATCAAATCTGCGAGGGCGGTGAAAAAACAAATGAAAAGGTAAAAGCGCGTGAAAATCCCATAAATTTTGTATGCGGTGAAATACTATAAAAATGTTTTAGGCTGTGGAACACTTAAAAAATATAGAACAGCGATTGAAAGGCCTGATCCGATCGCATGGGAAGAAGTTAGAAAACATCGCACTAAATCTGAGCGTTGAGGGGCAAACCAATCATCTGATTCTGGAAGCAACAAACATCGATAATCTTTGTCAAATGTATTTGGGCTGGGGTGCGTACATGTAAGGAGTATTAATACTTGACCATTCAACATTTGTATATAATACAATAATCGTCGAATATCTCGTATTACAAAAATCGATTTTTGAGAGTCTTAAGCTTCCACATTGAAGCTTCGGAACATCATGAAGTATGATAGTGCAGTACTGAGAGTCTACAAAATGCATAGAAATAATGTATGTAATTTTATATATTTTTATACGTAAATGTGTGAATCAACTTTTACCGCACTGAAGTTTTCTAAATGCATAATGTACAATTTCCCTGCGGTAATGCAACTGGGTTTTTGCGAACGTAACATCACCATTGATGCTTCACACCCAAGGAAAGCCGACATTCTGTACCACTGTATTGAGTACATAGCTTGATTTATGCCACTACTCTGTTACAATAAGTAATAACACCAGATTAAAGATATAATTTTGTATAGAATAATATGATTTCATTTGTTTGAAAATCATTTTACCTGAGAGATTAAGAGATCTCCCGGAAAACAGAAAAGCAGTAATTGGAAAAGTGCCATCATCAAATGAGAAGCGTATTTAATTACCTTAGAATGATCCACTAAAGTCTATAATCAAAGACATAAATAATAAACAGCAGAATATATTCTGCATAGAAAATTAACGATTACAAAATTATGCTCACTGTAGAAACTTGTAAAGCGACAAAACACAGTATAAGACTACTGGCCACTGTTTGCATCAACAGCATCAGATGAAAGTTCTTTTCCATATTATCACAAAACCTAAATGTTATCAGACTAAATAAGAAACCAACTTGCTCACAACTGTTAGATCAACTTACCAAAGTATCACTTGATGATGCTTAATAATACGCGTTACTCGAATCTTTATTCTGTACAAACTTGCACTTATGCTCTCTGAATTATTTTTTAAATTATTTAACTACAAGATATTATATTTCTTTAGATCGTTATTTAGTCAAGCTGTAACGTAAGTGATTTTATACGTACACAGTAAATCTCTGAGTCTATTTGCTTTAAGTTCTCTTTAAGTATTTGAAAATGACCACACGTGTGGAGCAAGGCGCTTGCGATCAAAGTATCGGTCGCAAGAATCATCAAACCACAAACGCTTGTTGCCACCATTTGAGATACATAAACTGTCTATATACATATAATATGTACATATAGTCAAATTAAATATTGTGACAATATATTTACAATAAGAGTAAGAAATAGCAAATAATTAAAGGTGTGTGCAAACCAAAAAGTCGTCGGGGCGTATCGGATTCTCGAAAATTTCTGAATATCCTAAAATCTTCATCCCGAATAAAATTCTCGACCTCTTCCGACCCGACACTTTCATGTTCTCGCACACCTCTACAAATAATACCTCATAGAATGGAAAGCTATAAAAAGCTAAAGGATACGATGCAACAAATGGAAAGTCCTTTAGAACAGTCGAGTTATTGTTCAAAACATAAGCTGCGTTAATAAATATTCCAATGATAGGCACACTGAAGAAAAATAGTAACGCATTCGCTATTAAGAACAGATAGCTCTTCGTAATTTTTTTAGCACATCTGAAACAGTGTATTACACATAATGTATTTAAATAATATATTACACTCTTCAACACTCAAGACCATTTACATTGCATATTCCTGTAAGTGTTCAAAAACGGTAGTTTCGCCTAATCTCCAATAATCTGTTAACATGAAGTCGATAAACAATTCCAATTTTTTTCTCTTCGAAAACCAGATTAATGACTTCAATATAGCAAGTGATATTGTCAGTAAAACAGAACTGCAGAAAAGTGAATAATTAATAATTTCATTTAGACCAAGCACGAATTAATAGCTTATAATCAATCACGTTCAAACCTTGTTTCCAAAAGAATACTCAGACTGTCCAAATTTTTATAAATGTGCGCTGCTAGCGGTATAACAATGAGTATAATGCAACAAACGGATATAATGTATCTTATAATATTTATTGGATAAAGTCCAACAAATTTTAGAACGAACAGGTTTATGTATAGATAGTTCTCAACATTCATTATATTTTACTCTCAAAAAATAGTTCGTTAAAATAACATACTTCCGACACTTTAGACTTTATTTGCCACTATGAGCGTGCTTCGGAAAATAGCGAAAACCGTTTGTCAAATGATTATTAATAGTTAATTGTTCCAGCGCTCCAAATCAATTTGCGGTTCATCTATATTTTAGACTAATTTCGAAGTCTAGCATGAGTTTAATGTACTTCGTCATTAGTGCAAATTGCATTGTGGGCTTTGATCTTGTGGTCATTTCACCGACAGAAGACCTATTAACTATAGTTAAATTAAAGGTTTCTTTTGAAATTATACCTTTTAGTCATACATTATTCACATAGAGTTTTTGCTATAGCATTCCGCGAATAATGACAAGGAAGAAACACTTTGAAAACAGAACTGTATGTTTCTATAGTGTTCCCACTTCTACAGAAGATACTTATGGCAAAGGGATACTGATGTGCACGCACGTCGATGTTAAAGATTTGTATTTTCCACGGTAAGTTTTTATAAAAATTTTAATACAACTTTGTATACACCATTTCTTATAAAATTTTATTGCGTTTATGTGGTGCATTGATAATAAATAAAACTTTCACTTTTTTGACTGCATATTTTACAAGTCATTGTTCAATATCACTTATAAGTAAAATATACTTATCTTAGGTCAAGATCAAAAGCGCGTTGCCTTTAAACGAATCTCGGAGAATGTGAAATTGTCACTGTATGTATATGCATTTTTTTATAATTTGTTTAAACGTGATCTTTCAAACCTATTTGCTTATGAAAAGAAACTTTCAAGGAAATGTTTGTACAAATATGAACGACATTATCAGACGAGGTTAAATGAAAATAACTTATTAATCTATGGACATTTTCGTTCTACTTGACTCTTTCCGCTCTCTTCGTATTCTTGACTGGAGATCCACATTTGTTGGAAAGTACCGATCGAAGCCAATATAGATCCACCGATCCATGCTCCAAACCGTCGTTCAGCGCATCCGTTTACGCTGATTAATTTCAGTCTCATACTAGACGGTATTCTCATAGACAGATCTCTGTTTAAACGTTCTGGGAAGCCCTGTGCAATGCAACAAATTCGAACAAATTTGAATGAAATTCCGATAGATAACGTGATAATTAGACTGTGATTCTTTATGCATTTATGACTTCTGAAAATTTTCAAAAAATGCTAAACTATATCCTTCAACAGAATTTAGTCATATTTAGATATATTTCAGATCTACAAAAGCTACTACCACTGAAAATAATATTTTATTTGATTCCCCCTTCTTAAAAATTGTCTCGAAAAATTGCAAATAATAAAACGTTCACAGCCTAATGATAACAGTCTAATTATACCTGAATGAATGAATTTCCACCGGTAACAACGACACTTCCATATAAGGCTGGTCTCACATCAACATCACACATTCCGACACTGGTTTGTACAATGTGACCTACTCCTAGCATAGTATTACCAACCATACCTCCACGCATTTGTACCATACTAGGGTCGAAGAGAGCTTCTGGCATACGAAATCTCTCACTTCCGAAATCCTTGAATTATTATTATTTGTTAAACAAAATAAATATGTATACTGTTGGCAATGAATATTGCTTTTATATACCTGATGGTACCCAGTTGGAAATTCGTACTGAACTGCAGGAATCGTAGATACTATTTTTTCATCGTATGGAGTTTCTGATACTTGTAACACAGTAGCTTGGAAATCTTGAATAAGTTTCTTCACCATATAGTTGTGCCAAGATTTAGTGACTTCTGGCAAGCCTTTCTTTTTAACCCACCGAGGTTTGTCATGATCTTTAACCACTTCTTTACTACCCACCATGTAAGAAGGAGACAGATCAATGTCATTATCCTGTAATCATTTAAACAATACAATTACTCAATGTTTGTACACTACCAAACAGTTTTCTTTAGAATGTTCATACCTGAAGAAATTGTCTACACTGCATGCTAATATAGTCTCCTCCAAGAGGAGATTTTACTATCGCTTGTGTTAACACGAAACCATCTTGAACAGGCACAGCAGAAGTATGCGTTGCTCCACTATCAACAACAATACCGGTTGCTCTGCCATTCGCGAAAGCAGCAAGCACTGCATTCTTAACCAAAAAGTATGCTGGTACATTATATTTTTCAAACATTAATTCAGTTAACTTTTCTCTCTTGCTACGAACATTCCACGGTGATTCTGAGAACAGTACCGGATGATACTCTGCATCCGATTGGATTACTTTGGAGTAAGTATAATCTAAAACCTATTAATTATAGTTTTACGTTATTTATTATAGGAAAGTAAATAATTTCAGAGAAGAACATATGTTTATGTTACCTTTTCGAAATGATCCCAATCCTCTATCATACCGTCTTTCATGTAACTTACAACTTCCATATTTTTTCGTGGAACATGTAGTATAGTAGTATCGATATAGTATTTGGTCCCAGATTGTGTGATATTGTTATCCGGCTTTTTATCATCGATGTCCATCGGTTCTGTTTTCGTAGCTGTACAATTGCCATCCTCTCCTATCCCCACAACTGCGGGAATCTCAGCCTTCGGAGTATCTTCTTGAGCGTAACCAACTCTCAAAGAATGATGACCCAAGTCAAATACCAAAGCTCCAATTTCATCTCCTCCATAAAGCATGCCCCCTGACATTTTGCTGGTTTGAAAATGATCTATGACAGTAATCGAATTATTTGTACGGCTCTCTCTCCCTCTTACAACAATTACCACGGCATTCTAATTTTCACTTGTATCGGCATCGAAAGCAATTCGGTGGCAAACTTCTATCATAAAAACGGTGTAAATACTAAATTTAGTATACATAAGCCGGATAGGTAATAACTCATATTAAGCACGGTACGTTGCGAATATAATCCCCACATTGAACTTACGACTCACCGTAACGCCTTTACAAAAATAACTCAATGAAATGGTTAAAATATATGTACTTGACGGCTACATGAACATTTATTTATGTATTCTTTTTAATGCAACAGAAACATAACCTCAACTCAGAAGGACGCTTAGTGCCGCCACCATGAACAAAGCTACTCCCAGATTAGAAGATCTAAATCGCAGAATCTCTACCTCCCCCAGTGAGAAGAAATTTTAATTAAAAAAAGCGGCATTCAAAAGCATTTCATTTATTGCGAATTGCTCTAACAATTCATTTCTACAATTACATTTATGTAAAAACTTTTCATATATTACAGAATCTCTATTTGTAATAGTTATAGGCTAAAGTAGTAATTTATTTAAACGATTCAATTGATTAAACAAGTTAATTAATTAAAAGCAGGTAAGCACATGCTATTTTGCAATATCTCTCAACAAAACCGAATTGAAGTGTTGTGATAATAACAATAAGTAAAATCTAAACAGTAGAAATTCAAAAGTCATGGCCGGTAAGCAGTGTTCCGATTGAGCCATCTTTTTTCGCGCATGCGCGGCCAAAACAGTAGCGTATTTACAATGACGCAGCAGAGCGGCCAGGGCGCTGACGGCCTGTGGCAGTTATATTGGCGGATAGTGTATCGGTATTATTGTTCTCATGATTTTAGAACAATATTTTGTTCGATTTACCATTTCAATATTTCATATGTATACACTAATAAATTTTTAAAAGTCTGCAGGGTACTCAAGCTACCCGATTTCATCGGAAAGGTTACGTTATTGAGGTCGAAATTGCCGCGCATGCGCGAAAAAAAGATGGCTGAATCGGAACACTGCCGGTAAGGAAGGCATTTCTAAACCACCTGTTAGTTCGAAGTTTCTCCGTGGGTAGCGCCACGGTCGTTAGGGCCCGCAAAATGGCGCTTCGAGTCAGATTGTCGCACGACTCGAGACAATGCGGAGGTGTATAGCCGTCCTTTAGCCATGTTCTATCGTTGGGTTTGCGACAGTGTAGTGCGAGAATGAGGCTGACGGATGCGAGATTCGCAGGATCGTTTGACGGGTGACGGTGAGCCAAAGGAATTGGCATGTGTTCGCGGGACAGGACATTGTATGCTGGTGCAGCAATCGCGTGAAGAAATTGCGCTCGGTTTTCGTACGCGTCGGAGTCTGTGACACCCGCTGGCCCAATGGAGCCGCGTACTCTCGCTGTCCCGTTGGCTTTGTTGACATTCGTCGTGTCGGGTAAGTTCCCTTTATCGTCGCCCTCTTATCTCACGAATCAACGCGATTTTCACCGCACAGAAATCCCCGGCAACGTCGATTCTGTCAATAATCTCTCGCTTTCGCAGGAACAAATTTTAAATCCCGAGTGATTGTATATTATCCGAACGGGAGACCGAGTGTCTGCGCAGGACAGCATTGTCACTCGCGGATATATCGTGGAAACGGGCTCTCGCGATCGCGAAGAATAATGTGATAAAAAGCCCTCTCGACACGTTCTGCACGGCGTTTTATCGATGAACGTGGAAAACTTGGAAACACGGTATCGCTTCGCGGTTACCGTTGTTTGCGTTTCGCCCCATTGTAGTAGTGGGCAAATATTTACGAGAACCAATCCGCGATTTTCTGTTTGCTAATATCTTTATCTCGGGGATTACGCCATGGAAAACGGTCTCGGACCTGTTTTCGACAGCCGCGTTTTCCTCCACCGTGAGATCAACTATTCAACGCGGGATTCCTGTAGCGATTAACAATGATCTTGATTCTTCGAACGAGACGTTTTATTGTTCGCCGCCTCCGCCGCGCAGCCTTTGAATTAAATAACGAGATGTTTTGCCATGGGTGCTCCCTGAGCGCCAAATGGAAATAACATGAATGAAGTCGACCGTCGGAGAAAGATGAGAAAAGGATTTCGGCAAATTTATTATTTAGGCGTCTTTTTAGAATTAAGTTGAGAGACACTGCACCCCCGGGTGGCTATTATTGATGCAGAGAGAAGGTTATCTCGTGTAAGGGGGTGATTCGGGGTGTACTTCCGATTGCAACGATCTGGACAGTATCCCTTGGCAATACTGTCGCAATAACGAGGGCAGCATAGCTCCCCTGACGAAAGTAACGACGAATTGGGAGAGGTGGAACGCAGGGCTAGGGACCATTGTTCTAGTCCCTGGTCCAGTGTACACAAATATAATAGTCTCTGTGTCCTCCGCAGCACAGACTCATTAAGGGGTAGTCTCATTAACAAACGAACTTCTTTTTTTGCGGCGGAGTTAATGCTCAATTTACTATGAATACCACGGCTAAACTGCAGAATGCTAGAACATGATTGAAAGACTAAAAAAATTTTCAAACATTTTCCAACGATTAATAATTCAGTATAGTTTGATAGTCTGTGATTTGATTAATTTGAAAGAAATTTTCTAAGAGAGGAATAAAGAAACTAGAACGACAACACGTTTAATCTCCTTCTGGATAACGACGATGTAATTAATTTCAGCATTCTATTAACTGGATCCTCCCGCTTAAATGGGATTCTTTTAATTAGGAAATGGCTGGCCATTTTTTGTTGAATTTTTTCTTGTTAGTAATACCGGCAGAAGTGGTTACCGCATATTAATTCCGAAAAACTTGGAAATCCAAGCGGCGGTTTTAGAAGGCGATCATTTCGTACCTCGAAATGAGAGTACCCCATTAAAGAAGTTGCACCGCTAGAAGCATTTACGTCAAACACTCGAGTAAAGTATTCCAACAACGCGGCAAGCCTCTCCTTGCGATTTTATCATGATAGAAAATGCATCTACTAAACGTCCGATGTCATTACTTTAAGGCGTTTCGTGCATCTGGAGAGTCAAATAATTTTGTAGAAATCTTTGAGATCTCTTTCTGACGATACAAGGTTCGCAGAAAAATTGCTGACATTCAGACGCTGGATAATATTCTCGTACGATATCTTATGAAACTGTCTTGCAGGGATTATATTTCTGAATGACTAGAATTTCGAGGAATTTTTCGGTTCTATGTAAATACACACGGTTTCAAAACCATTTCGTTTGCTTTTCCATTTCACTTGCCCGGGGTTTTGTAAATATACCCGATGGAAAGATGTTTGTAGAAATTAATGATGTTCCCGATGCCCCTCCCGACAAGCGTCGCTCCTCTTATTATCCTTTTTATTTACTTTTCATTATTACATATACGCGCGCCTAGTTAGATATAAAGATCCATTTCCTGTGGTGGTGAAGCGTTCAAACAATGAAAGGGGTCTTAAAAGGGTGCCTTCCTCAAATAAACCAGTTAGCTTTGTCTGGGATACGGCACTACCAACGCGCGTAGCTCGCCTGCAGAACAATTATGGGCCCAAATAAACAGTACATGATAAGTTCAACACCGACATCGGCTCCCGATTTCAGTTCATTGATCTCTCCTCGTAGACCAATTTCAGGCCAATTTTTAGTCCGGGAGAACTCGTGTCGGTTCATCAAGTGGAACTGATTGATCACCGTACGGTTCGATAATTCAAAAGAGTCCGATAGAGATACATTGGCCCTTTCCACGGACTCGTTACGAACTTCGAGATGCAGTCGATATCTTGAAAACTCTCTTCGCGGTCGAAAGAGAATCTGCTAATCAAAATACACATTGCTATTGAATATCGATACCACAATAATAAAGCGACGCCTAATGCTCTCTTCTCGACAGATCTTTCCCCACATCAATAGCGGTTTTCGTTATCGTCGTTGGAACCGTGTCCGTATAAAGTATAAGGGCTTGCTTGTAACGTAAATTCGACACGTGAAGATCTACTCTGGCACTGGTAGCCCAAATACGGAACACGATCAGGGCAACACAACCGCGTTTGAATGTGTTCTCTGTAAAGTGGTATTTACAAACGCGTGTACTGCGCGACCGATGTCGTAACAACACCTTAATGGTCAGCGCCCACGCGGCGTACGCGCGTGCATATTGATGTATAGGGTGATTTACCTAAGACACTCTCCGCATCCCAAGGAACAGGCCCCGATTAATTTGGTTTCGACATGCGACCCCCACCTGAGCACCTCTGCCGATCTCAAATTAATTTCGTGATTCCAAAGTCTCCAGAATTTGTCTACAAAACGATACAAGTCTATGTTTTTAAAGAAGCTTAATCAATTTTCGTCACAGCTCTAAATAAGCGACCAAGTCCGAAAAACGGAGATTTTCCATCGACAGTCAAATAGACAATTGTTCCGCTTACGAATGCAATTGTGTTAAAAATCGAGGATTGTAAAGATAGGCTGCACCGATTGCGTTGTAAAGAACATGGCGAGTAACGATATTACACATTCATCCGAAGGTGAAGAGATTTAGGGTGGTAGGTTCGAGCCGGCAGTGCGGTTGTTTTGTAAACCCAGTCGCATTGCTTTTTCTTCTCCTTACAAAGGTATCACGTTCACTGGCGGTTGCATCACGTTGGCAATTCCATTACCACTATACCCTGTCGCATGGTTTCGTTATCCTTTCAGGGCGTCCTTTTCCCAATTCTCGTTTGTTCGCGGACATTTCGCGGAGCCAGCGCGCGCCTGGAACGGAAGTAGTAACAGTCATGGTACGAAGAAGATAAGAGAAAGACAGATGAGACACCTGGCCTCGTGGAATTCATTTATCGATCGCTAAAGTCAAGCCTAGATTTCCGTCTATCCGGGCCGGGCGTCAGAGTCGTGTGCTCCCTGCGACCCCAACTGTCGCGAACGATTAATTGATTCCCTCGCAGGAGGGATCGTAATATCCTTCATCCCCCGAAGGCGCACCGGTTTTATCAGTATTTATGTGACACCCCGTATATCGGTCGTGCCACGGTGTATACGTACCTTGCCTTCCTTCACGGTCTGTTCGTCACATGTCGAGTACTTTTACCACGTTTTTCAACATTCTCCCTCCTTCCCTTGCCGACTTCCATCATAGGCATGCAAACTCGCCCCACGAATTAATCCGTGCCGCGCAAAAAATCCCCCCGAGGATTTATTAACGCTAGAAAATACGTATCGCATATCATATACGTAGAACAGTCATGGAGATCGCCACTCGGATGCAATAGAGAAGGTCAAATTGCGATAACACAATCACTGCCAATATTTGTTCTAGTCCCATGCTGCCGTGCACGTTCGTACATTTTTTCCGAATGGAAATTTTCATTACAATATCCTCTGTGTTTTGAAACTTGTGTGAACAGAACTAATACACTTTTCGGCTAACCTGAAGTTCTTCTGTACCCCTTACGACCTTACGTCAACAAGCAACATGTTTGCAAATGGGCCCTTTCTGTCAGAGATAGTGTTAATGCTCACACTATTCCAGCACAAACACGCGAACTGTGATGATTCGTCATTTATGTGTTTACTCAGATGGTTGTAAATCGTGGTAGGTACCCGCGATGGCACGATAACTTCCTGGAATAGTAGTATTTGTTTAAGTGTGCTATGTACATATATGTTCCAATTGCGCATCGTTTTAGCCTGAAACACAGGAAATAACTGAACATCGACTACTTTATTGCGGTTGCAGAGTTTTATTTGGTTTTTTCGTAGGGTAATCTCTGAAAAAGGTGCATTTACCGGTAGAAGGAGAAAGTACCACTACTTTCTAAGCATTTTTGTAGAAGTGTAATCGTTCGACGAGCCCCGTGAAAACACTTTGCATCGCGAAACGATTCCCGCATCGATCGTGTGAACCTTATCTGCAGGAAATTATCCGATACATTTAGCTCGTCCGAGATAGCGACTTCAAGACTCGTTGTAAGTTTGTACGCGGTACTTACGTCCTCCCTCCACTGTCTCTCTCTTCCGCTCCCGTTATGCTACTAAACAAGACGTATGAACCGATGTCTGACAAACACCCTACCTATAGGGTGTCGAATAATTCGAGCTGAAACAGAAAAATTCGAAATCAACATTCATCGAATCGTAATCGAAAAGACCAATCAGTTTTTCGTTCAAGATAATTGTTCCAGTAGTTTGCTATTTAACACCGGTAGTCTGCCATCTTAGTTGTCCCTATTAATATATTATTTTCTACATTTTTTTGTACGAGAACATGAACCTATACGTTGAATGTGAAGATTAGGCTGACGATGGTGCGCATTCGAATTCACAGGAATTCTTTAGAATTTCGTGATTGTACGGCAAAACGACATAAGTCGCATGTTCCGTTGTTGTTATCGTTTGTTATCGTTATCGGTTTAAGTATATTATAAATGAATACCTTATCTGAACTTACATAATTCCTGTCATTTTTCAGTTGCAGCAAACGCTAAACAAATATATTCAGTTAATAGTATTATATTCTATTAAACTTTATATGTTTACTTAAATCGCAAACACTCTTACATCGAAAATTAAAATGTTCAAATTTCTTCCTTTTTCCAACATTAGCAGCGTTTTCTGCACCGCAGTGTTATAGTCTGAAATTAAAAAAATTAAATTACATGTTTTGCTTTTGTAACTGCATTTTTGAATGTGCCGCCATGTTGGATAGATTGACGCGCCATCGACGGACTTTCGAAACGTTGTTCGGTGGGAGAAGACAATTGCTCGTTACTAATATTTCGACGAAAAAAGATGTTGCAGTCGCACGGATAGATTTATAGAGCGACCTGTACGAAATAAGGTGCAGTGGTTGTTCCCGCGACGGATTTACCTCGGCCGTACACACCGCAATGGTTCTCCTCTTGATCTATTTCGGTATGCCGTGCGGTAGGTTGTCGCCCGCACTCATAAATCAAATAGTCAGACGGCGAACGGTTTATTTTCCTTGAGAATGCAGCGTCGTGGCGCTATCGGGCGCCAAATTTCGCACGTTCCCTTTTCTCTTTTTCATTTGTCGGCTTGTTCGAGCTCGGCGCCTGTTGAACGGACCTGTCAAGCGGAGCGGAACTAATTCGTAACGATTTTTCAAAGAGAAAGGAGGGGGAGGGGGTGTCGATAGATTCGAGAATCGAAAGAACGAAATGAATCGATACGACTTTTTCTATTTCGTGATCGGGCGAAGTTGGCTGCAATTAGATGGCGGTAGAAATTCAAGAAATTAATTTTTAAGAGAGAAAGGTGGGGGAGGGGGTGTCGATAGATTCGAGAATCGAAAGAACGAAATGAATCGATACGACTTTTTCTATTTCGTGATCGGACGAAGTTGGCCGCAATTCAATGGCGGTAGAAATTCAAGAAATTAATTTTTCAAAGAGATAGATGGGTGAGGGGGTATCGATAAATTTGAGAATCGAAAGGACGAAATAAATCGATACGACTTTTTCTATTTCGTGATCGGGCGAAGTTGGCCGCAATTCGATGGCGGTCAAAATTCAAGAAAAGAAACCGACGCGGCGAGAATTAATTCTCTATGTCGATCATTGAAGACGTGTTCGCGCTCGTTCGCGAAGGTTGCACGGAAAGGTGACAGACCACCGTGAGCGTGAAACTGTAACCCAATAACCGTGGACAGTGTCTCTCAATTTTCTGGAAGCGTCGATCGAATTAGCCAACTCTCGCCGTTGATGGACGTTAATTATCGATTGCTCGTCCCTTTCGCTCGCCGGGGGACGAAAAAAAGAGTATCCAGTTTTATATCCGATCGATATCCTGTCCTATGGTATCCGTTGACTGGCGAAGCTGTATGTATAACCATTAGATCTCCAGATAACATTAAATATCTCGAAACAAATATATGATTTAGACTACTTTCATAATCATGGGCACATATGTGTTCGTAAGCGATACTTAGTGATGGGCACCATCGACTAATTACTGTTTAGTTGCTACATACTATCGAATATTTAGTCCATAGGTTTTAGTCGACTCAAATTTCGTGTTAGTGGTCACGTCTAGATTGCGGGTTATAGTCTAAGCCAACGTATATTTCTCATCTCTCACTCACTCTTACAGCGAAAAATTGTACTTTCAAATTTCTTATTGACATTAATTAATTTATAATAATTGTAATCTATAAGTCACGATTGCAAGTAATAAGTAACTGTAAACCAGAATTTAAAAACGTATAAATTATTATTTATCCTTTAGTAATAATATGCACTACAAAGGCACCATTAAAGCGACTGAATCAGTTACTAAATTTAGTCGATAATTTAAAAAATTAGTCGACTGAAAATAGCAGTTGATTACTATCGATTTAGTCGATAGTTTTCAGTCGATAGTGCCCATCACTCAGCGATACTCCACCGGGCAGGCGTTCTTCGTACATCATTTTTTTTATTTGTAGGTTAAGTTCCACCGCGCGTCTTTCGAATTTTCCATTAATCGGGAGACGCTCGCGGTTCACCCGGTAACGTAACGGTTTCCGCACAGAAAGTAGGGTTCCCGAGGCGAGGTCTCGACACCGGAAGATTGTTAGCCCGCGAAAATATTCATAATTGTCCCGCGCATAATGCGTATCTCTTTCATAAAGAGCCTTAAGAATCTCGGCGAGAAAGGATTTAACGAGCCGCGGCGGAATTTCTTCGGCTTGGTCGATATCGGCGTTGCGCGAATGCGAAATGTTTTATCATGGAAATAACGAAGCGCGCCTCGACGCGAATAATCCGTGGAAAATTTATGGAGAGGATTGTTACCGAATGGAGAAAACGAAAAAAAAACATCCGATGTATTAACCCTCCGTAACCCCGTGCGAAGTCGCACGCCGAATCCACGTGATCCCGCGGCAACTTGAAATTCGAAATTCTTTGTTCCCCGCCACTGTTCACTTTTGCGTAGGAAATACCTCTCGCGGCGCGTATCGATTGCATGGAATTTAAAAGGTAAGAGAGCTCTCGCGTTCGCTAGAAATCATTCGGATCGCGTCCCATAAAATTGTTCCCGTCGAGATTCTCTTATTCCTTTGTTCTCGCGAAGGGCTATTCAGAAAACGACGTTGAATCGTTCTGCATCGTGCGGTTGCGTACGTCGTATCGGACGATCGCAAAGCCCCAACGAAAGAAAGAAAGAAAGAAAAGAAAAGGAGAGAAAAGAAACGAAAGAAAGGAAGGAAAAGAGAATTTAGGCACTCGGCTCGGGTGTCTCGCCAAAGGGCCAAAGGGTGCCTCTGTAGGGTTGCCGACCCTTTATCCCCTCCCTCCTTCCCTCTTCCCATTTACACACCACCACGCGCATCCCACATCTTCGTTAGGTAAACCCTCACAAGTTCTCAACATCCACCAGCACAATACTTACGCGGACGCCTACGCACGTGTTTAGTAACTTACGGGAGATGCAATCGAAATTTGATAGTCCCGCTGCCCCTATCGAGTTTACCCCGATGATGGTTAGCAAGATAGATGTCTGCTAGTATACCCGTCTATACTATACCCGTCTTTTTACACGTTTTTTCTTATAGCGAAAAGTAGAGGACGGTGTTCTTTATCATGCTAAACCGCACCTGGGTCACAGTGTCTCTCAATGGGTGTCAGACACACCTGTACAATCTGATAGAACATGTAATTTAGAATACAAAAGTTCTATTGTTTATCATAATTGACTCACAAGGGAATGCAAAAAGATCTTTTTTAATAATTCAATCTGGAAATTCAGAAATTCACATCGTACGCAAATAATTTCACATTATGGAAAAGTATAAGTTGACCTTGTCCTTGGCAGCCAGCGCAGGTGGTTTGCACTTTATCATTGAGCCACAAGATGCAGTGGTGGAGCAGGGTGGTGCAGCCAGACTGGACTGTGAAGCCAAGAGTGGTTACGGGGAACCGAATATACAGTGGCGAACCGATGATGGTCAACCGATTAATTTTATTGGGGACAGTTTTCGGTAAGGCTATATTTGTTGTCAATATTATAGTACATCTAGCGCAATCTGCTGCTGTACTAATTCTGTTCTTCGATTCTAGATCTCAGCTAGCAAATGGGTCTTTGTACATAAATAGTGTTTACGGCAGCAATCCAGAATTGACTGGAAGCTATCAGTGTTTAGCTTCTGTAGACGATGTTGGAGCTATTGTCTCTCGAACAGCCACAATTAAACTTGCAAGTTAGTATCCAGTATATAGCTTTATGAAGTATTATATGAACTAGAAGTAAACCAAGAATTCTGTTTTAAAGGTCTGCCAGGATTTGAAAAGGAGCCTCAAGACACGATGGTTCATCCAGGGCAAATTGCATATTTAAGTTGCACACTTCCTTCGTCCTCTAATTTTATAAGTATACAGTGGCTGAAAGATGAACACCCACTTGAACTGGATGACAGCCGAATGACAGTGTTGCCGTCAGGTAAATTGCTATGCTAATAGCAGATAAAATACAGTTGCTTTTGATTCTAACGTTCATTTATCGTTTTTTTAATTTTCCAAATAGGTGCATTGGAGATCGACAATGTTAACATACTAGACGTTGGATCGTACAGGTGTAATGCAAGTAGTTACGGACAATATAGACTGAGTAATAAAGCACAATTAGGTTTACTGACAAGTGATATTGGTTAGTACAATTCTTAAGGCTTGCTGCTATAATACTAGAGATAATACTAATCTCTTGCTTTGTTGTATTACAGATCAAGAAAGTACACCACCAGTCTTCATAGCTAAACCATTTAGACAAGTGGTTGTTGAAGGATCAACAGTCACTCTAGAGTGTGCTGCCAATGGCTACCCGAAGCCAAGTATACTATGGCTAAAAGATGGTACAGCTATTGACCTAGCATCGCTTGATTCTAGGTGTGTACAGAAGATCCATAGGAATTATACAGAGCTGAAAGAGAATTTTTCTTTGCTAAAATCATGGATTTTATTGTTTAGATACCGGAAAGTAGCTGCGTCGAGTCTCGTAATAAATAACGCCCAAGAAATAGACGACGGTTCGTATCAGTGTCGCGCGGAAAATGAGTTTGATACTTTGGATGCAGTTGCTGACTTAATTGTACAAGGTACGTGTAATTTATCAGTTCTAATTTGTCTTTCTTTCTGGATATCACTGACATAATTATGCCTTCGCCTTCAGTGCCACCCAGATTTATAAAAAAGCCAGAAGATAAGGTAGCTAGCGAGAATCAAGACTTAGAATTCGAATGTGAAATCTATGGAAAACCGGAGCCGAAAATTTCGTGGCTCAAGAACGGAGAACGTATCACGTTTAACGCATATTGGCAGATCATTAACGGGTAAATTATTAGTACGATTAAAAAGAAACAGCTTGAGTTTATCTCACGAGATAAGTATCTTCGATGTGATTACTTCCAGCAGTTACCTTAGAATTAACGGTCTATTGAAGATAGATGCTGGAATTTTTCAATGTATCGGAACGAATTCTGCTGGAAGCGTGCAAGCCGCAGCACGTCTAACGATTAGTCAACCTAGTGAGTACCCGTCTCACCGTCTATAAAACTTAGTTCGCAAATCATTCTGAAAATTATTTTGTACATAGTTCTCGTTTTATCCACTATCTCATTCAGTTCGTCGATGTATGCAGAGTAAGTCACGCGATATTTTGTACCTGAATATCCGCAGTAGATTCGATAAAACGAAAGTGCATATAAACGAATATTCAGAATGTTATATCCCGTTTTATGTTTCGGTAGAAGTTTCTGTTTCGAGAGGTATTCAGGTATATTCCATTCTCTGTGACTCGCTCCGAACGATTCATTATTTTCTTCGTGTTTCCGTTTGAGATTTTAATTTGATCTTTATTTATTTTTCCATTTGCGTGTCCTCCTTGTTAACTGTGTGCATGCTAACCACCGTATCCAGAAAAAGTAAATTTCCACAAGACAACCACGCCGAAAATGATTCCCAAGAAAAAGTTACCACAGCACCGTCAATTGTACAATAAAACGTGGCAACATCCGAGCACCCTTTTGGGTCACACGATGTCGGCATTCACGCAGAATCCGCCGCTCTCCATTAGCCCCTCCGACGATCCAGCAGATCTTCCTGGATCTGTTCGATTTCCTAACTCTCCTCACGACCCGACATCCCATTTTGTAGACGACACAGACAGCCTGGAGTCGATAGAAGGAAGCGTTCCCTCAGCCCCGAGAAATCTAAGTCTCGTCATTGTCACCGCACGATTCGTCACCTTAAGGTGGCAAGAGCCGGAAAACACGAACGGGGAGATTGTACGTTACAAGATTTATTACAAACAAGAGGGCGCTCAAAGGTGATCGCAAAGTCTTTTTACCTCGTTCGAATAAAGAAATCGATCCGTTCGTCTGTATCTCATGTATATTGTCTGATCAAATTTTCCAGAGAAAGAGTTGTAAACACACATCAAAAGTTAGAAGCTATGATACCCGGCTTGCAACCAAGTATGACGTATCAATTTCGGGTGGTAGCCTTAAACGCGAGAGGTCCTGGAATGTCTAGTGAAGTGTTGCAAGTCATCACGCTTACTGAGGTCCGTTTAGAATTTCGAAAAGAACCGACGATCATTTCTCTCTCGGTTTACTGTGTTTGTTATAATTGATCTCTTGTAAAACAGGCCAATGTTCCTGGACCTCCATTGAACTTAGAAGGTCAAGCCACGAGCAGCGTGAGCGTCACATTGTCTTGGGAGAAACCGCAAGTTGTTAACGGCAGAATATCGAAATACTTGATCACGTTTGTCGAGGTATAGAAAAGCTTTGCCTTGTGAAAGTATCGATGATTGTTAATACTTCGAGTGCCAACCAGCAGTATTCAAAATTCCATAAAATCGAAGAAATTTATTAAATCCAATTTGGAACTCTGATAGATGCGGCACTCAAAGTGTTAACGCAGAACAGAAATGAGTATTTATTGTTTGATTTTGAAGGGTGACAATGAGGAAATCATTCGCGAGACCACTAGTACCATGCACGAATTGGTAGACCTCGTGCCTTATACAGAATACAGTATTAGAGTCCAAGCCGTGAACGAGAACGGCCCTGGCGCGTTTAGTAGAGATATCATAGTGAGGACTTATAGTGCACAGCCTACTCAACCACCACACAATGTTACAGTAGAACCAGCTAGTCCTACAGTGCGTATTATACATGGGATCCTCAACGCTAGGTTTACGGAACACTAAAAGTTTTACATGACTCTGTAAAAATAACACGAATGTGTTTACCCAAATTTTTATACTCACATAATTTAATTTGTCGAATAATTCCCAATGATCGTAAATTTCAAATATTAGAACCCGTAAACCTAACGTTAATGTACATCAAGCACGTATCTCATTTGTTTTCTTTTCGTACGTAGAGTATTATAATAAGGTGGGAACCTCCATTGGAGGGACAAAATGGAATTATCACTGGCTACAAGATCCGCTATCGTCGACATGATCGCAGCTCACAGCCGGTTACTATAACTACCGAAGGAAGTCAACGCTCAAGAGTGCTCACAGGACTTGAGAAGCATGTCGTCTATCAAGTTCGCATTTGTGCCTTAAACGTGAATGGTACTGGGCCTTGGACAGAGTGGATACAGATAAAGACATACGAAACCGAATCGGACGAGAAGAGAGTGCCGAACTCACCGAGCAATTTAAGAAGTTAGTTGGACCTTTATACCCTTTGCCACGATATTATTTTATTTTCACTCCATTCGAATCCTTAGTCACGAAAGAAATTTTTAATTTCCACGAATGTAGTCTTGTAATCAGATTCTTTATTTACTATGTCTTCTTGTGCATCGCAGCAAAAGTGAAATCGGATAGTATACAAGTATTCTGGAACTCACCAAAGGATCAGAGTATCAAAGTGAAGGGGTACAAGCTAGGGTGGGGCAAGGGAGTTCCTGACACTGAAATACAGCTTCTCGAAGGGAAGGAACGTTCTTTCACCATAGAGCATTTAGGTACGCCTTTGGATCCTACATACAGTGGGTGTACAAAGTGTTCATACACTTTTTAAAATGGAATAACTTTTTAAAAATTGTATCAAACGACCTGATTTTTTATTATTAATTAGAAGCATTGGTTTATGAAATTATATGCAAAAAATTTTTAAAGTGTACGAACACTTTGTACACCCACTGTAACTGATAATAAGGGAATAACAAACTTAACACTCGTTCGCTGTATACTTTTATAGAACCAATGACGGAATACGTTATAAGCTTACGAGCAACAAACGACGCCGGTGATGGCCAGCCGGCTTATGCGAATGTCCGAACAACTGAACGTTCTGTATCTGAATCCTCTGCGCCTTGGATACCGCCAGTTGGCCTTAAAGCAGCTGTTTTATCAGATACTACCGTAGTATTGTACTGGACCGATACAACATTACCAAAAACTCAGGTACATTGACAAAATGTTAGATTCATTGTACACCTAGGGAATTCTTCACTATTACTAATAATAATAATAATAATGTTACAGTTCGTAACGGACAATCGTTACTACGTGGTACGTTACATGAATCATCATAGCAGTACCCCTCGTTACAAGTATCACAACGCTACCGATCTTAATTGCATGATACACGACTTGAAACCGAACACTGTCTACGAATTCACAGTCAAGCTGGTCAAGGTATGTATTTGAACCGATTGTTCTTGCTTCTTTAACACTTTGTGTATCTGGTTAGCAGCCTCAACATTTCCGATAAAATAATTTCTTTAGGGGAAGCGAGAGTCGCCGTGGAGTATGATTGTCATGAATCAAACGCAAGAAGCTGCGCCTAGTTCTGCGCCGAGGGATTTGTTGTTACAAACGATGGAAGACCGTCCGACTTCAGTTTTGCTACGATGGCAGCCTCCTAAGCAGCCTAACGGACCAATCACAGGTATTCATTGATTTTTGATTTGATAGAAATAGATTCAAACAAATTCGAAACTATATAAACCATTTTCAGGATATATTATATTTTATTCTATCGACAACACGAAGTGGGATCGCGACTGGCTAATCGAAGCAGTTCTCGGAGACAAGACTGAGTTCATCGTGAAAGCCCTTAAACCAAATACAACGTATTACTTTAAGATTCAGGCACGAAACTCAAAGGGATACGGTCCGTTTTCCACCACCGTTCCGTTCAAAACACCACCGAGTAAGCATCCCACGTATTACAGAATCTCTATGCACGCACTCGGCAATTTGTTGGTTTCGGACGAGTTTGTTAAGCATTGCGTACAGTTTTATCGTCACCTAAAGTAATTCTCGTTTCCTTTGATCTTTTTATATCGTCTGTACAGTATCGGTGTGTGTTTAATTATTCCTTTTATTTTTTTATTTCTATGCTAGGCAATGGCATGGATGTCTATGATGAATTGCATGGTCGAGGTAAGATATTATTCTCTCTCGAATCATCATCTGTTACTATAGAATCGCATGAAGTAATGAATGTCTAAGTAATGCATACAGTAAAATGGAAATCGATATTTCATATTCGTTGCATACGTACCATACAGTTGAAAATTTACTTTTCGAAGTTGGCAGTGACCAATATTGAGGAGTTAATTTAATTTGCAGACGGGCGAGGACTCTCAAATATATTGATCTATATCATTGTCGGCTGTTCTATTATTCTGATTCCTGGTGTAGTGGTTGTAGTAGTAGTGATGTGCTGCAAACGCAATCCGGATACTCCTGACCGGAAGAAAGGGTATGTATTACGATACATGAGCGTGCTATTGCTTAATGTTAATATGATTAATGTTTTATGAAATAAATTCTATTCAAATCTTTTAGATACGCGAAAGACGTGAATCAAAAGACCAACATCAAGCCACCAGACTTGTGGATTCACCATGACCAGATGGAGCTAAAAGCTCTCGAGAAATCATCGATAAATGGAGAAGCATCTACCAGCGGCGTAGCCAGTAACACGTTGCCCAGGCCAAGTAATCAGGATTACAATCAGGAGAACGTACACGGGAATTCCAGTTCCTTGGATAAACGTACTTATGTACCAAGTTATATGGGTGAGTTACCAGGAAGAAAATAACATGGTAGAATCACTTATTGTACCAAACACACTGTGCACAAAACCTGGTTTGCGTCGCATTCTTTTATGATTATAGAAACGAATACAACATGTTTCTAACATCGTTCAGTACACAGTTTTAATGAGTTCTGTATGTACAGTTTTTTGGCGTCCTTGGTTAATGCCCATCACTGTAGAAAAGATAATTATATTTCGTTCGCTGTTTTCCTGATTTCTCTTCGGTTTTTGTTCGTTCGCTCGATATTAGGTAACACTGACGAGAAGTGCTCGACCCTGAGTAGACAGCATAGTCGAGGAAGCCACAAACCTAAACTCATTACACTGCCTGTTGACAGTGCGTCTTTACACCAACGTAAGTCAATGTTGAATATAATGACACGAATTTTCAGTGAATGGTAGACGTACAGTAAGCAGAGTTCATATTCGGTCACTCTTAAAAAGACAATAACTTTTGTCGTATTCGATAAAATACGTTTTAAGCGTGTTCGAATATTAATTCGAGCCATTGTATGCTTTGTCTGTGATAACAAGACAGTTCTTGATTTTGTGATACGTAGTAGAAGTTGTTCGATCGATGTTGTTAAACTGTGTGACAGAGATTTCGACCTGTTGCAGCTATAGCGACTGCTACGCCGATCGTGAACACGAGCATGTCGCAACCGACGATTCACACCTCCTGCAGCGACACGCCATCCGTGAGACAAAACTACCCTCGAACAGTGGCGCAATATAGCCTAAGTCGAGCGCACATTACGCTGGAACCGACCCCGGAATCGAGTCCAGATTCTTGTAACATTTCGAGCTCGTACGAGCCATTGCAGAGTCAAGTAAGACGTTTAATTCGAAATTTTATTTGCACCAACCTAATAATGAAACTGGACACACTGTATAAATCATTTGAACTTGCAGCCACTGTCGTACGGAGCAAGCGGACAGTCGTACACCGGAAGCACTCAATATGCTTCCGGTCATTACGGCAACAGCAATCAGCCGTCAAGTAGCAGTGGAGGAACCGACGGCAGCGGTAGCAGTAAAAGGATGCAAGGACATCCTTTGAAGAGCTTCAGTGTCCCGGCACCTCCACCGCAATCCGCGCCTTCTACGCCAGCGCAACAAAAACATGGTGGTTTGTCTCAATATATTCAAAGTATCTCTGTCTCATGATTCATTGCTACATGCATATTATTATTGTCGATCTTCTGTACAGTTTCTCAAGTAACAGTGAGACCTACGATGTCCGGTAGCCCGTACAAAAAGCCTCAGAGCACCACGCAATTAGCGAAGAACCGATTAGCCTCGGTTTCAAACCCAATGCATACTTCGGAGGAAGTTGAACGACTGAAGGTAACGAATTTCTTAATCAAATCTTCGCTTGACGATGTAAAACGGTGAGAATGGCGTTTTAGTCCCGTATTACAAAAACGAACACTGGCATAACGACCTCGAAAGTTCGATTATCAATTTCGTCGAGTAGATAAGAATACTTCATTAACTTTTACCGCTTTCCATAGCCTTCGTACAGTACAGAAGAACTGAATCAGGAAATGGCGAACCTGGAGGGTCTGATGAAAGACCTGAATGCCATAACAGCGTCCGAGTTTGAGTGCTAGAAGAGGTTCCTAAACCTTGTGCCATCTCAATTCAATAGACTGCAATCATACATTCTCAATGTTAGTACCTGAGAGATATAGGTGTGTGACGATCACGTTACACGATAACAAAAACGAAAAAAAGAAAGAGAGAAACTCCTCCGCGGGGATCATGTTTCGGCAGACGGAAATGCAACGTAATTGGCAACGGACGCGTTAACCGACGGGAGCCGATGAACGGCATCAGTATCGAACGGTTTCCGAACAAAAATGGTTCGCCTACAAAAATTATCACCGTCAAACCCAGTGTGATTGGACTGGAACGAGAGTGTTTCCTAGTCAATTTGCTTTTTCCTCCGGTACTAACGTTGTTTTCTTACGGCGAAAGCGCAGAAGTATACTTGCCAATTGTAACTTGACACTGCCACACTCTTGTAGTGAACTTGTAATTCACAAGACTGTGAGTGGTATGGTTTTACAGTGAATCGACGCGAGAATAAGACATTTTATTACGAGCGTTTGATGGTGTATGTGTTCTCTTTTTTATGGCTGCTTGAGTGCATACAGTGTGTGCATACAACACTCGAGACGAAAGGAAACTGATAAGTTTGTACCTTATCTGGGATTACAGGCAACGCGCGGGATAGATCTATCTGTTCGAAAAGTATTCGAACTCAACTTTGTCAAGAGTAACAGGATCCATCTGCTATTCAAAGTTACGCGCTGAGATTATAAACGTTTTTTTAAATTAATTTCAACAGTGCAGCTGTTTCTATTTTGAACGCTAGGTTTACGAGATACACGTTCTAACATTTTTAATTTAAGATTATCAAGATAGTCACTTTCAGTGCTGCGTAAACCTAGTTAATGATGCGAGATAAGATCATTGAAAAGATTAGGTCTATCCTGTGCGCTGAAGTCTTTTCTCGCGACAAGAGTGCGTTTACGTTAATGACACATTGGATTTGTAGCGAAGAGAAACGGTTTTAACGTTTCTCAATTCTTATACGTGTAAAAGTGATTGGTAATCGAATTAATTGTCTTTTATATGCTTTGGTAAAACGGACGATCTTGCCTAAGGAGAAAGGAGAAGGGACAAGAAAAAAGTAAAACAGGAATTCGTACTATATCGAAAAACTCACGTGCTCTTTGCCATGGTTTGTAATTTATACTCATAAGAGTACATTTTCTATATCGATATTGTCGACTGCCATACTTACGCTTAGGATGGCGAGATCACGTGAGTCTCTTAAGTGTGAATAATTTACGGTTCAGTGTGTGAGACGAGAAACTAGAAATGTCGTTTCTATTTTTTCATCCGTCAGAATTCTTCAACGACCGTTCCGATGATAGGTTTTCCTACGGTACAGTACTTTCAGACTAGTTAATTTAGTATTAAATAAAGAGAAATTCATTGTTAACACGTTGACTGGCTTGCATCACTGATGTTTCGTTATCAAATGATCGGGGATCTTTATGCAAATTTGCATTGTGGTTTATAAATGGAAACCTACTTTATTTAACGATGGTGTGGCTCATTCAGAATTTCGTTGAACATTGAACAGTCGACGTGTTATCAGGCTCCGTTACGAACGGCCGTCTGTAAATTTCACTGAAACAGTTGCCTGTGATTCTGCGAGTTTGATTTGACAGGCTGAGAGAGACTTTTCCACGCTGAACCTTCTGTAAACGGCCTTAAAAAGAACAAAACGTTCGCGTTCGGTTGCCCTGTATTTTATGGCTGCGGCAGCTCGCTAAGGAATTTCATACGCACTAGAGAATGATACGCGTGTATTATTCTAACCGAGACATTTGTAGTATTACGATCTCGTTGAGAAATCTTATTTTAGAATTAAAAAGGAAAGGATAGAAAGGAGGGACAAACAAACAAAGCGTACATCGAGTATGGGTATTACTGTAGGCTTTACTGCGTCAACGTGACAAGGATGTGTTTTTACAGTTTCGGTAGTTGATTTACCTTAAAGTAAACGATTACGTTCTAAACGTCCAGTTAAGTGTACGGTCTAATTGAATAGTATATGTATAAAATTAAATTCGGTAGTCGAGTTTCGCGAGCTATTTTTTAACAGATGTTTACAAATTGTTGTTTGTAAGGTGTGCGCGTATACTTTGTTTTCGTTTATTCGAGGACGCTGCGAGAGCGATCGTGGTCGCTTTGAAAATTTTTTACTGTCACACGAACACATTAGATACATCCGACACCGCATATTTACAATGGAGAATATCTAAACGACCGTTTTTTACCATATCCGTCGAGATATATACATATAAATAATAGAAATAATACTTCCTTCCATTGCTAGGGATTTGCTACGTATAACTTTTGTACACGTTTTACGGCGACCATCACGCGGTCTCTTTAGTATTAACAAGATTGAGATACCGGAGATAAGCAGGATCACGTGACAATTTACGCGAAGAAATTGTGACGCGATCGAGGGCGTACGTCGCTTGTAGTATTCCGTACTATATACCATCATTTTTAAGCACTTTCGTATTTTCCTAAACGTTGAGTATACAGGGTAACACAGACACCCTGTACTGTACAAAACAGTCCTGTGTACGCGATGGGTTAATGCACCGACGGGGGTTTCCGTTTTGCGGCAGAAGTCTAATATGGATATAGTACAAAGCAATATGTGATACTCCCGCTTTAGGAATCGTCGGGCCGATGCCCAGAGTATTGCATATTACTCGAATATTTGATGCCGCGCGTGAAACACCGAGGTTTTTCGAGCGAACACGTTCTTTTTGTCGTCGGCTTAGCTCGGTTAGGGTAACGCGAGTAGTATTAAGACGCCCGTAGTCGTGCGTGCACGAGTTTCATTTAATTCCTACATTTGTCATTTTTTTTTTTTGAATGGACGAATTTACATGCGACCGTACAGAAGCGTCTCTCCATCTAGAATACCGTGCGAACATCGGCCATCTTGTTTGGCTCAAACTCTCTTGAAATATTCCAGTGTTATCGAGACAATGTCAATTCACCCGCCGAAGGGTTGCTTCGTTTAAGTCTTTTGAACTTTGAAGATTGCGAAATGATTTATAATATATGAAAGTGGTATGGAAAGTCTGTAGGGAGCCGATGACCGATGTTGGCGAGGTCTCTTCGAGCGAGCTCTCTGTATAATATTTTTTTATTCGTTTCGAAATCTGAAGTATTTTGTAAAATGTTACGATTAGCAGTGACGAGAATGCGTAGACGCGTTTGAGCTATACCGATAGGAAAAGAGCAGCTTGTACAGTAAGTATATTATATATATATGTAATATATACATGAGAATTTGTAATTATCGCGCTATCCAAGGGGCGACTTGCTCTTTGTAAGTAAAGTAAAAACAGGCCTACGAGACGGCCTGCGGAAATATTTTACCACAAAAGTATATAGTAGGATAGCTCTATCCTTCTCTATATAATTATTATTTATTGATTTCTATGTATGCTGGGAATATCGAGGATAAATGAATGTTGCGAGAAGCCAGAGGCTGGTTGCTTTTAATCATTTCCATCGACATCATATATTGTAGTCATAATCTTTATCATCGTCATCATCCTCACGTTCACCCCATTCTTCTCATTGTCATTCATTCTCATTCGTATGTTCGATCATCGATTCACGGACTCGCTATTGTTAATAACGAGATCCGATGATAATCAAGGATAAGAATTAAGAAAAGAATACAGGCCACCGATGTATGTATATAAAAACACCGCCACTCTATAAGATAATTAAGTATTTATATACATTATATACATATATATATATACACACAGCCATTATAAAATATAATTATTATATTTGTACGATACATATAAGGCAGCCATCTCCAATGAAACATTCATAACAAGTGTGTGATAATATTTGTAAACCTTGATATCCAATAAACAATCTTATGTTCTTTACAAATATAGACTGACCTTAAAGTTCGTAGTGGGACAGTGATATGCAATTTCTCTGATGTTTGTACCATTTTTATTTTCATCTACTCTGTATCAGAACATTTGTATTTCGCGCCTCCGAATT
Organism: Lasioglossum villosulum; assembly: GCA_963971365.1. Lineage (NCBI taxonomy): Eukaryota > Metazoa > Arthropoda > Insecta > Hymenoptera > Halictidae > Lasioglossum > Lasioglossum villosulum. Next base: position 22,768,752 of record OZ020503.1, on the reverse strand, counting down.
TAAAAATCAATTTTTCGCGTAACCTAGTTCCGACGCTTACCGCTAGATGGAGCCGTTAACCTCTTCCGCATTCAATTCGACAATTAATCAATTAATTAATCATTACACGCTTTCTGGCATGTTTTTTTCGCTCGAGTAACACTGTAAAATATTTCTTCAAATATGTTATTAATAATTCACGCTGTACATCTAGTACGCGTAATTGAAAACAGTAAATACATTAGAAAAATTGAGAAAATAAATCTCTGTTTTACTCGAGTTCAGTGAAATTCCTTGCAAAATTTTCTACTTCTCACAGAGATTCGTTGAATGTTTCAGATTCGCGCCAAAATTGGAATTCAAATGGAGTCTCGCAGAGCCATCTGGGAGGGATCAGTGGCGCCCTCTGGCTGAATGATGTTTAATACGTTCACGCGTGGACAGATAGCGTCACCGATAATCCGTGCACGTTTAAAAAAACAGCAAAGGACAACAATAACGCGATCCCTCGAGAGTGCGGTGAAAAATCGGTGAAATGGTGGAGTTGTGTCGCGGGTATATTTAGAAGAAGGTAAGCGAATTAGTTGTTTAATTAAACCGTCCGTTACGTTCACTGTCCTGCGTGCGGGAATCGATGGTGTCGGTGTGTCCGAGCGATTTTCTGTTTCATTTCGGGCCGTCGCTTTGTCCGTGCGACGGTTTACGGCACCACCGTGTACAGAACTCGGTGGTGAGAACGGGGCTTTAGCAGGCCCACGAAATAGGTGTCTCGCTGTCCGAATTTCGACAGCGGATTTGCAAGAATGAAAATCGGTCGACGGGGACATCCTCGTGTCTGCTTCGTTCACGAAACAGTTCGTGCTCGTCGCTCGTTACCATGCACCTTCGTGGATCATAACCTCTTCGCACGCCACACATAAGATCCGTGAATCGTTTTACACATGCTCGGCGACGCCGCATACCTGTACGTACAAACACTTTCCACCTGTATCATGCGTTTTTCCCCGGATAAAATCAGTCCCGAACAGCCGAAAACGCGTTCGAAAATAACGGAGAATCGGGACTGAAGAGAACGGAGGCGTAACAAGGCCGCTCTCTTGTCAACTGTTTGTTTTCCGAGACGGTGTTATCGTTTCTGTTTTCTTCTTTTTTTTTTTTAACATTTTACATTCGATCTGTTTGTTGTCATTGGATTTGAACTTTTCAGAATCACCGATGAGATACGATATTTAACAGAATTCCAGCCTAACAGTCCATACGAGGATCGATAAACAAGAGACGATGTGTAAGATTAGCTCGAACTCTCGCGTTCACAATCCTCATTTGTTTTCGCGGCAATCTGAAGTTGGGGGGGGGGGATGGGAATAATTTTATTCGAGTAATAAACGCTGAAAGATCGCACGAGCGGCTATGTAACGCGAAATGAAATATCGTACTGTTACACGATTAACATTCTCGCGGTTATCGGCGAACCATTTCTCTACCCGTGGCCTTTTATTTCAAGTAGAACGGTTTTATGGATATGGCAAGGTCACGTGACTCGGTTCCGTTTTCGGAGAAGGAAATGCCCCCGTATCTGTTTTCCGAGAAGTTTGCCACAGTTTTTTTTTTTAATCCAACAACAACTCCGGAATAACGATTAAAACTCTGAAACTTATTAGATGTATATATACTCCGAATCGATACGAGTTTTCTAATTATAAAATAAAAGTATACTCGAGCTCTTGTACATTGTTTCTGTTCGTCGTTGGTCGAATTCAGTTGTCTTGAGAACGTCGCTGTTGGACGTTCCTGGAACGGAAACTTGAATGAAATATCAGTTAATTTCACGCGTCCTGTGGATCTTATGAAATTTTGAACGACATAAACGGGACGCTCAATTTTATTAAAAGCTGCACTGTAATAAATTAAACAAATGGGTAGAGGCTACTGCCTGTGCATAATATAGCTATTTAATATTGAAAATTGCAAATTTAATTAATTACTGCGGACGTTGATTGTGTTCAGATTGGAACCAAAGAATTACTTATTCAGTATTTTATAATATCCAGTATGCCAGACAATTTCTATTCGAATTGGGCCAGAATTGGGTAAAGAAGGACACAGCGAACGTAGCAGGTTGAAGACACATCGTGTACAAATTAAATATTTGCTACATTATAATAAATACGTAATATCGATCGCAATTAGTTTCAAACTAAAGTATAATGATTTCAGCGCACAGGTTCGATCTGATTTTACTTAAAACACTATTTGCAAAATATCACAAAATCGTTTTTCAACGTTTCGATCTAGATATAGATCATTTTCAAGAAAATAATAAAATTTTGCGTCTGTAAAGTAACCGACATTTAATGTTAAAGAACTGTATATGATTTTTTTAAATTAAAGGTTTTAACGATAAACTCATTGTAACTTACTCGCTTAGTGTAAATTAAACAAATTTAGTTTCGATTGAGTTTGACATTACTATAACCACATGTTGGTGTTAATAGTGTTTTAAGTAAAATCAGATCGAACCTGTGCGCTGAAATCATTATACTTTAATTTGCTACATTTCCTGACAAACATGTAAAATCCGTTGTCGAATGGTTTTCAGGGGTTGAACAATTTCTATCGGAGATTAGGGGACAGGAACGGATGCGAGAGGTGCATGGTCTGGTCAGGGACGACACGGAATCGTTCGAAATGATATTTTTTCGTTTCGGAGGTGGTCCATCCCCTCCAGAGGCGGTCCGAAATTCCACGGTGGCTTAATACCCCCCAGCCCCCACCATGATCCGGCCTCTATTGATTGCTCTACCGCACTACTGCCCTACTTTTATGACTTTACTCGAGCCCCTCGTCCCTCGCCACCCTCTATCCGCTCCCTCGGTCGGTCGATCCCCCTCGCACCCCTCCGTTGTATCGCGGGGGCAGAGTCATGGACTCCGCGGCGGAATCGAGGAACTTTCTGTTCTGTTTATCGAAGACGGCTTTTCGGCTGCACCACTATGCGGAAGCGTGCCGGTTTTAGCTGTTCCCGGAATTTCTGAAACACGCTTCCGCGGTGCACGTCTATGTGGCGCTGCGCCGTTCTCGTGGCTCTGGAATCGTCGTTGCTACGAAAATCCCACGGATCCTACTCGTTATCTACGGTTTTCGCGAACGCGATGCTAGGAAAATGGTAGAACGCGAAACTTCGTGCTGTAGAAGCGGTTAATCTAATTCGAAACTCAAATTAAACTGTAGGAGGGTTGCAAGCTCTAATTGCTCATTTTCGTCGTGTAAATTGTAGTCGGATGACTGTGAATGGGAAAGGTAGTGTTACTATGCGATGTAATGTTAATTTCTCAGGGGATATCGTAATTAGAAAACTGTAAATGTAGAAATGCAGGATCCAATAGGTTAACGGAGTTTGATTTATTTAAAGCGGTGAAGTCAATTTTTTGTAATTAGAAGGAGTAGAATGCGAAGCTTAATCGTTCATTCTTCAGTGAATATTGTAGTTAGAAACCTGTGAAAGAGGAAGTTTGGTGTTAGAATCCATAAGATTAATGATGTTCGGTCTATGAAAGGGGATGAAGTCGATTTTTTGTAATTACGAGCTGAAAGGGGTTGAATTCTAGACTGCGAAGCCTGATGGATAATTTTTCCGGGTATATTGCAGTTAGAAACTTGTAAATGAGGAAAAGTGGTGTTATGATCCAAAAGATTAATGATGAAAAGAAAAGATTTAGTGCACGAAAGGGGATGAATTCAACGTCCTGTAATTAGGAGCTGAAAAGGGTGAATTTTCACTGAATATTTCCATCAAAATAACATAGAAGGGAAAATCGCGTGTTAGAAGTTTATTCTGTAGAACGGGACGAATTCAATTCGTTTTATAACTACTAACCAAATGGGGTTGAATGAACATCCCAGTTGCTCATTTCCCAATGCACATTTTGATCGGACAGTAATTCAGGAAGATCAGAAGTCGTTGGAGTGTTTCAATAGAGAAGGACAAGAGAGTCCAGCTTTTTGTAATCAGAGTCTGAGAGAGCGTGCAGGTGGAAAGTTAATTAAGCGATGTCAAATGAATATTGTAATTAGAAAATGGCTCAAGGGAAAATCGCTTGTAATTTCCTCAAGATTAACGGCGTTTGATCTCTGCAACCAGATGATCGAACTTTTTTGCAGTCACGAACGTTTTTAATGGTATGCAAGTAGAAGTATTGTCTTCTCGTGAAAATAAATAACAATGTATACGAAAGGAGGATCTGTAAAAATAGTTGACCACTGCAGAAGACGAGTCAAAGCTTTTCCAACGCAACGCTAAAAGGGTGTAGGCGTGAAGGATCAGATTCTCCAATTGTGTATCGGCTATCCAAGCACATGGAGCATTAGTATCACATTTTTCACGAGGTAGTATTGATTCGCTAACCGAGGAAATAGCCGCGCCAATTTCCATCGCTTCCTACCCTGAAATTACAACCGTGCGATACTTAATGAATCTTTGATGGAATTGTTCGACCACAACTTTCGTTGCGGTAAAACTTTTCATCTTACTTTCCCTCGTACTTCCAAGGTTTGTGTACCTTGTAATTTCATATTTCAAAGATTCCGTTCTTTCTCCGTCGTATAATAAACTCTATTTTCATTTTATTCTTTATGTTCTTGCAGAATCGCAACTCTTAGATCTCGCCTTGCGAAAGGCACTCGAAAATTACGTGGTAATCCTGGAACTGGGTGGATCCTCTAATTTCCGACTGGGTTGAAGTAACCCCGAAGAGTGTTGCCTTCAACTCGAGGCTAGCAGACCGCCCCATTGTCTCAAACTCGATCAGTAGGGTAAAGGGGTGGTTCACACCGTGCTCGTCGGGGTCGCATGCACCGGGAGTTCGCGCGCGTTAGCGTTTGCGAGACTCTCTCTCTCTCTCTCTCTCTCTCTCTCTCTCTCTCTCTCTCTCCGTCCGAGGTCTGTGCAATTCGAAAGCCACAAATCGCGCGGCCGATCGTAAATTTTCCGAAGCCTTACCCCCGTCCCTCTGCCATAAATCGGCCTGCAATATTATGCGGTGCCGGTATGCGGCTGAGTGTGCACGTGCGTGTGGCCCGCGCCGGCACCGGCACCGCTTACGTGTCACATGTGTATGCACTGTTGCGTGCACAGGATCAAGGCTGCACGTGGTGCAGGTTTATTTTCGAAGAGGCCCTGTAGCCGCGCACACCGTCGTGTCCGGAGGTGCAAGGCTTTTTTTCTCCCTCTCCCTCTCTCTCTCTCGCTCTCTTCGTTTCTCTCCTGCCCCTTCTCGCCAGTTTGCATCGTCTCGCGTGCAGCCTCGGGGATATTTATACTGGTTCCCCGTTTTCCCACCGTGTCGAACCGTTAATGTGTCTCCGCGCGGCTCATCCGACTTCGCGAGACCCGTTTTTAGGTCGAGTGACTGCTAATTAGTCGGCTTATCCACTCGCGATTTCGCTTTCAGCTTTCCCAGTCTTCGGCCACGATCGCTCGACGATCTATCTCCGCAATTATCGCACTCGCCAAATCGTACACGCGGCTGCACCTTTTTTTTTAGCTTATCGATTCGCGCATTCCCGCGAACGCGGCCGAATCGCGATTCTTGTTGATCTCAGGAGTCTTTGGGTTCACGTTAGTTGATGCTGGAAGATGGAATCCTCCTTTACAAGCAGTAGCAGAGTCCTCTCTTATCTTACGTTTTTATTGATATCCAATTTATCGAGAACGACATGGAAATGTTAGTTGAAAGGTGGGAAAAGATCGTGTGAAATTCGACGATTAAAAATAAACGCAAGTATATTCTTCCTCGTTAAAAAATTACGGGGTGACCTGACAAATTTGCTAAATCCGTACGTGTTTATCGAATTTTAAAAAGTCAGATTTTCCTACTTTATTTTTAAACTGACTTTTAGTTGGCAATGTCCGATACCATTCAAATTGTTTCAGTAGATGGGAAATTATGGTCTAACTTCTTAGTGGTTCAACGAACGCCTCTAAGCCTAATTGATTAAGTCACTGTGTCGGTAATTAAGCTTATTCCCCTAAAAAGATTTGAGGAAACGCCGAAGAAATTCCTCTCTTTACAAGAAGAGTTGTCTTTCATCTTCAAAGTCCTGCTTTGGCAACAGCCAGCTGCATCCCAACTTCTAGGGGTGTAACCGAACTCTTTAGTGCTTCGTTCAGTGGCTGCAAGCTTAATTGGTCTACGCGAAAGACGTTGCGGGCGATCGTGATTGGACTGGTTCCACGGATAACGCTGAATTTTAATGAACGTCTTCTTTTGAGCGTAAACTTGCCTTTCGTCCTTAAGTCATTTGGCAAGAGTCGGTTGTGTCTGAATACTTGAGTAACCGGGTAAAGTAGTGGAGAGCAATCAAAGAATTTAAACATATCATTTTCAATCTATTAAAGTTGTTAAATAACGAAATAACTTTCCCTTTGGTTTCTAGCTCTTGCAATCAATGGAGAAAACAGCAATTTTGCATGGAGGTCCGCAGTCTTCTGATATCGGCTGATGCAAAATAAATCACTAAAATGCGTAAAAATCAATGTCTGGCGTAGGACCGCGATGAGGTTGGCAAATAGGTCAGTTTTTTAGTGAAACTCATCGGGGCTTATGGTCGTGGACGACGTAAAACTGGTTTTATCGTTAACGTTCTCGTGTCGGAGTATTTTCAACGACAGTTCGAACCCCGTAAAATAGAGCCATGGGCTCGATCGTTGCGGAAACGTTTCCGGCCGTTCCCTGAATCGTTAAATGTTCATTAGCGTGCTTTTTCCTGTTGGCTGCGTGGGAGATCGTGACTCCTCGCAGTGGGTTAGGTCGGTACGGTGTCAGCCTTTCGCATTTCCACCGCGTTTAGGGCTGCGTAATATGTAGTCGGTCACGCGGTGACCCTGTTACAAGTAGTGACGCCCGGGGACTAGTCAGACGGTCACCGTACACGGTGATACCACTTAGTTAGTACGCGGACTTCATTGATGTTTTCACCGTTGTGGGCTTTCCATCACTTTCCGGTGGTGTGGCTGAAGGCTTACACGATTATGCCTCCCGGTGCTTGGTCGGGATTCCTCGAGACTCGCTCGACGCAAGACTGTCGTCGCTCGAATCGTTCTTATCGGTTTCAGATACCTTCACTGCACTCTAAGGGCGCGAATCAAACGTGCACGCTGAATTTTCTTCGTAATACGTGCAAGTGCTTTATAACGAACGTGTCACTATCATTATTAATGAACCGCAGAGCTTTATGCATTCGTTGCGTGCACAAACAATGCAAAAATGATAAAGCTCTTGATTGCATAGAACATAATACAGTTTCGCTTTATCGTCAACTCTTTCATGAATTTTAAAGAGAATTATTCAGTGTTTAAACTAGACGAAAATGCAATTAAACGCATTCACTTACACTAACATTACAGTTTTAGTAGTTTCAACACATTACCGAATTATTGCATAATTTTGAAAAATCTATGGTACATGGCTAAACATTTTTTAATGGAACAATCAATGGCAACGACAACTTTCATTGCGAACTAGCGAGTCGCCTTCAATAAGGTCATCTTATAGTTTCATTTGAGATTTCAATGTAAAGTAAAATTTCTATGGTTTCTTCTTGTAGAGCACGATTATGGAAAATCCTATTAGTACGCTTCCGGTAGTTAAGTGTTAATATACACAAGCAAGCATTCTGTTTTAAATTTCAACTTATTATAAGAAATGCATAAAATCGGAGTCTAATAGTAAGATGATTTTTGGTGATGTAAGATTGTTTATCGTTAATTTGCAATGGTACTATTTTGCACAGATTCAAGGTCGGGGATCCTCGCGAAGAAGCGCGAGTATCCCACCAGGGCCGAAAGGGTTAGGCGTGCAAGGGAGGGGTAGGCGTGTTCGGACAAATAGTGGCTCTGCACGGTATAGTTTGCGACGATTTCGCGTAATTCGTCTGGGAACGGATCGATGCGGCCACGATTCGCTCAATGGCGGAGGCATTCGGCGAATCCCGCGTGAGTCATCTCGTTTATTCGCTTCGACGATGACCTTGCCGGATAAAGACAGTGCACTGCAACGCGAGTACTACCTGCCCGTGGTAGTCGCGACTTTCATCGACGTTTAATCCTTGATCGCGGCTGTTGCACGCGACCCCCGCGAACTTCAATCATCCCTGAGCACGAGGATTGATTATCGGACTGTGTCGCCTACGCATGGCCGACTGTACCTCTGAACCGGAGCCGTCGTTTCCTCGTCGTTGCCAAATTCACAAAACCATTCAATTGCGGTTCTTCATGCAAGATTGAAACTCTCACCAACATACTCGCGACACTTTCCCGGTTAAAATGACCCCGAACACGATGCAGTAGAACCACTATTATCCGAAATAATCAAAGCGGCGCGACTGTTCGGGTAATAGGATAGACAATGGTTAGCTAGCCGCAGTGCTAGATTAAATCTTTCGATCGATTTCTACAAAGAATCGTGCATTATACGTGGATTTTATATTGTTTATATTGAGATAGAGCAGAATTTAGATTCTATCGGTTCGGGTAATCGAGGCTCCAACTGTGAATTGCACAATTAGATGCGATCGTCTTATTTCAACCAGAAAAGAGCATGAATGTATGGATGAAGGTTTCATAAATTGAAGGCAAAGGAGGTATTGTCATTGATTGATGCTAGGAGAGACAAATTGCAGCTGATGAAAGGGTGGGAGACTCGTGGTGTGGGTTAGGATGATTTCCGTCGGTGAATTCGCACGCGAATCGCTCGATTGCATCGTGGTAGGATGAAAAGCCGGGTAGGAGTCACGCCAACCCTGGTCGGCCCTTCTTAATGCGGCATCACACGTGTGCCCTCCAAGAAGGTTCTGTTAACCTTCTTTCGGGGGATTCCCGGCGTTGGAGGCTCGATCGAAGGTAGCCGTGCTGGGTGAAGGTCAAGTTCACCAGTCGGACTCGGCCTATCTCCTTGATTCGAGCATCGTTGCACACACACACATACACACAGACTGCTGGGCTCACCGAGCCTCCTCATTTTCTTGATTAATCCTCCCCCGCCCTCCGAGCCGCCCGGACTGCGATTATTACACCGGGTGGCTCTTAATTACGCGACCGTGCTCGCAGCCGCGAATCTGGGACGGATTGTTGGTTGGCTCTGTCGTAATGCTGCCGTAATTCCGGCGAAACAGAGCCGATTTGTGCGAGGAACTGCTTGTATACGATGAAATCAATTATTACCACTGACCGTACTACATTTTGTATTTTACAATTGTTGTAATTAGAAATTGTTAAACTATTGTTGTGACGACCACGAATGTTCCAGGACAAAATACAAGATAACACAGTAGATTATTTTCTTACACACAGAACTATCGAGTAATATTTGAATGAAAAATTGAAAGATGCGATGTAGCGAAGTCGTTTAATTAAAGTCGGATTAATAAGAACGGAACACGCAATTTTGAGCGAGCTTATGGTTATCGTCTCCGATTCCCCGATGTTGTCTCCTAAGCTGGACTCAGGGTCAACCGATTCTCCATTATTAATGGAATTGTGGCCACAGGTCGCGGAGATTAGGGGAAACAGGGGCTCGAGGATCATTTCTGAACGATAGATCGACGTGGAGTGGTGATTAACGGCGGTACAATAAAGAAAAACAGTGATCAGCCGTGGATAAAGACTTCGATAAGAGATAGCGGGACGTATAGGAGGGTTCCTCGAGGTCCCTGGAGATAAAAAGTGGCTGCAGTGGCCCTCGATTCGACGAGGGTAGCGTGTTACGGTTCTATAAGAAACCGAATTGCTCCTCTAAGGACTTACCCGTCATCCTCTTAATGAGCTGTTGGCTTCTTCCACACCTACACTGTCCAGAAATCGACTTCTCTCTAACGAGACACCGCCATCGCTCGAATGTACCCTACTTGATTCGGGTCCGCAACTTTGTCGAACTACAGTCAAAGATAGAAATCTAGGTACACCATTTAAAACAGAAAAACTTTTTAAAAATACGTTCGAACGACATGAGTTTGTACAATGTATTAATGCAATTGCGGATTTTTATGGAAAATCAAAATTGTCTGAATTTACTGGCAGATATAGGAGTCACATATTCATTTCTTCTCTTAATCAGTTTAATAATCGCTTTTTCTAACTTGAATTGATTTTCTAAACATGTTTGTTCTCGAAATATTCCGATGCGTCCAGTGCACTTTCAAAGAAGTGACTATTGTACGTCCGCGAGAAGTTCCAGCGATTTTATGAGCACGATGTAGAGCGAAACTACCGGGTTCGACGGAGTCGGCAAAAATGTATGCAAGCGCAGACAATGTGTTCGACAAACTTACGGATAATTCAGTGGACGATGCATCACAAAACTATATTTGAGAAAGTTTCGAAACGTACGTGGTAGTTTAGACAAGCCACATTAAAACCACGCTCGGGGAAAGTTTCAAACAAATTTGTGGGAGCATGGGCGATTTATTGACGCGCGCGGCATGGGATAATTACAACGCTCGTCGTAATTATCTTCGTTATTGCTGGAGGCGTAGGTACCTATGCGAAATAGAAATTTGAAACAATTTATTTGTCGGTGCTTTGAACACGCACCGCTTAAGAAGTTGGGAATTCGAGGAGTTTCTGACATTACAAAAATCTAACGATTACAAAACAATGTTCAAATATTACAATTTCTAAAAAAGTGCGCAAGAGTGTAAACTTTCATTATAGACTTATAAATTATAAACTGAAAATATAAACAAAACATATATACAAAACTATAATCTTAATAATTATAAATTATAAACTTTATAAATTATAGACTTATAAACTTTTTTTTTATATTTCCGCGTTACGTAACCGCGGAAATCGACTTCCGGCGTGTTGTATACAACTTTCGGTCGGCTCGTGTCACGTGAGTGGAACACGTGCGCCTATAGTCAGACCACTATACCTTTCGCCGAGTTGTCTCGCAAAACATGGTTGTCCGGGTATGGATTCTGAGTCATCGGACAGGCAAACAGGGTCACGTTACATCATTAATTTCCTCGACGTTGACGTTTCGTGACGATTGCTCGTCTCGGTGGATTTTAACGACGACAGACGTTGGTTCGTTTGGCGACCGAGTCGTCGTAACTCTCGAGCCCTCGGATTGGTCAACGTATTCCTTTCATCTCGAGTTTAAGCGAGCTACGTTCGCCTGGAGCTGAAAATTTGAATTTTTATGAATTTTATAAGCCATCGTTTCGGTCCTGTCTAATTTCATTTATCCAATTAGAGCGTTCAATGTGGACGTCGCTTCTTGCGATCATAATTCCGAACGCGGGTAATATGAGAAAGAGCATTTAAATTTTAGATGATCATTTGGCGTCGTGACTCCTCTTCTACATGTTTTAAAGTTTTGTGAAATGTTGCTGCTCTTAGGCTGGTTCTCTATGTTGAAACTTCGTGCAGATTCGGGAAGAAATTAGTGACCCGAGCGGAGCGTTCGATTTTCTTTGTTTAGAAGCGTTGCGACAGAATTTGTCAGCGGCTAAAATTGCTATTAAGCCGGATAAGGACGCCGGTTGACATTTAATAAGGCTTTCCACCGCGAAATGCCATTGGCTGGGGCCGAGTCAGGGTCGTTCGCTGAAAAGTTCGTCGAAAAGCGCGTGTTCGCTAAGGAAGGGCGGCCGATCGCGTCATAGCACCGTAATAAATTACCTGTTCGGCTCCGTGTTTTCCGTTTCGGTGGTCGCGTGCGTCTCGTCGCGGGAACGTTCCTGGAAGCGAACGGATTAGAATCGGCTCGGGAAACCGGCGAGGAAAAAATTGTCGAATGATTGATCTGTCCGATACGTGTTTTCCCGGGTCAGTTTCTCGCCGCGAGAAAAACCACAGACGGCGCGTGCACGGCGTCGTTGCAGGGACAACGACCTAAAATTTCCATGACCCTCCCTCGCTCGATCACAATCCATCGGTCGACAGGATCGCGGAGAGCGCACGTGTACGTTGCATTTTTCATGCGACAATTGACGTTGTCTTTGCCGTCCAAGCAGGAAACGGACGGAACGCGTCTGTATTACTTCGCTCGGTCAATTTCCCGTATGATTGGACCTTATAGCTTATGGGGCGTTCACAATCGAACCCTGTTGCACCCTCGGAAAATTACTCGACGCTTTATGTATGTTTTGGGAAGGATAAAGGAGTCTATTTTCAAATCAATTTCGAACATAACAGACTTTAAACACAGTGCCTCGATAGTTGATCATCTGTGGATACGCAGCGTTAAGATCCGTTTCACTATCACTTCCGTAGAAATCAATTCATTAGAATGTTTTTCCTGGTATAAGGTGTAATTGATCATGTTGCTATTCATCGTGCTTGTTCAAGTGATTTGATCAGGGTGTTTTCCTCGGTATGAATGGAGCTTAAGGCTCGAGTGGAAGTAAATGGCATAGCACGATACGTCTGGTTTCTTTCACATGTGCCGACGAACTTCTAGTCAACGTGATATGGCTCATATCAGCTGAATAATGCAACAGCGAGCTGCAAGATGCACAGGAGACTCGTGCATCTATATAAACGTGTGAAACGCACGATCTTCACCATCAGTCGAGTGCCAGCTAACTGGTTTTCCTAGATCGGAAGCGTTGATCTTTCACAGTCGAGAGACAGCCGTGCTCAGTCTTGCCAGTAGCGCATGCTGCGAACACATTCTTCGAACAATAGAAAAACCCATCAACACGCTGACACATACACGTGCAATTATGCATTAACAGAAGGTAAACTTTCGTACGCTTATTTTTAATTAATCGCGTGTATTCACCGAGAAAACGTGGACCAGTTTGTAAATCAGGGATGGTGAAATGTATGTAACGGTGTGCTTCGTTATATGCTCGTCGTGGGTCCCCACTCGTGAACATGTACTGAGGTATTGACGGGTAATAATAAGCGTTCACGCTCGAAGATAGACAGTAATAAAATGTTTTATGTCGTGCCTCGCTATATGCTTGTCCTGGGACCCGATGCATGAACATGTAGAGAGGTTTCACCACATTTTAATCTAAGAGGACGAACATTAATAGAAGTAGTATATTCATCAATGATTATGTAATATTTAGTGGCTTGCTTCGCTATATGTTCGCCGTGGATCCCTGCTCATGACCAAGTAGAGAGGTATAGGGACATTTCGATCGGAAAGGAACAAATTTCTATTTTCCTGTCCAATTTAACGACCTGCTAATAAATAACGATACTCGACGTCCAATGATAATGTAATTTCAATATTCTTTAAAATTCACGACGGAAGTGATTCGCACCTGAGGCCACCGAAATCCGCGATAAAACGATGGATTACATAATCGAAACGCGAACGGATCGACGCGATTGGAGGGCATTCGGTTGAACGTAACCGTTCGGTAACGAGGGGATCTAACGGCGAGGACTATCGTCTTCGCACGGCCAAGGAGCTCTCGGTGAAAATCGCTCCGGCGTTAAAACACCCGCGTTATTTTTGGTCCACAGGCCTACAGAGAGATATAACCTGTCAACTCTCGCTCGAGCGGCTTCTCGCCCTCTCGCTTCCTCTCTCACGTTCTTTCATTGATGCTGGCGTCAGAGACGATCCTGACGTAGCCCTGGACCGCCGCCAAAATTGACCAGGCCTCGTCGGGAACGTACGACTTAGTGGCGGTTACTTCGTTAAATACAGTTGCTACACTGTCGGGGATAGACCCGTGTTGTATTCAACGGAATCAACAGGGCGCCCTTGTCCTTTCTTTCCTTTCTTTTCTTCCGCGTTGCTCGCCCACGCTCGAACTTCTTTCAACGCCCACGCTCCTCGCTCGGAGAGCGCGTCCAGTTTTCACGCCACGGTTAGTTTTTCATAATAATGCTCATCGATTCTCCCCTTCGTTTGCCTTCCGGAGGAACGCCTCGGGAACTTCGAGAATCTTTCACTAAGGAAACGCCTTGGAGACACTGGCTACTTCTATCGAAGCACTACCGTAGGTTCTTCGTAACGTGAGCGAAATCGGAAACAAAGAGTTGTAAAGAAGTTCAAGATAATCACAGCATTTTAGAATTTCTTGAAATAACCGTACTGCGGTATCACAGAAATTCGTTTCTAATTTAAATCAGCAGATTCGTTCCACAAATGAGCAATTATCGAGGCTCTACCGCGATTCTCCATGAAATACGTGAATCTGGGAAAAACTGCGGAGAACCCGAGTATACGGTTAACGAAATATGCAGTGACGCGGACACAACCGTACCCCCCGTCTGTTATCGAGGTGTTACCGTGGACGGTGCCCGTTGGAATCCGCATTTCCATGCGGGAGCACGCGAGGTTCGTTTATTAAGCGTCAGAATGTCGCGTATGCCGTTGAATCATTCCTCGCCGTGAATTTCGCAGGCTTCGTTTCTATTTAATGGACTTTAATGCGAGCCTGTCAGCAGAGTGGACGTTGGTAAGGACGCGGAATGCGACTGTCGACAGAGAGGAAAACTGGATACGAACGGTATTGATCCGGCACGAGCCAAAACCCGCGGGCTTCTCTATAGCTCCTTTCAATTTCAGAGCATTCTTCCGGGCCAGCCGCCCGTGAATTCATGTACCTTGATAAACGGTCGCACGTGTTGCTTCCCTAACATCTCGCTTGCTTCTTTTCTCCGTATATTTCCTTGCGTTCGTTTCTGTTATTCGAATCCTCGATTCACTCAGCAGAAAGCGAGAGAGAGAGACGACCAAAAAACCCTTGTGCAGGCTCCACCCGCGGAGAACACTCGAAGGAATTTTCTCTTCTTCGATTCAACTGCCCTCTTCATCTGATCGGTCAAAGGATTTTTCTTTCTAACGCAGAGCATAATGTAGGCAGGGGAAAAAATGATCGATCGCACGTGTGCTCGGTCAGGTTGAAAATAGTTCGCTCGCCTACGGGTTCCATTCAGAACCGGCGACGTGTACACCTAGCTTTGCCACACGCTTCGCTGTAACGGCGAAATCGACGTTTCAATTAGACCGTTCCAATTCGACGGCAAAATCACGACGAAGATAAACCGCGAGAAATTCGCTCGGTGACGTATCGTATCCGCCGGGACGTTATTAGAGCAACGATCGTATTAATTAATCCCCCGAGACCGTTTCGGGCCTGAAGCCGCTCCATCATTTATTTCAGCCTTTTAGTATTACTCGAACGAGAGGTGCTTTATTCATTACCGGCTCGAAGTTGTCGCGAGAATACATGTAGCCGAACTCAGAACACCAAAACGCGACGAATCACGGGCGAATCGCTGTTCGATGGTTCTTAATTCCACTTCTGCGACTGAAACTGACGAAAACTTGCTCGCTCGTAGCGGTATAATCTCCGTGGTAAATCCTGTGTGGAGACGCAGCTTAGGTTTTAACGGTTGCAGATTCTGTAGCGTTTAATACCGACCTTTTCTACTTATGAGAATATACCGTGGGTAAAAAAAGTATTGGGACATTCTTAAAAATGCGATAACTTTTTAAATATCGTATTACACGATTTGAATGTTTTTGGGAAGCCAGAGCAATTAGTTTGCCTCAGGATGAGAAAAAAATTTGTCAAAAATTGCAATTCATCGGAATTGAAGCAAGAATACTAAAAGTTGCATTTTACAACTTTTTTATGTGGGCCAATATTGAAAATTTTAAAAATGCGTTTAAAATACTCTTTAATATCTTTGCTGCCTTCAAGATAGTTGTTCTCAAGTGAACACACGCCTTCGCTGTCTTTTCACTTTTGTTTCTCAAAAATATCAATTCGGCCTCTTTCTTCTTCTTTGTAAAATAATATTTCTTTTTAATTTTCCATCGAACCGGACACCATCCCCGGATAATTTCTCGGACGCGAAGACGCAGCATAAATCTCGGTGATCCGGGGTGTGGCGAGCGGATCTCTGGCTCCGTGTTCCGCCGTGGAAATCAAATCTTTCGAAAAACAAATTCACTCGATACGCCGTCGGGGCGCACTCGTCTGTATATCGTGGACTCGAATATTGGGTCGCGATTGCTTCCCGGAAAAACAATACTCGATGAAATTGAAGGGAAGACGTACCGGGAAATAAAATTTCCACCGCCGCATGGAAAACCTGCAAAACGAGATTCGAGGCTGTTCGGGGGCTTCTGGTTTTGTTTATTCCCGGCCCGGAAAACAAAAAAAAATGAAAATCGGACGTTAAACCTCCGGGGTTGTACAGGCGCTGCTTGTATCCGTCGATCTCCATTTGTCCTCCGGCACCGGAATCGATTCGATTTTTTTAATGAAAGGCGGAGGCTGCACTCTGCTCGATGTTTTCGAACTATAGTTTGTTAAACAATTTTTTCCTGCAGCTGCAAGGTCGTCGAACTACGTGCAAATACGTCAAGTATTTTTGAAGCATTTCATTTTTTAACGAATATTTACAAATATTTATTAACAAATACAATCTTACTTCGATTTAAGAGAAGAGTCTCGCAAAATATATTAAGACGTAATAAGATATACGGTGGATGTTCAAAGTGTTGAACACTTTTTACATATTACATATTTTACGTACACTTTTTAATATGGAATAACTTTTTTGTAATTATACCAAATGACCTTATTTTTTATAACTAATTAGAAGCATTGGTTTATGAAATGATGTGCAAAAATATTTTTCCAAAAAATTATTATTTACAAGGTTACGTGCAAAAATAAGAAAGGTAATTTTTGAAACTTTTTTATTTGGGCCCATAATGAGAAGTTAAAATTTATGATTTGTAGATTTGAGGTAGTTATACACAATTTAGAATGCTCGCAACGGCTCCGAGAGGTGTGCTTCATTTTTCATGTCGAGGGAGTTGGGTCTTCCGTAAATTCTTTGAACGACGGAGAATGTGTTTTGCGTCGAGAGATCCTCAAGTGAATATTCGCGCGACCGGGGTTCCTCGAGGAGGAACCGTTGGTTAAATGTTTATCGTTTGCCGGCGGTAAGGGTGGAAAAAAGACGTCGAGAGATCGATGGACGTAGGTGCTAAATGCGTCTCGAGATATATATCCGTCGATAGATACGTGGGCAGCTCTCGGACATCGTGGACGCCGTGAAAATATTTTCATTATAAATAGCGGGCGACCGGCGCGGAAGCCACTCGCGACTCTTCCTCGCGGCGAGCGCCTTCTCGTCTGGTCGGTTTGTCGTCGAGGAAAATCTTTTCGTCGGTATCCAGCATTCTCCGACGTTATTCGTCGCTCGCCAAAATGGATTTTCTCCTTCCGAGAGAACCGCCGATTCACGGCAGAAGCGACCAATTCGTTCTGGAACGAGTAACAATGAAATCACCGATGTCGAACGACATTTCTAAGGGAGCAAATACATTTATCTATGAACACATTGATTGCCACGGTGCTCACTTGTTGGTCAGAATTAACATTTCAACTCGAAAACCGAACATTTCTCCCGACAGAGAATATTTCGACGATTTTTTTCATTTTATGCGTATGTAGCTGATACATATAATACTTCAGAAAACACTTACATGTTTGGCAATTTATTAAATACGATCGAATTAAATAATATAAAGAGTTGATTTCCAAACAATTGTTCCGGCAAATTAACGTCACAAGTATCGAATTTAAGTAACAAATGTCGCAAGCACTTTCGAAGTCCTTCGTTTCGTGTACACAGCAATGAAATAACGGACTGGGTCAGGAGGAGCAGTTTTTTTAGCAATTAAATGGAAAGCAGACATAGCCGAGGAAATAGAAAAGCACGTCTCCAACTGGTTGCTGTTGCCTTGAAGAGTTAAACATAAAAACTCGCGACAATTTTCTGTAACAACGCAAATACAATTGTCACTCGACTACGTCTCTCTTCATGCAAAACAAAAACGTTCGTCATAATAAAATCTGCGCATAAATCGTTCTAACGAAATGCGTCAATCCGCGTTCTAATCATGCAAACATTGTTCGACTACCCTCCGCTCACTAAATCTCTGTCGAGAGAAAATCGATTTCTACTTCGCTCTAGTGTGTCGAGGCACATTTTCCTGTTCTAATGCTCGAATCGTAATTTCCCGAAAGGTCAGTTATCCAATATTCAATGCACCAGCTGCAGCTGCATCCAGGAGGCGTATGATTGATAGCGCATCGGATCAATTATTCTCCGGCGAGCAGAAAAGAGTGGCGACGTGCAATATTTCCCGGGTAGCGAGTCCGAGAGAAAGTACGCTTAAACGGAACCGGATGTCTCGGATCGAGGGAAGTCCTGTTCGTTTGATGGAATTGCGGAAAAATCGTTCGACACTGGTCGTAGCGTGGGAGAGCAGGTTTCATGGTGGGGGAGTAGCTCGATCTGTCTTCGTCGTTTATTCTCTGCCCCATTTGCTGGAATATAGGTCACGGAGTTCAGCAACCCTCCTCACCCGGGTCGACCACTGTACGGGTTGACCTGAATAAAATTTATCCGGTACACCGATTCCCCATGATTTTCCTCTCTCTCTCTCTCTCTCTCTCTCTCTCTCTCTCTCTCTCTCTCTCTCTCTCTGGTCGTGCTCGCCCAGGCTACAGTGTCTTCTGGCATCCTGCAAGAGGATTCATCATCTTTCCACCTAGAATTACTCTCTCCCTCTCTCTCTCTCTCTCTCTCTCTCCCGCAACGATGTAGAACGCTCTGGGGTCGAGCAGGCAGGCAGGCGAGTTCTACTTCTACTTCTCGTTACTTTCTCGGCCAGCCAGGTGGCAGTAATTTGTCTGATCTGCCGCGCCACGCTAGTTTTTCGTTAATTAGGTTGCTCGAGCATGGCCGGCTCGCTTCAGGCTCACTGAGCCCAACCATGGACCCCACGCCTTCGCCTGTTTATTGTCGAACTTAGGGGATTCTCTGTAATCCCGTTTCAGGGATTTATTCGCCCCGTCCATCCCTCCTCGGCTTCCCTTTGAATTTTATTCCCCCGGCTCTGTCTCGCAGCGTGATTTCTTTAGAGACAAAGGGAATCCGTTAATCCTGCATCGCTTTTTACTCGTCCCCCTTCTCCCCCTCATCCTAGAATATTCTGCAATTCGCGATTCTTTTGAAAAATTCTGCGAAAATTTCTTGCTCTACTTTCAGGCTTGATGGTCGAGGTTCGAGTGTGTCGGGTTAAAGGATAATCATGTTTGTAATTAGTTTGCGACGAGAATGCGGATTTGATGCATTTCTGATAGAGACGAGTAGGTGCAATTTTAATGATATTTAAGAACAGCAACGTACCGGTTCCAGCTTGTTGATATTATTAAAAGGGGAAAGGATTTTCTACTTAGTTGATTTTCTGTACAAAATTCGCAGTGTAGTTGTTACATATCTGATTATAATTTTCGACATTTCTCGCGGTGTTCTCCATCGAGGAGCAATTTCGAAATTGTCCCGAGCGAGATCAATCGATTTGACAGCGACGTCGAGGCTGCATTAGCGGCGATAATCCTAATTCAAGACAGGCGGGTAGGCGATTCTCGCGGTGTAAACCGATCTGGAGATTGCGTTCCGGTGGCGAAGCCAGACGCAAAATTATCGATCGCCATCCCGGAATAGCGGGAAACCGCGTTCGGACCCTCTGTTTCTCGGTTGATTTGTAAGAACGTGCCGTGGAGGCAGCTGCTAACAACGAAAAATAAATTCCTGCCGATCGCCGATTTCCTCGTTCTGGGCCTCCGGAGGAACGCCAGGCTCGCGTCTAGCTTGCTCCCCGGTTAAAAAGACAATGGAGAGAGAGAGGCAACAGCGAAAAAGAGCCCGCACGGAGATAGAACGAACGAGAGGAAGAGAGAGAGAGAGGAAGAGGCAGAGGAACAGGCAACTAGCTGGCGACTCGCCAATCTGTATTATTTTAGCTGTATATTCTCCGCTATTAGCCGACGTGTCGATCGCCTATTACGACATTACCGCGATCATTCACGCTCGTTGCCCTGGTAATTTCGATCACCTGACCTGTGTCGATACCCTCAGGCTCCATTTCAGTAACCCTGCGATATTCATGCACAGTGCTCGGTGGATCCCTCTTCTCTCCGTGAGATCTTCCTCTGGTCTCATAGGGGAGAATTCGGACGATAATAGAATGCTCTTCGTCGTTTAGGGAATCGATGCCGAGGAACAAGATTTGTTTCGGTTTGTACAGGGTTCTCGGAGATTTTTAGAAACTACGAGCTTGGGTCTTTGAGCGCGGACTGCGGTGAAGTTGATCAATTGCAGCGCAGGGTTCTTTTAGTCTAAATATATTATTCAATTCTAAAATATTTTTTTTTGCTTTTTCACTTGCTGCATTAGTGACTAATGAGATCGATAGATGGAACGAATTGAGTAGACTTGTTGAAACTTGGAGCTTGGGACTTTGAATGCAGAGACTGTAGTGTTAGTTTAAACATTTTATTAAATTTTAAAATATTTTTTTTTGTTTTTTCACTTGCTGGATTAGTGACTAATGAGATCGATAGATAGAACGAATTGATGGGATTTTTTGAAACTTGGAGCTTGGGACTTTGACTGCAGAGACTGTGGTGTTAGTTTAAACATTTTATTAAATTCTAAAATATTTTTTTTTGTTTTTTCACTTGCTGGATTAGTGACTAATGAGATCGATAGATAGAACGAATTGAGCAGACTTTTTGAAACTTGGAGCATGGGACTTTGACTGCAGAGACTGTGGTGTTAGTTTAAACATTTTATTAAATTCTAAAATATTTTTTTTTGTTTTTTCACTTGCTGGATTAGTGACTAATGAGATCGATAGATAGAACGAATTGATGGGATTTTTTGAAACTTGGAGCTTGGGACTTTGACTGCAGAGACTGTGGTGTTAGTTTAAACATTGTATTAAATTCTAAAATATTTTTTTTGTTTTTTCACTTGCTGGATTAGTGACTAATGAGATCGATAGATAGAACGAATTGATGGGATTTTTTGAAACTTAGAGCTTGGGTGAGTGCAGAGACTGTGGTGTTAGTTTAAACATTGTATTAAATTCTAAAATGTTTCTTTCGCTTTTTAGCTTGCTGGATCAATGCCTAATGTGATAGATAGAACGAATTGAGTAGACTTTTTGAAACATCTGGGTTAGGTTTGTGGGTTCGAGGGCCAGTAAGGGTTGATATTCTTTTCCTGGCTGGCAGACAGGTTTCGGAGACCGTGTCAGTGAAATTCGGTAATAAATGCGGTGTGTATCGGCAGGGAGTGCGTGCCAACGAAGCTTGGCAGCGTGTCGCAGTAATTAGGAGCCGCGAACGAAGTGTGTGTTAGGGGTAGAAAGTGGCCGGCGACGATCTAAACTGAGTCAGTCAGTTTGCGAGAATCGAGCTAGAAACATTCGGAGGGGGTTCGATGGTTCTACTTGACTTTCTCTGCTTGTATTCCTTTGGGTATTCGCGTTTCATCGATGATACTTGAGCCGCATTGCACAATCAACGAATCTTGACACTCTGCATCGTAATTCTTGATAGAACAATTCAATTAAACTACATAAAAATATATTGTATATCTTGAAAACCAGGTCATAACTTATGCGCCACTCTGTAGAATACGATTGCTTCTAATTAGACAAATAGAACACGACAGCACACGATTAGACAAGTAGAATGTGACATCTCGTAATTGGACGAGTAGAATACAATCTGATCTGCTCAGGCTTGCGGTTATGACAGTCCTTGGCAAATAAGCATATTGCTAATTAGACAAGAGAAATGGGACGTGTTTGGGAAGACAAGTGAATTGGGTCGTGCATGATCAGACAAGAAGCAGAAGACTGTTGCTACGGTCAGTCATGAAGAGTCAGGTAGTCATAGATCAGACCAGTAGAATATGGCTGCTGTTGATCAGACAATAGGAAGAAGATTACTTCTTAGTAGATTTTATGCATTTCCGACAAAAACGAATGCAAGATAAAACAGCTACAAAAGGAATTTAAGAGAACGTGTCAGACAAGAACAAGGAGACTAGCAATCTGATAGTAGATAAGAGCTGGTTTTGGTCAGGCAAGAAGAATAACA
This sequence comes from Lasioglossum villosulum, assembly GCA_963971365.1. Classification (NCBI taxonomy): domain Eukaryota; kingdom Metazoa; phylum Arthropoda; class Insecta; order Hymenoptera; family Halictidae; genus Lasioglossum; species Lasioglossum villosulum. The sequence continues at coordinate 22,746,813 of OZ020503.1, read as the reverse complement.
CAGTAATTAATCAGGCAGTGGAGTCGGAGTATCTCTGATCAGTCGTAGAGAATTGTCTCTGATCAGGCAAGTAGAACTAAACTGTGTATGGTCAGACAGTCGTAAGTAGTGGATCTGCATGCAAAATACAAATTAAGAATGATCATCAACGTACGGTGATGCCCAGCTACACACGTCGACCATCTTGAGCCTTCAAAGACTGACCTGAAACCGGTCTTCCGAAAACGAGGTCAGGACTAACAAAGTTCAAAGGGTATCCTAAATCCTCCTCTACGAGGTACCCCACTAACCAAGCATCAACCATAAAACTTCTGAGCCATTTTCCTTGGAGCCTCGAACCGGAAGCAACGAATCATCTTAACTTAATACAGTTAAGTTCGATAACGATTTGTTAATATTCTTTGTTTCATCTAGATTAAGATTTCCAATTGAGAAGCTTCCAAGTTCTTTTCTTACATTGTGCACTCCGCTGAGTCATATTCCCGGTTTCTAAAAGCGATATGAATCCTATTTCTATAAACAATAGCAACAATTCTTTGAATCTGAAATTCTAATTGTCGACGATTCCCGCATCGGGTCAGCGTGTCGAAGTTTCTAGCTCAAGATCACCGGGTGCAACGGCTATGGTATAGCATAGTCTGCGATCAGCTGTCGTTGCACGGCTGCTCCTCGAGGAAAGGGGAAGCCGAGGGCGTGCGGGAGGGTTGGAGAAGGGTTCAAAGAGCAGCAGATATCCTTTATTCGACTGTTTAACACGCGGAGGGTGGCCGATGCGTCTGTCCAGGGAGAGTAGGTCGTTTCCATGGCGACAAGGGGTGCATCGGACTGGCACGTATCGCTAAACCGAACGTACCCCCCTGGCAGCCTCTAACCTACCCCCTCCAACGGGACCCCGTACAACGTTCCCACCTCCTGCGGAACATCCTGGCGTGCTCCGGCTACCTCCTCGCGGCTGGCTGGGTCATCCCTCCCGCAGGAATTAGGTTACTTCCTGGAATTGGGTTTTCCGGGCGATTCCTCGCGACTGAAAAATTCATCTTGCCGAAACCATCACCTCTCGGAACCAGCGACTTCGCGGAACAAAGTGTTCCTCCTTATTAACAGGGTCTATATTGATCCAACATATTAAACGAACAATATTAGAAAAATTCTATTTTGCATCAAGATCCTCAATCTATAAGAATGATCGGTCGTCCGAGGGTTAATGGAAACTGAAGAGCAAGCTGCTTGTAACTATTACATCCTTGTTGTTCGATATGCCGTTCATTGGAACTTGCTAGACATTAGGGTGCTTATCGACGTAGCTGGTGTCTGTGGGAACACTGTGGACCGTTCTTTGGAACAATGGCATGTGGCCGCACGGACCTATGATTCCATCCCCCGAAACCATTAATTACCATCGGTCGAACCGCTCGATGGAACGAATAGAAGCGTGATTAATTCTGCGCTACTGATAATAGCTCTGACCCACTTTCCTCCTGTCGCCTTTTTTCTCACCCTCTCTCTCGCGCTGTTCTCTCGTCGGCGTTCACCGACCAACAACTGGACCGGGGTCGGTTCTCCAAGGTAAACCTTTGAACTGCCAAGATCCGATCGCGATCGACAGAGATTAGCCGTTCAATCTACCCCGGTAAATTTAGCATCGGGCTGACTACGCGTCGGGAAGGACGTCGAAGAATTTTTCTTTGACGGGATCAACCGTCGTTCGTGCCTCGCCTCGCTCAACCTAATCTGTCTTTTCGTGTTGAGTCGGTGGAACGGTGAAGGGAATAATGCAGGATGCAGATGCAAGCCCAAAAAAGATCTGTTCGAATTCGACCTTTGCACCCCTGTTTCTGTAAATAGAAACGTTAACTCGCAGCGAGGTAGCTAAACAAGCGAATACTTAAATAGTTGAATAAATATATTAAGGCCTATCGAGTCACTAGCAAATTTTATTGTAAATTTTTCAGTTCCCCAATGTCCAAATTCGTCCCTCGTACCTTTATTTCTGTTTCCGTGATTAGAAACGTTAATTTCTGGTGCGACAGAAATGAATTAAGTCAAGCTCTGCCTGATCGATAACAAATTTTATTATAGATTTATCAAGATGCGAATATCTATTTCCACAGGTAATTTGAAAGAACTCGAATAAAACAATTGTTGCACCGTCTAGAGTATTCTGTTTGGTAGCTGCGTGCAATTACACTGGACGGATGCAGGTGAATTTTTCAAACTATTTGCTTCATCGGAAAAGATAACATTTGTTTAATTGGAAAATGGCGTCCAGGCGCGCGTGGATCGATCCGTTGAATCCAGTTTCGAATAGATTTTCCGTAAGATTCGCGAGCGCAGGGCACCAGGGAATTTCGTTCGGTGAAAAAGAGTTTTATTTCATGTTACAGGATGGTAATCCTGTGGATTACGATGGCTCGCAGCGTTAATTAATGTAAATTGTAGCTGACGACTGTGTTCAGTTTCGAGCATACTTTTGCGAAACCCGAGTCTTTGTGTGTTCCAGGCTGTTAAAATATTTTCCTTTGGACTGGAGAGGATTAATTCCTCGTCGTACACTGTCGGCCATCTTGAAACGTGAGAATTTCATCCTCCCGTGATCGCATCGAAATAGTACTTATTACACAAATACATTTTCGATGAAATTCAGCTGAAATTTAATATTCCGCAATATCGAACCCTTTAAAGTGTATGTTTTTTATATTGTATTGTAAGATACAATTCGATAGAAAATTCTTCAAAAATTCATTTCGAGCACCTTAAATTCGCGATGCTTCACCATAATCTTCTTTAGCGTTAGAAGAGCCTATTAAAGGCAGCCATATTGTGTATTCAGGATACTACTCAATAGCACTTTTTCCTACCAAGAAACTATACGCAAACAACACCAACCTTTACAAACACTAAAAAAATGCTTCAGAAGCTCAGACTCAATAAAATTCATCTATAATTTGATCTCGCGGAGTTTTAAACGCTTTGTCATAATTCTCTTTGATCTCAAAGAGGACCTTGCAACGATGAACAGCAGCACACTGCAGTTTCATGGCACAGTTCGTTTGCAAAACGTTCGTCTTTTCAGGAAACCCGGGGCCCGGGGTTTCACCGCGTTTCATATAAATTCAATTCGACTCGATCCAACCACTCAGCCGACGATAATCGAAGGATTAATGTCCTGTCAGGTGGTTAAAGGATCCCGGTTTCCATTCGCCGGAACGGTGTATCGATCGTCGTCGCTGGTTTTTAGGGTCGCGTCGGGAATGTTTGCACAAACCGGTGTCGAGGCATTGGCAAACAGAGCGCACCCACATCGGATCGTTTATAGTCTTTTAGTCCTTCCGCGGGGCGTGATCCTGCGGAAAGCAGGCCGCAGTTAGTATCCTGGCTGATTCAGGATGCGTCATCGAGTGGGAATAGCTTGGTCGCGTGTCATAAACGATCGAAGAAGTTGAAGGTAGTTCGCGATGAATAAAAGATCACACATAATTTTTCTAGGGCGACCGGTGGCCTTCGAGTCCACGCAAAATGGTTCATCTCTCGTTCAAACGCCCGTCAACATTTACAAATTTATTCTTTCCTAAATTCTTCCATCGCCGAACTCAAAAATTAAAGATAATTGTTCAGTTTTAGTTAAATGTCAATTCAATGACGCGAAATGTTCGAAATGTGTATTCTAAATTTAAATATTCAAATGGTTTAATAACGCGAGCTGAAATTGAAAGCAATTTACTTGAAAGAAATGGCTACCAAGCGTTTAATCCAACAGTCCCTTCCTCGGACTCGGAAGTAGGTCAGAGAGGGTAGCCCTCGCAAAAATCAATTTTTCACCCTGAAGACCAACCTTGAAATTGAGCCACGGAATCGTTAATTTTCTTCTGTGAAAGTCCACCGAATTTTTCGAATAATTGTGCGAATTGCGTTGCGTTATCGAACGTGCGCCGCAGTGTTTCTAAAAAGAGGACACCCTGTATTATTCCAGGGGATACAGAGGTGCACGACCTAGTTACGCTTGGGCGTGTTATATGGGTCATAGACACCATTCGCAGCCAGTCATACGTACACGCACGTGCATACGGTGGCACACGTACGCGCGCACACGTGGAGGATGTGTGTGTAAGTGAATACCTGCGCGAGAGGTATCCAGGAGTATAGTAGTTTCCAGGGAAACGCGGGCTCCCGAATATGGGACAGTAAAAGTTTTACAGCTGACGTATATAGTCCTCTCCGCAATTATCAACCACGATCAAACGGATTGTCTCCGGGAACCGGAAACACGGGTCACGAAACGAGCAGCACTGAAACGGGTTTGCTCTTTCGATGCCTTTTTCCCCACGAATATCTTGGCAACGGTCCCTGAAAATCGACTTCTCTCGCGGGAACAGGCTGTTTGTTATGGTCGCCGACTGCTAACGAGCTGCCTCAGTTTGTTACTCATTTTAACCCCACCACCATTTTTCTTGTGGGCGTACGATGGTTAAACTGTCAATCGAACAGTGATATTTCATTGTCGAACGGATAGGCTGTAAGGAACAGATGTTACTTCGAGAACGGACTAGCAGCGAGGCTTTACCGTACTCCTAGAATTTATCTTCCAGCTTCCCGAAACTGTTACAGAGTCATTTAATGCTTACAGTTTATTGGAAATCGCTTAGAGCTGCTAAACAGATGATACATCGGTGTTAAATGCGCTTTGAATCGCCGTGACCTACTACCGAGGCGTTACTGTAGTTCTGCAATTTATATTTAATGTTCGCGTGGTATTAAAAGATCATTGTTTCGGTATTTAAGTTTATTGGAAATCGTTCAGACTTGGAGGAAGTTCGACGCGTTGCTTAATGGTTGGGATCTATTACTGAGACGTTACTGTAGTTTCATTGAAATCCATCTGTCAAGAACCTCGTGTACTTGTGGTTTCCTCTATTGTCATAATACTGCTTGGAAGACTAGTAGAGAGGCAGTGCCTAGCTCGACACTCACCTTTCACAGACCCGACGAAATTCTTAATGGATTTGGTCGAACACTCACAACCCTTCGGGATATTCCTCGGAGAACAAGTAGAGAGGTAGTACCGTGCTCCAAACCCATCTCCGGGTGGCCCTTAGACCAACTCGAAGATTCAGTGGCTTCGAGTAAGCTTTATTAAAGAGCAACTGTTACAGAGATTTATGAATCCTGGAGCGGCAATGCGCGAGAGTAAGAGAGCGATGAGAGAAAGAGAGGGAGGCGAGGAGGATGAAAGTTCTTCCTGAAACAGATTTCCCCAGTCGTTCTCGCGAATTGCTTTATCGTATCGATTCGGTTGCACGAGAGTTTCCCTCCTGGAACACCGGTCTAAGAAAAAAGGAACTCTGAAACCCCCCTCTCCCCTGCCCTTTCTCCCTCTCTCCGGGAAAAGCAGCTTCAACCAGGACCTTCGGTTTTTCGACGTTCCACCGGCGACGGCCGTGAGCATAAAAGAGAAAGCGGCGCTCGCAATTTTCCCTCGGTCGGTTAAAACACCTTTTCACGTCGACCTCCATATTTTTCCCGAGGCTCGCGACGTCGGAAAAAGAGCATCGCCGAGATTCGTCATCCGGATCCTTGTATGCATGGCCGGCGCTCGCGTGCGCACAACAGAGTAATTTGTAGCGTTCTGCTTGCGCCACGAGAGCCTCTGTTCACATCGATCGTTTTCATTCAAATCGTTTTGCGGAATAAATTTCTGGTAATGGCCGACTCCCGCCGCCGCGCAAAGTCTCGTCCTCGAGGCCCGCTTAATTACCGTCGGATGAATAACGACGCCAAATTGTCAACTTCCGCACAAAAGTACGCCTCTCCACTGGAAAATCGTTGGAACGGCGAACCGGAGGAGTCGGCACACAGAAAGCACATTTTTTATTTATTTAATGACAAAAGCTTTGAATATGCGACCTGAAAATATAATAGTATTAATGTCCATTAACGCGTGCTTTGTCTCAAGACAATTTGCGAAATCCGCAATGCAGAGACAAATTGTGTCGATATCTGCGAGCTACCCTTCGAAAAAAGAGATACATCGGTGTCATCGAAACCCAACGGAATCTCCGAGAAGATACACCCCCGCAGTTTCAACGGCGACTAAGGTCAATTCAATGTCGCGTAATCCATTCGTCCGGGGCGAGAACAAAAGGAAAGAACCGACAGTGACGGAAGAAGCCGACTTGATTCCAGCTCGGTGTACAAACACAGAAGACATGTACCGCAAATGAAAATGCGGAGCGAGCGTTATCCTTAATCCTGCGGACCTGCTTCCCCGCGGAGGCGGAAACTCGGCCAAGAAAAAGATGCAGAAGAAAATCTTGCGTCTCCGCTATTCGATGGTATTACGCCCCGGCATTAACGACGAGGAGGATCGTTTTTATCGTCGAACTTCCCTTTTCTATCTATCCTCCTGTTGGAACGGTTACTCGGTATGTCCTTGGAGATCACGGTGTCCCATTTCAAATGTCCCGTGGAACTCTTAAACATTTTTTAGGACGCTATCCTGCCTCGAGAGCGATCATTCTGCGGTGTTGGAAATGCAGTTTTTTAGTTGGGAAAACGTATTCCGTGATCTGATCGAAACTTTTGCTTCATCGATATATTTGCCATGGTTTTCCGATTGAAACGAGTCCAAACACGATACGGTTTGGATGGTTTCAATCAATGCAAATTTTCTGTTCTCATCCATGAAATTAATAAAGACGAAGAAGTTGTAATTATTGTAACCATGAAGAAAATGGTACGGCAATGGGTAAAAGTCTGAGACTTCGACTGGGACTGAGGCAACCCATCATCGTGCAGTGTTGTCGAGGTTTTCGAGTGCAATGTAGACCTTTCGAACTTGTTTTAAGTCGTCTCCAAGTTTCAGGTGTCTCAAGTGCGAAGCTTGAACAGTAAAACCAGGTATGAGCAAAGCCCAAGACAGAGTCCCTGAAACGCAAGTTCGCTAATCGGCCTCGGTGCACTCGTAAACCCAGCAAATCATCCGGTTGGCAAACACGATTCCATGAACTCCCACGCGGAAGTATCATCGAGCATCAGCGAGAGCACAATAACGTCGCGCGATCATCTACATCTACACAGAGCGGAGAGAGCGGTTCACTCCACACCCGGTAGACTTTGGCTGCTGTTACGCGTGCGCGAGCTGCTCTCCTCTCTCTCTTTCTCTCCTCTTGTAGCACGATTTTTCCTCTGTCCCTGGTTTTCCATTTCTTTTTCTCTCCTCGTCTCAAAATTCAGCGTCGGTGCCCCTCTGCAACCCTCGCCGTGTCCTCTAGGTGCCTCGGTTCCTCTCGTTGGCGACTGGTTCATCCGCCTCTTTCTCTCTCTCTCCTCTCTCCTTCTCCCGCGACTAGTTCTATCCTCGTCGACGATCAGAGGGACCGCCGAGCGCGTTTCTCTCCCAGTCTCTCGCGCAAAGCGGTTTCGTGGCGACGTGCGCCGCGTTGCACTCGATAGATTGCGGCTGGTCCAGGTCTCTGTTCTCTCGTTCCTCTCGGCGGAGTTTTCCCGCCTTCAGACTCCCATCTTCTTCTCTCTTTTTCTCTGTCTCTTTCCCCCTTCCTTCTCTCTTGAGTTCTTCGTCTGACCGAATCAACCTCCCTCCGAAAGGGGATGCAGCCTCTTGGAAAAGAAACGGCAGCTCGGCCGAGATAGCCGCACACCGACAGAGAAAGAGTGTACTGCTATTTTCGAGACGCCGTGGAGCCCGGCCAACGCGCGCGTCCGGTTCACCGGACGAAAAAAACGACGTGGATTCGCGGGTGGAAGGTCGTCGGATGATCCACGCCGAGATCCAAAGATTCCCGAGGAACGTGCTCGCAAATATCCCTCGCCTCCAATCTCTGTTCACCTTTGAGGAAGCTGGCTCTTCCGACTCGAACAGGAGCGTCAAAGTTGAGGTCTTCGGCCCGTGATCTAGCCAGTTACCCGAGCGATCGAGCCGATCACACGATCCCCGGGTGTTGACCTGCATTAACCCGATCGACTTCGGGAAATTGGCCGGCTGATTGCTATTGAGGAATCGGCCCGACCCGGCCCAACTCCATCGCCCCTCGTTTCAACATTCAGAACTTTGCCTCCGCGATCTCACGAAACCTTTGCAGAGCCTCTCGGAATGGAAGCCAGTGGTTAGTGCGATCGGTTCCATAGAAACAACAGTTGTGAGTGAGTTTTGTGCTCGACGATGTTCGAACTGCAGAGCCCCGGATCTACTGTTTGCCGTGCTGAAGAGTAGAGTTAGCTTGTTGCGAAGAGGATGCGTTCGGCGAAGAGCTGCTTCTGAAGTTGTCTAGCGGAGATGGTTCCCGTTGTTTGTCTGTTGATCGCCATGGAGAGCGGTTTGTGGAGGTTTGTCGAGGTGGTTTCTTTCTTGATCCTGATCGCACCGTGTGGTCATATTTCGCATCAGAGACTACCGTATCCTTCGTCAAACTTGTTCAAACCACGACGCCGTTTGTTCATGTTCTAGGTCTCGAGCTTCTGCAGTTGCTGAAATTATGAAAATGTTTTCTAAATCGATTTTCGTTACAGTAAAAATTGTATAACAATAGTTATAGTGTTACAGAAGATTATGCTCGGTTTGAGAGGAGGAAGCAGGGTTTGAACGAGTTTGATAGTGTCCGACGAGGAGTTCCGAAGTAGTCCGGGACTCTGTTGTCTATCTTGAAGTCTCGAGAGTTTCTTCGAATTTGAATTTGGTTATAGTGTCTATGGGTTGGAGACAAAAATCTGTTCCGCAATTTTAACAATCTGACAATTTTCATAAATGAAACTCGTTCTAATTGTGTACCAAAGACCTAGCAAAATGACGATTTCTGTCCTCCGGATCAGAGGAGACCCGACTACCCCCGTCCGAAAATCAAAGTTTCTGTCAAACACGGTCAAACTCGTCGAAACTGCGGCGTCTATTAACTTTTTCGACTGGGTCGATTGATTATCGCGCGATCGAAGCATAAATAGTTTGATAAAAGGTCAAGACAGCTACACCTACGAAAGTGGCATTGATACACAGAATCCAGCGAATTATAAATAAAAATGACCAGTAAATAATGCGGAACATCGTGATAAATCTCCGCGGGAAAAGTATAATAGTGAGGGAATCGATAATCGAGAAAAGGGGTGGTTAATAAATTTAGCCCGAATGAAATATCACTGACACCTCGAAGTATTTAACGTCGGGTGTCATGCGAGGAGAGTCTTCCTTGTGTTCTCGCGTGTTCAATATTATTCATTGTCGCAGTTTTGATGAATCAAAGTATTGTTGTCGATGACTAACAATATTCCCGGATCGTACACGCGTTCACCTTAAACTACGCTGCTTTTAGTGCGTTCCTTAAACCCCCGACGCAGTCGTGTTCGCAACTAAACTCGTTAGCCGTTCGCAACCGCTTCTTCCTTGATGTTTTCGTAACGGGCCAAGTGCCGAACTAGTAGGACTTCCATTTTCGAATGTGTGCATTGATTTTTCCTTTGACCCGTGTCGTTTCCTCGTGTCTAGTTCTCGGAGCCAATCTTGCGATTTTGCCAATCGAAAGTCCGCAAAAGCTGCGCTCGCGTTTCCTGTCCGTAAATCAATTTTATTGGACAATTTACAAAATAATGTTCATACCGTAGCTTGGATAAATTCGCGCGAATATGTTATAAAGTCTTTCTTCTATTTAAAGAGGCTTGCAAAACATTGCGGTTTTTGCACCAGCTTGGAAGTGGCTTAAACATATTTCACGAAGAAAATTCACTTTCAAGCGAGCGGAGACACAGCCTAATCGTCTCAACTATCGTATCAATACTCGAATAAATATCGCGGCGGTGAAATCGTAGCATGAAGCTATGCCCACACCGAATCACCAATACAAATCTTGCTCGATGTTGGTTCAGTGTGCAGGCAGCTTAATAGTATACTATAAAGCCTGTTGTACGCTTGAAGATCGCTCGAACACCCGGCAATGAGCTTGCAGTTGCAAGAGTGTGACCATATTTAACACTTAACAGCATCCTGTGTTTACTGGCAAACTGAAAAGAACAATCGTTGACCGTTGTGTTTGTATCTGCTTCCAGAGTGTACGATGTTGGAAGGTGGACGTGCAGTGGTCTGGCTCCTTGTATCAGCCCCACGAGCTGCACGCCACCCGAACGATTCACGTACTAACCCAATTACACCTGTTTGAACCCACCAGTTGCAGAGTCCTGCACCGTAACCCCATGACGCATTTAACACATGGCCCGCCTGGAGAGTAAGTGCTGCTCACACGATTTTTCGTCTTCGTCCCGAGCCCCTCGCCGCTCCTACACCTCGTGTCCTTCCTCCGCATAGTGATTCACGGCCGTTATTAGCCGTCTACGGCGAGCTGTGCATACAATTCACGCCAGTTCCCAGAAAGTCCCTTCCATATCGAACTGTGAATCGCGTCCAGGAGCTTTAACACTCTCGCTAACCACCTCAGTCCACCTGCGATCCTCACCTTTGCCATACTTACCTCGAATTGACCAGTTCAACAAATTCCCGAAGCTTCAATCTCCTGATTTTCTTTCCCTGGATTCTCGGATGGCAGTGCTTAGAGCTACCTAGACTCAGGGGAGATTCTTTCGGCTGCTTTTAGGTAGTCTGTGAGTAATTTTCTAGGTAGGTTTAAGCATTGTCATGATAAGATTGTCGCATTCTGTTGATTGTGTGATCCTTTGACTGATCTCTCGAAGAGGGTGCTTGGATCTGTCCAGACCGAAGTTGAAAGAAGCTTAGAAATCCTTTTGAGAAGAGAAGTTGACGAGCAGGTGGATCCAAGCATCGTCGCCACGAGATCATCGCTTTCCATTAATTGTTAAATCTACCGACAATCGTTAAGTGCTATTCCCAGCCGATCTCGTCAAAGGAGATCCATCAGAGTGCCATTTGGTTGTTGCAGTACCAAGCATAGTGGTGCATAAAGGCAGCAGGTCGCACAGCCGACCTGAGAGTCCCACGGTGGTCGTGGGAGGAGGAATGCCCTCACTGCCGTCTTCCAGGCAAGGCTTCGTCATAGGTGGCCCGAACGTGTCATATCAGAGCAATTCAGAGTCGGATATGATAGACGGGAATGCCAATTCCAATGTCGGCTCTTCACCCTCGCTTCATCGTACCTCGCCCTCCTGCCCACCCGACAAGGCCGACACTGAGAACAAGAACTTTCGTAATAGGGTAGGTCTCGATAAATCGAAGATCAATTATACAAAAAGCTGATTGTCTAATTGGATCGTGTATTTTTGCGAAGGTAAAGTTGCTGGTCAGGAGTCATGCCATGAGAGAGTCGACGTCTCCCCCGAGGGAGCCACACAACGGTTCGTCTTCTCCGCACAGTCCTCAATCGGTGGACGGGGAGAGAAAGCACGCTGGCAACCAGTCTCCTAATTCTACCAACTCTAAACTCAACAACAACGAGCCAATGTTCAACAGCAATCTTTGCCCGAACCAGTCCCCGAAGCAGATGCGCAACACGGCTACTTCACCTACCTGTCGAGCTCCGTCGCGAAATGGTAACTACCAACGTCTTCAGCTACCAAGTCTTCAACTCCACAGATTCGCGAGCGGGACAGTAAGCTCTGATTTCCATTTCCAGGTCAATCTAGTCCTTCTCAAGTTCACTCACCAAAGAATAACACATCTCCTACGAACGGCAATAAGTCGGAGTCCCAGCGTTCCAAGATGACCGGTTCGAACGTGATTCAGAAATGCAATAACTGCGTGAAGAACAATCAAAACGACCGGCCCGGCTTGCTACAGACGCCCGTGTCGCCCACGAAGTCCGGCCAGGCGTTGCAGCACTCGCCGAAGAGCATCAACCTGGCCCAGAACAATCAGAACAATCAGAAGTCGGAGCAACGTCGACCGAACACCCTGAACATATGCAACAATCAGTGCGGCACGCAATGCGGGAACACTCTCTCCGTGAGCAGACCGGGTTCCAGGCACAAGCTCAGGCACCAGAACTCGTCACAAGGCAGTTTCGACAGTGCTTCACCATGTCTGTCCAGAGGTCTGAGCTTCGGCCTAAATATTCACAGACATTTGTTATCATACAGTACGCTCACTCACCAGTAGACAGCCGATCTTTATGCAAAATAAAAAGTTTCTACCTGAATTGCAACAAACTGGAGATATTTTCACTATTTTAAGTTACACCTACTCGTTTTTGTTATAAATGCATAAAATCCGCTCTCTACTAGTCTAGTACATTTTTCTTAGTCTTCCTGCATGATGTTCAAACAAGTTGTAAAATACAAGCAAGAATTTACTTTGCACCGTAAGAGGCTAACAGAGCATTTCTTCCACTTGTTCTATTCACAGACAGCAGCACCGAGCTGTACACAGACAGCACCGGCATAGATTTGGAGCACTTCATCGCGGAGACCATAAATCGTAACCAGAAGGACCGCACAGTTCTATTGAAAATCGAGAAGGATCTAATAGAGTTCGCGAAAGACACACAGAAGGTCTGCCACAAGTTCCCGAACATGTCCTCGTACAATAGGATGCTGGTGCATCGTGTGGCTGCTTATTTCGGTATGGAGCACAACGTGGATCAGTCTGGTTCAAGCGTAGTAGTCACCAGGACGAAGAACATGCGGATCCCTAACACCCGTTTCAAGGAGCACATCAGGGACGATCTAATTCTGTCGGAGGAGCCGCGTAGAAGCATCTTGAAAAGAGATTCGAGCTCGTTCGAGGACAACTTCAACTTTAAATCCCCTGATAGATTGTCTGGAGACTACTGCCGGCAAAGTAAGAGCTTCGAGGAACGGGAGGAGGAGTACGAGCGTGCAAGGCGAAGGATATTCAAGGATAACAGTGGAGACAGCAACGAAGTTCATTCCTGGCCTTACTGGTCCTCTTCGGAGAGCTCTGACTCTGCCAGATACCGTCTGCTGCATCCTTCGGACCACATGATGAGGTGAACAAAGACATCGGACATATTCACGTGTTTGCTGTAGGGGAATTGGTAGTGAAAAGAGGAATAAAATGGATGTTAATTTTTAAGGCAAACGAAGTTGATGAAAGGTGAGTCCTTCGACGGGAGGGAGTCCTGTCGAAGCGGAGTTCTGAGGCCATCTGTCTCCAAATCGTTCAGTTTCGGTGGTTATACAAGAGGCATGCTGTCCAGAGGGGACAGTGTCACATCTACTCATAGCGCTGGTGCTCGTCTTATGAAGCAAGGTTTGCCATTCTTCTCATTACAGTACAGGGTTTCCCGAATGTCGTCAAAAGCTCGATAATCTTATAAACGCTCATTATTAGTCCGGTGTCGAGGGCGCGATTCCTGTTTAGTGCCTATTTACTCCGGTAGACGCAGTCATAAAATAATCAAGTCAGGGCCACGATATAAGTCCGTGAAAAACACAGCTGTTGGACTAATAATGAGCGTTTACTGTATTAGTATCTTGTTTACGGAATGGTTGCAGATTCAGGTGCTAGCATGTGTTCACGATTGAGCCCCTCGAGCAGCGGCTACAAGTCGCAGAGTCAGCGCAGCGACGCGACGATATCCCCGTCGCCGTCGCCATCGCCGGTTGCGAACATGACGTGCAGCCACACCCAAGTATCTAGTCAGGACCTCGCCTCGCCGGAGTCGAGCAACCAGACGGTAATGTGGGCGGTCACCAGTATATCCAGCGTGCCGCCCGGTAGCATAATCATCAATCCGCAGACGAACCAGCCGTACACGAATCCGGACGGCTCGATATACCGTTTCGACCCGGAGAACCCGCCAAAGTTTTATACCGCTGCTGTGTCGCCGCACGAGAACGACAGGAACGCCGTGTCACCGAAGATCACGGAACCGTCCGAGCCATCCAAGATGATCAATAACAACGGGAGGAACGAGGGTCGAAAGAGGTCGCAGCTAAACAAAAACAACAGCAACAATAATAATAACAACGGTGGTAATGCAACGACGGTCACCCACGTGACGAATACCGCGACCTCGCCTAGTTTACCCTTCACGCCACCTCCCCAGCTGAATCCACAGCTTCAGCATCAGCCGCAGCCCCCGCAGCAACAACATCAACCGCAGCATCAGCAGCAGCAGCATCAACATCATCATCAACACCAACAACAGCAACAACAACACCAGCCACAGCAACAAACTCTAGTCAAGTCGTCGTCGACGGTGCAATCTTGTAACCACAACCAAACGGCTCAACCGTACACCACGTACATACCTACCTCAGAATCGTACAACCCGGGTGTTTATCCACCCCCAGTAGGGCAGCAGACTGTGATGATGGCTCCTCATCCGAACCAGGGTCAGCCGAATGTACAGAATAACGGCCAAGGGGATGTATTTAATCAGAACTCGGTTTACGCGAATTATGCAGTACCTGTGCAACAAGGACCAGTGTCGCAGACAACGGTAACAAGCGTTTGGGTCGGTGGTTCTCAACCTGGAATACAGTCAAGACCCAAATACTGTCCGGGGTCGAGATCCCAAACGTTGTCTAGGCCTTCTCACTCCACTGCCTGTCAACCGTGTGAACACCACTACATTGCCACAATGAATTAAATGTTCAAACTTCTTGATTTTTCTTATAATATAGTCATAAATCAGAAAAACAAGTCTTCGGTGTAAACGTTGTCTGCCCAGAGTACGCCTGTTGGATAGCATTTGAGGGATTACTGCATTTAAAATTTTTCCATCTATTTTTAAGATTAAGGGGTGTGTCCAGGAAAAAGGTTGAGAACCACTGAATTTGCTAACACTACATGTATGGTGACGAATTCAGGTAGTAGAACAATGGTGTCGTTGACTTTAGGAAATAACGGAACTGTCTGGATATTTTATGGGTATGAGTATCTACGATCAGCGTCTGTCCGGGGATAATCATTCGACGCCACCGCATTCTTATCCGCAACCGCAACCGTCTACGCATCAAGCGGTTCAAAACGTGCAGTCTATGCCGCAGAACTATTGGCAGCCGCCGCCAAACTCAGTCCCGGTATACTTGTTATAACGACTGACAATCTTAACTACCTATCGGTGAATATTCAATAGTTTCTCAAGTTTTGCAATTCACAAGAGAATAAATATTTTAAAGAATATTTTCTGGTAGGTGGAGCGTTAAAGAGCTCGGTACTCGGTATATTGTTATTGTAATGCTTATTTCAGGCGCAACAGACGATGTATTTTGTACCACCGCCTGGTACAGCACTTTCGGTCAGTCAGGGTCCAGGTGATAGGCAACCGTTGCACCAGCAACAAAGATACACGACGAATTATTCTTTTAACGCGCAAACTATGACGCCTCCGAGCCAATCAAATTGTGAGTCGAGCTCCTCTTCTCGGAATCGTCCCTGCCGGTATTGATTATTTAATTATACATTTTCTATTTCAGCCAATTATGTGGGCAGCTACCCAGTTCCTTACAATTCGGTGCCCGCTGTGACACCGACACCGGGGGAATACAGCTACCAGCCACCGGTTCACATGGTCCCCACGTATTTCCCGCCAGGACAAGCGGCGATACAACCACAACCTGTCATGTACAGAGTACCCACGCCCCCAAACACTCCGACTTCCAATCAGGTACTCATTCACCGCCTTCGTGCAGCTAGGTAGTCTAGAGAGATCTCTAGTTGAACATCTATATCATAGAGCTGGGCATTATTCGAAAAAACCTTTGACCGCTTACACAGTTTTGTCGACAAAAAAGTCATTGGGAGTTTTACCAATAGAGAAATGTTCATATTCTTACTGTTTAGACATTACTTCATACGACTAGCATCTATTCTTTACGGAATTACGTTATAAGTTGTGTCCAGCTATTTCCACTGATAGCACTGTGCGACCGTTTGACTACACGTATCAAATTTTAGGGGGCGATCCTCGACTAATGGTAATTGAGAAATATTACAGATGCCCCAGATGCCGTTGATGTACGTCAATTCAGGCAACTATGCACCGCCAACGATGGTGTCCAATGGAACGTTCGGTCATCAAGTCGGGCACAATGGCGCATCCCCCGCGCCACCTGGAACCTACATGACTCCTGCGCTGGTTCCCAATCTCGTTATCAGGCAAAACGGTCCTGTAAGCATCACTCTTCGCGCCTGGCTACTTTTGGTAAATTGTTCTAAACCAACGGGGTGTGTTAAAATGTCGATCTACTTGCAGGTCGTTGCTGGTGTTCGAGCTTCGACGCCAGGTAACTCCCAGAGGACCAGCAGGTCGCCGACTCCAGCACACGAGCTGTTCGGAAGTGGGAGCGGGGACAGAAGCGCACAACCCCAACCACGCTACCCACTGCCAATGTATCAGGGTGTCCATCTTGTTCAAGGTATACAACCTCCATTGAATTATTGTGAAGATGTATCAACGTCTACATCGTTTCTAGGGGATATGAGATTGATGCATCCCGGAGTACCAGCTAATCCGCGACTGCAGTATGCACCAGTACCATCACCACCTGTTGTTCAAGGTTGTCCACGACCGTATCGACCGCCTTCGTACTCTTCGAACACCTCAGGCGCTGGCACTCCCACTTCGTTCGATGGCAGAAATCAGAAAATTCGTAAACAGAGGTAAGGCTTCGTTGCTAAAATGTTTGATCAACACATCAGTGTTAACGATGTGATTTGATTTTTGTTATTGTTGATGGGAACTTGTTGATCAGGTCCAAAGTAACACCGTTGCCACCGACAGGCCCGCGGCCCAATCTTTATCAAACTCCTTCCATGCCGTCGCTCTCGTCCAACGTGCCGAAAGATCTCAGAGAAGGTAAGAATCGATCATTGACGCGGGGATGTAGAATTAATAAGAATTAGATGTTCGGCTCGTTTCGGTACGTTCTGCTTGGAAAGCTCTCTCTTTCTTTCTCTATTTACGTTTTCTACCTCTTTTGTTCCGCTTACAAAAGAACGAAAAAAAAGAAAAAAACGAAATGTAACACAACTTTTGACACGTATCTCTTGTGTATCCCCTTAAAAGCGAGACCTGTGGAAGACAATATGATCTAAGGTACAGAATCTTCATCAGTAATCAAATACTACAATGAACACGGTATAAAAACCACATCGCTTACCATAGGCGCTTCTTTCACACCGCGTTCAGTTCGCTTCTGGTCGATATTTGTTCGTGTGGAAGTATGCCTGGAAAGATGCTTCCTATTTTATCATTTCCACAAATGGGATTCATTAAAACAGCCTGTGACTGTTTATTGTTACAAATAATGTGGGAAGCTTCAATTTTCTGAGCATTTTCGATACAACAGTGCACTGTCTGCTTACACGCTCATGCGCAAAGGCGATATAACAGTATTTTCTCTCTATAATCTCGCGGTTTTTATCCTTTTTATCGTTGTATGTTATCTGTCATTGTAATGTTCGATTTTGTTCAATTCGAAGTGGAACCTGCAGCGAGGAAATACTGTACTACGCAAAACGTATGCCTTCAAACTAGTCGAAGTGAATGTCGTTACGGCACAATGAATTCGTTTCTTATTATCTTTTCTGTTTGTGTGATACTGTGTAGCGTTGGGCTTTGTATCGCACGATTCTCGTGGTAAATGGTTTACCAATTTGGTAATTCACACGGTCCGCGAATTCCGCCGTGTTGCGATCTACTCAAATTAGCTTTAGATCGGCCGTTCACGGTCTGTCTCGATATCCAGATATTTTCTGTCGATGGTAGAACACTCTATACACCAGTGTACTCCTAATCGCAGTCGTGATTTGCACAAAAAACAGAAACAGCAAAACTCACCGGCATTGTATGTGACGAAGATAAAGAACGTGGAAATCGGTCATCGCTGCTCTCAGAAGTAATTGTTCTGATCTTACAGGGACCGTGAAGGTGACAATCACCCGTCGAAATCAACTGGTACAATATTAGGTAGCTGGTCCAGCCGTGAAGAGTGAGATGAAGAAGAACGATGAAGAGAGCAAGAGGAAACCGTGAAGACGGAGGAAAAACATCGTCAAAGGCTGATAGTAAAAAAAAAATCGAACAATTGGAGCTGGACGTCGAACCAGTGGTTCGCCGACACGAAACACGATTCTTATTAATTAAACGTACTTTTAATCGTCAACGAGGATAGGGTACGCGAGCGCACACCGCCGCTATGGAAAAATATACTCGAGCAAACGGAGAACGCTCTAATTATCGAACGATTTACAAACAACACACACACGTATACATACACGATACACAAATACATACAGTCACTGAAAACTTTTTGATAAAACGACCGAATATCCGAGCAAAAAAGTCATCTGTATCGATTAAGACAATTCGAACTATCATCAAGATCAATTGGGGATCGGGTGGGGTGGGGGGGAGTCATTCAAGGAATTCTATATACACGTGTGCGCTAAAGAACAGATACGAATGTGCGTTATTCTTATTTTTTTCTTTTTTTTCAAAGGCGTAGAGCACGATAGACGCACAGTCGTACACCGTACAGAGAGTTACTGAACAGAATTTTACCTATTATAATTATTATATATATATATATTATATATATATATACATATTATATATATACAGTATATTATATCTGGAGATATTTTAATCGCGGTTTTACAGATAACTATATGAATGTGAGATTTAATTTTAAGGAAAGTGGAAGAAGAGGTACTTTTAAAAACGGACACACGCAAACACAAAACATAAACAAATACAAACGCATACGAGAACACAACGGCGATGACCTGGACCAACCGTTACGAGGTTGCCACGGTAGTCAGTATATAATAATAATAAACACTAATGTACGAGTATTGTAATGTACGCGTTTACTGAGTACGTTTACAATTTGCTACGAATCCCATTGGATTCGCCAGAAAAGTTCGTTCCGGGATATTGCTCACCGATTCTCCTGCGTACTGCCACCAAAGAGTTGCTTTAATCCTTCACGGGAATTAAGAGAAATCGCTGCCGGCCGCGATCCAGAGCGAAATTGTTTGCTACCTCAATTTTGATATCGAGAACCTTTTAGAAACCTGCTTTCGCCGAGTCGCTGTGAACCCTCGGCGAATCCCGGTTGTTTTCCGACGAGATCCAGGTTGTTCCGAACCTTTTCACATTCATTTCGTTGAAGAGAACGATTCATCCATAGACTGTGGAACTCTCTGCATTTATAGCGAATAAATATTTTCTACGAACCGCGTATAAAATGAAAAATTCGATGGCACTGTACACTGCTTCATCTTAATTTCATTTCACCGTTTTGAACAAGGATATCATTCGATTTAATTTCTGTTCTAATGGTTTGAAATTTGTGTTCTATGAGAATTTGAAGTTTCGTAAAGTTCCACTGTTTAACAATTGTCGCGGTGAATATTTGGTGATTTTGAGGATATTGTTTTGTGATTTTCTGGGGAAAAGATCCTTGATGGAGCGACCTGCATCGCAGTCGAAATTCGAGCGTTTCCCGGAAACGCAGCGTGAATCACGTGTCTAGTTTCTTTGACGCCATTGATCTTGAGATGTTCGACGATCATTTCGGTACAAGTTGACGCCGCTCCGAGTAAACCTGTAAACGTATTCAGTATATGGTCTATATATCTAGTTCGACACAGAGTAGTTAAGTAGCGCGAAACCATCACAGCTTAGCAGTCGAGAGAAAGAGGAGCCTTTTCGACATTGTTTTTCACGTTTCGTTCCGCCTGTCTAGAAGAGAATCGATATCGACGTTCAGTCAAAGCGCTGCCTTTAAGGGGATTCACCAATATGAATTTTGTTGACAAAATGTTGACAAAATCGAGCTAGAAACAAGCCTATAGTTAGCTACCCAATAAGACTTTTAACTAATGAAAACACTTGGAAACATTTACTAAATTTTTCAAATTTCGATTAGTTAACCAGCACTTGGCTAGAATCTTTATTCTACACTTTATCTACCGGAAGCCAATTAATAGAATTTTTAACAATTGCATTATAACAGAAGGAAGTTTCAAAATCATTTATATAATAATTACGAACGAAATGATTAGATTAATCGCTGGTCGATGGTGCGTTAAGAAATCTGTTTTGTTCATTGTGGTGAAATCCCTTAGCCAGTACGATTCAACCGTAAAAAGGAGGAACTCGCACACGGTGTAACTATGATTCGTCTTCCAAAGCTTTTCACGGCACGCTTCTGAGTCACAGACAACACAGACCCACAGGGACACAACGAGACACGCAGGTACTTACACACAGGATGTCAGAGCTAAAGAGAGATCATAAAGAAACCAGAAAAAATATTCAGAGCCCAATTCAACGTTGTATCAGTTCGTCAGCGGTGATGGTAACGCGTGATCGTCGTAAATAAACAAAAAATAACGTCTCCGTCTGTGAAAAAAATAATTAACAATTCGAGGATCAACGGGTATCAAGCCTCACAGCTTCTCGACGAAGTTTCTCCGGTTTTGGGGATATTGAGGAACCGATTTCTTAGATCTTGTCAAAACTTGACGGGTTTTCGAAATTTGTTCTTTAGGAACTGATGAGTTTTTAATCCCTGTTGGTTCTCGATCGGGAAAAAAACCAAGTGGAATCCATCCAAAAGCTTCGCTTACGGTGAATTGTACTTCAGGACGTAGGTGAAGGTGCGCCTGTCTTTTTACGAGATCCCGGAGTCGATCGCGAAATGGCACCTTCGAACAAACAGGTGCCATTTTATTCTCGCTTGATCCAGCTATCGTATAGATCGTTGGGTCAAAGGGGATCGCGAAGGGGACACGTTAGTCAGTCTTCGATTCTAAAAATATGGGCGCACAACCGTAGTGTTTAACTGTACCTAAAGTCGTCGTAGAGATTAATGAAGATAATTGTACCTATAATGATGAAAAAATATACATGCATACATACATACACATACTCATACACAGACAGACACACATACAGAGACACACACGAAGAAAAAAAGCAGTTCACGAATCTCTCTAAGACATAATTAACGAAAAGCGGAAAAGAAGCAAAAAAATAACGAAAATGGATTATCGGCTACGGAGGGAGAGCCGCCCGCGAGCAGCGTCTGACGTTTTGTTCTTTCTGGATCATTTTCTATATAATTATGTGCCCAGGGTGTCGCACATGATATTTGAATTGCACGGGAAATGGTAAAATGAAATTTTGACTGAGAGATTATTTAATTTTGCATGGGATGTATAACCAAAGCCATAAATAACAAATCGTTTCACTGATTTCAACAAGTGCTTCGGAAAGCTGGTTCAGTAAAAGTAATCTGTGAAGTGAACGATGCATGAAAAAGTTTATATTATTGAAAATTGAAGAGAAGAGGACGCGTGGCCCCATGTTTAGAGCTTCAAGAATTAACTCTCTTCGTTGTTTGCTTAGAGTTTACGTCTCGGATCTGTCCGCGGTTTTCAATGGTTTCATGAATGATCGAGACCAGGTGCCAACGAAATTGAACGAAGCCCGTGAACAGGTGTTCGCACAAGTTTCAAATGGATGCTGCTCGTGGGCGGAAGCGCGTCGATACGCGACCGGAACAGCTGAACCAAAGTCGTAATTCGCCAATTGCACGGTCACGTTTATTTATTTATTCATTTCGCTCGCGTGTACGCTTTTATCGAATGCTCGACGCTCCTGTATTCCGCCTGACTCGATTAATCACACACGTTTGATGACCATCGACTCATTTATCAATAGACTGCGGATGATTATGCACTTCCAACGTGTCCGAATCGGTATAACAGAAATGAATTTCTATTTCATCGCCCAGCGATCTCTCTACGATCTTCGCTATAATCAAAAGAAGACATTTTTGTAAAAAAAAAACATGGAAACTTGCATAGAGGTCGGCAGTCTGTTTATTTTCTATTTATTTTGATGCAATGTACAATGACTTTGAAAGTGGAAGACGAGGAGGCCATGTCCAGGTGGTCGGGCAGGTGTGTCGAGCATGATTGCCACAAGTGATTTCGTAAATTCGCCTGGGCTATTCTAAAAAAAACAATGCTAGAAAGAAGGACAGGGTGAGAAGGGGGGAAATGTGAGGGAGAAAGAGAGAGAGAGAGACAGTGAGAGCGAAAGAGAGAAAGAGAGCACACCGAAGACGATGAAGGCATCCGGTCGTCGGATGATCCGATGAACTATTTAACTAACGATCGAGGAGAACGGGTGATAAAAAAAGTCATTGTAAGTTTCGCAAGACCTCACGTTCGTTTCCTACTATTTTTGTATGCAACATAAAACAAAAGGAGATTGATGGTAGCGAGAATGAAGAGAAAAATTCGCGCGCGTGTGTGTGAGAGAGAGAGAGAGAGTGAGAAAGCGAGCAAGCAGAGCATGCGTTTCATTAGAAGAGAAGACGAAGAAAGTTTATTTATGACGCTTCTCGTTCGGGAAACCACATCTTCCTGATCACCTTCCGTTGATTGCACGTCGACGACTCGTTAGCGAAACCATTTCTGTTTTGTCACATGCGTTGCTTAGTCCTTTATACACACATTTAGCTGCAGATTCATTCATGACCATCGTATTCAATCTATGTAGTGAGAATTTTGTTCGTT
This sequence comes from Lasioglossum villosulum, assembly GCA_963971365.1. NCBI lineage: Eukaryota > Metazoa > Arthropoda > Insecta > Hymenoptera > Halictidae > Lasioglossum > Lasioglossum villosulum. The sequence continues at coordinate 22,724,339 of OZ020503.1, read as the reverse complement.
CGATGGCTCTGCGAGAAGCCACGAAAATTTTTAATTAACCGCGTCGATTTCGCGCACTTCCGGTTCTCGCAGAGGTCAGTGACCTTTGGTCCTTGTTGTCTCATCCATTTATTTCTGTTCGAAATCTGTGCGGGACACAGAAAACAAATTTAGTCGTCAGTCACTGACCTCCTCGATCTGTCGATGGACAAAATTCTATTTTTCATATGTAAATTATAACAAACCGAATGTTCATTCAACAATTTTTCTTAGATTATTACTAGACTGTCTCTTTTATGCATTCATAGTATTCTTGGTCACTTAAAACTGAAAAAGGATCCTTTTGGAACGTAACAGAACCTTCGACGAAAGAATGGAAATGATCAGCCCATCAAAGACTATAAAAACAATCCATAAAGATCTATATTTGCATAAAGATAAACAGTCTAATAATTATTTACAAGAGAAGTTACATGTAACATAGAACTCGATGAACATTGCCATTTTATTCATGCTCAGGGAGTGGAAACAACTCTCAAAGTATGGGACTACGATATCTAAGAATTCCTTTTGAAATCATTAATTTAAACATAATTTTCAGATTTAACTTTTCCTCTATAATTAAAACAATTGGATTCTAAGAGAACAATCAAGCATGGCGTACAACCCCAACTTAAAGGCTTAGTTTCATCCTCTTTGAAAAATATTACTGAGTTCTATATTATATGTGAATTTCATCAAAATCAGAGGGAACCACTTGGATAACAGCCCCTGTTAGAGCAACTCGGAGATCATTTTTGTTATTTATTCAGATTTAAATATCTCGTTTTCTGATTAGACGTTTAATCTTTGACCCTGCTGCAATTTTCTTAGAATTCTTCATCAACATAATACGAACGGACTGCGTGAAAGATATGCAATTGTTAGAGACATGAAAATGTGATCGAAGAAGCGTCCAAAGAATGTAGCAGGGTTGATGGACAGAACGATCTGCAAGTTTGTTAGTATGTTTTATTTTCTTGAGAGCTGTTTCGCTTGAAAATGTTGCCCATCTCTGCATCAGACGTGTTAGCTGGCGTGAACTCAACGTTTCGTTGTTGAAGAGCGAAGTGTCCTGCCACGATTTCGCCCTCGGTGAACATGTTTGAGGCTGACACCCCTGGACCGGTGTGAACCAGACCGAGTTCCAAGCTGACCGAACACATGAATTCTTTCTAGATCATGCCTGATTATTTGCTTTTTATTTGGACATATCACACGGTACAAGAATAAACGATGGCTGTGCCTTTATGCTTAACTCTGTAGCTTTAGACTTGTTCCTTTTTGAACTGAGCTTGGTGTGCGGTCTCGGTTGGTCACTTGCGCTCTGTCAACCATTCAGATTCGAGTTGACTAAAGATAAACAAGCAATTTATATTTGTTTTGGGTGGAGAAGACAGTTCAGACATATTCACTGATACCTCGCGGGCCAAACACTGTTAAGATTGATGTTAACTCTTTGAGGCCCTAGGCTGGGAGGCATTCGATCCAGGTGGATATGCGTTGAACAAGGAATTGTACAATTTTTTGTGTGTTAATTAGTAAGACGTTTTCTGTGACGTTGCACGGAGTGGTCCGTTAGGGACGGAGCTTCAAGAGAAATGATTCGTTCCGCAAAAGGCAGAGCAGTAAAGTAAGATGTAATTATATAGTCTTTCTACAAATGTCTCTAATTGTCTTGAAGAAAGGTGGTCCTTGAGCAGAGATTGTTTTTATGCTGTAAAATCGTTTAAATAATATTTAAGTTGTAATAGGATCTCACTTCTGACGGATCATTCGGTGCAACATAAAATGGTACAAAAGTAGTTGCAGGATTGGTGAAGCTGTATGATCCTCAAAGAGTTACATGGAGGACATGTTGACGGAGTAAATGGGAAGCGAGAGTGTGTGTGCGTAGGATATGGAAGGAAGAATAGCAAGGAGTACTACGACGAATCGGAGAGGATTCGTTTTGTAAAACGCATCGCGAAAGGTGACCGAGAAGGTGGGAGTGAGATTAGGTATCGTATGATGGAAACAAAGAGCTATACTACCAACCCAAAGATGCACAACATCATAGAGAGCCGGACAATTTGATAGAACTCATGTCAGTCTAATTATATTTCTTGTTATATTATATACATATATATATATCATATTTTCCAAAAACGAATTATATATAATTCAATAAAAAAAAGACACTCTCGTTTGATACTTCGCGAGACCTTTCAATTATTCCTCTGTCCAGTTGAAACATTTATAATTTCATAGTTTTAAGACATTAAACCCAAAACCAAGGACTCCGTTCAAACATTAATTCAGATCCAAATTTGTTAGAAGATGCAAAACGTTGATAATCATCGATATGAAAATTTATTTTAAGTACATTTGTTATAGCCTAATATAAAATTTTTATTTAAAGTAATACGTGTTTTAATCAGTGATGTTTTTATTGAAATTTTGTTAAAATTTTGTTAGGAGAAGGAAGATTCGGTAGAAAAATAGAAAAAAATATGAAAATGAAATAGGAGCCCAATAGTGACGACATAGGATACAGTCCTGGAGAACAGCGCCTCTAGCGCCATTTGCCGAAAGTTCTCATTCGTAGTGGATTTGAAGATTGAAGAGTTTCCCGCGTCGTCTCTCACGGAAAAAGGGAAAAAAGAGATCCAAACGATGTTTCCAGGGTACTAAATGGTAAGAAAACAAAGTTCTATCGAGTCTTAACTAGTTTTGGTATAAATGATTAACAATAAATGCAAGGTATCTTTGTTTGATCATATAACCGTATAAACTGTTGATGTCAACAATGATTGCGACGGCGCACAGTGGTACAAACTGATGAATTCTATGTCAAAATAATGCAAGTTTAACGAATTTTTTCAAGATTAAAAAACGTTCGTACCATAATCATAATATTTTCCCATATACTACAAAGTTTCAGCTTTAATTTAAAAAAAGTTTCTTCGCTCTATCTCATTTCTATCGAAAGTACTTTGATTTTGACATAGAATTCATCGGTTTGTCCTACTGTGCGTTGTGGGTGAAACGTCGCAAATTGAATTCAAAAGACTCGTTGATTTATGGTTACAAGATTTATTACGTTTTCGTTATTTACACAAGTTCGTTGTAGGTTCTGTTGACAAAGGTCCAGAGGAACGTTGCGGGACATCAGTAGTTTCGCGTGTCCTTAAAAAAAGTCTCTATACAGGCATTTTCGTCCCCAATGTCGCTATGAACCAATGCCAATTGCCGCGAGCGAACGCTGACATTCACGTTTGTCATAGACGTTCGTCGGGTGTTTCCAATCCACGACGGAAGTCCTAAGGATCGTCGATCGCTCGACGTTATTGCACTTGGTTCCAATTTCCGGAACACCGCGCCGCAGAATTTCCAATTAATCATTCAAATTCCATATCGATATTTTATCATTAATCGACGAAACGCCAATTAATTGATCGAACGCGACTCGATTCGAAATTGTTCAACTTGAACGATATGATAGAAATTCATTTTTTTTAGGAACAATTCGAAATTCCGGCGACACTCTGTCCCCGTTGGACATGAAGAGCAAAGACGAATCCTCGAAGAACGACCGTCGCCAGCGTATAATCGCCTCCGTAAGTCGAATCGAAATTTTTTTTAGATAACTTCGTCTAGATCCTTCTCGAATCCATGGGTTACGAGTTACACTGGTGTGTCTTCCATTGTCACTCTTTAAATGTAAATTTTACGATCTGTACCCACCACCACGTTGGACCCAGTTACGCGACTGCTATCCGCAGTTTGTTTCTCTCGTTCGCGACGATTAACAATTAAGAACGGTTCTAACAGTCGGCTCTTCAGCTTCTCTCGTTTCTCGCGCACAGTTAACGCCATTGAAACCGATGTGACAATATGCTCGGCCCGAGAAACCTATTCCTGTCGACCTTCGGTTGCGGAAGATTCGAAGGAATCCCCGGTTTCGGTGAACAAACCGCAATTTCATAGATAGATCTTGAAGAAGTCTTGGATTTTCTAAAGAATTAAGTAGAGCTCGGTAGATCTTGAATTTTAGAAAGAATTGAGTAGACCTTAGAGAAGCCTTGAATATACCTCGTAGTGGCCCAAACGCATTTCTGGTAGATTTTAGCCAAATGTTTCTGTTTAGATGAAAGCAGGAGCCATTTTTGGAGGCTCGGCGAGTTTGTCCGCGGAAAACCGGAAGCGGCCCGCTGAAAGAGTACCGACATCGGAGCAGCACCTCGATTCAATTAAACTATTTTACGTTTAAGCGTTATAAATGGATTACAATCGATTATGCACTCGCTTTTCGCCACACTCATGCGTTGGCCCTCGTTGCCGGAAATACGGAGCGTCGAACAGCTGTGCTCTCTATCATAGCGACCGTCGCTATCGTCAGGATCAGCTACAGTTCCTCGTATTTGCGGCAACGTGGCCTAATCTCACGTAACACGAAGCACGTCGCCTCGCCGGAAGCACGTAATAACCAATACATCCCGTGCAACTATCATGTTGTCGGTCAGGGGAACTATAACTCGTTGAAACTCGCGAAAACTAGTCTCGGATTGGGCCTGATTTTTCACTATAATTAAAAATCCTACCGGAATTAAATGCTTTCATTACTTCAAAACGCACAGATGATTGCAAAGGGAACTCCAATTTGCTTTGTATTCTAGTCTGAAATTTCTGGAATCCCCAGGAAATTAAGCATTCTTTAATTAGGCCAGTATTAGCACGTTCACTGCAGAACAGTTTTTAAATCTTTCGTACAGTCTCTGTGATTTATTCAACGCGAGGATTCCGGCAGATTTTCTCAGCTCGGCCAGTCGAAGACAGTTTCCCACGAACGTAAACGGTACGAAACATTCGGGTGACTATAAATACGAGGGAACAAGGGTATTGCTATGGACGGAGGACAGTGAACGCGCCACAATCGGCGCGTCAGTCGAAGAAACAAGGAGATTCGTTACGTAGATCACTGCGGCGTTTGATTCGCTTAAGACAGTCCCTCTGTACTAGCTGACTTCACCTTACACGCTAGACCGTAGTCGTTCTGCATGGACGATTTAAGTTAAATTACCGGGGAATGATAAACGGTGATTGACATGGGGGGAGTATCCGTATGGTGCTCGCCATTTTTCAATTTTTTAGTGCGGCTGCTAGTATTAGCTAGGACAGCGTATACCGGACTAGTATACAGTATTTATAGAATAATAATATTAATTATGTATATATAACATACAGGTATCTATATTTATAGATTTTTATATATATATTAGAGTTTAATCCTAGAAGTTCGTGTCGATTCGTTCCAAGTAAGTCAGGGCTAGGCTACGATTTTTCTCTAGGACGTAAGTCGCGGCACGTGCTCGAAACGATAGTTCACGGGACACCATGGAACTGTGGAGAGTTAGTAGTCCATGGAATTAAGTGTCGAAAGGTATTGAAACGTTATCGAGAGGACAGTAAAAACTGCGCTGCGAGTTCGATGAGAAAGCTTTTGTCTTTTTTTCCACGAAAGAGCAATTTCTAAGTGACTCCCATTCCCCCTTGTGAAAGAGCAATTTTTTCTTTCTTCCTTGAGAATCATTCGCCATTTTCGTATATAAGAAGTTACTTCTCTCTTTAAAAAATGTCCATAATTGCGTCCAGCGACCTTGAACAAGTTTTTCGCGTGGAACTCACAGCGTGAGTTAACAAAACGATACGAAGATAGCGTTGAACATACGCTGACTGTTCCTAATACCTAGTTCGCACGTGTCCGGACCTATCTAATTCCTCGATGAACAAATAGAGACAATAGCATCGGCAAAGTTGAGCAAAGGGTATCTCGTTCAATAATCCACCTAAATTCTCTGCACCTCGCCGCGACCCTAGAACCGATACTTTTTTTCCGGAAGACCGTTCCTCAAGGTCGTCGACTGAATCGACTTCTTTGATAGAAGCTCGACCTTGTTTTTTCGAGCTTACTCGCTCTTCGATTTCTCCTGTTTCACTACTTAATTTTCTTCTTCTTTTTCGTAGATCGTCCCTTGTGTTCTTTATTCTTCGTAATCTCTTCGAGGTTCACGTGGACAATTAACTGCTGTGACTGTACGCGGTATTCGTGTACGGACCACTGTAGATGGATGAACCTGTCGTCGAAACGCTCTTATGTCGTCTCTTTGCGAGCAATACCAAAATGGCGGCCACCACTGCTAGCATGAGGATCAGGCCCGCGATTGCTATGCCGATGGCGAAGCTCTTTTGCGAGATGCAGAAGCTGTCTGGATCGTCTGACGCCTGGAAATTACATAAATTTTTCTGTCAGTCGTTTATACGAATTTCTAACCAAATTTTTTAAACAAAATTTCACGTCAACAGATTTCAATTTCCTAAACTCATGCAGAATTTGAACTTTATTATAGCAAGTCGAACGAGGTCCAATTTTGTCAGTTCACTTTCCAGGACACTGTTGCAAAATCGACGTTTGCCAATCGGCAACGGCTGCCAAGGTCGGCCACCGTTTCTTAGAACGACCATTTCGGATCATGAAATCGTACAAACGAGACTCACTCTTTCTCTGACGACGTCATTGCTGTAATCAGACCTGGAGCCAATGTCCGAGGCTTCGTTCACGTATAGTCCGCTGTAGACCTCTATGGTCGCTGGTGTCCCACCATCCAAGCCCTCGACACTTTTCACCGCGTTGTCATTCGCAGTGTCCCTGCGTCGCCTCGACACCGAATTGCAAGCTGGCGGCTGCAACAACGGAATAGTGATTGCCTCTTTTGGACAGACTCCAAAACATGGAATCCTCGATCATGCGAACGGTCGCGTAACACGCGTCCCTGATTCGACGGGATTTTTTCAATTTCGTATTTTACTTACAGAATGATTGAACTTCTTGATGATTAATAACCGTTTTTATTCAGCGAATCTTAATTATTTAACATAACGGGTGGGGAATGAAGATTTTAATACAAAGCAATATGAGAATTTCAAAGTGATCGTTTTTACTGGCTCCAATTGATACGGATTGCATTAAATAATCGTGTGTAAAAAAGATTCGAACCGGAGATTCCATTCCCGTTTCGATCGAGGAACCTGTAGCTATAAATAGGCATTACGAGAGGATATGGTTGTTTCGCTATCCTGTAGCCATTCACAAGATTCGATTCCCGTTTGATCCGATATTGCTAAATGATTATTATACTATTAAAAGATGATCATCGTGTGGATAATTCGTGGTGGCATTAAAGGGGAAGGGATTATGGGGGATTCTCTGAGCCGCGTGAACCTAACGGGTTGAAAGCGGAATTTTCTTATTACCGTGTTGGTGCATCCTCCATCGTGTTTCACGCACAGCCTGACGTTGCACTGGTAGTAGACGCTCGCTGTGTAAGGGAATTTGTGCGCATGGAAGTGCACCTTCGCCTCCGTTTTGTCCTCGTTGTACGTGAATTGTCCCATAATCTCGCCGTCCACCGGGCAACTGGAATAGGAATCGAATTTCCAATAATTAGTACGCTGTGAACACAAATTAGCACATTTTATCCTGCTTGTGAAGTACAAGTTTTCTATGTTATAAGCAGCCAACATGCTGGGTCCTTGTAATCTCTAAAATTATAATCTTGTAAAATAGTTTTTCTTATTTTCAGGACTCAAGCCTTACGTTGGAAGTACTTTTGTGATTTTGAGCACATCCGACGATGAAAGGACTCCTTCAATTTGTAGAACACAAGATGTCTCAAAAGGTTCAAAGGATTCTTCAAAAGGTTCGTACTCTTTTAACTTTTCAAGTTCACCTTAATAGGACACAGAAATTGAAAGTAGCCGAACTGCGACATGAGTTTCGGATGTTCCTCTGTCACATTGAACAAGTCGAGAGGGAAAGTGTCCGCGGTCACCACCTGTCCGCGTCGCATCAGCTGATTTGCTTATGAAAAGAAGTCAGTGAACCGACCCGCTTTGTACTGTGAATTCCGAGCCTTGAATTATTCATCGGACGCTGTGACGTGGTCAATACGATCATATAGATAGTAGAATTGTTCGTTGGAACGGTGTTTGTTAACAGACGTGGCAGGAATCGGTAAAGTAAAGAACAACAAATTCCAAAAGAGGCCTCAACACTCTTGGAAAATAAAGAATGCGAAAGTTGTTGACCATAGAATATATACAAAAATAAATTACTAGAACTGAAGGAAGAAAATGTTCGTATAATGCAAAACCTGTGGGATTCTCAGACAGCGATTTAGCGAACAAGGCATTCGCGGGGCTAGGATAAATAGAGCTTCAGAAGAGGAGGAAGCGCAATAATTGTAGAAAATAGGTGACCCGGAGCTCGTGAGAAACAGGGAAGCGTAACTCATGAAAAAATCACGAAAGAGAAACTCGTTGGATGTAGGCAATAAGTGATTCACGGAAAATAACGTAATATGAAATTACCCTTGATCGTTTATGAGCCTCTGCTCCCCCCATCCGAGTCCGTCGCGCACCAAGCAATCGGAGATCTTCAGCCCGAACATTTCCTGTTTGTCGATGCTAATGACCAAGGTCAGGGGGTCCCCGATCTTCACGTTTTCCGCCACTTGATGCCTCGTTGGATCTCCGCTGAAGATCTTCATCGTGCATCCTGGCATAGGAGCTGTTGCCTGTCAAGAACATTTGTTCGTTGCCTCTTAATGCTTCCTAGACCACGATCCCTTATTTTCACTGGAATAAACCCGACGCTACTTGTCTGCCTTTTCTATCGACTTGGCAGACTTTTATTCAAAGTTTTCAATTCTCTTATTCTGCAATTATCTATTCTCATTCAAATTTTCAAGAAAACGGTAAAAGGGGAGGAACTATCGTATTGTGAATGGTATGTATTGAGGGCGAAAATGCATTCTCACCTGCAACGGCAGGGACTGCAACATGTCCACGTGCGTCTGATCGTTCGTTACCACTTTGTCTCGCGTCTGGTATCGACATCTCACGTGAAAACCTCTGCCCTGGTTCGTGACCAGCTTCAGGTGTGGCTGCACCACTATCGTGTTGAAGTATTCGATACCGCCATCATTCTGTAACAGAATTCAAATTTTCAGAATTTTCAGAAGGTTCAAAGTTTTGGGACATTTAAATTCGAAAGATTGAAAATTTGAAAAACCGAAGGGTTCAAAGGTTCAACGCCTCAATGATTCCAGAAGCAAGTCGTTCGGCGAGTTCGCAAAGCAATTTCTCGAGCCGACGTGTCTGGGTCGTTCCGATGCTGCGGCAAGGATATAAAGTAAATCAAGTCACAATGTAAAACCGATCCCAATCTCCGCTCCCTTTCTGCCTCGTGCTATCGTAATTGTTTCAGTCATTGTTCGCAGCCCAGCGGACGCGTTTCGGTGTGCCGACTGTTGCAATTCTCGGACGCGTTTACGAGCCGTTTCGGTCACTGTAATCGCAGTCACTTCGCCTGAAAGTTCTCCCAGCATTCCGTTTGCCCTTGCACCCTTCTAACGAAAACCTAATCGTTCTGCTTTATTATCTGCTGGTCCCGGAATAACTAATTTTTTCCTCCAAATCTCATTTTTCCGGAATGATTACCGGAAGTCATGTACGTTAATTAAAAATGTCTGAAATGACGGTTTCAGGTCGAGATATTTTCTGATCGCGATTAATACGATCGTTCTTGAAAAACATTCACTCTTCCGTGTTCTTTTTCGTGTCCGTTGATTCGTTGCGCTATTCATGTTCTCCATCCGCCACAAAATGATCACTTATCAATTTCCCGACCCGAATACCTCTTCATCCTTTTCAGGATTAATTTTTCATCTACAATGCGTTACAGCCCACGGCTATTTAATTTTCCTCCACGATCGAGCTTCTCTTCGGCAGCCCTGGCAACTCCAGACCAGTCATTATCATTAATGCGAACGATAATCGCCGTTAATGAGGTTAATTCGCAATCAAAGCTTCCGCGGGCATTGGGTATAATGGGAGGATGATAATCGTCTTTAGGGGACGCAGATGATCTTGTCTAGCCTCGATCGAGGGCCCCGTTCAAGCGTGTTTGCTTAACCGAGCCTTTCTGGAAGATCGATTATCCCTTAACTGCTTTTTCTGATCGACTATTTACTAAAGGACCTCGGTTCCTCATTATCGTGGACAATTTACTGTGTGCCAGAGACATTCTATTTTTGCAGGATTTATTGCCTCTTGTGAAATTTCTCTGAAGGAAATTACAATTTTTTCTACAGTTTTGTCGCAAATATTTATTCCAACAATTTTTCAGGAAGGAAAAGAAAAATCGCGGATGGTGAACTAACGTTAAAGTAAAAGGAAAATTATAGCAAACGTAAAACCACGAAGAAAAGAAACGTACCAGCAGATACTATAATGGTTAAAGATCATCCTTGGATGATTCACTAGCGAAGATTCCTAGAACGGCCAGCTGACCGCGGAAAACCACCGGATCTGACCAAGTAAGAACATAATACAGAAGAAGCGCGAGCGACTTCACAGAATAAATTCCTCGGCGCGAGAACCGCAAGAAAAATCGATGCTCGAGGGAACACGAACTGGCAAAAATTCGTCGCGTTCAGCGGGGTGGTCTGAAGAGACTGGAGCCCCATAAGGGAAAAGGAAGAGGACGATGAATCCTTGCTCGTTTTACACGGGAGTCTGATCGGCGTCAGGATCGTGTGACACAGCGGCGCACACGCGGCTTTAAGTTGTTTGCGGTGTCGCCGGAGAGAAATCATGCTCTCCGCTGCGATCATTCGAGTCTTTGCACTTGAATCTATCGTTTCGAACACTCCAGACTTTGTGCGACAATCAAAAGTATTGAAAAAGAATTATTCGAAAGGAAATCAGACGTTTCTTCTTAACTGAAATATTTCTAGGAATGTTTAAGATCATGTTCATTAGAAGTAGTGAATATAGAATGGTCACTGGTATGGTTGAAAGAATCGAGGCGATTTAAAGGTCGACCAGTCAGGATTGTTCGAAAGGCGGAGCAATTTCATTGGATCGAGTGTTCGAATTGTTACAGCCCTGATATCTGACCAGTAAATAGAGAGTCCCCTGTTTGTATCCTAGGCATACGAGGCACCTGTGACTCGTTGCTAGGTGTGAAACGTAAAGTCACCGATCTGACGGGCCTCTCTCGGGCCTCTCGGGCCGATGCACCGCAGATTGCGAGTATCCTTGCTGAGGTCGGACGCGGGGATCCTCGAAGGTCGTTGCCTGCTCGATATATACGGTGTGCGTGGAAAATCTTCGCTCAACATCCACTCTCCCTCAAAAGTACGGTAAAATTTTTAGCCTCTTCTTGAATCTTATTATTCTTAAATTAAAGGACATTGGATCCTAAGGATTGAATCCTCAAATTACAGATATTTTAAACACTCACTCTGCGTTCGACGTGATTTTCCTGCTTGATGCACCGGTATCTCAGAAGCAGTTTACGTAGGAATCAGGCGAACGCAATTAACCCCGGGGTTAAGTGGCCGAAGATACTCTAGTAAACATTAATTCTCGCGTAACAGGACTCGCAAGCTAACGCTTCCTGATGTTGTCTTCATTAGAGGGCCGAAAACGACAGAAACCTCTTTCCCAAAGGACACAATCCATCCTCAGGAAGTCTCATCCTGGTGCACGTCGTGTTCGCAGGAGATTCTATCTCCTCTGCGTAGCCTAATTAGTAGATTCACGAAAAGGACCATTTTTTCGAACGATCGTTTCCCGATTAGTTGGTTATCGCCCTTTGTTTGCAATTTAATAATTCGCCGGGGAAAAGTTGGTGTATGAGACGATGGTAATTATTCTGTGTTATCTCGGCGCTTTAATGACAATAATGACAACGATCAGGAGGGTTCCTGGAAGATAGCAGCAAGGTTATGATCCCTCCTATCACAGTGACTCCGATAAACCATGCTGTTCTCGTGTAATGTTCGTTGAGAATGATGGAAAAATTGTATAATGTACTTGACACTCCTCAATATCCGATAATGCATTTTCAAGATATCATTATGGTTGAGTAGTGGTTGTTGAGATCGTTTTACGGTTTTGCTCTTGTTGATCGTCGCGAAAATTCGACTCGTTAATGACTATGGCCTCTTAGGACCTCGTTACGCGGACGATTATTCCTTAATGACTTGATAAAGCGTCACGGACGGTTTCGAGATTGATACAGTCATCTTGTGATAATTCCGTAGTATTCCCAGGGGACTCTCTCGATTATTTATAGACTTTCCAGATTATTTTCAAATAGAGTACATTTATGGACTCTCTAGATAAATTTTAAACTCGACTGTTTATGGACTCTTTAGATTATTTTAGACTGGATTATTTACAGACTTATTTGGTTTTATTTAGATGGTCAATATATTTTTAATGAGACGGGTGCAGCAGTGGTATTTTCAAGCTTTCAGAGCACTCGAGTCTCATTACTGTTCAGGTAAAAATACTGTGAGTTTACCAGGTAGCTCTTGCTTAACACGCTTCGCAGCTTGCTAACTAATTTCTAGTTGATGTGTCAAACGAATGTTTTACCGTTCGCAAATGGTAGTGACAATGTCACAGAATTTACAATAAAACAGAAGGCACTGTCTCCTGTTCGTTAACAAGCCTTGTCTTATACATACAGTGGGTGTACGTGATCGTACACCTTTTAAAATAAAATAACTTTTTATAATTGTACCAAACGACCTGATTGTTTTATCATCAATTAGAAGCATTGGTTTACTAAATCATTTAATTTACAAAAATTATAATTTACAAGGTTCCAGGCAAATATAAAAAAATTTTTTTAAGTATACGAACACTTTGTACACCCACTGTGTATTATAAACTATTACACTCTACTGTTAGACGATCTCAAAAATTTAAGTTTCCAAAAATGTCAGAGCTTCAAACTTCCCATTAATACGTCAGAAGTTGCCATTCGATAATGTTGACTCAATAAATACTCCCGCGAACGACTGTATAAGTATTCCACGAAAGAATCCGACATTAGCATAAACATCCAGGGTCTCGGTGCACATTGGCGGCGTTAAATAATGAAGGTAAACGGTCGTGGGAGGTGTTAAAATGACTAGCGTCTCGGGAGTAGCTTGCTAGTCGCTAATGCGCCTCGGCAATCATGTAGATTCGAGGCTGGGCGGTGCTCAAACGCCCCGGATTGGTTTTGCCAAGCGAGTGCCCACACCTGAATCCGTATTACCACAAATTGCGAGGATCATTACCGGAGCCTACGCAATAAATCTCGCCGCAGCAGCGTTGCTAACCACCGGGAGGTGCTCATTGCTCGGGTGAGGTCACGCTGGTCCTCGATTAATCCGATCCGCGTTACACAACCATCGCTGGCTGTCGATATTCGTTGGAGACCATTGTGGTCGCTTGATCGAGACCTTCCTCGGCCTTCTGTTAGTTCAATTTTCGTTTCAACAACATAGACCGTTCGAGTGAAAGAGGATAAGGATGAGAACAATGATCTTAAGCCATGTAAAGAAGCTAAAGGCAAAAATGATTCTCTCAATCTACTGATCGCGTCCAACTGGAAGTAAGGACGTACATAGAATTGGCTTAAAGTGTTCACTTTTTATCTGGAGGATAGCTTTGAATAGCTTCAGAAGAAATACTGCTGGGTATTTTCAGTTGATCGCGTCCGTAGCATTCGGTTAGGGTCTCTCGAAGGAATACTCGAGGTATTTAGTAGACAGTGGCCTTTGGTCTCTTTGGGATCCGTCTGCTAACCCTCGGACTATCCTGGAAGGCGAGGTTGGTAGTTTTCGAGGTCGTCGATATGGGAATCCTCCTACACGAACTGGTCCAGGCGGGTTCGAGGACACGAGAACCTTTGCGTCGGTTCTCTCTCCCTCGCTCTCTCCACATGCCTTTATAGATGAAAAGGGGGAAGGAACAGCGAAACGAGCAAAAAGAGGATCGGACCTCACGGCGGAGAAGGAACTTTGAGATGCTGCGACGAGGGGGACCGACGACAGACTGGCTGAAACCATTCTGACGGACGCGTAAAACGAGTTTTACGAGCATCTGTAGATTTTAGTGGGGACGATCCGGGGTGGTTAATGATCGTTTAAGCAGGAAAATTGAGCGAATCCCCTGGCGGGATTCCCTTCTTAACGATAATTGCTGCTCGGGAACCTTTGCGCATCTGCACCGCGACGGAATGTGCAAAATCCGAGGATATTAAATTAGTAACTTGCGCCGCGGTGCTTTTTGGTTGTTTTACCAGAGTGCTGCTAATTTTTCTGCTATTTCGCGTGTATCTTAACAAAGGAATGTTTCTTTGTGATAGTCCTAGGATAGCGATGATCGTCTTCGTCTATCCGAGGAATGTGCCGAGGATTTTTGTGCAAATTGGTCTTGCGTATATCGGTACCGAAGAATGTACTTTATTAATGTTTTCGCGTTTGATTTTTATCGGAGACGCATACTGATCAATTTTATGTAAATTGTTTGCGAGCGTCGAAGTGGGACGAATTTTACTCATACTGTTTTTTATTCTTTACTTTATACAGACTGAGAATTTTATAGAGGAAAGAAATATTCTCTTCTGGGTACTTTATAAATTATGTATGAATTTCTTTCTTTGGTGACACACAAATTTTTAAAAATATCAATGATTCTTGGTGAGTTCGCAGTGGTACTTGATACAGTGGAACATTAACTGGAATATCTGGAGGATTACCAAGAACTGTAAAAGTGCTCAAGTTAGCAGTACTTAATACAGTTTGCCAAGGCAGTGCTACCACGATCAACAATGTCTAAATCTGCAATTGGATCTGTAATTAAACGGTATCTGGCGTCATCGGAAATCCCTGGGTAATCAAAAATTAGCTGGACCAACTGCAGTTAAAACTGCTTCACGGTCAAAGTGAGCGGCGAAGAATTCGCTCCGGTTCGAAGCCGACACACCCACCAATCACCACCGCAAGAAAACCCGTCCTCCGCCTCGCGGAGAACGCGAACTGTTACAACGTACGGTGAATCGACCGAAAGCTGGAATTCATAATAAAGTACCGTTGCGCTCACAGATCATACGCGGACGGTTCCGTTTTCGCGCGCGAAGGTCGAGAGAGCCCCATTGTGTGTTCAGTTCTCTATCTCTCTTTCTTCATCTTCATCTATGGTTGTGTTCTATAACGGTTCAAAAATCCATCGAAATCGCCGTCATCGTGTGTTGTTGCGTGCCACGATGCTATACCGTTCAGGCTGTACACAGGGAAAGAGAGGAAGAGAGAGAGAGAGAGAGAGGATGATCGCGAAGAGGGCCCTGTCACGGGCCAACAAGAACGACAGGAGTCGGATTCCATCAGCCAGAGCCGAAGAGTTATCAGACCGCAAGGCATCCACGGTATTCCCTTCTTGCCTAGTCACGGACGTTCGACATCATCGGATGTCGCGTCAATTCCCACCAGGACGCTACGTACACACGATCTCTCTGACGACTTATTCCGCGGAGAACGCAATGATCGCTGATTTCATTTGAGCTCCGCAGAAATTACTCCACTGATGGCGTCTGCTTCGTTAGAGGATCTCCTCGAGCGAAATCAAGGTTGCTTGATCGGTATGAATTTCGACGAAGTTTTTTAACTGCTGATAATGTTCAAAGAAATTCTCCGAATGAATTTGCAAAATACATGTTGCGAAGAGATTTCAGTCGAAGAGGAACTCAATGGATTTTGAAGGAACTACTCTGTAAGAATATTCAAAGTACGAATCTCGACGAATTTTTTAAACTGTTGATTTTGTTCAAAGGAATTCTCCGAATGAATTTGCAAAATACATGTTGCGAAGAGATTTCAGTCAAAAAGGAATTCAATGGATTTTACTGAAGGAAATATTTTGCAAGAATATTCCTGAAAGAAGTACTATAAATAAATATTCCTGGAAGAAATACTGCGAAGAAATGTTGCTAAATGAAATATTCACATTCAGAGCCTCGCAGAAACGTTTACAGAAAGAAAAACGAATTCGTACGAATCAGACGCCTTTTGAATTCAAGTCTGAAGCGTCTGAAGCGTGCAGGAGGAAATGGCGATGTTCACGAAGGAGATCGAATCCTGAGTGGAACGGGGGAACGCATCGAAGGCCGATCGAAGTCAAAGTTGAAGCCTGATACACAGGCTCTGTTACTGGCGGCGTGGTAGACCACCCAACGTGGAGCCTCTCTAAAAATCCCGCAGCTATTCTTGGCTATGCGAGACTCGTCTTGGCGTTCCTGAAAGACACGCCAGGCATCGAGGCATGCGTTTCTGATGTTCGTCGGATGCTTCCTGGACTGTTTATCCTGACCGTGGATCTTGAGGCGTTCGACGGCTCGGTTCATCCTTGCATCGATAACGATTGCCAATATGTCGACTCGGGAGATGCTGGTTGAAGCCCTCGGCTCGGCGACTTAGCGAGAAGCGTGTGTCAGAAAATCGAGAAACAAGAAATCCTGGAAAATTGGACGAGGATATTTGCAAACATGGAAACAGGAATTTTGTGAAATTTAAACGGGTTCCCGATTGGAACAGGAGAAACAACTTGAAAAATAAAATAAGTTTAAAGAACAGGAGTGTAACGCGAACAATGAAAAGCAGCAGCTCTCGAGAAACGAGTCTTCCAGCTTATTTAAATCGTGTTTCACACCTCCCACGCTCTCCACGATCGTCGAATAAATTATCAACTCCACAGCAACCACCGCCACGATCAAAAATAGCACACGATTGAATTAAAACGGCGGGAAAAAGCGTAGAAATACAAGAACATCGTGGCATGTGTTATTCTTTTTTAATCGAGGGTGCACGTCCGTTGTCGACTGTTATCTGCGCAACGAGATGTTTTTACAAGCGATCTCTCGGACGATTTTGACGAACAGTTCTGCGATTAAAATTACCCTAATTACGGGTGTGCGGCACGAGAAATGTTGCCCGGGAACAACGCGTGCAACGCGGGTGAGAACGTCGCTGCTAACATTAATAATAAGAATCAGGGGGCGGCACTGATGAGTCCGTCTGATAGTTCATTTGCATGAAACCCCCGGCTACCGGGGCTCATTCTCGTGCCAGGGGCCAAAAGGTGTTGTGCATCCTGCGCACATGGTTTCGATGAACGCTCTATCCTTCTTCCATGCCTCGGGAACGGGAACGAATTCCTGCGGACCGTCTGCAGATATCAGATAGTCGGACTGTAATAATCCGTTGCTCCAACGATTTATTAAAGACCAGCCTGCATTGCGTGGCCGGTGGAAAAAACGAATCTACCGATGGGAACCAGTCCTGGAACATTTCTCCTGTATAACTGTCCCCTTTGGCTTCGGAAAGCTCTTTGCATTTCCACTCCCACTTATTCTACTTTAATTGGTGCTCTTGTTCGCGTGTTTAATGTATCACCATTTTGTTTTTGAGACTGAGGTGGCACACCGCGGTTCCATAATTAATTCAGACATTCCCAGATACGTAAAAGGTGTAAAACACAAACCTAAATACACATTCGGAACGACAAAGGATCGTTTCGTGCTGTGATCGTCTATTAGTTTCACGTTTGGCTTGGATTAGATGAAATTCGAGACCGCGATAGCGCCGAGGGGTATGATAATGTATTCAATGATTCTCGGAGGTGCAGAACACGTTGCGGAGAGCGTTCTTTCGCTAGAGGGGTAAGATTCGCGAGAACTAAACCAAGCACGCGAGAACCTGTATATGCGCGTGAACGCGCTGCAACGCGGTGCAACGCGTTGCAATGGCCGGTGCAACACGCCGTCGCGATTCTTGTCGAAGATTTATATTCACCCGGGACAGTGATATTAATTCCGCCACGACCAGGAACCCACCGGAGATCTTATTAGCCAGAATTTACGTAACGGCCGCGAGAATTGCTCGTTTCCGTGACTCGTAGCTCGCGGCCGGCTGCAGGAAGCTTTCCGATATCCTTGGAATGCACGTGGGTGCAGTTGATGCACGAACAAATCGAGCTGCGTTAGAGCGGCCGTAAAGATGTCCCGCTGTAGTATCTGGCGGGCCCGTGGACTTCCTGACACCGGTAAAAACAGTCTCTGAACTTGGTTTTAGGTAAACATTCCTCTTTGTTGGGATTGAAACAATCTGTGTAGAAGATACAGTTTCCCAGAATGGAGGGGAACGAAATAAGCTTTCCAATTTTTCAGCTCCGACCAAGTCACTACTTCTCGACATCCTCGCCTAACTGGACCTCCTATCTGCAGTCGCGAAATGGTTCCGATAACAGTACCCTAAGCAGAACCAAGTCAAGTTTCTCGCGCGAAGGATCCGCAACGATTTTCCGGCGATCCACTCGTTGGCAGGAGCATCAAAACCGCGGAATCCCGTCCACCGTTAAAACAGCTATGGCAGCGATGTGATCGGAAGGCAATAGTCCTAATTAGCCTCCGGGTGTACTGCCACAACCAGGAATAGAAGGAGAGAGAGAGAGGTCTATACCGTAGTACCGAGGATGGTCGCGCGGTGGCTAACTATTTATAAAAGCTGGCTAATAATCGAAGGCGTCACGGTCGTGGAATCCCGGCTCGTTAAAACTGTTCAACCGTGGACGATCCTTTTTCCCCCGCAGCGATCAGAAATTGGCGGTGTTGGACCCGTAGAGCCCGAGTAGCTTGGCAGCGAATAGACAGGGGAACGAATAGGAAATGTTCGCGCGTGTTCCGCGCGCGGACAGCGGCGAAAAGAGGGTCTGGAAGCAGCGAAAAGAGGATAGACAGTCAGAGTAGGAGAGGATAGGAGAGTCAGCTGGCTAGCCTGAGAGAGGATATCGTGTTTACAAGGATTACAGTTCCTCGTAGCGCGTGGCGTAAGATCGAGGCTCGACTGGCAACGGCTCGGATGCAGTACCTAGATGCAACCAGCAGCAGCTGCAGCAGTTGCAGCGTAGAGCGCTCGCAGCCCTGGACTGACCGGACGTCGAACCCGAGAAATGCTTCAGCCGGCCAAGATACATCGTAATAAGTACACAAAGTAGCCCGCGGCCAGGGCGAATCCCAGGATAAGCCAGTCGTATTTACATACGTCGCTCCATGAATCTCCCGGATCCTCTATCCATCTTGCCCCGCTCCTAGCCTCTCTCTCGCCTGGGAACGAGAACCGACCTTAGAAATCCCATTTCCTCCGGGAACACCGGTGCAGCTGGCATCTACACGCTTGTAGATCCGCTGATTCTTCGGTTACATGCAGGATATTGGATGGGGAGGACGTTACTGGTCCTCTGGGTGATTGCTGATGGTCTATAGGCTGCAAGGAACTTCCGGGTCGGTTGGGAATGTTGGACGATTGCTTCCTCTCTTATTCAGAATTCAGAGGATTCATCTTCTTATTCTCCTTTCCATCCTTAAAAGATTTAGTCTTCTTGGGGGATGTTTTTGGATTAGGGAGGGCGTTGCTGCTCTTATGAGTGATCGCTGATGGTGAACAGGCTGTAAGAAACTTCCTGGTCGGTTGGGAAAGTTGAACGATTGCTTCCTCTTATTCTTCTTTTCATCCTCAATAGGTTTAATCTTCTTAGGAGATGTTCTTCTTAAGGTGGAGGATATTGGGATAGGGAGAGCGTTGCTGCTCCTATCAGTAATGGCTGATGGTGAATTTGTCGATTGCAGAAGTTGGACGATTGGTGGATCGTCTCCTATTTTATCGAGGATGAAGAAAATATGATGAATTCTTGGTTTCAGTTCTAGGGGATGTAGTACTGTAAACCGTGTGAAATTTCTGAATCGTCGAACACAATTTCGATCGAGAGGATCTTCCCCTAACTCGCACCACCGAGCGAGATTAATAGTTCACAGCGCGGTACCATTAATATTAGTCGGAGCTGACGGCAGCTCGTCATTCATGAAATCACGTCGACGGGTACAGTTATAGTACAATTTCGTTGATCGCGCCTCGCTATAAATAATTCTGACGCGGTTCGCGTGTTGCCAGGAGTCGACTGTAACCAATGATGTCATGCTGTCCACGTTGCTGAATGATAAAACCGCCTCGGACAAATTTCACTCGTCAATATTTGCCGAGCGTTGCGCATGCGGGCGCGTCTTCTTGGCGCGACAACTGCTTCTCGGACATGCTCATGAATAGATGCATAATCATTATGCAACCGAGGCGGTCGGACAATTTTCTGAAAGACCACAGCTGTTTCCCGGACTGTTCTATTGAGCACATACGCGTAGAAAACCATCTACATTAACAATTCATAAATCCTTTAACAGTTATACACAGATTTGATGAATTCATTTGCAGTGAACCATTCGTTTGGTATTATGAAAATCTATGTGAAAAAATGTTCAGTTTATAGATCAAGCAGAAAAATAATGAATAATTAAGGGAAACGCTATACGATATCCAGGATCCCAAGGTTTAATCTCCACATCGATTATACGTGTGTAACGCCTGGTATTATTCTCTGGGTGGAAGAGTCACGTTTTCTGTTGGTCGGATCCAAGGGAGAGAACTTAATCCGTGCAGATAGCATCGATCCACAGTGCATCTCTGTGAATGCAGGTTAATTGCTGGATGCAATCGAGATCGGAAATTAAACGACACGCGATAGGTCCGGGGTTGACACGAAGATTGGAGCCGTGCGACAGCTAGTGTACATCGAATATTGAATTTCCGTGCGACTTAATTGTGCCGGATACTATGGAATATTCATTAAATCGTTATTATTATGCAGTTAGTCCCCCATTATGCGTCGCGGTGATTATCCCGCGAAAGAAATGCTGGATAACGAACTCGGTCATCCGCGCTCATTATACTTCCCTATTTACGCTTGTTTGAGCTTCGTTAATCGACGATTAACATTCTGATGCGAATTCTAACGTGATACTGTATAATTTTCGTACACGTTTCATCCATATGCAAATGAATGTTTGAGTAAGTTCGAACGCGAAATGAAATTAATTTCGTATTATCCTGCGTCGTTGGTGTACACGGAAATTTCGCCCATTATTATCCACTTGATCGTGTAGTTAATTAAATGTTTGAACCAGTGTAATCTGCTTAAATGAATTTCTTATTACATCGGTTCTAGTTCTATGCGATTATTAGAAATATTTCTAAGACACTTTGTCCATTATGATTTATTTAATGGTAATATTATTTTTCATTTCATTGGATAGATAATTGTAAGATGTTGGCGTGCGGTTTTCGTACGATCCGTAAACGATGTAAAATGGTTGCAATCATCGTTATAGGAACGCAGCGCACCGTGTCCGATGTGTGTCAATGCAATTCGAAATACGCCGTGGCACGCGTGACAATAAGATACGACATAATGCGACGCGTACGTGACACCTGCAATGACATAAAAGCATGCTGGGAAACGTTTAGGCCTTTCCTGCATCGGAGAACTGTAATTTCTTGCATAAGTGCTCCGCGCAACCCAATTCTCTCTGAATTGCATCTAATTGACGAGAGGTCGCTCGAGATGCGACTCTTAAAAATTTCAAACAAGTCCACGTTATCTCGTTAAACCTATGAATTTTTATTAAACATTTCCACAGTCTCGTCAAGTTCCAAACGAAATGGAAATTCTGCATATTTTTTAATCAACCATCAAAGATACGATCATTCGCGGAAAGATGCATGTTAATTCGCATAAATATTGCAGTTTATTGAGTGGTTGGAGAGGAAACGATCCAGCGAAATTTCAGCGAGACATCGAGTGAAATTATTCAGTGAAATGTCGCTCGACTGGTCGATCGAAAGAGATCGAACGTTCGAAAGTATGGTTGCCGGTTTTTGCATGGATTTTAATCGACCTGCGACGAACTCGCGACTCTACGATGCATTTATTTACCATAATATAATGAATCTTCAACACTGGGGTCACCGAATGGATCAGAATAAATTGCGCATAATTTTATGTTTCCAGAAACATTAGCATATTAGCAACGCACGGGGTGAGCGAGGATAAATTCAAGAAATCACGAGATGTTTGAAATCATCGTCGAATCGACATCCCACGTGGGGGATCGATACGTGGGCGCAAGGATACATCCTTGCAACGTAGGAGACGAATCCCAATGATTAGGTGAAAGTCTCCTGCTCGGAGTCGTCAGCACTGTCCAAAACAGGCCTTCCTGCGTGGGCGTAGGTTTATTCGGAAGACTATGATTTTGACCTCTCTGTTGGCCTTGGACCTCGCCTTTACAGAGAAATCAAGTTCCCTGGTTCGCGACAAAATTGTCTCGAACTACCTAGCCTCGTCCCACGTGTCTGTTTTTTTCGCTTTCTTTTCTCTTTTTCTCCATTTTGCATCCGCTTATCGGATTGAGCGCGTTACGCTCGCCATTAATATGACATCAGACCACACGATCAATAAATAGACTGTGGATCTTTATTTGGCGACGGCGTCTTCTGTATTGAACCTCGCAGACGCACGATTTCGATGATTTTATAGTTAGGCTATTAGAAAATTTAGCTGGAACGCTTTTCTGGGTCAGAATGGACCCAAGTCTCCCGTTCAAGTCCCGCTAGCAGACATTTATTATGATGCTTTTAACTGTTCAACGTTTTTACTGTTGCTTCATGCCCTGTTTCGATGCCTGAAGCGTGAATGATATTATAATTTTGTGAAAATTCAATTCGTAAGTCTTTGATGTATGTATCGTAAACACCCCGTGAAACTTATGTAGGTTTGCAATTTAGCGGGCAGATACGAAGAAATCTGAGTTAAGCAAGATTTTCGTTCCTTCGTTAACGATCTCGGCTAAAAAAATAGGCATAAAGATAGTCTAAACTTTCACAGTTTCTACTGATTAAATTTGCTTGATTTATTCTCATCGGGACATTTTATATAAGAAGATATAATATTGCTCTTTTTCATCGATCACGAAGGCCAGCTCAGATTCTGAACAGCACGGTATGCATCGGCATTCTGGTCCTGGGAGAATCATCTTAATCACACAGTCCGTCGATTCCGTAACCGAACCTCGAGCAAATATTAGCTTTGTGATCGACAGGATCCACACTTCGCATATCTCGAAGAGCTACCGTGTCGTTTCGTAACTCTGCACATGCGAGATCCTCATTTCAAATTGTCTATTATTCCCAATTGTCTATTACACAAGTAAATATCATCGGAATTATATCATATTTGGTATGACTTTTATTAGAAAAATGCCACAAATATGATCATCAAAGTCCCCTAAGAAAATAATGAAAAATAAAGAAATTTTAATTCGGATTAGTTATGTTTACACTTCTCGAGGTCCCTCGAGCTCGGCTGTCCTGCTCTACGTTCAGCAAAACTCAAAGAATAGTATCCCAGTCGTATAAATGATCCTGCGCAGACCCGTGTTGAGGACTTATATCGATAAAATATTGTATTCTTCCCAGATCGGCAGTTTCAATGGTGGAAGGGTTAAGTCGTCGATTTATTTGCAGGCGACCTAATGGAAAAGCAATGGCACGCTAGAAAGTAACCGTGGCCGGGATCGTCGACTTCCTGCGGACGTGGAACATTGAATAATCAGCAGGGCAGCAAGTCAGCAAGACAGAGCAAGGCAGCTCGCGGGATGCTGCGTGACCAAGGAGGCCCTCGTGTCGAACAGAATCGGGCATAAATCCTCCGGTGGCGGTCGACTCGTCGAAGGGTATAACTTAATCAACGTGTCGTTTCGCCTGTCCTTTGTTGGCCGGCGAGAGGAGTTGCACACTTATAATCATAGGACTCTGGTCCTTTGATCCGGGCGGCTGGTGATCCTGGCTTAACGATTTATAGCGAAGGGACCGACTACTATAGCTGGGGGAATCGGCGAACCCGATCCGCTCATTTCCCGAAGATCCGGTTCTACGATCGAACGCGATCCCGGCAGATACGTCATCTGGCCAGAGGATGAGTCTATAGGGCCCTGGAGCAGCCACGCCGGAAAGGATCTATCATTATCCTTGCGCATGAAGCTGGTGATTCGGTGTTACGTTACTCGCAATTAATCCTTGCCTAGCGGGTGTTGCGTCCTGCAACAATTCACCGACACTTAGCCGGTTGAATTAGCCTGATCGGGCACTTTTAAACCTCGCTAAAGCACCCGGTGCCTGAAGAATGATCGATCCTGAACGGGTGGATCGTTTTTCGGAATTCGTGGGAACGTCGCGATCGTTCCAGATTTTTGTTCGACGGAAAATCGAGATGAACATGTTCTATAATGATTCTATCCTGTTTTCTGCGCAGAATGTAATAGTGTTGTACAATTACGCCAGACACGTTGCGAATTTTATTACGATTTTATACAGCATCTTTTACTACATCTCAGCGCGAAGTACGGGATAATCGCCAGCCAAATTCAATTTTCATTAGAACTCTCGTTGAGGAATGTTGCGACCGTTTCCGAAGAGGCTCCGGGCGATGAGAATCATGGGGGCAGGATATTAAATAGAGAAAATAGAGGCGAAGCGAACGGACGAGAAGAAAGCAAGCAAGCCCAACGACAACGTTAAAGTCACTTCTCCGCGTTCTCGCGTCATTAACTCGCCCCCTACCTCTCTCGGTAGGTAACGTGGCTCCAACGTTTCCATCGTTTTCTTTCTCTCTTCGTCAACCCGTTCCCTCAACCCCGCGAGCGCGATTTTCTATTTTCCCCTTCGCCTACGATCGCCTTCCGTGTTCTGATAGCGCGCAGCCTCCTCTCTCGCTTCGGTGAGCGCTTGCTCTAGCCGAGTTAGAGCAACGAGACCGCTACCACTGCTCTACGGTCGCGTCTTCCGGAAATTTCAGCCCCGGTTAATCAACGGCCGATCCGGTTATCGTCGCGATCATTTTTAATCGCCGCGGAACGCGATGCGATCGATAACTAACCGCTGATTAAATACTCCTGGGAAATGGGCGCCGTTCGACCGCGGTGCATATTTAAAAAAAAATTTTTCACACTTGAAACGATGAAAAAATTTGCAGAACAAAGATATGTCTAATATATTTCTAATAATTATTTGAAATCATTATTTATAAGAAGAATTCACCAAGTGGCGGGAACGTTTCTCATTTTCCAATGATATTCTCTGTTGTGGTCGGTGTCACCTAAACCTGTGTAACTATGTTTTCATTGGCGTTCGAAACTGTTGTGATTTTATGCATTCGACTGATCGAGACTGGCTCGATCGCCTTCTGCACGAGGTCTCTCGGAGGTTAGGGAACTTGGATCGGATCGGATCCACGGGAGAGAAATCGGCGGTTTTAGGGTTAGGCTAAAGAAGGAGATACTAATCGCGGTGCGACGACCCTTGGGTATTCGGGGTCGTCGATACCACGGCACGGCACGGCGCGGCGCGGCGCCAGCATTGTCCGGCGGATGATTCCTCTGCCGGACAAGGATGGTAGACAGTGCCGAGAACAAAGACGGCGAGTCCCTTCAGCAAAAGAGGAGACGCGATTGGAGACCGGTCTCCTCTCCTGGCGAACTTGTGCCGTATCCTTGCAAGAGCGTTGCGAGCGTCCTCCGGCTGAAAAACTGGCCGGCAGATATGGCTGCTCGCCCTCAGTCAGAGGTCAACAAGGTTGGAGGACCTGTACCTTGATCCAATACTAGCGTACCCGGGTCCCTTTCTCTCCCTCTCTCTTTCCCTTTCTGTCTCTGTTTCTCCTTGGCAGTGGTTCTCAGGGGATTTTCGATGGGCGCGAAAAGAATGGGGCTTTGGGGATCGATTCTAACGAACTTCTGAATCCTCGTGGTACTACGATGGATAAAGAGGTTGAATAGGAAAGAGCTAGAAGAGGAAATACAAGGAATTTATTTAGTGTGCAAAAATAGATCTCATGAATAATGGTGCTAATATACCTGTCTGAAAGCAGAGAAAAGTTGAAGAAGTAGGAGTAGAAGAAACGTATGCACTTACAATCATTACGTGAAAGAAGATTTCTCGGTAAGTATTAATAAATGTTCCCGGAAGAAGAGGAAGAAGTGTAATAATCTAGAAGACGAAGAAGAAGCAAAAGGACGAAGGAAGACCGCCTCAGCAAGAAGATAAATAGCCAAGTCGCACAGTTTTTCCACAGTCCCACAGTTTAACGAAGTTCCAATGGACTGTTCTCCTCGGGCTTACAAAGGACTGTAAAATAGACCTATTGCTACTTCGGTAGCAGTGCGCTGCATCCTAATGTAACGAAGTATTTTCTTGAAGAGAGAAGAGAGCCCGAAGAATACCATAGTACAGGCGGCCGATTGTTATTCGAAAATGCTTCGGCATTGAATTTTTCTGTCCGGGCGAGTCGGTGTGTCCCAGTGGCGGCAGTGGGCGCGTTAACAAGCAGAGCAGCCTGTTTAACTTCAAAGGGCCTGAAATTGCGAACAATAGGCCATTTGACGAAGAGCACCGACCGACCGTCCTACCGCTGCAAGCCTAATCCACTGTGTGGGCAAGAAATATGCAGCTTCTTCTTCTTCTTCTTCGACCCTAGAAGGCCTGCACCGCGGTACGAACGCGCCAGTAGTTCTCATCCTGTCACCCGGTCTTTCAATTCGCACTTTCGCTGCATAATGCACTGTCACCAGCGTGTCGTCCTTCAGGCAAATATTTTTTCCGCCATTACACTGCGGATCTTATAAGAAGGACAATTCAACAAAATGACACAAATAAAGCCAGAATTGAACAAATCTAAAAAAACATACAGCAGATCAACGACCATCCTCAACCAACAAAACCAGCAAAATGTAACATCCGTATCTCTCTGATAAATGTTATGATACAACAAGTTTGAGCACTAATGGTTCGGGTATTACAGAAGATAGCTCCCGGAGGGAACAAAACACGGACGCACCCCTAAGCCAGCATGATTTCCGTACCGAGGACAATCGAAGGAAGCGTGTATGATCCTTTATCCTCGAGAAGCCGCGGAGGTATCCTCGGTCAAGTGTGTCGGCCCGTAAACATCGCAGGAAGTCGCTCGGTTCCGCGGCCGATCGATTTTTGCTCGCTCGATTATTCCTCGATATAATGAATCGATCCGCTTTGAAGGGGGTCCGTGAGGGGAGCACAGGCGAAAGAGGGGAGGGAGCTAGAAGGAGAAGCGTTCGCTTCACCTGGAAAATGTAACGGGTGACGTAACGGTGTTTCTATTAGAGGGGTAACACGCCGTGACAGAGAAGCTCTGGCGCGGCCATTAAAATTCCCGGTGTTCCTTTTTGCCAGGACGGCCATTATGCCACTTAGGTTGCACGGCGTTGCCGGACCGGTGACCTTGGGCTGATTGGAAGCTGCATGCGCGCCTTATTCTACCGACAGAGCCGATTCCAGACGTGGTTCACCCTGATCTTTCAGTTTAACACCTTGTTCGTACGGAACCGGGCTTCCATTTTTCAAGATTCCCTCGGGAGCGAATTTTTCCCGCGATATCATCGAACATGCTAGCCGCATTCCGCACCGTTCGCGGTATCGGAAGTATTAATTGCGATTCCAGAAGTCGATTTCAGCTCGATTTAGTCTGTTACCGAGGCCAACCCTTCGCCGTTCTATCTTGACCGTGACTACATGCTTTATAACATTGCGCTATGCACATCGTTTGCAGGCGCGACGCTAATCTTAACGATCCTACCTTCAGACTTTACTTACGTACCTAATTGTTAACTAGCAGACTTCACGCATTTGTGACAAAAATGTGTAAAGTACAATCGCAGAAACATTACAAGCACTTAGAAACACTATTACATCATTTTCAACTTGTTGAACATATTAGCGAAGAAAATAAATAGAACCATAGTAATTTCGACTTGTGTAATACTTCGTTAACGATCAATGAATGTGAAAAATAATTATACCTCATTACGGTCCACGTGTACAGTACTCTTTTGTTAATGGGCGCTTTTAAAAATGAACTTGTTCCGCTTTTTCAGATCAAGTGTTCCGCGGCGCACCCATTCAGAAGATGAACAACGATAAAAATCTGGAACAGCTTGAGGCGACCATAACCCACACGAAATAAACCACAGCGGCACCACCGAAAGACTATTTAGCTCGACGCTATAACAATTTTATATCGCAGACCAGTCGCTGGCTAATGGCCTCGGTTGTGCACGGGCAACTCGCATCAATTTTTACGAAATATGCCCTTATACGGTGCTCGGTGGTGCGTCCGCCGAAGACGCTTGTTCGGTTAGGCGACGGCTTGTCCGTGACGGATAATATCTTCCTAGTAGCGAGGTGTAACCACCGGTTTGCGAGCGAACACGAGGATAGGTGCATCGACATCCCCGGAGGACCAATTACATCGTAAAATCCGCGGCCGGTAAATTGCACGGGAGTTCCACCCCGCTGAACGACAGCTCTTCCCCTCTCCCCCTTTTCTTCTGGTCCCCTCAGCACCGTAGATACCCTCAGGAGTCCCCTCCCCCCTTTGCTCTTGGCCCCCGCGGTGCCCCGGATTTATCGCCGACGGTGCGCGCATTCCGTGTCTCCCCGGCCCCCTTCGAGAAAATTGTTATTCCCCGGGGAGCAAGATGCAACATTGTCCATTAACGGACTTCCTGTTTTACGTTTACCCCCTTCTAAACGATCCGGGAGGTTGCTCGAAGGATATCGGGAACGGCGAAGGATGGCCAGCAAAAAGGGCAAGGGATCGAATTGTAGACCTTGTCGGTTGCATTCGATGTTATTAAGGGTTTTGCGGCTGAATCGAGGAAATAATAGTAGGCACGGTACAACCTCTGTAGTTGCACGCGATCTTTGTCGGTTGCGTTTCTTTAACGCGTGGTGGGAACAAATTATAAACCAATCGAACGCTCGTACGCCCCCCACTTGAATAAATTCGTGTTTTCTGAAATGACGAACGCTTGCGAATGTATTAATATAATAGTGTGGAATGTAATGTACATTCTGGTGTATTCTATTATGTTTTAGCATATTCGGATACGTTCTTGTATATTTCAGTATAATTTTGTATATTTGAAAATGTAGTTGAAGAATTTTTGATGGAACCGTATGAAATAATAATTTCGTGGTGAGGAAAGCATAATTGAAAGTTTTTCGGGGAGTGATAGGTGAAATAAAAAGTTTGGCGCTGAATCTGTGGAAAGCAACGATACTAGTCTGAACAGTAGAAAAAAATAAAACTTTCTTGGTAGGATCGTGATAAATACTAATAATGGGAAAAGAGAAATGTGCAAGTATTCTTGGCGCGATTGTGGGAAACAATCGAGATAATGGAGAAATTAGGTTTTAAGCGATCTCGATGGAACCATGTGAAACAACAATAATAAAATGTATACGATTACTATTGTAACGTATGTGATGTAGTATGTGATTACTCGGGTGAAAGAAGATAGAATAAAATCACTGATTAATGGGGGAGGGTGGGCGAAGTTTAATGACAGCAACGACACGGAATCATTTCCATGGTTTCTACGAAGATTTACGAGACACACAGCACCGAAGCATTACGGCTGCCCTTTTGCGAATCCTGTAATCACTGGCGTGTAGTATTATCGTGAGAAAGAAAGGACTGCGCGATGTCCAAGGTGGTCATCTCGTGATTATCCATACTCGCTGGCTTCGCAAGGATTAATGGTCGACTTTCACCTCTTTCGTTTCCTCTGGAACCACTCACGACCTCCCTTTTGCTCTCCCGTCAAGTCCACTGTACCTTACACCATAATTCCCCAATCTTTTCCGTTTCAAACATTCCTTTCACATAGCCACAATTTTTCCTAAAACCGTTTGTTTTGCGAACAAAAGTAATAGGACATTAAAGACGCAGTCTGTCCAGGTCTGCAGGTTCCGTTCAACATATTTTTCAACGCGGTAAATAGTTGCGTAGATGTTCGAGAAAAATGATTTTATGAGAATTAAATTAATTATTTTAATGTTTAATTAATTTCGATCGAGCTGAAACTCGCACAGATTTTTTTTAATTATTTGGAAGAATTCTGGGGTGCCATAAGAGAAACTCAAAAGTCGAAAGTAAGAGCCACCCTAAAAGTAAGAAACAGGAACCTGACTCATTGTTTAGAGTCTGAATATTTACGATTTGTTGGTCATCGAGAGTGACTTAATTTATTCATCGGCACTTTCGATTCCACAGACACCGGGATGTTTCCATGAACCTCGTGAGTTTCTATCTCGTCGATCCC
Organism: Lasioglossum villosulum; assembly: GCA_963971365.1. NCBI lineage: Eukaryota > Metazoa > Arthropoda > Insecta > Hymenoptera > Halictidae > Lasioglossum > Lasioglossum villosulum. The sequence goes on along the minus strand of OZ020503.1, from coordinate 22,694,299 downwards.
GCGGATGCGGTGTTCACCTATCGACTTTCATCTCGACTGCCTCCCAGGACACTAACTCACCTTGATGAACACTTCGTCGTGCCTCGGAATCCACAACCGCATCGAACGACACTAACATTAACCTTGCCGAGGGAAAATCTTCTTCGAACATCCGAGTCAGGCGTAGACACCAATTCCTTAGCCATACACAGAGAAATGTTAATCGGGGTCTACAAATCACTCGATTTAGAACCAATTGGAAGGCAAGTTTCAAACTTGTCCCAGTTGCAAAAACGGGGACCGATTAATGATTACACCCATGTAAAAAGCACCGCATCAAGAAAAATGTCAACGTTAACTCGGAGTCGCCAGACGAGGGGAAAATTTACCCTCTCTCTGCCAGTACCGGATTAGTCACGTGACGTTTTGAGAAGGGGAAAGTAGAGTGAGTACACAACTCTTACTCTGCGTTGAATTAATAGATTCTTTAATGTACAACACAAAATGAATTCTTCAAAATAAGATTTAATCTTTTAATCCCACAGATGAAAATATTCGAACGACACTAAACGAACAGAAGAGGTAACGTTTAATGGGATCGGTCTCCAGTCCATAACCAGCTGGAATCCTGCAATTTTTCTCATCAGCATACCCAAGAACTTAATTAGGAGCAAGCAGAAAACATCCAGTAAAATGTTCATGCACAAGCAATTAAATCACATGGCCACTTAAAACATTTCAAGGATGCCGGCCGAAGAAAAATGGTAATGAAGTTCTAGGGGATCCCTTTTCAATTTACAACCAAACCAAGCCCCGCGTAATCCTCTAAACGTTTCAAATTTATACCGCCTGCAAAAACAAGTCCCCAATCATCTGGATTTGCATGTAAACTCGCGTCGCGCTAGAGAACCGTCCAATCGGTCGGATATTTTTGCTACATATTTCATGAGTATGGTTCCATCAATCTTCGAGGGCTCAAGAACGCCACACCGCCGATCGCCGCACGCACATAAATTCCGCCACCTAATGATCGCTTGGCAAAAGCGGGCAGAGCGTTTACGGCTGCCATGCAAATGCGCAAACCTCGGCCCGGAGTTTTAATAAAGACAAATGGCCTTCTCCCTTCGCGTCGATTTTAACGAACCTCTTGACCGACGCAATAAACTTTTTCGCCCATTTCGCGCTTTATTAAATCATTAAAACGTGCCCTGACATTTTAACAAACGCCGGCCACGGTGCGTTTAGTCTAGCAGACTGTGGGGACACTTTATTATAGTCCCGCGGTGCCAGCCATTCATCCGGCTCGGTTGAAAGCGATATAAACGCTGATGAATATTGAACAATGTTAACATCGTGTTTGAGTTTAATTAAGGGGATGCATCATCGTGTCAGTTTAAAAGTATTGGTAAAATTGAATTTTTGTTAAGCAAAATGAAAACATCTTCTTCGGACATATTTCAATTTTTTATAATTATTTCTGTTTTGCATATAAATTAAGAATAAGTTTCAAGAAAGTTGAATGCACCTTTTATTTCTTGTTGCTCGTTCGATTTTCTTCGATGATCGTTTGATGGATTAGGAGGAACGGGTTCCACGTTCCTCGGACGAGAAAGCAAAATGGCGTTTCCCAGACGTTGCTCAACATCAAGATAATAATTTTTCATTTTCCTGGCTCGACAAGTCGTCCGGCTTTTCCGCCGCGGTCTCCTTTGTCTCGTCACGTTGGTTAATTTGCATTTAACGAACGGTGAAACCGATCGTTTCCCTGACGATCACGGAAACATCCCTCATAGTACTGTTCGCCAGTGTCCCACGGCTGTTAATACGAGTCTTGTTGGATCGACTCGAATGAGATCGGGCTTGATCGATCGCTGTGCTTGATCTAGAAAGATCATACACTCGGAAGTGTAGACGAAAGTTGTGGTTGTGGAAGAAACGCAGCTAATGAACGTTCAATAAAATGACATATAAAACACTTTACACAACATAGTATTATTAAAAACAATCCCCTTTTCATACTCGTACTGTCGACTGAAGCAGATCATTTTTATTTTACAGAAACTTCGCAGCCTGGCGATCGGAGAACGAGCGACTCGAAAAGGAATAATGGCGGCGGCTACGGTTTCCGGGGCGTTCAACTCTCGGCTAACGCGAATTTCCGGCGCGCAGCAGAGGCGCGAAACTGCGCTAACTGTACGCGGCGTACCTTTTCTCGAGGGTGTATCGTTGCATTCGTTGCACACAGGTGCAACGACGCGCTGGCAAGGCCATCGTCAAGGATACCGTAGCCACGAGGTAGTTAGAACTGGATACAGCGGCGTGCCGGCCGCCCATTTTGCGATTTACTGCGGCTGTCGAAACGATCCTCGCTCCAATGTTGTTCCCTCTTCAGCAACACACGGGCCTCGCGTCGCGCTAGTTGGACTACATATCGATGCTTTTTTTCGACGGTGGTATGTATCTATTTTGTTCTTCCTACTTTCTTGAAATATATGTTGGTTCGGAAAGTCATTTAGTTTTCTCACGGGAAAATGAAAGCTAATTTTTATCGTATGGAATCAGTTTCATGACATTTTGTTCAAAATGCAATTTGCACATCCTCTCCTTCAGCAGCACACAATTTTTTAAATATTTTCAAAAGCCATAATTGCATAAAGATTCGTAGTCTGGTAATAAAAAAAACGAAATTACTTTTAGAATGACCTAACATGAAGATGTTAATTCGAACGTTACCGAGAACTTTGAAATTGAGATTATCCTGATTTTTTGAAAAAAGAAAAGCTCGCTCACTCTTGTTCCACATTTTTTTTCAACCGGTCGGAGATATGTATTAGCGGGATCGCGCGAGCTGGTTTTATCGAGAACGGGCCGTGATTAGCGGATGATCTATTATCTCGATACTCCCGAGTACGTTTGAACTTCAGGATCGCTCGTAAAAAATTGGGAAACTGGTTTCGCTGAATGTTTAGAGACTCGAGGAATTTTCTGGTGCATCCGTTACGGCCGGCTGCAGTTTTGGAATTGCATAAAATTGAATTGTTGTTTAATAATAGTAATTGAATAGACAGTATTTCTTTGCGTAACGACCAATTGCAATTGCAAGCTAGGTAGAACTATCCAAGACTGAATTTACTGTTCTATAATTTCCTCTAAAAATCGCGTAATCCTCCTGCAGCTTTGATCGCAAAGAACGGATCGGTAAACTATACTTTTCCGTAATTAACACGTGTCTAATAATTTCTTATCGGAATCTCCAAGAGCAATCCCCCCGGTTTTTCTAATTCGCGTTTATTCCTTAAGGGAGATCGTGGAACACGAATTGAAAATATCCTAAATAATCGAAATGATCGAAGCTCGCAGGATAAAATAGTGGGGTCCTTATTTGTACACTTAGCGCCGTCCGGATCGTTTTTATGGGGGCGAGAGCATGGTTAAACTCGTCGATGATCCCGGCAACGGGATACTTGAAAACACTTAATTTGCTTCTTGTTAAACGCGCCAGGACGACCGTGGAAAAATGGAGAACTGGTTTCGCTGAATACTTTGTGGTGCGGGCTGTATCCTTGAGCCCCAGGAATTTTACTCCAAGGATCATTGAATTCGAAAGGATCTGACGCGTTCAAATTCGATAATCGTCACCGGTGGTATCCTTTAATCGATTCTATTTTACGGCGCTCGAATGGACTACTTTTTTGCCGGGAACAGATATTTATTACCTGGCGCATGGTTTTTTATCGCTCCGGAAGCTTGATTAACTCCTGGATGATCTATCAACCGAATGCTCGGATCGATTTCATTTGCTTCTTGTCGAACACCGGCCCGGGGAAAAATGTGGAACTGGTTCTGCTGAATACTCGAGGAATTTTCCGCGTGCAGAGGATATTGAATTCGATAGGCTAGCGATGAGCTCGAGTCGCTCTCAATCAATCGTCTTCGAGAACAATTGGAAACAATCTGGCGCAATAAAATTCCTAATACAGAAAATCCAAAGGTTATTTTATGAGAATCTGTGAAATAATTAGTGAAGGATTCGAACGGAAGATTTTTCAATATCGAACTCGATAGGGTAGTGACGGGCTCGAGTCGCTCTTGAACAATTATCTTCTAGAACAATCGGAAGTTCCGAATAAATGTTAAAATTATTTCAACTGAAGAACCACTGGCACGAAGTATTCTCGAATGGGCGGGAGTGGAATTAAATGCAAAAGGAGATAAACAAAGGAGACGTGGATCGCATAATCGCGGGGGCGGGCAACCTGTGTCTCATCGGATTCGCTAGATCGATAAAGTCGTCATCCTCTACAGGCTCGTTCAAAATCAGCCTAACAAACAAACTTTTTCGGAATACTTTCATTTAAAAATTGCACCCACTCGTTTCTGTCATAAATCTGCGGTCTGGCTGTCCGACATTCTTAGATTTCTGCACACTTTTAAATTCAGAACACTCCAATTTCGGCGAGACCTTTCGAAAGCCTCATACATAATCCGAGATCGTGCGATAAATTCCCAAGGATAGGAGACAATGCTTGTTGTTTTTTACGGCGAAGGTCGTTCCGCTTTTTCGGTGGACCCGCCGACGCGGCTAGTCCTTAAAATGACTACAGTGACTATCGAGTGGGTTGACACGCTGTGGGCAGCGAAGCGAGCGGCTGCCCACGCTCGATTTGTAAAAGTAAAAGTGTACGGCCGGTGTGCTGTGCAATTCTACGTATTCGAGGCAAGATTTTCCGTGTGTGGTCAGAATAGAGGCTGATTCAATCGATCTTGAGCCTCGCGAGTAGTATTACAATGGCTGGGGTTAGGTCATCGGAAAGAACAAAGGAAAACTGCGGCGGGAAGTACTGATTAAAAAGTACCATTTTTAGAACCGTTCTCAGATTACTTTTTCAAGAACATATAAGACAATTGTTAGGATTATTTTCTACCCATTTTGTGATTATTTTTTGGACTGCTTAATTAAAACAGATCGACGGAAATAATGTTGAACAACCGAATCGATGACGAAAAATGCTAGCTCAATCATCTCGATCAATGTTTTCGTAAACCTATTTCGGTGTTCCGCCGATCGGCTGATATCGATGCCGATTTCAGCATTTCGCGAGCGTTAAACGGCTCATCCATATTCGCCAATCAACGTCGCGAAATCTTTGGTCGAGGGAAGAACGAGCCACGCCGAGCCGAGGCGAAGTCGGTCAGACGTTCTTTCGAAATCGATAACTTTCCCTGGCTCATCCAAAACCGGTGGACCAGCCACGCACGTCCTCCAAACTTTCCACACCCTGACGTAATCGACCTCGCGAAATTTCGTGATCGCTACGTAATCGGCGAACTTTCAAAAAATTTCTTCAGGGAATATACCCCCGTTAAAAAGTGTTCAGAGCATCAGTCGAATTTTCAAAACATTTCTTGATATTCCTCTTTCGATTCTTGAAAATGTTACTACAGAATACGGTCTTCTTAAAAAAGAAAAAATGGGGAGCAGCCGGGAGCGGTATTTCGCCGGCGAATTCTCTCACGGTGTACAGGCCATTAGCGAGAGAGAATGATTCGGTTCCACTCTCCACCCTCGACGTTGCAGAGAGAATCGGTTAGGTTCGTTCGGTACGTGTTTCGCGTGGAAATACAAATGGCGGCGAGAGAGCCGGCCCACCGTGCTATAGAACCACACTATAGCGAGATACGGGTGCCGTTAATGAGCAACGCAACCGAGCCAGTTATTTCGCATGCATGTGCGAATATCCGACTCGGCTTCGGCCGCGCGTCGAATCGGAGGTTTGCGAAACTCTGGAGAAGAGCATCCTACGGTCACTACGCTCGCGTGATCCGCTGCCATTTTGGCCATTACGAGGAATCGTTGCGAAACGAACCGGCGATGCTCGGCCAGAGCCGATCGGCGACTTCGATCGTTCAAATAATCAATTTCCACGGAATCGAGGTAATTTGGTTCGTAAACCGGAACTAGAAAGTAACGATTTTTGTGGGTTTCATGTTATTGCATTCTAAAAATTCTGATAAAATCTGACGATATATGTGAGTACCATTTTAACCCCTTGCCACAACAGTTTCTTTACAGTCAGTGATTCCTGTATCCCCAAAAATGCCGTAGAAGAGAAACGAAAATTTATATTTTTTGTATGGCTATATTTTAGACCTTAAAAATTGATTGCGACCGAATCAAATTTTATTACATCTAAAAGAAAGGCGGAACATTCATATTCGTTAGACTTTGTTCAAATCTTCATCACGAGTCTGATTGGTTAAAATACGGCAAGAGGTTGAAGCACTTTAGAAATACCAAAAAATGTTACTTCAAGCGAATGCACTATAATTTCCGGTTACTTGAAAATGTGTTCCAGTGGCACGAACGATTAAGATTCGCGTTTTGGATACATTTTAAGCGAGTCCGTAGCGGAAACGTTTCCTTTTCTATGATAAATGGCCCCGAAAGCCATTCTCGTTACATCGATCGCTGCGAGACGAGAGATTTTCTTGCTGGCCGACAAAAAGGTACCATTTCCCCGGGAGAGGAACCTACAAATTGCCGGCAGTCACGCAAAAAACGAACGACAGATTAATGAAAGAGGCAGGGACCGTTCTTGAGAAGTGCAGCTGCCCCGGAGTGCATAAGCGCTCGACCGCTGCGAAATGGTCATCGCCGAGTCTCCGTTACGTAACGGGCAACTGGATCGACTCGCGGAAATGGCTGCATGAGAACCGTTTACGTAAGCGACCGAAATGTTGGCCCGGCTTTGCCGTATTTGGCCCGCGTTTCGACCCGGTGCCATTATTAATTCCACCGCGTCCCGTTATCTCATACTTGCTCTGTACACCGCTGTTCGCCAATTATCAGAATAGCAATACCTAAAAATTCTAAGAAGCAGGAGACACAGAAATTTCATTCTAAATTTAATAATTTCAATAAATTAAAAATGGCACATATAGTCTTCTAAATGGCATTACTTAATTTAATATTAATAACACTATTTAATTTTGTTGTAATCCGAGTCTTTAAACATTGGTTTCACACTATGTTTTATTATAATACAGAGTGAAGATTAATTTTCCAGCTGTCTGATTGTGCAGAGACTAAAAACGATACTCAATCACACACATGCACTCATCAGGTGTTGGCACAAACGACCTGTACAGAAGATAACAGTTCGACTCTTACTTATCGACAGGCTTGCCGTTATTACAGTCAACAAATTTAACTATTAATGATACTATTTAGTCTTCATGAATTTCCAGAAACTCGTGTACAAAATATCCAGCGATCGGAGCTAAAGGAAATCGAGTTGAAACGAAGGGTGACTGAAGATGGTCGACCACAGGACGAATAAACAAACGGAAAGTTTATCTTGGATGGAAGCAGGATCGTGGATTTTTCGCGTGAGAACGATGCACCCAGAAGTGAGATATCCCTAGCACGGCGGATGAGTCATCCCGCATTGTCCATTATAATGATTATGGACAGCTCTCGACGGTGGCCGATGCGATAGGTGATTCGAAAGGCCGCATCGCACGGCAACGACGAAAGTACCGACACGCCGCGAGGTTGTTTAATTTACGATTCGCATGAGCGTGTTCGTATATAAAGCTAGCCATCGTCCAGGATGTGTCCGGGCTGCCCACAGTTCTCTCCCTCGAGACGCCCACCACGATCTCGAGGGATCGTAGAGGTCAAAGACACTGTTGCTCACCTTCCTCAACCTTGTCCCGGGCCTAGTCGGGCCGCGCGGCGCAAGTTTCTTCCTTCCCGGGACAAATTGTTCCCATCGGCATACCAGCCCTTAAATTATGCAGACCCGACTTAACCGTCGCCATTTACTCTCGAGGGAGTCGGGACCTTTCACTTGACCATACAGTTGCCGTACCCCCCTATTCCACTGGATTTCTTCTTTCTGACCCCAAGCAAGCGTAATTATTTTCGCCGTGTGTGTGCCATTTTACTGCATTTTGCTACTTTCGACGCGGTGATGCTTCATTGATTCTAATCGCGTGCGCCATTTTCAAGTACGTTATCCGTGGGCGTACAGCCGGTGCACAAAGTATTCGCACACCTTTCAGGAACGAATAACATTTTCAAAATTGGACCCAACAGCTTGAGTTTTCTCGAGATGTTACAACGATTGGTTTTCGCGCCAATCTGTAAATAATTTTCTGTGTTTAATTGCTATATATCATTCCAGGACCTTTCTGAGATACCTTACCATACATGGAATAACCAAAATGTTCTGAAGAATTTGGTGAGATGACATTTATGCAATGATGGACCTCTATCCCTTGAGTGGCACAGTATTTACTCGGATTACAAAGTATCATACTAGGATCTTTCTGAAATTCTGTGTGCATTTCCCGAGATTCCTTCGTGTACATAAAACAATGAAAATGTTCTGAAGAATTTAAAGAAATGATATTTGCAATGATCGTGCAACACGGTAGAGAAAGTTGGCGTACCGAAATGTCGGGGCCACGAGAGACCCCGGTACACGATTTGAGGGTTGAGGAAATACTTGTGATTGGGAGAAGAAAGAAGTCGAGGAACTGTGGATCAATCGAACAATACAAAGTGTATGGGGTGTGCTCCTGATGCGGCCGTTGATTATCTGCAAATGGCAGGAACCAGCGAAGCGGTCCGTTAAGGACACGAGCACGCGTTTGCATGGCGGTCTGCATGTATCGCTGACATGAGGCGTAGCAGAGCCCAGGCTAGCAGAGTGCAGAGCTAACGCTCGTAAGAAGAAGGCCGTAAGTCCGGTCACATAACGGTCCAGTTATGGTATGGCGAGGAAGAGATCTCTCGCCTCGAACACACGATTCCCTCGTTACACACGGAGAGCCTATTCCATCCACCACCAACACTATCTCCTCTACACCATCGTCGTTATTCCTCCTCTTTCATCTGTCTCATGTACGACTCATCTATCGCGTGTGCGTTCGCGCCTCTGATCCGTGGAATGGAATAAGAAAAATCAATCGACTCGAATGAAAAAGGAAGTGCAGTTCCCTCGGACTGCATTGCGATGTACACCCCTCTTAATGCGTGCAAGAAGAATGGGCGAGACGAATGCTTTGTTGAGCGTACAAGGACTGTTCGTTAATTAATTACAAGAATGGTCGTATCGAGCTGCGTTCGAAATGATAGTACTGTTAAGCTGCATAACGAATGCAGTCCCTTTGAAAAATGTTTTTTCTTTGTCGGAATGAAAAGAAATAGTTTGTCGCATTTATGAGAACGATACTGAACAAAAGAAATTGTCTTATTGAACGGCATAATGAAAATGCTCCCGAATATTTCAGTCTCTGAGAACCTGGTAGACAATACCCGAGTCTCCGTGGCGGAAGAAAGTATCGTGCTTTCGGAGAGGAGACCTTGAACTTCATGTTTAATGACTTAGAGGATCATTAACCAGAGTCTCTAGAGATTGTTGAACGCATTGTGCCGCGAGTACTTGGACGTCTTCAAGACTTTAGAGCGAAGAAAAGTGGTTGGATTCGAAGGAACAGGGTTTGAACTTGATTGTTAATAACTTCATGAGATTTCAGTGATTTTCAAATATATCAGTCTGCGAAAATTTGAAAAATAGCAGAAAATGGGAGCTAGTATTAGCAAGATACTAATTGTGTGGTGGTGTCGGCGCACAGGTTCGATCAATAATATAAAACAAGCAATTTTGCAATTAATAAACTCCCAACGTTTCGATCCTAATGTGGATCGTTTTCAAGAGAACAAAATTTTTGCGTTTGCTGTAAAACTGAGTCCAGTACAATTTTCCAAACGTAATTTTTTCTTTTAAAGCAAACGCAAAAATTTTCTTCTCTTGAAAATGATCCACATCGTGATTGAAACGTTGGGAGTTAATTAATTGCAAAATTGCTCGTTTTATATTATTGATCGAACCTGTGCGCCGACACCACCACACAATTATTATTAAATTTCTACGATCGAGAAATTGAATTTATAGTATTAACAAGAGTAGACTTTGGCCTTGGCGTCTACCTTGAAAGTATCGTCTCGCAGAAATTACTACCACAGATTTCTCATCCCAATTTACGTTAGGATCGCTTACTGCTCTATACTTTGAAATTTCATTCGGAGCAGACAAAGGCCGGCCCAATTATCCCTGATAAATCAGAATTAGCCCCCATAAAGCGGCATAATTCGCTAAAACTGCTATCGATATTATCATCCTGATCTATACCGTGCTATACCATGATCGTCCGTGTCTAGATCGCAGAATTTGCGCAATTATCGAGTCGGCTACCTAACAGGCTGAACAAAGCGGTGCCGAAGACACGCCTACCAGCGGGAAAACATCGTAGAATCAATCTGGCAATTTCGTCTCATTAATCAAACTAATGGGTTATTATGCATGCCCGATTCGCTTATGGTTACCGCAGGGGCCTGTGTACTCCGAGGCAGTCTACGCGTGGTAGATTACAAGTTGCCAGGTTGTCGCGACTCTCGCGCATGGTGGTGGGAAGACGAACACATTATTCCTTTATTTTTTCCGATCGAACACCATGGGTACTTACCAGCTCGGTGGGCATGGTGTTGCAAGACCTCAGGGGCAGGTTGTAAGTTATAGGGGTGGGCTGGCTCCTGTACTCCTGCAGGCAGGAGCTGTTCTTCGACAGACCCCGTGGATACACCAACCCATGGAAATCCGTGTTGCCCTCGGTCGAGATGTGTACGATTATCGACTCACTCGCGCACTCGATCTGCACTGTGCTCGCTATCGCTGCGGTTGCTGCAACAGATAAAACGAAAATGCGTCAGCGATTTTTGGAAATTCATTGCACAACTTTCGATTGAGATTCATCGTTAGAAAATATGAAATACTGGTCCTGAACAGACCTGGTTACGAAAGAACTAACTTTCCATTTTTAGTTTTATTTTAAGAAATAGTACCCTTGAACTGGATAAAATAATTATTTGCTGAGTCTAGACAACATTCGAATGGCTACGCGATGTCATTGACACACTGGGTCTAAATGGACCCGGGCCCCACCATCCAAGTGGTAAGAGACAAACTAACGATTCATTTTTATTTCTATTTTAAGAAACGGTACCTTTGAGCTGGATAAATAAATTATTTGTTGAAACAGGTGAAAATTGGTCCTTTCGAGAAGGGTATAACAGAAGAATGCTAGAGGACTGACGTAATCTGAAAAAATCGATGATCCAATTTCCAATGAATCGCTAACAAGAATCGAAGCCACACCTCGTCCACTAACGAGACACGCTCCTCGAGTACCGATGACTTATCAATTGAAACATTAAAGACGTCACGATGTACTCAGCTAACTGTAAACCGGCTGATGAAGTTCGCTCGTGATGAAGTCTCGAAATCATTGCCGAGAGTGTGAATGACATAACGGTACCCTTTCGTTGATCAATTATAACCAGTATCGCACTTTGATTCGCACGATCGTGCGATACACCGTCCCATTAGGTTCATCGAGACCTATCGGACTGCTGAAATTTATCGTTAATCATGCTGTCCACGCTTTCCACCGATAGTTTCGGGGTCGGTGAACCGCCCGCCATTTCCTAACCAGAAAGAAAGCAGCTCATTCTGAAAATCACGATAGTGCTGAACCTCGTGTTAAAACAACCGAATCGAGAACATGGAAAACATTTTATTCCTCTAGAATTCTGAATTTATTATGCTGAAAATATTAAAAGTTCCAAAATTTTAAAGCTTCATGCGCGGATATTTAAGTGCCACGATCAGAGGCACATTGTTATTCTATATTTCATTGAATTTCATATGGTTGGCCAAAGGATGAATTTCTCTGTGAATTTATCAATATAATAAATAAATTCAAAGCATTCCATCGAGGAGCTCGATGAAATAGAATTCTGAAAAACTGCTCGTCGGTTGCAGAACCGGATAAAAATCGATTGTGGGTTTTTCAACGATTCCGCAGCTCGTTTAGAGTTCGTTCGCCCTGTTCAAGCCAAAGTCTCCGTAGAAAATCACGAAGATCGCTGAACGACGTTTTTGCGTGATCCCGCGTGGAAGTCGACGATGAACACGCACTATTACGTGATCGTTCGTTCACGGTTCATTAAAACGTTCTGCTGAGCGATCGCCAATCGAAAAAACCGATCGAGCAAAACCAAAAACTCGAGACCGTCCCTGCTCACCCCCTCCCACTGATGCTAACTGTTATTTTTTCTCTACCTACGGGATCGGTTGTGAAAAGGAGGAAACTGTACCGTTTTCGATATAGCGAGAGAAAAAACAACCGCAATTCGATTGTTCATTCGGTGACCTGCCACCAATTAGACGCTCGGGTGCGTTCACCCTAATCAAATCGCGTACCGGTACTTAATCCCCCTTCCCGATGTTAATTACGCTCGTCATTACCGCGATCGGTGCCAGACGTGTGGAAACTTTACTCCAAATAAGCTGGAGAAATTTCCATTTCAAATAAGATCGAAATTGCTCGCATCGTATCCTTCAACATTTTTCTTTTCAAGGTGACGGGAAGGTAACTGTATTTCAAATTGGTTCATTGAAGTTAAGTAATTATCCTCCTGGAATTGTTCTCAAATTGTTACTGATCTAGCAAACGCATTAATTAAGAAACTATTCTCCATTCATGACCATTAATGTCTAAAAGATCTTGTGTATCTATGACGAACATTAATGAAATTCCAACCACAATATAATCATAATTGTTAAGAAAAGAAAATTTCTAACGTTTCTTGTAAAACATACAATTCGCAGTTTACATACCATCGAAGGGAAGAATCATATTTGTTTGATCTTGAAAAGGAAAATTTGATGAGACTCGTTCATGGAGATTATGTGGAGACCGAGATCTTTAGATACGTCTTCGTTGTAATTGTCGCAGCTCTCTCGATTACGAAATGACGTGAACGGTAATTGTCAGCCTAGCGGCCGCGAATTAAGACTGGATTCCGTCGCTTGGTGTAGCTCGCGTGCAATTAATTCGCCTGCTTAACGGCGGGGCTCGTTTAGGTAGACGATCCCTGACGAGCTCGACGAGCCAAATGACAATGATCATCGTCGCTTTAGCATTACCGTCGACGGGAAGACAGACAATGATGAGAGAGTCGTGAACTTGACTCCCCGTGGCGTCCTCGGTTTTCTCCCGGACCGAATCTAGTCTCGTTCGATCGATGACTGTACGAACATATGTCGCCATTCACTACTATTATAATTCTTCATTGGTTTCATAGTGTCATTCATAGAATTAAAATTTGTTCAAAACTTACTTAAAAATACTCTATATGTAGTTGAATTTCAATTTTTAATTTGCTTCAATATCGAACTGAACAGAATTACTGTTCAGCATTGAGATGTTGACAGACTAAAAATTGAAGCACTTGTTGATAAAATTGTCAGTATTTTAATTCAATTGGAGGTTAAGGTGAGATTCTTCGGAAACAGGAATTTGCATAAGAATGTGATGGCGTTATAATCAAAACAAGAAGGTGTAGCATCAGGGCATTAGCTACGGTGGAGATTTGAATGCTTGGAATTGTCGTCTGTCACGTTGGAGACTTCAATGCATGGTAATACACGACTGTCGCATTAGAGATTTCAATGCTGGATGACACGGGACTGTTGCATCGGGGATTTCAATGCGTGGCGTCGTAGCACTGTCGCATCGAACGGTGACTTCGACGCCTGCTAAATTAGCGTTCACGTATATTATAAACTAATCTTCTTCTTTTTTGTTTACAGCCCTCGACATCCTCTCAACATGATCCGTCACAGAGTAAAATATTCAATATTTTCCTAAGTCCAAATTACGTTAATATGCAAAGGATTAATTTATCAAAAGAAAAAGTATTAAGGAGATTTCGTATGATTTCAAATGTAATGACGAAAATAAAAATTAACTGGTGCTCATAAAACGCTGAACCACTGAAATGATCACTCAGATACCTTCAGCTATTAACTGGAAATGAACTGTAAAATGATCCCCGAGCCAAAAAAGGTGAACAGTGACAAAGATCGAAATTAAAGCGCGTCGATCAGCGATCGGAAACTGCGGATCAAAGGAGATCGGTCGGTAATTAGGCTCGCCGTGATTGGCACACCTTTGGCGACATTTCAGGTGGACAACCCTTTCCCGGACATTATTCGCAAGCGATACGAAACGTTTCCCTTGCAGAAGAATCATCGTTCCGGAGAAGAGAGGGAAGCAATTAGCCGCACGCGAGAATCCATCGTGCCAGCGATTGGCTCACGATCGGTTCTTTCTCGGCGGAAGTATCGGCGTCAGAGCTCGAAATAAAAAGGGAAAAAAGGAGAAAAAACACCGTAGGGAACGGGAGGAGACTCGCGTCTTACGGGGTCGTTGCCCGGCGATCATCTTCTTCTTTCTCCCTCTCTTCACGCTTCCATAGAGGCGCGTTTCGGGTTTTTCAACGGCGTACCCCCGTAGCGGATCCATGGACGAGGAACACGGGAAAAACGTTCTCGCGGACCTTCACCTCTTTCCTGGTACCGCGGTTCCAGTAAACGCCACTTTTATGGGGATCTGAGGAATCGCTGCTGGCTCCACTCGAGCAAAAACCGTAGGATTCCATTTATCCGAACGACAACCAGATTTATTTCGACGATCCGTCAGTGGGATGCGAATTTCATGCATCCTCGAATAAAATGAACACTCGGGACGCGACAAAAAATGCAACATTGCGCAGAAGACGCTGGAGGAATTTTAAAATGTCTACACATGAGCGATGAAGTACCAGATGATTGCAAAAGTTCGTGTCCGACGTGAAAATAGTGGTTAAAATATATATATGAGAAATTCAACAATTTGTATCGTACATAAAGCTTCGTTAAAAAAATCAATAATAATGTACGATAATCCCTGGTGCTACAATTCATTATTTTATTACAACCTTCTAGAAGGAAGAACAAAATGCTTTATTCTCCTACTTTATAATTTCACATTAATTTTTGTTGTAACTGCATAAAATTTGCAGTCTAATAAAATTGTCTGTACGAAGAGGAATCTCTCAGTTTTGGAATTGGAAGTGATTCTCACAGAAAGTGTTCAATAATGTATGACTCGTAAGAGGTTCGCAGAAATTTCGTTCATTTATGGCAAGATTCGCGGAAGATGGAGCGCGTTAGGTGTCCGCTTCCTCGAATCGGCGTTCGCGAGGTTGAAGAACCAGGATTCGCGGAAAAAGGTTTCTTTTTCGCGCCAGCCACGTTTCCTTCTGTTGGTTGTCGGCGCGGCGATAGAGAAGGAAAGAGCAGTCTCGAACCGGAAACCGAGTGGTTCGCGTGTCGTTTGCAAATCGTGGCCTCGGGTACACGCCTTTGTTTCACCCCGTGCAAAACCCATGACTCGATGACTCAGGTGTGTAGAGGAAGCGACACACAGTGCCTGGTGATCTCCTCGAGGAAGGAGAAAGGGAAATCGAACGTGTCTGTAAAAACGGTTTTTTGGATCGTTTCACTTGTAACGAGCTGTACACAGAGACACAGAGAGAAAGAGAGGCAGACACTGCGGTGCTCATGGAAGCGGACCCTAAGGTCAAGTACCCTTCGACTTCCGGCGTGACTTACGCCCGGCCGCACGTGGCTACGATTTAACCCGCGAATTCCACTCTCAGGGAAGAGGATTCCTAGACAGGGAACGTGGAAACGTGGAAACGAACTCTTACTAGGTATTTATGCACGATCCCTGAGGAGTCCTCTTCCCCGAAGCGAGTACAGTGCAGTAAAAAAGTATTCGAACACTGAACTTTCCGAGAAACTTTCGATATTTGAACCGAGGCTTCGATCAAAAATGTATCCTCTGTTTTTCACCTGCGGGATCGTGCACAAATAGCTCAGAGGAACAATGAAACATATTCTGCCAAAGTAGAGACTCCCAGCTTTAAAATGAGTCCAAATTTATTATTATACCATTTTTTAACGAAATTATCATAGTTTAAATATTGGCTTTAATATGCTTCTGATAAGAAGTAGAGTAATGTAATGATGAGGAGTGTCTGTAAGATTCATTATATACATAAGAGGCATTAATTCTGTCGAATATTCTTGTAATAAATGATAAGTCAAAATTAGTGTCGTTCGCATATGGTTGCGATTACGGTCACGAATGCTGGCAAGATCGGTGAAGGAACATTTGACCGAGCCGAGGATCGAAAAGCTGCCGCACCGGGACGCACAGTTATGCAATAGCTCTGTGCGGCTTCCGTGCGTGAGATTTTAATGCACCGTGATGAACACGAGCCGCATAATACATCGGCGACGTAACCGATCTACGCCACGCGACTTCCTGTCACCGTCACGAATCCACTCCATCGATTATATAGAAAACATTCCGTTCCTCTAATCTCATGCTATCCTTGAAAATGAACAGTGAATTAAATCTCATTCTATCAACGACGTTCTCCTTTGCTAGCTTTCATTAGTTCCTTATGCAATTCCTGGTATCGGGCGTTATGGATCATTACCACATAGCCATTATTTTTAATCGAAGTTTACATACTGTTGCACATGTTAAAATGAAATTTTCATGCACTCCTGGAACTTATAAAACGTTCCAGGCCAGTCGCTTTTAATTAACGATACTTTCAGCATTAAATACTTAAATTCCCACTACACTTAATTTCTTCAAAACATCTATAGTTACTTCGACTGTGTGTGACCGGTACTTCCAATATTAAACATTCAAATTATTCAAAATTTTACGAAAAATTAGAATCACGCAAGATTCTTGTAGATAGACATTCCTGTCATTTTCTCAAAACATTTACAGGTACTTTGCATAATTGGTACTACCGAGCACATTCCTACAATTTTTCTCTCTGATCATACAGTGGGTGTACAGAAGATCTACAAAACATACATATATTTTAAATTTTCATCCAAGGTGGTAATAAAAAAATAAAAGAAATGCTTTTTTTATTTTTGCATGCAACCTTGTAAATTGTAATTTTTGGAAAATCTCTCTCGCAGATCATTTAGTAAACCAATGCTTCTAATTGATGATAAAAAATCAGGTCGTTCAGTACAATTATAAAAAAGTTATTCTATTTTAAAAGATGTACGAACACTTTGTACACCCGCTGTAGTTAATTTCAGCGTTCCGCAGTACCAACCTTGACTCCTCGAGTTCCCTCGAGGATCAGCAATAAAATAATTCCGCAGAGTTTCGAGGATTCGCGGATTCATTAATCTATCAGCGAGTAAAGGCTGTATCATTCAGATTATGAACTGCGAATCCCATGAAACGGCGACGATTCGCCGAGCCGCGTTTCTTATCCGACAATAAAGCTACGAATGCAGCTACAAAAAGGAAAAAATCTCGAGTTTCGCGGTAGCCTGAGCGGAAAGGAATTCGCGCGGACTCATCGGGCCTCGCGCAGGTGAATCGTTCTAAAGCTGGGAAGCTTAGTCACCGTTCCAGGATAGAACTCTTTAAGCAATTTTTCCCCGCTGCGCAATCTCTAATTCACCTCGCGAAGCCGGAGAGGCTGAACACCTGGCCCTGATTGCAGACCATCTTCCAACTGGAAACGGGTTAACGAGCCCGAAATTCAGTAACGAGCCCGATTAGCATAATCGCCGGACCGCGTCTCGCCGCGGTCTCTCCGTCGTTGCGAAATTACCGCCGCCACGGTTTTTGATTGTTTCCATTCGTTTTCGGTGAGGAAATGCCCGGCGGGCGAGCATTTGCATATCGCGACGCGGTCACGCAAGTCCTTGAAGCATTTTCTACCATTTTAATCGTTGAAAAGTGTGTCTCAAATTAGCTGCTTCTAAAATCACTTTTTTGCGGCTGCATGAGCGGTTCCCTGTTTTGTTATTCATTGAATGATCGGAAAAACTCATACTCGATTTTCTTGACTTTATTTCAGAATTTCCTACTGACGCACGGAGTAAATTGACTGTCAAGGAATAAAGAGTAGCTACAAGGAAAGCGACGCCGAATTAACAGTGGTTATAATTGATTTCGGTTCGGTGGCTGGACAAGGTCCCCGGAAACACGGTGGACAACGAGCAGCACGACCAGTGGAGCACAGGAATTCCGTTAGCCTCGGAAAAAACGTTTCCATTGACTTGCTCTGTACATTATAACTGTCATATTGCACGCGACCCGCGTCTGCATCCTGCGCGTCGTGGTCCCGCTAACAACCGGAAGTTCCTTGCAACGTTACTCGCCGATTAATACACACTCTACGCTCGTTTAAATCGACGCGAAAGTCGTATTCCCTCGATACCATCGAACCAGACTCGTGATAATTCAGTGGTACAGTGACTCCCATTAATATTCGCACACCCCTAAGACTTTTAAAGTAGTCGACCGTACGACTCTGCCACTATTATTTTCTTCTTCGAGGTATTTTTAAATATATAATATATAATAGATTACAATCAGGCGAATCTAAAACGGCAACGTTAATCTTCAAGGAACAGAAACGACGAATATATTTTTCCGTACAAAGCGGATGGGTATGCGTGTCGTTCCGGCCGAAGACGTTAAACAATGGTTTGATAATTCGCGTCGGCCACGCTGGAAATTACGAGCGTTCTCCGCGCAGTCTCGCCGAGACTCAGAACGTTTACCAGTCCCGATCGAATCGAATGCATTTTATAGCGTGCTCCATAATATTTACTGGTTCTCCGGTGAATCGAGAGGAGATCGGAATTGTATGGCGCTAATTACGAGTGCGTGCACGTTCCTCTTCGAGCAATTCATTTCAAGAATAATATGGTACTTTAGCCTGTTATATAAATGCGTCAAAATAACAATCAATTTCTGATGATAAAGAGTGTGAAATTAAATAATATTTTATTGTAGTATCTCGAATGCTGTCACAGCATGAATACATGAAAGACAATTCCAAGACAATTGAGGAAAGAGTAACACCTATATTTCCCAGAGGGAATTTGGTGAAACAAATGTGAAAGGAGAATGCAGAATTATTTATGTGATGTAGCTTAAATACCGAGGATTGTGGAGTATCATCGATGCACAAAGGGTTAACGAGTTCAACGTGTGTTACCTCGTACTATATTGCAGATTAGGCTCGTCTAAATCGCGGAGGAGTTATCGATTTCCAATCTGGTAAGCACACGATGCTTACCGATTCAATTAGTTTGCCCT
This sequence comes from Lasioglossum villosulum, assembly GCA_963971365.1. Classification (NCBI taxonomy): domain Eukaryota; kingdom Metazoa; phylum Arthropoda; class Insecta; order Hymenoptera; family Halictidae; genus Lasioglossum; species Lasioglossum villosulum. The sequence goes on along the minus strand of OZ020503.1, from coordinate 22,675,198 downwards.
CCCCGGGTAAGCGTAACTAAGTCTTCATTGTGTCCGATTAAATTGTTCACACTCGGCTGCTAATGAACGCGATAGGAACAGAAAACAGAGTGTTATATACGCTAACTCAGTTCCGCGGGTTTGCCGACATCCTTCCACGACATCCTCTTCCACTGTGCTAACCTGAACACGCGTATACATCCGAACCTTGAACATAACGATCAAACAGTATGATTCGCCTGTGATTTGCTATTATCTCCAGTGGATTGAATTTTCATGATTGGTAATTACAATTAAGATACACCATCTCGAGTATGGTCTCCTTGAGTTATACAGTGTACACCTGCTAATATTATTCATTGTTCTTCTACCAGCTATTCAGGATATCCTTCGCGAATTAGACTCCCTTGCAATGGAAAAAATAGGTTTCGCACTCCCCCGTTCCCAGGATTCGCTGTTTGGAAGCTTCTTTGGGGGAACTAGAAACCTAGATTTCATGAACCATATTCCTGGTTGCATGGAGTGGAAGCTTACAATGTTGCAAGAGTCTCTATAAAATCTTTTCTTAATCTCCTCGAATTTTTAAAAAACTATACCAAATGAACTATATTCTTGGTACTCCAATTTTTTCTTTAAAATATTCCAAGTCTCCATAAAATCCTTTAAAGGAAAATTAAAAACATTGCTATAAATTAGTATTTAATCTCACCGAATTTTTCAAACAATATCTAAACCAAATTAATTACACTTGTGGTTGTCCCATGTTTAGTATCTCCATTAAACATTCTAAAACAGATAAAAACTTCGGCAAATCATCGTGCACTACATTCCGACGAGAGTATCTTTTTTCTATTGTCGGATTTTATAACGAGGATAGAGGATGCAGTGTAGATTGCATTAGCTCTAGAATTTTTTGTCGATCACGAGAATCGACAGTGCGGACGCGTGATCGAGATGACGCTTAGGATCCACGGGGCTCCGAGATAGGTGTCCGGATCGAGATTACCATTCCACTTGCATAAGACGAACGTGTCCTGCGTTCGGAACGAGAAGAACCAGTCTCCACGGACATTGAAGCGTTTCAACCGACGGTGAACTCGTAAAGCACTCTGCACTACAAACCAGATGGAAAAAAACCGGCTGCGATCTGGATCATCCGGCATTCTAGATCATTCGTACCTCTGGGAGTCTCTTAGGTTAATCGATAGCCTGGAATGGTCACAGATTCAGTGCAACGTCAAAATTTAATTGAAAGACGAAAAATGCATTCCTGATTCGGACAATTTTTATTTTGCATAAAAATTCGCAGTCTGTACGTCTTCATAGGAAACTTTCAAGAAATTTAAAATTATGATTTGTAATTGTTTAAAAGCAACAGAGCAACTCCTACAAAATTTGTCGAGTACAAAAATGTTTCTATTAAACTGTGCTATCACCCAGGTCTTTTTCTGAACCTTCTGAAAGCCCAACGTCACCAGAGCAGCATGAAAGTTCCAGAGGTGAGCTCGGCTACCCTAATCTCGGAAGCAACAGGTAGAAGGCAAGGGCCAATGGCAGCGAGGTATGAAACAATCCTCGGTCTTTCCCGTGTTCCATCCACAATCCACGGTTATTAAAGGACCCCCTCCGAACAAAAGGGGGAATCTCGCGGAAGCGATTTCCACGGAGATTCCAACGAAATTGGTTGGATTGTGTTTCGCGATCGCAAGGTTCGTAGAACGGTGTCTATGACTCGACCGATTCCAGCACAGGGAAACACCGATTTCCCAGGAACGATTCCACTGGCGTGCCAGTGTAATCGTGCTGGCCTTGGAGAAAATTGGCAGATCCTCGATGCCCCGAGGATCGACGATCGGTAATCCTTAAGCTCCCTGCACACTTCTCCGAATCCTTACGACCCCGAGACTCCTCCCATGGAACGGCACCTTAATTCCAAACCGTATTAAAAAAAAAACAAGGAATAATCCCGAATTCGGAATTTCCAAAAATCATTTAATTTATGATAAAATTCACTTTAAGGTGGTGAAATCGACCATTGAAATTTTTTTTCTAATTATTCAACCAATTCTTATATGTATGTATAATTATTGTATGTTTCAAAGTTGCAGAGCATCAATTTTTGTCTGAAAACTCTTTCTTAGCTGACTTTCGCTGACAATAAAAATTCCATTTTTATAAAGCAACACATGCCAGCCATTTGAAATGTTCGGATTGGAAAGTGTTTTTACGAATGAAGCAGCGATATTTTCGCAAATCTGAACGAGAATTTATCGTAGGGCGTATTCTCGGAGTGGAAACGCGGCTTAACGATCGCAGGAAGGAACGACTGGTTGCACCAAGGTGCGGAATAGTAACGAAGATTACCGTAACTCTACCGTAAGAGGCTACCACCACGGTCATCGCGCTCAGAGCAAAGCCCGGACCGTTATGAATCGACATTATTTTTGCGAGCGCCGTCCGACGAAATCGCAACCGCTTTTACGGGCACTGGTATCTCGAAACGCTTTTCTCGTTTTAAATATTTAAATTCGCTTCTCCGGAACGACGTAGTTTGCGTGTAATTAACGGAGGGGACGAGCGAACACGCGAAAGGTGAACCGTTAACATTCGCGAGGATTTTAATGCTGCTGTACAGGGTGTGTAAAAAGTAATGGTCATCCGTTCTAGAGGTGAATATTTTTAAGAGAAACTTGCCGCAAAATTGTTTGTAACAAAGAAAAGTTTTGGTAAAGTTGTTTTTTAACTAAAACTGTTCTTGTTTGGAAGATGCCACATGTCGCGCACAAATTGAAAAACAAGCTGTTCAGCGTATCACGCGATATACCTGTAAAGGACGTTGTGCAAGCAAAAAATCGATGACAACACGTGCGACGGACCCATGAAAGCTGCGAGCGGACTACCCTTATAAATTTCGTTATTGACGACCGACGACAACAACAAAAGGACTTTCTTTGACAGTTTCCCCACTTCTATATCTGAAGTCCTTCCGACACACCCCTGTCCAATTAACAGTCGCTACATTTCCCCACCTTTAAGCATTCACGAAAAACCGAGGTGACAAACGCAGTACTATTTTGACCGTGGTCGGAGTAACTTGTTCCCGTTGGTTGTGACAATTTTTGAATGTGTTGTTTTGTGCTTCGTACTTATGAAGACGTATTCGTGCAAATGGCAGTTCTCGTTGATCCGCCGGAGTGACAGAAGATTCTGACAAATTTGTAAGTATCTACACTTGACATTAGTATTTTATAACCCGGGATTAATATTCTTATGTATAAATTTCTATGTATGTACAAATTTATTTGAATATCCCTTTAATTTCGTTTGTCTCGAGGCACGCACACGATCAAGTTCTGTTTCATCGACACGGTCGTGTGGACTGTGGTAGTAGGCTTTTGTCTATAAGTATAATTCTGCACAATTAAATTTTGCAATAACTATTTGTTCGCGACAAGTGGCTGCTTTCAAACTTTTTCTCGATGAGTAGGAGGTATTGATGTGATCAGAAACTTTAACAATAATTTTTTTCGTTATAAACAACTTTTGCGGCAAATTTATTTTACAATGTCCACCGATTCAGAGTATGACCATTACTTTTTATTCACCCTGTATTTACGCGTTCGCGATTCTTTTTGCCTAACTGGACCCGGTTCGGTCAGAAAACCGGCCAACGATCTCCACTGTCGACTCCGCTTCGAACAGCCGGAGAATTGTAAATACGTATCCATACGGTATACTAATTGATGGTTCTGTTAGCCGCGAATCCTCTATGAACGATGATTGAGCGATTTGTAAAATGTTAGGAGATTTAACGTCGCCAGTTGCTCAACCGTTATAGCGATTATGTGGGCTCGGTGGTTCTACCTGGTTGGTCTAATCTACGCTTACATGGATTTCATGCTAGCATACGGCTGCGAAATTAGATTATTCAAAAATTTTGATTAGATACACCTCTTTTCTGGGTTGCAGGATGTTTACGTTCAGTTAGAGATCATTAATTTACCTTGGATTTGTTTTGACATCAGTTACGACTTTACGAAGTCAAAACTATATATATATATATTTTGAAAAATTAAATCTGACCTTGATTTTTTGAACTGAAATTTGTAGGTCGCTAAAATTTTTAGAAATATTAAATACGTTCGGTAAGGTTCACGAATGAAAATTAGTATGTTTTTAAATCTAAAATCATATTTACAAAACGTCCTGTAAGTGCTTGTTCCAATTATAATTATTATTAAATTTCATTAATATCGGTGTTTTCGACATTGCTGAACATTTAGAGAGTAATGTAGCCGCATTAAAAACCGATATGAGACGAGTCATTTTCTACCAAATGAACTGCTAGATCGGCTGTCTGGACCAGTGTGGAGTGATCAGGACAGTGATCTAGGACACTTGACGCAGTCTGTAAAAATACAACCACCGTTTAAAATCCCGAATCTAGCAATCGGAACACCATCAAACTCGGGAGATCTCCGCGAGGCGGATGCTCCGTCATCGGAGCGTGCAGCGAGGCAAGGCTGCAAGGGATATCGCAGCATGCTGCGGTGTCTAGGGAAGAGGATCGGTTGGTTTTCGAGACGCGAAGAGATAACGAGGGCCAGGGCCGTTGCTGATGGACCGATACGTCGGTGGATAGGTGGATAGGCATCGGTTGTGGAGGAGCACGCGAGCAATCGGTGGCTTTGTGCGTGCGGAGGAGGATCCTCGGCCGATAACCAGCCGGTTAGCTTGCTAGCCGCTTCGAAAGTGGGTCGGACGTTTTTCATCTTCGCCGGCCGTGGCCATTGTTGTTGCCAGTTGCGGCCAGTTGCGTATCGTTGTGGCAACAACTGCAGCCAGTTCCTTAATTAGGGGATGCGCTTATCTTCCCTCGCCGATTAGATCGGTTCTGATCGAGAGGATCCAGACGAAACACCCGACGCGAAACGCTATAGCTCGTCCCTCCCTTCGGGGATCAACGAATATTCGATCCGTTGAGGTGATGTCTTATTCCCAATTTTTTGTGAATTCCGGAGAAGATTTTCTTTCTTGTTAGATTTTCTTTCTTGTTAGATTTTCTTTCTTGTTAGATTTTCTTTCTTGTTAGATTTTCTTTCTTGTTAGATTTTCTTTCTTGTTAGATTTTCTTTCTTGTTAGATTTTCTTTCTTGTTAGATTTTCTTTCTTGTTAGATTTTCTTTCTTGTTAGATTTTCTTTCTTGTTAGATTTTCTTTCTTGTTAGATTTTCTTTCTTGTTAGATTTTCTTTCTTGTTAGATTTTCTTTCTTGTTAGATTTTCTTTCTTGTTAGATTTTCTTTCTTGTTAGATTTTCTTTCTTGTTAGATTTTCTTTCTTGTTAGATTTTCTTTCTTGTTAGATTTTCTTTCTTGTTAGATTTTCTTTCTTGTTAGATTTTCTTTCTTGTTAGATTTTCTTTCTTGTTAGATTTTCTTTCTTGTTAGATTTTCTTTCTTGTTAGATTTTCTTTCTTGTTAGATTTTCTTTCTTGTTGTTCTTTCTTGTTGTTCTTTCTTGTTGGATTTTCTTCGATTTTCTTCGATTTTCTTCGATTTTCTTCGATTTTCTTCGATTTTCTTCGATTTTCTTCGATTTTCTTCGATTTTTCCTATTTGAATGGAGTAATTCTAGGTCAGAAGAAATGTTTAACCCTTTGCACTCGGTTGTCCCCTCTGAGGCACCACTAAAAATTGCTGTAACGTTGTTCAAAAAATATATATATTCTTTGCATTATTCAATATATCGATGCATAATCTATTACTAAACATTTAGGTGGTATACCAATTTCGTATCGATAAAATTTCAAAAATCATAGAGAATGGAAGTATTCTAGATCAGAAGAAAGTTTAATTTTCTAGTTAAAATAACTCCGAGTGCAAAGGATTAATTGTTAAAACCAGAACAGCCGAGCCCTCAACGCAATTGGCATACACTGCCTTACAATAATGACAAAATCGCATTCGTTTAGATTCCGTACCAGTTTTGTTTGAATATGTACTTCAATAGAAAAATTGACTAAAAAAAGTCTCGGAAAAGGATATTTATAATTTGAAAAGGTTAAGAATACAAATTATTAACGACAGGAAAGAAAAGTCTGTGTCTCCATGTTGAAATGAATGCAACTAGTTCGCAGCACGTGACTTGCAGGAGCTGAAATCTGAACTTGATGGTCCCACGGTGAGATTTGAAAGAAAACGCGACGAGGAAAGGAGGCAGCACGCACACACAGTATTCGCACCATAACTCCGGCACGACCTCTGATCCCCCATACGGTATCGAGGGAAGATAGTCGTCCCCTCTCCTGCACGTGGTAATTTCCCGATAATCGTTTTCGATAGCGCGTTTAATGCGTGGACTCGATAATAGCTAGGATAAGCCGTGCCTATGAAAACCGCTCTATATGTATAAACTATCATTATATTATACTTAAGACATCCTATTGGGTCGTTCGGTGTCCTTTTCGACAGATTACAGCAATTTCAACGGTTGATTAAGGCCGTATACACTTTGACAACGACCATTTCACGTTAAAAAGTACCATTTCTTTTTCCGTTTCAGCTGCAAACGATGATTGCACGCGGTTTCCACGTATGCGACGTATGGCCGCCGGTCATTTCTGAATTATAATAATCGTAGGACGTTTTTCCATTACCGATAGCATCGATCGAGGCCTTCCTCGACATAATCTCCCATGGCTACCGGCCATTATCGAAACGTTACTCGATCCTCGGCCTAGAAAATCGTCATCTATTTTTCTCTGCGCAAAAAGCATCGGTATCGAAGACTATGAATCCGCAGAATTTGTATGCGATCTAACAACAATTTCGTTACGACCATCTAATTTGTAGCATCGTAATCCTAATTCCCTGATTATCGAAACCCGTACCATAAAATTCGCAGGATTTTCGTTATCAACTAGATGCGCTCGTAAAACTCTACTTTCAGCAGCTAAATTCTTCGGTACTGAATATCCCCGTGTGCCTAACATCAACGCTATTCGCTCTTACTTAGATAAGTTCCTTGTTTTACTGCCTGTATCCTCTCGCAAGCAAACTGCGATCCATTAAACGGTTCTCGTTCTTTTTTGCCCAGTGGGATGATAAATTTCCGGTTTTAGTGCCTCTCCTATTCCCAGAGATCAGCGACGTTTCCGCAGATGTTTTATGACAAGATAAGACGAATGTCTGAAGTGTTCCAGTCCTATTAACGTTCGTGAACATTCGGAGAATCTTAACTATCTTCGGCAAACACAGCACCGTTAACTCCTACGAAAAGATTCGATCGAAAACTGAAAGTGGTTATTTAATGTTCTACAGCTGTTAATATTCGTGCAGCGGGTTACGTGTTAACCTTCGTCGCGGAGAAAAAACTTATTCTCTCAAACTAGAAGATGAATTTTCCAAATAAAAAAATTTCTGATAGCGGCTAAGACGGAGAACAGTGCAGCTCCCAGAAGGACGATCATCCTTCCGAAGGATCAACCCGCGGAATAGCATGTTCATCTTTCGCCGATAATTTCACGCGGTCAGACGCGGCTCGCGAGGCGTCCAGCTAACAAGGAACTAAATCTCACGGCGGAAACGAACGTTTCTCGTCTCGTTTTCCTGAAACGAGATATCCCGGTGGCACCCAGCGCCTTCCTGCTAACAAGCCCGTAGAGCTCCTCGGCGTTTGTCATCCGGCTGTTTCGTTCTTCACCGTCGGCATTCCAATTTCCCGCTCGTAAAAGCCTCCTATCAGCTCGGTTTTAATTAACCTCGCGTCACCGCTACTCCTCGCGATGAACCGTCAAGGACTGCCTTCGATCCGGTCCGATCGTCCTCGATGACCTCGTCCTGCTTTTCGTGCGAAAATCCCTGGGTACTAATCAATCCGCAATCTTTTTTTGCAGCAACCTCTAATCTTCGTCTAGTCAACGCGTTAATTGGACGATCAACGTTCACGGAGTTACGTCAGCAATGTTAAAAATGACGAGAACGCTTCTTCTTAGCCTCTATGTCCATCAACAATTTAGTGAATATTTTTTTATTCGGGAAGGAAACAACGCAACAAAATGTTGTTCAAAGAAGATAGATTCTCCTTGAAGTGTCCTCCATGTCCACGCTGAAGAGACATCAACAATTGGTGAAGAAAAAACAAACAGTTCTTCGAAGAAGATGATCATTCTCTCCAAACACAAAGTAACGATTACGATGCTTAAAATCACGTCACGAGACTCGAAGTTCCAAGTCACTGAACGGGTGAGGAATCCTTCCGGTATTAAGAAGAATCTGATCAAGCTGAAACCCAAGCCATTTCACCTGGATTCCAAGGGGATCTAAATAATGATGAAGCCGGTGATCGACACATGGAACAGCAGAGCGGATCTCACGTTGCACATCCAGCGGGCAAGGGCCTTGACCACGATGCACCAAGAGAGAAGACAACGGATTCAGCGAGCAGAAAAACCGCAAGCGTAGGATCATCGTACGCCCAGGAATACCGTTCCTGGCCGACGCGACGGACGTATCCGAACACCGATAACGGGACAGCTCATGTAGAATCCACGGACAATTCATCCGTGCCGGTTTTGCGCGGACGCGGACGTCGCTCGCGTAAGAATCAATTTGGTGAGGAGCCGTTAGACGCGCACACGTGCTCCATTCGCTTCGATTTGCTTCGCTTCACTTCGCTGTGGTTAACTTCGAATTGCTTCAATTTAGTCTTCGTTCTTCATCGCGTCGCTTCGCTTGATCTAGATGCGCTTCGCATTCCTTCACTTTTTAAATAGATTCAAATCCTAATGATTGTTCTAAGATCCTTGGATCAGATTGACGATCAATATTCTCATCCTTCGACTTCAATCGAATCTCCCACGCTGATAGAATTCTAATAATTATTCCAAGATCCTTCGAGCGGCTTTTGCGTCTCTGTAGAGATCATCGCAATTCACTCATCCGTCTCGATCTTTCGAAAACCTTCAATTCCGGAATAACAGAATTTGTTGGTGTTCGTAAAGGAATAGTAGAGTCGTGGAAGGAAGTGTAGAATAACGGCACGAGCACTTACAGTTTAATTGCAAACGGCGATAGTCAATTGTCCACTTTATTAACAAACCAAAAATCGAAGGAACCCGTCGCCACTTGAAACTAATAGAAAATAAGAGAAATTAGAATCCAGTGTAGGATTTTAAGCGAGGTGAAGCTCGAGCAAAACTATAGTTCGGCAAGGACTTATTAAGAATCAGAACGGTGAGGGAAGAGGTGAAGAGGAGTCTCTTCTATAGCGAGTCGTTATTATGGTTTTTGATCCTAAAAAGGTGACGAGAAGTTTTTCCGAGCCTTGTTCGTGGATTTACGCCCTAACACCGTCGGTATAAGCACCCATGGGAGCTCAGGTTACGGCAGAGCCGCCATCTTTTCTTTGGCCCACTCTCGCTCGCTAGCGACAATGTCATACATACTAACTCGCAAGCTCAAATTGTAAAGCTCGCGTGATCCGCAACAGTGTTTGATATTTTTCTCATGAAAGTTCTATTGCCATATGCGTGACATTTTTCTGATCAACGCGAGACCGAACATTTCTCGATTCCTCGAATGTATTTCTCGATTTCATTGCCAAAATTTTCAGGTATGTCGGGACATCGTTTCCGCCTAAACCGGATCAAATCCATCGACGATCCGCCAATGACGCCGCACAGTGGGCCAGATCGGCTCGGTAGCTGTTCACGTCTATTTCATCATTATTTCAAAACTTAAAGACCACATTAAATAGGTCGTTGGATTCGTCTTGACGTCAGCTATAATGTTATTAAATAAAAAATATACAGTAATAAATAAATAATCAAGGTGACCTCAATTTTTTATTAAATAAAAAAAATTCTTTAAATTTTTTGTATTACAATTTGTAGAAGACTAATTACTGATTGCTTTTTGTACGAAACATTTTTTTGTCACACCACCGGAAATGTCTGAAAAATCGTGGGAATGATGAATAATAATTGAAAACTGGCTGTTCAGGCATTGAAACAAGAGTAATCCATAATTTTTGAATCAATGAATTTTATTAAAATTAATTGAGAAAATAAAAACATGTTACGACATAAATATTTTTTACATAGTATAAATATCTAATTACATATATACTATGTATAATTTACGCGACTCGCCGCGGAATTAGCGTGTCACGCGACGCTTCAAACCGTCATAATTTCCGGGGTGGGCCGAGGGGGGACGTGAATTTTACGGGATCTTTTAGAGGAAACTTTGCTGAAAATGCTCCACTTTGTTAGAGCACCAAATTCTTCCAAACTTTTAACTTATTCCTTGTCAAAGGTGAAAGACTATGACAATTTTCCTTAGCTGACTAAACATTTTTTTAAATAATAAATTATGAACATTAACGTTTAGTTCCTGGGGCGTTCTCAACATAGATATACATTATTCATAAAAAAAAATGTGGGCACTTAATCCTCAGTAGGTTTTCCAGGACATCGTCATGAAGAAACGGAATTTTTTCGGTGATAAATCGTATCTGAAAAAGTTTGATCTTTGAACGCTTATTATAACAAGAGTTTTTAATAACTTTAATTAATATTATCGTTTTCGAATGTAATAGACATTTAAGAATCACTGTGCATTGGTTAAAAATCGATATGAGGACTTTCATTTTTTAGCTCATGAACAGCTACCGAGCTGATCTGGCCCACTGTGCGCCGCACGTACTTCGCAGCATCTCTTATTCGTGCAGGGTCGCGGGCCATTATTTGTCGTGTTCGAACAAAGAGCTTCCCTGAGGAGTGTAAAACCACGAGTATAAGTCACGAGTAAACCCGGTGGAAGACAATGAATCACTTAGGAAGTGATCTTCCGTGCGATCGGCCGCCGGTGATCGATGGCCCCGGCTCTCCCGGTGGGATCCACGAGATCGTTACGATCCATTGCGCCCCTTCTACGGAAGCTTGCGTCCTCTTCAACCATAGTGGCAGGCCCTTGAATTCGCGTTGGTTCGCGCGAATAGCGAATCGCTGTCCTTCCTCGCGCGGTGTCCTCGTTTTTTCCTTCGTATCTCTTCGTTGAAGCCAGCCTGTTTCGAAATCATCCGGCGTTCCTCTTTCACGGAAAAATCGATCCTGGATTGCACGCTCGTACTGGATAATCGTCGACCGACAGCACCGAGCAATACCTCTTCGCTGTGTAATGGCCGCTGTCGAGCACTGCACTTCTTGCGCTGCACATGCAGTTTCGATCCTCCTCGTTTGTGTCTCCACGCTGTGAAAATCGTTCTGTGGACTTAGCGTTGGGAAGAGTTTAGGGATAGTTTTGTTCGTTTTTGATCGAGAAAATACAGTATTCTTAAGAGTGTTTTCCTTTTGCGTTTCGTGCACAGGTGAGTCGGCCGAGCATCTCCTCACCTGGCACGTTAATTAGCCCGTCAGGTTGGTTCTGTGACGAGCCAGGTGACCGAGGAAACGTTTCGAGAAAAATTGTGTTGCGTCCGTAATAGTACAACAATACCAAAAAAAGCGAAATAAAGGAAAATCGAACTAGCTAGTTTAAAGCACATCAAGACTAATTACTCGAACTCCCTCAGCGTGGGAGATTCAATTGAATGTTTGATCGTTGGAGTGTTCGGTTGCAGGTTGAGAATATTGATCGAGAATTTGTTTCAAGGATCTTGGAACAATCATTTGGATTTGAATCCATTTAACAAGATTGTGTTAGAAGTTAATCAATCTTGGAGATCTCTGAAGTTCCAAGGTTCGTCTGGAAGATGTGTATCATGTAAAACCGCATTGTGCGTAGGTTAATTGAAAGTTTAATTATTGAGAGATACAGCAGAAGTGGAGAGACTAAAATATGTATGACGTGTATAGAAAATCTTCATTGTAAAACGTTTCATTAAAGATGTAATAATAGCAAAACGAAAACAAGCCTGAGAAAGTTGCAATATAGAAGTACTGATCTCAAAGATTACTGTGGAAGTATCCTAACGTTGTCATGAAAGTTTCCACTGAGAGCTGTAATTATCACTACAGAAAACAGAGGCTGAAGAACTTGTTGAAGAAGTGATACTGATCCTGAAGATTGTTGAAAGCAAATCTAATTACGAAAGCCTCTGCTAAGAAGTTTAATCACTGAGCAGTGAAAAAGAAGCTGAAGAAACAATATTGAAAACAGATTTTAAAGTGGTTACGCTAGTTTTTGCTGAGAGGTGACGAAGCGAAAAGCTGAAGAGAAGCAGCAGTTGAAAAAATTCGAATCTTACCGAAAGAAGAGGTTGTAGAGTCTAGAAGAAGAAATTCTGACCTGGAGGGTCACAGAAACTGAATCCCGAAGCGATAATCAATTTTTCCGGCAGATTTAATCACGAAAATCTGAAGAACAAGCTGACGAGGTTGTAGAAGAAGAAATTCTGACCTGAAAGATTACAGAAACCTAATCTCGTAGCGATTACAAATTTTTCCATTGGAAGGTTTAATCGACAAAAAGTGAAGAAGAAGCTGAAGAAGCGACGGATGCAGCACTCGAGGCTGGCTGAAGCCAAGAAGACTGCTTGGAGGGTCTTGGAATAGTTCCGGAAGTTTTCGCAGAAAGCTTCGGATTGGCTAGCAGAAGTGGCATACTCGCGTGGTAGCATCATCTCGGCCGGGAAGAGCAGTTATCTAGAGAATCCGATGAAGGCTTAAGTGGCACTCGTGCGCAGGCTTTTTTGCCGCATCGCTACTGGAGTAGTTTCTGTAGCCGAAGTAAAGAAGTTTCGTTCAAGGGATTCACCCTTGAAAAATATTCCGCTTTCAGTCGAAGGTAGCAAACAAGCTTCGCGAGGTCCCCCGATGGCTCTTCAGCAACCTGGTGTCCGGTAATTACTACCTCTGGAGGTAATACGAGTGTGTCCCGAAGCGATGAACTTCCAGCCAAAGATACTGTGACTTCAATTTAACCAGGGAAAATAAACCTACCAGCTCTTCGATCATCCAGCAGCCAAGTAATAACTGGTAATTGCCGGTTTGCCGGAATGTACAGTTCGTTACAGTTTTAATGGCTCTATCGGCTATTAAGTTTGAGTGAATATGTCGTCTGTGTCACTAGAGATCGATGATAGTACACGCCTTCAGTCCCGAACGATCTATTCTGCGATTTTTCAAAAGATAGTTTACGCCATCCATTTCAGGACGTTCGTTAGGGCTAGAATATAGTCTCGGCTAGTTTCCAAGCAAAAATGCTTCCAGTGCTTCGCAGTGTAATAGTTATTTATTACTAGTCAGCGGATTTTATGCTTTTCTAACAAATATAGTAGGTGCGATTGAGAACAGTAAAAACTTCGGATTATTAAGAAAGAAAATAAATTTCTAAATCGCTTCAGTTTGTTGCAATAAAGATCCGTTGTCTATTTATTACGATTAGTAAACCTAGTGTTGAAAAGAAACATTGATGATCTCGAAAATGACCTTGATCGAACATTTGCCATTACGTCGAGCGGTCGTAAAACGGGATATTCGAATTGATCGAGTTAAATCTAGGATTTAAGGATCGATGGATCGATCGCAGCGTGTTCGCGTCGAAGAGGGCGCATCAGTGGGGCAACCGTTATCTTCGGTGACCCCTTGAGGAATAGGTGAGAGAGAGCCCTGGGCCGCGAAATATCCGTATTTCTGTCCTAATGCTCGGGTAATAACGCCGGTAACTGTACGTCCCGCGGACCATAATTATCTGGCTCGACCCACGATCAGCTGGACCATAAATAGGAAACGGGAAGGAGGTTATAAATGATCCTGGCTAATGACGATCGCAGGATTATTAAGCGGTCAACGACGCTTCCTTCCTCGGCTGGCGTGTTCCGTTAGACGCGAATTTATTCTAGAGGATCTCGTGCAGAGGACGCGGCCACGGCTAATATCGGTTTTCTGGTCCGTGGCGAATAGGATCCTGCGTCCTTATCGCGCGACAGGATCGTCGATCCTATCCTTCCTATCCTGCTTCGAACACGCGTACCATCGGGCGATTTATTGTTGGTTGTTCCAACAGTTTGCTGTCCCTCGAATATTACCGATCGCTCGTTCAAGCGAGTATCAGTTTTCCCGTGTCTTCTCACGTTTCTCAGAAGCGAAATACACTGCACAATGATTCGAGACCAAAATGTAACTTATTTTGCACATCAATGCAATAAAACGTCGACAGCAATGTAAAATTTCACATACATCGGAGAACCGAAAACGGCCTTGGCGTTTTACCTTCGACAAGCGATACAGGCGAATGAAAAGTGAATGTGTGCGGTCAGGCAAGGGGAAATCTTTTGCGTGTTCGCTAATCGAGTAAACGGACAGTTCCCAGGCTGGTAACAAAGAAATCATAAACGAAACGCGCGTTAGAAACTCACGAATTTACTATGAAAACAGCCTCACCGAGACTGAAGCAAATAACCAACCAGTTAGTTAATCTGTGTTTGCACACCGACAATTTCCCCATTTCTATTTGCAAAATTATCTGCACATTCTCGTGATTAGGTTACTGTTTGCAATGTGGTGACCAAGGAAAATATTTTTTAATTCTTTCTTAATCCTTCTTCAATTTTTAGAATTCCTTTTACGAATTTCTCTTTCGTAACCTTTTCTGGTTCCTTCTCAATTTTTTTACGATGCATAAAATCGCTCTTCAACTTTCATAATTTTTTGCATTTTATTCTACATTTTTTATTAAATTTTTAAAATTTTGGTTTAACATCTTTGCTCGTTTTAAACAAGAATTATGCTTTTCGTACATCGTCTCCAACAAGTTCACAGTCCTCTTCTTTCAATCCATCCAATAAATTCTCTCACCTGACCCGAGTCAAAGTACCCAGACCGAAAAGTGCAAGTTCCCAATTAGTCCCAATTATGAACAGAGAATGCTCAGTCTAATTACAACAGATCATCGAACCGAATTCGCCGGTAAACTAATTAAGAGGTGACTGCCAGCGAATGACTGTGCGAATCCTCGAGTCCTCTTCATTTTCTCAGGACTCTCTCTCTCTCTCTCTTTCTCTCGAAAGAGAAAGAGATATCCGGAGCCGGACTATGTCAAATGTTTACTATGGCTGGCGTGCCTACTCGCAGAACCTATAAACGCGACGAAGACAATGCTTCACGGTGAGAATAATGGCGAACGAACGCGAGAGAATGAAACTCTTTTCGCATGCGAGGCTGCGCGAACTCAGGAAAAAACCACTTTCTTTCGAGGCGCGGTTTCACTTCGAGAGCAAACACAGCTGAGCCGACGATCGTGATCAACAATGACGCGGACGAGCCTCATTTCGTACCGGGACCATCGCGAGATTGACTTTTCCGACGAGAGGAACCTCGAGCACGCGAGCCGCAGGAAAAGCGTCGTCAACGATGAAAATCCTGCCTAATTACTGCCGCCATTAACCACCGGTTTATACTAGCATACAATACAGCGTATAAAACACCATACAATGTAACGCGATGTACAGGGTGTCCCGAATTTAAATGGCGAAACTTCAGGAGCGTATATGGGACCGAAAAACGAAGACAAAAGTCTTGTAGAGATTTGCTCGTTTTGGAGAAAATCGCAAAAATTCAATATCTCGTTGTCAATTGCTATCTTGAGTTGTTGTATACACTTGTATTTGTGATTGTGCTTTATCCGAAATCGAGCAGAAATATTGGGCATTCTGTTTAAACAATTAAAGGTAACGTCTCTGTAGCTACTCCACTGTTGTCCCATCAATCTTTTATTTGGAAAACTTTTCTGCTACTATCATACTTTCGGAGTTATTGTAGGTGGGAAAAGTTACTGTCTCACCCTGTACGTGTATAATATCATAAAAATGACTTCTTATAATTTTTCGTTTGATTTTTTAAGTATTTCTAAATCCTTGTATATCTCCTCGAGAAATCATAGTAAGTGAAAAAAGTGGAGCACGTCCGGTAATCGTCAGGAGTAAAAGGACAGTTTAATAATCGCGATCTGCGCGATTTTCAGGGCGGAACTGCGCTCCTGCGCTCGCCCAAGTGTTTGTTCCCGGTGAAAAGTAAAAGTTCAGCAAGCTCTCCGAACACTTTTGATCGATCGATCGTTCCGGTGTCGACTCGCTCTCCTCATTAATCGATCGGCAGTCGACGTAATCTGTACAGAACCGTGACATAAATCCGTTACATTCTATTCCCAGCCGAACGATTTACTTTCGACGACTCCCTGTTTCTCTGTGATTCAGAGATCTACGATCGACAGCGGTTTTTGTGGATCACGCGAGTCATTTTATAGCTCGCAGTCGTACCGACCTGTCTGTTCATCGCTGACCGTTTCTACTTATCTCGATCCGAGAATACTATGCATATTTATGAACCCATGCCATTTTACAACGCGCAAAGTGCAGGGAAACGAGGTCGACAGGTATCTCTTTGCTTTGGAAAAATTAGTTTACGAGCAACTTTTGTTCCA
The DNA here is from genome assembly GCA_963971365.1 of Lasioglossum villosulum. Lineage (NCBI taxonomy): Eukaryota > Metazoa > Arthropoda > Insecta > Hymenoptera > Halictidae > Lasioglossum > Lasioglossum villosulum. Next base: position 22,658,793 of record OZ020503.1, on the reverse strand, counting down.
GTAAATTGGAATCGGGATCTGTTAATCTCCAGGCTGTGTAATTAATTATTAAAGTCTCGGAACAGCTGGATTTTAGGCTTCCATAAAGGGCTAATCAATCTCGAACTTATTGAGCTTACTAAATTAAATCTGACTCCTTATCGATTTAAATCTTATTATACATGACAGTTTAGTGAGACTCGATGGGGCCCGTTTCTTTAAACCTCCTTTGGATATTTGCGTAAACATTGAAAACCGAGACTCGATCTTCCGAAATGTTTCTACACGGAGAAAAATATTTCTGCATCAATTGCAACAGCGGCAGGAGTTAAATAAGAATTGATCTTATCCCAGGAAACTAATAACCTCAGTATGTGAATTGATACAATTCGTGTCTCGATTCTTCTTGGGATCTAAGAGGTTCGATGCTATTATTCTCCATTTGGTTGGAGATCCTCTGAAAACGAGTAGGTTGACGAATAGCTCCAGCCTCGTGGGAGTAGGATGTTAGTTCACGTAGCAGGAAATGGCCGTTTCGAAAGAGAGAACCTTTTGTAAAATCGCGTAACTCGACTGCTAGTGAAATGACTGCGGGGCGCCGCGCCGCGACGGTAAAAGGTAAAAGGCTGAAAGCGTTCGACCGCTGGTTACTTTCGATTCGCATCGATGTCGAGAAGGAAATCGTGTGCTCGTCTCTCGTTTATAATCGTCATCTCGTTTCGTCCCGCTCTCGTCTCTCTTTCTGCCCTCTTTCTCCCCTCGCCTTCTTTCTCTCTCTCTCTCTCTCTTTCTCTCTCTCTCTCTCTCTTTCTCTCTTAGCCATATGAGAATCTAGGTCGCACGGCCGCGTTCACCTTCCAGCAAAGCAATGTCTTCCAAGGAAGGTCGTCGCTCGTCTGGAAAGCCTCTCTTTCTTGACCATTCTTTTCCCTTTCTTTCGATCATCCTCGCGGCTTCGTTCCCTCTCGAATGAGTTCGATTAATCGCTCGATTGTCAAGGGTACGCGCATACTCCCTAGGACGTACACATCCAGTCACGGTAATATTCGGACACTTTTATTCATTTTATTTGTTAAATTATATTCTTAACCCTTAACTGGACGCGCCTATAAAATCACGTTAGCGGGCGCATGGGGTTTCTTGGGACCCCAATGTTTATGGGTTTTTTCTACCCATTTTCAAATAATTTCAACAATGACTGAAAATTTGAAAGACTATGTAGACAAATTTCGTGATGAACACGAAGGTAACATCAGTTTCGAGGATTACGTAAAGTGTGGAATTTATGCTTTTAAGATTGGAAAAGTTATATACTATTTTATACTACTCTTTATGCGCCCAGTCAAGGGTTAAGATTCGACCAAATGACTTCATTTTTCGAGATGTTAGAAAGATCAGTTTTGGCCTCATTTGGGCCTCTAGTGATCATGTGAAATATTGCATTTGGCAAAATATAAATTAAATGTAAATTTAAAATCTTCAATTTTTAAATTGAAATATATTCCACGATCCTAACCAATTGCATTTTCAAAATAATGTCAACTAGCAAACTAACCCCAACTTCCCAAAGAAATCGGAAGGTCTAGTCAGAAAATACTTGTCCCTTTGAAAATGTTCGAATACTCCTGTGATCGACCGTACAGAGTGCGTCCATAACGACGTTATGGCTCCCCGGTTTCGTTTCCACAAAACAACGAATCGAACGAAGTTAATTCAAGGGCAAACGGTTTTTTAAGCTATGCTACTGGAATTTATTTATAGGCCATAACGTCCACGCGTAAAATACGGTTCTTCTTTGTTTTTCAGAGCAGTGGTTCGCTTGTTGGAGGATCCGTGTTTTGTTGCTTGCACGATTGATTATTATTAAACGCGTTCCTCGGTAATCTCCGGGGACTCGTCGTTATTTATTTGACGGAACAAACGAGGTTCTTTAATTCTAACTGATCTTTCAGAACTTTCCATTTCGATGGAACAGGTTAATCTCGCGGAATTTTATGTAAAATAAAAAGGTCTAACATCGATCGCAAGATACTTAATTTGTCAAAAAAGTAGGTCAATGTAGATTGAGATATCGGGTCTAATTAATCGTCGATTCTGTCGAACCGCGAACGACACACCGGCTATTATCGCGACGAGTAATTAATTGACCGTCCGGATCAATCAGCGGACCGCTCCCTGTCGCGCTAATTAGTCGCGTTCATAAGGCCCGTTATTGTTCCTGGAATCAAATCATTGTCATCGCGGCGGAGCATTGTGCTATTAGAAAGCGGGCCGCGAGTTCCATGGAAAATCATCCGCGATCTTCTCTTCTCTGTTTTCACTAGATCATTTTTGGCGATGGGAAAAATTCAGTTGTCTCCAAAAGTCCCTAGACTTCAATTAACCAACCTCGCCTAATAGTCGCAGAGTGCGTCGACAAACGGAACTCGGAAACAAGCTGTGACTTATTACAAAATGCTCCGAGTATGTACAGTACTTTTTGCAAAAAAAAAATCACAATTAATCAACCTCGGCTAATAGTCGCAGAGTGCGTCGACAAACGGAACTCGGAAACAAGCTGTGACTTATTACAAAATGCATCGAGTATGTACAGTACTTTTTGCAAAAAAAATCTCAATTAATCAGCCTCGGCTAATAGTCGCAGAGTGCGTCGACAAACGGAACTCGGAAACAAGCTGTGACTTATTACAAAATGCTCCGAGTATGTACAGTCCTTTTTGCAAAAAAAAATCTCAATTAATCAGCCTCGGCTAATAGTCGCAGAGTGCGTCGACAAACGGAACTCGGAAACAAGCTGTGACTTATTACAAAATGCTCCGAGTATGTACAGTCCTTTTTGCAAAAAAAAATCTCAATTAATCAGCCTCGGCTAATAGTCGCAGAGTGCGTCGACAAACGGAACTCGGAAACAAGCTGTGACTTATTACAAAATGCTCCGAGTATGTACAGTCCTTTTTGCAAAAAAAAATCTCAATTAATCAGCCTCGGCTAATAGTCGCAGAGTGCGTCGACAAACGGAACTCGGAAACAAGCTGTGACTTATTACAAAATGCTCCGAGTATGTACAGTACTTTTTGCAAAAAAAAAATCACAATTAATCAACCTCGGCTAATAGTCGCAGAGTGCGTCGACAAACGGAACTCGGAAACAAGCTGTGACTTATTACAAAATGCTCAGAGTATGTACAGTACTTTTTGAAAAAAAAAATCCAAAATTATTGGAGGAAGAAAAAATTCTTAAGAAGTTTTGGTTTTCATTGCAATCAACGTAGACAATTTTTATTTTGCATGAAAATTCAGTCTACAGATAAATTGTTGTACCACACCTTCTAATTTTCGATTTTAGTCCATTAATCGACGCAGTATGCGACCGACAATTAGAAAGCTGGAACAAACAAGTGCTATACTCACACGTCACCGGCTGCAAAGGTATTTGGGCCGCGTGTACGCTGCTGTGCCTCGCTATTGTGATCTAGAACAAAAAAAATAATGGCTTGTTAGATCGGCTAGGAAGTATTTCGTCCCTAGATGTAGCTGGAATAACTAGGTGGCGCGCTCTTGATTCTACTCGCATAAATATTATTCATTGTGTCACAGTGACTCTGCTTTTATTCTGCGTGTCGTTGACTCGATTCTTTTTTATGTAACTTCCTTGCATAACTCTTTCGTCGCCTGTTCCTTTCGTGCCATTTACGCGAGGATTCGTTAATTTTCTGATATAATTTGACACATTACTTCGAGCAATTGCAAAAAAGCTTGTATAATTCGAGAGATTGGTGGTTGCATTCTTTCAACTTGATTACTTATGTAAATGATTACGGGGTAATATCAAAATGTTGTGTAACCGTTTCACCATGGAATTGCTGATTTTATACAATCTAGATGTTCTATAAACTTTTCGAAAATCTATTTCAGTCTTGTTAACATAAATTAATTCACGAATATTTACATTTGTTTACATTTTGTACATATTCAGATAATAGAAGTAAGAGTGAATATAAATATAAAATGAAAAAATTGCAACACAAACAGAAATAAATATGAATGGCAGAAATGTTGCACGGCATTATCATTTCTGATTTGATCATATTCGCGCGAAGTATAATTACCTTTACTTTCAATAACTTTCTCCACGTCATTAAAGCCACTGAAAGTTCAAAGCGTACGTGTCCGAAACGCACTCGTAAAATTATAAAAAGGTCTAACGAAGTCCGAGTGGAGTCAGCTGTATCGATCTATCGGTTCTAGAATCGGCGATCGTCGCACAGATTAAAACCGCGATCGTCATCGATCGAAAAGTCCTTGCGAAAATGTCAGGTAAACTTGATCCGCTCGGCTCTCTCCGCTCGGTCTATGAATCATGCGATCCGAGATGCTCTAGCTTGCACATGATCGAGGCTCGCGGGATCGAGGATTCGTTTCTCATCGATTAGCCTTGATTATTAACCGGCGAATCCGTGGAAAAGGTGTCGATGGAATGCAATTTTAAGGACAATCGGTAACATCTTATCGCGTGGAACAAAACGCAAGGTGTTTCTCAGCAATTATACCTTATTGGTTTGGTCGAAGGCCGATGAAGTATATTGAATCCGATTCTGCGTTGCTCGAATCAACTATTGTTTGTTGCGTATAGCGTGTGTAGACTCATCGGAAGTTCCCAGAAAATTATTGAATAATCAACGAATCGTTAGAGGCTTATTTTATTTAATAACAATTACAGCTGACTGAGAGAAATACGATTTTATTAAAAACACAAAGTGTACATAAAGATCCAGGTTTCATTAAAGAAATGATGGCTAACTAGGGAACGAATGATATTTTTAATTGTCTAGACGATCGCCGAAAAATAGTGCTAAAATAGTCCATATTCGAACCAGATGATCTAGTATAATTTAGTTCTATTCCCGTTCAAGAGCGAAACGTGTTCAACCTATTTTTAATTGTCTGGACGACCGGAGAACAAGTCTTTGGAACGAGTACAAGCGTTCACCTCGCAGAAAAACCGCGAAACTAAGGGAACCAGTAATCTATAGCCACGCCGACTATTATCATATTATTCCCCATCGATCATAATTATTATGATTAATCGTATAGACCCGGGAGCGGCCATTCCCTTCTGTTTTAATAGGAAAGTCAGGCTCAATGTACGTCGAACAACCGATCAGCAATTTTCGATGGTTACATCGGCTCCCGTCGTACTACATCATCGACGATCAAATACATAATCTCTTACGATGATACGATCGCTCATGCGTGCATATTAAGAGCAGGCTGATCTTCGATTAACCATCATGCTGCGTATACATTGAAAACTGCACTACTTCGGAGGAAGATCTCACGGGTCGTTGGTAATATTAATTGCTGTTACTATTTATTCGTTTATTAACAATTTTCGATCGTTCCCGCTCTGTATTCACTCTGTCGGAAAGTGTTTTTAGTCATTGTATTTTTGATTAGATCAATACATTTTAATATTCTCTGAAATGTCGGAGACCTTGACTTTTCTGAAAGATATATTTCAGTTACAACTACTAGGACGATTCGAATATAGTATAATAAGCTGAATATTCAGTTGACCTTGAACCAAATCATTTTAATATCTCTGAAAATATAAGGCTAACATGAAAGGTACAAAAGTGGCGATATTTATGCCGAATTGGAACTGTTCAATTTTGTCACGAATGCGTAAAATCCACAATGTAATTATTAATGGAAAAGACAAATTTTATTTTGATCTTAAAAGGTTCTTAAAAAGGATCAGGAGAATCGTGGTCTGACCGAGACCCTGACAATCGCGAGTGAATTAATTTAAATCGGAGTCACCATGATTCGATCCGATCCGATGAATAATAGTAAACGAAGCGGCCGGATGATTAATTCCGCCGTTGAAACCCGAGAGCTCCCCGGTTTCTAGCCGCGGCAAGGTTGTAAATAAGACCTAAAGACAGCTGTTTGTATACAGCCGGCGACTGATTGGATAACGAAAAGGACGAACGTGTTTCTCAACCGAGTTAGCTCACTCCTAATTACCCTATCCGGTAAAACACGCCGTCTCCAGACTATTTAGCGATTAGCGAGCGGTTACATGCGTCGGATGATTGCGTCGTTGTCGCTGGTAGTCGTTTATCGCGAACAATCGACGGCGAAAATACGTGTGACGCCAACGGGAAGAGGATTGTCAACTCATGGATGGGCCTTGAAGAGGATTAACAAACATGGTTACATCCAATCATCAACCACTTACGACGGTGTGCATTAGAATATGTAAAAACACTTTTCTGTTTGTTGCACAACATTTAACCTGGAAGAGGATTGTTAATTTATGACGGGTCCTTGGACAGGATTAATCATTGAGGTTCAAAATTAATCAATTTGAACACTCTCAGTCTTCAAGGCAGGATGATAAGTTATTAATAAATATATAATAAAGAACCGAAGGAAAAACATACAAGAATTGGAAGGTGTTAAGAAAATATTTTACATTGGATCGATGATAGGGTTAGGATGAAGACAGGGTGATAATTTATTAATAAATATAATAAAAAACCGAAGGAAAAACATAGAAGAATTGGAAGGTGTTAAGAAAATATTTTACATTGGATCGATGATAGGGTTAGGATGAAGACAGGGTGATAATTTATTAATAAATATAATAAAGAACCGAAGGAAAAACATAGAAGAATTGGAAGGTGTTAAGAAAATATTTTACATTGCATCGAGGATAGGGTTAGGATGAAGACAGGATGATAATTTATTAATAAATATAGTAAAGAACCGAAGGAAAAACATACAAGAATTGGAAGGTGTTAAGAAAATATTTTACATTGCATCGATGATAGGGTTAGGATGAAGACAGGATGATAATTTATTAATAAATATAGTAAACAACCGAAGGAAAAACATACAAGAATTTGAAGGTGTTAAGAAAATATTTTACATTGGATCGATGATAGGGTTAGGATGAAGACAGGATGATAATTTATTAATAAATATAGTAAAGAACCGAAGGAAAAACATACAAGAATTGGAAGGTGTTAAGAAAATATTTTACATTGGACCGATGATGGGGTTAGGATGAAGACAGGGTGATAATTTATTAATAAATATAGTAAAGAATCGAAGGAAAAACATACAAGAATTGGAAGGTGTTAAGAAAATATTGTACATTGGATCGAGGAACAAACGGTGATGGCAACTATCGCGTTAATCGCGGTCCTCGAAGGAAAGCTCGCGGCTCGGTTAGGTATAATTAGAAATTTTTCCAGCATAATGACTAGCGGAACCAGTTCAGGGTTGCGTCGATGTGCCCGGAGACATCAACGCCAGTCGAGCTGCGCAAGAAAAACGAGGCAGACGTAACGCTTGCGTCTGATCGGCATCGGCAATTACACGCTCGCCTGGCCGGTCGCGACGCGGCTCTCCTCTACACACGCTGCACCACTCGTTTCTGCCGATACCTAAATCGGCAGCGTTCGGAAAATAAAAGTGTGTCGAGGGAAGTAAAAGGTGTCTTGATTTGCCCTTGCCGGCGACCGACGCCATTACTCGACACCCGAGAACCCGCCAATCTGTCGGAACGCCTCGCATTATGCTCTTTTGCTCCCTTCCCGATCGTTCCATTGTCTCCACCTTCCACGATTAACTCGCTTTTTGCTTTATTTCGTGGCGCTCATTTCAGGAACGAACTTCTTTCTCCTTCATTCAAGCAAAAAGTGCTCTTCTTGGAACCTTCTGTTTCTCGAAATTTTTCAAACGAGGTTCGAGATAATTCGATTAAGTCCGTTCGTGGAAGAACATTAGTAAAGTTGAGAGTACTAATCCGGTGAGAAAATTTTTTTTACTTGTAATTGACTTCCATGCATCTCTTAGAAATATGTTTGGTTGAAACGACTCCAAACACGATATAATTCACGGTTTACTTTTAATTAATCAGGGTGAATTATTAATGTTTCTGTTGTTTCTTTCTTGGTCTTGAAAAAAGAACGGAATCTTTTCACTTTTCCATCAGAGACACTGCTCTCATTCTGCTCCACTTTTCGATCACTTTTAAGAGAAATCACACTTTCGTCGGGGAAAAATCCAGCGAGCGGTATTGATGCATGATTGTATCTCGCGATCCATGTTCCGAGAACAGAATCGTTCGTGAAAGTGATAGATCTTCCATTTTAATTGTCTCGACGTTTGCCTGTATAAAAAGAGAAAACCTTCAGAAAATTCTAATTTTTAAATATAATAAGATGTTGAGGAGCTCACACTACGCCGTTCGATTATCAACAATTCATGACGTAGCGTGTTTCTTCCAACTATTAATCACAAGAAATGAAAAAATTTCACACCCAACGAATAGATTTCATCTCCGATAATCAGCCTAATCTTCAATAACCCGTTATCTCCCGACGAAGTTTAATAACTCATAAATTAAAATGTCTTCCGTTATTAATAACAGATAATTGCTTAGCAATAGATCATAAACGGATAACGATGCGCGATGTAGCAATAACTTTTAGAGGCATTTAGAGGTACTTAAGACCGTCTTGGTGTTCAATTACTCAATTCTCGAAATTCATCCGATATCTAATGATCTCAGTTTCGGTAGAGAGCCGTCGACTGGAACTTCTGTACGTAAATAAATAACCTTAACCAATTAACTGATTAAGAGATCGAGGTAAAAAGAGGGTGAAATGTAACGCGGTCCTCGATGGAAAGCGAGATTTCGCGATACATATACACGTTTCTCACGTGCGGCGTCCACGGCCGTATTAGAGAAATTGTCTAATAAACACAGACACGTCTGCGTTGTTAATGCCTGTGCACACTTATCGGTTGCATGCCGATGAAAGTGGTTTAACGAGTCAGCAGCCATTTCGTGGATACGCGTGGCACGCGTACTCGGTGAATGTTCCTTCGTACGTAAAATCCATCGGTAGATATTTCAGCATTTGTTTCGTCATCGCACAATGCTAGCGAAATTACGAATTTTTAAAACCTATCTTTCAGTGATCTTGCAGTTACTTTTATTTTATAGGTTAATTCGGCCTATTATGTTTTGTTAATCCTAAAAGCCCCAAGGACTCAAAGTTCCAAAGCCCCAAAGGTCCCAACTCACCAAAGTCCCAACTCCCCAAAGTCCCAACTCCTCAAAGTCCCAACTCTTCAAAGTCCGAGCTCCTCAAATTCCGAGCTCCTCAAAGTCCGAGCTCCTCAAAGTCCGAGCTCCCCAAAGTCCCAACTCCTCAAAGTCCCAACTCCTCAAAGTCCCAACTCCTCAAAGTCCCAACTCCTCAAAGTCCCAACTCCTCAAAGTCCCAACTCCTCAAAGTCCCAACTCCTCAAAGTCCCAACTCACCAAAGTCCCAACTCCTCAAAGTCCCAACTCTTCAAAGTCCGAGCTCCCCAAGGTCCCAACTCCTCAAAGTCCGAGCTCCCCAAAGTCCCAACTCCTCAAAGTCCCAACTCTTCAAAGTCCGAGCTCCCCAAAGTCCGAGCTCCTCAAAGTCCCAACTCCTCAAAGTCCCAACTCCTCAAAGTCCCAACTCCTCAAAGTCCCAACTCCTCAAAGTCCCAACTCCTCAAAGTCCCAACTCCTCAAAGTCCCAACTCCTCAAAGTCCCAACTCACCAAAGTCCCAACTCCTCAAAGTCCCAACTCCTCAAAGTCCCAACTCTTCAAAGTCCGAGCTCCCCAAGGTCCCAACTCTTCAAAGTCCCAGCTCCCCAAAGTCCCAACTCCCCAAAGTCCCAACTCCTCAAAGTCCCAACTCCTCAAAGTCGCAACTCCTCAAAGTCCTAACTCCCCAAAGTCCTAACTCCCCAAAGTCCCAACTCCCCAAAGTTTTAACGCCCCCAAGTCCCAATACACCAAAGTTTCAAAGCCCCAAAGTCCCAGCGCATCAAAATTTTCTACGCCTCAAGAGTTTAAGCTAAAATTTAAAATCCCAAAGCTCCTAACGCGCCAAAATGTCAAAGTCCCAACCTCTTAGATTCGTAATCCCCAAAGTTTTAAAGTCTCGGAGCCCGAAAGTTTGTGCAATATTTTGTACAACGAGCATACATATATCTGTCTAGATGTTGTGATCGTCAGCACCGCGAAAAGTGCAATCGACAGTCCGCAAAACGCGTAATTAGATGCAATTCGGTCGCGAGACCGCAAACGGGGCGATCAACGTTGCAGCGATCGCGGCCGTGTGAAAAAGTGAACCATCGTCGCGATGATCCGGCGTCCTCGACGGATTCCATCGGATGATGAGAGGACTGCTCGGTGCCTTATATGGTTGGGGAATCATCGAGTTGTTGCGGTGAGCCACGCAGAAGCCTTGTTTTCATCGGCTACGCGCCGGCCGAACGTTTCCACTCACGTACGTCGTGTTCGATCCAATTATACATAATCGCGAAGACTCGCGGTGCAAAGTGCAGGTCCCGGTTTCGGAAAAATGCCTGGCCTGTAGCTTGGCTTGGTCAGACATCCTCGAGGATCAAGCTGATCGATGGGCGGTCTGTGTGTAAACTGCTCACGGACCCACTTCGAGGGACCCGTTTATCTCGCACACGAGAATAAGACTTTGACGGGACGATCGAGAGGCAGGTGGATCGCTGGATCGAACGTGTCTCGGTTGTTGTTTGCTGTCGCTGATGTCTTACCAGCCGGATACACGGGTTCCTCCGACGTTAACGCTGTGAAGACTTGTACGCAGATTACAGGCCTCCTACTTGGGTCTTATGGGAATCCTATAACTCCCCTCAGTACAGATTATGGTTGCTCAGATTTTCTGGGGAATCTTGATATTGTGTTTGCTGGTTAAGGAGGCATGTGTAACACCTGGGGAGTTATGGAGTCTCTATTGCGGGACTCTGGCAATAGGGAACTTTGGACATTGGGATTTCAGAGCGTAGCGATCTTAGGGCTTTAGAAACTTGGGGCGTTGGGACTTTAGGGGTATGGAATTTTGGTACGTTAGGATTTTGGGGCCTTGGGCCGTTAGGACATCGGAGCGTTGTGATTGGGGCTTTAGAATCTTGAGGCGTTGAGGGTTTAGGGCTTTGGAATTTTGGGACGTTAGGAATTTAGGACGTTGGGACTTTGGTATTTAGAATTTTGGGGCGTTGGAACCTTTGGCCTTTGGGACATCGGAGCGTTGTGACCTTGGGGCTTCAGAATCTTGGGGCGTTGGGGGTTTAGGGCTTTGGAATTTTGGGACGTTAGGAATTTAGGGCGTTGGGACTTCGATGTTTAGAATTTTGGAGCGTTGGAACCTTGGACCGATATGACATCGGAGCGTTGTGATTGGGGCTTTAGAATCTTGGGGCGTTGGGGTTTAAGGCTTTGGAATTTTGGGACGTTAGGAATTTAGGGCGTTGGGACTTCGGTTTTTAGAATTTTGGAGCGTTGGAACCTTGGGCCGTTAGGACTTCGGAGCGTTGTGACCTTGGGGCTTCAGAATCTTGGGGCGTTGGGGGTTTAGGGCTTTGGAATTTTGGGACGTTAGGAATTTAGGGCATTGGGACTTCAATGTTTAGACTTTTGGAGCGTTGGAACCTTGGACCGATAGGACATCGGAGCGTTGTGATTGGGGCTTTAGAATTTTAGGGCGTTGGAACTGTGCGACTCTGAACCTTCAGCTACGCCCATGAAGATCCTTGATCTACCGCGTCCCTAATCGCGGCGGCAACACGTTTCGTGGGATCTGGCACGATGTTTGGCCATTTATGGCAGAACATGTCCGCTGAAAATAAAAGGACAGTTCTCGCTGACCTCGCGACTGACTCAAACGCATTCTATCCGAAAGCGTGCAGAGCGCTGACGTCACCGGACTGTACACGGCACTGGCAGTAACTGGCAGCGATCGCTCAGAGAGCACAGAGTGAGTAATGTGATTCCTCGAGTTATGGCAGCGTGGACCGGTGCGATGGGTGGCGTTCTCAAGGAGATCCCAACCTACGCTAGATCCGCGTCGTTCCGATTACCCATTGATCCGCTCGATAACCACGATAGATTTTAATATACGAAAATGTTGGGTTTGCCGGCCGGACCGTGGCGATTACGTTGCCATATACGCTCTCATTACCTTTCTCGCATGCTTTCCGCCTACAGGAACTGTGTTCGCAACCCCTTCGTCTTTACGGGTAATTATTATCATTCACCGGCTACAACAAAGCGAACAGAAATTATCGGAGCCGCTCTAAACGTAAGCTCTCAAGATTCACTGCAAGCACGGGGAAATTTGTATGTTTTTCTTTGTCTTTCAAGAATCTTTTATAGTTTCAGCGCGTTACAAGGCTTATTACACGGCGCAGAGTCAAGTTTTAGTACTATCATTTTGAAAGTTTGTCACACCTTCTCAATTTAATCACTCTCGACTCAAGAACACACTATAATCTATGTTAACGCTGTAATTTCGAAATGCTCAACTATTTAGGAAACTAGCGGAAGTTTATCTAGAAGAATTACCAGAGATAAACGGGAATAACTAGATTATATTAAACATAGCTAACAAAAACCATTTCTGTTTCAGATACCCTGGAACAAACAATTTCAAACATGACCTGAACTTATCGCGGAACGTCAAGAATGCAGCTCGGTGAGTCTTCCTAATTGCAATAACTTTCCCTGTTCTATTAATAATTCCCCGAATTGTCACATTACTTAAATGCTAGTTAAAGGTGGTTGAAGCAAACATCAACGAAAACCAAGATTCATCGAGGTTACGTGGGTGTAGCGAATGATTATCAAGTCTCCGTGAAATTCCACGCCCACGATGTTTTCTTTGACGGACAGCATTCCTACGACGCCAAATTCGGCGTCTCTCATTAATACGATTCGTTTCGAAAGTTGTAAGACGGACGTCACACGTGAAGTCTGTTACGCGTGACGAGTCGATTCGACGAATCGGGGAAAGATCATTTACGCAATGTGAGTGTTAAACTTGGCCGCGGACTTTCTCTCCGGTTAAACAAACGCCATTTTCTATCCATCGATCGCACAATATATTTGATTGAGTCACCGCACTTCCGGTTTTCCTTCCACAATACCTGTTACCGCCTGCTGTCTCGGAGCTTGCCAAAGTGGGTTAGCTTTTGGAATTTTAGAACTTTGGTACTCTAAGATTTTGGGGTCTAAAATTTAGAGGAATTTGGACTTTGGGGTGTTAGGAATTTCGGGCGCTAGAAATTTGGATCGTTGGAACTTCAGGGTCTCGGAATTTTTGGGGCGTTGGGACTTTGAGGCGTTAGGAATTTGGATCGTTGGGACTTCGGAGTTTCGAAATTTTTAAGCGTTGGGACTTTGAGGCGTTAGGAATTTTAATGGTTGGAACTTCAGAGTTTCGAAATTTTTAAGCGTTGGGACTTTGAGGCGTTAGGAATTTGGATCGTTGGAACTTCGGGGTCTCGGAATTTTTGGGGCGTTGGGACTTTGGGCCTTTGAAATTTTGGGCGTTGGAAATTTGGGGCTTTAGAATTTTTAGACGTTGGGACTTTGAAGCTTTAAAATTTTGGGAGGTTGTGGTTTTTAGGTTTTAGAATTTTGGGGCTTTGGGACTTTGAGGTATTGGGACTTCGGGGCTTTAGAATTTTGGGTCGTTGGGACTTTGAGGCGTTAGGAATTTGGATCGTTGGAACTTCGGGGTCTCGGAATTTTTGGGGCGTTGGGACTTTGGGCCTTTGAAATTTTGGGCGTTGGAAATTTGGGGCTTTAGAATTTTTAGACGTTGGGACTTTGAAGCTTTAAAATTTTGGGAGGTTGAGGCTTTGAGGTTTTAGAATTTTGGGGCTTTGGGACTTTGAGGTATTGGGACTTCGGGGCTTTAGAATTTTGGGTCGTTGGGACTTTGAGGCGTTAGGAATTTGGATCGTTAGAACTTCGGAGTTTCGAAATTTTTAAGCGTTGGGACTTTGAGGCATTAGGAATTTGGATCGTTGGAACTTCGGGGTCTCGGAATTTTTGGGGCGTTGGGACTTTGGGCCTTTGAAATTTTGGGCGTTGGAAATTTGGGGCTTTAGAATTTTTAGACGTTGGGACTTTGAAGCTTTAAAATTTTGGGAGGTTGAGGCTTTGAGGTTTTAGAATTTTGGGGCTTTGGGACTTTGAGGTATTGGGACTTCGGGGCTTTAGAATTTTGGGTCGTTGGGACTTTGAGGCTTTCAGAATTTGGAGCGTTAGGACTGTGGTACTTTAGGATTATAGGTCTTTGAGACTTGGTTGTTTTGGGACATAAGAAACTTGGGGCTTTAGTGTTTTTGAAATTTGTAGGATTTTGGGGCCTTAGGACTTGCCAGTTTTAGGACTTTGAGGCTTAGCACTTTCCAGTTTTGGGACTTTGGGGCTTAGGTGCACAGAACTGGGTAACAGTCCCCCGCGAAGGTGACTTTCAACAAGGAAAGTCCCCGATCGTTCACAGTACAATGGGCAGACCGAATTACAGAAGGATCGAATTAATGTTGTTCGTGTTCACGAGGAAAGTGGTCTCAGTTTTCCATCGTCCGTGAACGTGTGAACTGCCAGGCGAACCACTCGCTTCCGGTATCGGGTCTGGTGCAGTGAAACGTCTGTGAAAACGGGCCCCAAGCCTCAAGATAGATCCCGTGCCGATATTTAAAAGTACGGCCGAGTAAAAGTGGGCGTGGCTGTTCCGAACGGATTGTCTTTCCTTCTCCACAGCATACCCACACCTGTGTGCCCGTTTACGCGACTGTCTGTGTATCCATTTATGTGCCAGTGTACCCATTCACTTGTCTGTGGACGGTACGCTCGCGCAAATATTTACGTACGCTTCGAAATTTTCTGCTCGGTTCGAGGACGGCCATTTTTACGTTTCAACCTGGTCCGTCAGTTTACCCAAAAAATGCCAAATATTTGAGAAGATCGAGAATTTCACGTTCCTTGTTCGCATATTTGCACACACTGGACATTTTTTTGCTGCGACAATATTGCCTCTTCGTATGTTTGCTCGGATCGAACTTAATATCTTTTTCAGACTTCTGAGACGTTTCGCTAATATTTGAGACCTCCTGCGAAGTTCTCTGCAGAGTATAGTGACTTAACGGCGATTTTTTATGTGTACGATTATGTTCGAGGATCTAGAACGTTTGTTTTAATGATGCCATGCAGGGGAAGTTGATTTTGGAACGGGACATTCGTTGGTTGTCGAACGGCAGAGTTCGATGACCGGTTACCGAAAAACCAGAGGTGAAAACCGTCCCTCAAGAAATCTCGATTCTCTCTTCACGGAACTAGTAAAATAAATTAACGGAATTAGTGAAATGTTTCGAAATCTGTGCAAAACGCATCAAAGAAATTTAATAAAAAGTTGTAATGTTCTCTATGAACGGTATTACAAAACCGTAAACAACTTGTCAGTGATGAAAGTGAAACCTAACGGAGGAAATATTTCTGTCAAATCTGCAATGTAGAGTAAATTTTAAAAAAATGTTGCAAAAGAAACGTGCAAGGGTTCCCAACTTTCCCTGGAGATTCGAGCAGATTTCTGCGGAGAAAATTCGCGTTTGTCGCTCGCGGACTGTATCAAATACCACGTTTTTTCTGCCGAGTGTAACGACCGTTACGCGATAGAGCTGCGCTGAGAACGGGCCCTGTCGGAGCGAAGGTTACAAGAAAGATAATTCGGGGAAACGTTTCTCGTTTCTCTCATGGTAATCGCTGCGAAGCATCGTGTCGCGATAAAGAGAAAGAAAGAAAGAAAAACAACGGGAGTAAGAAAGAGAGAAACAAAGGCGGCGTCCTCTTGACAAAGAACGGCGGATTCGAAGTCGTTAACCCATTCGGAAGGTTGCAATCCCGGGTGCTTGTGCAACGCTTAATAATTGACAATTACGCTTAAACTTGGCGTTTACGCCAAGGGGCTCGTGGTTCCTTCAAGTGCGCGTAATTAACTGAAACGAGAGTCGCTCTTCTTCTCTATCGTACGCCGCTGCTCGATGATTCTAATTGCACGATATTTTTCATATAAAGTTATTTCAATGAAAGCGATACAATATGTGTATCTGTTTCGATAAGAAAATTCGCTAAAAATTAAGTTATCCTTTTCAGACATTATCGTAATTAATTAAATTTTACAAGAATTACTAAAAAGGATGGAATCAAGTTGTGACTTGGAAAATGGCAGCTTCTAACAATCGCCATTGAATCAAAGACTTCAATTAAAATTGTAGTATTGTCATCTTGACATTACTATAATTCGTCGCACTTCAATTAGCTAGAAACAGTGGATGCAAGTTCTGGAAAAATGTTACCTCCAGATAATTTTTGTTACTCCAACAGCTAAAAAATTGTTCTTCGTCAATCTTCCAGTTGTATGAAGAAGAAAATTCGCCAGAAATTACCATTTTCTTGATCGCAATCGGCCAATCAGCCCAGCAATTAAAATCGGCGAGCAAGCCACCGTGAAAATAACTGAAGCATCGTTCTCAGAAATCGGAGCAATAGAGTTTCCGAGCAAGCGCCGAGTTGCCATTCACCTGGCGGCCGAAAAGTTGCGAAGGAAAAATTAATGTTGCGCGGGCTCTCGACACAATTTTCCCGACAGACGGTTCTGCGGGACGTTGTGCCAACAAAGGATTACATAATTCCCCGCATTCCTGGCGAACACACAACAAGAGCCGGCTGTGTCTCGTGTCGGCACGATACGAGAGAGAAAGTATCCTGCACGCACTCTCGATAGGGCCTGGATCGAAATCGAAATCGAGACCGGGATCGGTCGAAACCGAAGGGAACTGTTGCTCGGTCATCCGGTGATAATATGAAAGATCGAGAGGCCCCGGGGAATTTCATAACGCGTTGCACTCGTTGCACAATCCGTTACAGAAACTTTTTGCCCCGCGGGTCTCATAATAATTGATAAGCCGAGTTCTAATTGGACTTTCCATCGTCCCCTCCCCATTAACAGCGCGTTTTGAATTAATTGCGCCCGTGAGCAATTAGCCTGAGTGTTCCCAACAATATTGGACAGTTTAAGTCGCCGGAAGATTTTCATTTCTTTTCATCGAGGATGTTATTTCGCGAGTAATTAGCGCTGATGATACGGTAATGAATTAGCTGGCCGTTTCGACGAATTTATCTCGTATCGGAATTAAAGCGGTGGAGCTTCGTTAGAGTTCGTCAAAACAGCCAGTAAATTAATTGCCACACGCGGGACCCATTAGTTACGTTTATCTTTTATCGGGTTCGAATTACAGTGGAAGCTTCATTAAACCCTCGTTCCCTTTTCTTTGCTTTTCTTTTTGCGGGAGGCTAGACTGCGGGAAGCTCGGATTTGCATGAACATTCGCGGCGCGATGGAAATGCAAACTGAACGGATACGTAATTAACTGTTTCTCTGTGCCGTGCTGAGGAGAAAGTGTCTCTCAGCGCATACGCGCGGAGCTAACGAGAAAACAGTCCGAGGAAAACTGAGCTGAGAGTTGATTGTACTCTGTTTATCTTGCCTAATCACTCTCATAAAAAATCGGTGCAAAGTAAATGCCTTATCTGCAATCCAAAAATGTGATTCCCAGCTCGATTCATTCTCCCAGGCTTCTGCTGCATTCTTTACATCGAATTAAGCTTTGAAATTTAATTCTTTAAGGCTTCAATTAATTTATCTAGATTCATCAAAATGCTCGTTTAATACCCAACGTTTACAATTACTCAAAGTCTAGAAACAGCGAAACGAAATGTTTGATACAGGCTATTCTTAATCGTTGTTAATAACACGAATGTTTACTCACCAATAGAAACGCCAACACGACCCTCCGCCAGTCCATGGCTAAAATAAAAGAGAAAGTCTGATTAATAACTGGGTCGAACTCCCATGAGTACGATCGATCGCGCAAACGTCTATCGCGCGAGAACACTTGCTGCGAAAAATAGTTTCTTTTCCTAGTCCCTACTCTCTAGGATCACTTGAGAATCGTTCTCCATTCATAAGATGATAACTCGAGCCTTAGATCGTCATCCAGATTTTATTCCTTAATATTTCCAGATGACGTTCAGACTATTCGAACGTCTCTAATCGGTCAGTGACTGCTGTGAACCATCCCGCATTCTTTAACTGCGCTTTGGAGGTGTTCCCATTCATAAATTGGTAACCAGCGTCGTAAAATTTCTCAGACATTCCCATGAGGTAACGCACTCTTTTCGCTAAACACTTCTACTTGATGTACTAATGACTTCATCGAAACCGTGTGACCACCAAAAATATCTTCTAACGACTAGCTTGTCCCTAGACGCGTCCTCCATAAAATGGTAATTAAACTTTGGATACCTTCTAAAAATCCACTATCAAAACACAGTCTACTATCATCACCATAACGTCTCTAAGCGGTCAGTGACCACCACAAACATTCTCCACCCACAATCCCATCCCTACACGCGTTCTCCATTCATAAAATGGCGACTAGCGTCCCAAGCCTCTGAGAAAATCACAGTCCACGTACGAGAACGCAGTCTATTGTCCTCAACACTCCCACTGAGCGTCCTGAAAACCTGACGAAACGTCTCTAATCGGTCAGTGACCATCGTAAACCGTCCTCTATCCAGCGTCTCCTCTCTGCACGTGTCTTCCATTCATAAAATGGTACCCGTAGCGTCGAACGTCTCGAAAAATCGCATTTCTCGGAGAAAGCGGATTCATAAGGTCACAGATCGACGTCCCGATCGATGTTAGGCGACATCCTCGATCTATAACGATCCAGGACTCGTTCCGGAGTGCGGACGACGGTGGTTTTCGAGCTGGTTAGTTTAAGATCCGTGTCGGGCGGCTCGAGAAAGCGACGGCGACGCGGAGTTTCGCGAGCACAACGCAGCAACGTTCACTTTTTCGAGGAGCATGAGAGACCGGTGCGAGGAACAGTATCGGCATAATGCACACTGGACCACCGTGATTGACCCCCCGAACAGACGGCGGCCATTTTCGCACTGTTCACCACGCGCATTATTTTTTCACAGTGTGTTCGCACGGTCGTGTCTCACGGGGTTTCACGTCGCAAATCGCGACCACACGAATCGCGGGATTTACGTGGCTGGTCGATCGACATCCCGCGAGGTTCTGGCCACCTTCTTTCCACCTTTTCTCGCGGACGGGAGGAGGCAGGATCGTGCCGAAGAGATCGGCGCACCTGGGCGAAACCAGGGCCGTAACGATCGCCACCTTTCACCTGTCTGCCGCGCTAGGAAATGGATCGTTTGACGGTCTAACGACGAGACTGGAGTGTCTTCGTTGAGCCACGGTTCGTTACGGAAATGTAGATCGTTCTATACTTTTTTAAGTAATTTTCAAGTACTTTTTAACGGGGCTGCCTAGAGCCTTCGATGCCACTAAATGAGCACGTGGCGTAATCGTGACTGAATTGAATCGAGCATTTTGTTGGGTGAAACTTTGAATAAATTACCAAAAATATATATAAAATCTTTACAATGAATGTATCAGTCTTACAATTCAACCGAGGCACTTGATCAAAATTTATTGTTAAGATCCGTCAACTTAATTTTCAACTTCCCATGGACGCTTCACTGATAATGGCCAAACCCAATATCAGGGCTTGTCGCTGTATGTTGTCATTTTTTAAAAGCTGTGGCCTTAAGGTTTAAGCGGTTTATCTCTTCTGTATATTGTATTCATGTTTTAACATATTACTATGTATGTACAGTTTATTTTCTGCAACAATGTATTATGTTGAAATAAATCTCATATGAGATTTAAAAAAAAACCGAGGTACTTCTATCAGTGAGATAGTATGTATCAAACCATTCCGGTGTAAAAGGTTATTACAAAAAGAAGCGACAAAAAATAATTAAGTGCGTTAACAATCCATATTCACGATTTCGCAACGCTGAATATATTTATGATGAAGGCCGATAAAATAACGAGGACAAATGAATCGGGAAAGGTCAGTGAAGATTAAAATGGTGAAACTTTCCAATGGACCAGGCCGTATTATAGTAAGAGTGAAAGTGCGTTTTCATATAAAAAAATTTTGGGCTAGCTGTGTCCAACAGTCCGTTTCGAAATACGCACATAGATGCCCGGACGCGCCGTTACGTTAGGGCAACGCGTAGGAATCGGAAGAGTATGGTCGTCACGTAGCGTGCCCACGTCATGGCTTGTCGCGCGTTGAAGTCACCGGCGACTAGGACGGATATAGTCATCGATATACATGTAAGTATAGTCCGTGTGTACGTTCGCGCCGTTACGACATCTCGAAATAGATTAATACGTTTAACGCAGAAAAAGAATGCCTACTGTCAATCATGGCGCAGTTATTTCTGCTTTGCTGACACCGTACACGCTCTGTACACGGTGTGTAATAATCAGGCTACCATTGAACTTAGCTCGGGCACCCGGATACAATTCTTCGATCTAGATCTGGAGCGTAAACGAACACTTTCAGGATTTTCCAAATCAGTGTAACGATCAAATTGGGACTAAGACTTTTCGTAGCACACACTTTCACTTTATAATTCTTGTTGGTCAAATTTTCCGCTTGCAGGTCACTTATTAGTAGATAGCGGATTTAATGCATTTATATTTTCGACCAATTAACTATATTAAGAAAGAAAATAATTTTCACTTCCGTTAGTTACTAATCAGGTTGAAAATTTCTATTTTGTAAATCTAGCATAGAATTCTTTCTGATTTCGGTGGAACGTGAATATTTTCAAAATAACTGCGAAAGCTTAACACATTACCGACCGGTGATTGTTGCATATTTTTTAAAAATCTACTTCTACTACTATCTTCCAATAACAACATCAATTTTCATTGAGAACTAACTGGTCACTCGCAATATCGTCATCTAATACATTGTAAAAAAAAATTTCTATGCTCTCTCTTGGTACAGCACAATTATTGAAAATCCTATCAATAGGCTTCCGGTAGGTAAAGTGTTAATCGTTGAAATGTTCGCCGTTATTATTACTAGACTGCGGATCTTTATACGAAATAAAAATTGGCTGGCTTAATTACACGACACTGTGTCGCTTTTCTGGCAGTTTAAAAATGATAATGTGGATTGTTAAAGGGGCTACCGTTCTACAACGATCGAGATCGATCCGCGGATCGTGTGGGCGGCTGGATCCTTGACGGCCGCGTATTTGGTCTCGCGCCACCTACGGCGAGGATGAACAAACGGAGCCTTGTGCTCGTTTTCGCGCTTGAATCCATTGCATAACTATGTACGCGTTTCATTAAACCGTCTATTAAGCCCGCGTTGTCCATTCAGCCGGTTCTGGCCGGTCAACGGCGACGTTTTCCCGTGCATGTCTCTCTCGAGAAAGGAAACAGCCGCCGCACAGCTGTCGCACACCCTTCCACCACACCCGTTCGGTTTCGGAACGTGTACACACGATTATGCGAACGTGGACGAACGTTTTACGCGTGTGTGTGCAACGCGTGACTCCCCCGCAGCCTTAAACCAGTAATTTCGCTCTCCGGAATCTAAATTTTCTGGAGAGAGTTAAAATCCAAGTCTGCAGACTGTGGAAATGTCGAAGCAGTAATTTTGCATAGTGAAGCCTAAATTTTCTATAGAGTTAATACGTGAAAGTCTTCAGGCCGCATAGTATACATTTTGGAGTAATAAATCTGACATGTTAACTTAAATATATTGAAAATAATTAAAAAACTATTACAAAAAGTGGAACTTCAAATGAATAATTTAAAAAATTTTTTTTGTCCATTACAGTCGATGCACTTTGAACACCGCTTGAAATAAAATTTGTTTAAAAAATACCTCAGTAATTATTCATTTGAAGTCCCACCGTGTGTGATACTTTTTTTACGCAGACTTTGATGATTTATCCGAATTCGAAAGAAAATATCAGATATATAGCAATTGAGAAAGGAGAAATAAATTTTGAAGAATGCAGATCAGTTCGGTGAAACGGATAAAATGGCAGGGCCAATTGCAGGAGCCGTACGTTGAGAAACAGCTCGCTTTCGACGACCTTGAGAACCACGGGTAGAGAACCATTTGAAACGCGAGCGTGCGTAAGCGACTCGTGATGACGTAAGCCGCGAATTTTTCCAGAGATCATTATTTCCCGATCGAACTCCGCGTCGCGTTCTGTTCTCCAGGAACTCGTTCGCCAGGCGCCTTCGCGCCCTTGAACGTCCGCCAACGTGGTCGTCGTCGTTGTCGCAGTCTTTCCTCGAGCAAGAAAGTGTTGCGCCATCTTGGTGCCACCGTGATTGGAAGCGCAAAACCCATAGAGACGTTTCGCAGCCGCTCGTTCGCCTATCTTTTCCCTGATATCTCTGATAACATCTCCGATAACGTCCGCGCCGATCAATATTACCGGTCGTCGGAGTTAATCGGTCCCAGCTAATCGACTGGAAGTTTTGTCATTTTCCTCGATCAACTCTAGTTTACCCTATCGTACGTGGACTGACTGAATTCATTTTTTTATCAAATTGCTGCAAAAGTTGTTAAGTAACACGACTACAACGCAATCATCTAACCCTTTTTAATTAGAACTAGTAGGCCCTCGCCATCAATTGGCAGTAACATTATTTTGTGCTCAAATCCTTTATTTAGCGTTTTATTTAGCTGATATAAGGCGTTCAGTAATTATTTATAAGATGGAGTAAATGCGCAGGAACCAAGCATTAAAAGTATCTGGTAAATATTACCTTAGAAAAATGGCAACACTAAAATTGTGATTGATCTTTATAATTTTGATAATTAAACCGGTCGTTTGATCGTGATAGGGTCCAATTTTTCGACGACATTATATACGGGAGTCTACCAAATCCGAATGACAAGTTTTCCGATTTCATCAGCGTGGAAAAGGGGAAAATGGTAACCGGATATTTACCTGTCTCGATCGACGTCCCAGCGTGCATGTGTCCGGAGTAGATCCTGCTCGGTCCAGAGCGAAAACGACGAAAAATTCGCTCCAGCTTTTTCTCGTGGGCCCCGTTGCGAAACGTTCGATCGCGAGTCGAGCGTGAAGCGATTTAAAGAGTGAGAGAGAAGGAGAGAAGGAAGAAAGAGAGAGAGAGAGGGAGGGACCACCACGAGAAACGGGAATAAAACCCAGTCAAGAAGAACAACAATCTAGAGGGGATCACTGTTGACAGGCTCGCGGGTTCCTGGGCAGTTTGGTCTGGCACTCGTCCATCACCAGCACTTCCGGTAGCACGGGGGGCTGCGTCTTACGCGCGTCCTCGCGGGCCACGAAGTCCTCGCGCGCCTCGACATCCCCAAAATCTTGGATGATCGATCGATGACCTTCGGGTCTGACCACTGTGTACGCTTTCATACACCGCAATCCCGAGGATCGGTCATTCTGGAAACCGGTCCGTGTATCCTGGAGCTTGGCGGACCCACGCGAACCTAAGCGAAGTCGAAGAAATCTAAGGACTCGACCTCTTGCTGAATCACCCGCCCCGAATTTCTGCTGTTGTCCAGCCGGAAAAATCTCTATCTAGCTTTGGTAGACCGTGTCAAGGTCCCAGGAGGGTCCTTCATGGTACAGAAACTGTCCCGAAGGTGTTCGAAGATGTTGGAGCTCACGGTTTGAGCAGAGGCTGTACGATGTTTCGAGGTTCGCGGAGGTTCTGGTCTCGTC
This sequence comes from Lasioglossum villosulum, assembly GCA_963971365.1. NCBI lineage: Eukaryota > Metazoa > Arthropoda > Insecta > Hymenoptera > Halictidae > Lasioglossum > Lasioglossum villosulum. Next base: position 22,635,256 of record OZ020503.1, on the reverse strand, counting down.
GAGCGGGTCTCCGTTAAAGTTTCAGGTGGAGGCGAGTTTCTATGCAATTTCCCTTCGAATTTCGTTCACGTTTTCGCCACTGCACCACACACCTGCCGGTTCGTCGATCCGCAGAGAAGCAGCCGAGCATGAAGAGAGCCGCGGAAAAGAAAACCGTTGCGGTCGACGCGAGGCTCGAGACTGCACTGTGCTCCTCGTCCTGTGTTGTTACGCTCGTGGTACACGCAGGGTACCACGAGGCGGAGGAACAGGGAACCGGTGGGACGAGAGAAAGAGGGAGAGAGGAGAGAGAGACAGGTAGGAAAGAAGGGGGCAGCAGGTTGGACGCTGAAGAGAGACGGGGGACTTGTGGAAGGATACAGTAGCGATAAATGTGATCAAAATTTGGAGAAAGCTATCGGTTGGTTTCGGGGACCATTTTCGGAGTTGGTGGATCATTTCTGGAGAAATATAGCCTAATATAGCCGAATAGAATTTTTAGACGAATTTAATGAAAGAGGGGGCAACAGGACCCTGAACAGAAATTAATTGTGGAAGGGTGTAGATGTGATTAAGTGTGATAAATATTTGGAAAACGCTAGTGGTTGGCTTCGAGGAGCCTTGTCGAAGTTGAAGGATGATATTTTTAGGGATTAAGTCAATTTAGAAGATCCTGGTGATCAGGATAGTCGGATACGTGGGCTGAAGAGTAGTTTGCCAAATGCAGGTGAGAATGAAAATGGGATGTCCTTTTGAAGTTGCGGATTTTGTGATGGAAAGTTTTCAATGATTATTATACTGCTGATTGGATGTACTTATAATTGGGTTAATAGAATTTAACAGTATCGTTGAATTTTTAGTCGTTTCCAGTACCTTGCAATTAATACAGACAATTTTTATTTTGCATTCGATCGATGGGAGAGTAGTTGAATTCTGAGAGAAAGGAAGGAAAGCAGTATTGGCGAAGAAAGTGACAGGATTGTTTTGGAAGAACGAAGAAGTGAGAGAAGGAATTTTCGAGATAGCGAGGATCCTGCTGGACTATATCTTCGAGAAGAATGTTTCTTATGTAAAGATACGTTTCAGTGTAAGAATTTTTTAGTGAGGGTGTAAGAAATAGAGAAGAAATTCTTGAGAGAGAGGGGATCCTTTTAAAATTATATCCAAGAAGCAATTCTGTGATTAAAAATTTCAAGTATGGGTATAGATAGATAAAAGAATGTTCTATTGATAAAAGCGGGGGATCAAAATTATCAAGATAGAATTTTGTTCGCAAGAATAGCGTAAGGGTTTTTTAAGGTATTGGATCCTTCCTGAGGACACTGAGCATTTTTCTCGGGGATAGGAACAAAGGATACAGCGGAAGGAAATGACAAAGACCAACGTTAGTAGGAGTGAGAGCGAGGATCTGTAATGATCTACGGAGTGATTGAACGATCGACCGCTAGAGCGCGACACTGAAAGGACTTTTATTTGCTTGGCGCTGGATTTACGATAGAGATGGGCACTATTACTCCCATTGTGTCAATGAAAGAAATAGCAAACATATTTATATTAATAAAAGCAGCTTTTGATATCCGTTTAATTGCGGTGATAAAAGAAAGTAGTAAAAGATTTGAACTGATGGAAGTAGATTTAGATAGAACAACTCTTCGTTTTTGAGTGAGAGTTTGCAAAATGCCGAATCTAATCAGCCTGAAAAATGTGCCAATTTGCTTGAGGGTAGAAAATTTGTAAGAATCGAGAACGACAGGAATTTCGGAAACGTTCGACGCGACTCGAACCCATCACTAGCGACAGAAGTCTCGCGAAAAAGGGGTAGAAGGAATAAAGTGAGAGGAAGAAAATGGCCGCGGATTGTAAAAGGAAGAGGACAGACTGCATTTACGTCATCGCCCGGGTTAGATGCTGTGCCACGATCCTCTCGAGGGATGTAGACTTCTGCGATTCTTCTTGATTCCCTCCGAGTAAAATACTTTGTAACTGATCAGGCGAAAACCTGTTGCGTTCCGGACGGTTTCTTTTTTTCCGGTGAAAGAATTGGCCTCCGATACCTACACCATCGTGTACATAAAACGGACAACATTTCTGGAACACGACAGAAACATTCAGACCAGCTCTGTCCCTTAATTTTTCAAATTTAACGCTTTACGTATCAACGATGGCTTTGTATACCTTAAAAAACCGCTAATTGAGTATCGGGGGTATTCTTTAATCAATTTCTCAGAGTTGATATTTATAAAGCTTTTAATCAGTTGTTGAAAAACTTACTAATTTATTAATTTGTAAAGAAAGGTCTAATTGTAAGTGGAACTTCTATGTGGAGTCGTATAAGGTTAAACAATTTATTAATTTTTGCCTCCATTAAAGACATTAAATGGTAAATGAAAAATTGACTGATTTATCAATTTTTCTCTTGTGGGGGTGTAATTAATTTTTTCTTTTTTAAATAAGCGTCATCTATCGGCAAACATGGATAACAAGTACCACACGGATAGTCAACATCGGTTAAAGAAACCTGACCACTTTTTTAAATTAGAAATAATATGATTGTGCACAGTAGCGACTGTATGACATTTTACACAAAGCAGGCAAACAATAAAGTGTTAACCTATGACTATTTCATTATGTGCACATGCTGTTAAAATGTTTTCGATTTATTTTTAACTTAATTTGCGACTAAGTTAATGGCAAGAAGAGCAAACAGAACACCTGGATTATTACAGATAATTGTTCCAGATGTGTCTGAACAAAATAAAGAATAGGATCAATCCGAAAAGACAGATAGCAGCCTTATATACGGATGATAATTTATCGTCGCTGACAGAGTGTAAAGTGTACTATGTACATACATACACCACACCACGTGCTAGGAGAAATAACATAACTGGACTCAAACATGGCCCGTGCCTGTCGTATTACTACAAATTTTTATCCATTATTAAATAACAAATATTTAAAATGTTCAGTAAATATAACGAGGTTTCGATCGAAAAAGAGCATCTCACAACTACTCCAATCAAGTAACTATTATGTTTAAATACACAATATCAACTCTTTGAGATCCTAACCTCAACTACAACATTACTAGTTGATTTCTCTCATACTCTTTTCCGTCACCAAATAATGCGACGTGAACGATAAAATATCATTCATCTACTTTTGTTCTGTATACTTTTTTCTTTCAATATCCCCTTAAACTTCTTTAGGCATCATTTCATCCATTCTAACCTATATTTTTTCAAAATAGTTGCGCGGCTAACGAATATTCCATATATATGTATATATTTTGTTTACATGACTAAAAGAAACATTTATTACCACACTGATTCGTTAAGAAGTTATTAGTAAACATAATATATTAACACTACGTTTGCAGGACGCGATAAAATGTCGGTTTCTAATGTTTTTAATTTATAATTACTGAGATTGTAAAAATGCATCCATGAATCATTCAACAAATTGATTTCTTTTTATTAATTTTATGAAGTAATGTGAAATAATCGCTTTCAGTGATTCGTAAACCTAGTGTTAAACACTATTTGTTCCAGTCATCTATTACAGTGGTTTTAAATAGCGATTACTAACTATCCTAATTGTTTTATTCTAACTATTCTATTGTACATATTTCACAATGCGAAACATAAAAGAAGTAAAAACAGTAACAAGAATCGAAATGGAATAGTCTGTATAAATTGCATTTTGTAGATTCGGACGAGGAGTTATCACCTATAAACGAAAGAAATTTTCACAAAATGATTCAGGGCAGACAAAATGAAGCGAAGAAAACCATTATAGTGCAACTGAATAAATTTAATGATGCTACCGAATGCACAGAGTACTTGAATTCGTTTGGAAAAGTATCTTGTATATATCATTATGTCACAAAAATGAGCCACGTATGTATATTTTATTTGTAACTGTTCTTGTAAAATTACAAATGGAATTTTCACCATGATTTTACTCTAATTTCATTTGTAGCCAAACATGTTATTAGTGCAATTCAAAACGAAGGATGATGTGGGAAAGTTAATGAATACAGTCAAGTATTTGGATACAGCTGCATATATGAGTGTACCTACGACAATAATGCAATATCAAGCTGATGGTCTACAGAGGGTATTACCAAATTCAGGGAGCAAACTGAACTTTCGAAAATATAGTCATCATTTTCCCACCTGGGTTATGATCAAGTCGAACCTATTGTACTCAAAATCTGTAATGTATTAACACTTTATTCATATTCACAAATTTAATGCGATTGTAAATGAACAATCGAATTTTATGTTTCAGATATCGGAACAAATGATAGTGCTGTGTAAGACAGTGAAACTCTCGGACATCGATATAAGATTAAGATTCTTCACTGCTCATCAGATGTGTCTCACCTTGGGTAAATTATTCCCAACCATATCCATCTTACCATTTGGTTCATCCATATCTGGCTTTGGACAGCTAGGATGTGACCTGGACATAGTATGTACTGTTGCAAATCGTGTACCAATAGCTCATCAGGTAACTGTGCATTATGATTTCATTTAACATTTCTAACTTTCTAACTTTGTAAAAATTGCAAACACTTCAGCGCATATATTTTCTCAGAGGACCCAAAGACAACTAATATATTCTTCGAAACCATTTTCTGCTATGGAAAGAGCTGAACAACAGGACTTCCTGAAACCGATAGCCATGTTGCTGTCCAAATTTGCTCCTGGTGTAACTAATACGCAAAGTATTCTCAAAGCTCGGGTCCCCATTATTAAATTTTCCAATACTCTCACAAGCATGCAGTGCGACCTTAGTAGCAACAATCTGTAAGTATTATGTGCTCGTCGCGCTTTCGCGTATTTAATTCTCATACAGTGTGTGTACAAAGTGTTCGTACAATTTTAAAAATGGAATATATCATAAACCAATGCTTCTAATTAATTATAAAAGATCAGGTCGTTTGGTATGATTGTAAAAAAGTTATTCTATTTTAAACGATATACGAACACTTTGTACACCCATTGTAAGTAAACTGTAATCTTTTTACTCGCGTTCTACAGGTCTGGTTTCTACATGTCCGAGGTTTTGTACAATTATGGTATGATGGATCAGAGGGTTAGACCACTGGTGTTCACATTGCGCAAATGGGCATACTCTCAGGGTGTAACAAGCGACGTACCTGGCCAAAAGATAACAAATTTCTCTCTGACTCTGTTGATAATGTTCTATCTGCAACAGATAAAGATTTTGCCTCCCATGGTTAAGATGCTTATATCATCGAGTCAGTTAGGTGAATTATAAAAGTTCCATTTGTACGCTTAATTTGATGATAACTGAAGTAAAAGAATTTCTATCGTTTGTCAAAATCCATAATCTACTGACGAGCTACACAATTGAGTCTAAATGCTCTTCTTTCTTTTGTCTTTCAGATCAAAATGAATTGTGTGTAGTTCTTAAACCAATGGTCCGGACGTTTATAGACCATGTGTGTTCGAACGTTAGTTCATTGGAAGATCTTCTGTTCGGTTTCTTTGAGTTCTATGCTACCTTCGACTTCAGTGTGTACGCCATATGCATTCGGGAAGGGAAGACCAAAAGAAAACCGGATCTCTCGCCCATTTACGTTGTGAATCCGTTGGATCCGATATTGAACGTCAGCAGAAATGTCAGCGCCACCGAATTGAACGCGTTCGTTCGTCACTGTATCAATGCGCTGAAAGCGTACAACAACAACAAAATCAACAACATTTTAGATCTAATAGAGACATCTAATGTTAAATCTAATCAGACTGAAATGGCAACCGATATATCGCACGATGCACAAGTGCTAGAGTCTGAAATCGAAAAAGACGACGATGTGGATCAATTGAATACATTAGAAGAGATAATAAAATAATAATTAATTAAACTGCTATGTCATTCTAGATTAGCTCTCGTACAATCGAATTTTATACGACTCGCCTGGTCCTTCGTCGAGTATAATGATTTCCCGTGTTTCCTGACTCGAACGATTCGCATAAATTTGCAGAATCCGTGACAAAAAATAGGGATGAAAAAGATGACACCGACGTACTTGGTAACTTGTATATTTCTCTATTATCAGCGATTCGACAGTTCTCATACATGCTTAATCGTGTACATTTTCTATAATTGGTAACGTCCGCGCGATCCGTCCTCGGACCATGATCGTTCTATCGATCGTGTTCGGCTCTCGCGAGGATCGTCCGCGCATCCTGCTGGAATCTTGTTCGCGATCGTTCTGGCGGACGAGGGAACCTCGCGCGAGTACGTTCGCGATTAGGCTATTGTTGCTCCTCGAGCGGGGGAGTGTCGTCGTTTAAATTCGTAATATGTACTGTGGCTGGCAGTGTTTAAGTTCGCTAACTACAACGTCCTCCTCCCAACGGGATAAATTCGTCGCGCGACGCTCGACGTCGGGTGTACACGTTTCTGTGCCTGTTACTCACTTTTTCCATTTTCCTTTTTTTTGTCTTTTCTTAATTATTACAAAGTAGCCACGTCGCCACGTATTCTGTGTATATAAACTCTAATTACAATGAATCAGTTCGATCGGTCAATTTCATCTTGAGCAGCTTTGGAGACCCGGTTCACAACTATGAAACCGGCGATAAAACGTCCTCGTGGTTCGACCCCCGATTTCAGAACCTGTTCCGCCCGGTACGGCGATTATTAGGTGCAGGAAACATTCTGGAGGCTTGAGACTGTGTAAATAAGCTCGATCGTTCAAGCGCTTTCCGATTACAGTACCCGGAGACTGCGGATTCTGTGCATTTTTACCGTAACCGAGTGAAATATGATCGAATAATGTATTCACGCTTTACCCACCAGCGATTCGATAGTTTTTAAACATTTGTTGCTAGTCAAATGTGGATTTTTATACGAAATAAATATTTTCCAAGTGAACTGTGAGCAATGGAAGTTAGATTAAAATGTATTTCTTCGTCCAATTTTCTTAATTGTACGGCGACAATGATGTAACACTGTTCTTTAATTCTTCTACCGTCTTCATGACATTAATCGTCGACAAAATCTAAAGGAATATCAATCCTTAATTATAAGAGGTTCTCGGTAGGTGAAGCGTTAACAATGCTGCACACGCCGTAATTTCTTTTTGAACGTGTACAAAGAAGCAATAAATTCTTATCGAGTTTTAAATCTAGTTTGAGCATTATTACGATTTTTATGAATCATTATTTTGCATGATCTTCTTGTCCAGACTCTGTCAACTATCCATTTTTGCATGAAACATCCGAAGTCTAGTGGTTGGAAGACCAAAGTGAAAGAAACATTTCTTCCATCGCCGTAAACATTGACGAAGAGTTTTTAAAACTGTAAAAATGATTGTCATTTAGATAATTGAATTATTCACTTGCAACATTCAAAATCATGTACCTATCCCCACTTCAGAATGAATGTTCTACGACACCAATAATTCATGGATACTTTCTGAACCATCCCATAATTCTGATTGTTAATTGAAAACAGAAATTTAAAGCCACAGAATATGTTCCAACACCTAACAATCGTGTCACGCCTAACAAAAATAGAAAAGATGTGAAATTCCTGTATTTTGCGAGAGTCTTCAGCCCCCGAAGGGTGAATTAACGAGAAGAGCATAAGTCCAAGCTGATTTCGTGTCGAGTCTCCGTTTTGGAACATCGCTGGAGGTGTTTCGTCGACGACGAGTATACCGGACAACGCGTAACGTTCTTTCTTCGTCTTCTTCCTCTTCTTCGGATCTCTTTTTTTTTCAAAATTTTCTGTTTACATATTACTCCACTATTGGCAGCGATACATCATGACCTTCGGCGCTTCGAAGTGCAATAAAAAAGCTATTCAATAAAAAATGGAGAAGCGTTCTACGCTGAAGGCTGGCGATAACCCTGAAACAACCCCTTGACCAGACACAAAACGGGTGTTGAAAACTCGTCGAGAACGAAAGTTGAAAAGCATTTTATATGCTGGTCATTCGCGAAGGCGACGTTCTTTTGAGCTGGCCGCGGATGTTTATGCAAAAACGATCTTCCAAATTAGATCAACACTCTGCCAACCCTTATGCACTGCTACGTTAATTAACAATTTTCTAAACAGGTTGTGTCGAAAAACAAAATGATTTCTTGGTGGATTTGTTATTTAGAAAAACAAAATGATCAAGCTTCCGGTAGATAAAGCGTCAATTCTAGGATCCTAAGTAAAAATTCACTTTTTCCGTCAGTGTCATTTTCAACCCCTATCTAAGCAACCTATTTCTAAAATATTCCTTTAAGAATTTTTCACGTTTCAGTGAAAACGTCGCGAGACCTATCCTTTGAGCAGTGTTCTTCAGAGTAGATATTTATATGTAAGAGATTTATGTAAATATTAAAGCTTCGAACTTGTTTATTCGGGTTGCTCACAGAAGGGTTGATTCGTATCGATAAAATCTTCACGCGATGCTCGAACATTGCACGAGGGTTGCGGTTCAATTGGACTGTCCGCAGAAATGTGTTTATCTGACGACCATGTACGCTATAAATGCATAAAATCCGCAGTCTGGTTTGGAGAGTGCATTTCCTCGAAGGTGCGGCGGTTTTTATTCTTGCCCGTCTCTCTGTCTCTTTCCCTTTGTCATTCTCTTCCAGACGAATGATACTTGACTCTCGTGATCGCGGTCGATTTGTTTTTTTTCTTTTTCAATGCATACAATATATTTATACACGTCACGCGAAATGCCCTTTGATCATCGTTCGTGTCCGTATATCTCTAATAAAACGCTCAAAATGGTCGAAAAGAATCTCGTGGAACTCTTTCGCGTAACAATATTTCTCTACTAATTAACAATGTACTAATGGATCGAAAGGTATAGTCCTTCGATTATACTTTCCCGAATGTACGCTAGGTGATTGGAGGGTTTTCGATTCCCTCCCAGATAGCCGAACACGCGACCGAATCATCGTGTCGCATAAATCATCGTTGCCCGACAGCATCATCGATCTAACGTAAATACTGTGTTTTAGGTTCGCTGTTCTGGCCACTGATGAGATCATTAAGAGACTAATTAAATGCGAACTTAGTTCTGTACAAACGGAAGTGCACGTGCTCCTCTGTTCTGGTAACGTCGATGATAGTACCATGGACGAGTGATTGCGTGAAATACTGAAGAAGCTTCCGGTGTCGCTTAACTTTACACCGAGTTCAGAATACAAGCATCGATTGGTCTCAATTGTCACATATTCGAGCCATCATCTGGGCTGGACATTGCTAAAAAAGCTTATTGAGCATCCGTGTTAGTTCTTCTCACGGTAAATAGACGATTCAATCCGTTTTTATTAACAATTCTAAAAGGAGACACTCGGATCTGATCATTTTATATATTTGAGGTGTTTAAAGACATTCTCTGAACCTCAATTTAATTTTTCCCATAGCGAGAACGAACGGAACTGTTTCTCTTTGGCATGGAGACGCTCAGGCTTCAATTGAACCATCTCCTCTAAACTGGGCATTCTCGAAAAAGATTGTTGGACCTAGAACTATATTAGTTCTCCGTGTGGTAAGTATACAAGCTTCGATCAATTTTTATCAACGATTCTAAACATGCTTCCTGAACTCTCATTTTAATCTTGTTAGCAGGGAGAACACACTGAGCTGCTTCTCATTACAACAACATTCTCAGACTTGAATCCTAAATGGGACGATCCTAAGGAAGCCCACCAACCTTAGCGTCGAGGTAAGTTATAAAAATTGTCTGCATCAATCGTGAGACACAATAGTCGCTTAAAAGCTGTTTTCCTTGTAAGAGCCCTAATAAAATCCGCTGTCTAGTTATAAGCATCAATTCATTTTTGTCAACAATTCTAAAAAGAAAACAAAACTCTGTTCATTTTCTTGGCCAGGCTAGTTCAAAGCAAACTATTCGGTCGTTGCATACGAAATGTCCGATTTGCAATAGTAACGTTAAAGAAACATCACAAATTGTTCCAATATTTCATAAAGGAGGTACGAAAACATTTTGCGTTAAAAGGCTTCTGGTAAAGTGTTAACACGTAAATTAATAAATTGTCTATAATACTCGATCAAAATGCTCCATAACAATTGCGTCCTAAAATCGGACGTTTCGTATGCAACAATCTAATGATCCCGGGTTACCTTTACATCACTGACAATTATTTAAAGGTAACACAATGATCGTTTACAATCAGGCGACCGTCGACGATGGTACCATCATGGAATCCAGAGAAGAGGACCACCAGCCGAGACAGAAAACCAAACCGGGGCCGTCCGACTATCTGGCCTGGACACTTCGGAAAGCTCCCCGAACCCGCACCCTGACTATCCCCGTGTCGGCTCGGCGCTTCAATTCGTCTTGCTCTTTCGGTGATGGCGGCGATGATGCATGTAGTGATGGTACTCATGCGACCTGGTCTCCTGCACCGCCGCCACCAAGTTGCGCACGTCCTCCTCGTGTCCCTCGAAGCTATCCGATTTCTTGAGCTGACCGAGGGATGCGGTTGCGCCTTCGCTGCTCCGTTTGTTCTTGAGCCGGGGGAACGTTTCCCAGGACCGCTGCTTCTGCACCAGAGACGACGACTTCGATGTAGGCCCGATCAAAAGAACCAGTGTTTTCCTTGGTTCCTGCGCGGATTGACCTACCGTCCCATCGGCGATGCTGGACCGTCTGCTGCCGGATCCGGTGGTGCTCAGGCTGTCGCAACTCGCGCGACGACGCCTCCTCACCTCCGTCGACGCTTTTTCGTCCGCATAGAACACGTCCTCCGAGTCACTAGCCGGGTACACTTTCGTGCCTTTCGCGGACGGGATCGGTTGGTCGTCCGGGACCGCGTGCACCTGCGCCTGGACACGTTTCTTCGCCTCGCCCATGCTCGACGCCTCCGAGATCCGCTGGTACTCCCCTTCTTCGCCTGCTGGAACAAGCAGCCCTTCAGCGTGCGTACAGGATGCACAGAAACCGATGGTCACCGGTTCTAGAGGTGAATCTAGAGTCCACCTCTGAATCGATAGACACTGGGATAATAATTTAAACGATGAACACCCTGTAGTTCGGAAAAAATAATGGAATATCCGCCTCCCATTTGCTGAAGTAATATCGAAGGTCCTCGTCTATTCAAATTGGGTTTGTTGTACCTCTGTATAACACTTCAATTTCAATGAGACCGTGCGAGAAACATGTGTGAAAATTGTTGGCAAGAGATGGTGGAACGCGGCCAAAGTGTACGGGCGAGCAAACATGTGATAAGTGCTCCTTAAATTCCTCCTCCGAGAGAAAAAGAGAGCTGTCTAACAGGCATACAGAAATATTTTTCTTGCTTTTGATACCGGAGCTCCGTCGTACCCGAAGTTACCCTAACACGTTCGATTTCCGATAGTCCGTGGCGCCTCACACATTTTGATCTCCCGGGGACAATTAATTGTTCCGACGCGGCCGGAGAGTACACAGAATCACGTTCGACAGACAATCCAATCGGACCACGAGCACCGTTTCTAATTTACTCCCCCGCGCAAAGGTGTTTGTCTGATCGTTTTATGCCATTGAATGACGCCGAGCCGCGGAGACAATCGAGCGCTGGTTTTAATTGAATCCCGGCCCGCTCCCGCACGCGTTGTTTTAATTGCGATTCTAATGGTGTTCGATCCAGGAGGACACTCGAACGGCCGGAGGCCCTTCGAACAAAGGTAACCGTCTCATTATACGCGCGAGGAATTATTCCACCGACCCGTTAAATTTATTACACGAGCCTCCGAGCGGTTTGATCAACCTGTTTGTCAACTTAACCGCGGACAACGATCTCTCGCGTGCTCGCCGAAACGATTCGAAGCAATCGCAACTTTTTCTGTACTCCGGACAAAAGCGTCGTCAATTCTCATCCGACGAATTACACTGTCCAACAAGTCGAACTTTAGAAAAAACTTTGTAACAGTAAAATTTGCAATTTTTATGAAATCCAGATTATTCTATTTTGCATTGTATCAACCTGCCCCTGTGTCAACTTTCCCCTACACGTTGGACAGTGTCGCTGAACAACAGACAGAGAGAGAGAATGAGAGAGAGCCAGACAAACACTTTGCACATGGTCCTGAATTGGGCACGAACGAAGTATAATAATTCTCGTGTGCATTCATCAGGGTTTTATTTCCATTGAATTTATAATTGCTATCTACATAGTCCTGTAGTGGTGGTGGTGTGTGTGTGTTTTTTTCTGTTTCAGAAAGAAAGATATATGTATAGAACGAGGGGGGTGTGGGAGATAGAGAGAGTCGTCTCATCAGTTTCCGTCGGATCATCGGCAAATCCGTGGTCACTGTGTCCTAATTCGATCCAGGCCCACTACCATCGCGCTTAGTTAGTCGTGCAAGCGATCTTCACGGATTTGTTCTTACCAGTCGTGTGTGACTGTGGATGCTGGGAGTCCGCGTATCTATCCGGTTGGTCGAGGCCTTCCGCGGAATTGTCGCCGCTGCCGCTCTTCAGGGAACGGCACAGGGAGCGCACCTTGCTGGCCGAATGGCCAGGTGGTGTTTTCGGTTTCGAACCGTCCGGCGATTTCCTCGATCGTCGGCTTTGGCTTCGATCGCGGCTGTCCTCCCTTCCCGGCGACTTCTTCCGGTCCTCTTTACTCCTTGCCTTCTCAATCAGCTGGCTGAGAACTCCCCGCTTCGACTCGGAAGGCTTTGTGGTCCCATAGACCATGATGTTTCCGCTGGAGTCCAGCACAGCTCCGATATTGGACGGGGTGCAACAACGCGGCGGCATCTCCTTCGTTTCTGCAAAAAGCGGTCAGACTTAGCACCCACTGACAGTCCCGAATCCACTTGTGCGTTAACAGTCCTATAGTGCAGTGGAGAAACAACAGTGGACGGGAACAATTAACTCTTTGCGCTAGCGATTTTCTTTACTTCTTTGTCGTTTAGAAAGTCCTAGAAGAAAAAGAATTATGTATACTGATCGTACCCCTAAGCAACAGGAAATGTTTAATAGATTTTGATAACTCGATGGATAGAGCAAGGGATTAACGTTTTTATGTTTTATGACTGTGGATTTTGTATATTTATGAGAACAATGTGCAATTGAAAGACTAGGAAGATTAAAAGGAGAGCACGTGAATGTATTATTTTTAGATTGTTGAAGTCTTTATGTTGTTGTCGCGATCTGATGATTATTTTGTATACCTTTCATGTAGAGAGCATTGTCGGCGCTGGTGACAGTGGACCGTGGCTGACGGATGTCCTTGACCGGTGCTTGGGTCTGTGGCTGCTGCGGCGGTTCCTGCATCTGTAATCGCGACAGATGATCCAGCAGCACCTTTAGATCCTGATTGCATGCCGCGTCTGAGACCGACATGCTGACTTCACCGGCTGTAACTCCCGTCGTATAGGACTTTATGAATGGCTCCAGTTGCTGGGCTAAATTCTGCAACTGCTTCACCTGGTTCCTCAGGGACAGTATGTCGTTCATCTAAAACAGCATCGATATAATCGATCAGGTCAAGGGTACACGTGGTTCGTCTCGAAATAGGGGAAACTAGCTGAATTTAGACCAGTGCCTACGTTGGGCCTAATCTACAATTCATGATCAACGAATACCGTTAATATCACTGTGCATATTTTTCTTCCCCAAGATATGCAGAGATCTTTGTAATTTTGGTCATTGCATTTTATTTGAAAAAAAAATCGAGGTTGACCTTTATATCATCTCTACGCCTATAAGCAAATTAGTAACACCAAATTACAGGACTCTCAAGGGGCTATTCTGGATTTTCATGTTCAAAAAATCGATTTTTCTTTTTCTGCATTTTTGAAACTTTAAAATCTGATACATTATTTTTCTTCTAGTACCTGAGAGTGGAAGATCTCCTTCTCCATATGAATCCTACACAACTGTTCGTCCCACAAGCCGTCGAACACGTTCCTGAGCTTCTCTAATTCCAACTGATGGTGCTCCAACTGTCTTTCCAGCAGCCGACAGTCCTTGACCACGTGCTCGTAACGTAGACCCAGGGGTGGAGCGTTGGCCCTCCTCAACAGAGACACGTCGTGATGAAGCTCCCCTAAACGCTCCTTTACCATCAGCAACTGCTGATTCAATTCCTTGAGCCGAGTGTCGAATGTCCTACAGTGATTGGTGAATGGTTCACCATCCATTCCGCCTTTCGTTGGGATCCTCTGCGGAGCCTTGCTGCTCTGCTTCGAAATAAAACGCGTCGTATGATCTCTAATCGTTGATTCTATCATGTGTCATCGAATACGGATCTGAGTAAATCGTCTGACTAAGAACACATCCTGCTAAGAATACTAGCGGGAAACGAAAGTTGTCGGTCTGGCGTACCGCCAATTGCGCTACGTGAACGTACTGGATGTTCTGTGGCAGTATTTCCAGAGTGGATTTAGCAATAATTAGCTCCAACGATCGGTACAGGTCTCTAGCTTTCAATTACAAAATTAGAACTTGTTAGCTACGAAAAGAGTTAGTTATAGAAGGAGTCCTCTTGAAGTACCGATAATACTCTGTTTTTTTCGACAATTTCATCGCTATCAAATCCAGCTCCGAGCTAGGTCCTCCTTTCAGCCGAGAACACCCAGTACAACAGTTCTAATCTGGCTACGGACTACCACCATATACCAAGTACAAGCCACATCATATTATATCGAGAGTAAAATCCTGTCAACAAAAATACTTACACAGAAGTGTGCACGAGAAATGCAGTGAAAAAGAAACTTGTAATATGAACGTAAAGATGGAGAGAGTTTGTAAGTCGAGAGAGCTGGCCAGGCCGAATGTAGTTAGCTACCTGAATCACCGGCGGCTCCGGCTGGATGATCCCGTGAGTCTGATCGTATAACGACTCTTTTGGGGTCTGTGCCTGGCCTACGAACGGCTGCATAACCCTGGCGAACTCGTTTCTGTAGTTGGTCTTCGGATAGGCAGTCATTAGCGGCGGTCTGGATGGATGACCGAGCTGAGCAACGCGGTTCAATCGTTCCAGCATGGGATGGGCCAGCTCGAGAAATTGGTATTTCGTCGCGCTGCTTGTGAACGCGGTGCACAGCATCAGGTGCATCCGTAATACAGGAAGAGCGCTACCTAGCGACAATAGCTGAGTCTGAACCATTCTGTCTTTTGTCTCGAATTGTCTTTGGAGCTCTGTTAACACGCTCCCACGAGTCTTGGTTATAGCCTCCTGCATGCCCTGGCAGAAAGAGTTCAACGCCTTCTTCTCTGACTCTAGATTGTGCTGCAATTCCTTCAACTGCAACATCAGAGCCCTCACTCCGTCCTCCACTCCAGCTTGTAGCTCCCTGATCGACTTCACAGTTCTCTCCATCTTCTTCGATGCTTGCTGGTAAGCGTTCTCAATGTCTACGCAGTGTATCCTGGCTTCAGCTGGTGTGTCACGAAAACAAGTAGCACAGAGCATGCACTTTGCGGTCTGGCAGAACATTATGTACTGTTCCCCATGGGTCGAACAACGTCGCTGGGTGTCCTTGGTGCACTTGCTCATGTGCACTACCTCGTGCGAGGAGAACATTTTTGCACGGTGCGTGTGCTCTCTGCAATGCGTGCAGAGGGCTTGCCCTGGAGAAGATTGTGGAGTTATATTGTGGCACAGTGTTGTTAGAATGTTATCGGTAAACTGCGGGTCTTTACCCAAATACTAAATTTCATAATTTATTGGAGGAAAACTAGGATGAAGAACAAGTTTAATTTACAACTAGAAAATTCCTTATGGCAAATGTTTCTTTTATTTTAAAAGTGTACGCATACTATAAATGCGTAAAGATCCACAGTCTAGTTATCTGTTACAAAATTCTGTTACGCACCACATGTTGTACAAAAAAACATGGTAGACTTGTCTCTCTTATCGCAGTTGGCACATGGTGGGTTCTTAGAGTTGGCCAACTCGACTAGCTGACGTATCAGCTGATCGGACGGTGGTAGTTGTGCTCCATCGGTCAGCTGCGTTTGTTGCCTGTGCACAGTAAAATTTTCTATATTTTAGTAACCCAAAGCAAAGCATCAAATTAGAAAAGGTACTTTCACAGAGATATAAGACATTTTTAGATGCAATGTACCCAAAAGAGAATGGAGGTTTCAAAAAGTTACTACAATACTATGGGTTGCTGTAGTTTTGTAGTGCATAGTAATCCTCAATATGCGTGCATCTCAAAATGAATATTCCTCATAATCAAAGTCTCCACAGAATTGGAATGATCATACAGCTGGCTAACTTAAATATCAAATTCTAGATTCCATGTTGAAAACTATGTGGCGGGCCTTCGAGTACCAGATTGACCAGAGAACTGATACCCCTGCGTACGACAATGTAGTAACGAGGTAATATGCTTCGCAGTGTTTACGCATTGACAATGTGACTTGCATATGTTAGTCAAAGTTAACCAGAGATCGTCGCCCGCCTTGAGGATGCCATGCAATACCAGTCGTAATCTACCTGCAGATTGAACAGGTGACCTTTCCATCGATGCAACGGATGCAGCGAGCACAGAACGTGTGAAAGCAGGACAGCAGACAGGGCTCGTTGTAATAATCGTGGCAGACAGTGCAGATCAGAGGGTTCCTGGGCCCGCCACCGGGTATACCTGTCGTACCGTCGCTTTCGCCGACGCCGACGCCGACGCCGACACCGACCCCGTCGACGGTCGACCCCGAGCTCGCCATCGTCGGCCAAACCAACGGCGGCCACCTGAAAACCAGAGAGCACTCAGACCACCCGACCCGCTTCTGGACACTCCTTGGACGTTTCACATTTCACCGGATCTAGTTACACCCTTAACGCCGCCGAGCCACCCCCGTCGCAGAAACACAAATACACGGGGGTAGTTTTCGCGAACGTAAAGTAAAAATTACGTGTAGGTATCTGTGTTTACCCCAAGACCGTTGGCCCGCCCGCCGCAGAAAACCCTGATGGATAGTTTATCGGCTCGTCATTCTAACGTAGTTTGGTGGGCAACCCCGTTTGCGCCTGACGATCGGCTCTGACGTCACTGAGGTGCCACCAATCTCGCACACTTCCACGTTGGGGTGGTACGTATACAGAGAAAAGGGGACGGGCTGCTGTACTGTGCTGCTGCACGCGGCTATGAGAGTGTGTGCTCGTCGTGCACACACAGAGACCTTGTCACTCCATACACACAGACCCTCCTCTGACGTAAGCGCGAGAGGGTGGTTGTGCGCTTACGTGCTTGCCCGCCAGCGATGGCTATGGAAACTTCATCCCCCCGGCGAGCGACGAACAAATCACTGGATTAATTCACCATTGTACGATGATTACGTCTCAACGTGTAATGCCCTCTAATACTGTAACCATTCTCTTGTAAAATCCCTTCAGACCACTATCGGGTCCGCTAAAGGGTCTACGTTAGATAGTTTCTCAATAGCCGAATGTAATCGCGTATACTGCTATCTTGTTGCACATATTTGTTACTATAATTCATGTGACGCTTCTAGGGAAACTAGAAAGACATACCTATAAACATCCTATTGGTAAAAAGATGTATCTACTTCAGCTTTTCTTCGAAAGTGATAACTAGACAGCGGATCTTTAGAAAAGCAGATCATAAGAAAAGGGAACTAAATTAATTCAATGTAATTTTTAACAATATTGCCATAAATAAATCGTTAGATGGTGCTTGCATTTCAACGTTATATGGAATACGATAAAACATCCGAATTTTGTAGTTGAATGGTTTCGAGACGGACACAAGAAGTTTTCTTAGGGGTGATGGCGGTGGAACCATTGTAGCCCCATTCCCCTGTATTTACGGAAAATACCTTATCCTACTATTGTTTGTACAGAGGTCTAACTGGTTCTTTCGTTTCAGATGAGCCAGCGGGCTTGAAGCCATCGCTGCCAGCGGATTGTAGGGGTGTTGGTGCCACGGGCTAGGATCTATGTGCGTGAGAGTGGCAACCCCCGGCGTCGCTGCCCCTCGGCACCTCCGTCACCCCGTTTTCTGCACTCCTGCAGGGATCTATATGCCCGATATATATACATTCGACCTGCCGACGTGTACATGTGCGAGCTGCTGGTACCGAGAGACGAGCGTGTTCGACTCTGCACGGGAGAGAGCGTGGGCTCGCATATATAAAGCGGTGGAAAACAGTAAAAAAAAGAGAGAGAGAGAAAGAAGGGACGAGTTTCGAGGATGGAGGGACGGTAACAAAAAAAAATGAAAGAAAGAGAGAAGGGAAGTGGGATTATGCATATCCCCTTTGTATCCGGACGGCTTTTCGTTCCGCAGTTTTCATCCACTCGTCGCCACACGATATTAACGGGACGTAATACTAAATTTGTCCTACCGCCCTTCACCCTTCCCCAGCGCAGGGAGCGTGCGCCCTTGTAACCTACAAAAGCGGGCTGGCGACTGCATAAGCACGCTAACTCCTTCCCGGCAATCTTTCCCCGCGTCTCCTGTCTCCGTTCGCCAGACGATCATCCCTTTTTTCCACCCCACCCTCTTACCGGTCGTCCCTCGCGCGTTTCAACCCCTCCATTTTTCTCGTTCTCCGTGTTTCTCTATCGCCCGCGGATTCCGCGAGAACGACTGGACCGGACCTTCATCTAATCGTTCCGCTCGGATTCCAGGATTTATTTGTCTGCGACAATGGCGAGCCTGCAAGCGAACCGGAGCACCACACTACCCCACCAATTCCCTATCGATCGTTTAAAAGATCCTACGAGAGAAGGACGCGTCGGAAACTGTGCACTCTGGACCGCCAATCTGCAGCCAGGAATCGACCGATTGGCATCCTAGAACCCGGACCTGGATCTGAACCTGAATATACCCGAAGCCACATCAAACTGCCCTGATTAAGTAACCGTTTCGCGGTTGAGCATCTCCTCAAGGATAATGAGAATCCACCAACAGATACGGGTGCCGAGGCCCAGTAAAAACTTCCGATTGTCGCGTGATAAAGGGGGAAACATCTGAATAGTTTCGGACATTCTTTCCCAGCGAGCATAGTTGCTGTACCAAATTAATTCGTCGCTCTGATATTTAACCCTCATCTGTCCCCTAGTGTCAAATTGACACAGTGGTACATTCGCATTAAGAAAATGAAATAACAGTATAACTTATTTCGGGAAAACTGTGTCAAACTAACACAACGGATGGATGAGGGTTAATGAATACAGTTGGAATTCCCAACTGTATTCCGTATTCGAATCCTTCAACCATTGTAACAATTACTAGACTGTGGATTTTTTTGCAAAAGCTTGTGCACAATGAATGTTCAGTGACATTCTTGCACTTCGTCGTGATTGCGCAAAATCCACATTGATGATGGTAGCAATGTATACGCTCCTTTGTTAGGCGCCTTGAATGCACCGGCGGGTAGTTATTTCGTTAATAATCCTTCATGAGCGCTAGCTGAGAGTATCCAAGGCCATTGAATTAGTTCGGAACCCCGAAGTCCGATATGCCACGCGTTCGACTGGAGAAAAACACGGCCTACGGTGCCAGGGAAATATCCGACGACCGAAGAGTGGATAGCTGACCCTCGAACGGGTCAGTGAATGCTAATTCCACGACCCTTCATCCCCTCTCCGCTAACCGCAATGTGCATCTCCTTCGGGCTGCACCGGAACCGATCCAAAAAATCCATCCCTGTAGAAGGCATCAGGGAAATTACTGCGTCTACGTTTCTGTAATGCCTCGTATGATCCAGTCTCGAGTCTCATCTTCGCCGACGTCCTTTTGTGATGCGCCACGGGTCACGGGTTCCATACCAACCCTTGCTGAATGGCGCAACAGTCATTGTACTGCGTGGTTTCTTGCTTCGAGTGCACCTTCGACCGCGATGCAAATGTCCGGCTCTGAATTACTTAAAATTGTGTGCGCTGCATCCCCTCGAACAAGGTCCGTTTTAACAGAATAAGCGAACCACATTATTTCAAGTGTTACAGACTCGTATGCATAAAAATAGGTTCTTGCAAGTATTAACTACAAGTGAGAGCAAATACCAGGTAGCGAAGTTGAATAAATCTAAAGTATTTGTTACAAAAAATCAATAGTAAAAGGTTTCATTTGCCATTAATGATTCTTTTAATTTTACGGATACCTCTTTCGATGATCGTTAGAGAAGATGGCTAAAATGCGGCGGGCCTGAAAATTTTTGGAAATTAGTAAATAGTTGCGTTAATTTCGTATGTCTAGCGAGCTGCTCGAAAACTGCAAAATTGTAATAATCAAGGCGGGCCGAAGCTCATAACCGGCGTAGCGGTAATAACTGCAGTGGGGTGCAAGGAATGCGTCGATTCTCCCGGAACAGCCGCAATTTCCCGCGAGGGCGTTCTCCATGCTGCAGTTTTCAAGGGGCGGCTCCTGCGAAACGCTATTTAATTTTTCCGTCGTCACGGATTGCGCGAGAATTAATATACGCCCGTGGCTTTCGATTAATTAAAAGTAACTCCGGCGCAGTTACAGGGATAATTCTTTGGCCTACGTGCGTTGCGCTCGTATGTGCTCGCGAGCCGGTGTGCGCGTGTACACACGCATCATTGTAACTGGTCGAGAGTGTTCCATGCTCTTTTCATTCACCGCTACCCAATATGCAGGGTCTCCCGTTCGTGTGATCCGATCGACCGATAAATTTTCACCGTGTTCGGGTTTATTAATATTCGTTTAATGTAGCAGCGACGATTATCGGCGGAACCTGAACTTTAGTGAACAGGCTGCCCCAAAAGTGAAGATCTAAATTTGAAAACGTTTCGTTCATGGACATTTTGAGAAGCCAAGATTAGGTCGGAGAGTCTCTCGTCGTTTGTAAACGTAAGGTACGATTGTCAAACTGAAAAATTGTATCAATTTGTTGCAAGAAAATCAATGCGCTATAGCTTTTGGAACTTTAAGGATACTTTATTGAACATATAACACGTACAAAGTAATTTATAAATATGTACCCATAATTATGAAAGTGGTCTCAGTTGTTTCACATCAAATTATTCTAAACTAAATTAATTCAATGTAATTTTTACGATATTTTCAAACATGAACCGTTAGATAGTGCTTGTTATTTCAACGTTATATGGAATTCATTTAGTAGTAATATTAGACTTAGCCCACTTTCATAATTATGGGCACATATGTCTAAAATGTAGAAAATAATTTGAAAATCACAGGAGTCTTCCACGAATATATTGTTTCATTTCTGCACTCGGCGATCAGACTGTGAATTGTATGTGAAGGTATGAATTTAGTAAGTGCAATGTTATTCCTATGGGATCGGTATTGTATCTCATTTGGGGATTTTGAAACTGTCTGTAGAAAGTCACCGGCGAAGTTATTACATTCCCAGGCAGTACCCCGCGGAATAGCGTTCCATTCTTTGAAAGTTAGTTAACCGGCGGCGTCTGCGGCTCTTTTATTCCATTGCGCCTATGCTCTGTATTCTTGCGGTAGACGTGGTCGTTAATGATACGTGGTTTGTGGTATTCGCGTCCCATTCAAGATCAGCCAGCGTGTCCCTGTAGCTGCCACCGTAGGTGTTGGAGTAACTGTAGCTTGAAAATTTTTTACAAATGCGGTATATAAAAGACGATCCCATATACACCATTGATCCACGGACTCATTTAGCTTTTAATTACTTGCATATAGCAACAACAATTTCGAAACATTACATTTAGTACTTTAAGCGAAACTGTCTACCATAATATTAGCAAATATCTGTTTTGCATTAAAATAGTTGGTTTATTGAATAACAAATTTAATATCATTGTAGTCGTATAAAGTTCCGAAAATGATCTTGAATAGGACACAACTACCAAGAATACTTCTGTCTATGTCTTACGAATAATTAATAGAACGTACACTTTGTGAAACATTTGGAAATGTGGAGAGTGTAGTGATTATAATATGTAATAATTATAATTCATAAATTATGTCTGGATAGTCAAAATATAATTTATTTGTAAGATGCTGTATGAATGTAGAAAGAATAAATTAAGATAATATATTTTTAAAAAACCTATCCGAGAATATATTAATTCAAACACCTACCTCTTCCCGACATTCCGACTTGTCGACGAGTTATACATATAACTGATTTCTGAACATTTTTCGGCCGTCTGACTTACCGTTGAGTTGCACTACTTGATTTCCGAAATTTTTCGAGTGTCTGACTTGTCGTTTACTTATACTACTGAAAATTCAGATACCTCCTTCGATATCATATTCTCCTAATATAAGAGTCACTTTTCGAAAATTTTTCGGAATTTTCGACCGTCTGACTTGTCGTTGAGTTGCACTACTTGATTTCCGAAATTTTTCGAGCGTCTGACTTATCGTTTACTTATACTACTGAACATTCAGATACCTCCTTCGATATCATATTCTCCTAATATAAGAGTCACTTTTCGAAAATTTTTCGGAATTTTCGACCGTCTGACTTGTCGTTGAGTTGCACTACTTGATTTCCGAAATTTTTCGAGCGTCTGACTTGTCGATTACTTGTACTACTAAAAATTCGGATACCTCCTTCGCTATCATATTCTCCTAATACAAAGTTCAATTTGCCAGATTTTCGGAAATTTTCGCTAATTTTCGCCCGTCTGACTTGTCGTTGAGTTGCACTACTTGATTTCCGAAATTTTTCGAGTGTCTGACTTGTCGTTTACTTGTACTACTGAAAATTCAGATACCTCCTTCGCTATCATATTCTCCTAATACAAAGTTCCATTTTCGAGATTTTCGAAAATTTTTCGGAATTTTCGACTGTCTGCCTTGTCGTTGAGTTGCACTACTTGTTTTCCGAAATTTTTCAAGCGTCTGACTTGTCGTTTACTTGTACTACTGAAAACTCAGATACCTCCTTCGCTATCATATTCTCCTAATACAAAGTTCAATTTGCGAGATTTTCGAAAAATTTTCGGAATTTTGGACTGTCTGACTTGTCGTTGAGTTGCACTACGTGATTTCCGAAATTTTTCGAGCGTCTGACTTGTCGTTTACTTGTACTACTGAAAATTCGGATACCTCCTTCGACATCATGTTCTCCTAATACAAAGTTAATTTTTCGAGATTTTCGAAAATTTTCGCTAATTTTCGACCGTCTGACTTGTCGTTGAGTTACACTACTTGATTTCCGAAATTTTTCGGCCGCCTGGCTTATCGTTGACTTGTACTACTGAAAATTCGGATACCTCTTTCGCTATCATATTCTCCTAATACAAAGTTCAATTTTCGAGGTTTTCGAAAATTTTCGCTAATTTTCGACCGTCTGACTTGTCATTGAGTTACACTACTTGATTTCCGAAATTTTTGGAGCGTCTGACATATCGTTTACTTGTACTACTGAAAATTCAGATACCTCCTTCGCTATCATATTCTCCTAATACAAAGTTCAATTTTCGAGATTTTCGAAAATTTTTGCTAATTTTTGGCCGTCTGACTTGTTGTTGAGTTGTACTACTGAATTTCGAAAATTTTCGGCCGTCTGACTTATCGTTGACTTGTATTACTGTAACCCAAAAATTGTCAAAAATTTTCGAAAATCTCGAAAAATTAACTTTGTATTAGGAGAACATGATGTCGAAGGAGGTATCTGAATTTTCAGTAGTATAAGTAAACGACAAGTCAGACGCTCGAAAAATTTCGGAAATCAAGTAGTGCAACTCAACGACAAGTCAGACGGTCGAAAATTCCGAAAAATATTCGAAAATCTCGCAAATTGAACTTTGTATTAGGAGAATATGATAGCGAAGGAGGTATCTGAATTTTCAGTAGTAACGATAAGTCAACGATAAGTCAGACGGCCGAAAAATTTCGGAAATCAAGTAGTACAACTCAACGACAAGTCAGTCGGTCGACAATTCCGAAAATTTTCGAAAATCTCGCAAATTGAACTTTGTATTAGGAGAATATGATAGCGGAGGAGGTGGCATAGGAATTCAGTAGTGTAACTCATCATTAGGCCGGACGGTCGAAAAGTATTTGTGAGTGGGGGAAAAAAGAACACAAATTGTGGTAACTAATATTCTTTATTTTTCGCCAATAGTGGTACAACTTTATTTATTAACGCTTACATAACAATTTTAAATATGTATATGTTGAGTGTGAAAAATTGCATACAAATGTTTATTTTTTATTCACCACTACATAAAATACGCATTGCACAGAGAAAAATCCTTTTTCGAAGGCTGTACCCCTTTGAACGATCGCGCGTTTCGCTCCCATTATGGTCACAGATCTCCATCTATCTCAGGCCCGTACCGTGTGAACCGTGCGTGGCGCTTTGGGGCGATGCTATGGACGCTATAACAAAAATTCAATTTATCGTTATCACACAAGTGGGTAAATAGGATAAATAAATTATCGGTAAAGGCAACGACACGATTCGAGAAAACATTTAAATCGGCGAAAAATAAATAGTTCACTTAACTTATCGCGAGAGGATGAAACAAGAAAATGGTACTCATCACGTAACTGCATGCCATCGTATTATGGCGCACTTGCTGAACCCCCTCACCCCATAAGCCAAGCGACGACACTGTCGATGAGCATAACTATAGCTTATACGACCATTACGACCTCTCTGATGCAAATTAATTTGGGAATCGATAGTCGTGTGATCGATTCGATACGTGTTTGCCCGCGTAATAAAAACGAGTAATTAACGAAACTTGAAATTAACCATGCCTTCACGGGGCGAAGATATATTAAAGGGTTTCCAAGTGTATCCTTCTCTATTAAATTTAAGTTTAATCTCGAACAGTTTGTCATTGCGTGCGTGCTTCTATAGGTTAGGAGAAGATGAAAATAAACGCATCAGCTTATTTTGTAATATTTTCATTTATGTATTTGTTTAGTATTTCCTTGACTGAGTTATTTCCAGAAATTGGATGAATTTACGAGACGCAGATAGTGGGAAAATATTATGGCAAGGCAACGAAGATTTGTAAGTACAACATAACCTGTTTATGTTCTGTGTATAATGTTGTACCGCTTGTTTACATTGAGATATATATATTTTTAAGATCCGTACCTGAAGTAGAACACGAAGCGAGAGTTCCCAAGAAGATTTTGAAATGTCGAGCTGTTTCTCGTGAGATTAATTTCAGTTCTGCCGAACCTATGGAAAGATTTAGGTTAGAACAGAAAGTATTGTTCAAAGGACGTTGTTTGGAAGAGTGGTTCTTCGAGTTTGGGTTTGTCATACCAAATAGCACAAACACATGGCAGAGTTTAATCCAAGCAGCGCCGGAAAGTCAAATGATGCCAGCCAACGTGTTAAAGTACGTTTTCTTTATCATCCTTTTTGAGCCGTGAATGTTTATACGAATCCATAATTTCTTTACGTCAACAGAAATAGGAATCAAAAGATAATTTAAAGGGGTAGACTCGTTTCCAGATTGCATTCGACAGCATGTGGCTGACTCAGCTTTATCAAAATAGCTACGCACAGTTCTGTGCATCAGAATAATGTAATCTATACCTCGTAAACGTAAAAAAAGGACTTTTGCGGGTGACTGCAGCATAGATTGATCTTTTATCTAGCGCTTTTGACTACTGAAAGACCCCATCTTTATTAGAAGACACATTCTGCATTCTTGCTATCCTGGAACCGAGTCTACCCCTTTAAAACTCTGTGCTCCATTTTAATATCTTGCAACATAACAGCTAAAATTCACAGTCCGTTCGTTACTGTATTATTTAGTCAAGTAATTGTCTTTTTAATTTGTTTCTAGCGGCAATGTGGTAATAGAGACAAAATTTTTCGACGACGACCTGCTGGTCTCTACGAGCAAAGTTCGACTTTTCTACATCTAATGGTCTCTATTCTGTCCAAGCATCAACACTACATGGGTCCAACGAATACGTTTCGATGCACAAAATACAAGATGGAATGCAGAGACTACAACGATTCTAAACAAAAGTTCATATTGAACGAATTACTTTATGCACCTACTGTGATATGCACGTGCTAGATGTATTTTTCTCACAAGATTCACTTGACAGAACGAGTGGCACATATTTGCAACTTTTAAATGAGCTGACAAAGACTTATTATAATACTGTTGAATGTGCACTTTACAGCACATTGCGTTTTTATTTATTAAGTATGGATGGATGTAGTAATTTTTGTACATATTGTAATACACTACACTGCTGTAACAAAGCAATATATACATATACATACAAAACGTGTATTTTATATGCTACCCCTACTAACTATTGCATAAATGAATGTTGTAACAAATGTTGAATTATCAAAAATTTTATTTAAAATTTTTTTTATTGCTTCTTTAGTTCATTGCACCCTCTGTCTACCGCTTGAAAAGAAAGAATCAGGGTGCATCTCTACATGTTATGTGACAGTAAATATTTATAACGAAACAGATACTAACTATAAGGACTAATCCCCTAAATGATGGCTACTGAAAGACTAGAAGATTAATTAAAATTAAAGAGAGCTACTTGTGCTACAGCTCTTGTGAGAAGATTTGAGAGTATGAAAATCCATCACTTTGTTATTGCAAATCCTTCAATCGTATTTATAAGAATAGTAAGAAAGACATAGGTATTTTATTATTCAGTGTAAAAGTGAATTAACACGAGTACAGATCGATCATAAGTTCGAACACGTTTGAAACTGTGCTTGATCTCCAATTGCTCTTCGTTGCTCCACCAAAATTACTAAAAAATGGAGCTCCTAATTGCAGTAGCCCCCTGAATCGTGGTTTCACGATTTCTATAAAACAAATGAGAAAAGCTGGAATATACCTTCGTCCCCCTGTACACCCGAGCTATTGATTCCTGGTGTACAAGCAATACATTTTTGAGGCTTCACTACCCCTCTTGAGGGAGTTCATGTTGAATATACTCTATCCCCTACCCTGTCTGCATCGCACAGGTGTAAGGAAAAAAAGGAGGAAAAGAGAAAAGAAATAGCGGGAGTTGCGGAGCCACTGTGGTACCCACACGAACTTCTCAACCTGGTAGTGATTCAATTACCATTAGCCTATCCTTCATCGGTCCGTCGTACCGGACAGCCTATTCCGATGTTTAATAATTAGTTAAAACGATTATCATTCGGCGAAGTATCTCGCGATGGATCTAAAGGAGGAAGACGACGGTGGCAACGATAGTGGCAGACAATTGTTTTTGGTTGGTGCACCCCGTGATCCATTGGTATCCGCCGGTGCGATTGTCGCCTCTGCTGGTGTACCAGACGAGATCAACCCCGGTGGAGATCTGCAGTCGACGGCTCTGGCTGGTCTGATAGGCGCGCAATCTTCCTCGGTTTGCTTTCCAACAAAATTCTGTAAGTGCACCCTGCCACCCCAGACCTGATTTAATTAACTGGCGCTCTCTCTACCTGTCGGCCCGCAGCAAGTTGGGGCAGTCCTCAATTAAATTATTGCTAAATGCATTAAGCGAATCGGCAGCCCTTGTTTTAAATAGAGTTAGTGGTAATCAGTTTAACAGTTATGAACCATTTTGCCTCGTGTGAATTCAATGTGATTAAACACGGCGCGCGGCGCGCGAATCACTTCGGGAATCATCCGTTGATCCATGCCTCGGGCCTCTAGGCTTCTGCCGTACACGATTCTGCGATAGTGTTCTTGTAGTTAATTTCGTAATGAGAGAGCCGAGATCACTGTGATCGCCGAGATCCAGAAGGTCGGAACGGGTCGAGACAAGTTGGGATTCTCGAATATATTATCTCTATATATTCGAGAACCTTAATATGTTTGGAAATCCCTAATATTCCAGGGAATCCCGAAATTCTTGAGAGCCCGTCCTGATCCCGAATCAAGTTCTCGACCCGTCTCGATATTTTCGGGTTCTCGCACACCTCTACCAAGAGCGTTACCGTGCTTGATCACAGCTTACGACTTCTCGCCGAGTCCGGGAAGCGAGGACAGACAGTCTTCCGGTGTTGGTAAGAGAAAACAGCGCAGATACCGCACCACTTTCACCAATTTCCAACTGGAGGAACTGGAGAGAGCCTTTCAGAAGACACACTATCCTGACGTGTTCTTTCGTGAGGATCTTGCTCTACGTATTCAACTGACTGAAGCCAGAGTGCAGGTATTAACATATGTCTATCGCTGCGAGATGTAATCGATCATTGGTGTGTCACTATTCACTGTTCCGCTAGGTGTGGTTCCAAAATAGAAGGGCAAAGTGGCGGAAGCAAGAGAAACAATGCAAAGTAACCACTCACATGCCATCACATTTGCCACCGTCGGACTGCCAAGAAGTTCAACAGCAACAGCAACAACAACAGCAACAACAGTCGGATCACTTGTTGTTGGAACCACCATTGGGAAGCCCACCGCCCATATATCTTGGCATGGAATGGGCAGGCTTTTCGCCGTACAGTAATACTGCCACTACATCGCCACTTGTGGTTAACAGTATGAATAAGGCACTGGAGTCGGAGACAGATGACAATCCTTTATTGGACCCGGAGCTGTTGCAACTGAAAACTCCACGTTCCTAATGTTACCAATGCATGCCTATACAGTAGTGTAGCGCGCCAATACTATTCCTTCTATTCGTATAATATAAGTATATTTCTTGAATGTCTGATGCAACAATTCTTTGCGATGGCACTTGAACTATGTAATACAGCGTGAAGCAATGGCAATTATTGTTTGAACACACGGAATTTGGAAATTAATACTGAAATGGTAATAATTGCTGCCTCACTCTGTACAATGAGTAATATGACTACCAGTTTTTATCTGAGATTATTATTTAAGAACGAGGAACCAAAGACTTTTATCATCGAATGGAAAATTAACGCTAAAAGTACTTTGACTATTGTTATGTAGATTTTGTAAGAATATATGAAGCAACGGTGATTGTACATTTAAGAAAGAAAATCAAAATTAAAATATCTATCCATGGGAGATGAGAGACCGTCGAAAAACAAATCGTCCCGACGTAAAATAGTAACGTTAGCTTTATTTCGGTGTGCATATATTACAAATCATTGAGTCAACTAAGTTATTGAATCGGTTGATCTTTTCAGGAGCAAGTAAGTATTTCAGGATGCTTCTTCTGACCTTTCCATTCGAGAGATTCTGTTTAGAGAGCATTATCAACAAATCCTCTTTTCTCTTTTGTTTCTTGTTTTTTTCTTATTTATTCATTTATTATTCTTTTAAGAAATATCTATACGACAGTTGACTGTATTTTCGTGTAAGTATTAGCAAAAGGGTTTCGTAATATCGTGAACGATCAAGCGGAGCATCCCAAACGAAATAAATTAATGATGGTGACAGATGGTACATTGAAATTATGCGACATACGAATACTCATCTGCCTTGTTCGGCGTGCGCTCGATATACTGCTTATCTATGAGGGCTTCGATACACTTTTTGATCATGCCAATCGAGGGAATGAACGTTACTTTTGGTTGACTGAGTACCTGGAACATGTACACCATCGACGTTCAATCATTATATAAATGTTCTCGCAAAAACGTAATAGAAACGATGGAGAAATAAACTATTTTACCTCCTGTACCAGTTGATTGTGTGTCAAAATCTTACGGCTCTTCATGATACGGACTATGGCTGCTTGCAGGTACAATTTTCTGTCTTCGTCGACACTGCGATGCGTTGCTTCGGAGTCGTTGTTCTCTTGCGGCACGTCCCGTTGCGACGAACCGGTTATGCGAAACTTCGTTCTCTTATTCGTATAATCGAAGTTCAGCGACAGGACGGTATCCTCCTCTAGGTCTCCCTCCGTAGACTTCTTCAAAATTCTACTATCTACTAAACTAGATGCGTGTCTCATAAGCTGGTCGTGCGACAAATGTAGCGAGGTCGCAGCCTCTCGGCACTGTATTGAGTTGCAGTGTTCGAACAGGAACAGCAACGCCATTTGGTAAGTGTGCAGGGTCACCTGGTATGGCTTCTTCAAGTAATTGAACTTAAGCTCGCCTTGACAAAGGTGATACAACCAAGTGACCTTTCGGCCGTTGAATTGAGCATGATAAAACGTCTCGAACGCTTGTATCGCCTTCTCCAGCTGCTGCGGGATGTGAAACGGTCCTTGCCACGGAGGCACCGCCAACGGCCACGCACCCGCTTGCAACACGTTCACCGAGAAACCTATGCGCAATTGATTTTCCCTGTCGCTCTCCCGCAAACTAGCAGTAAATTTAGTGTTCAAGTCCGCCGACACCGAGATGTCGGTGAACATCCTATGGAGTTTGTTCGTGAACTCGTATCCGCAAGCTTGCTTCAGACGCTCGATCATCGACTCCTCCGCATCCATTGATTGATATAGTTGATGGATCAATCGCTTTGCCAGCATACGAGCATAAAATTTCTGAAAGACGTCCTTGTCGTTGACGTATTTGAACACAGTGATGCAATTCGCTAGTTTCTCCTCAACTTCTCCCTCCGACACGGCCCTGGCCGATTTCCTCAGCAAAGAGTCGCAGTATCTAGCCAACTGAAATCGACACGTTACAAACCATAGGGATTGTCATTCATGGCAACTAGTGAAATTACTAGAGGTGTGCGAGAACCCGCAAATGTCGTGAATCAGGACGGGTTCTCAAGTATGTTAGGATCCTTGAATATTATCCGATATTTTCGGTTTCTCGTACACCTCTAGGAACTATCATTCGGTTACTTACTAGTTCCGGTGCTTTAGCTGGCTGCCGTGGACTTGTTTTATGATTCACTACCGCCGAGCAAGCTTTGTCAAGTGCCGCCACGAACATTAAGTCGGCTTGGAACACTTCTTTGATTAATTCTGAATATTTTTTATGCACATCCAGCATGCTCTCTACGAATTGTGTGTGTACCTAGATTCATGGGATTAGTACATCAGTTTTATAAGTAACTTTAAGAGGAATTCTCGTGTAACTGCCGATATGATTTTAACATTTGCATTCAGTATTCTCGTTTTACTCACGTTGTCACCCTGTACATTTTCAATGGCCTTCAGTCCCTGCTGAATGATGTGTTCGGTAAGTTTTTCTACAATAGGAGTTAAACCGTCGGGCAATGACCTTAACAGTAGATACAAGAGCGATAGATCCTTTCTACTTTCGTTCTCTATCATACTCTCCGCTTCCGTGTGAAGCCAGGATACGCACGAGGCTATCATTTTGTTCTCACAGCACATTTTCACCTGCAAATCATTACTGTCGAACAACCAACTACTATAAATTAATTGGATAAGTGTGTAACGCATAAGAAAAGGTGCGTACTTTAGGCACAGAACTTGAATGAAGGAACTTATGAGCGCGAAGCTCCTCCAGGGCAAGTTGAGACGAAACTTGTACCATATAATGCCGTACATCAGACTTTTGTCGCAGGGTAAATGCTTGGCTCGTATAAAACTCTCCACTGGCATCGAGGAAGGGTTGTTCAAATATTGTTTGGTACAACTAAAATAGGACAAGAACAATTATACTTTCATAATCGAATACACAATCCGGAAATACAAGAAAATGACATGTGAATAATTACTTTCAGCTTCAATACCATCGACTTGTACTTTTCAACTTGAACAAAACTATGTATAACACCCCAAATAACTTCTGTGTTTGTTATTTGAGCTTTGCCTACTCTGTCCGCGTGAATACAATCTAATAATTGCGATACCAACTGTTTCTTTAATGGCATGATCATTCGTTTCTTCCAAATATCTAATCCGAGCTCCCCTACTTGCAATTGCTCTTGGTAATTAGGCATTGTGGAAGACGTGCCGTAAATGATATCAGCATCTGAAAACTTTTGCTTCCTAATATGATGTTCGTTCAGATGCAAATACAAGCGATGCAGATACTTGGTGCCCTGAGAATATTCGCACCAAGCATGATGGTACGCTTGCAGCAAATTAGATTCACTTTCGGCGGACACCGTTGTTAACAACTGACAGACATGCTCCTCCAGAAACTTTTCCGTTTCATTGTACAATTCGTTTTCAAACGATTCTGGATAAGCAACACACAAAGAATAAATATCGCTGAAATCAAACAAATCACTTGTTTATATCGAAGCATATTCCAGACTTTTCGATTAGCAGTTAGCACGCACAAACTACCTGAATCTGTCGTTCCACACAGCACGTGGAACATTAGACAATGTTATTATATTCTTTATAGTCTCTTGCAATGCTTCCCATGTTTCCTTAAAATTAATGTTCTTGGGTTTCAATGACATCCTTTTTCCACAATCGAAAGAGCGCTGAGCAATCAATCGTGTAGAGATTCTACAATGTAAATACCGAACTAGTAAACCTAGAAAAAATTAAAATTCGATCAGTGACAATGCAAAATTTCAAACATTTACATAACAACAAAGAAAAGTGACAAAATACGGAGAATCTTCTCTCTCACTGTGCTCACAGACAAAAACGACGAAAAAAAACTCACGAAATTGAAAGACGTTTAAAGAACTATGCACGCAATATCCACTCCAAGAATAATCTTTTAGCTATAGATAAAGACAGACGGAGTTTACAACGCTTTGTTCACGAATTTTCTACATCGACGGTTCAAAAATAACATAAATGCGAAAATACGTTGCTAAGCATTTCCGTTTCGCAGTTATAATATCCCTTTCGATCTACCGCAGCAGCAGCAGTATCTTTTTGACACCTTTCTTTTGTTGTGCACGAGAATGATTTTTTTCGGTATATAGAATTATTGTATCGCGACGAGATCGAACCGATTCAGCACACTCGAAATAGCGCCGTGCAGGTCTCGGTCTCGAACGATCGGAGATTGTTTTTAATGATTGTTAGACGAGTATCATTTTTCGTATCGGGATCTCGATCTGTTATCTATCGGATTATACATTTGGCTGTGACGTCTCGATTCGATCGTCGAACGAACGATAAACTGCACGCGTATACGCGTGTTACGAACTACAGCTGACTGGTACCACAGTACCATATCCAGATGGTCGTGATCGGAACCACTAACCAAAAAGTTGTCGAAAGAGTGGTCGGTGCGTGTGTATAGAGACACGATTACTGATCGAGTTGGATCTCTGTTAAGAAAAATCTTTCCGGTATCCCGTCGGAATCATTCCCTGTCGCAAAATACATGACATTTATAATGACTCATTTTTATCGAACACATTCTCTCTTTCTTTATCTCTCTCTCTCTCTCTTTCGCGTTTCCGTTTTCTTTTCTTTCCCTCGCGTGTTTTCTTTTCTCTCACTTTTTCAAACCATGGACGAACAAAAATGTTCTCGATCTATGCGATGGACAAACGAATTATACAAGGCACACCGAACTACCTCCAATTTCTCAATAACGTCGCAGAGCCATTATGCCCTTTGCTCTTGACTTTCTGGGATTTTGGGGGGGATGGTACCGCGGATTGACTTAGAGATCCCGCTCTCTATAGAGAATACTCCATTTTATATTTTATTATTTTTTATAAATTCAAAGCGCTCTCGCAACGGGGCGAAACTTCCGTCGGAATTTTTGATATTGTTGAATCCCTAAACTGAGTAACCTTGATCAACCTTGATACACGACGCGCGGACAATGTTGTCGCTTCTTTATGTTCATACTCTCTGGTTTGTATATTTTCATCCCTCTCTCTGGACCACTGGATGAAGGAAAATCGGAAATGTGTAAAGCGCGGCAATATTTGAAATGTCAGGATCTACATATAATCACCGACTAGATCTAGTCGGTGATATTATAATCCGACACAGTATAAAAAATTGAATACAGTGGGTGTACAAAGTGTTCGTACACTTTTTAAAATGAAATATCTTTTTTATAATTGTACCGAACGACCTGATTTTTTATAATTAATTAGAAGCTTTGGTTTATGAAATGATATGCAAAAAAGATTTTCCAGAAAAGTATTATTTACAAGGTTACATGCAAATCTGGTACTGGCAGAGAGGGGGTAACCTTTTCCCCTCCCTCGCATCGAGTCAACTCCCCTGATAATATATCTGGCGAGTCTGCTTCTATTCTACATACTTCATGTTCCGTGATCACGATTCGCGTTCGAAACGGCATTTCACATTGTTTTGACTTCCATCAGTAACAAATAGTAAAAAAACAGCTCCCGAAAATGGTAATTATACGTACACTAAATAATACAATTCTTATGCGTATCTCTGATACTAAATAACACTGGTTACTGTCATACTTTAATAGCTTTAAAACAGTTGCAAAATGAAGCAAGGTTATGTTGCTGTCAAATGTAGGGATGATAAGGCACATTTGTTAGCTGACAGAAAATAGTCATGATTACCTTTCGAATTGAATGATTTTTCTTTTGTGAAACAAACCTTTGATGTAATACGAATGAGTAACTGAAAGAAGTCGATTTGTATACATTTAATAATGGTATGTAAATCTATATAGGACGGTATGAATTTATGTTTCTCTCTTTCAGAGTATTCTAGCATATAACGGAGGTGCTACAATAGCTATGAAAGGCAAGAACTGCGTGGCGATAGCTGCTGATCGAAGATTTGGTGTCCAAGCGCAAACGATAACGTGTGATTTTCAAAAGATCTTTGAACTTGGACCACACTTATATCTCAGTCTGCCTGGCCTTGCTACCGATACTCAGACAGTAATGGAAAGGTTAAGGTTTCGCTGTAACCTTTATGAATTGAAAGAAAACAGAAAGATTCAGCCTAAGACATTTGCATCCATGGTCTCAAATCTTCTATACGAGAGAAGATTCTCGCCGTACTTTGTAGAGCCCATTGTTGCTGGATTGGATCCAGTAACTTTCGAGCCATTCCTTTGTAATATGGATTTGATAGGATGCATTTGCTTGCCAGGAGACTTTGTGGTTGGAGGAACTTGTAGCGAACAGCTCTATGGAATGTGCGAATCGCTTTACGAGCCAGATTTGGAGCCAGACGATCTTTTCGAGACTATCAGTCAAGCTTTAGTAAATGCATGTGACAGAGATGCAATATCTGGTTGGGGTGCTATTGTTCACGTAATGTACGTTATTTTATATCTTTCCTCTGCTTTTCATCGATCTCTTCAAGATAGTAATGCAAATATTGTTACAGAGAGAAAGACAAAGTTACAACAAGGGTTGTCAAAACAAGAATGGATTAAACTGACAACACAGATTCATATTATGCATAAGACCATAACTCGGAAGCACTTACTAAAGAAATGTACACCCTGTTTAAATAAATTAATAATTTTCAATAAAACGGTCGTGGATTTTTTATCTTTGTTAATGAGTATCCTCTCTGGTATATATATATCAGTGGTCGAGTATACATAATGTTTGAAAGTGATAATTGTAAATGATGATTGTAAATATAGTGTCAAAGCACAGACGATTATGTTGGTAACACTTCGAGTGCGCCGGCTGTGTTCATCGTGCGTGATCAAATGACCGTGCGCGTTATTTAGGTTATGTTCGCTTGTTTAGAACGGTATCGTCTGCTCGATTCGTGATGGTTTGAAATATTTTTATCAACTATACGAACGCATGTAGAACATAATTATAATAATGGCTTTCAATAGATTGTGCGTAGCATTCCGGCAAGTAACAATCAATAAGCAAGGTACGTGCGGGATCTAATTTTTAAATCACCAAAAATAATAACCTAAAACATTCTTTTCCCAAATTAAAAATATTAAATGTCCTGAATATTAATCGAACTTCTTTTTAGGTAATGTTATTGCAAGATATCTGTCCTCTCATTTATCAAAAAACGAACATAACAGTCCATCTTCTTATTTACTTGAAAATGCAACGAACATAACAAAACCCGATATAAACATTAAATTTGCACCAAGAACTCTGAATATAAATTTTGGAAGTCTAGATAATAGAATCATCAAAAATATCATTGAGATACCATTTAAGGATATACCATCGATAGGAGATCCTTCAAGGCAACGTCAGATTCAGCAAGATCAACCGCTAACGGATAAAATTTTAGACCTTCCTACATTAGGGAATGTCGTGGAGAAGCAAGCGATACGTCTGATAGTGATTCGGAGGAAGAAAATGAAGAAACATAAGAGGAAGAAGCTGCGTAGAAGAATGAAATTTCAAATGGAAACTATAAGAGCCAGACGTAACCTGAAGAAGGAGAAAGCATTTCAGGAAGAATTACTTGTAAAGATCAAAGAAGCTGAAGCATTTGATGCAAAGGCATATGTTCAGAATAAACTTGACATACTGCTTAAAGAACGTATACCAAAAACGTATAGAGGAGAAATATTGCCACCAGAAATGATCAAGCAGTTTTTGGCAGAAAAGAAGGCAAGACTGCAGAAAAGAAAGGAGAAAAGTAAATTTCGCTTAACTTTGGATTAACTACATGTACTAGACAAATAAATATTCGTTGCACTATGAATTCTGCATTGGAGTATTTGTTTTTCAATAATAGTATGAAGTGTTCATTCTAATAGATCCTGCACGTAGGAAACATGGAACGATATCAACCATTTAATAAATGTATTCAAAACTTTAATCGATACTTATAAAACACTTTGTATTGGAGAAACCCGCGTACATTGTCCGACGACGGTTTACAAACATTAAACAGTCATTTATTAATTATATCTTGTCTTTTGATCACATATGTACAATTGTTATATAATACTATGGTAGAATAAATAGCACCTTTGTTTATCTTTACGCGTGTCCAGAAATTATGATGCGATTCTCGAAAAATGTATATTCATTTGCGAGTATATCCGACACTTTCGAATGTCTTGCAATATTTCGTTTCTATAAAAATATACAGCGTCTCGTCCGCCAGAAGCATACACAATTTACGTTGTAGTCTTTAGTCAATAAATACATTTAATCGTTAACTAAAATAATAGTCTTACCTAAAAAATGAGAAATAGAGTATCGATAGCGAAGTCTTAATATCATGCAAATTGACTTTATGATCGTTCCCTCAAGTCTCTCGTGTCTTGTTACAAGACGAACCTAATCTTAAACAATGTTCTCTGCTAAAAGTACATAAAAACCAGCTCGTTTCAGCGCTTAAAAACTAGAACAACCGTAAAAGTCAAACACGCATCTATCCCTGCTTTCAACGGAAGACAGACTCTGCGATCTACTTGCATTGATATTAAAAATAAAAAAACATGTTCGTCTAGGGTAATACCTGACCCTTCTTCACTTCTAACACCTTTGGTTTGTTGACGCCTACATTGCCAGTTTTTAAGTCGCTATTTCTACCAGAAAAATAGTCCTCTATCTCCTGAAGCGTTTTACCCTTCGTCTCCGGTAAACACAGGTAGAAGTATATCGTACCGAACAAAGATATACAACCGTACAAAATGAAAGTACCATGCCGAGTAATCGCGCTCGCTAAGAACGGATAGGTTTTCACAACGGTAAAAATGAAGGAATGGGCTGCCATGGTAGTTAGACCACCGATAATACCGCGCACTTGTATGGGGTATACTTCCCCTATCATTATCCACGGTATAACAAGGAAGCCGAGGGTGCAAGTTATGGTGTACGTGAATATGCACAAGATGGGGAACCAAGTGGCAACCAGCGGTAGATCGTTCTGAGTCCAATAATCTTTTAACCACAAGTACCCTCCTAATCCTACCATGGACAACCCACATCCAATGGAAGAGACCATTGTCAGAGGTCTCCTTCCGCATCTCCTGCACAAGATGCAGGCCACAATGGTGGATGTTAATCGGACTGCACCGAGGATCACCGCGGCTAAGTACTTGTCCAACGACGACCCTGAGTCTTTAAAGATTTCTACAGCGTAGAAGGTGATCACGTTTGTGCCCGACCACTGGTATATCAGGAAGTACAAGAACAGCAGAGTGAACGGTTTCAGAGCGTTAGGCTTCAGAAGAGCGCTCACTATCTCGCGGAGTCCCGTCAGACGTTTGATGTTGTTCTTATTCGAGAAATTGATGAGCGTTTCCATCTCCTGGTTGATGTTGCAGGTGCTACCGCGAAATTGTTGCAGGGCTTCTCGCGCTTTTTCCGGCCTGCTGCGAGATATAAGATAAGACGGCGTTTCAGGGAAGATAAACATCAACATCAGAGCTGCGAGAGGGAGTATCCCGCTGATAGCTGCGCAAATGTTCCAACTGAGCATGCTGCCCAACGCGTACTCGATCAAGACACCGGTGCTCACTCCAATACTGGAAAACGCGGTCAACATCCCTCTGAGGTGCGGTTGGCTCACTTCCCCGGTGTAGACTCTTGCCGGTGCGCCCACCATGCCTGACCCAAGACCCACGAAGAACCTGCCAGCGTATATCATGCGAATGTCGGTCGCGAATGCAATTAATATCCAGCCGAGTAGCGCGGGAATTTCTGTGATGATCAGGGACCTCTTTCTTCCAAGGACGTCCATCATGTACCCGGACATCAGACATCCAATGGGAGTTCCGATGGAGGACATGCTAGCTGGAAAATTAATTCGATCGTTAATCGTATGAACTTGTTTGTAAATTTTTGTGCTTCGCGGGTAAATCTTTTCTTTATTTCTTTACCTATCCATGACTCCTCTGCCGAATCCGCGACGATGGGAATTGTACTATTTGGTTCCTGAAGTTGTGGCAGAGCAATGGCAGAGAAACCAAAGGTCATGCCTGTGTTGATAGTTCCAAGCTGGGCCACCAATGCTGCTAGAACTTGCCTAACAACGCTCCCTTTGATGTCACCTCCTTCTAGATCAGTGTGCGCGTTATCCGAATCCAACGTGGCCTTTTCATTTTCCACGTGGCCGGATGGTTGAATCTTTGGGAGGATGACGGAGCCCACCAAGGATGACTTGTCCGAGCTCTGAATGTCGCCATTTTGTCTGCAAAAAATTATTTGAGCTGGTTAGTTGATTGTAATAATAGGAAGCATTTACCGCTATTAAAGAGAAAAAAGCTTTCAAGGTGATTCTCAATTACTCTCGTTTGGGACAATTAACCGTGAAATGCGATTGTTTCGTGGTGTATAAAAAATCGCTGTAACTTCCGCGGTTCGCGAACGACCATAACGGACCGTGTTATTGATGCATTCACGATCGTTAACTCGACAAAGAGTAATAACAAAGTATCTCCTCGAGTCTTCGTTTAAGATTACTGTACAAACAATTAATATTAATAGTCCACTATTGACGTAGCTGAGAACGGTCGATAATTATTTATCTGTCAGACAAAATAAAATGATAAGTCGATCATTTTTGTTGCTCGTGAAGCAAATACTTAGCAAATATCCCGAGATCAAACAAATACTTTGCAATTACTTTACGAACGGAAAAAATTACAATTTTAATCAATATTGGACATATATTGCTGCGGTTTGCGTCCAGAGTAATGACCATGGTCACGCTTCATACCAGCATGATTCATACTCGCTTCTGTTCCGTATCTTGCTTCCTTTTCGACTTTTTAATGCGGCGAAAGGTCGCGACGGAAAACGCGTGCGAATCACACAACTTTCTTTGTTCTCGTGTTATTGCTCGATCCAATTTTTCATCGTACAAGCAGATAAAATGGGTAAAATTCATTGACCGTTGCAAACGAAAGAAAACCTCGCAATCGCGCACTCACACACGATAAGAATAAAATATCATCGGTGAATGTTCCAGCCTTGTTACTAAATAATGCGCGAACAATTCGATGATGCAATATAGAAACGTCACGAGGCGACAAATGAGAAGGTGCGATTACTTTCGTATGCAAAACAGGATTGGATGGAAACAGGATTCAATGTAAACATTTGCATCTTGTATGCAGCGAATATATTGAATTTTCCAACTTGATTAAAAATTCATCCTTTCCAATGATCCATGGATCCTATTCTTTTTCTCTAATTCTGCTAGGTAATGCAATAATTTATCCCGCCGCGGGACTGCTACAGAAAGTCAACGCTTTCTATCTATAGCTACACAAAATTAGGGTATATTATCAAACAGAGCAACGCATTTGAATAGCCTTAACCTGGTATCCTCGTCGTTTACCTCGAAAACCGAAATAAACTTAGGGGTTTCTGAACGAGAATATTCTACGTTTACGAAATAAGGATTCAAACACTTCTTTGAGCACGATTTGTAAGAACTGTAACCCTGAGGGAGCATTAAAGCGATACACTTTCTTTGAAAAAATAAAAGTGAATTTCGAGATCCAACTTCTTTTTTTCTCGAATGTATAAATTGTTGGAAAAATTGTTCACCCGATGAATTCAAGCGTAGCGACCTATAGCTGGCGGAGCTACTCGCAATTCAAATTAGAAAAGATAAGGAAAACAGCGTGAACTTCATGGAAATTAGATCGTCCTTTCTGTAGATCATTATCGACGTCCGCGCGCATTCGGTCGGTGGAATTTTGGCATAATCGAGTCGGACTATTTTTGCCCACGAAAGGGTTCAAGTGTAACGCAAACGAAATACCTAGGGTGAATACTATTGTCCCAGGGCCCGCCGAATATAAATAGTTCAGAATATAATAGAATATAATGCTATACGATATAATAGTTTAACTATATCACGCGTGTTTGACAACGGAGAAACGCTAACACGAACAGCTGTTCGTAAATGTGAAGAACGAGCGATAAAATTTAACTTGTGTTCAGCAGCTACGGAATAGAGCAAAAAAAAACATGTGCGACGAATGCGGTCGAAGATAAGCACCGATCGCGATCATTTTACGAACGATCGCGATTTTAAGCCTTTAGAAATATTAATATTAACGAACGATAATGGCAGACAGCTAGTTTACCCAACGAACAGTGAATATTATCGGTACGATTATTTTTAATTGGTCAATTCTGTAATGATTGCAGGCACCGGTGCCTACGAAAATAAACCGTAAGTTATTTTGCAAGAATAAACGCGCCCTCTATATTAAACTAAGTAGACGCAATAGTTAACAAGTTCGAAAGTAATATAAACCGCACGTGTACAGTAAAATCAGCTGTCTGTTGCCTGATCAATCGTCAATAATGCTACTCGACATATTAATAGTCCAGTTCTATCAAACCGTGGCGAATAAGATCGGTATACATAGGATCTCGTTGATCACAAATTATTTGTTTAAATAAAGAACCAGTGTTCCTTATCCAGGTTGCTTAAACGCTTAGGCAACTAGCGTTAGTATTTAAATTCACACTGTTGTTGGCTTATCAGTTCTAAGTGAGTCGCACATTCCGCCGATCTATAATAAAAATAAATACCAGCACGAGTAATGCCACGATGTTTTTCCACACGGTGTGCTCAAGATAATTTCTCCTTAAAGAGCATGCTGGAATGAATAAACTAAATCTGCGTAGATGACGCAATATTGGGAACGGGTGAACGAACGATGCCAGTGAAAAAGCCAGAAAAATATGGTGACAACATTCCGAACGTGCAACTCGTTTGGTAAACATCTGTCGACGGGGTTACAGCTGAACGTGTAACGAGTAGATAACGCAATTAGCGACGATTAGCAGCGCGAAACGAGGCAGAAAATCCACGAGAAAAATTCGCGCCGATCCGTTGTACCTTCTATAAATAAACAATAATCCGATCGATTCTCTTTGTCCAAGCTAAGTACTTTAATCTCGATCGTCAGTCAAAACGACGTCCGTCAACATTCTCTGTATCGTTAATTATTCGTATGAGAAATGCGTACTAACAAAACTCTTACGTGCTCGAATCAACACAGTGATCAACGTGTTCTTTATTCTTGGACAGCGGACTTTATGCATTACTGACAAAAATGAGTAGGTATTTCTAACAAAAGTTCGAACTATAAATGCACATGATTCGCATGTAAATAGACTATTTTGTATATTGTTTTCAGATGAACAATTTCGAATTTAATTTTAAAATTTGAATCGATGTGAATTTGATATGAATCAACATATTAAGAAAGAAATGTTTATTTTGCATAAAAATCCGCTGTGTATTTATTACAGAATAAAAATATAGAAAACAGTGTATTAGCCTTCAGTTACTCGCACTCTATCATAAATCAATATTTATTCAAGATATTTGCCAGTGTTTTAAAGTTATCGGCCCGCGGTTCGATCAATCTCTAAAACAAATATAGTAATTTTGCAAGTATCTCAAAAGTTTCGATTCTGATTTGAAACATTTCATGGTAGAACTGTGATTACCATTAATATTTTAATAGAGTTGGAAAAAGGAAAGAGTAACGTCTAGAACACCTTTTTCCTTTTTCCTACTCTATTAAAATATTAATAGCAGACGCAGTTCTACCATGAAATGGTTCAAATCAGAACCACGCGCCGATAACTTCAAAAATTATTTAAAAATAATTACGATCGATAAAAATTGATTATTCGCTAGTGTAATCGACACACTTGTTTACTCTTGAAGAATTAAATTTAAACTTTTCATATTGCAAGTACAAGCGAGTAGTTGGAAGGTTAATTGCGAACTCTTCGCGAACGAGGGTATTCGAAAGTACTAAGAACATTTTCCACGGAGAACTGCGACTTAAATCGAACAGAAAGAAATCGTTGAAAGGCCGTTCGAATTCATGTTTAGTGTCACAACGGAAAGCTGTTAAAGTTGTTTTTTCTGATCGGAGGAAAAAGAATTCCAAAGTACGAGCTGGCTTTCGTCCTTGGTCGTCATCGCGGTAAACAAGGAGTCGCGTTGTTTTCAGGCGAGGAAGAGAAACCAGCGTTTCCTAGTGGATGCTCGATAAAGAATGCCGTTACGACGGTAAAAAAAATAAAAAAGCGGGCCCGCGTTTCTAGTTTTAACCCGAGAAAATTCGGAGCGACTGCCACGTGCTACCAATGCGCGCGCACGGCCGCGTCAAAGGCCGAAAGTAAACGCAGGATTACTTACTCTGTCGTGGTGTTCGTCATGTTGATCCTTTCCCGCGACGTTTTTTTCCGGACGAATTAAAAATAGGTTATGTATACGAATATCTATGTATATGTATGTATATTATCACAGTCGGTCGATCACAACGTTGCAATCACTGCGCGGACGAAGAAGTTCGCGCGGTTCATTGCCTCCTCGTCTGTCCCGTTCTTTGTTTTCTCCCTGTCCTTTTTCCTCTGCCCGCGTTTTCTCGTTCTTTCTTCTCTGCCGACGCAATTACGCACTACGCGTTCTCGAATAACCCTCTGTTCTCTCCAACAAGGAAAATTGTCGCGCCGATCGTGCGTCCCGGAAAATCCAACGGACGTCTCCTTCCATGGACAGTCTATCCCCGAAACGCAACGGATCGTTTCTCTTGGCGCTTCGCGGATCGTTGATCGATCATGGACGATCGCGAACAATTTCACCGCGGGAACGAATATCACGCTGTTCGTTGCGACTTGTTACACGCTACTTGTTGACAGCACGACGCGCGTGCAACGAATGTCCCCGTGACACGCTC
This sequence comes from Lasioglossum villosulum, assembly GCA_963971365.1. NCBI lineage: Eukaryota > Metazoa > Arthropoda > Insecta > Hymenoptera > Halictidae > Lasioglossum > Lasioglossum villosulum. Next base: position 22,591,989 of record OZ020503.1, on the reverse strand, counting down.
CCGCCGCTTATATATGCGAAAGTGGCCCGCCGATGGCTGGAGGGGATGCCCGCGAATTTTGTTATCGCGCGCATGCGCCGCTCGCGCGCCCCTTAACATTTCTCGAATTTGTACCCTTCCCTGCCGATCTTTACCGACAAATACGGTAAACCGAGGTGCCCCAAGTCTGGACTGTCCGAAAGTGATACCTAAATATGGACAATTGTATTTTCATAGTGAAATCAATAATTAACCCTTTGCACTCGGTGGTCCCCTCTGAGGTACCACTAAAAATTGCTGTAATGCTATTCAAAATATATATATTGTTTGCATTATTCAATATATATATTGTTTGCATTATTCAATATATAGATATATAATCTATTACTAAACGTTTAGGTATTACACCAATTTCGTATCGATAAAATTTCAAAAATCATAGAGAATGGAAGTATTCTAGATGAGAAGAAATGTTTAATTTTCCAGTTAAAATAACTCTGAGTGCAAAAGGTTAAGGGATTAAATAATTAGATTATATACTCCGAGGTCTTAGCTACAAGTAGGTGTGAATATTATTTAATTAAGACATCGATTCAAATTTTAAAATTAAATTCGAAATTGTTCATCTGAAAACAATATACAAAATAGTCTATTTACATGCGAATCATGTGCATTTATAGTTCGAACTTTTGTTAGAAAAAAGATATAATTGAAGCCCTCGGACAAAAAATAATTATCATGCATAATAACGTTGATATTTTTAAATAAATTGGGAATCGAACTTAACGTAAATAATAATTATCAATCCAAATATTAGATGCTCAAGTTTAAAATAGAAAAACATGCTGTCCAGGCATAGGGCACTTAATGCTGACAGGCGTTTGTGGTTTTGCAATTTTTTAACGATGTTCAGCACGCTCGTCACTATGTTTTTTAACAACAACATTGGGATTTGTTATTTGTTTTTAGCGGTTAGATAGTGTTAGTGAAACGTTGTGAATCAACGTTTAAACGAATAATGCGAGTGTTAAATGTACGAACCAGTGTATTTCTTTCTCACTGAATATTTAACACGAATCGTACCGAGCTGTATACGTGACAGACGCATGTTATAAGATAAGATTTAATTTATTTAGACTTTGAAATGGCAGTATCTTCATAAATGTAATAATTGTAAAATGAAAAATCTTGAACGTTCAATAAAAATGTGAAATAAATGCTATACGTTGTTCTTCAGTCAATATTTAAATTATAACTTTTTTGTGAATGACATCGCAATTTAAACAGAATGGAAACGTTTTACAGCGATACAAGTGTGTCAAATAATATTTTTAAAAAGTGTTCCGTGTACAATGGGAGTCATTGTTCGCCGAAGTCGTTTCTCCCGTTGTTTTGAATTTCAGCTACTGTTGGAAGAAAGGTAATGAATTCGACAGGTGATGAAATAAAAATTCCGTGACCTTAAAAAGCGAGAGTTCCAACGCACCGTTCCCGATTTCTTCTCCACGGATTGACAATATAGGCTGCGCGTCTCGTAATCTACACCCGAATCGATAAGAACAATCACGAGGATTTGATCATTTGTTTATCTGAGAAAAATGGTGCCGTATCGCTGGGCGGTTCTACCGACTCGTGACTGAAATTGTCACGATTGTTGTTCGTGAAACGCGATATCGGCGGACCATATGATTCCGAACAAGCGAATCGCGATAAAACATCCGCGCGAAGTGAAAGTAATTGTCACACGACAGTGAAATTACAGATTGATATCGACAAATCAATCCTACTGTACGATTTGAACTTTTTTTAGAAGCTAGAGCAATTTAGTTTGCTACGGGATGTGAAGTTCTCTGTATATCGATCGTCAATTGTTCGTAACTAAATATAATGTTATCGGCGCACTGGTTCGATCAATTGGAATAGAAATGTTTCTATTCTTGAAGATGGTCTGAACTGAGACCGAAACTTCGAATTAAATTTCATGTAATATTTTTGCAAACTTGCTTATTGTTCTAATTGATCGAACCAGTGCGCCGATAACGTTATATTTAGTTATGAAAATTGCAATTGATCGGAATTGTAGAAAAAATACTAAAAGTTGCATTTTACAACTTTTTTATGCGAGCCTATATTGAAAATTTACAAAATACGTTTTGTACAAAATTTTTGTTCACATCCTGCAGCGAACTAATTGCTCTAGCTTCTAAAAAAAGTTCGAATTGTATAGTATGATGTTTAAAAAGTTATCGCCTCTTTAAGAGTGAGCGAATAATTTTTTAACTCACTGTATATTGAACCTCAGATTGGCTACCTCCAGTCCAGAATGTCGTAAAGATTTTTAGGAATGAGCACCGTCGTTGCGATACATTGTCTCGATTGTAAGGAATTGTTTCCAAGGACAAACGAAATCGCAATACGGTTAGAATTTCGAACGGTAATCTGGACGGGGATCGATTTAGTGTCCCATTTACGATCCTCATTTTAAAACCCCGCCTGCTCGTTGGGACTCTAAGCAAATAAACCAGGTCGTAAACGCGATGCAATTAGATTTCATGTGGCTGACATCGCATAACGAGTAAATATCCCGTCCGAAGATACCTGCGCGAGGCTTGACGGTGTTATGATCGTTGGTCAACCGTGATCGATGCCCCGAAAATTTTTTTGACGTCAAAATCGATAGCTTGTTGCGCGAACTTTGATATATGTACAGTGACTCCCACTAATATTCGGACACTCTTACAAAGACGATAACTTTTTTAATATTGTACTATACTATTTGAATTTTTTTGGCAAGCTAGTGCAATTAGTTTGCTACAGGATGCGAAAAATTTTTTGTGAAAAATCGCAATTCCGTTGAATTATAAAAAAAATACTAAAAGTTGCATTTTACAACTTTTTTATGTGGACCTATATTGAAAATTTAAAAAATACGTTTTGTAGATCTATGTCAATTATATGCCCTGTGAAAGTTTCATCGCAATCGGCTGATGTGGAAAGCAACGACAACGATTGAAAGATGCAAGAATCATTAGATGCAGTTGAAGGCCGAAAATCGTGAAAATCTGCAATTTTTAACATATTTAAACGTTTGTAGCTCATTGCAACGTCGACCGATTTTGACGAAATTTTCAGAATATGTTTAATTGACATAGATCTACAAAACATATTTTTTAAATTTTCAATATAGGTTCACATAAAAAAGTTGTAAAATGCAACTTTCGGTATTTTTTTTATAATTCCGATCAATTGCAATTTTGACAAAATTCTTTTTTCGCATCCTGTAGCAAACTAATTGCTCTAGCTTCTAAAAAATTCAAATTGTATAGTACAATATTAAAAAAGTTATCGTCTTTTTAAGAGTGTCCGAATATTAGCGGGAGTCACTGTAAATAAACAGCAAACGAGATTGGGAGTGATCTCCGATTATTATACAAGCCGCGCTACAGAGCGTACCAAACACTATACAAGACTTTTATTTCTTTTAATTTCGTTTTGATCGATTCAACACCGAATCGAGACTCGCTAAATTATCAGTAGTTTATACAACGAATAAAATAATTATTCTGATGCCGATGGATAAAATGATCAATTATTATCATACTCTTGGAAAAGTATTTTCATTCTGTAAGAATAATTGATTATTTTATACGTCGTTTGGAAGAGTTTCGTTCACTGTGATTATATTGATTCATATAGTAAATGATTCATTTGGAAAGAATCCAGTTCCGGAAGCGAACGATCGTCCGAAAGAAAGCCGACAGTCAGCGTTACCGTTCACAGTTTCGTTGATTTGCCCGCGATGACGAATTTCGCACACAATGGAACGAGTAAAATCTGACCGAGCGCGAAGAAGATAAACTGGCATAATAGTCCTTTTCAGGTAAACAATTTAATCATCGGGGTTGGGGTTTTTACAGTGGGTTTCGCACGGCTCAGTTACCATTTGTGGGAAACGGCACGAACGTTCATTCAAACGCGTATCATGTTTTATCGTAATGTTTTTAAAATTAGAGAAAAATCGTCGGTGTGGGATTGTAAATGTAGTATTAATAAAACGGATCAGCGGAAAATCTTTTAAGCGTTTATCAGTCGTTAATGGATTAGAATCAGCATCTTACCCCGTCTTAGAAGATAAATGAACGAACAAAATGCGTTTTGTTGAGATACGAAGATGAAAATTGAGATGTGGAATAGATGTTTAATCAATTTTCTGATTATCGAAATTAATTCTGATCGAACGCGCACTTCGATGCAACACTCTCACTTCGATTTAATTATGCAATCACTTCCTGAAGTTGGAGTAATAATTAGCTGTCCAATCTAATCAATTGTTAGGCAATTTATATTTGTTGTATCCATGCTATGATTATAATTATATTTTCTGATATTTTCACGGATTCTTGTGAGAAAGTACGAATTGATATCGAAAACGTTGTTCGAATTTGTGCTGTATGTGATGAATTAATTGGTACGAATAAATACGTTCAAAACTTTGCATATTTAATGGTACTCACCTTTCGGAAATGGACGCGTTAAGGAACGTCTCGTAATTCTTGTTCCTGGCCATGGTTGTTCGCGGACTGAACAGGTTCGCGTACTGTTGTGGTCGATTAAATTATTCTCTAGTGGTTTATCGGTCCCCGTGTCACGAGTTTCCTCGTATCAAGGCTCGCAGTCATGTGCTCTCTGCTGTCTTGACCGTCTTGTTTTCTGCAATTTCGCTTATTTCCAGGCCGATCATCCAATGTCTTCGCTCCGCTCTCTTCCAACAGCTCGAGCCACCTAGAAAGTTTCATACTTGATCAGGAATCCCGCAAATACCATTCGTGCAACCAGAAATCATACCAGAAGCAATTGTTTCAACGAAAAAAATGAAATTTTTATTATTTCGTTGATATTCGATAAATTACATTTGACTGCAACTCGACTGCAGCTTGTTTCCATACAGTGGAATGTATTTAACCATAACGGAAACAGTTGCTACATCGACAAAAATTATATTTTTATCATTTATTTCGTAAACATTCGATGAATTAATTTTGAAACTGAAACTCGACTTCGGCTCGTTTCGATGCTGTAGAATTTAATCATAATTCCCAGGGTGCTCTACCTTGAAAGAGTACTTGAAACGCCTGACATCTTGCTTTTTTTACTGGCGATAAGAAAAGGTGCAAAGAAGTTGCTTGTTCGAGAGATAAAACTCAATTTCAAGCAGAGGCGTGTTTTAAACAAATATTCGTTCACTTGAATATTCAACTGTTACCGTCATCGAGGGGTTTCACTAAAAATTTTAGTGTTTCAAAAATTGTCAATACGTGATTGAACCAGTGGAAAAATATTTATGTTTGTTTAAAAATTTTTCAGTATTCTCAGAAGAGAGATGAGATCGCAGAGATTTGTCTTTTGGTTCCTCCGACTGGAATGGCGCGTTGAAGAGTCCGTCGCAGTTATTGAATCATCGATGCACCGTTATCAGACGAAGATAAACAGACCACAGACTGTTCAACGATGATTAGTGTCGCAAATACACGCCGTTAGGATGCCTCGAAGGACTATTGCGCGTTCCCGTTTCGTCACGTTTATTGGATTAATTGATGCTGTAGCGTGTTATTCTCGCGTCCAATTCATCCTATGGAATCACACAAACACTGCTGAAGAACACGTTTTTATTTCCACGATTACAATCGCACTAATTATTTTATTCTCCCAGACAAAACCCGAAGACGATCATCGAACGAAAAATCCCAATTCCTCTCGAAATGTGAAAGCTAGGTTGAAGCTTTAATTATCAATTTTTCCAAATCGAATGTCAATCGGTTTGAGAAAGCCACGTGTCTCGATGAAAACACATTCGACTATTTTCGAGCGATTACAGCGCGGTTATGCAACAGAGATCACACGTTTAATCACTTTCCATTGCATTGGAAACCGAAAGGCCTGTTTAACGCAGCGAGCCAATTGCATTTAATTAATGTATTTTTTCTCACTTCCGAACGGTACTGTGAAAACGCGATTTCCATCGAAGCTCGCGTGCTCCGTCTATTGTACGCGATCGCACGCATCTCGTTTCCAGATGAAACAACTTCCAGTTATGCTAATGCGCGCATGGGAAACGTTTCTTTTCGTATGCGTGTCTATTTTTGAAATGGCAGATCCGTTTCGAGATAACGTTTATATTCGCCACGTTGCAGATCAAATAAAAGTTGCCCGTTATGCAGGCACCCGTTGATAAACCGTTAGAAAATATATTGATAAACATAATCCAAGATAGAAGTTTTCCGAGGTTTCTTTTATTATCGACGATAAGACTGTTATGCTTCCATAATCAAAACGATTATGCGTGTCTCAGCGGAAAATCGTCGAAAACATTCGCGGGAATTCGAACTCTATGCACTTTCCCAGAATAGACGCGGAACGCACAAAATACGTAAATGTAATTCTACAAATGTGTAAAAGGTCAATGTACAATAATCTTTTCACAATATTGTGAAAATTACTTTTCTCACATCGAAGTAAAACTCGATTATAATCGATGCAAAATTTATACTTTTTACAGAATTTAAACGCACTCTTTCATCGAAATCATGCAATTTAATGTGTTCAACTTACACAATCCTCTGCAACTCATAATACATTGGCAAGATTACGATTTCTGTGACCCCTACTTTGAAGGTTAAATTTGTGTTCTTGGGGTCATTTTACCTAACCTAATCTAATACGTTAATAATATTTACTGCTAACTGAATTTTAATACATAGACATTTCTCGAGTCTCATATAAGCAGTTGTGAACGGAGCCTTTACGTTCCCCCGACCATCAGTTCGGGGAGGAGGCAGTTGTTCTGCAACTTCACTGAAATATAAATATACTCGAAAACTGCGCAGCTGACAAAAAAATGTCATACGACATACATTGTTGGAAATTTAATTTTCTACAAAAAAGGTCTCTTGATATTTTGCCATATTTCGCATAATTACCGAGACCTTTACAGATTTATAAAAAAACATGAAATTGCTTCACTTGCTAAACCAGGTCCATTTGATACCTATGACATATACATTTTTTTCTTAAAATGACCCCGAGAACACAAACTTAACTTCTAAACAAGGGACCACGGAAATCGTAATGTCCCCAATACACTTAATAAACAATCAAAGTCGATACAATAAAAATTAAAGAATAAAAACGGTCAAATACGAATACACGCGAAACTCGAATTCGACATTTCAGAACGAACCGATAGAAAGTCACTATATTTTCTTAGAGAGTAGATAACGCCCGATTAGATCAGAAAATGGCCGACAAAAGCACTTGGTCCAAACAACTACTGAATAAAAATGTTCAAACACAAAGTAAATCAAATACAGATAGACACTCACGAAATTCGACGAGTATTATTTCACAACGAACCGTCAGAAAATCACTATGTTGTCTTGGCGAGCAGGTGATAATGGCCGATTAGATGAGAAAATGGCCGCCGAAGAAACTGGTGAACGGTCGATGACGGGAGAGAACAACGATTGAACCGCGAATGAAAATGGTTACCGAATTGGGCCCGGTTAGCTCGAAGGTTGCTGAATGATAGGCTAGCGGTGATTTGTTTGTTTGTTTCGCCGTTATCAATGACGGTACGCGCTAATAAAAAGGAGTTCTCGGACAGTGAATCTTCGTTATCTCGTTCTTGAACTGCTTCGATTGGAGACACGTGTTGATGCGCGCGAAAATTACATCATACTACGGCTTATTCGCGTTTCGATAGCCAGTGAACGATTCTTACTGACTTTTCCATAACCATTTATTGTTTAATTTCCAAGATATTTCATTTTAGAAAGAAACACGGGTTTTCAACGTACAGGTGAAACATTTGGGACAATCACTTTAATGATAATAGGAAGTGATCACGTATGGAAATAAAAAGAACATCATCCAAAAAAAGAATGGAAGGAAGATATACATTAGATAGGAAGATATGTATTATTCAAAATTAATGTTTATCCTACATTTCTGTTGTAAGTCACTTGAATAAAGAAGTTTCCTATGAAAATGAAATATTTTTATTCGATAATTGTGGAATCGGTGATTCGATCGCTCCTGGTATTTTTAACTTGAAGAGTTTTTCCTGCTCGTGAGTGAGAAAATAGTTTTCAATGTCATCAGCGATTTCAGCGGTTTTCTTGATTGCTATAGCGAGAGTTTGCAACCATGTTGACGCTGGGGAAGGTCAGTGAAGTACGTATAATGGTGTAGTCTTCTGAGTTGGATGCATACGACTGATTTAACTTGGTCGGTAGATGATTGTCCCGTTTTGTCGATTATTGTTGAGCGTATCTGGTCAATTTGTTGGAACTAGAGAACTTCATTTTACACAATTCGCTACATGATGTGTTTTATGTTATCGCATGTAAGTGACACAATACTAGAAAGTGTATTGTAATTTCATATAATTTCTATAAAGAGTAATGTCGTCCATTTGATTAATACTTAACAAATTTAATTGGTCAATTCGATCTGTAATTGCTAGGTACGAAACGTTTGTGCACCTACTGGAAAACACGATCGTGAGAAACGCAGTTTCAAGCGAGTAATCGAGTTGAGTAATATTCTGTTGCAATTCCAGCGCGTTAAGCGATACCGTAAATGAACTACCATTTAAATGCGGACTTCGCGAATTGCTTGACCGAGGAATTTTTATTTTACCCGCAGAAACGTCTGCATTCCAACATTCACATATTGCACGCGATTATACGTTTGAATAAAGAATTATACGTAATTGCAAGCCTACGATTACCTCGAAATTAACCAGCCACAATTTTCCGTGAACTCTATTATTTTACCTCACAGCCTCGTTTAAGGACTATTAGCTATTAATTCGAGAGATTAAATCGGATAGATCGTTCTCGAGATCCTGGAAAGATTGTCAAGATCAATAAATCACTGGATTGATCACCGACTAATGTTAGTCGAGATACAAATCGTAGATCTGCTATCTGAAAATTTAATTAGCTCCACCGAGAATCGCTAGTCAGCAACTAAATCGTGGTTGTCAGCTTGGATCAGTCGTATCGGGGGTCAACGACACGAATTTATAAATGAAAGTTCGAGAATGTCACGTACTGTCACTTTAGTGGTCAGGATCGACGATAATTAATTAATTACTGAGCTCATTACGGCCACGAGTGTCGCGTGCCACGATAATTCAACTATCGACTTGACACGCTTGATGTAAACAATTTTATGACCGATTGCAAATTCGTTGTTACTCTAGTAGCATTTATGGTTGGCGTTTTGTTGGGCCTACGTTGTCGGTATCGGTTGGCAACCCGTTAGAAATGTCGCTCTTTTTGCAGTTGGCCCATTAAAATATTATTCTGATTTTCCATTTTATAGTTATTTTTATGGTATTTTTACGCTGAAACGAAGAGTCTTTTACATACATGCTATGATCTGGGCTACTAGATACGTCAACTTTAAGTTAAAGTATCTAAAAAAGAAAAACCCATTCTGAAACAATCCAAAAGTGTTTTCTTATACTACACGAATACTACGCCTTGCGTTTCTCTTAGAAAATGAAAAAGTAGGTGTCACAATTTATTCATAAGCCCTATAATTTTTCTGGTAGGCTCTATAATTTTTCAATGAGTTTCAAAATTTGTTTAAATACTCTACAATTTTGTTCATGGTGTCTGAGCACCATGTCCTCGAAGCAATAGAGACGACAGAGTCCGTTGTCAATGTTAGAAAGAAGGGTTCAATTTTCAGAGCCAGTTGTCGACAGTGAACACATTATTAATAACTTCGGTTGGTGGAGTCACGATGACCAGGAACGTTTCCACCAGTCATCCTCCGCTGATGCAAGAGCGGTATGTTGATCAAGTAACCGGGAAGTGTCTCGCGTTTTCGCCTCGCATTCAAGAATTCAACGACAATGCGACACCCGAGCCAGTCATTGCGCAATACTATGTCACCAACAAAGACGTAAGAATCCAGCGTACGGTTCAAAGGAACTCTTGACCTTACGTTATGGCGATAACACGGTATCGATTCTGTCAATTCAGTCTCGAGGAGCGTGGATCAGTTGGTCGCTCGTTGCAGGCGGAATTGATCGTGATCCGATCCAATCATCGAATCGACGGGGATAATGGCACGTCGCCAAGCTGTCTCGCTGACGTTGCACGATGATTTACGCGATCGGAGCTCGGATTACAATAGAGACTTCGCCGGACGAAACGAAATATCGATTGGATCTCGGGCTCTAGAGTGTCATCTTCGAGGACAGGGGGATGGTGTGAAATTATTAAGGGTGTCAGGGTTGTCCGACTCTTCGGATCATTTCGATCCCTTCAGGCTTCTGTGATGGCTTAATAGCGAGGCTCTAGGTTAGGTGGAACTGGTAAAAAATGGTAGAGGCACCTATAATTAATTTAGACGTCCAGAATATCAATCTTGAGGATCCACTACGTGGGCACCGGAAGTACTCGTTGCAATTCTTCTGACAACAGAATATCTGGAGACTTTGGGATCTACAGTTTTCAGAGTTCATCAGAGTCACCCCAGGTCTGTAGACAGTGTCTACAGTGTCTTCAGGGTCTTTATCACGATTCATTATATGGTCTCTAGAGTCTCTCTAGAGTCCCCATATCAATTTCTGACATCCACTATAGACTCCTAGAGGTCCTCATAGGAATTTTCTAGATTCACCAAGTCGTTTAGAATCTTCGGGGTCTATTTAATTTATTGAAACTCTTTAGTCAGTCTCTAGAGTCTCTCTAGAGTCCCCATATCAATTTCTGACATCCACTATGGTCTCCCAGAGGTCCTCATAGCAATTATCTAGATTCACCAAGTCTGTTAGAGTCTTTGGGGTCAATTTAATTTATTGAAACTGTTTAGTCAATCTCTAGAGTCTCTCTAGAGTCCCCATATCAATTTCTGACATCCACTATGGACTCCCAGAGGCCCTCATAGCAATTATCTAGATTCACCAAGTCTGTTAGAGTCTTTGGGGTCAATTTAATTTATTGAAACTCTTTAGTCAGTCTGTAGAGTGTCTCTAGAGTCCCCATATCAATTTCTGACATCCACTATAGACTCCTACAGGTCCTCATAGCAATTTTCTAGATTCACCAAGTCTTTTAGAGTCTTCGGGGTCCATTTAATTTATTGAAACTGTTTAGTCAGTCTCTAGAGTGTCTCTAGAGTCCCCATATCAATTTCTGACATCCACTATAGACTCCTAGAGGTCCTTATAGCAATTTTCTAGCTTCACCAAGTCGTTTAGAGTCTTCGGGGTCTATTTAATTTATTGAAACTCATTAGTCAGTCTCTAGAGGCAATCTAGGGTTCTCATATCAATTTTAGACATCCACTATGGACTCTTAGAGGTCCTCATAGCAATTTTCTAGATTCACCAAATTCTTTAAACCACTTGATTACCTTCCATCGAAAATGGTAATGAAAGTAAAATGTAACTGTGAGAAACAATAATAATTTTGTCACCTATCGTCAAGTAGCACAACGTACTGTACAAGTATTATATCAATGCGATGTTTCTATAAAGTTTCCTTCGCAAATATAGAACATAATTCGTTATGTTTTATCATGAAGAAAACACAGTCCGTGACCCAGATAAATTCGGTATCCGTGTCAATGTTACAAACCAAAGAAAAAAATACCGGCTCGTGTAACTACTCATCGGAACGCGTTTCCGACAATGTGGAAGAACATCGCTACGACATCCTAAATTCACAGCGGCAATCTTATCTGTGCCGGCGTTTTTAGTGGCCAGGGAGCTGTCAGTAGCAAAGTCGAGGAGTTCAATCGCGGTTACGTGATCAGAAGTGGTGTCACGCTGCCCGATATCGATGGAATTCACTCGAGCATTTCTGGACAGCGTTCAGAGACTCACGAGATCCGATGAGTTCGTGGAAACGATCGTTGCTTAGTCACGTGCCGCGCGATCGTCTAATCACGTAGTCGTCGAAACAAAATCGAACTCTTAAATCCTTAATCGCGTTACAGGCCTTTTCCCATTTTCTACCATTTTTGTTCCAAGTCTCCAAGTAATCTAATCTTGAAGAGATCGAAGATTTTACGGTCTGTGATTTCAAAAGAGAAAACAACTTGCTGTAAATTGCACCAAGAAAATTGTTCCAATTTTTATTTTATTCTTCAAGTGCGAAACTACGAACAAAATGCAACTGCAATCGTATAGGAATTCTTAATTAATTAGATTAGTTAATTCTTAATCCGTTCTTTATTTTTCTTTGTCCATTTTTAATTGGATGGAACGCTAAATAATCAATTTGTTGGAAAAAAGAGGAGGCAAGATTAAAATAAGATACTACTTTTTCAGAAACGGGGAAAACGTGTCAAATTGACACAACATCCGCTGAGGGTCGATTAAATATTGATGAAGCGAATTAATGAACGCTCGATAATTCGCCGGGAATAGGAGACAGTTTAAAAATACGACCGAGGAATTTGTCAACCGTGTTTTATGGACGGTTCAATTTGACCATCGAGGCTCAAATTATTTTGTGTTCAACGGATGGGACATATGTATGTTTACCGGAACTGACACGCAGAGATATTTTCCTCTTGGGAATCTGCTTGCGATTAGCGCTTCTGTGCTTGGAACAGTGTCCACGATTTAAATGAATTTTGTTTCAAGTTTAATTATGAATCAAATTTGATACACGTTTTAGAAATACTGTTCTTCTTGGGTTCTCCGAGGGGAACACAAAACTGCACAGTGGATCGTAGCAAAGTTAATAACTCGATAACAAGGTAGAATTGAAAGACACATAAAAGAGTATTTAACTAATTGCCTCTAGTCCTGCCGTCTGGTCACGACCTCTGACCTCAATTAGAGATTCTTGAGCAATTAGTCCTTAAATCAAGATAAACTCTTAATCCCCTGATCTCGCGAGGATACATCTAAAAAATATTTCATCATTTTGATGACGAAAAAGAAAAACTATTTTTGCTATTTGTATATCCTAGCGTGAATTAATATGCGGAGAAAGTCATTAATAAACATGAAGGGACAATTGGAGAATTTACGACTTGTAGCTAATCTTTTATTGCTCCGACTGAATATTCTGACATATCGAAAAGCGTTTAGCATTGCAAATTCTAGTTTATCTTTATCAAGTTTGTTTCTATGAATCATTGCTTAAATTTTGACGACATAACTTTTCCTTTATCTTTTAACTGAACGCTATTAACCATTGAACAGTGTGTGGCGTTGCAATTTTTAGTTTATCTTTATTGTTTTTCACCGAATAATATTATGATCGCTATAAAATATTTTGCAACCTTGAGAATTCTAGCCTGTCTTTTAAACTAAATACTATGATTCAGAATATTCAATTCTCAATTCTATGAATCGGCTAGTGAAATTTCTGGAATAAATAATGTTTACAGGAAGCATAAAAGAGTGTGTAATGTTGTTTACTGGAAAATTTAGTATCACGAGTTTTTAATGACTCGATTATTCTTATTCCATGATTATTTATCAATAATCCGAAGACAAATAAATTTTTATAGCACCTAAACGACCCGTGTTTCCTCCCGAAGCGGCGGATACACACTCCTTTAATATCGGAGCGCGTGGTGCGGTTAGTCATTCTCTCTCTTTATCGTCCACGTGCCACTAATTACATACTAGTTCCAGTATATGTCTGGGAGCTGGAAGAAAGTAATGGAACACATGTTATACCGCAACGATACCGACTAGAGATACCGATGTCCTCTGCAACGACTGATAAAACTGTTTCTACCGAGCCTCTTTTCGAAAACAAGCCTGGATTCTCGGAGAAGTATGAATATTATAAATGTTCACCATGTTTGAACAACCACCGAGTACCTGTACCATCGTTCACTGAACGCATAACCCCGCGTGCAACATATCTCTACAATTTAATTGTTGCATCATCAATACCAATCCAATTATTCAAAATTAATGTTTAAAAACTGTTATACAAAAGAAATTAAAGGAGTATCTTTTTACAAATAATCTATTGTACATGAAAGTGAAGAGATATCAAAAAAATTAATCAAAAGTGGTCCCCAAGAAATAACTACAATAGTTGAACTGACTCTTCAAACAAAGTTATATAAAAAAGGAAAAAAAATTAATCAAAAGTGATCCTCAAGAAATAACTACAATAGTTGAACTGACTCTTCAAACAAAGTTATATAAAAAAGGAAAAAAAATTAATTAAAAGTGGTCCCCAAGAAATAACTACAATAGTTGAACTGACTCTTCAAACAAAGTTATATAAAAAAGGAAAAAAAATTAATTAAAAGTGGTCCCCAAGAAATAACTACAATAGTTGAACTGACTCTTCAAACAAAGTTATATAAAAAAGGAAAAAAAACATTGCTTAAAAAAATGATAATAGAAAGTGATCATACATGAAAATAAAACCATCATCCAAAAAATGAATGAAAGGAATTAGTTTAAGAAATATTAGGAAGGAGTAACACTGTAAATAAATGAAGGAAAATGGATAAAAAAGGCAGAAATATACTCCGGCTATAATTAGTTAATATTTTCAGGGACATGACGGCACCTGTTCTATAAATATGCACACGGTATTGCATCATTGGTAGCTTCCTTGTGCATGCGCAGGACACATGCAGAACTGTAGACGCAGGATCTGCAGGAACTGCATAATCGACGACCCACGCGTTCCTTTTTTCTTACCGTTCATCCGAGAGTAGTTGGATAATGAAATTGGTGGCAGGTTTGTATATTAATTAAATGACGTGATGGCGGCAACAGGTGAAGCACTCTGTTGCGTAAACGATCCACGTGATTATCATGTCGTTACATTAACGCGATTAGAGGAGGACGCGATTGATCTACCGCCACCAACTGTCGTCGATCCTCGTGAGAACGATGCATTCGCGGAGGCGACGGATCGACCGATTATCGATAGCGATAAATCCTCGGTTTGTCGCGATTTCTCTAGCGCGTCGATCTGCTAGGTGCCATTTTGCGATCGATTAATCGGGGATCTCGGATGATCTTATTCTTGAAGCCACTAAACGATTTTTTATCGGTTAGTACGATCGAATATTACTTTATTTGATTCTTAACTCGATCGTATACATTTCATTTCTGGACTACACCATTATAAAATGGAACAGCCCATTAATTTTTAAAAATTTTATTAACAAATTCTTTTTTCTTTTATCAGTTAGTACGATCGAATATTACTTTATTTGATTCTTAACTCGATCGTATACATTTCATTTTTGGACTACATCATTATAAAATGGAACAACCCATTAATTTTTAAAAATTTTATGAACAAATTCTTTTTTCTTTTATCAGTTAGTATGATCGAATTTTACTTTATTTGATTCTTAACTCGATCGTATACATTTCATTTCTGGACTACATCATTATAAAATGGAACAACCCATTAATTTTTAAAAATTTCATGAACAAATTCTTTTTTCTTTTATCAGTTAGTATGATCGAATATTATTTTATTTGATTCTTAACTCGATCGTATACATTTCATTTCTGGACTACACCATTATAAAATGGAACAACCCATTAATTTTTAAAAATTTTATGAACAAATTCTTTTTTCTTTTATCAGTTAGTATGATCGAATATTACTTTATTTGATTCTTAACTCGATCGTATACATTTCATTTCTGGACTACATAATTATAAAATGGAACAACCCATTAATTTTTAAAAATTTTATGAACAAATTCTTCTTTCCAATTTTGTGAACGAATAAGATTGTATCCAATTTCTGCTGGATTAAATTTCATTTTGTGTCTCTCCTTCTATTCCGTAACATTTGATTTAGGTGGTTTTGGATTGAATTATGCAACCGTGTGTTTGCACCAGCTCCAGTGATCATGCGATTGCAGATTTCATCCGATTGCAGATTTCATGCGTTTATTGCACTATTTCGTGCTGAAAGTGGAACAAACTGGAAGACAATCCCGCTGAGATTTGTCATTACAGTAATTACAGTGTTATGGCTCGTACAATTCAAATTAATACCTCGTAAAGCGACCAGAGACAACAGAGGAAGTACAGTCTTATCTAATTGTAGATAATACCGACCGCATTCGTGTCTTAATCATAGCTTTCGACACGTGCTCGTTGGCATTCTTTGTCTTAAGTATATCTCGTACACTACAGCAAACATAACGTGATGCTGCAAGATAAAATGTAAACGAAACTTGAGATTGACGAAATTGCCTGATCTGGAAAAATGTGAGAGCAACATCAAATTACAGATGTATTATTCTCGACTCGTTAAAATTAAAGTGAAACACATTCGCCGTCTAGTGATGACGAAACCAATTTTCATTTCGTTTTCACTGAATCGTCCATTAAAATATCAAGGTGGTTGAACACTCTATTCATGAGACTTGTTAATTAATGATTCAGTGTTTTTGACCATGAATGATCATTCCCAGGGCGTTTTTTCGTCTAACCGGTGACTCACGTAGGCATCTCTTCTCACATGATCTGTCTCCGTGCGGACGCACACGCGTCATGCAAGTAGATTAGGATGCCACATGACGAACGTGTATCCCCGACCCGGCCGATTCGAGAACAGAGGGAAAAAAAGAATCCTGTTTTGTTCTCGCGAAGAAATTAATTGCATTTCCCGGTAGAGGAGACTCCGTGATGCATGTTGGTCGTGCTCGAGCGTCACTGCGTGGGCTGGGAGGATGAGCAAAAATACGAAGAAATTGTTTAAACAATTCGGGGTTATTTCGGATTCCTCTCATTCCAAATGCAGAGCCATAAAAATTCCAACGGAGAAGCTCAACACTTATTAATTTATTTATTTCATGTTCTTACTTACCTTTCTGCAGTCTGCGTCTTGAGTGCATCGTCGAGCCTCTTCTGCTGCAATATAAATTCGTAGTTAAAAAACTGGAAAATTAGATAGGAATTTACACAATTTTTAAAAAAATTGTTTACCTCAGTGTCTAAGAGTGCGTACAAATTTTTAGAGGATCTCATAGTGATCGTAAGGGTTCGTAGAAAATCGTGGAGGATCTATAGTGATCTTGAGGGTCTTCCAATATTCTTCCAGGGTCTCAGAATGATCCCGAGGGTTCGTAAAAATTCTTAGAGGGTTTCATAGTGGTCCTAAGGGTTCATAAAAAATCGTGGAGGATCTAGAATAATTTTGAGGGTATCCCAATATTCTTTGAGGGTCTCAGAATGATCGTAAGGGTTCGTAGAAAATCATGGAGGATCTATAGCGATCTTGAGGGTCTTCCAATATTCTTCCAGGGTCTCAGAATGATCCAGAGGGTTCGTAAAAATTCTTAGAGGGTCTCATAGTGGTCCTAAGGGTTCATAAAAAATCGTGGAGGATCGAGAATAATTTTGAGGGTCTCCCAATATTCTTTGAGGGTCTCAAAATGATCCTGAGAGTCCATCAAAATTCTTAGAGGCTCTCATGGAGATCCTGAGGGTGCACAAAAATTAGTGAAGGATGTAAATTGAATATTCTCCTGTTTCTAGGTAACATTCACGCGACAGTTTACAGCAACGCGAACACGTAACTGCTTTTAGTATGAAATTGCAATTGCCAAGCGATAGGGAATCTGCGCTTCACCAAACAGTGGAATATTTCTGTCGATCTAACGATGTCGCCGATCGATTAACATAAATCACCAAGCAGATAATTTCCATTTTATCAACGGTCTGCGAGTCACCTGCACTCGACAGAAAAAGTGCGGAGCACAGTTCGCTGTTGCTTATCGCCTCTTCAGTTATTTGCTCGGCTGTAAACAAATGCTACCGCGTCTTAAAATACAAACATCGGAAACGGGTAAACTTAGAAGTTTATAGTTCTCAGCTGACAGCTGTCAGCCGACGACGAAATGATTCGACTTTGAAAACGACGAGCTCTGAATTGGATTGTTAAATAGAGAGACCCCGTGGATTCCCAGCGAACAATACAAAAATAGACGAAATAACAGGTGGCGAGCGATACGTGTTTTCCATCGATCGTTGGTATTTTTTATTAGAACGGCGTTAAACGATCCTCGCTGTCATATTCTTCGAAATAATTAGAGGGCAGCTTGCGATCGGAGATCGTATTAATAGACTGTGGATTTATTGCGTTTGTGGTAAAAATTAGATTCAGAGAATTTAAGGACACCGACGTTTTCAGTCGATCAAAGTTATTGAAGAGAGGAAAACTTTTTTATTGGGCTCGACTTTGTTGCAATCTATTCTATTTGATGAACGGCACTTTGATACCGATCTCGAAGCAACAACACGCAGTTTCGCAATTTCTGGGTACAGACAGCCTTATCTCCTAATTTCCTTGAAGTCGACGAAGCAACGAGAAGTGGCATGATTCCTCGTAAAATCGTCTAGCAATAAGCAACAGAGCAGACTCTTCGACTATATAAAATTATTCATGAAATCATCGACGATTCTTAGAAAAATGCTTGTTTAAAAAATTATAATAATCCCACGAACGATTTTATCATTTCTTTCAATTACCTTTGTCGAAGAAAGAAATTCTTCCAGAATGTTCTAATTAATTAAACGCGCTAGCTTCTCCGAAAGCGATCAGATCTGTTTGTGTACATGTAATCTATTCACGATCATGCGAGGCCGGTTGAGACTGGTCAGTCGCCTTTAACTATAATAATCTCGGCAGACAGCCGGCGAAGATGAATCAAGGCGGTCGCACGGACATCCGAAATAGAAGATCGCGCGGTGAGATCGGTTTTAGTAGTTTCGATAGAATTTCCAACACGAATGAGTAGAAAAAGAATTTGAAGAAGCCACTGCATTAATCTCAATGTATTCAAACTATTAAAATCATAATTATAATCGATCGCACGTGGCATCTGGTGATCGTAAAATTTTTCAGAATGAATTAGCGCGAGAAAAAATGATTAAATTTAGTTTGCAACCGATTCTAAAAGGTTTTTGCTCTTGGAGGGATCAGCCGCGAACCACATGATCACTTTAGGTTAAGTGACGATGATCACGCAGCATGATCGATCCTGTTGCACGCTGATTGACGGTCGCGCGGCTCTGAATGTGGGGTAGGTAAGTGGCCAAACGGAATCGCGTTCGATTGTTCGCGCGCTTGGAACGTCGATACTCGCATTATCGCGACCTTGACCCACACGCTCGATGCTGTCCGGGGATGGGAAGAGCGCGTCGATCGACGCATGGCTCGATGTTCGCAGAAAAATCTATTGGGAACGGGAAATGGATGATTGCTGCGAGCTGAGGGCGATTCGATGACTTCGCTAGGGGGCAGAACGTCGTTCAAAGTTCAATAAAATCGTAGATGAAATATTTTGGATTCCTTAGCAATGAGAGACTCCATCTTCAAATCCATGAATCACTCACTCGTGGAACAAATTAACACTGACCCTGCCACGAAGGGTCGAACATTTTAGATCTTTTATTTGACAATTATTGAAATTATAATGGTGTTTCCATGGGAATATATTGAATATATTTTTTGACTCCCGTATATATTATAGTAAATATCGCACAAGATATAAATTAATCTAGTCTTGTTTTTATAATACTATACGTATACGTCAGTTGATGGTCGGTAGGTTTTGTGTGAATGTAAATTAGTCTAGTCTTGTTTTTATAATACTATACATATACGTAAGTTGATGGTCGGTAGGTTTTGCGTGAAGCAATGTCAAAAAACAGGTTTTCCGTTTGATCTTGCCTCGCTCAGAGGAGAAAGAATACCTGTCTTTTGGAATACAAAAGATTCTGACAGTGCAGAAAACGTGTGCTATTGTTATTGTAAATTATTCTACGCGAAAGCCACACAACGTCCACAATGAATGCATAAGTGTTCACGGAGTAGAGATAGCGAAAAGTTTACGAAAGCTGAAGTGTAGACCAGGTTCATCGAATATTTATAGTGTGCAAAACAGCATAATGACCGAGGAATCATTATTTTTAGACCGGCACAATGCGTTCGAAGTTGGTGAACGTGGTCGAAGTAGCTTCGGACATGGTTGGTCAGCCCGAAGCACGTGAACCGTTCATTAAAGCTATCGAATAGGGCAACGTGCACTTTTTTTGCTATAATTGGAGGATGCACTTATGCTCGCATTAATGCACACGCTTAATCACTCTGTCAGCGTTGACCGGAGAATGCATCCGCTAAATTACTTTTAATTTCACCAAGTGCGACTGCGGAATGCATTAAGCAAGTAACTATCCCGTCCCATTGTCTCAAAGATCTCTCCCCGGCCATTTAAACATTGAAATAACAATGTATTTCTTCTCTCAATAATTTTGTAATGTATAAATAAATCCTCGTTTTCATTGTCTCAAAGAGTTGCCTTGCCCTCTCAAACATTAAAATAACAATGTATTTCTTCTCTCAATAATTTTAATGGTACATTCGATAATAATTTTGTAAAGTATAAATAAATCCTCGTTTTCATTGTCTCAAAGAATTGCCTTGCTCATTCAAACATTAAAATAACAATGTATTTCTTCTCTCAATAATTTTAATGGTACATTCGATAATAATTTTGTAAAGTATAAATAAATCCTCGTTTTCATTGTCTCAAAGAGTTGCCTTACCCTCTCAAACATTAAAATAACAATGTATTTCTTCTCTCAATAATTTCAATAGTATATATAATAATAATTTTTCATGTCCACGTAGTTCAGTATTGCATTTGTCACATAAATGCATTAAATCCGCAGGCTAATAATAACGAGCTAAGGTTAAGTAGTTTGAGACGTTCCAGGTCAGACGAAGCTCGTCATAAGTTTCATTTAATCATTGGCTATTTTTAATCGCTTCTTGGCAAGGATGATCACGTTTCTCCTGGAATATTGATTCATTATGTGCTTTTCAACTATTATAATCATAACACGGATTGATAATTAACCTTCTGGCCTTCTGCTGACCTTCAAACCTTAAGCGAACTATGTTTCTATTTCCGTTTCGATACAGAACAATATCATAACCATAATTCAATTGAATCATTGCATTTGTAATCTTTGAGGTTATTATTGAAGAGTATATACAATTATAATATATATAAACGAGTAGACTAATATTGAGTTTATGGTAATCGGGTTTGAATGAAATTTCACCGCGTGTTAATTGAATTTTTCTGCGCTAATGACGATAAAGAGCGTCGCGTGCACGAGCAAACAGTGCCGAACAGCTCTGAACCCGTCCGATTATATCTCGTCGAGCCACGGACGTGGTCGCAAGGTGTTAATTCAGCAAGCAATAATGCTCGCAGGTAATTGTCGAAACGTAGTTCGCATGTTCGAAGTTGGAACACATGGTGCTACCCAGCAGAGTCGTTAATTCTGCCGCGAGTATAATCGCGCGTGATGTCAACAAGCGAGCGAAGCGGACATATCAATAAGAAACGGATTATGAAACAAAACGAATGGCAGAACGACAGACTAGAATATCAGCTTTATGATAATGCATCCGACCGTTTGCGTTAGATGTTACATAGCATTCAGAGTAGGCGTCTGGCGGATCTAAATATCAACACGATTCCCGTCAAATAGATCCATCGCGACACCCAACGTGTTTCGTAAACGTGCAGCGCACTGTTCAAACAATTTATTATTAGACCACGCACGGAAGCTTTTTAACGTCAGCTCGTTCGGTAACGAACATAAGCATGTTGTAATTTTTATTTATTCGTTCACAAGAGCTGGCTGGTATATATTATTTTATAAAAATTACAACATCAAATCTATTCAGATCTTGCGTGTACTCGAGTGAAGAAATTTATTTAATAGTTTCAAGAAAATGAGTAAGTGTAATTAAAACAGTGAAAACGTAAGAATAATTTCAACTATTCTTATATTAATTTCGAGAAAATAATTTTCTATTTCACTGCAGTTTGTTGCGATTCAGGTCGTAGACAATTTTTGTTTTGCATAAACATCCGCTGTCTAGACCATAGCAAAATCGAATTGAAAAAACGTCTGAGGTATGTTTAGCATAAAATGGGATTTGAAAGTTTTTTAGCTGTTGTAAAAATGGTGGACAGCGAAGATTGATTTGTTGGTACAGTTATCATCAATGATAGGTCTGTTTGGTGTCCGTTGAATGCTCGAGAAGGTTCCAGCTGCTTTCTACGCGATCCGTTCGCGGCCAACAAATACAGACAACACGATTCCGCGGGGCGCTGGCATTCACGTGACGCACCTCTCGCCTCTCGTGAGCACGTGACGGCCACGTGGATCGAGCATGTGTGCTGCACCGTTTCGCATAAAACTGCACGTATCGTTGCATTCGACGCGAACTTATGCGAGCGATGCGTCACGCAAAACGATCCAACCGCTGCGCTAAGCTGGTCACCGTGCACTAGGCCACGAAACAATAAAAACGCAGACAATTTACAACTCGTTCCCTCTTCCTCTAACACACATTTCACTCGCGATTACTTCATTGGTATCGTTGGACAGTGAATTTTATCGCAGTTTTGAAACCAATGTTCTTTTGACATTACAAGAATTTAAGAAATATTATTGCAGTTTGCTTGTCGAAATTGTTAACAGAGGATTTGTGGTTTCACTTCTGTTTCTTTGTCGACTTAAACCATTTTTATTTACCGTAGAGATTCACTTTTTTTTGTATTATGCAGATTAGAAATTATGTTCCCAAACGATTTTCATTTTTATCATAAACAGACGTTTAAAAAGGTAAATCTGGTAAATCCAGCGTTGCTCCTAAGTGACTGTAATGTATGTATCAGGATTTCATTTACAGTGTGGAAAATGTAAAAGAGATTGTAGAATATTTTAATATTTATGGAACTTATCTGAAACAGTGGGCACGGAATCGATAGATGTTCTTGAAATCGAGTACACAAGGCGAGGCACTTGAAATGACCACCTTGGGTGGCGTTGATACTATTATCTTCTCGAAGAATTGGGTCAGAAGTTGCACGACTCTCCTATGCATAGAATCACACTTGAAAATAAACAAAACGTGCATCATCGAACACAGTACAGTCGCTAAATAAAATATCTTCTCTGGTGAAGGTTTGTTTCGCTGTCGAAGCAACTTTTGCGACAGAAAACGAGAGAAAAAATTCGAATGACTTCTGATCTTCCATCTGTTGGCTGCTATTCACGCGTACATGCCACAGTAAAATACATATATGCGCATGTTAGCTTCCCAACAACAATTCGTATCTTTCAACGGAGCTGTTATTTATCCTCGTCAAGAAAGCGTTAGAATATCTTTCGAAAAGGTTCTTTACGCAAGAACCACTTCGGGTTTCGAGTAAACGGCGGTGCCTACTTGAAAACTGGATCATGCTAGCCTTCGTGCTGCCATTATCAATTAAAGATACCGTTTCAATAAAATAACAGAATGCTGCAAACCGGATTCCATCACAAACATCTAAACACGATGAAGATGACCTGAAAATTTCTTCTGTTTGCGTTTTCTTTCTAGGTTTCGAATTCTATTCACAATTAACAATCAATTATCTGTATCAGATCTTAATCTCTTAAATCTAATACACGAGATTTCATGAATATATATTACAATAAAAATTATTAAACGAATTGATAGAAACATGTGCTTGCTATTTGTAAAAACTGAAGCACAATAGTCAATTTTAAACTTTTGCAGATCTAGCGGATCTATAAGGTAAATAATTGTTTCCACATGAATTGCAAAAAACTGGCGTGAACAAGTAATTAATTTTCTCTTTTAATATGTTTAGTAGGTTAAATTACTTTTTAAATTAAATCCGCTGTCCAGTAATAAATAACGCAACAATCATCAATCAAGTCTGTAAAATACATTTCTCGATGTGCTAATTAAAATATAAAAAATTAAAGCGAGTGTCTGCTTCAAGAAAAATTAATTTCGTCCTTAACCCTTAATTGGGCGTGCCTAGAAAGTTGCATAAGCGGTCGCGTGGGGCATTTAGCGCCCCCAATTAGTAAATTAAAATAAAACACGAAATACATGCAAAATCAGACTCTTATTAATTAGAACATTTGAACTTACATATTAATCGATCAATCAACTCAACTTTTAATCCTCTCTTTAATGATAATAAACAAATTGAAATCTGCTTTGGGGTGTGCGACCAATTAAGGGTTAAGTTCATGTTACGGACCACGTCTGACTATCGCCCGCCGTTTTCACTGACCACAGAAATTGCAGCGAATAAATTCGAAAGCGACCTTCTAGCAAAATTCTGCATCTCTTCATTTCCGCGGTGTTTTGGCGGAGCGAGTCGCAATTTCCGCGACTCGGAACAATAAACACAGGACTCAATCCGTCATTCTTTGCTGTAAAATGTATTTTAAAGCTAGACGCGTCGAGGAACGAAGGCTGACTCTCTTTATCGTAGCCGATCGTAAAACGAGAACAACGTGCATAATAACACGACGGGAGTTGTTTGTTAATAGCGTGTCTGCAGTCAGTGAACGATAAGGATGCGCGCAACGAAACCGAGTCAGAGAAGTGCCATAACGTCAGAACATTACCGAACTGTTTTTGTTGGGGTTCGGACGGCGATAACTCTCATCGGAGATGGCAAAAATTCAATGAAAATAATAACAAACCGGCGGATGGACGTTTATGCATTCGGTGCGCACGTGGCTGCATACAATTCTGCATAATATACTTCTCTATTTATAAAGGTTACTGAAATTCGTATTCCGTTTGAAGCCTCGAAGGGGGTAAACACGATCGTGTTTACTTTACGATTATGGAAATCGGCCCATAAAACTCTGTTCTCGTTGGAATATTTTTCAAACTGGTCTACATTCTCAGAACACAGCAATGTATCTTTGGAAACCGTTGTTTTCGAAAATTGACACAGAGATTATTAAAAAATTGAAATAAAGTCCCCACTCAATTTGTATCTCTGGAAATTGACGTACGGGTGAGTGATTCAGTGTAGAGACAGCTAAAAATTGAAATAAAGTTCTTAATAAACTCTTATGTGGGGAAACAGGTATTTAGAAATGTGATGTGCCAACATGATAGCTGTAAAATGGAAATGAAGTGCCTCTTATCTTTGTTATAGTCTACTCAGTTTTCATTGTCGAGAACAGATGTTTGGAAGTATAATTTAGTGCAGATACGGCTGGAAAAGAGAAACGAAATTCTCCAATAATGTTTATCTTTCGATTTGATTTGTAGAGGCTCCTGGGAAAGTGAAATCTAGTGAATCGTTGATTTTTATCTTTGACGACAGGTGTTTCGAGAAATAATTGAGTGAAGAAGTAGCTGAAAAATTGACCTGGAATTCCCAAATAATTTTTTATTTCGGCTAGAATTTGATTTAGCATAGGGGTTGTTAAAATATTGAAATTAAGTGCCTTCTCAATTTTTATCTTTGACGACAGGTGTTTGGTAAGGTGAAGAAATTTCTTAAATATTGATCTGAAATTCCCAAACAGTTTTTATCTTTGGGCTAGTGTTTAATTTAGAATAAACTAAAGCTCCGAGCTAATTTTTAATTTTCGCGAAATAAAATGCCAAACTATAAGTTAATTATAACCGGGCTTTTATCATTATAGCCTGAGTGTTTAGAAATTCAAAAGACAAAATTGAGGAATTCCTTGAGAAAATTAACTGGCTGAAATGATTTTGCCAACAACCGAGCTCGCGGACTCGAATTTGCCGGGTCAGATGGAGCTTATCAAGGATCAATGTCGAAAAGAAGTTCGACGAGCTCGATGGTGGCAGCGGCTCGCGTGACAACAACGCCAGAGTTCCGCGAATAATTTTGGCAAGGATCCAGCACGGCCGCCATTCCGGTCAATTCGACGGGTTTTCCGCGAAAGAAGTGTTACGAACGGGTTTCCCGAGTATTCGCAGGATGACCGAGCTAAACAGCAGCCTGGACGAGCCAACAGTCCTGGATCACAGCATCGCCATCTTGTTTCCGGTAAGGGAGATGCGCGAAACTCTTGGCGAACATCGGTCCCGCTTTTACGAACGGCCGAAAAATGTCTGCTTCCACTACTTGCATTTATTTCATTGAAACGAGCCAGGCTCGCTTAAAAATGCGCACTCGTTTTCTGGACTTGTGGGTTGAAGTTTACAATATAAATAATTATTCCGAGGGTCCCTAACTCGTCCCACTCGTTTCTATGCAGTGTTTTCAACAGTGCTCGATGCAGAGGAAACTTCATCGTAAATACGGAAGACGAACATTGCGAGGATAACAAAAGAGAAGTCGTTTTCATTCAAACAGCTCGTGAATTATTTATCGTGTAACTGTTTCGTATGTATGGGGTGATCATATATTTACACGTTCACTTCGAGATCAAAACGCAAAAAGCTGGTTGGTAGCAATCTCTGAGACAGTGTCTATATCTAGCATGTTAATTATATCGAGAAACATTTTATAATAACAAGGAAATATTTCCACCAAGGCAAGTACTCGAAGACGAATAATTTAAGGTGTTGCATCGATGAGTACAAATTCAGGAGAAATAATTTGATATTTTCGAAACCACACTCGTGCTGAAAAAGTCAAGTAGGTGAAAATTGTTAGATCAATATCGTTTCTCTGTGTGCAGACGTTGCACGCGATGCACTTTCTGCGGTTCTGAATTACCGACTCTGTAGAGAATGATCCAGAACGATAGAGAACTCTATCTAAATGCAACGGTCAGTCAGAGAACTACATCGGACTGCGACAGAGGAAGGGTGTCCGAGGGGCTGCTTTTTGCAACGTTGTCAGATGTAAAAGTGCAATAACACCGAAGTATATGCGCACATGGACTTGAGATTCTTTCAGACAATTTTAGAATGTGTTCAAATTGAAGAATGTGTTCAAATTCAGAGCTCAAATTAAAGTTGACTTTCTTGCAAGGACACTTACGTTCGAAAGAAATGCCCAATGTCAGTCGGGCCGAGCGCGGAGGCAGGACGAACAGACTCCGGGACCAGGAAGACCTTGGCCGACCTTGGGCTACCTTGAAGTTGCCCAGTGGTCCTTCAGAACTACTTGATCTGCTTCCAACTAGCTTAGAGTAGACCAATGGTTATTTAAAACTTCCTCGGTCTACCTCAAGCTAGCGTGGGGTGGGGGAAAATTCTACAATGCTTTTTCGTTTACCCTTGGCCCATCTTCAGTATGCCCTTTCCACCATTAATTCAATGGACAATTCTTATTTCTGTATTTCTAATTGCAATTCGCTTCTGTCCAAGTTCCTCTTCTCAAAATTATATTCCTCCGACCGGAAGAACCTCCGGAGTCCGCTCAAGGGTGAGGTACAATCTTCTACTTTTAATTCAAGCTCTGAAACCTTCAAAAATTGACTCGAAGAGTCCCCTGAAAATCGAGTCAATTTTATTCGAGCTGTCACCTCACAGTAACTCGCTGAACCATCTATCGAGTGTCTTCTTCACGCAGTCGATACCAAAGGCACCGTCAATGATACTAAGATTCTTAAATGTGAATTTGAAATTCTTACCTCTTTAAAATTCGTTAAATCCTTTGTTTCGCATTTGATTTGCTCATTTTCTCTATGGATAGATGAATATGACTCGAAGTCGAATCACTTTTGCCAGTTTTGTGGGAACAGTGGTTCAACCACCCAGACCAATTACCAATCTGGCAATGCTATGTCGAAACGAGTGAGAGAGTAGGTTTCCGAGATTGATTGTATGATGAAACGAGTTGAATCAGGAGAATCAGAAAGCGAATAGGACTCGCGTGGATGGACCACGTGTTATGGTAGCAACTCGCAAGCCGGGTGCACGTGACCGGTCGCAGGGCTTCGAGCAACCGGTGCCATTAATTGGATCGATCGAGTTCCACTTTTAAGGTCACCAGATTATCGGAACAATGTCATTCGTTGGTCGAAGCCCTAAGGGGAACGATGGATTTCACCCACAAGCGAGTCTTCTACATTCTGTCGACGATCCTGGACCCGTTGGTAACGGAGGTTCCGCTGGAGGAGACCGTCGAGGATGAAACATAATACTCGTCCAACTCCGACAATCTGGGAGTTAAACAATTGACACACACTGGAACTATTTGAAAAACGTTTCTCGGTTCACATTTCAACTGCGTCCGACAGTGTTCTCGCGAGTCAGTATGAAAGCCACGAAGTGTCGCAGATCTAGATCCACCAGTGACTTTGCTACCGTGAATCTAAACGATCTGGATGACTTGTTGCATGGGAAGCGGATGAAACTCTCGAAATCCTCGTTTCGCGTAAGTTCGAGCTTATGACGAGCTTATATCGAGGATAGATCGAGTAGGAAAGTGATAGTTCAGGTGCTGGAGTGATCCTTCATTTTGGTACTCATTTTGGTCCGAATTCGTTGTAGAATATCTTAGAAACCTGAAGAACTCTGTTTATCAAGAAGTGTAGACAAGTACTGAGACGTTTAAAATGAATTTGTACGAAAATTTTTCAATTAAAATTTCATTCTTGTAAGGGATTACCGGGATTAAAACAGCAAATGCGATCAGAATAGATCAATTTTACTTAAACGTCTTTTTCCGGCGACGAACCTGACGAGACTGTTTGTTGTTCCTTTCGTTTTCGACGTTCGCTTGTTGGCAACGAACCGCTTGTAAATAACATTTACAATATACCGGGTGGCGCAACATGCACAACAGCTTACATTCTGTAATTCATAGTTGGTGGACCCGGAGGACTGTTCGGAGAAGTCAAAGGACGACTCCAAGGAGGAGAAGAATTACTGTCCCAACTGCGATTCATCAGTATGGATGAGGTCCTGCGAGAAGGAGGTGATAGAGCCCCTCCAAGGCAAGGTCAGTGGCACGATTCCATCATGGTTGAAGGGCACGTTGCTGAGGAACGGTCCCGGGAGCTTGAAGGTCGGGGAGTACAGCTTCAACCACCTGTTCGACAGTTCAGCTCTGCTGCACCGGTACGTCGACGTTACGGGATTATGCTAGATTGGTCTAGGAACATCAAGGAGTCCGTTTGAAGAATGGATGATAAGACCTCGATGGTGAAACGGGCGCAGCAGCCACAAATGTGTTGCGCAGAGGCGAAGAAGGGTTAAAGAAATTAGCTCGGCTGACGAAACATGTATCAATGTGTTATCGATCACCCGGAAGCCACACACCAGCGACCGCTAAATCCCCGAACCGTCGCTAAACAACAATTACCAAGACCAGGGCGATTAACTTCGAAAGGACACGTCCCAGCGAAAGACAGCCGTGCTGTTTTCGGTCTTCCTTTCGTTCCTCATCTTTTTTTAATGTGCCTGCCACAAGTTCAAGGTTGAATATGCACTGCTCTGGCTTCCATCGGGAATTATTTATTCTTTCTTTGGACCGAACTATATTTATTGCAACAGCGAATTTAGTGGAAGTTAAAAATCAGTCCTATACGTTTTAGTGACGCTGAAGACTTACTCGAAATTATTTTCTCTCCTATTTTTTTACGAAATGTTTCAATTTGGAAATCTTGGTCTTCTGTTCCTAGAAAAAAAGGTTCGCCGAGTCTTAATTAGCACAAATCCTATTGGCACGATCTAGAGGATGTAAAAAATTAATTTCTCAATAAATAAAATGATGCGTTTGGTTATCGGTCGTCGTATCTGCGTCACAGATTTGCGATTTCGGATGGCAAAGTGACGTACCAGTGCAGATTTGTTCAGACTGACGTGTACAAGAAGAACAAGGCTGCTCAGAGGATAGTTGTGACCGAATTCGGAACGAAGGCTGTACCTGATCCTTGTCAAACTATTTTTCAAAGGTCTGAGTCGATATTGGAATTCTAGAAGTCTGTGAGAAGATTGAAGAGACAGAAAATTTATATTTCTTCAGGGTTGCTGCGGTGTTCAAGCCTGGCGAGGACTCTGACAATTCTATGATATCGGTCTACCCTTTTGGAGATGAGTATTATACTTTTTCGGAGTCTGGGGTGATCCATCGTGTTGACCCTGTTACCTTGGATACCACTGGCAAGGTAGTTGTTATTGTTACACGTTTCTTAAATTAATTCGTCGTAGATTACTGTTACCAATGAGTAGTCATCTTCTTGCTTAGGTAGTTGTGTCAGAATTCTCGAATTTTTTCGACAGTGGAGTGTTAACATTAACTTTCTGTATTCGTTGCCAAGGTGGTAGTGTCAGACTACGTTGGCATAGTGAACCACACGTCCCATCCCCATGTGATGAACGACGGCACGGTATACAACGTGGGGATGAGCCTAACTCCTCGTGGACCAATGTATAACGTAGTATGCTTCTCACCGAGTTACATCACCATCGGTTAGTAACCATTCTGACAATCAATCAGCAATTTTAACAGAAACTGTATCCATCAATTCCAAGACAACATGATTCTTCAGACGATGCAGGGGAAGAGAAGGAACTGTCCATGTTCGATCAGGCCACCATAGTGGCCACAATCCCATCCAGGTGGTTGCTGAATCCCTCCTACATGCACACGTTCGGCATCACCGAAAACTATTTCATAGTGATCGAACAACCCTTGGCGGTGTCTCTGACCACTGTACTATCATGCAAAGTGAAACAGGAACCAATGCATGCGGTATTAAAGTGGCACGAGAACGAGAACGTAACTTTCATTAATTATTGACTAGCATACAGTGAATGTACAAAGTGTTAGTACACTTTTCAAAATGGAATAACTTTTTCATAATTGTACCAAATGACCTGATTTTTTATAATTAATTAGAAGCATTGATTTAAGAAATGATATGCAAACAAGATTTTCTAAAAATTTATTATTTACAAGGTTACGTGCAAAAATAAAAGACATTTTTTTTTAACTTTTTATTCGGGCACATAATGAAATTGAAAATTTATGTTTTGTAGATCTATGGTAGTTATACACATATTGAAAATTTCATCGAAATCTTTTGTGGATTCTAAGCAGAAACTGATAGATCATAAATCTACAAAAAATATATTTTAAATTTTCATTAAGGGCCCCAATAAAAAAATTCAACGAAATCGTTTCTGCAGATCA
Source organism: Lasioglossum villosulum (assembly GCA_963971365.1). Classification (NCBI taxonomy): domain Eukaryota; kingdom Metazoa; phylum Arthropoda; class Insecta; order Hymenoptera; family Halictidae; genus Lasioglossum; species Lasioglossum villosulum. Next base: position 22,561,044 of record OZ020503.1, on the reverse strand, counting down.
TTTAGTAAACCAATGTTTCTAGTTGATGATAAAAATATCAGATCCTTTGGTACGATTATAAAAAAGTTATTCTATTTAAAAGGTGTACGAACACTTTGAACACCCACAGCATGTCTTTAGTTTGATAGCTCGACCACTCGTTAATTGTCTTTAATGATTTCAGACCCTTATACATCTAGTTTCAAGGGAAACAGGCCAGCTGGAGAGAACCTTCGTCAGCGAAGCATTTTTCTACCTTCACATCATCAACCAATTCGAGACACGTGACCATGATTACGTGGTGCTGGACGTCTGCTGTTATCGCGACTCGAAGATGTTGGATTGCATGTTCGTCGACGCGATGAGGGTACTTGAAAGTTCATTAGCAACGTAATTGATCTGTTTGCATTAATTTTTACTTTCATCGATCTTGCTATGTCTTTAGCGCCTTCATGAGAATCCTGATTATGCCAAGATGTTCCGGGGCAGACCACTGCGGTTTGTCCTGCCATTGAACCGTCCAGACCTAGACACACCTTTGGAACATAATTTAATCACAGTGGAGACTGTGAATCAAGGTCTAGAATCGTTTAAAGACGTCGTCGAATCTCTAGAACCGGACTCTACCTCAAAAGATGAGACTTCAGCTAACAAAGACAATAGATGCGACTATAGAAATGTCCTCGAGAGGAAGGCATCTGCACATAGACTTCCCGATGGCAACGTTTTCGTGAAACCAGAATTGCTCTGTGATTTAGGCTGCGAGACACCGAGACTGAACTACGACTGCTTTCTTGGCAGGGAGTATCGATATTTTTATGCTATTTCCAGCGACGTTGACTTGGAGAACCCTGGAACGGTAGTTATGAAAAACATCTCTTTTTCTATCTTAATTTCCAAGTCTTTAGGTTGGAGGGGAAATTTCGTCGTATTTTAAATAAGTAGGTCATTTTGTTTATAAGTCAGAAACACATGTAGCTAGTGAGTTATTCTCACATGAGTTGCCAGCAAGGAGATTGATTCAAATGTTTTCTTTAAAATACGACAGAACTTTCCCTCCAACCTAACTTCTCATTGGAAGGTAGTCACGAAACGATTATTTCCAGATTATCAAGGTAGACATCTTGAAGAAGACGAGGAAGACGTGGCACGAGAAAAATGTCTACCCCAGCGAGCCCATTTTTGTTCCTGATCCTAATGGGAAGGTATGTGTTCTCGACAAATTATTTGTAATTAATTGTGATTACTGCTCTCTGAAACCCGGAATTTTTATTACGAAAGTAAACAAATTGATTTACCTTGAGAAATGAAACTTGACAATTTTTTTTATCTCAAAGGAGACATAGTAGAACGAGACACTTTTGTTGCATTCTGCGGAGAAATGGAATTAGATTGAAGAATATTAATGTATCAGTGTAGGACTTCAAAGTTCTATGGAGTTGTGGAGATTCAAGGATGCTAAAATGTTTCAGAACGAGGACGATGGTGTAGTGTTGAGCGCCATTGTATGGTCGGACAAGGAGTCTCAGGTGGGCCTGTTGGTTCTAGACAGCGTGACTCTCACAGAAATCGCGAGGGCTACCTTCGAGACGCCTGGCCCGGTGCCAAAGTGCTTACACGGCTGGTTTACCTTGGACAAGTAGAGTAAACTCCGATTACAAAGCGACGAGTATTCTTTACTGAAAACGTGACCTAGATCTTCTCTATCTTATGCGAGATATATTTTTTACATCGATTGGTAACGCAAATTGCATACGCTTCTTTCGCTCTCCTCCGTACCGGCGAGCTATACTACTATTTTTCTATGTTAAATGACCGACTGTCTATCGATTAAACATTTAACGCCTATCGATCCTCCGGATCAATGAATGATTTGCATTAGTCGGGTCAGAACGGACCCAGGTCGAATCTACTATCAACTAGCGGCAAGAGGAAGCGCGTGGATCTTGATAAATATCGACACAGCACAATATGTAAATAATATAATAAATTATTTAATGTCTTCTCCCGATATTGTACAGATTGTACAGATACTCGGCGGCCGTTTTTCGCTCGTGGCTAGTGCGGCCGTGTTGACGCGCGGCGAAATTTACAATAAAATGGGATGCATCGTGAACTTGTTCGTCAAGATGGAATGTAAAATGCCCTACGAGAATCTTTTGTCTTAAATTAAACAATTGGACGGCGTTGGCCCGCCTCTGGTCCTAGACAAACGTTCGTCTGCTAACGATCAATTAAGACATCGTTTTTGTTTCCTTTATTATTATCGGTTATCGCTACGTCATTAAAATATCCTCTAACTAGAACGACGCCCCCCTCGATTACTCTATTTAATATCCGATTCGTTCGTCGAGGAGAAGGCGTCGTGGATCTTCGTGACATCGCGAGGATCTATCGAAGAAAAATAAAAAGGAAACGCTGATCTATCTCGTCGATTCGATCCGCCGCGATCTCGCGAGGATAGGAGAAACAGTATAGATCTCTAGATGACTCGATTCGAATCTTTCGCGCGGTTCTTTAAACGATTAAACGATTAGAATAAATAGGTTGGCACAACCATGGTCAGACAGTTTACAAGCTAGAGCATTCTGCGAGTCCCGGATCCGCGTTCCTCCTCGATCGATCGTCGATCACGCTCCTCACGGAACGCTATACATTATTGATCACCCGGCCCGTGATCCACGTCGAATGATCGTTCCTGAAGCACCGTCTCTGTCTGTCTTTCCTCTTTTCTTTGATCGGAATTGTGATCCGGCTGCTTAGCATGGACGTCAAGGAGGATCCTTTGGACATTGACGTCATCGTGAACACACTCTCGCTCTCACACAAGCCTGGTAACTTCCTTTGTTACGCGACACGCGACCAGAATGCGAGGATCGTTTCTCGGGGTTCGCTGGACGAGCTAGGATCGAAACCGGAAGGATCCACACGCAGACCCTCGCGGAGGATCGAGCTTTCGCGATTAGGTAGATTCATACTGCTCCGGAGCCTGTTCCGCTTTGCCTGCGGACGACTTCTTGATTTGCAGATTGCTTCACAGAGGTTCCATCACTGATAGGCTGTGGATTTTATGCATTTTGTAACGAGAATTGATAGATCGGTTATAAAACAGTGACATCATTTAAAGAATTCAAATATACTGTGCTCTATTATCTTGAGTATGCATCGTAACAAAAATGACTAAAAGTTTACATAGACAAATAGTCACTGCAAGTGCCCCGTAAAACCAGTGTTAAAATTATTCATAGAACTGACACAATCTCTAATTTGCATAAAGATCCGCAGTCTACCAATTACATGCTCGTTTGTTCTTTCAAATCTTCCTAGCACCGATACCCTAAACATTCCCGACCCCTGGAAGCTATATGAAGTCTCGAAGCCTTGACTCCATTGATTGCAGCACTCCCAACTATGGTGAAGCAGCGTCGATCGCAGGACCCCGTTCCCGAAGGTCTCAGCGATGATCTACAGCAAGCAACGCGTCAAATCTAAATCCAAAAACCGTGATGTACGTCCCGTCGAACGTGCGTCTGGGAGGAAGCGTTTAAACGCGGTTTGCATCAATCCTGTCCCCATTTAAGTACGAGAGGAGCGTTCGAAAGCGATCTACCGGCGACTGGTTGCTGCTCGAATGTCCCAGGACTGTCGAATGGGTCGTGGAAGGAAGAGAATATCGCTATTTAAAAAGGTCTCTCTTGTCGTTCGGGGTCGCGTAGCCTGGCCGGCGACGCGACTATCACATGTTTGCTTCTACTTATCTCTCACTCTCTCTTTCATACTTCATTCGTTGCCTATTCTTTCGTTTTCTTCTCTTTCTCTCTCTCTCTCTTTCTATACCCATTTATCTCAGACTTTCTCCACTTTCTCGCACTCAACCGAAGCGATGGAGTTCATCGTGCTGACATTCTTGCTCTCGGTGTCCGTCTCGCTTTTCGCTAAACTCGAGCTCGAGATACCGAGGTGGGAGTCCTGATGAGTTGGCAGGATCCCGGCGTTTGCGTCCTCTATCGCTTTCCTCAACTGCAAATAGATACAGTTTTTAGATTCTTGGAAACTTTAACTGTTAATGAATCTTTTGGGGAAGGTCTGACTTTTTTGGCGGCTTCGAGAATGCTTGAAGATGAAGTGGTTGTTAGCTGTAGGAGAACGTGCTGGAGACCAGAGGAGACTCCTCACAAAGGAGCAAGGAACAGTGGGATTTACAGTATAGTTTGACCATGATTATGCTGGATGTATCGGTGATTTATCTATGAATTTGATGGTAAAGTTTTATCTTTTACAATCAACGTAATTCTCTCAACGTACCTCTTTCAGCCCCACAACACCAACTAGCCTTCCAATAGCAGTCACGTAAGCATGATTCACCCCTACCATGCTGAAGAGACTATGCACCTTCAGCAAGGACGTCCTTTCGACCAACTGGAAAGGTGCAGGGTCGATGTGACACCTGGAGAAGTCAACTTCCAGCGCCATTTCGCTCTCCTCCCATCGCTTTTGATCCTCTGTCGACATGTCTATCACTCTTTCTCGTGGCTGGTAACACAAACGAGTCCTCCATCGTTATGACGGTACACAGACAGGCTAAACGAAGAATCAAAGTGCAAACTTACCAGTTGAACTTTCTTCGAGGTGGCTGGACTAGGAACCAACATTGGTGTGTGCGGCTGTACGTGCATCCCATCCTGACTTTCTCGTCTTGTTCCTCCTCCTGATCCTAGCTCTGGGTCTGGGTCGACGTCTTGAAGGGTGGCCGACTTTCTGAAGATCGCTTCAAAGGCCAGACGTATCCTGGAACTGGAAAAGTTCGAATCAGAAAAAAGATATTCATTCTGGTTCTTTTCAATCTTTTAACCCTCATACGCTCCTCGGGTGAAAATCGACCTATTTTCTGGTTCCAGATACTGTATTATGTTTGACTTCTTCCTAAATGTGATGTAACTTAGTGTATCTATATAAAATATATTATATGTAAAACACAAGATGATTATAAGGAAATATCATCCAAGGATCTTTTGTGTAACTATTTTCAAGGAGCGTATGAGGGTTAAAATTGTTCAACAAAGATCCGCAGTCGATCAATTAGTATATTTCGCACCTGCTCTCAGCTCCAGTGACAGTAGTGTACGGAGTAGCAGCTGGGCTGACCAAAGGGCTGAATCCCTTCAGGGTGAAGGAGTTGGTCTTCTTCAGGATTGATTTCTTCGGTTGACATCCAAATACCGGCGAATGATAAGTATGCTGAAGCGAAACGGGACCGCGTGAGACGACACGAGAAAGAGGGAGAGTAAAAAATGGAAAAAGAGGTAGCCGGATGACGTAGGCGGCTAGTTAGGCGAGCAAATATACACAATTCGCGGGATATGACGTCAATAGGGCGGGGGCGTGACTCACGTGGTCTGGACCGGTGCCGTTGTTTGGAGACATCGTTAGATCGTTGACACTCTGCCTCTGCATCTTTAGAATGTCTGGCGCGGGGATCACCTCGAAGCGAGAGGGTCTTCTGGTTCTCTCCTGGTCCCTTAACTGACGTTCCATTTCCTCGCGTGCCCTCTCTTCAGCTTCCTTCTGCCATTTTTGGGCGACCTAATCAATCACGCAAACATTGAACTTCTGGTTTTGTCGAAACGATTTTTAATTGAATGTGTTTTCTCTTAAATTTCATTTTACCTTAACCCTTTGCACTTGGAAATATTTTAATTCGAAAATTAAACATTTCTCCCGACCTACATCTCATGCAATACCTAAATGTTTAGTATTTGATCAGATACCGCTATATTCAATAACTCTGTCCAATACCAAAAATTTTTTCATATAACTGTTGGGTGGACCTTACAGAGTTTATTGGCTAATCCAATTTATTGCGCTGATTGATTAGTCATGTTTCTCAAAAACTGTACGATTCATACAACAGTTATTTGGAGACTTGAAAAAAGTTGAAATTTGTTGGAAAGTATAATCTAATCAATATTTTGAATAATAATACAGCATTTTTTAGTGTCCCTTCAGAGTAACCATTCCAGTGCCAAGGGTTGAAAATGAATATGGAATTATTACATTTGTGATGCGATGAATTACCTGCAGCCTCCTCTCGCGTCCAATATGCTTCTCGATAAGCTTGATCAGCTCCAACCTCTGAATAGATCCGAGCAGGATCATCGAGTCAGGATTGTCCACTAGAGGGAATCCTCGGAGTTTGCGGTTCTCCTTCAAGATCTCCTTCAACCTCTGATAAGTGATCCCATGCCAGATGTACTTGATCTCACGGACCATAAAGTCCTCGACGTAGACGTTGTACATACCTAACGAAATTAACACTGTCAATTGGAGAGTTCTATTTCGAAGACACTGACATATTATAAATAGAAGAATATTCCATAGATTCAGTTACCCAGTCATGGAGCTTCCTTCGCGAGGCTTGTTAATAAATTGTATAAATGTTAGTTCGGGATCAAAAATATCGAAGGTGCTAAGCTTAATCTAACACTAGATCCTAGTGGATAATTCGATTCACAAGTCCACATTCATTTGTTAGATCAATTTGGACTGCACGCGATTTTCTTCATTTTGAGAACTATTTTTAAACAATCCCTATTCCTATCGGACATCATTCAACCACGTAGAAGAATTTTCTTCGCTAGTTACACGACCGATAAACGAAAAATGATGGAAGTTAAACACCCGATCAATACACTAAAAATAAACGACCTCGTTGGTAACCTTTTTCGAAGGGAAGAAAATTTTCACGTGTTCGATTAATTTTAATAACTTATCCGTCAATGAACTAAAAGTGATCACGGTTGGGTGCACGATCGATAAGTTCTCTGCTCGAGTACTTTTTTAACCAGATATGAGTCGATGTTTTTAATTGGAAAAATCGTCGATTGAACTTATGATTAATTACCTGAGCTGGAAGGCAACAGGTCGGGCAAGTACGGCAGCTTCTTGATCAGTATGATGCTGTCGTAAATACTAGGCTGCAGGAGAGCTGCTATAGCGTTACTGATCAAAACTGCTATCATAATAGGAACGATGTGAGTGATCTGGCCAGTCATCTCGAACACTATGACACTGACAGAGATGGTGTGTGTCACTGCTCCCGAAAACGCAGCTGCACCGACCGTAGCGTAACCCCCTGAAAATAAAAAATGTTATTAGCAAAATCGTATTTAAAGATTTTATAAAATCTCTATGGTAACATATACTTGTATTGAAAAAAGAAGTATACTAAAGAACTACAAGAATTCGAAAAAGAAGTATACTAAAAATTAGCCCAAAAAGATATTTTGAGAAAGAGTTACCTGGCACTATGGGTGTGATGATGCCACCGTATCGAACACCAGTCGGGAACCAAAGTGCCATAGCCTCTCCGACGGCTCGTCCAAGCGCTGCACCGATCTTGAAGACTGGGATGAAGATTCCCGATGGCACGGGCACCGTCGAGCTTATAATGGAAAAGATGAACTGAAATCAAAGGCCCCTTGGTCGACTGTGCACTCTCCCGTTCGTCCGTCGATCCACCGTTCCCCGTGGATCATGATCGAGAGCGGATCTTACCGTGAACGCGACGAACCCGAGGAGACCCGTGAACACGTCCGTGTACGCCGTCGACCAGTGTTTCACCATGTTCATCTCCTCGACACCCAACTCCTCTTTCGTCCAGCTGAAGTTCGTGAACAGACCGTACACCTGGTCGTGGGTGTTTAGATCCCCAGCCATGAATTGGCCTAATCCCAGCGGAAACGAGACGGAGGAGACCAGCAGCGAGACGATGCCAGGGTATAAAAAACGACTGAAACAATTCGATACGGTTTCACAGAGTTCTGGAGAAATAGTCGTTGGTTTATGGAAGTTCGTTGTTTGATGTTCGAGAGTATTTGATTATGAGTTGCAGTAGAAATACAGTAATCCCTCAAATGCTGTCCAACTTCAATAGAGAGTCGAACATAGTTGACAACATGTTTCAAGGTCATCAAAATCGATGAAGAAGCCTAGACAACGTTTGGGATCTCGATCCCGGACAGTATTTGGGTCTTTACTGTACTCGGAATGATCAGTTGCGACCAGTAGTACGACTACTCACTTCTTCTGCAGGAAGCTGTTCATGCTCTTGTTCTTCCTCATGAAGATCACATACTGTCTATGCAGCCAGACATAAAACGCGCCGCCGAGTCCGCTGCCAACTCCGATCAAAGCGAACACGAACAGCTCTTGGGGGTCGAATGGGAAGTCCATGGTGAAATTGGTAGCAAACATCGCAGTGATGGTCTCCTCCCTTTGGAACCAGATGGCCAGCAATCTGAACATCGTGGCTCCGCAGACAGCGGCGAAGAATCCTCTCCAGTAATTTCTCACGGCGAAGTACACCGTGGTGACCTCGATACTGAAGAGGACACCCCCGATCGGAGCAGCGAAACAAGAAGCTACCCCGACCGCACAGGCTGCTGCGAGCATCTCGCAGTTCCTGCTCTCGTTCTCGTAGATCCCTTGGAAGCTGGTCACCAACTTTGACAACAAGGTCGCCACAATACTGGCTATGTGCACGAACGGACCTTCCTTGCCCAGGGGTAGGCCGGAACCCAAGGTAGCCGTCAGACCTATCACCTGTTCATGATAACAAAGGAAAAATACTGAAGGGTCTTCCAATAAGAGCGATGGATCTTTCAATTGTCGCAGCCGCCATGTTATTGGCACTCAGTAATGCTCGGCAAGTCATCGTGGATTGATACTCGGTTGCTGAACGAGTTGAAATTATGAAAATTGATCGCTTTATTCAGGAATCGAAACTCAACGATAGGATTATACAAGGTGTCTCAAAATTCCTTCAGCAACTTCCTGAGATCATTTGAAGCAACATTTTCCTTTGCAAAAATTGCATCCACGCCTTTGTTCTGGAGTTATTAACGAAACACACGGACCAATCAGAGCGCGGCTACAGCGGATTGATTCTGGCTCGGCCAATGAACGCTAAGCGGGACCTCTCGCCGAGACTTTATAATTTATATGTTTCATTTACATTCAAAGTTCTATCGCTCTTATTGAAATTCCGTTTATTAGAAACATAGCAGACTGCGAGAATTGAAGGTGAGGTGAGAAGGAAATCGAACGAGGACAGAAGCTAACCTTGGCGATCAGAGTCCGAAAGGTCAGGTACTCCTTAAGGGCGACTCCTCGGAGGATGGTCTTCATTTCCGGGATTCCGGAGCCGATACTCTGAGGCGCGACGATGTGGACGAATCCTGCACTGAAGAGGATCAGGCAGACCGGAAGTGACACCCACGCAAGGTACTGCAACGCTGGATGCTGTGTCAGGTCCTGGTAAAGCCATATCCTGGCTGGTGGAACAAGGACACTGTTAATGACTCGTTAAAGGTTCAACATAATCACGCGGAAAATTGGAAACGAAATGAAATTAGCTGAAGTAGATCAAGTCTGAACTGACCGTTGTTACACATGGAAATTCCACGGTCCATGGCGTAGCTGATCAGCGCCATGATGATACCTAGAAGAGCAAGGAAGACCCAGTCTTCGCCTAATCGAGCTCCAGTATGTTTCCAGGCGAAAGCCAGCAGAGCCAGCAGCTTCCTGCAGAGAGGACCTCTCCTCGACTTTCGGAAGTCCTCTTCTCTGCCTTTCTCATACTTCCGTCGCTTGTCATGGTATTTGAGCTTCTGAGCCTCTTCCTTCGCGTACTCACCCAGGTCTTTCGTGTAGCGACCATACATCTAGATTCATAGTCATATGTTTTTTTATCACGTAGGGATTACTGTTAGCGAACTGGTGGTGAGCTGTAATGTAATCGGTATTCTTCATCTCAGATCGTTTAAAAAAATTCTAGGATTTTAAAGACACGAGATCACTGCGAATTGTAAAGAATTGAAAAGTTAAAAATAAAGACTTTGAGTCTCCGGAAATGGCATGGATCACGGGATTTTCAAAAGATCACCGATCACAAGGTGCTTCGAACGTGTCAATCATTGAAACGATCTTGCCAGCTTTGAATTTGTTAAAAATTTTGAAGAAACACTTTCACCACCAGTTCACAAAACACAGAACTGTCACTGTTGACCACTGAATGTTGATATTGTATATATATATACACGCGTTACTGTAAAATTATCTTAATATGCAACAAATAAATCTCATTTTCAGAGGACACGAAGCAATCTGCAAAGCACAATCGTTAAATACATACCAAATGTGTACGATCCCTGATCTGTCAGCTCGATCCTCGAACAAGATCATTCACTCGCGGCACTCTGAGTTCTCAACTACCATAACCCCCGAGCCAACCGTAAAAAATCTTGAAAAAACCCCCACGAGGTAGAATCGATTTGACTTTACGAAATTTTCATTGAAAACTGCTAAACGGCAACGAACTGGATCACAGTGCTCGATCGATTAACGCTCGATCACACGACCGAACAGAACTCTATGGCATCAAAGTGTTCCGATACAGATCGATCGTCGTCTATCGGGTTGAACATGATCGAACGGATCTCTGATTTATCTTACAAGGATCGACAACCTTTCTCGAGTTATTTTTATGCTGCGTTTTACTGTCTATTGAGGATGATGACCATGCTCGTGCAGAGAAGAGAGCGAGATTTAGCGAAACACTTGAGCCTCGAAGGATTACGTTGAAATTGGGTCGAGCGGAGCTTGGAACGAAGGGAATTAGGCGATTTCGATGGTTTTAATGCGCGTATTATTTTGTGAGAATCGATATTCACCGTTGATAACTCATCGGGGATGAGATAAGGAATTATCGGCGACAAAAATTTCTGATGGAAACAATGAGCCCTCTTGATTCGAGTCACATGCGTTCCGATAGATATACAATCGAGATCGTTGGTCAATCGTAAACATACTATTCGGTTCTAACGGAAATTCGTTCGGCTGCTAGTATCTTCTCGTATTAATGCTGTCACGTTGGTCGTGTATGACTGACAATCTTTTTTATCAAACTTGAAAATTAATTTCGATTACAATGTACAAATAAAAGATTAACACGATATACAAGATGCAAGAATGTTGTCAATGTAATCACTTGACTGCGGATTTCATGGTAAAAACGAGTAGGCGTAATTTAAAGTAAAATATAGACTAGAGAAGAATTTAATCGGTGCGAACTCAATTTTCAATTTGTAGAAAAATCAACAGTCCAGTAACTACTATAATTTTGTAATTGATCGTGATTTTCTAAAGTTCTACAACGACTAATGGTTGTACCGTTAAAAATCAATTTCTTCCACTTGCTGAGAGTTCGATCCTGAAAAGCCCACCCGAATCCCCTCCACTTCGGAAAACGTATTTTCTTCCCTGCCCCAACAAATCCATAAAACTCCACCGACGTGGACACAACGAAGAGAACAGTGTTTCTCAGAAATCGAGTTAAGCAGACCAGTTTGCAACAATCGAGACACAAACAAGATCTCTGCCAGCATGAAAATAAAGGGGGTGATTAACTGTAACCGAGGAAAACACACGTCCGGCTAGTAATAGTCACTCCAAAGAAAACAAAATCCTAGGAACCGGTGATGGCCACTCGAGGGAAACTCGATTTTCGAGGGTCTCACTTACAACATAGTCATCGTTACAGACGAAATAGGCTCGATTCAGGACGCAAGCCGGCATGAAAGCTGGATCGATGATCCTGCAAAGCTCCCTCGATCGTTTCGCGCGATCAGGTCACGAAGGACGAGGCGTTGCTCGTGCGAACCGAACAGAAATCGCACATTTTCCTACCGATTTGTCTCGAGTTCGACTCGTCCTCTTCTCAGATCCGGTCGAAACTGTTATAGATCCTTGTAGATCGTTCAACACTGACTAATTACTGCGTCATTGTAGTCAGGTGTGCCAGTCGCACACCACAGTCCGCTGGCAAACCTCGGAAATCGGTATTTTTGGCAGCGGCTTACTGCGAACCGTTCATAGTTCTATTGTTTCCTCTTTACTCCGACACTGCCAGCACCAGCTTGTCAATGCAGACGACCACAATGTTCGAAACAGTTCTGCACCCTCCACGATCCAAATCCCCGGACGGGTTTCACCCCTGTTCCACTGTTTTTCGATTTGCCGCTTTTACTTCGTCGACTTCTCCACCCCTGGGACTGAAGTATACTGGAGACTGTGGGCTTCTTGGAGAACGTGTTAGTGAATTATGGTAGCGTGTTGTGTGACGAATTATTGTATCGTTGTGCCTAAAAGTTAGAGGATTTATTGTGGTTCGAATAAAATGTTATCAGAATTTTTAGAATGCGAAAGGGTTAAAGCAGTACCCACTCAATTTTGAATTTTTAGTTTTAGTTTAATCGATGAAATTATTTTTAGGGATAGTTTATCGTTTTTCAGTGCTTGCCGTGTTAAAAGAATTTTTTAAAATAGTGTAGTCAGACGTTGTTTGTTAGTTAAGTATTCGATTGTTAAGTGAAAAATTGACACTCGCGTGACGTTTGTAACACTTAATTTGCCTTATGATTAGATATTAATTAACAGACGGTTTATACGTCTTCTCGAGATCGTTGATTGTCAGGATTCACTCGTTGAGCCGAGAGAAACTTTTAATTTCACGTGATCGTCCTGCAACTTATTTCGATTCCCTCGAGCAGAATATTTGCATCGTTCCTATTTATTTGAATTTTATATTTCCGTCTCGATTCCTCGAATAATTTATTGATACTGCACTCAGTTTACCAGGTCCTCTTCAATCCTTTGAACTTCCACTCGCTTCGATTATTTATTGGAATTCATGGGAGCCAGTGATACATAAGATCATATCTCTCCTAAATCCCGTCAATAAAATGCAAGAGAAGACTCGATCCACGTCGTTCGTACCTCTTTCTCAATTTTTATAGTATGCTTTTCAAATTAAATTCTAAAGACACAGTTCTTTGGAACGTTCCCTGAACTATTTATTTGTTTAAAATCCAGAGAGCCAGGTGCTCTTGTATCACTCATGTTCTGAGACATCTATTTCTGATCTACGCGATCAATCATTCTACTGGACCTTGTATCACAATTCTATGAAAAGGTGAAATCCGATGATGCTTAGCTCCTCCAAAAATTATAATGCACTTGTTAGAACTGTTCATTTAAATTCCACAAAGTCTGATCTCCTTCCACAGTTTTTATTTTCGTTTTGAGAAGGGTGCACATAATATTCGAAGACCTACAGCTTCTTCAAACACACACTGCTTCCAACTACCTACTAGAACTCCAAAATGTCAAGTATCCATTTAAAGCGTCTATTACTGAACTGTTTATTTCTCTTTCAAAAAGGATTCACTTGGAATTGAAGGACCTACAGCTCCTGTCAGTTGCGCGCAGCAGGCTCGATATTTACCGAACGATTCCACTAACTTTGCAACAACGTTTTCGCGAAACGCACGTCACGCAGCAGAGATTTGCGCGACGTCTCTTCCGCGTGTTCTCGCGATATTTTTCACGATCGTTGAAATCGATTATCGGAAAATGCAACTTGCTAGAAGGGACGTGTGCACGCGAACTTACGGATGAACGACAACTGAACGACGCCGAATTCGAACTTGGGGCCGCGATATTTGTTGAAATTTGGCAACCGTCAAAATTGATATTTTTAGCGGGGCTCGGCTGCCGGTCAACGACGGTTCCATCTATTGTTTATTGCCGTCTATTAAGTGTCGTGCGCGCGCTCGTTCGAGCAACAATGTTATCGTTACCAACTACACTGTTCCTACAGCTGTCAGTCTTCCTTACTCTTGATCCATCGATCAAGTCTGATACTTGAAAACTTCTCCTTTATTTATTTCTAATCTGAATTACAGTGAATCAAAAAATGATTCGATACGATTTTATCTTTTTTTAGAAGCTAGAACAATTAGTTTGCTGCAGGATGTGAACAAAATTTTGTCAAACATTGCAATGCATCGGAATTGTAGAAAAATTATTTTAATTGCAGTAAATCTAAGGATTCTTACATCCTTCAATGCCTGTCGTTTTTTCCGCATCAACCGATTTCGATGAAACTTTACCAGTGCATAAAACTGACACAGATCTAAAAAACGTATTTTTAAATTTCCAATACAGGCCCACAGAAAAAAGTTGTAAAATGCAACTTTCAGTATTTTTTCTACAATTCCGATCAATTGCAATTTTTGATAAAATTTTTTTTCACTTCCTGCAGCAAACCAATTGCTCTAGCTTCTAAAAAAAGTTCAAATCGTATAGTACGATATTTAAGAACTTATCGCCTTTCTAAGAGTGAGCGAATAATTTGTTGACTCACTGTATTTCGTTGAACTTTTATTTGATTTAAATAAATAAATTAGGATCAATGTTATATTGTTACTATTATTCGTTGGTTTGTACAAATTCTTTCTTCGTGCGAAGTTGCTTTCGGGTGCACCAATGTTTGATTCATGTCGGTTCTGAAGCGGGCGTTCTGGCCCGTAAGATTTATTCGAGCGGTAATAATTCTGTTACCGACTTTATGCAACGAATACATAATTGTTCCACAATGATTCTGGTGCTCTATATGTAGTCTACGAGTCTATGTAGTCGGGAGACCGTGAAACGGCGACAAAACGAGTTCGCGGACTGTGGATTGAAATATAGACGACACCTGAAGCGAACCTGTGCATGGACTTGACGTCAACGGCGGCCACGATCCACTGGGCAATCAGCCCCTAACCCAATTTTAGTAATTGAGCATGACCGATTCGCGATACAATTAATAGACGACCGGCCCGAACTAAATAGATACCGGCTACCCTATTTTCGGACCTAATTAACCCTGGACGACGATACCTTCGGCAACACAAGGACCAAACACTTTATCCTTGCGATACTAAATGATCCTTTTGTGCCATGCTTATCTACTACGTAATCCTTTACATTCAGTTCGAACAACTTCAGAAGATAAGCAGAAAAATGCGATCATCGTTAAAATCCCTATCCATTTAAGAATTTTTGAATATAATTTTCAAATTAATATCCATACGATTACAACCTGTTCAAAAAACTATTTAAAAGTAATTTTCGTAGAAAAAGTTTCCACACGAAATGCAATAAAACAATAAAAATGTAATCGCCCCTTTACAAAATGCACACGTTTCTTCGAGGACCAAATCATACTCTGAATTTTCTACAAGCCTTGTTTATCTTAATACGATTACAACCAGCTTACAAAAATTGAAAACAATCTCTACAGGGTAAAAACTTTGCTCACAATGCAATAACCACGAAATCAGTCTCTTCGTAAAATGCACCCGTTCGCGAAACGAGGTAGTTAAAATTAATTTTCAAGAGAACCATCCCGCAAAATCAAATTGTGTTTACAAACTGCAGTTGCGGAGTGCTGTTAAGCTTGTGGACAAGCCGAGTGCGCATTCTATTTCGAATACTCGAGGTAATCGTGCGGGGGCGGCTGGACGGAATCGGATAAACTCGGAAAGCCCGTGGGAAAATGTGTTTCCCGCGGGAAAATCTCGGGAAACTGCCCGAACGGCAGGCGGCTTGTCGTCGTCGGCGGCTGCACCCGGAAACGATGCATCTGCATACCGTAGGAAAGAGAATCGCAATGCTACGTAGGTGTGCGTTTGCTCGACGTGCATGTAAAAGCCATAGATGCACACGCGTGCACCGGTCGAACGTGTGCATCACGTGACGAGCCGAGAATTTGCATGCTGGTCACGCGTGTCGGATAAACGTAACGAGTCCTTAAGCGCTCATTCATGCAGATAAAGGCATTGCTTAGAAAGGCGTCGCTGCGAACTGTCGGCGTGCACTTTTGCTGCTCGCAGGATTATCATTGGGAATTGCGATCACGCGGATCCATCAGGATTTCGCGGGCAATGATCGATGACCGACCCGCACGCGACTCGTCGTCCACCGTCGTTTCGATGACTGCGGTTTTAACCGGGGAAGAATCATTATTAAAATGGAGAATTTATTGATTGGACAGGACATTCGCTGGACTCGATCCTTGCGCAAAGATGTTTTCCATTATGCTGTTATCTGTTTCCTTTTTATACTTCGAGTCACTCAGATGGAGTTTAATCACGATTTTATCCGGAGATTTCATAAAATTGCGAATCAATGTTAGATTTTACGGTATCTATTAACGTGATTCTTTCTTCTGTGGTGATTTGCAATTGCAAGATTAATGAGCTTCCATAGTGTCTAAAAGATCCCCAACAAGATGTTTTACATGCGCGATCAAATGTGGCTGATCTTTGTCTCCTTCGATTTTTCTACATTTTTCTCAATTTCTTTAAAATCAGCGGTTCAAAAGGCACGAAGAATGGGGATTCTTGCACCCACAGATCTCCATTTCTCAGAATTTTTCCAAGAAAATGTGGACTTCTGGTTTAATAATAGCGAGCCGTAGCGTACGACAAAATACGAAGAATGCATTTAGAAATAGAATTGAACAGGACCGAATGAATGAAATATATCACGAATAGATTGCCATGTAGTAAATTATAGAATTTATAAATAGCAGCGGGTGGAAGCAAATCCCACAGTCCCTGAACCGTAGCAAACTATAAACTTTCAATCTCGCGGTCCTAAATTCGCAATTAAATCGCGATCAGAAGACCCACGCTGATATTAACACAGATCGCTCTTCGGGACGCATAAAACTCAGTTAGCAGGCACCAGGAGACTTATGCAACTGATTTACGCATTCCAGACTCGGCAGTGCTTGGTTATGAAAAGATCGATTTGACAGTGACGTAGAAAAACTTTTTCGCCGTCCGTTTCGAAAGCCAAGAGCGACGCTGCGCCGACCGAAAGAGTCAAGGCGGTCTGCTCGCCTTGCGAACTTCTAATTTCGTGGAAGTGCATTCGGGGGAAGTGCAGTTGGTCACTGCAGTCCCGTGATGCGTGTTTCGTGTCAAGGTCGGTTCGCACGCGGCTGTCAACCAACGAAACCGTACGCGCCGCACGATCGACGTTTGTAGAATCTATTCCAGAAATCTTTCCGCAAGAATGTCGGCCTTCTTATCGCGAGTGGAGAGTTCGCATCCAAGAGGACTGTCAAACCTGTCCCAAACCGCTCAAAGATGGATACGTCGGGGTAGACAGACGTGCCTAGAGTTTATGTGACAGAGCTGACAGCGACCCGCGATTTGCTAGTCGCTCACACGGAACGTTTATTTCGAATGTAGCCTCTCTTTCTTGCTTGTTGTCCCCCTTTATCCTTCTTTCGCGCCCACTTGGCTACCGTTCAAAGGTCGCGCCACTGCCCGCTCCGCTCAAGATCGGTGCAAACTCTCAAGCGAACCGAAACTGTAGTCTTAGGCTGCGTACACACTGAGGAGCAACTACCGAGGCAACCTCTGGAAACAGCTTCCCAAGTTGTTGTTGTTACATCGAGGCAGACCATCGTCAATTTTAACGAGAATTCCGAGAAATGAAGACCAATAACGAGGATTATGTTTGTGTCCACTTGAGAGCATCTATCGAGGCAACCTCTGGAAACAGCTTCTTCGAAAATTGTTTGTACATCAAAGCAGAAAATCCGTGATTCGGTAAGCGTATCGCAGAAATTAGCAGATGAGGATTAGGCTGTGTGTCCACTTGAGAACAATTATCGAGGCAACACCTCAAAATATTTTTTACAATTAGACATATTCACAGAACCGTACTGTAGTATTATTCACTGTACATACAGCGTATATTCTACTATAATACATAAAGTATAGTTGTCAGAATAAGTTGAACATTTGAAAAAGTAGATCCAGCCGACAATGCTCAAACACCGTTTGACCAACAAGTTCAAACATCATTTTCCCCATGAATTGAAGTCGCTCCTGCAAATATTTATTCTCGGCCCGCGATTAATTTTCGTCCACGTTTCAACGAATTCAATTCCAACATCCCGCCCACGGGAGTTCGGTCGCTCTTCAAGGGAGGAGAACGTCAGGAAGAAGTATCGTTCGCGCCGTGAAGCGAAACAAATGGACACCGGGGAAACGGGAGAAGCTTGTGTCGCGTATTGGCAGCCGATATTGGCAAACGATGGGTCGTGTCTCTCGTCTGGGATTCGTCTAGCGACGTCGAAGACGGTTTAATTTTAAAACGATCGGTCCGGCATCGGTTCAACGGCATCCCAGCTGCTGGACGGATAGCGAGGAGTCAACCTCCCCATCCTCCACCAGCACGTGATCCCGTTGGTATTTCTTTTCCGATAAGGTGAAAGGAAAGCGACGTCCATTTTTCTCTTTTATATCAACGACCACGCACTGTGGACGAACAACACGATCACGTGGCGACCGACCGTATCCGCTATGAACCACCCGTGACGTCACTGCCAGTGCTATTGTCGAAGACCTGTTTCTCGTTCCTCGCGCAAATAAAAATAAATTGTGTCGAGCGATGACTATTCGGAGATTAATGACGACGATCAAAGATTTACGAATGACTGTGGATGACTGGTGTTCAGGAAGCGATGACAGCCGAGCGAACTTTTCGGAAGTCGGAAGACAGATCTTGCAGAAGCGAGACATTCAGAGCTTCCATCATGCGAACGATCAATAAAATTCGCTTACAATCGTGTTAATATAATCGAAGGGATCGAAATCCTGTTGCTCCTCGTCCGCGTTCGGCGGAGGACATGGATAGAAAGTTTGCGAGGGTCTGACAACAAGAAAATTTCATGTTAAGTTCGTCCGATCCCAATCCTGAATTTCTTTCGATCGTTCTACAGGGTGGCTCGTAGTTGGTACTACTAAAACTAAGTCTGAAGCATTGACCAATAAAAGATCTACAACCAAATTGTAAGCCTTGTATACAAAGAAGGATGTAATCATTCGAGGACGATTGTCGGCATTATCTTTTAGAATTACAATTACTAAAATTATAACGATGCTTCCAGCAGATTTAATTTCAATACTATTTCCTATATATTTTTCAAAATATTGAATCGCACTACATTCCCCGTTTATTTCGAGCATGATTCAACGCAGCAGTTACGAGACACCCTGTACATTCCCGAGCCCGTATTTCTGCGATTACACGCATAAGTCATACACCGTCATTATTATTTATTCCCCCACTTGACTACGATTACTCAATAGAACTCTCTCGTGATGCTACCCATTAGATGGACGAACAGAAAATTTTCCTAGGTCTCCCTGAAACACGGTCCGAAAGAGGCAGAAGAGGAAAAAAAGAGAACTGCTGAGGAAGCTACCTGTGCGGCCTTTCCCGCCGATTTTCCTTCAGCTTCGCCATCAGCCTGTCGAATTCCTCCCATTCTCTATCCACTTCCTCCTGACTACCTTCCGGATGATGGTAGTGCAGAGTCTCGTCGAGGAGCTCCATCTTCGTGCTTTGGCTCGACATCCTCCGAGAAGCTTTTCCCTTCAAACGCCCTCAAACGCCTCCAAAAACCGTCGATCAATCTTATTCAACGGCCGCTGCGAACGCGACTAGCGTCCCGACTCTCAGCGCTGGTCTTCAGGTAGCTGAGAACTGCAGGACAGGTTGCGTAACACGGCGACAGTGTTTCGCGAGCATGAGAGGGACAAAAATCATAACTTCCGGTTCAGACGTGTTACATTTCTTTCTCTATCGATCCCAGAAAAACCACGAAAAAATACAATTTCATACAAATAATTTCAAATTGTTCATCTACTTTGTAAGTTACAGTGGGCTCGAGAAGTATTCGAACACTTTTCCATCGCTCATTTTCGTAAATGTTCTTCCCAGGACGTGATTTGTGAACACTGAAAAATGTTTTTGAATTGACGAATTTGAAGAATTTCTCTCTTTACAAAGACACCCTGGAAGTAGATGTACTGTTCTATGCAACCGAGAGAATGAACAAGTCGCGTGAAGTCCTCATACTGTAGAGGATCGATCGTTATGAGAAATCTGAACTTCATCAACGATCAATAAGGTTCGTTACTAACATGGTACGCGATTGTCTCGGATCTTACGCCTGGGCTCTCTGATTTTTGTCGATCGAGCGAAACACTGTGCAGCCGTGCGAACGGCGATGATCCATCGAGACGACCGAGATCGAAACGGCGTCGCTCAGAAACGATCGTCTTCTAGAAAACGATCAGTCGTGCGAACGATCGACAGTGTCCAGGTGTCGCAGCGTTTGTGGAGCTGACTATCATCGTTGGGAACCGATCGCAGTAGCTGCGATCGTCGATGGATCTCATTTCTCGCATCGAATCCTCGTTCCTGCGACTGATCTTTGATCTGCCAGGATCCGCGAGAGTCTGAGGATTTGCCAGAGGATTTTCGACGACGACAGCGTGTGCGTATTGAAGGATGATAGTGTTCTCGGCGACACTGACACTGGCACTGCACGCGTCGGTGAAAAAAAATCGTGGGCCTGGCTGGCGGAATATAATTGTTGAAAATAGAAAGAAAAAGATAAAGAGAAGAATCGTTTAGAGCGCAATTGAATCGTGGGCTGGACCGTCGCACACCAAGCCAATGAGTCACACTGACAATGTGAAGAGAGAACCACCGTGCGGACCTCAGATGGGAGGGCCTGGCCTGGTCCAATTTACGGACTCATTAGCCTCGCTCCGACGGTTGTCGACGTCGCCGTCGCCGACGTCGCAGCGCCGCACTATGCTCTATGCGTTGCTCTTTGCTCGTGCGAACTGTTCTCCCCAGCGATATCGACACGTCCATTTGCGATTCTGGACACCTAAATCTAAAAGCTTAATTTTCTTAACACTTCGTTTACCGATGAATGTTTTAATCACTTACGACGTTCTCGACAGTTTTACCTAGAGAAACCATACCGATAGCTTTCTCAATCGCAAAAGAAAATGCGACTAATTGGAAGCAATGACAGAGAATCGCCGATCTATTTGAAAATCGTGTGCTGAATTGATGTTTATCCTTTAGTATTATCCAATACCATTATCCAAAATACTGTTTAGATTATTAACTATGTCGGTGTGTAATCATCAATTATTGAACATTTAAGTATTGAATTATTCCAGGTCGAAAGAAATGTTTAATTCTCGAGTTAACACTAAACGATCATCAATAGTAACCGATGTGTATAATATTTAAAAAATAACGACGTATTGAAACAAAAACGCCTTTACAGTTTCGATAATTGTAGAATAATTGTTTCCAAAGGCTAATTACAGGTAGAACAAAATTTGACGTAAGTAGACTGGGTATTTTACGTATTTCTGACCAAAACGAGTCGTCCGAGAGTGACGACGAAGTGTCGTGACCATGCGGTGCGGATTTTAGCCTAATCTAATGGTAGAGCGCGCGAACTCGTTGGCCAGACAAAGAAAGAAGTCTCGAAAGTGGTCTTAACGCGAGGATTTCTAGTAGCGACTGTACGGTAGCCGTACACGGCAATTGGCCACTTCCCTCGACGAGGGCTCGTAGGAAGCTGCCTTCAAAGTCACCAGTTATCATTGATCAAAATTACCACGTAATTTGATGAATGGCTGTCTTACCCGATGCCGGCACCGGTCTCCGATCGATGACTCTTTCCTCGGACTCTCGGCGCGCGAAAATTCGATCAACCGATCGGCAAAACCAATTTGGTTTGAACCAATTTGATCGTTCCCAATTTTTCTTGGAACTCTTCTTATCGCAAGACGGCGCGCGTCGTTCATCGGTCAATTTTTCTAAGACTTGTTGGAACGTACCTTTTTTTTCTAGCAAAGAACGTATCCGGTTTCTCCCCGAGGTTTTCAACGGGTACAGGTGAACGATTAACAGAGCGGCGGCCAGCAAATTGTTCGTATTTATCGCGGGAACCGCGCCGTTTAATTGCGAACACGAGAAGCCGTAAATTCGCGTGTTTATCCCGAAGAGATAGCCTGATAATGCATCGGAAAGGGTACCGACTTTGTCAATTTACCTAGGCGAATTTCTGCGTCATGCCAGCCGCCGATTGTTGAACACCGTGCGTCCGGAGCAGCCTTCGAATTTTTGCAAACGGAATACCGCGATAAAAACATACGATAACAAATACTTATAGTATTCGCTTCGTATTAACCCTTAGCCAACGATAATATTTATTGGATTTGCATCGAAGTCTTCATTACTGCGAGAAACATCCATTTATACTAATTATCTGTGATTCCAATTACTAAATTATTTGATGCGGCTACTCATAGCAATTGTAATTTTAATTGAATTAGTAGATGAATTTTTTGGAAATACACATGTGTTTAGAAAGGTGATGTTGGATAGATCGCCACTGGGAAGACCGTTTAGAAAGCAGCAAATAAATTATCCTACTATTGTATAATCGATACCCCGGGATTACTTTTCCCCAGGGATTTCCAGAACTGTTTACGTGCAATGCAAATTTATAAAGCCGCCATTCTCCACCGCGCCTTTCACTTAGCATATTAACGTGTCACATGATTACGATTTTTCCTCATTATAATCGCAGCGCGTGACCACTGATGGAAATGAGGGAACGCGTTTGCGATGCTCTCGGAATGTGTACAGCCACCAAGAAATTTGCTGAACGAAATGATTTTCTTCTGCTTTTGCGAATTCGGGGTGACGAAAGTTTCTTATTTATACGTGTACGAAAATGATGCGAATTACCTGTAGATATTTTTTGAGACGCGTCTCGCGAACAATGGACTGCAAGGAAGCAACTGCTTCCGGCACACCGAACACAGCCATGGAACTTTTGAGGGAGAATAAACCAAAGAAGTACGCTTATAAACGACTAATAAAGAAGTTCAATGCGTCAGAGCGAGGTTGTTCTTCTTTGAAGCTATGAAAACACAAGCAAGATGCATTTAATATCCGTGGTGTTATCAAGATTCGTAGGAGATCCCATTCCGCAGACGCAAAACTCTGGGAATTATGCTCGTCTAAGAAAACACAGACGTTCGGATGCTCTTGATAATTACTACCATTTCTAGACAGATAAACATTTTAACAGTACTCTGAATCTCGATCGACAATCATTTAAAACTATATTTGATGTTATCGGCGCACTGGTTCGATCAATTGGACGATAAGCAAATTTGCAATATATTACATGAAATTTAATTCAACGTTTCGGTCTTTAGTTTAGACCATCTTCAAGAAAAGAAAATTTCAGAATTGCGTCTGTAAGAATAAATCACCAATAATATGAAAGCGGCTAAATAATTGATTTATGTAGGTACATAATAACAAATGATTTGAACTAACAATATGTGTATGTAGACTTACATGCTTATAAAGAAAGTTAATTTAAAATTTTAAGAATATACGGAAAACATTTTAGTTAGTTCAAATCATTTGTTATTATGTACCTACATAAATCAATTATTTAGCCGCTTTCATATTATTGGTGATTTATTCTTACAGACGCAATTCTGAAATTTTCTTTTCTTGAAGATGGTCTAAACTAAAGACCGAAACGTTGAATTAAATTTCATGTAATATATTGCAAATTTGCTTATCGTCCAATTGATCGAACCAGTGCGCCGATAACATCAAATATAGTAGATAAACATTTTCATCAAATCTTTGACGACCACTCTGTATACTGGATAATCCCTGTCCACTGTTTCGGCGATGCTCAGCGAAAGCAAGCTTTCAACTTTCTATCCTTCAATTTTTTGTAAATTGTTTATCTTATACATTCAGGTTTCTTGCTTACACCGTGCCCAAAGCAGAATCCTTATATCGATAAATAGCCGAAGGGAAATTATTTTTCTGGTGAAATTGAGAACGTGGACGTTACAGCGCGTACCTCGACGACGTAATTTTGCGTCAGTCGATCGCAATATATCGTGCTGGGTAGTAATTAGAAATTATTGTTATCCATTTTCCATTGCCATTCAAATTGCGTTGGAGTGCGATCAAAAGGATCGACGTAATGTTGCGTCACAGCTAAATTTAACTGCCAACAATATACAATGGATCGAAAATGATCGTACGGTTAGAATTCTTAAGTGCGACTTCAAATACCGTACCGAGAACCGTCGACGTAATATTACGTCGCCGTTGAAAGCCTCGCAAATCGGCGCGCTAAGAATCCGTGCGATCACTATAAAGAAGCTCGCGCGACGAGGCAATTAAAAGTCCAGCGCGTAATTACGAACGATGAATATTGCACGCGGCAAGAAGACTAATTCGCAACACGCTGACGCGAATTGTCTCTCGCGTAAATTCCTTCCGGGAACGGGTCGACCGCATAATTGGCCGACTGCCCCTAAATCGACCATTTTGATCCTCGGGAACAAACGCGGCCCATTAGTATAACACAGTGTAACGCTACTACGACGGCACTCGGCGAGATTATCTTCCTTTGCATAATTCCCTGTCGACTTTGTTCCTGCACGAACTACTTGCGCGTCGTGTTCCTTCGGTTTACAGTTTCGTTACTTTTTTCAGGAAAACCAGAGAGGAATTCCCCATTGGCAACGCGAATGATTGATTTAATGACGACTATTATGACGGTGGTGCGACAACGAAGAAGAACTTCCTTCGTCTTACAGCTTCACAGCTTTTCGTTAGTGGCAATTGTGATGTACCGAAGAGACGCCGATGGAGATAAAGGCCTTTATTAAGGCTTCATTTTTATGCAGATTTAAGTGGTAACTTAATGTTTTGTATTCTGAAATTTTTGAGATCTGTTCTTCGCGTTGGTAGAAGTATAATGGTTGATTTTTTTATGTGAAGTGAATCGAAATTTAATAGGAAAGAATTTTTAGTGGCTGATTATTGAACTAAAATTAGAAGAAACAATTGTAGAAATTGTTTATAGCCAGATTGTGAATTGTTGATGAAGCTGGAAAAATTCGTAAAATTGTCCGCAGCGAAGTGTCGAAAAGCTGACGATTGAAATAAATGTAAGCGTTTGAAAGGTATGATCAAGTGGATCGAGATCCCTTCTAGATCCAAGACAGGTCAATGTATAGCTCTAGAAGATCGGCGAGTAGCTACCGCCACGGATGTCCCATGGGTTCACGACCCCATGACAGTATATTAGAGCACTGAATTAGTTAATGCCAGTCACATGGCCGGCCAGCGTCGAATTACCACTCTCTCGTGATGATGCGTCAACAGTGCATACGATTGCATTTTGGACAAGATCGTTTTGTCCAATCATTGGCCCTTCCTTCCTGTTTAGCTCTCCCTTGTCCGTGATTGTTTACCGTCTCTGATTCCAACGTCGCTTTGCCTGATTGCCGTTGACACTCAAGGTTGCCGCTGTACCACTAGCCCGATCTAATTCACAGGATCTAATTCACTGTCCCTCGCGAAAAGTATTCGGACAGATGGACAACTATATTTCACTGTGACCATAACGATTACGCAAACTTTATTTGACAAGAGAAAACACAAATTACGATATTCGTCATCATTGTTATTACCAGATTGTACTTTGTGCAGATTCCTGTTTCCATGGATTATTTCATAATGATCAGAATTTTGTTATTCGTAGTAGTATTTGTGATTTTAAAAAGGTACATGTATTCATGATTTCAATAAAGTACATGCACGTACAGTTTCAAAAAAATACATGTATTTACAATTTTAAAAAAGCACGTGCACATACAATGCTCGAAAAGCACGTGCACATACAATTTTAGAAAAGCACGTGCACATACAATTTTAAAAAAGCACGTGCACATACAATTTTAAAAAAGCACGTGCACATACAATTTTAAAAAAGCACGTGCACATACAATTTCAAAAAGCACATGCACACAAATGCTAGAAAAGCACGTGCACACACAATGCTAGAAAAGCACGTGCACACACAATGCTAGAAAAGCACATGCACACACAATTTTTAAAAAGCACACGCATTTAAAGAATTAAAAAAGTGCACGTATTTACGATCTTGGCGAAGTACACGCATTTATAATTTAAAAAGTGAACATGTACTTAGGGTTTGAAGAATGTGCATGTACTTTAATGAAATACACGTGCTCACGATTCTGCAAGAAACTGAAGTTTCTCGCGAGAAGCATAAGGGACTTCCGTTCCCCGAAGGAACAAGGACACGACCAGAGCCATAACTCTTCGGCAATAGGGTCTAGGACAGCCAAGTGCGTGCCGCACGCCAGCCAGATCTCGATCCGAAGAGATAAAAGGTAATTAACGATTCCCGGGCACGAGATTAATCAGCGTGCCGGCGCGCGATCTGTGTTCTCTCGCGGAGGAAACATTATTTAGTGTGACTCAACCGAGATTTGCGATGACAAGGGAATCGCGTTGACTTCTCCATTTACGGCCTGCTGTTTTCTTTTGCATAACCCCTTCCTCCTCTAAAACCTCAACATATATTTTTCTGTTCTGTTGCTTTCCAGAGAAAAAAAGAAAAACGTCTCGTATTCGCACGCGCGTTATCGTCGACAAAAATAAGATAGAAGCAGGCCGAGAAGTCATGCTCCACGATACGGCCAACAAACAAAGCCAGCCGATAGCCGATAACTTTTGAACCCCCTTGTAAGTGCTGTTCGTCGGTGGTCAGCAAAACATTCGTTTTAATTTATAGTTTCCTCGTTGAAGAAAAATTGCGGCACTTTTGTTCCATAGCTTAGAAAACCATCCGTTTACGCATTTCAGGGTCTTGCACGGGGTTAGGCTATTTTTCTCGTGGTGCCTCGACACGGAGAAAGATTCGGACTTTTCCATGACACGTGTGTGGACAGCAAAACACCTAGAAAGTGCAGTTTACCGACACGTAGCAGGCCAGTGACGAAATTTCTAATACACATTTCTATTCGGAGCTTGCACGCGACTCGCATAAAGGAGACCGATCTGATCCATGGACCGGAATACAA
Source organism: Lasioglossum villosulum (assembly GCA_963971365.1). NCBI lineage: Eukaryota > Metazoa > Arthropoda > Insecta > Hymenoptera > Halictidae > Lasioglossum > Lasioglossum villosulum. The sequence continues at coordinate 22,534,330 of OZ020503.1, read as the reverse complement.
ATTCGAGAGATAATCGATTTTCAAAAATTGATGGCGATCGCTTCGCGGAATGTCGACTCACTAGATTTTCTATCTCTCGAGAAATTATATTTGATCTCTATTTTAATAAATTTGACTAGAACTCAGCAGGCGAACTCGAAAAAATTCCTTTAATCTAACTATAACTTCAAATAAAATTGAATAGGATAATATTTAATTAAATCTTGCTCCTCTGTCTCTAGATTTAATAGATTTCTCTATATTTACATTCGATTCGCAACCTTTCAGATGTTCCAAAAATCGAAGGCAGTGTTAGTTTCTAGGCATATCGATTCAATAGTGTGGAATTGAAATTTTGCAGCACGCAGAACGAATATTAAGCAGTGATGTAACCGTATGCTTTTTTAATACGTGTTAATCGGACCAACGAGGACTCGGTGAACGTTATCGTCGCCAAATCAATTACCTCGAGGCTCGTGCGTTCTATTTTCCAGCGAATCGCGAACGATAAGACGTCGGAGAGACACGGAGTCTGCGAGTCTCGGTGATAACCCTGTTTACAGCCTCTCGAGACGAGAAAACACGGTGGAATCGCTCGCTGGACGATCACCTCCGATATTTGCCAAGTCTCTGCGAGAAAAAAAATCATACCGCGTCGGAGAATGCTCACCGTCCTCCAAATTCCATCCACCAGCTCATATAAATCCATAGGTTCTTTAAGGAATTCTTTCCCATGTGGATATAATTTTTCTTCGTCGTTCAATTGCCATCTCTTGTTCATTTACGAAATATTAACTTTTTGCTACAGACGTTGTGATAGAAAAATTTCTGAGAAAAATCTCTTTTTATACCGTTTTATTCTTTTTATATTGTGTAAAAATAAGACTGTTTTGGAAAATTAATTTTGTGTTCAAGCAGAATGTCTTTCATTACTAAACATCTACCATCACGTTCCCTTTATTCATTAATAAAATGTAAATTCTTTGCTAAGACAATTCTAGTAGAAAGATGTTGAAAATCATGTGAAATCATGTTTTATGGCAACCTAGTGCAGAAAATATTATACAAGAGGCTGATGAAACACCTTAAAAAGATCAGACTGGATCTACTAGAGCTATCGCATGCAATAATCGATCAGCCAATCAACTGGTCCACAGGCGTGCAAATAACAAGAGAAAATCATGAAAGATCGTTAACGAAAAACCACGGAGTCGAATTTCCATGGATCTCGTCGTTGATCTCCTATCCACGTGACAGATAAGATTTCCCCGTAGAATCGCCTTATGGACCGAATCGACACGATCCTCAGGATCTATCGATCTCGTCTCCGGTGTCCCGATTATGCAAATCCCTAGTGCGCTTCGTTTCCGCGCTGATAATCACGGGCGTCGATCAATAATGATCGAGATCCAACGAGCAAGTCCAAGGCCTTTGTCATCATCCTCGGCAGTCATCATCGAACGACGATCAGACCGCAACATGCTCGCTCGCGCACGAGAAGTTATGTCATCGCGAACATAGTTTCCATTAAATCAGTGCAACGAGCACGCGAACCTCTGTAAACACCGCGCGAAAAGTAAACGTGCTATTAGCGGATCCAGGGATCCATGGGATCCGAGCTGTGATCGTCGGTAATTGGATCGAAGATAGACGGTGCGCTCTATGAAAATAGACGTCGCGATTAGGGGCGTGTTTGCTCGATCGTTGATTCGATGGACTGCGACAAGAAGTCAAACTGATTAATTAATCTACGGAAATTCGTAACTGTTTGTTCGATCCAGTTCATACTGATGAGTCCAGATTTATTATAGTGATTTCTGGGATGAGAATATTTATCAATTTATTGTATGCATGAAGTTTTAACACAGATATGTATTATTCGATTAAATACAATTTTTTAAATTTCATTCTATCATTTTCTTATGAATACTTGCGTCCATCATGCTCGTACATAAAAATGTAACCGGTATCAAAAACTTTGTATACATAATATCATGAATATAGATATACAAAACCGTGTATAACTTGTGCCCTATTAAAATATTTAAAACCATTTGTTCAATAAACAAACATTCATGCTTCGAGAATTGAACTATTAAAATTACTGGTTGTACGTACTTGACATTATGCTCGTTGTTATTATTGCTATTATCGTCGCTGAATTCTTATTCTTAATCAGTATTGCTTAAAAACGGCTGAATAGTCGAAGTTCAACCATGCCATTGTTAATATATATATTCGCATAAACCTCTACAGTCTAAAATTCGTCGTTCGCTCAACGGGTATAAACAATCTCAGTCATTCTGTCATGGTGTTCGTGACAAAATATCGTTTCAAATTTCAGTAGTATGTAAAACTAACGTCGAACTAGCCAGACGTATCGAAGAACAAGAACCGTTCTGGTTACAGATTCGCCTGGACTAACAATAAGCTGATTACACGTGTACAATGTATCGTTACATAAATCGGATTATGTTCGAAATGCAGTTTGAAAATGCGATGCTGCATTAACGATGCAGTTTTCCTAGTCACCTATGTATGTGTACCCGTTTTCCAGTGGTCGTTAAGTGTCGGACATAACTGGCAATGACAATTAAACGTGGCGTCATCGAGAGCTAAAAACCTAAACCATGAAATTACACTGCCTCAGAAAATCGTTCAAGACTATTCTCGGGAAAATCGATCCTTTCCAATTGTACAGTATTACCTCGTTCGATGTTCGCCTCAATAAAAATTCTATTTCTTTGATAAACTATTGAAAGAAACTGTTGTACGGTACCACTTCGTTAGATGTCCACTTCGATCAAAATTGTTCTCACTCCACATTCTCTTAATATACCCGTAATAATTGTCCAATTGTTAGTCATATAGTGAAATATCTTTAGAATGAGGTAACAATCTATAAAATGGTTACATTAAAAGCTATCACCAGATATCCTAATTTTTCCCATAATATTCTCCACCTATTCACCTCAATTTTAATGAACCTTCGCAGAGACGACTTTCATAGGCTGGACACCCAACTCCTTGGCAAACAGTTCAGCATCCTCCAGCTGATTAGGATGATAAGCAATGCCCCCAGATTTATCAACGTGTTCCCTAGCCTTTCTTTCAGGGTCCCCAGCGATTAGAACAGGCTGATCCCCAGCTTTAGGCATGTCTCTCAACTGTTTCAGCAAAGTAGACAGTCTGTCCTTGGAACCAGAGCCGAAAGCTTCGGGATTGATGGCCATGAAGCAATGTCCAAGGTCAGCAACCCTCTCTTTGCCCTTCCATTGTCTTATATTAGGTCCGAAGTGGCTCCCAGAGAGAATTCCACAGAGGAGTTCGACCATCAGACCTAGCCCATAGCCTTTGTAGCCTGAAGTCTTCTCTTCTCCACCTAGAGGCATCAGTATTCCCGTCTTGCTGGCGTCTTCAGCATCGCTGGTCACCTTCCCATCGCTGCCCAGAGCCCAACCAAGTGGAATTGGCTCCTTTTTCGTCACTGCCAACTCCACCTTCCCCAAAGCCACGGCTGTAGTCGCCATGTCCAGGTGAAAATCGTCATCGTTCGAAGCACTCATCCCCATAGAAAGAGGATTGGTGCCCAATCCTTTACCCACACTTCGTGTAGGTGCCATAAGAGGACTGGTGTTGGTGCAACTGAACCCTATCAGACCCTGATCCATCGCCATTCGAGTGTAGTACCCGCAGATACCATAGTGATTCGAGCCGCAGGTCGTCACCATCCCAATCCCGAACTTCTTCGCCTTCTCTATTGCTAATTCCATGCAGAACTTGCCCACCACGTGGCCAAGGCCGTTGTTCCCGTTGACTAGAGCCACCGCCTGAAAGAAGATCCGTGGAGCTTCACCCGAGTGAAGTTTAGAAGCTAAAACATTAGGCTTACTCGGTGTCGTTTGAGAGAATCAGTCTCGGACAGTTGGGACGAACACTTCCGGCTATTTTTGAGTGACCGAATCTCGTCGAATTTTGTTGCTTCTCGTTGTCTTTTTAATCCACTTAAATTTACTACATTCATTTGTGATCTGGCAATTTAGCAATTTAGGGGATGTTTCAGTTAACTACCTTTTGTTCCGACACGTATTTCAGCAAGTTAGCAATTTAGAGGATCGAGGCTGCATCGAACCACTGCCATTTTCTTGGAAACAGATTACTTTTACTTGTTATCCAGCAATTTAACAATTCAGGGGGTGTTGCAGTTAACTAGTGCGATTTTCTTGGAACTCGATTACTTTCACTCGCTCTCTAACATATCAGCAATTTAGAGGACAGACGTTACAGTAGTTCTACTAGTACACGATTTTTTTCACAGGACTTCTATTTGCTGTCCAGCAACTTGAAAATTCAATTCTTTTCATTTCTAAACGCCATTAATCAATTTGGCAATTCTGAAATTGCTGTTTTCACCAGTTTCAAATGAACCTGACAAATCTACCGAGTATCAAAGTAAACACATTACTAAACCACCTTCAGTGTGTCTGTAGAAATAATTTCATTTTCTCCATTCGTTAAGTACTTTTCAAACGACTTTAAAAAAATTTGCTCAATCAACGAAACCGAAAGCTTTCGAGCTTCCTACAAGTCGAAAGGACTGGCGCAAGTTCCAGAGCTCTCGGTATCAGTAAGTTAAGTAACGACTGATAAGGATTCACGCATTCGTTCCATTTCGACACCCAAACGAATTATCTCCGTTGTTTTTCAGCCGAATCGTCGAAACCTAGAGAGAAGACTCGACCCGCAACCGACTAACAGAGAATCAAGAAAATTCAAACGATCGATAAGACGACTCCTTTCTTAAACGGTTCTGGTTTTCGCACGCGGGAAATACAAAGTGTTCAAACGACAACCGAGTAAACCGGTACAAGCCGGATATCCAAGCGACGTTTTTACTGTTAGTAGGGTTTCCAACGATGAGGTTGGACGCTGAGTAGCCGTGACGCGTAACGATGCTGATTCTTCGACGTCCGAAGCTATTAGCCCCGGGAATGACTAATTAATGCCAGATTAGTGCCGACGGACAGCTTGCGGAGAAGCGATCGAGCCACTTCCAGCTTCGTCCGATCTAGAACCAATTTTTCTCGATCGCGACTAGACTGCGGATCTTTATGCAAAAAAAATTGCAAGACACAGGAATCAACTAGAAATTTATTTCTCTCTTTTGCAGTTTCATCACTAAACAATATATTAACACTATCAAATTCTTTTCATTTTTTTGTCTCGAATTACACCCACCCATTCACGTCACGAATGCATAAAATCCGCAGTCTAGTCGTGGGACTGCACTGTCTCTTGGAATTTTTCAATTATTTTCCCCAAATATTTCCCTAAAAATCTTGCATTGAATTTCGTCCGTTTTCAACGTAATGATAAACAATACTAAATACCCAATAACTCCAAGGAAACAGCAAAGCCCGGAGACACATTCCCGGAAGCCTAATCTCTCCTGCAGCGTCCATCATCATCGTAGATCGCGAATAAAACAAGATCGTCGAAGATCGTCGCGAGTACCTGAAAATCGTTGACGATCTGCGGCTTCGCGGCAGCGTCGGTGATCTTGCTTTCTAGATCATGCACGTACAGCCTCAGCCTGTTCAGCCCATGACTGAAATGACCACAATAGTCAGCGGTCATCAGATGATGACCAACCACCTGGCCATCCTCCTGCGTAGTCCCGACTTTGCACAAGCAGTCCCGAGTGAACCTGACCACCTCCTCTTTCGGAACCACCTGCTGCGTAGATCCTCCCGAAGCCATTCTCTGGATCGTGATCGAGCTGAGTCCGTGGTCGAATGATCTCGTGGCGAACCTCGCCGCGGTTAAAATACTTCTGCCGGCTTTGGACATCGTCTGGCTGTGTTGCGAAATTGTTATCAACCTGTTTAACCCAATCCCCTATCGATAAACTTTATCCTTAATCAAATTTCGATGATCCACTGAACTCCTCGCTGTACCGAAGAATACAATCAGATCTATACAAATGATCAAGGAATGTGTTATCCACGTTCTTATCGTAGACTGAGAAAATGTTCGTTATCGAGCGCGTTGGGCTAACTCGAAACAAATCGCTTCTATCAAGCTCTCTATGGCTCTTATCTATTCTTGTGCGACTACACTTGGAGTGTAGTTTTAATTGGTACTACTATCGTCGATGATGTACTTGTTAAAGTATCAAAGAGTACTTTCTCAGATATTTTACAAACAAGTTTATCAGCTGTTTTATACTTTCTAGATTGCGTTTTGTCTCTTTCAGTTTTGTTACTTTGCCACAGGATTTCGTTTCATTAATATTTTGTCGATTTTTGACAATTTCTGAATTATTCTTAGACAGCTTTATCGTTCTTCTATGTACAATTCATTCTTTATTACTCATTTTTCTAGATTTTTGCATTTGTTTACGTCGTTCTCATCTACACGTTTACTACACGTTTACGTCACTGTAATTTCTCCTTAATGCATTGTATCTCAGTACCTTTTTCCAAACCTTCGTGTCTCAAGGTAGAATCTCTATCTTTTTCCTTCAATTCTTCTTCGTTTACAAAGAATTCGTCATTGCTTAAATATTTCGTCGAAATCATTCAAGCGTTCGAATCTCCCGCCAAGCGAAAAATAGCAGACGCCCGTATAACAACTGTTACGTAACTTTCGGCAGCGATTACCGTTCACAAACCTTCTCGACGATTGAAAACGTGGCTTTAGACAAATGGGTGGCTCCCCTCGACGTACTGTTATTGATCGACGACGTCCTCGAACGACAGAGCCCACCAGGTGTATACAATGATCTATGGATCACCGAGCGAGACCAAACGGAGCGTAGAGATCAGTGAAAACACGTTCCGCTATCGGTGAGGAGATGGTCAACCACTGACTGACTGTTTGACAGTGGCTGCACTGGCTGACGTCAACCGGCGGCAAATTTGAACATTGAAACCGCTGCTCCAGTTTTGTCTCACATAATTCATTATCGGAACACCGATTCGATTATTCGTCGAGGGAAGCTTCTTTCGACGAGCGCGTCGATCTTCGACGAAAAATTTATTGCTAAGAGAAGAATGTTGCTTGGCTAGTTCCGCAGATCTTTTCTCTGCGAGAAGGATTTTTCTGCGATGCTTTATCTCTGAGAATTATTGGGTACGTCGAGTAACGTGATTCTGCGATGAATTTGTAAATGGGAGAGCGCTCTTCCCCGAGTAGATTTTATTTCTGTTGTCTCATATTCATTACGTTTCTTGTATTTATACGTAAAATGCAAATATAAGTTGAAATGCTTCGTACTAAATTTGATTTTAATTTAATTTCATTATTTAATCGGATAAATCAGTATTCCATTACAATCAATTTAAAGTGAATTAAAATAGCACAGCTGTTTCAGCACGGTAGCTCAATTACTGTCACAGCCAGCAAATTAAGATGCCATTAGCTCTTAGATTAAAGTATTCTTTTGAAAGCATCGAGCGAGGAAAATCGGGAAAATTGTTTCCCGTGAATTGCTCGCCGGTTTTTCTCGAATTAATTAGCAGCGGTTTCGGTTCGCGGTTGAACTATTCGATGACGATTGCCAAGGCGTTTCCTTCCACGCTGGAGTCGTTTCTAAGCTACAGGAAGGGATCGCGTATCTCTATTTTCGTGCTGATAAAATTGCCGGTATCTTCAACGCAATTACACACTTCGGAAATCGCGAGTAAACAGAGAGAGAGATGCTAGCCGACGGCCATCAGCTGTTAGGTCTAACATTTTAAGAACCTTTTTCTATTTGAGAGCGACACAGATATAGTTATAGTGACTGTTCACTGCCCACTTCGCGCATGTGCTTTTTTTAGAATCTTCCGATTGCTCCGTGCAATCTATAGACCGGCTGGAGGGATATTATTAACCTACCGAAAAAAATCTCCAAGCCTGTCGATTAACCTTATCAATTACTACGATGGCTCGATCGACGGCGAATTACGCGAGTCACTTATCCATCGCTCGAAAACGACTTACGAGGCCGATAGAAACGCACGATCATCGACGGATCATCCGATGTTCGATGAATGAAGTGCATGCACCGTAAATAATGAATTTAGTCGTCGGCTAATAATTTTCTAGGAAGTTAAATATTGTTATCCAACCCTCCTACTTGTTTTTAGTATTCCGTGAACTGTACAGTATTTTCTAATTTTTGGTGAGCAGCAAATCTGTATTGTACTCAATTGTATTGCACCAGCTTAAAACAATTTGCAATTCTTAATATTTTTACAGTATTTTATAATTTTTTAACAAATCTCAAATATTTCGATCGAAAGAATTCCGGTCTAGTTTGAGAAATGTTCGAGTCAAGTAACTTCGAGTTTCAGAAACCTCTGAAGATATTATAGAGACTGAAGATCTAGAATAGAAAGAAAGCTGTGAGGAAAGATCAAGTAAAACGGAGAACTATAGCCCAGTAATGATCCTGTGGAATGATGCAGCCGGCAAATAGAAAACGATTATCGAAGACGGAGAATGTCGCAACTGAAAATGCGACAGGAACAGGTGGAAACAAAGTGGATGAGCGAGCCACGGTGGAAGGTGCAAGGCAAACCGGCTAATCCGGCCGCAGAAAAATCGAGGATCGACCCTGCGTTTCCGCGTGCATTCTACTCCTCGCGAAACGCTCATGCGATTCGCATGACGACCCGCAAATATTCGGCGTTACTACTCTATTCACTTTCCAGATGCAACTGGTCTTTCGATAAAAACTTCTACCATCAATATTATTACTATTCTCATTCTTGCAGATGCATTTCTCAATCAGAACACGCAGAAGAGTCTACTTTATTTTTCTTATTTTATAATTTTATTATTTTTATTATTTACGACCGACACACTGAAGCAGAGATTCCAGATTGAGGCTTTTTCCTCACTCTACCTTCCCTCTCTACAACACGGTTCCCCCACCCTTCCGCCCGGTCACGTGATATACTACTGATAGAGAGGGGGTAACTTCTTCCCCTCGATTCGTGCTCCCTCCCCTATTTGGTCACACTGCACGAAGGTGTACTACATAAATTTTTATTATTATTATATTACTGTTAGCTCAATTTTTCCAGAACCATTTGTTGATCGAAACGCAGAGATTTATTTTTTATAATCAAATTTTATATTTTCCGAACCATGTTCAATTTAATCCTCACTAGCAACGATACTATTTTTAATCATTCAGATGTCGATCCGAGCAGATGGATTCATCGATTTTTCGGAGGCATGAGAACACAAGAGAGATCGGTTTCCGCAACTCAGCTCTGTAATTGGTGGATTGGATTTTTCGGACGGATCGACGCACACCGAGATCGTATGGATCGCGCAAAAATCCGAGCCACAGGTGTTGAATGACGACGACCGTCAGCTCCTCGTTCCGTTTCCTGGAAAACGAGCCTCCAGAGCAACATTGGCACGCATTCCTAGTGTTTTTAGCTGAGACCGAATTTTTCGAGGTGCGTTCGATCACTGTCATCGGCAAATCACAATCGTCTTTCTCTCTCCGGGAATTCCCCGACCGAAATGAATTTTTATTCCTCGAACGGAAAACAATATGCATACGATTAGATTTTCTCGGGGGACTCGATCGCTAACCAGTTCACCCTGGGAGACGAGTTGGTTTGCATTCACACCTGACTTCATTTCCCTTGATTCTCTCTGCAGGAAAATGTTTAATTACTTTTCTTGTGACGCGAATCAGATTGCGTCAGCCGATCACGTGACTCGATCCGCGTCTAAACAATGATCGTGAGTGTCTGTTTTGAAATTGTTATTTTCACTGAAGGTATTGCAAAATGATAGGAAGCTTCATCTAATTTCTGTCTCGTAGGTTGCTCGTTAGATAATTGGAAAATTGACGAGGAAAAGGCAGAGGAAGCACGAGCGATTACATATTAGGTTAATCGCCAGTCGATGTGCATCGTCAGCTCGTTATTGCAATCTGTCAATATTTGTGTTCCAGTTCTATGTGCGAAGTCACATACAAGGTGTCCTACGTAACTTGAATCTAAAAAAATATTCTTCTCGAAATCCTGACGAATTAATTCTGACAACCTGACGATGTTGATTTAGAAGTACCTCTGAACAAAAATTTTTCCCAATAATTACTTTCACCGAAAATTATTGGATAGATCATTTGTATAAACTCAATTTCTCGAACATAATCGTTAATAAATACTTAATCGTCGGATATAGCATTTTTTTAATATTTTGAAAGGTTTAACGAAGTGAAAAATTACAACAGTATATTTAACCACTTTTTATGGTATGTAAATACATACTATTGGTAGTCGAATTGTAACGAAAATGTACAGAGCTAACCTAAATTAAATTTTATCATGCTTTAGCGACTCGGGCAGGTCCAGTTATCAAGGTTCTTTTTAAGTGTGCAAAATTTCAAAACGAAATGTATCCATTTTTCTTTGAAAGCAATTTTCCTCTGTGCAAGCTCCGATCGAACTAGATCGCCGTATGAAAAACTGTCTAAACGAGCTCGAAGCGATGATAGGAAACGACGATCTTCCATCGAAACCGTTATCGCCGTTCTCAAGGCCATGGGTTTATACATACAACCGTCAAACTAATCGCTCCGATAATTAGACTTGTACATTTCGTGAGCGAGTTCGCTGCTCCGTTGGATCCATTGGATCCTACGAAAATCGCCCATTCGGTTCTCTGAAGCTTTGCTTCTCGCCAAGAGAATTAACCTTTTCTGTTGGCAACACACGTCGAAATTTCCATCTCAATTCACAGGCTAATTAATGGGTTAATCTTTATGCAGAATGCAAATTCTGTGCACCGATTGTAAAAAAGCAAAAATTTATTCTTGACACGATCGTTTTGAAGATTCTTCGCTCTTTGATTTTTGTCACGAGTATATAGAATTTACAATCTAATCGATAAAATAGTCTCGATTTTAGGCTCGTTTTATTATTATTTCATTCTACAATTTAATTAATTAATTTTGTTTATATTATTGCACCATCGTTTGTCTCGAAGGAAACAGATTGTGCAACAGCAGACTAAATAAACTTGGCGAAGTACTTATCTTAATTTCAAATCTAGTTAATTTGTGGTCACGACGACTAGAAGTGTCTTCGATCTTCTCTAATATTATTTTATCCCGGCGTAGAATAAATTGTGCTTTGAGGCTAACAAATAAATATCACTTAATCAAATTCTTATCCAACCGACAATCTAAATAATTAATCTTTCCATACACAACATCAAATGAAATTATTTTCAATCTCCTCGTCCATTATACAAAGGATAAACCACGTCTCCGATGTGAATCCATTATAAGAATAATTCTTATCCGAACCCGAAATCTAATTAAACTATTACCACACATCTCCTCGTAAAATTATCTTCCGGCGGAGTCTCAATTATAACTTTATTTCCAAGAAGAATGAATTGAGTCTTCGTACTTAATTGAACACTCTTATCCTAATCTACAATGTAATTAATGATTTATGATTTTTACACAACGTCTCCACTTTCGTGCACAATGTTGCGTAAAATGCTGCTCCTATCGGCGTTTAAACAACTTTTTTAACGTTTCCTAAGGCAATTGGGTTAAATAATACGTAATCAAGCTGTTATCTTAATCGGAGATCTAATTCTTTCTTTCCTATGCTCTTCGAGTTTATGAGTAAAGCATCTAATCATTATACTGGTGATTTTCAGAAAATGAAAATTGCATCGATCGCAAGATACAGGTGTAGACATTTACTTGTTTCAGTTACAATAAATTTGAAGTAGAAAAATGTATAGGATTCATATCATTTACTTATTAAAATGATTAAAAAAAAGTATTTTTACTTGGTTCGAGTATCTCGCAAATGATGCAAAAAATTTGTATTTTGCATCACAATATCCACAATCTAATAATATTATAATATAATAGCATTGATAAATTATTTGATTTACTAATTTATGCTGATAAGAAACGCAAGGAGAAAAAACGTGAACACAGAATGAAGCGGATTAATTCTCGCATCCGAACGCTGTCGTCGAGGCACGATAGACAGGATAAAATTTATGGTATTTGCTCTCAGTCACGGGACTCTGTTCGACAAGATATTTGTCCCGCGAGCGAAAGATCGATTTAATTAAGTCGAGCGCGAGTCGATCGATTAGCGAATCGCTGGGCCAATTAATACGCGTTTGATTTCGCCTCGAAATCGAATTAGAAATCGGCTAATCGTTGCGATAACTCGTTTAGAACGAGCCGTGATCGATCCCGTCAATTCCGCTTGCATATTTATACGAATTATGCAATTGCATCGCGGCCGCGCGCGTCTCGATTCAATGTTACGTCGATCGTGCGTTGCTGGATGCTAAAAAGATCGACTATGATCGAAAGGATGCGCGGGTACGATCGATTACTGTGTCGGTGACTGGTCTTTCTTTCGATTCATGGCTGCGAGGATTGGCAACGTGGCAGACTTTTAACATTAACTCCTTTGTGTCATATTCAAAATTTTCATCTATCAAGACCTACAAACTATGAATGAATATCTTAATTTTTTTTGGAATTTCGTTCCAACCGAATAATATATATTTTAAAATCATAAAAAAATGACAGCAGAATTTTCACCAAAATTTTACATAAATATTCAAAATCTAGTGATTCGATTAATGTACTTCTACCATCATGTGATTCACGAATTGAACATAGAATATTGAATTTAGGTGCTTGAAATATCAGTCGATATCTCAAGCACAGCAATTCTGTGAGAGTCGTTATCAGCGGCGGATCTTTACAACCAGCGAAACAACGCAGACTGCAAACATTTTCGTTTTTCTCGGTGCGAACGATTGCCGCTCGGGAATTGCATAATCTCGATAGAGGCGAGCCGATTCAATTCGACGAAACTCGACGAAACTCCACGAAACCGTGCACCGATCAGCTAAACGTTGCTCGCGATTACATCATTAATATTCGATCGCGTTACGTTATCCAACTCCTCGAGGGTAGAAGAAAAGGTTGCAAGCATAGAGAAGAATACCGCGTTTGTGCTACGAGAACCCTGGAAAACTCGAGGATCACGAGGAGCCTAGCGGAACTTCAAACGGGAGATCGTTAATCGACGCTAATGAGGTGACATCATCGACGAACGATCGTCGGTGTGCTACTCGATTTTTAGAAAAATTGGAAACATTAGGTGGATACGATTTTTAGCGGTGACTTTAGCGGTGACGTTGAAGACACGTCTACTTTTCTAAATAAAATCTATTCATCGAAGTAATGACCATCGTAATCAACTTATTTTGCTAATGTATTACATTTTTTATCGTTCTTCATTTTTATTTAATTCAATATTTAAGATCGTCGTCTTTTAATTTTTCAATTCATTTATCACCACATTTTGTCCGAAGAAAATGCTATCGTCAATATATCTATTTATCCACTCGTGTAAAAAGAATAAATCTTGTTGATAGACAGTACAATTCATTTTATGTAAAAGTAAAATTAAATAAAAATAGATGGCCAGGAGTCGCCAGATGAGGCGTTACCCCCTCTCTGCTATTACCCCTCTTAGCCACGTGACATTGTGGCTCATGAAGCGTGGGGGAGCAACGTCGGAGAAGGGGAAGGTAGAGTATGGACACAAGTTTTGTCTAGCGACTCTGCTTCAAACCTAGTAAAAAGCTTCGAAACATTTAAGTATTATAAATATTATAGAGCCAATTTTGAGCCTGGACAACGTCTCTCTGTTGTTGATTCGAAAGGATGAATCACTTATAATGATTCACTTGTCAGGATACGTGAAACGAATTATCGAAGGAAACGGTAAAAAGATAATTTACATCGGAGAAAAAAAGTGTTGACTTGAAAAACTCGTTTGAAATAGCGCTACGATATTACGCGTTATTGATTGATAGACGAACTAATTTCGTATCTGACTGGTTCGCACTAAATGACTAATTAACGATGTTCATTGTCTCGGTAAGTGTCGTCGAAACACGCTACGTACGAGGAAATCGAAGCTGAATCCAATGAACGTATTCAACTATTTCTAAGCGAAGATAGACTACATTCCTGAATGCGATTAATAAGTCGCCCGGAATGCATCGAAATTATTCAATCAACACAAACAGCTCCGACAAGTCCGAGACACGTGAGAAAAAATATTACCATTCATTTATGCGCTGCATACAGAATCATTTCTCTTATACACCGAACATTAGACAATATTATTTTTTGCTGTTCAAGATGAACAGACAAACGACTCTCTGAAATCCAATTGCAATATGTTCACAAAATAATGTAAAAAAAGCCCACGTGTTACGATTAACATATTAAAATGGTTGAAAAAAGAAAAGAACATTTGCGCAGTTCCTGCACCTTGCAATTAAAGGATTTAATTTTTATTCTGTATAAAAATCCACAGTCTAGTGACAAAATTTCTTTCCAATTAAAAGAAGAAGAGAAATTCGGTGATAATTTCACTCAAGTGTTCAGCTAACGAATTTTTTAATTAAATCCACCTATTTCATGGAAACAGCAGTGTGCAACAGCGGGTGATTCAGGTTTCGCGTACAATGCATGGGGAACCCGGCGCAAAGGTAGCCCATTGATAACGCGGCGGCGACTTCATCAATGAACCGTAGTACTACGTGCGTACTACAATCGGGGATGAATGATGCGGGAAAACGTTCTTACCCGGTCAAAAAAGATTCACGTGAAAATACGTGCACCGATTACCGATACATCTCATCAGAACATCACGTCCAGAATCGATTCACTAACGATTTATAGAAAAGAAAATTTAAAGAACACTACACCTACGTGTATTCTTTTATTATTTAAGTCAGGATTTTACGCATTTATGATATATATGAATTCCATAACACCTCTGTATTATTTTCAACTCCTTAAAATGATTAAGAAGAGAACTAAACGTCTATGTGGATCCTGTAACTTGCAATTAAACGATTTTTAGGATTTTGAAATACGAAGAGGTAACTATTTGAATATTAGACACTTTGTCGAAGCTAATATTTAATTTTAACTGTAACACTTAATTTAGTGTAATGAGCAGCTTATTGCGAGTTTACAGAATTCAGTAAATTATGAAATGGAGGAACGATCGAAATTGAATGTAACAAATTCTGTAGATGTTAATCCAAATGAGTAGCTCCAGCAAGCTAAACGAATTAGGGGTATCGTGAAATGAAGGCCAATTAAAATTTCAAGGATATGAACATTGCACGATGCATATTGTGTACCGAGGTATATCAGTTTGTCTACGAGTTACAAGATGAAACAGCGAAGCCGAAAAATGGCAACCTGCCCCGAAATTCTGCGGAAGCTGTTTCGAAAGTGACTGTGTCTACTCGAGGCCGCATTGTCTTCGCGTTCGATACATAATGCTGTCTGCAAATCTCCGGCGAGTTGGCAGATGCGAAAATAATTTTGCAGTTGCAAAACCGCCGCTCGAATCGAGGGTGACTTAAACGACCGTATTGTTAGTCATCTCTCGAGCAACAATATTCGGGCGAGTCTATCGAGAGAGAGAGAGAGGAAGAAAGGAAAACGCGATTTCGAAATTGACGAACATCGCCAGACTCTATTCCAAGCTTCACCAGATTGTACTAAATTTTATTTTCATTTTCATCGAATCCCAAGAAAATTTTGCAAACTTGGTTCGCCATAGATGTTTCTTCGGTAGTAAAATATATCTGCACCCGCAAAGATGTAATCGTTCCACGAGCCTCTAACAATAAGTGTTACATTGAACAGAAGCAAACATCAATTCTCTGATAAGAGATAACCGAAGTTGATTCGCACGTTGGAAAACCACCTGCGTGTATCTAGAAGTCCACACGTTTCGAAGCGTCAACGTAGTTTCAACGTCTCAAATCGACGGAAGGAACAAACCAGAGTTAAAAACGAAGAAATAAAAAGCCACGGATTCAAAAGAAAGTTAGTTTGTTTTGCATCCAGTAACAATCTCAGAATCACTAAGAAACCACATCTAATCGTCCAAAAAAAAAAAATAAAAATAAGATCAACTCCCGAGTGTTCATTTCAAATGTTCCTTATACTGATCTGTACGAACTTTTTATGAAAAACGCCTTTATTAATACTTGTTTTAAGGCAAATATCATTTTCAGCATTACTATAGAAATAACCGCCGTCCTTGATTCAAAGGTAAAAATTTACCTCGTCATTTTATCGTTTCTGTAAACCGATGCAGAGCGAATCATTATCATTTAGCTGGTTCTCTTGCCAGTATTGGCTTCATTGATAACCTATGTGTAAATGCTTCTCTGACAGTGAAACTCTCGATCATGTTATTTGGCAGTATGATTTATATAATACACGAAGATTATATTACTTCTGAAAAAGTTCTATAAATTATGATTTCATTTGCCTCTGGATCAATTTCTGGCTGGGCCTAATATCGGGGCTTGTCATCATATTACATCTTTTTTAAACAACTGTAATCTACGTGTCTAGGTGTTATCAAAAAGAAAAATGTTAATTTGTACACCTTATTGTTTATAACGATAATACTTCTCGCTATGCATATGCTATTTTTGTTTCTACATTATTACTTAATGCTGTAATAAATCTTTTCCAAGATTTTCAAATAAAAAAAAAGTCTCCCGAGTGAATCTGGATCGTTCACCGGAAGTCAGAGGTTACTCTTGAGCGTAGGAGACGGCGACGTTTGTGAATGATTCATAGCGTGTCGGTCGAGAGTCGGATCCGTAGGCAAACACGCGTCGGCCGGTTGTAATCCGATAAATTCGCAAAGGTCGATCATCGCGTGTGCCCGTCGATCAGCTGACGATCCGGCTGAATGACTCTCACCACTCTCTTTCTTTCTCTCTCGCTCTTATTCTCCTGGTGTGCCACCGCAGGAATGGCGAGAAACGGCCGCGTGTGTGCGAGAGATCCGCGTGAAAATCGCGCGAAAGTACGCGCGAGCACGTGGCCCGGCTCTCTCGGCACCGCAGACGTATAAATCGCGGACTATTCGCGGCTACCAACGCGCCTCAAGCCAAGAATAAACATGAAAATAGGTTTGCAACCCTTACCACGCTACGATCCGCATCCGACCAAGCCGGGAAAGCGCGATTACGCGAGCGACGAAAATCGATCCGCGTTTCATTAACCGGTTAATCGATTTTTCCGAACCTGTTTCGTATCTATCATTTTTCCGGCTGAAATTCTTCTAGCCGAACCACCATTCGCATTGCGAACACGAACAATAATTATTCTCTAGTGGCCAACTTTTTTTCTTTTTTTTTATAATTAATAATATTCAATGTCCGAACATGTATTCTCGAATGTAAAGGTTGACAAGAACTTTTTCAGAAGCGATAACAACCTGTTATGTCGTAGATAAGTTACAGCGTCGTTCGACAAGCTTGCGAGAAGCTTTGAAGTTGATTTTTTCCGTAATGTACAGTCGAGGATGAGTTATCGAATGTTTATAGAAAGTGTAGGTGACAGATTTGCGGGTCGCGTGAGTATGTAAACGTCCGTCCTTTTGTATTTTTCTAAATTCATTTGTTCCTCCGTGTGTGAAGTTGATGCCAACCGATGCAAGACCGATTTCAACGGATTTATAATCTGTTTTCGATTTTCAAATATCAATTCTCCCATCGAAAATAAACAAACTGTTCACTGCATCGTGTCCTCTCACCGATCCAAACAAAGCCACATTCGAATCATTCTAACTCTCCACCCCGGTTCGAAACATGAATATTACAGCTTGTCTGACAAGGACGAGTCATGCTTATGAATATTTCGAACTTAATAAACACTACCATTATCATTCCGGCGAGAGATTAAAGCACGACATTATTTCGCCGTTATCAACATTCAATGGTCGTAATGTGCGAACGGCAGCAGAGAACGAGTACTTGTGCAATTCCAGCTGTCGTCGATAATTTATCTTCTAACCCCGAATTATGAACAATTTTCACCAAATTACGCGTCGAAAGAAAATTCGTGGTCGTCGCGTAATATAACTACGCGCGAACAATTTACCATTTAACGTCGCAACGGAGACAGCACATTAACAATTGAAATTGAGTCGACCGGAGGAATTCATTGCAGCAGTACTTTCTTTGTTCCCTGAACTGACCACAGACTTTTATGCGACTCGTAAGTAGCGAAATTAAACGAAACCGAGCACGGAATTGCGTGTATCGGTATCTCTAGATTTTTCAAACGGATTAAAAGCTCGTAAAAATTCATAGTGCCACTAAGAAATTCTTAACACGCGAAAATCGACAAAAATTCAATACTGAATGATTCTTCATAAAACGCAAAAATATCTGCCGAAATCCCAATTCTTGAAATTCGTATCTCGAGATGAAAAATTTATAGAAATCGGTAATTCAGTGCCAAGAAAAAATGATTAAACTAAATACAATACAAATACAAAAATTCATAGAAATCGGTAATTCAGTCCCAAGAAAAAATGATTAAACTAAATACAATACTCGATGATTATCTACAAAAATCGGTACCTCTAGAGCTCACAAAAGTCGGCAGTACAGCGTGGATAAAGAAGATTCTTAATAAATCTAAGGACTCACCAAAGTGTTCTGATAACCGAGACCATAGTCCTGGCCATCCTCGCTGCTGGACGCCGCCATAGTGGGAATCTCCAGCAAACTCGAAGGAGCACAGAATCCACAAATCGGCCGGGAAAGACCGCGCGGGAACGAGGTAGGTTGGAAAAGATCGAGCACGAGTCGAAGGAAAACCTAGATCCTATAGTCGATCGATCGAAGCACAGTTTCCGCCTCTTCCACTTCCGCCGCGGCTCGACTTCCGACTGGGACGCATTTATTCGTGGATCCTGCGTCGAAGCGGAAACGAGCGAGAGGATCGAGATCGTCTCTCAATATTCATGGAGTCCGGGGCTCTCTTGATCGCACGCGAAAACCCGAAGGGAAAACTTTACACTGAAAGGGAAAAACCGTCACGTTAGTTTCTCGGCTGAGGATTCAGCGATGATCGATTCACCGGCCGGCACAGAGATCACGGTGATAACGCGGTTCCGATGATCCCGATCGCGTACATTCTGGGCGCGTGTACAGAAAGAGAGAGAGAGAGAGAGAGAGAAAGAGAAAGAGAGAGAAAGAGAGAGAACGAGAGAGATTCAAAGTCCTCGGCGAAGACTGCTTCGCCGGTTCCGGAGACGAACTGACGGCCGCACGGACGCGAGACGCGTTCACCGGCTGTCGAACGCAGCAAACGGGAAAGAAAACAAACCCCCACCACCGTTTCAAGCGGGTAGCTCGAAATTCCCCCCTCCGGCGTGTAGCCGCTCAAAAAATTACCCCCGCCAGCGGGCAACCTCGAGGAAATTGGTCCCGGGCGTGAGCTGGGCGCCTTCAGGTAGGGACGGGTGGCTTTTATAAGGGTGGAGCAGTCCCGTTATTCACAGAAAGGTTTCACCCTCTTGTGCCCTACGCAGGTAGCCTTGCATTCGAGTTATTACATTTGCGTCGAGTGAATTTTTTGTGTTCAAGATTACCAATGGTCGAACAGTAGATATCGCATTGCAAAATGTTAATTTCACGGTTACGGACATTATTTTCCTGCGACCGCGTAAATATTTACGAGTGACAGGGTACATAAATTGTTTCCTCCAATTCCCCTGACAATCAACAAATGACATAAGTCTATTACGAAAAAAGAAACTCCGTTTACTGTCACACCAACCGTCGAAGGACGCTCTTAAAATTTTTGATTAGTATGAAGTAACAATTGTATTGTTGTGAATTTTTATCTCGAGAATGCAATTACAGAAATCTGAGGAGAACGAGCTTCTGTTTTTACGCGAGTTAATGAGCAATTCCGGTTGAACGAGATCGTTCATTCTAACGCGAGAAAATGAGACTTTTCTGAAAACGATCGATAGGTTTACGATGCTTCTTAATAGAGCAATTACTCGACAGATTGAAGGACGGGTTTGTCTTAACCCAAAATGTCAAAATTGCTAGCTGATTTTATTCGTTTGTGACAAAAATGGGTGTTATTTAAAACAGTGGTAACATTAGAAGAATTTATAAGCACTGTTTTAATACTTTCAACCTATCATAAATATATCCAAATTTGCTTAAACTTTGTTTCTACACAAAAATCTATCCAACTCCGGTTGTTTGCGACCAAGGTATAAGTGTACACAGTGTATCGACTAGACAGCGGATTGAAAGATTATAGAAGAAGAATTAGATGTAGAATTGCAACATCCTGGAGTAAAATAAAAATTGATTTTCCTCCTTACTGTGTTGGATAGGTTGGAAACAATATAACAATATATTTAAATTTTCCTAAGTCGTTTACTGTTTTAAATTATACCTGCTCATTTTTGTGAGAAATTCATAAAACCCTCTGTCTAGCAATGACGAAGTGTAGAGAAAAGTGTGTTGGGTGGAATTGGAGGATCGGAAGGGGTCGAAGTTCGCGCGATTAATGCCGCGGCCACGAAGTCGAGCGATGTTTGGCAGGCGATCGGTTTTCGGACTTTCACTGATGTCTCGTGGATTCACTGTGCCCGGGATTCTAGACGCGAGGACGACGGAATTACCTCTTGGGTGCGAGACGGTCCCGTCGACTAAGACCGAAAAAAAGAGAGAGTAACCTGGAACGTATCGTTGACGTACCGAGACGCGCCTCGAGACGAGCGACTGTCCGATCGGACGGTCGTCAGCCGACTGATAGGTGTATGAATGAAGCGGCCGAGATTTCTGCCTCGGTTTACAGGAAAATCGGAAACCTCCTCGGCCACGTGATCGGCCGCTTCATTTTCGATACACACACCTGCCGCGACGCACTATCGCCGGAAGACTACCTCTGTTACCGTCGCGTCGATCTCTGCTGCGAATCTACATCTTCGATCGTCGAACCATTTTTTAACGCGCTCGTTACCGCAGACGCGCATACAGTCGGTGTACAAAGTGTTCGTAAATCTTTTATAATTGCACCAAACAAACTGATTCTTGCATCATCAATTAAAAGCATTGGTTTACTAAATGATCTGCAAAAAAGATTTTCAAAATTCAAAATATATGTTTTGTAGATCTATGTTTCTTACACACGTGTTGGACATTTCATCAAAATCGATTAACATACACGCGAACTGCAAGAAGTTGAAAATTGTGAAAATCGTATTTTTTTCCTGCGTCAAAAGATTTCGATGAAATTTTCAGTATGCGTATAACTACCATAGATCTACAAAACATAAATTTCAAATTTTCATTACGGGCCCAAATAAAAAAGTTTAAAAAATGCCTTTCTTATTATTGCACGTAACCTCGTAAATAATAATTTTTTGGAAAATCGTGTTTGCATATCATTTCATAAACTAATGCTTCTAATTATCTACAAAAAATCAATGGTACAACTATAAAAAAGTTATTCCATTTTAAAAAGTGTACGAACACTTTGTACACCCATTCACATTCTACGCATTGTTATTTAAAGTTATAGTACGCAGCGCAATGTTCAGAGACTCTTTCTTCTCATCTGCTATCACATCGACAAATTAGTAGATCAAAAAAAGTCTAAAAAGAGAAATCTTCACTTTCAACCTTCTTGCAAAAATTAATCTTCAACTCGAACCAGATAATTTCATCCGTGTATTACAATAACGACAACAACGATCGCATAATTCTATTCCACTGACAGTGTTTATCGCGCGGAGCACGTTTAGGGGCCGCTGATTCGCCAAATAATTCCGCGGATCATGAAACCGTCGTAAATCACCGGGATCAACGGGTAGCTTATATGTAGATCGCCGAGCAGCGCAGGCGACTCGATCGTCACACGGAAGATCTGCGTTTTTCCTTGGTGATCGTGTAAAAAATTCATGCTAACGGTCCGCTGCCAAAGAATGTCCCTCGTGCGACCAGCATCATTTTATACCGTTTACATCATTTTCCTATACTCTCGATATGGCTCCTCTGTCTCGTGAACGAAGACCTTGACCATTATTCGTTTCCTCGAGCGCTCGTGCGCGCGTACTATGTTTCCGGGGGTACCATTCTCGAGGAGGAGAACGTCTGATGGACTAATTGGCCCTCGACCACACACTAATTTCGTATCGCTCGTGACATTTCGGCGCACGAGGCTTCGAACTTGGATCGCGAACAAATTGCTCGTCCTGGCTCGATCAACGATGAACGCGTCGCACTCGAGCGATTTTTCGTATCAGTAAACTGTTGTTCTAGATCCATACCGGGTTGTACCATAAATCTGAGGATCTTTTTTAACCATTACGATCATTTAAGCTCGATAGTACTTCTCTGTCGAAGTAGAATTTTTATTGTGGAAATTTGGCATTGCATTAATTGTTTGTATCCCACCATTTTATATTTTGAACATATTCAAATTTTTAAGTATGAACTTCTTTCACACTTAATCTAAATAGCTAATAATTTCAATTATATAAATAAAAAGAATGTACATGGAACGGTTATAAGATCGGATCAAAATGGTCATGCGCTTCCCATAGAGACAAAAGCGTTGATCGCGCTCACCCTAATCGTGAATAGGACCATTCACATGTTTTCAGCTTACTATCGCTGACCAAGGCCAATGGTATTGTTCGGAAAAGTAGAATAGGTGTTTTTTGGGAGAAACCCTCCTTGTGAGACAGGACGTGTACCTTGTTCTTTTCATTCTCTGAAACCTCAATGTCCTTTATGTTATCATTCTATAAAAATTTTTTTAGAAATTTCCTGAGGTCCTCTCTCTTTTAGAGAATTATATGTTAATTTGCATAAATACACAACCTCTTCTACTGTGTAAACTATGGAAGTCTATTGCGAATCCTTGCGTTTTGCGTAACTAGCATAAGAATTGGAAAAGTCAGGTGATCATTGAATTCAGGGACCTCGCGATTTCGGATTGTTAAAAAAAAAAATAAAAGGCCAGCGTTCACGCAGAGCATGCATATTTATGAGCACACAGGTTCTAAGCAAAGCAATTTCGCAGACTTTGAAATGGAACAGATGCTTATTGTTTGCCTCTGTCAAAATTGCGAGCTATTTGCTAGCCGTTGATAAAACATAATTATTTCTTGCAGGAAACCGTAGAAATGCTGAGCATCTCGTGATGTATTTATATTTGGTAACATATTTCTTTGAAAATGACGGTATCATTAGCATTTTGTGCTACTTAACTTTTTCCTTATCCTTTCTAAGAATTATCACCTGTTTTGAGGTGAGTGAATCATCATGTGCAATAATTCCAATGATTAATGAACGCTTACATCGGTAATTCTAGGTAACTAACCGTAGAGAAAAAAAAAGGAATTTTGATTAAGAAAAATCGTATTGCTTTCTGTCGAAATAAAACGAATGTGCGTCTAATCTCTTAATTGGTTACACTTAAACTTATAAAAGTGCAGCATTGAAATAAAAAGAATGGTAACATATACAATTCTCTTTCTCATATTTATTGAAAAACAATAATTCTGGATTAAATTAAAATGCACAAACAGTACTAATAATAAACCCTTAATACACTAATTAATGTATACATAATACTAATTAAATAAAATCATTTTGGTTTTGGGTAATGAAACAAAACGAATTATTGGATCTTGACATCTGGACAAGGAGCTAGGCCGAATGGGAGTCTGAATGACTCAAAAGTTGTTGGGAAAAAGTATAAACGTTATATTATATATTATATGTAATAAATGTACAATAAGCATTTTAACAGTATAACATTAGGAATTGTATTGTCCGTTTACAGTTTCTCAAAAAAAAAATAAAAGAAAAATCATAGAAAGGCCACCCGCATTAATACTGCAGTTAGTTGAATTGTGCGTTTGAATAAGTTTAAGTCTCAAAAATATATAGATATATGTATGAATACGTATACAAAGATGTAGATATGTACTTGTTGCTGGCACAGCAATTTCTTTCCAGAAGACTGCAGATTATATTTTATTGAAAAAAATAATTTTGCCCGAAACTTACATCGTCCTAGTCAATCGTCGCTCTAACAGGCGACTTTTCGTAAGACAAAAATCAACAAGCCAAGCATTACATCCCCATCGACATAATGCCATCATTAATTGCTCTCAGGCGGCTCTGTTGACGAGCTGGGCACAAGGGAGGCTATTGCAAAGATTAAACAATGTAATAATCAAGTAAACCTGCAAAACTATGTATCTCTACACTGTTCAAACACATACCAATAATGATGATTAGAATGATCACGCAGATAATTCCGATAATGATCATCATTTTGAGATTCTTCCACCAGTACTTCCTTTTTAGCTTGCCAGCCTGTTGCTCGAACTGCGTAGCACCCTGCTGCAAAGCATCGGCTCGATTCTCTAGCTCGGAAAGCTTCTGATCTCTCTCCAATACTTTTTCCACGTTTACTTTCATTATCCCCACGACCTCGTTGACGGTGGCCTGAGTTTCTTGCAGCTTCTTAGACGCTGTCGCCTGCTGTGGGGTACGAGGCCCACCCATTTCTTCTTCTCGTGAATTACCGCTGCCTTCCATGCTTCTGCAATCATAAAGAACACGCAAATTAGGTTAAATATCCGAGCAATCGTGCATTACTCTTTGCACTGACTGTGTGCCAGCAAAAAGAGGTCCGAAGTGCAGCAGAGTAATCCAAAGTACAATTTACCAGGATTATCTGCGCATACTATTCGCGGTATTGCAAATAACAATACAAATACTAATCATTCGTAATCTAATCGATAGAAACGGGCGTGGAACAGAGATTTGTTTAGCGAACGAGTAACTTCATGAATTTCGTATGTAGTTGGATAATTACCGTACACACCCATAACCTCAAAGCGGAAACTGTATAATAGCGAGTCGGTTTCATCTAATTCTACTTGTCATCGTGACATTATTCGATCGGGTTTGGCAAAAATAGATGGGACACGAGGGTGTCATCATTGTTAAACAAATACGAGGCATTGAAATGCATATTTTCGGTCACCGCGAAGCTGAAACAGCTTTCGACGGATTCGAGAATGTACCTGTTTATTTTTTAAGCGCAACGAACAGGGTGAACGCACTCACGTGAAAATAAGAGATCCGTGGAGAACGCAGACGAGGATCTGATTTATTTATAAATAATGACAGGTATTCGAAACTTCGTTTCGATGACGAACACACTTTCACGACAACAGTAAATGACACATGATAAAAATGGCGATACCCGTGACGTCACGTTTATTCCAACAACATTCCGCGAACACAATGGAAAGGTGTCGCTGGCCCCAGTATATCTAATCTCTGATTCATAAGACAACACCGTAATCTATTTCTTTTTTGTTTTTTTGACGTTCAGTGCGCGACTTATCTTTTCAAAGTTAACCGCACCTCCGAAATTCAAATTGACACGGTGCTGCCATCTCGAGAAGGTGGCGCCAACGTCGAGCGCGTGTTCCCTGTGATTATACCGACACGCAATATAATTAAATAATTAATTTATCACTGGAAACTTCGGTCTTCTACGAATGCCAGTTATGTGAAATTACGTTTGAACGATTCTTGCCGCTATGATCGAGAAATACTCGGTTAAAGCGGCAAGAATTTTTCAAGTATGTTGGAGACAGAAACGAAAACGATTCTAGCTGCACATGCACCCCTGAAATTATTTGTGTAAATATACTAGACAAGTTGTTTGCACAATGATTTCGAATTTTAGTATATCAAGTATGTCGTGCTATAAATATTGGAAAACATCTCTGTATATTAGAAATATTATCGAATTTCAAGAAAAATTACGAAATACATTTTGTCGGATCAACTTCACCCTCGTTCGAATGAAAATGTTTAAAATACTTCATCAACTACATATTCGATCTTCTAAATTCCAGCGATAAACTGAAAAATGTAGTAATTAATATTTTCAGGGTTATGCAAAGAAATGGCACGACCTTAAAAGTGCATAAGGGATGCCAGTGAATAAATTTTCGATACAACCCACGACAAACTACGTGGACAGTCTTTACGACGAAAGCTCAAAACCACAATTTCCCCGTTAAAAACGTGAACTCACCATCGTGAGGAGCCGCGGTTCCCATCTTCCGCCGGGTCGCAGACATTTTCGCGGAGCGTGGTTCACGGCAGCCTGGTCTCACGGCAAAAATCGCAAAGAATATAAATAAAATATCCTGCGGCTGCTCGTGCGCGCACTCCCAGCGCATCTTCAGGGCCGTAGAACCGTCCTCGAAATCCTCACCACCAAAAACAAACTCTAAAACCACTCTCGGATCATCAACTCCTCTAAGCAATTAAGACAATCCATGAACTCTCCTCAAAAACCCATTTGCAGCTTAATTAGAGGATAATCGAGATCCAGTCCAAGTCAGAAACTTTCCAGAAAGATGCCAACAACACTCGGTCGTTGGCCTATATTCCGAAACATGTCCCCCGGGCCGTGAAACGAAGAGGACAGCCCTGAGTGTCTTTAGCTTCAGGGTGTGTTTGCGCATGAGGGTTGCAGCTTGCTCGCATTTATTGACTGGGAGGCTCGTGCATGCGCAGGTGTCGTCTCGAAATTCTCTGTCGACCTTCGATGGATCGACTGGTGGCTCGTTGAGGGTCCAGGAAAATTTCGAATTGTCGAAATCCGAGGCGGAATTCGGTTTTCTCCGTTGAGCCGGTTTCAACGAGCTCTTCTTCGCGGTCCGATTTCGTCGGGGAGACACGGTCGAAAAGACAAGGGATTTGGGGGAAGTTTTCCATCGAGATTCGAAGGTGCGTAGTCGATCGAGATATCGCAACAAGCGGCGGCGATATCGCGGCGGTGCCGCTGGAAATTTTATCAATACCGCGACCGTCTAGTCGCTGACAGTCACTCGTGAAAAGTACGCGGTCATCCGACGGGGTTGCCAGGCCAGCGGATAGCTCTAGCCGAGGAAAGCAGCAGCGAGCGACGAACAACATGTGAGTACACCAACGAGAAACGTTCCCATCGCGTTCGTCGACAGTGATTTTCGCTTCGAACACCATCAGCGATAGATAGGTCCGATGATAGACCGCGAACCCGTCAGGGATCCGCGAGCCTCTAAACTCGTCCAACGATCCCCCGTGTCCACCTGCCAGACGCACCAAGACCCTCCAACGTCCATTCCTTCATCGGAGAACATTCCAGTCTCATGTTTAACGGCTGATTTTCCTCGAGACAACTTTGCCATCCAGGCCCTTGGACACTGCCGAATGTGTGTCAGCGGGAAGGGAGGCTTTTTGGCCGAGATTCGAGCTGCTTCGGTGGATCAGTGGAATTTCATGTCTGGTGGATCGGAGCTCTCCCAGCGGGACTATCTGGAAATATTGAAACAATTTCGATTAGTGTGTTGAATATAGTAGAATCTTCGAGGATTAGAGGATCGATGAGGATTTTTTCGCCAGCCATCGAATAGGGGTCGCGCTGGTTTTTGAAGTCTGTTTTTCTAACAGGGATTTTTCTGTTGTTGGAAAATTGGCTTTCCGGATGTTCAATAATAAGTTCGAGGGTTTTATGGGATCAGATGGTTCTCCTGTGATCGGGGATGATTGTTTGGGCATTTCTCCAACAGCCATAGGTTCTCCGGAGGAATCGAAGCACGCAAGGCGGATTTTAAGACGCAATTTCCTAGGCCTTTGTCGGCAATCGATCCTCTAGCACGGCCAGGCCGCTACACACGACAGAATTTCCGATAAAGTGCAGCAAAGCTTAAAGCGGACCACCGAGCCCGATTTCTTCCGGGCGGTGAAATTGCGGTCATTGAATTCCGGGGCCTCGGCGTGGCCCTGTTTCGCGATCGAACGGCGAACGATCGGAGACAGCCATGAATTGTGCAACAATCGCCGGATCTGCGAGACATTGTCCGCCGTTGATCGATCGCGGACAATTCTCCCAAAGATTCGTTCTCCCGAAAATAATTCGGACGATGGTATCCTAAATATTACCTGTCCCGAGAGATTCTTTTACAATGTGTACGTCTAACCCTTCGACAACGATAGACGTATATGTATGCCCTCACATGTTTATCAATATATATATATATATATATATATATATATATATACACACATATATAAATAATTTACGTATATATACTCTAAATGTTTCTCACTATACACATTTACTGTTTTACTGAATTGATCTAACATCAAATTTATCCTTCGTCAATATTGTTCATTCTCAACTTCGTATCGACACGTATAAACTCAGCCCTTCGATTCGTACGTGTTTATATATTTCAATTTGTGATCAATGGACCGCGGATTTGATGCGTTTATGATAAAAACGCGAACGAAATGTGCAGTTCGGTGAATGAGCGTAACGATATGCGAGAGCCAGCTGCAGCGACAGAGTTGTCAATACCGAAAGTGCGCCGTAGTCAAAAGGTTAACATTGCTAGATAACTCGAGCATACGCAAACTGCGCGATTATCTGTACGTTAATGTTTTGTTATTTTCTAACCAAGTTATTTGCTTTGGAACACGTATTTATACTGTAAGTATCGATCGAAAACAAACTTTCCGGGAATCTAGTATCAGCATTTTAGATATTCGATTAGCATTGCTGTCGAGAAACTTGTATTTCTTCGACGATGAATACTCCGAAACTTTTCTTTCGAATCCGACGGAATCGGGAATCGCGAGTCGAGTCCGGCCGCTGTAATGAGTTTGAAATATCGATGTTTGATAGGGAATCGCCGGCAGAGATGAAATCATCGTTATCGCAGCGAGACAAGAAAACTAACACATTTTTCGAACCGTGAAATCGCGAGGCTTAATTGCGAACACACACGTACCGGTGGGCAATCAATTGCGAAACACACGGTGCTGTACGTTCTACTGGCTGTTTCTATATTTAGATAATCAATGCCGGGCACATTTGCAGAAACGTTCTATGGCTTTGCCGATGAAAAATTGCTCTAGCCGCGCCGCGTGCCCAAAATTATTTCCGACGGCGTACACCCGCGCAGACAAATTTCAGCCATTTTTCTTTGACACCTTTTTCAAGCTGCAGGATTTTCTCCGCGGACTGTTTCGTTCTATAAAAATTAGTTTGAGCATGGGATGGATCGGACGATTTTTGAAATCAAGTGGATTAGTCTTGAACAAGTCGGACGAATTCTGTTCTACAGAAATTCGTTTGCAAAGAATCGTGCGTGGTTCGCATTCGCATAACATAAACGAACTTTATTCCTAAGCAGGTTATACTTACGAAAGTCAGACATGTCCGCAACACTGTTAGTGTAACGCTCCTTTAAACAAATATTGATTTTACGTACCGTCGCGATGTTTGTTTAAACACAACGAAGGTAGACATCTGCTAGTAGATCCTTCCAGAACTGGTCAGACACGCTTGGATCAGTTAATTCAGTAGATTAATGTTGTTCGAGTCGGGCGGGTTTCAGACACTGTATAAGCAGGCAGATACTATTGTAATAATTCGGTCTAATAAACCAGAAAATCAAATTCGAGTATAATTGTCCCTGAACTGGCCGGACATTTATAAAATAGCCAGAATTACGCATCGAACCGTCACGTACTGTTAAACGAACAAACTGGAGGACAATAATACGTCATCTGTAAAGAACTTGATAGCAGTTTTACACTGAGTCACTAATAATCCTATTTAAATAGATTATCCCTGCCGTGGCTGGGCAAACTAGAAGTTCCACTACGAGAAGTCCATTCCGGACGCTAGGCTCTTGTTACTTTGAGGCCTAGCAACGAAGAAGTTGAAAACATTGATTCCTAGGGTTCATGGAGTTCATGTAATATTTATTCTGCATCGATTGGCACGTTACAGGCAGAGTTTCAAAGCGATGGTGGTCGACTACGTGTTAAAAATGGTTAATCATTAAAATCACCACGTTCGTAGAACATTTAGCGAAAGTACACATTGAAGTTTTACGGGCGATTACAAGCGAATGGTCTCAAAGAGATTATCCTCGTTCAAGACCGAAGCGAGCAAAGTCCCTTTAAATCGAACTGGAAGCACACGTGGACGTCAATCGAAGAGTTCGCGAAAAGACACGCGAAAGAAGCACAGAACGGATTATCCAGGAACTCATGCTGAACTTAAAACGATAAGTCACTTTCCAGCCGCCTCTCGCTTAAAGCTGCCGAGAAACACTGCCTCGAAGCAACTGACCTTCTCTTTAAACAAGATACCGACCGTGCATAGAATTTCCAACGATCTGTGGTCGACCTGACACGATCCCCGACGATTCTAAGATTAGAACGCGCGTGCGAATAGTTTTTTTAAACGAGACTGACATTTTTAAACAACGGCTAAAGTTTCTTCGTGTGTGGGCAGCCAGCCAGCCAATCGATACTTGAAGATGACTTTGGTCTTGTCGGTGGTAGCCTCAGATTTGTTTATTTCTATATATTATCTCTATTTCAACTTCTGCGAAAAAATCTCCACGACTTGTGTATTGTAAAACTCAGAAATTGTATGCTAAACGAAAGACGCTTGGATTATCAAGCTGAAAGTACCGATGTCCTTAGATTTTTATAATACTTCCACTGTTTCAAATTGAGCGTATATCTCTGAAGAAAATTTGATATTTTCACGAATCAATGTTTTGCGGAACATGAAATATTTTTTACTTAAACGTGTGTTGTATAGTCGTACAATAGTCATAGAAGAGATTCGATATTAATTATCCTGCTATTACTTTTTAGTCGGTTCTCGAGAGTTCCGCAACTTTGAATATCATTACTCTTATCAATGCTTCCATTCCAGTGTAATTAAGAATTCATTAGAAATTCAATTACCAGCACAGTTTCCGTTTCCAGAAGTTCTATCGCAATCAAGGATCCGGAAGAACCGAGAGGATCTACTGTGAATCCAACTTCTATTATTCGATTAAAAAATCGACCGGTGGTCGGACAGCCTCCCGTATCGCTCGATTAATAAACACACCACCACCACGAGAACCGTTTCGCAGTCCGGTTCGATAGAAATTCAATAACGCCGATAGCCGGGTCCGACCAGTCGCCGATCGATGTATTAATCCGATTATATAAGTCGCTCGAACGCATAAAGCTTGAAAACCAGGCGAGCCTATCATCGATGCTTTGGAAAAATAATAAAAATATGAAGAATCTCCTTTTTCCGAAAAAAAATAAAATACGCCAGCATTCAAAGCCTCCGGTCATCCAGAAAATGATTAAAAATACCCGACCGCTTCTAAAAAATATTAGTTATTTAACCATAGGCAAATCGAGCTAATAATTCCATAATTATTAACCCTTATTTACTGGAACACTCTTCTGTGTCGGATTTGTTGAAGTTTTAGTCAAATTTCTGTTTCCCTGGATTTTAAAAAAGTATCCAGAGCTGCGAATGTATGCGAATTTTATGATTTCCCTCCAATTCGATTTGGAAACGTATCGTTACAGGAGGATTCTGTTCACGTCGAAAAACCATTCGGCGCATACCAATCGAGTGCTTAGAAAATGCGATCCGGAGCGTGAATACTCGAAATTCTGTGTACCCGTGTTCCCACGGCGTTCGAATATCGGATCGATCGGCTGTTGCCACTCGCCGGTTCGATCGGCAACCAAAAATAAAACCCGCACTCTGCTCGACCGCTTTTCAATCTGCCATCGTTCCATTTTTCTCCGGGAATACCGAGTCGATGTTGTTTTCACCGTTCTTCGATTTTCCCATATTTCTTTATCCGCGCGGCACGGCGACGTAATCCTTAAACACAAAATAACGAAACAACGTTTAACCTGGAAAAACACTTTAAATAAATAACCAATCTCATCCATATTAATCTCCGACCATTTTTATGTAATATTGTATATTACTTCGAAAAGACTTGCTTCGTTCAATTTTCACATTGTAGAATAAATTCATTTGATCCTTTTTGTCATAAATGCATAAAGTCCACGGTATCGTTCTAGAATTTGGCGTTGAGTAAGAGCTGAAATAAGTGTCGGCTAAAAGTTCGTGTGTCGGCGATTGCGCGAGAATCGTCAGCGAAATAAGAAGCTCGTTAAATTTTTATTGAGCCGTTCCCGTCGCGTTATGCACACTGGTAAATAGAGGGATTGCGTAAAGTTTCCCGTCCAATTATAATATTACATTTCGAGGCACCCATTGAAGACCTTTGACGAACTCGAAGAAAACTCAGGTTCGCGAATCGCCTCGAGAGAAGAAAAGACTGTAAATTGACTCGATCAGCGGGGACAGCATATTTCCCTCTTTTCCTCGGGGCTTCCTTTTTTTGTTCTCAGGGGCGGAGGGGAAAGTTTCGTTGTCGGTCCGCGAAGTTTCATCGGCGGTGCAAAAAGTAAAATGGAAGCGAAGAAACGTGGAAAAGTCGATGGAAACCGAAAGGTTAATATCAGCTCAGATGGTATTTGATTCACCTGACCGCAGCAGGTATTTCATACGTAAATACGGCTGACCTTTCCCCGCCGCAGGGAAAGACCTTTCCCCTGAAACAACGTACGATGTTAGTTTAATTATCATGAAAGAGTCCTGCGTTGGCGTCAACGTCGCGTTCACGTTTTCATATTACTCATTATTTCCAGCGCCGCGTGTCGAGTATCCGGTATCGATCGTAATTTGCCAGATAAAATCCTCCGTTCCAGCGAGATTATTGCTGGATCTCCTTAAACCAGCTAATTGTGCTATTATTGACTCGTCTCCGGACTCCCGTTTCAACAAATTTCACGCCCGAGTTCGTGCAAATACTAGAATTTCGCGTTTCAATCAAATCCGCCTACTTTTTCCCTCGGCTCTCGCTGGAATTGCTATACGACCAGTAGAATTTCTCTCATTGGTCAGACCAGGTGAAACATCGTCCCCCGGTTTTTTATATTTCAGTACATTTTTAGTGGACGGAAAAGAATCAAACTGATATAGCACTGTTACTGCTATGTCAGAATCGAACATTTTCATCAAATCGTGATCAAACGAATTTTACAATAAATATCAGTGGATTGTTTCTATCCAGGTCAAAGCTTGAAATATCATCCTGACAAAAATAGAAAGTTATAATAATCGAAGATGTGCTGTTTCGCCGAATCTGATTTATCCAAGCGACAGAATCGAAATGACTTTAAGTAGATTACTCTTGATACGGTCAGACAATTCTAATTCGCAGAAATTATTACTACGACATCCTTGTTAACTCTCGCGTCTCCACGATAATACTTTCCGTGAGTTCTTCAATATTTCCATTCACTGCTTCCCCGATCTTCATCTTCATATTCAAAGTAACCCTGTACAGTTCGAGGAATCGTCGCAGCCGTGTTACGGCCACGAATAGCTTGGAATCAAGATGAAGACGCTTCTGATGATCCACATTATGCGAATCTATGCGTGATTCCCTTCGCGGTTTGCAATTCACAGTTTCTCCTGTTTAAATCTTCGTCAGTGTTTCTATTTCGACAAAGATTTCTGCCGTAGTCGTATAGATTCTTGTATACACATTTGTTCGATAGGTAAATTCTTCGTTCCTAAGGTCTACGATTTTCTACTCCCAAGCGTGCAACGATATCTCAGGAAAAGCTTTTCGCAAATCTGACTCGAGTTCCCAAGACGTGATCGTATTTCTCCCGATCAATCCGCTGGAAACCACGACACGAATGTCCAAAAATAAATCCGCATCGTCTTCACTACCCCCTGAAAACTCTTCTATTTCTGTTTCCGCCTATCTCCGCTTTAGCGCTGGGAAACCTGCATTGCTATCTCGACGAAAGGTTCGCAATGCTTACGCGAGCTCCTGAAACGTAATTTTCCGTTGATGTTCCACAAAAGCAACACGGTTTCTCAAAAATGGAACAAAGTTCACGCTGCCGAAGAAACAATGCCGAATTTCTTGAATTGCAAAATTGCTTGAAACATCATACATTTTCTATAAAATTGTTACGATCGAAAAAATTTAATGTTTATAGTGTAACAATTTCACGTGTAAACAGTAAATTGTTGAAATGTTCCTTGTTGCTCTAAAAATCTGCGACTCTCCCTGAACGAGATGGTCTCCCGGGACCTCGGTGGTCCTAGAGGAAAGAAGAGGAGAGCAGCATCGCCGGAAGACAGCACGCATTTTCGTGGTCGGCCGCGCAGCTTTCAGAACCGTGTCACGAACTTTGCCCTTTCGCAATCGTCCGCTCGTGGCCAGGGTTGCGATGGGATGGGACGGGGTTCGCACCCCATGGGGGCAGGATCACCACACACCATGGAGCGCGCACGAAGGTCGTGGGTTTCCGGCGAAGCTGCTCCGGTTTTCCGCGCGCGGAAGTTCCGTCGCGAGTCCCACGCGAGAAATGAATCTTCCCCGGGCCATTAATGGTCCCGTTTCCGCGTGGGCGTCGCGTTAAATCAATAACGTGACGATGCCTCGGATAAAAAGACCTATCAGAGCCCGCGTGACCGCTCCGGACCATTGTTGGAAGAATTCAATTGAATCTCATGCCTGAAATTTACGCCGCCATGCGAT